>JARZZO010000014.1:65819358-67067170 GCA_030544215.1 Zantedeschia hybrid cultivar
TTTTATGTATTTGTTCTCAAGTCTTTTTCTATTTCTTATGTTATTTCTATGACCAATATATGTTTTAGTCACAGCTAGGGGTATTTAAGTTCTCTTGTAATCATAGTTTTTGCCCTAGTAGGGTATAAATAAGAGAAAAAAGGATCGTCCTGTGCTAACGATCAATCCCCTGTTTCCGGGTCTCTTGTAGCTGTCGACTTCCTTCCTCCCTCTCGTCTTTTCTTCATTTTTCTTACAGTCTTGTTTCTTCTCTCATGTTTCATTCCAACTGGCATCTTGTAATGTTTGGCTGTGATGTACAGCCAGCTGTACATTTTTGATGAAAATCCCGAATAATTTTTGAAAGATGACCTACTTTGGGGAAACAACAGCAGGTCAGTGGCAAAGAGGCCTGCTTGGGACGCTTTCTGATGAACATGCCAGTGACTTTTGGGGTATTAAATTGGAAGAGCTGGAAGACATGTTTTTAAGATGACTGCACCTATGGATGTTTTGAAGCATCAAAACTGCTGTTTCTTGTCAGGGAAAACTTCTGATGGATGTTGAGAAAATTGTTAATGTTATTTTGTGATTCAGGTTGAGACTGCTTCTAGCTCAGTTTAAGGTATTACGGATTCTCAGATAATTGGAATATTAAACTTTCTGTAAGCTTTTCTGCAATTATAAGTTTGAAAAATGGCTTAGACTATCGTTTAGCTATTAGCTGAGTAAATGGTATCCATTCTTTTGAGGTCTGGTGGATAAAGTTCCACTGTAGTCTTTCTGCTTATGTAATGGATTATATTTGGCTTTTTGGTGCAAAATTGGCGAAATCTTCTGTTAACTACATCTCATTGATGCACCAAGTGAATATCAAATGTTCACAGATGAGGATTGAGAAATTCAATGCCTACATTAAAGAAATGTTTCTAGAGTTGCATTCTGAGGCCAGTGCCATCTTTTTCTGATTGTCATATAGAATGTATCCTTGAGAGGATGTGCAATGTCTAGGTCCTTAAACAAGATAATGTGTTGTGTAGGCCATTGGTTTGTTCTCTGTCTAAATGGACCTTCCTGGTGTATGCATCACTAAGCAAACTTTCGGTTCCCATCTCTCAGGATCACTGCCTCCTCGACCCACGTCCCCCCATCTCTGCCCTCGCATGAGGCAGGAAGGGGATGACAACCAGCATCCTGTTGTGTAGGCATTCCCTCTCTGCCTCTCTGGCCCCTCCCCGACTTAGCACCCCTTTGCTGGATTGACGCCGTCAGATTATTGTCCCCTTGTCGGATTGATTCCACCAGAGCTTGTTGGTGATGGGGGCACCTTGTCCCGTGGTTCACTATCATCAACCTCTGCCATGTAAGGAAGAGGATGACATCGAGCATACTAGCGTACAGGGCCTCTACCTGCGCTCCTACCTCCATCACCTTCTTCCAGACTGACGATGCCGAGAGCACCTTGGGAACTCCTCTCCACCTCAACAGCCCCTCACTGTCATCATCCCATGGAGAGGCAGCGGCCCAACATGGGGTAGGGATGGACCCATGGTGGGGAGACAACTGTTACACCTCTTGTTGCTCTCTCTAGCTGTCCCACAAAGTATTCTAAAAACAGTTATGATTTTTTCATATGGTTGGCCAATGAAAATGTTCCAATCTTAGAAACAGAGAACAACATTTTAAATGAAATATTTTTAAGGATGAAATAATTTGTAGAAAAGAATGTTCCCAAATACCCTATTAGCTTTTAAAAATAATAAGCCCTTTTGGGTCTCAGATTTAATGTACCTCCGTATCTGATCTCTGACTTTCAAATGTGGTGTCCTTCCTCACTGTATTGGTAATGTCTAGTTTAGCAAGTCATAAATAGAGAAGTTTACCCCCCAATATTGATACATGCCCCTACCATCTTTAGATAGAATCTCCCTTCTAGTTCACTCAAACCATATAGGAGTGCCCAATCTTCTGGTTACCTTAAACAAGTCTAAGGCATACTTGTCTCAGCAAATGTAAATACCTTCTCCAGATCTAGCCACTTTTATGACAATGGAGTATTTGAGATAGCCACATATCCGAAATTATCTTGCTTAGTTATCCTTCAACACCCAAATTTCTCCCTCAGTATCCTATACTAGCTGTATCATCCATATGCACAATAAGGATTACAACCTGCCTGGCTGCTCATGTACTACTAGCAAACAGACATGCTTAAGGAAGGATTTATGCAAAAGCCATCTCTTGGAAAGCCTGATAACTATATTTAGCTAAACATTGCAATATGTCCAGTTTTGAAAGTTAATTTGAATGTAACAATAGGTTGTTAGAAACTTAGAGACATCATAGTATTTGGAGTGTTGGGTGTCAAAATGGGCACTAATGGAGGTTTTACGCTCCCTATGCATAGCTGTCTGACAATTGGCTCCCTTAAGTCATTGTAAGATGTTTAAGTGGAATCTTTTCAATGTTGGCATGTTAAGGGACAAGCTGTTTGAGCAATTGTGCTAGGGGTGACTATCAATCCTGTTGAGGTACAAAAACATGGTCGATTTACCTAGAATTTTAGTGGAGACGCTACTGTAATGTGTAGGTGTTTCTTCTCTGAATCCCAAGAAGTCTGACATGCCCAGACTTGAATTCAATATCAAGTCACTCTATTGCCTTGTTTTCACAATGCAACATTATGAGACCACTCCAAACATGGCCGTAGTTGCATTTGTCTCTCTGTATGACCTACGATAAATGAATATGCAAGGGAATGGATAGTTAAGGGACCATGCAATGACAAGGTAATCGTTTCAAGTTAGTTAGATCAACTGATTTCAGGTGCCTCAACCAAACAAACCATTCATGCATATTTTAGCCATGTGATTTCCAGCTTATATCTGGATATGTTTCTTAATCACCAAATTATGGATCTTTGCACATGAAACAAGCATCCAGATATGTTAATCATTTCCTTTTTATTGAATGCAGAGTTATGCATCCATTCTCTACCTCAGAGTCTCAGACTATATCTTTCTTAATCACCAAATTATATATCTTTGCACATGAAACAAGCATCTGGATATGTTAATCATTTCCCTCATATTGAATGCAGAGTTACGCATCCATTCTCTACCTCAGACTTCCACAGGGCTTCAAAATGATTTTACGTGAGAAAGAAGTTGAACATCACAATATTGTGAATGATATGATGCTAAAGCAAGAGGTTACGTATAAACCACAATCTTTTGGGGATGGAGCTCCAAGGGATCAAAATGTAGCAACAATTTCTTACAGCTTAACTTTTCACGTAATGTTAAAGCATATTTTGTAGCAACATTGCTGATCATATGCCATGTCATTGCTAGATGGTGGCTACTGTGACAATTGGCTTTGTAAAGGATGCTAAAGACCACATTGATGTTCAAGGTTTCAATGTCTATCACAAAAATCGTCTGATAAAGGTTCACTTTCTAACCATTTTTACACTGATTATTTTTCTGTGAAGTTTTTGTGCCTTCTGTTTGATTTGTGGATGCATTTAGAGGGGAATTTTATCTCATATATGCTTCACTTTTCCAAAACCTCAATTTATGTTTATTGCCATATCCATGGCGGAGAGATTGATAAAGATGGTTTAGCTTTTATGCTGGTGTGGCTTAGAATAAAGAAGTTTGTTTTGCCCAAATATGCGTGTCAGATTATATAATTTGGAATAACAAAACTAATGCCCATGTCTTTAATGTGTAATTATAGAAGCATCATCGTGTCCAGTGTTTAGGACAACAGGGATGGGTACCTCCCTATCAAGTAGCTGTAATGGAGCTGTGTTCTTAGCCGTCAAGGCATTTTTGGAGTTTCATAATGAGATGCTAGAATGTTTTCCCCTTCTCTATCTATTCACATCCCCCCTCCCCCATGTCTTTCTGTGGAAGGAGAAGCTTATCCCTACAGTTCATCATTTTTTTTCCTTGGCTGCTGCATGACCATTTCACATTCCATTGCCACATGGAGAGAGATGAGGTTATTTTTTCTCTTCATCTCTCTCTCTCTCTCTCTCTCTCTCTCTCTTTTCCTTTCCGTATCCTTCTTATATTATTAGCTGTTATGTGGTTACTCATTATAAACATGCCTTTCATGCCATTCTTCAGCCTTTCTGGAGGGTTTGGAATGCTGCAGGAAGTGACGGACGTGGAGTGATAGGTATTCTTCCTTTGTACATTGGTGATATTTAGCTTTTGTATCTTTGGGTTCTTATTAGAACTATCTTCAACTTTAGGTGTGTTGGAAGCAAATTTCGTCGAACCAGCACATGATAAGCAAGGGTTTGAACGCACAACTGTGCTGTCCAGACTTGAAGCACGTTTGATTCAAATGCAAAGAAACTACTGGTTCGTTTAGCTTCCATGATTTCATGTGGAGGGGGAAATTTCATTCAACTCAATTGCATAATTTTATTTATCTAATGTTTTCTGCCATTGCACTCAGGAGAACAATGGCCCATAAGATAGGTTATGCTCCACGGGTTAAGGAGAAGCTTTTAGATAGTATAAAAGATAAAGGTAATCATTACTGTGTGCTTCATGTTGATTGTTAGATCTTCGCTCATGCAACCACCACAAGTTCCTTTTTTTTTTTTCTTACTAGTTAACTAAAATGCATGTTTTATATGCTAAGCAGCAGGAACTGAATCTGACAATGCCATCTGATCTAATTCCTTCTGTAGTACTCTCCATGTGCCAGTTCTGCGCTAATGTTGATTGTGTGTTGCTAAACAGAGATTTTACCTGAAGCTTCACCAAACAGCATGTCAACTCCTGTCAGGAAGTCACAAGATACACCGCGGGTTCAGACTTCAACAGGGAAAAGATCTATCTCACCTGTTGAATCGACTGGGGTGGGGGATGCCAAACCTGTAAATGGCCACATTTCATTTGCAAGGGAAAATGGACTGAGAAGTGCACAAAAGCCTGGAGAGAAACTGAATGCACAAAAGTCTGGAGAGAAACTGAGTAATTCACAAGTGCAAGAGTCTGGAGAGAAACTAAGTGCACAAAAGTCTCGGGAGAAACTGAGTAATTCACGAGTGCAGAAGTCTGGAGATAGACTGAGTAATTCACAACTAAGAGTGCATGAGCAGTCATATGAAAACAATGAGAGTGAGTCTGATGCTGATTATGTTCCTGGTAGGAGAAATTTGGATGAATCTGGTGGTGCCAGATCTTCTCCTGCCTCAAATAACAGAGTTACTGTCAGATCATGCTCAAAGGTAAACTTGAGGTCTTACGAACAATGCTGGTACATCTCGTGACTTGGGATTTGCACCTGTTCCTGCTTTCTTTCAAGTTTCCTTCTCCCATTATATGTTTTCATGTGTCATGGACAAATACATCTTATAGAGACTTTTTTGGAGACTTGTGTGATAGATTTCCTGTATGGATTTTTTACTTTTCGGTCCCTACAACCTTTCAATATTCTGCATTCATCCCTGCAATCTTCATTATTTTAAACCTCCTACAATCTTTGAACTCTTCTTAAAGGTCCCTCCAGTTAGCAACCGTAAAAACGGGAATATACTAGGAATATTCTCATTATTCCTAATATATTCTGGTAGAAATAGGTATATGAAGGAATATTCTGTGGATATTCCCTTTTTTTTACTATTGTTAACCAAAGGGGCTTTTGAATGACTGTTAAAAGATTGTAGGATGCTTAAATAATATGAAGGTTGCAGGGAATATGGAATAATGAAAGATTGTAGGGACTGAAAAGCGAAAAACCCTTCCTGTATTTGTACTTATCCTTTACCTTTTTCTTCTCCAAAGGGATGGCATACCAGTGTCATCATAATCAGTTATGTTTGACTTTGTCCAAATTGTTTGTTGACTCACTTCCAAGTTCCAACAAGCATTTTCCTTGGTCTGTTTGATATCCTTTTCTTTTGTCCTAAATTTTTTTTGAATTGTAGATTTTATGATACTTTGCTATAATAGGTTAGTAGCACATTTGTGTCCAATATTTTCAATAATGCCAACCTCCCAAAGCCTAAAACTTTGACTATTTAGTATACTGACAGCTTGCTTCTGAAGATCTGGACTACCGAACCAACTTGCTTTCTGTTGTAGGAAGCTGGTGTTGCTTATAACGGAAATGAACCTAATTCCCAAGTGTTTGATACTTCAAGTTTAGAACAGCTGAAATTTGAAAATCATGAATTGAAAGACAGGTGAGTTCGTCGTCATGCTATCATCATTGCAGATCCTCTTCTTACATCAGATCATTCATGTTTGGTTTTCTCATCATTTGGAATATATTGTAAACCTGGTTTTCTGTTCTTTCTTAGATTGAAGCAAGTGGAGAATGATAATATATCATTAACTAAGAATGTAAGTATAATGGAACCTCTAAAGAGCATACAATCCATGCCCCATGCACTATGTCAATCCTCAGGTTGATCCAATCTTGTCTTTCCCCTCATATTATGTCTGAACAAGCAGCTTGAAAAGATAGAAAAGAAGTTGGAACAGGCAAACAGTGAACAGGAGGCCTTGATAGATATGTTCTCTGAAGAAAGATGTCGTAGAGATAAAGAGGAAGAAAAACTGAGAAAGAGGGTGAAGGTGAGGACCTCAACCCGGTTTGTACCTTTTCTTTAACAGTTCCTTTTCAAAAGTGTTCTTTGTTGGTGTAAGTACGGAGTTAGTGTTATCTTTCAGGATGCCTCTGATACAATACAAGAACTGTTAGAGAAGTTGAGCTCTAAGGGAAATGGTAAAGGGGGATGTTGAAAGGATGATACAAGAAGCAACGTTACTTTTGAGGCGTTTGTTTTTGGCAATAATGATTTGCACTGTGGCTTCAAATGTGATCCTTCTAGGTTCTTCCTAGCGTTGTCAATGATTGTCGAGTGGTGTACTCACAATTCCATTTCCTCAGAGGTTGCAAACCTAGCCCTAAAATTGTACAGGTTTTTCTTTTTGTAGCATTATCTGTTCAGTCTATGTAACCCTTCCCCTGTCAGGCCATTGTTTTGTATGTGCGGTATAATGGTCTGCTGAAGACAACAATGTATAATAGAAGCTCACCCCTCTTTAAAACTTCTTTTCACATAGCGTCATCAGTTAAACCTATATAAATCTAGAACTTCTACTCGAAGTTTAAATCCCCGAGCCATTATGGCACTCAGCTGATAAAACAATAGTAATTCATATCTAGTAACTAGTAATGCAATTTTTCTGTCATGATAATAATGATTATAGGCTTTGGAATCGCAATATTGATGCATATGAATGATTTCCAGCCCTGGGAACTGGAAATGAATATGATAATGTACAAGTATCCCTATGTTATCCTTGCATGAGTACATATATAGTAGCTGTTAAAATATAGGATCTTTAGTGTTCTACTTTGTACAAGCGTGCATCCATGTATATAATGGGTACTCTGCCTACCATAATAAATAGGGATTTTTCCTACAGTGGCCTCTATCATGGTATCAGAGCCACCAGTAGTGCCCTGGTCACCCCTCCTGTCCTTCTTAGTCTTCTTGTGTCTTCCACTAGCTTCTTTTTGTGCCACACATTTCCCGCTGTTGGAACACTCCCTGTGCAAGGCGCTGCTAATGGCATCTCGTCTAAGCACAATGAGGCCCCACCTCCTCTTTGCCACACTTCCTATAATGACCCAGTTACGAGCCGGACAGGAGGAGAGGGCTACCTATGGAAAGGGCTACTCGCAAGTGAAAACAGTGTGGAGTTACCACTGCGACTGGGGGTTGGGACGGGAATGAATCGGATTAGTCCTGTATTGAAAAACGAGAAAAGTTACTCAGCTATATATGTGAGATTTGTACCCATAACTTATGAAGCGTCTTTTGGAGACAAAACCGTACGAACTTGGCCTAAAGCGGACGATATCTCACAACCGTTGGATTGGGTCGTTACAAATGGTATCAGAACAAGACTCGTGTAGTACGATACAGGCTGGTTCGAGGACGAATCATGCGGAGGCTGGTGGGTCTGTAGTGACTTAGTCACGAGCCGGGCAGGAGGAGAGGACTATCTATGGAAAGGGCTACCCACAAGTGAAAATGGTGTGAAGCCGCCATGGTGTGAAGCTATCTCTGCGACTTGGAGTTGGGGCGAAAATGAAGTGGATTAGTCATGTATTAGAAAACGAGAAAAGTTATTGAACTATATATGTGGGATTTGTATTCATAACTTGTGAGGTGTCTTTTGGAGACAGAATCATTGGCCTAAAACGGATAATACCTCACAAGCATTGAATCGGATTGTTACACTTCCCACGACTACCTTGATCTTTCCTAGCCACCTAACCTATTAGGGCTTTCAATGGATCCGGTTAATGTCCGGATGCTAGCCTCATGTGCAGCTCTCCACAAGTGCTACACGTCTGAACACTATACAAGCTAGTCCGCTGTGCCTGTCATGTCTTGTTCCGCTGTATATCTTTCTGGGTTACAAGGCTTCTTGTTGGATGGGCATGCTGGCATGTTACAGCTTGTGTGAGAGGCTGAAAGGCTAAGTCCTATATTATAAATTAGATTGGAGTTGAGGACCTAGTAATAGGGAGAATAGGCCTTCTAAGTGGCTTAGTCATTTTGGGATGGAACCAGCTGCCCAACAATTGGTGTCTGAGTCTTTTCCCTACGTTTCTGAGGAAACGTGCATAAATGTCCGGGAAGAGTGATTTCGGGGGTCTTAGGGATGCCTAAACATCCTAGAGTATGCTCCGGGGGCGGTGCCTTAGAAGCAGGGGGATTCGTTACACCCTGTATGAGAGGCTAGAAGGTTAAGTCATATTGAAAATTAGATTGGGATTGAGGACCTAATAGTAGGGAGAATACCGCTCCTAAGTGGCTAGCCATTTTGGAATGAACCAACTCCCTAACATAGTGTGCATCTCCTTTGGTTACTCGGCCCTGCTGATTTTGATTTGTCATCTTACATCAGGTTTGTCCAGAGTTTATTTCTCTAAATGTCACATGGCCTGTCCCTCTATTGTTGATCCATTTCGAGCCATCGATGTGAAGCTTGATGGAACAAACTTTACTGTGTGGTCTCCATCTTTGAAGTTCTATCTTTGTGGTGCTAGTCTGTTTGGGACATGTCATTGGAATAGGTTAACTGTACAAGATGCCACCATCAAAGCCCCCGCTACTTCATATCAGGAGATTCAAGCATGGCGCTTGGCTAATGATCATGCCATAGCCATCATTACTCAAACGGTCGCTCCGTCCGTCCATCTTCAGATCAGTTGCTTTGATACAGCAACAGAGATCTGGACATTTCACACAATTTATTACTAGTCAGGAATATCAACTTCGTCAGGATGTTTCTTCTGTGCACTATGGCGATCAGACCATTCAGGATTTCTATTCCTCCTTTTGAGCTATTGGGAGAAGCTGCCAGTTATGGAACCACAGTTTGTGGAGACACTGTTGGACTAATTTTTTGCATTTACTGAGACAGACATTGTCTCTTTCATTTTTTGATGTGCTTACAACCTGATCTTGAATCTAGTTGCAGAAAGCTTTGCATTGCTTTTCACATCCTACACTTGATTCTGCTCTATGTGAATTTCTCGCTGAAGAAACTCGTCTGAGGATCCTTGCTTCCACAACTTCACCCTCTATTATTTCTTTTCTGACATCATCACAAGTTCACGCTGCCAAAAGCTCATCAATATACAGTTCGGGCACAAATCTAATGATGATGGTTTCTCTCTAAAATGTCTATACTGCAAAGAACATGGTCATGATAGAGCTTATTGCTTTTGTTTTCAGTAGAAACAAGAGTATGCTGCACTTTCTCAACACAGTTCTTCCAGTCAACCATCTCATTCAAATGCTGCATTGGCAACTTGGGAGCACTCTTCTACTATTGGCTTTAATTCTGCCAATCAGCAAATTGCTCAACTTCATCTTGAGCATCAAGAGCAGCTCCAAGCTCTCATTCATGCTATGACAGGACTTGCTCCCTCTAATGGTACTTCATCATTTGCTTTGCTTCTGCATCTGCCCATATAAGTATTTCCCTTGCTTTTTGGATATGATATTATAGGGCCACTGATCTTGTAATTTCTAATGTTTCCCTCCTTTCTGATCATGCACTTTGCTCTCCATCTTTTGATATTATTAACTGTTGATGGTACTTTATTTTTGTCCAACTAGAATGAAAGTAGGAGGCAAAATTGGATCACCGTGTCTCAGACTTCTAGAACTCCCAAAATAACCACATGGTTCTCCATTCAACAAGATAGAGAATCTTGGAGTAGTGATACAGCACATAACCCAATCTATCCACTTCTTTTTAAATCCCATAATTCCCAAGGTTCTGTGAATGCACTGTCAGTTCACTCTGTCAAATGCCTTTTCAAAATCCAGTTTAAAGACCATCCCTTCCTTTCTGCTACATTTCTAAAAGTGCATGGCTTCATGTGATGCTAGGAAGTTATCAAGAATGTATCTTCCCCTCAAAAAATCTGATTGGTTCTTACTGATCACATTGTCCAACACTTTCCCTAATCTGTTAGCCATGATTTTGGTGATGATTTTATAACAACCATTCAAGAGGCTGATTGGCCTATATTCTGAAACTTTCTCTGCTCTTCACATTTCCATATTAGGACTATATAAGTGGAATTGAAGATTTTGATACTAAGGGCCTGATCTTGAAATTCTTTCATCACCTTGATGAGATCTTCTTTGATTTTATCCCAGAAGAATTGGTAAAATCCCAGTAAAACCCACCAAGTCCAGGAGATTTATTGGCATCCATGTTAAAAACAGCCTCTTTAATTTCATGTTCTAAGAAAGGAGAGCACAGTTCCTCTGCCTGGTTTTCTTCAATTTTTGGGAGTATACCTTTATCCACAAATGATCTCCACCATTCATTTTCGTAAAAAGCTCCTTATAGTAAAGTATAAACACTTTCTTAATCTCATCCTCTGAATCAATCAGCTTGTCTTCCATTTTAACATGATCAATCTTAAGAGATCTTCTTTTTGCACAGACCACTGCATGAAAGAACCAAGTGTTCTTATCTCCTTCTCTCGGCCACATCTTCTGAGCCCTTTGTTTCCATTTGATTTCCTCCCTGAGAAGCCAATCAGTATACTCCTCTTTGTGTGTGATGAGCTCTTGATTTTCCACATTAGACAAACTGTGTTGATCAGCTTTAACCTCTAAAACATCTATCTTCTGCAGAACTTGCTGCCCAATAAGAGAAGCTTGCCCATAAATTTGCGAGCTCCATTTCCTGATGCAAGACCTGACCCATTTAAGCTTCTTGGAGAAGTTCATGGAAGGCTTGTGTGAAGCAGGGTTTGCCGACTTGAAGAGTTGGACCGACTCGGATCTCCCATGATCCAGTACTAGTTGGGTCTAGTGCTCTAGTCGCATAGGCTCGGCCGAGTCGCATGAAAAATATCTCCCAAATTGCACAGACTCGGTTGAGCCACACCTACTCGGGTTTGCCATGATATGGTATGAGTCGCCTAAGTCGGCACGAGTCGATCCGGTACGGCAAACCATACTCTGAAGAAGGCCCTTCATTCCACCACTTGATGACCAAATCCTTCAAGTCTTCATGGGTTTGCCAGGCTAATTCATATTTGACGATTCTATGCCTTGTCTTGCCATCTTTTGTACTCAAAAGAATTGGGATATGATCCGAGACTGTTCTGTTAAGTCCCTTAGCTTGGGATAAAGAAAAGTGTCTAAGCCAATTAGGGAGACCAAAATTCTATCAAGCTTTGACTGGATGGGAACCTCTTGGAGATTAGACTGGATAAATTTTCTGTTGGGTAATTCCAGGTCCATCAGTCCACAGCCTCTAATCCAGTTACCAAATAATTTCCATATCATTGGACCATTTAAGACACCCTGATCTCTCCCACGGATATCTAACACAGTTAAAATCTCCAAGGATACGCCACTTGTCCTGGAAGATGATGTATAATCTTTGGAGTTCTTGCCAAAAGTTTTCTCTGGTCTGTTGAGAATTGGATTCATAGACTGAAGTAAGCACCCATCTTTCATTAGAACTAATAGTACAGAAGCTGATACATAAACTGAATTGTCCCAAGTCACACGTATCTCCTCTTTCTGCCATTCCACATAATAATAAGACCTCCACTGGAACCTACAGCTGGCTTATAGGCCCGTTCTGTCAAGGAAGAACCACCTGTGGATTTAATGGTCTGAGCGTCCACTGAACCCATTTTTGTTTTCTGAAGGCAAATCAGTCCACCTTGAAAACTCTCATAAGATCCCTCACAGCCCTTTGCTTAAAGTCCCCATTAAGGCTCTAATATCCAGGTGCATATATTCATTCAAATGCTTACTTCCCCCCCTGTTTTTTTGTCCTCAAGCAAATCTAGAACTTCATTATTCTTGATAAAGCCGATTTCCCTCTTCCTAATTTTTATACCATCCCCTTGGCCTTTCCTTTTCAAGGAGTTGTGCAGGACATACGATCTTCTAAGTCTTCTGATAAAACTTTTAACTTGCTCCTCTTTTCCTTGGAACGACACACCAATTTTACTACCCAAGTTAATGATTTCCTCAGTCCAGTCATCAACAGAATAAGCCACCATCATGGAGAGTGGATGCGGTTCAGTACAGATAAGCACAATTACTGAAGAAGGTTCTTCCCTCAGTTCATCTCATGGAAATTCAGAGACACAAGCCACTGAAAGTCTGAAACTGCATCATCAAGGATAACTCTTTCTAGATCATCATCTGCACTTAGAAGCAACTTTCCAGAGTCAATATTGTACTCCGCCAAGCCTTTCAATCTTCTGACGCTACAGCCAACAGACTCCTGATTAACCTCCGACAGATAGACAATTCATTTGGGATCAGAAGAATGACAAAGGGGCAATTCCACTGTTCTGAACACAGAGCACCAGGGATAGGGAGAAGCGAACTCCCCTCTCCTCAGACTACCAGGACCGGTGGAAAGGAAGGATCGTGGTGCCGAATACAGCACGATCTTCTGAAGCTCAGAATCCCGCTTCAAATCCGAATTAGTAGAGGAGACGGGTAAGGATGGGCATGAATCGGGTAAGTCAATGAACGATGAGCCCCAGCCAACTTGCCCGAAAAGGATGAAGGACCCAAACAATGAGACCCGAGTGACTTACCCGCTTGCTCCCCATGAACGGGACCTGAAGGAGACTGATCCGAAATACGGTACCGTACATCTTCTACATCGGGAATCTCAACATCCTTTGCTGACCACCTGCTCCAATCACCAGCTTCGAACGCAGTCTGGTAGTGGACAGGAGGACACTATCCCGCCGCACAAGCCTCGATCAAAGCCACATCTAAATCTCGACGCTCCGACTTCCCAGGAAGCCTCGAGAAGTCCACGCCATCAATAGCTTTGAGCCTCGGTCCTTACCAGCAGGGGAGCAACACCAGATGCTCTGGGCCAGAGGAAAATCTTCCCTCTGTCTTGGCTCAGCTGCTTCTGAACTGGCCGAGTTGAACTCGGAAGGTGGAACCTGTCCGATTCCAGAACCCCTGTTTTGGCAACCGGAACAGAGCACAGCTCCGGAGGCTTGAGAAGAACCTCTCCATCACAAGAAGCTCTGTATGACTTGTAGGCAGATACAACTTCCGCCCAAGTCCAATCTCCTTCTCGAGCCTTGGAAGGCGCAATGGAGGACTCGGAGACCTCGACAGAAATAGCGATCCAAAAGCTGCGTCATCCAACTCTGTTCTTGATCATTTTTGGAATGACCTCGGTACATTCCACCTCGGTCAAGATCCTGGTGAACAATAGCATATCCATCTCCAAGGTTCTCACGTCTACACCTCTGAAAATGCCAAACTTTTTCAGCAATACAATGAAAAGTTTCATCATTCCAGACATGAAGGGGGAGACCCTCCAACCGGCACCACACAAGGACACCTTCAGAAGCTGGGTCAGTACCAGTCTCAACCTACCATGAAGAAAAAGAAAAAGAAGATTCAAGGCTGCAGAGATTTCTCATGACGAGGGCATCATCCTTCCACCCCTTCAAAGAACAGAAAGTTATCCCCTCTCAGTACTTCTTTTCCCGTCTTTAGACATGGAACTCTTGTCCACCATGCTAGTTCCTTTTCTATTCCTGATATTTTGTACATTCCCACAAGCCATGAGTCTCCTTTGTGTAAGCCAAATTATTGATTGAAATTGTATTATTGCTTTTGATTCTACTTCATATATTGTACAAGATCATTCCACTCATTGACGCCTTGGGATTGGGTATAGACAAGGCAGACTTTACTGCATGGGCCAGTTGCATCTCTTAACCCCCCCCCCCCCCACTACTGTTGTTGCTCGACTACAATCGTACCCTCCTCTCTTGTGGATGTACGAAATTGGCATTTTGGCCTTGTGTTAGCCTCTTCAATCTCTTATTCATAATGTGTCATGACCCTATTTATAGCTCTTTAAACTATGTCTTGGATGCAAGTTAGTCAAATTTGGGGACCTTCCCTTTCTTACTAATCAATATAAGTCTACCTCCCCTTTTTACCTTGTTCATTCTAATGTTTGGAGTCCTACTCCCCTACTATGTTATCCTTATTATGACTATTAACACTTGGATGTACTTTATGAGGTCTTGTTCTAAGTTGCAGCCTTGTTCTGAGTTATTTCACATTTATGTTACATTTACATTCAAGTCGATAAGTGCATTATGGTCTTTTGTGCTAACTTAGCTGGCAAGTATATATCTCACCATTTTCATGCTCTTCTCCAATCTCATGGAACACTATCATGGTTTTCTTGTCCTCATGTTCCTTTAACTGAATGGCATTGTAGAACAGTTGATGTCTCTCCGTTTCTTCTACTTTCTGCATCTATTCTTTTCATTTTTGGCTGAAGCCATTCTCACATCCATATATCTCATAAGCTTGTCACCTTCTCTGGTCATTAAAAACCTCTTGCCTCATGAGCATTTTTCTTTCAGGGTCCCTAATACTCCCACTTGTGTTTTTGGGTGCACATGTTGTGTTACTTCCATCCATGGAGTGCATAAAACTTTCCTCTCACTTCACTATAAGTGATTGCCTAAGGGATAGTCTTGAGCACAAAGTGTATTGCTGCTATGATCCCACCCATTGATTGTATCCGCACTGTTTATCTTGTGATTTTGTTCGAGTACCTCCCATATTATACTCTTCTTGTTCCCCCTCCTCCACTCCCCTCTGCCACTATTCAAGATCTTATTTTTCTTGGTTATGGTGATCCTCTTGCTTCTCCCCCCCCCCCCCCCCCCCCGCCACCCCGCCGCTATAAGAAAAAAAAAAAAAAGGGTTTTTGCTCGGTGGTGAAGTCCTCCTCAGATTCACTGACCACCAAGTAGACTAAACCGTGTTGCTTCCAATTTCTTCTCTACTTATTTTACAGCGTTTCTTGTAGCACTCTCTATTCACCAGGAGCCCCATCCTATGAAGATATTCTTGTGTATAAACAAGTAATGGTTGAGGAGATATAAGCTCTCATTCATACACATACCTAGATTTAGTTTGCCTTCCATGTTAGCTCTAAATGTGCATATAAAGTGAAAACCCATTCCGATGGTTCTATTGAATGTTACAAGGCCCATCTTGTTGTCAAGGCTTCACCGAGCAATATGCCCTAATTGCCAAAATGACTATTGTTCACATTCTGATTGTCGTTGCTGCACTTGAGCAATGGTCTATTTATTAGATGAACGACAAGAATATCTTTTTCAATGGTGGGCCCTCTAAGACTGTCTACAGGATACCTACTCTTGCTCTTTTGAATCCTTCTGGGTATGTTTGCCATCTTTGTCGAGCATTATATGGTCATAAGCAGGCACCTTGTGCATGGTTTCCTCACTTCACTAGTGTCATTATTATTGCTGGCTTTTTTTGGCAACTCTTTATAATCTGACTATGTTTATCCATACTTTTGGATCTTCCGGATTCTTCTTCTTTATGTTGACAACATGCTTATCATTAGAGATCATCCTACTCATATTGAGTCTCTCATGCAGCATTTTAAGTGTCAATTTGACATTAAGGATTTCGATTGTTTTTGTTATTTTGGGCGCTTCATGTTGCCTACTCTCCATGTCTCTCTTCTTATCAAGCTCCTCTTCTTTGGAGCAGGGATGGCAGTACCGGTACCCGTATCGGTGGGTACCGGTATCGGTACGTACCGGCCGATACCGGCCCAGTATCGGCCGATACCCTTTACATGTATCGGGTACCGGTACCGGCCGATACCAGTACGTACCAGCCGGTACGTACTGGTATCGGCCGGTACTGCCATCCATGCTTTGGAGCCTCATGTATACTTTGATGCTGATTGGATTGGTGATTTCACCGACTGAAAGCCCACCATAGGCTTTGTAAATAGTGTTTATATGTTAGGTTGTTTGATACAGTGGGAATTATGAGTGGAATTTGATCCTTGGATTTTGGTCCTAGATTTTCATATTTATTTTCTTCTTCAATCTATGATTTAACTTGTGTTGTGCTTAATTATAATAAGTATTCTTGTTATTTCCTTCTTTATTCGTAGTGTTGAGTTTCTTTCGCTATGAGTTCTCGTGAAAGGTTCTATTTTACCATCCTAGTTAGCATATTTTTGGCATTGTAAAGGATGTTTATATGTCAGGATGATAGCTAACCAGAAAGCTACGTAATTCTCTTGGAAGTCAAATCCTACCCTAGGTTGATGTAACACAACTTGATAGTCATTATTTTTAAATAGTTTTATCTATTGAGATTGTAATTTATCCATTCATTGGTCAATATTTGTCCTAGAAAGTTCACATATCCCTATCAAGAGTATACTTTCCTTTTCGTTGACATATCTTTCAGAATTTAAGAGGACTTGGTTATATAAGCCAAATTCCATGATTAAGATGATAAATTTCTTATCCACTACATTCTGACAAAATAATTGGATCCTTTAAGTATACCTGACTTTGTACAAAATTATGGACTTCTTTTCAGTTATCTTTAAACAAGTCTCCAAGTTCTTTCAGTTTTTCATAGATTCTGAGTTTCTAACTCTTCGTATGTTGTTTCCAAATTTGTGAAGACTTTTTAAAGATGCCTCGTGATGCAACGCATAAAAAAGGAGCCGCAAACCTCTTGGAACAAAAGTTGTTGAACCTTTTCTAATGTCCAATTTGTTCACCGGATATCTAGGGGCTTTCGAACTTAAAATGCCTAGTCCCTTTTACTCTTTTTGCATGTTATTTATGAAGAGTTCTTCCGGGAGCATTACAGGTAAAAAACAAAGGCCCAGAGGAGAGCACCTAAAGCAGGGCTCTCCTCTTTATTCTCTGTTGTTATTTTTAGTTGAAATAGATATGAGACTTGCAGGTCCTTCAAGAAAAGTGTTATCACTGCCATAGTGGAAGTCGTTACGACCTTTGGAATCGTAGGTTCTACGCATATAGTAAAAGTGCTCAATTCATATCCATTGGCCCGTAATAATTCTTTCTCCATTCATGTTCGCAGCAGTGAACGACTAAAACCTTGTAAGTAGGATGTGGAAGGATGCCTATCAGGCCGAATTAATATTGGCTTTATCTTGATCTTGTCCTTCTTTAAGTAATGTGGATATCTTTACTCTTACCTTCACGTATCTCTATCTTTTAAAATTATCAAAAGTTATTGGAAGCGGATATATAAGGGTTACATTAAGGGACAACACTATATGTGAACGTAAACTTCTTATGTTACTCTGAGAGGGAACAAAGAACTCTTACCTTCAGAACATGAAAGGGGGGCAGCAAACTATGTCAGAAAACGACCCAAAACAGTCTTAAGGTAATCATATCCTTCATGCGGAGTTCGATGTTGGTCTGAAAGGAGGTTCGACCTTTAACTTGGTTCCCTAACCACCAGGATCCAGGTCCACATTCAGTCGATCGTTACTCCAGCAAACCTGGGAGATCTGTTCTTTACTTGTTCAGGAAACATGTTACTTTAAATTGAGTCCCACTTGTTGCACCGCAGCCTGCACCGAAAGGACGGCAGCAACAATAAGTCTTATTTTTTTTATTTTTTTATGGTAGGCCTCAGGATGTCCGACAATACTATATAATCTGGCCGATTGGCCGATTAAAAAAATTCAAAAAAAATAAAAAATTGAGCCGACTAAAAATTAAAATCGAGCTGATCAATCAATTCAGCTTTTGATTTTTTAGAATTTTATGGATCGCCCGGTTAGAGATCGGGTTATATGGATCTTCCTTTTAAACTACAGCCGGTTGGCCAACGCAACCGAAGAACTGTTTTGAGGCTGACGACTCGCCTGGGATCTCATCAAGACGAATGTGGTCGATAATGTTCTGCAACTTCTCCGTCTTTCCTAAAGGGGAGCAGGAGCTGCCCTGGGATTTTAAACTGGGTCACTGCATGGGGAGATCAGGACTCCCAACGGTCTAGATTCCAAGCTCACCTCCACCCGAATCTCGATGAGATTGAGAGAGCTCAAGCCTTTTATTAAGTCATTTCGGAGAGCTGGGCAGACCGAAGTTCTCACGGACGTAGTGGACTTGTAAAAGGTTGTTGGATGCTCCTCTGTTACTCTGTTTGGCAGTTGCTGTTGGCTTTCACCCCTAGCTACAAGTCGTCCCCGTATTTTGCCACATTGGTAGGATTAGTCCTCCAATGTCCCAGTGAGTGGAATATAGTGGATGAGGTATTGGACATGTCAATGGTAGATGTGTGCTTAGAAAAACTCATCCTAGATGTAGGAATTGGTTCCTCCCAAGTAGTCTTTATAATTTTTATTTATAAATTATGGGACATACATAAAAGGGAGAATTATATATATAATCCTCTTAAATTGCTAATTATATTTTTGTCACTCAATTTTTTGTCTTGTTATTAATAACCCTGCTAAGTGAAACTTATGTCACAAATGTCCCTAAGGTTAGTTTATGTCTTGCAGCATGAAAATATAACCAGAATATACCGTTAATGTTTGTTCTGAGTGACAAAAGAAATAATACCTTCGCAGCCATGGCGCACATAGAGAGAGAGAGCTCCTTCCTCTCGTTGCTCGCCAACACTATTGGTGGCACAGCCATGGTGGCCCTTCATCTCCACCTCATCTAGTTATGTAGAGCCACTGTCTCCTCTATCGGTCACCACTGAGCACTCATTCCCCAATGCCTAGACAAACCTGAACATCGATAGCCTCAGCGTCTCGACCTTTAGCGGTGCCCCTAACCCCGCATCCTTGTTGGCAAAACAATTCTCCACCACTAGGCTGGTGAGGCGCAAAGGCGCAACACTAAGGCCTTACAGTAGAACAGACCTTGTAACACCCCCATGGACCCCATTCGACCATACTGGCTTACTGCGAACCGGCGGATGCGTCACAGTGAGGACAACCCAACTTACTTGAGATTTAAGAGATGAACATACACATATATTCCATAAATTAAATGAAACAAATATCATTGACACAGGAATATCCACTCATAATAAACTGCTGAAAATAATACAATGTGTTTTTAGGATCTCTACATAATCCATTAACAAGTATCTCAATAAACTGAAACTTATTACATTGATTATTAATCTGAAACATAAATAAAACCTACTTCCTAGATACTCAAAACTCAAATCTTCAAGCTTCGGCTTCTTCTTCTACTTCCACTCCCTCCTCTAGAGTTACCTCGTGTGAGAAACATGTTAATCTAGCGAGCATGAGTCTCCGACTCAGCAAGCTCAAAATCCACCATTCACAGGTTTTTCAATACATTCATATACGAGAAAAATGTGATAATTAACATGACAATTTGCAGCAAATTTTAATAACCTATAACTACCATGTTTCACATCCTAAACATGTTCATATAACTGTGTAAAATAATCTATATGCAGCACGTAAACATATATTCAGCTTGTGGCATGATAAACAAATCTAGTTATACATGCGAGCATGAAACTCTACCTATGAGCATAAACCATGAGTTATTCACTATAATATATGACATGAAAGCATGATACTTAGCATAAAGACATGATCCTAAGCATTGATAACATCATATTTTCACTTTTAGTTTCGGACATGCATCCAACTACAACATTAGGAGATATTATTCATCTTTCTTCTTCTTATTCTTCTTCTTCACCTAGTGGTAAGATAAAGCCCACTAGATCTTCAGCTGCGTAGTTGGGGGTCGACACACCTCTCCTAGAGTCAGTGTATCTGCAAGCAAGCACACTTCTAGGATTTTAACCTGTTTGCCTCGGGCCTTTACATCTTATTTAATGTCTTCTCCCACAAGGACACTATTGTGAGTTGGACCTTAACTCCTAAGGTGGCATTGTCCATAACTTAGCATCTTAACATTCATACAATCATGTTATAACATATAGTAAACAAATAGCATGCAAGAACCATCGTACTCATGTAGTTAACAAACTTTCAGCTAGGCCTATTTTCATGAAAATTTGAAATGCGTCACTAACAATGGACGTGTTTTGAATCGCTTTACCATTTGATGACGTTTCTCAGTTGTTTCTGACAAATTTATAGATTGCTGAAAATTCCATAAAAATTCATTATAACATGGATTATAAGACTTAAACATGCTTAATGGCATGCTTTAAACATGTCTAATATAGTCATGCAGAGACATGAATATTTCCTAAAGATTGACAGGAGATTCATAGCGAAATTATCATGAAAAGAGGAAAATTCTTTTAACTAACATGATGCGTGAAATCATCTTATGCATGCAAGGCTATCATTTTGAAAATCATGTATTTAAAAAATCCTAATCATGCTTCTGACACTATATTCTATGAAATAGAACTTAAGCATATCCACCATACAATTTACAATAAGTTTCAATTTAAATTTAGATAACAGGGTGAGATGTGTCATCTAGTCGTGACGTGTTTTGAAACACGTCATCCCTGGGTGACGTCTCTCAACCCTATAGCAGAATTTCAAGTAACGTTCTAGGGTTTCTATATGTGGACTCCATGCAAACCATATAGACTTCATTAACAAGGGTAAGTACGCATCAAAAGGATTTCTTCGATCAATTTATTATCGTAGTAGCATATTCTATAGGAAAAATATTTTGAAACTAGGGTTTTCATACATAAGACTAGCCATGAATGGGAATTTATCATCACTTGCCTCTCAAACCATGCAAACAACCGTCAAAACTTGCCTAGGCAAGGCAACCAGACCACCCTTATTCACAGCAACGCCGTTGTGCCACCTCCTCACGCCACACACAGGAAACACATGAAGAACACCTTGGAATGCTGCCTAGCATGCTGCAAACCATCCTCGTTCTCCCTCTCTCTCACATTCTAGGGTTGGGGTAGCAAAACAAGTCTTGGCTACGCACAAGGATGTTTAAATAGAGCTACGAGTCGCACTAAATACGGACTCAAACAAGCTATGAAAGGAAAGAGACGAGTCCCTTTCGAACTCAGGAAATTGGTTGAAATGCGTCAGCCCAACATGATGCAATTCAAAACGCTCTTAGAAACGTCAAGAACCCATGACGCATCTCAGCAAACTAGGCCAAGTTTTAAATGGTCCGGTCTAAGGGCTGCCTAAGGGTCACTAATGGGCCAGCCATTACTATAACACTTCAAACCCCGTGCCCAATCATATCTAACTTTCAACAGAATTTGGAGACGGTACAGGTACAGAAGCATAGCACATACATAACAGAACTAAGAGAATAAGAGTCCACAAGATAAAATAAATAGTTATCCATCACAAAATCTAACTAATAATAAAGTAACACAATCCATAGAAGTCTCATAACAAACAACTATCAGAGAAGCCTCATAACAAACAACTATCTCTGAATAACATAATCAGTCTCTCTCAATTCCCTAGGATCTCTCAAATTACATAATAGACTCAAATACTTCCTACTACATCAATCTACTAAAAGAAAAGACTTATATTACCATAACTAATCTTGAATCAAAAGCTCCAAACAACTCTTATATCTCATGGTCAGAATCAAAGTCTCACTTTTTGGCCACCTCTCAAAAAATTATCCAACAAACTTACTAGTACAAAACTCAATAGGCATTATTCCCTCCGCATACTAAATATATAATAGTTAAAATTTACATGGTAATTAAATCATATCATAAACAATTCACAATGTCACATATAGATCAATTAAGAGAATGATACAGAACAAGATCTCACATATATCTCATGTCAAATCAGATGCATTTTCTAATAATCTGAAACAAACATATTAATTCATAATACTTATCACATATATTAAACTCTCTTACTTTATTTGAAAACAAACTACTAGCTATAAACATATCACATAATTCTTTCAACACATAGGGAGATATATATCAAATAACATATGACTCAAAATATAACTAGTGGTATGAAATCAAGTTACACGTTTCAGAATTTAAATACATACTTAAATCAGATTTTTAATGAACTTAAAATAGGTCCAAATCAAACTCATTATGTACCAAATTGATCATATTTCACATATTACACAGACAAGCATCCTAACCAAAACATAAGGGGCCACATACATACATATACTACGTACTTCGACAATAATACTAAATCTTAGCTACCGCGAAACCAGAGATCACACATATCCCACTACTACACTATACTGAAGTAGGTTTCATAAATTTTACTCATTGCCCTTAGATCACATAATACTCTATCTCACAAGGACGTTTATATTGGAATCGTGTCATATAATCCCCTTAAGATGACACTATCACTATCGACAACACATTTATTAAATTAGATGACACATGACTTAAGAGGTTAGAATTCATCTTAAACATGGAATTAACATTAACCATATAGCTGATGATATATATATTCAAAAGTAATATATTTTCCTATGAAAACAAGTATTTTGAAGACAACATAATGTTATACTATGAAATTTCAGGTAACACTAATTCCAATAAGTTACACATGCACGAAAAACATTATTGAATTTTTTTTAAAAAAATTAAAACATGTTATATAATTTTCATATATCAAAACCTATTTTTCTAGGCTGAAATTTTAATAAATTATACAAATAAAAATATGAATGAATAAAATAACCAAATTCGGTAGACATAATAGAAATATCATATGAAAAGTTTCTACAAAGTTTTGTTAAGATCCGAATTCATATGATATGAATTTAGACATCTATAGAATGCTTAAATTGAGTAACTTTTAGCAGTTCTAAACTAATTACCGAAATAAATATAAAGTAAATTTAAAAAATTATAAAAAAATTAGACAAGTTAAAACAATGTTGATAAAACTATGCTAAAAATTTTAGGTCAATTGGAATTAAAACGAGTGAGAACAGAGTTCGAGAACTTTGACAAAAAAATAGCACAAATTGGTCGACATTTTGCTCCCAATTTCTGATAGCAACATTGGTCCCAGATCGGTCGACTATTTTCCTCAATACAGTTGATGTTTTCGATCGCAGCAGAACAAACACATAGATATGCAAGGGTTTAGGTTCTCTTCTTTGAATCCAATGGTTTTCAATCAAAGTGAATGATATTCTTAACATATTTTATCTTTGAAATATTGAAAACAAACCAAACTTTTCATATAATAAAAAATATGTATACTTTGGAGAATCATGACCTACCTCTTACACTAGAATCCCCAAAATCCACCAAGAAATCTCGACTCCCAGCAAGAAGACATGACTCCTTAGCTTTCCTCATCGACTTCCAATGCTCCTATAAAGCAAGATAATCATGAAAATATTAAGTTTCTTCAAGAACAATCTTCATCTTCTTCTCTTTCTGCAGGAACAAAAGAGCAAAACACTTACCTTTCTCAATGGAGAAGGACGGCTAAGGTTAGCCACGACCCCAACCATATATATATAAAGCTAACACCCTACTTCCGATCTCACATAACTTCTATAGACTATCTTGAATCGGATTAAACTGTCCTTCTACGAATTAGAGAGAATCTTACTCCAAATCAGACTCCTCTCTTGCAACTTTACTTTCTTTAACTAAACATTATATTTTTCGACCTAGTAAATGAACAAATCTATAAAAATGATCTTCTACAAAGTTGTAGATCTCTTCGACATCTTTCCGATGGAACAAACCAAGCCAAAATATTAATTACACTCTAAAAGTTATCGCCAAAATATTGATATGCTATCTTGGGCAATCGAACTTAGAAACTTCCTCTAACTTAATGGGTTAAACCACTTAATGAGCTTATTCAAATAACAATATTGTACTCTATTTGTCTTTTTAATTATTATTATTATTTATTTATTTATTATTATTATTATTATTATTTAGAAATGCTAGATATTACAATTACACCCTCTCCCCATAAAGAAAATTCGTGTTCGAATTTTAAGCAACAAAATTCACAAGCAAACAATTAGGTATTTAATTATAAGACTACCACTAAACTACTCACCAAACAAGTTAGGGAACTTTTGCCGCATCCTGGACTCTTGTGGCTTTCTTTAAAGAATGATTATACCACAGCACCTTGACAAAGGGAATACTCTTGTTCCTCAGCTCCTTCATCTTGGAATCCAAAATCTAAACAAGTTGCTCCTTATAGCTCAAGTTCGGTTGGACCTCAAATGGTAGATGATCTATCACATGATAAGGATCGTGTATATACTTCCTCAGCATGGATACGTAGAACACATCATGCACCATCCAAAAAAGGGGGAAATGCCAATGTATATGTCATGTCTCTAACTTTTTGTAGAATCTCAAATGGACCAATGAACCTGTGGTTCAACTTACCCTGCTGCCTAAACCTCACAACTCCTTTAGAAGGAGACACCTTCAAAAACACATAGCCTCCAATCTCAAAAGTTAGATCCTTCCTTCTCTGATCAGCATAACTCTTGTATTTGTTTTGAGCTGCCACCAATCTCTGACGGATCAACTTAATCTTTTCTAACTAGCTTGAGCAATCTCTAAACCAATAAACTATCTCTCACCAGACTCTTCCCAGCACAATGATGATCTACAAGGCCTACCATTCAATACTTCAAATGAAGCCATTCTGATGCTGGCGTGAAAACTATTGTTGCAAGCAAACTCAACCAATGGCAAGTTCCTATCTTAATCACCCTTCCAATCCAGACTGCAAGCTTTCAGCATGTCCTCTAAAGTTTAGATAGTTCTCTCTGACTGGCCATTTGTCTACGGATGAAAAGTTGTACTGAAGTTCAACTGCGTCCCTAATGCCTCCTGAAGACCCTTCCATACACGAGATGTGAATCTAGAATCACGATCTGAGATAATATACTGAGGAACACCATGCAATTTCACAATGATGTCTATGTACAACCTTGTCAAGCTCTCAACTGAATGCTTCACCTTTATGGCTAAGAAATGTGCTAACTTAGTGAATATGTCCACTACCACCCAAATGGTATCGTTACCTCTTGTAGATCGAGATAAATCGTCCACAAAGTCCATGGTGATGTGCTCCCACTTTCATTTGGGAATCTCTATCTTCTGCATTAAACCTAAAGGTCTCATGTGCTCTACCTTCACCTTTTGATAGATTGAATACTTGAACACAAACTTTGCAATATCCTTCTTCATGTTAGGCCACCAGAAGGTTCTCTTCAAGTCCTAAAATATCTTAATGCTATCCAAGTGTACTGTGAACTTAGACTGATGAGCTTCAGTCATAAGTTCATGTCTCAACTTTGAGACATGGGGCACACAAATCTTCCTCCGAAATATGATCACATCATGGTCATCTCTGTTGAAACCAGGCTTCTCTACAAAGCCTTGCAACTGCGAGTCATCCTTTTGGCCCACAACAACTCTCTCCACAATTGCTAATCTGATAGACAACTGTGACAAAGCTGCAGTAACCTCATCGATCATCTGTCAATCTTGCAACATCATCAGCCTCTTCCTACTCAAGGCATCAGCCACTACATTGGTCTTTCCTGGATGATAGCTCAACTCAAAATCATAGTCCTTTAAGAACTTAATCCATGTGCACTGCCTTAGGCTCAACTCCTTCTGAGAAAAGATATACTTCAAATTCTGATGATTAGTGAATACCTGAAACTCCACGCAATACAAAGAGCCCTCTATATCTTTAGTGCATAAACAACCGTTGTAAACTACAAATCATGAGTCAAGTAATTCAATTCATGATCCTTCAACTGCCTTGAAGAATAAACAATCATCCAACCATGTTGCATCAAAACACAACCCAAACCCTACCTAGAAGTATCTATGTAGACAACATAACCATTAGATCCACTCAGCAAGGCAAGAACTAGGGTAGTAGTCAAACGCATCTTCAATTCTTGGAAACTCTTCTCGCACTCGTCAGACCACACAAACTTCATGCCATTCCGAGTCAGCCTAGTCAGAGGGGCTATCAAAGTAGCAAAACTCTCAATAAACCTCCTATAGTATCCAACGAGACCCAAAAAACTCCTAATCTCAGTGGGAGTCCTAGGGACCTCCCAATCAAGCACAGCTTGAACCTTCATAGGATCCACGGCAACACCATCCTTGGATATCACGTAACCAAGGAACTACAGATGATTAAGCTAAAACTCACATTTGCTAAACTTGGCATACAACTTGTGAGTTCTTAGAACCTCCAGCATAGTCCTCAAATGCTCTCAGTGCAACTTCTCATCTATAAAATAAACCAGCACATCATCGATGAACACTATCACAAATTGATCCAAAAACTACCTGAACATCCGAGTCATCAAGTCTATGAAAGTTGCTAGGGCGTTAGTCAGATCGAACGACATCACCATGAACTCATAGTGGCTATAGCGAACTCGAAACGCCGTCTTCGGGACATTCTCATCTCTGATCCACAACTGATGGTAACCAGATCACAAATCAATCTTGGAGAACACCTTGGCATCCTGCAATTAGGCAAAGGGGTCGTCAATCCTCGACAAGGGATATCGATTCTTGACAGTCACATGATTCAGCTTCTAGTAATCAATGCAGAGAACGCAAGGATCCATCCTTCTTCTGTACAAATAAGATAGGGGCTCCCTAGGGAGATACACTGGGACAAATAAAGCCCTTCCAAAAACTCTTGCAATGCTTCTTTAGCTTAGCCAACTCTACCAGTATATGCTAGGGAACCTTGGAAATCGGGACCGTACCCAGGAGAAGCTTGATGGTGAAATCAATCTCCTAAATAGGGAGTAAACCGCAGAAAAACATCAGCAAACTCTCGAACCACATCAACATCAGAAATAGACAAAGACTGACTAGCCTGAAGAATAAAAATAACACTAGCCAAATAAGCACCACAACCACTGCAAATCCACTTTAGGGCCTTTAAAGCAAAAAAAATCATCTTACCAAGCTTAGTGAGCTTAAAAGATAACTCCTCATCACTTGGGATCTAGAAACCAATTTTCCTGCTTCGGTAATCTAACATAGCATAATGCTGCTCCAACCAATCCATGCCTAGAATGACATCAAAACCATCCATGTCAAGCACATGCAACTGAGTAGACAACCTCCTACCCTGAATCCCAACGCACAAGAAAGCTATGCATCTATCTGAATGGACTACCCCTCCCGATGTGAGAACAATTATAATAACAGAAATCTCAACAACATCCATCTTCTTTACCACTAAGCGGGCAACCTCGAAGACATAAACGAATGAGTAGCACCAGTATCAAACAACACTCTTGCATGAATTCTATCGATCAAGATAGTACCTTTTGTAACATTGTCATCCACCTCCATGTCCTCTCTAGTACGTGCAAAAACACGAGCTGGGGCTTGCAGTCTGGTCAGTGTCATCACCAATGCAGCTATTGAAGAAGCCTTCATCTTGGGACAATCTCAAATCATGTGACTCGCCTCTACAACTAAAGCACTTGCCTGTGGCATACAGGCACTCTGTCCTTCCGTGCACCTTCCCACACTGCTGGCATGCAGTACGAGTTGGGGTTGCTCTCAATGATAGTGGAGTCGTCGTCTTCACTGAGGCTTCTGGTTCTCGAACTGCTTCCTCTTCCTATGAACTCTAGGGAAAGCTAGTGACACTTTCTCCTTGGGTGCTACCTTCCATTCTTCCAGAAAAATCTCATGCTTGGCCTCCTGCTGACACGCTGCATCGACCACCTCCTTCATAAAAGTAAAGCTGTGGGCCACCAATTTCGTCCTCAACATCTTTAGGTCCATCAAGAACTTCTGGGTCTTCTATCTACCATCCACACACATATGAGGTGCAAACTTAGCCAACTCTGAAAATTTAGCCTCATACTCCTGCACACCGAGTGGTCCCTGAGTCAGACTCAAGAACTCCTGCACCATCTTGTCTTGCACATGTAGAGGGAAGAACCTTGTCTTGAATACTATCAGAAATTCCTCCCAAGAGATCTCAGATTCTCTACCTTCAAACTTTGTCTACAGCATGGAAGACCACCACAATTTAGCTCTCTCCTGCAACATATAGCTCCTAAGGCTAACCTTGTCCTCCTCTGGATAATAGATCGCCCTAAAGATCTTCTCTATCTTATGTATCCATTTCTTTTCTGCCAACAGGTCGCTCTCCCCCTTAAAAGAGGGCAGCCCCAAGCGCTCCATCGCCATCAAGCCAGGGCGGCTCTCCAGCTCCATTGGTGTCGCGGGCCTCTGCTGCTAGGCAGCTTGCATGAAGCCTTGAAAATTTTGCATGATTGCTCCAACGTCCAGTGGTGGAGGCGGAGGAGGAACATGTGCACCATCCTCTTGAACCTCCCGCACCCTAGCAGATCATCCATGCCTACCTGACATGTACTGTAAGGAAAGACCACATGTCAGGCTTACACTTCTTATGCCTACTCAAGTCTAAAATCTCTAACCCTATACCCTAGTTTAGTGGCTTAGGTTGATCATGTTTAAATGCTTCATCCCAAAAATCTAGATCTAATACCGAGTCCTATACTCAGCAAGCTCAAAATCCAACATTCACAGGTCTTTCAATACATTCATATAAGAGAAAAACATGATAATTAACATGACAACTTGCAACAAATTTTAATAACTTATAACAATCATGCTCCACATCTTAAACATGATCATATAACTACGTAAAATAATCTATATGTACCAAGTAAACATGGATTACAGCTTATGACATGATAAACAAACTTGCTTACACATGTGAGCATGAAATTCTACCTATGAGCATAAACCATGAGCCATTCACCATAATATGTGACATAAAAGCGTGATAAACAAACCTACTTACACATGTGAGCATGAAACTCTACTTATAAGCATAAACCACGAGCCATTCACCTTACTACATGACAAAACTGGCAAAAAAAGCCACAAGGTAGGTCATGGAACAAGGGAAGGGGGGGTTCAAGAAGAGTCAAGAAGGAGGGGATTTAGATCCAAAGCCATTTAGGCGCCGAAGAGGGAGGAAGGTCCCAAGAGGAAGGGCGACGGAGGCATCACGAGGATGGGAGAAGGGAAAAGGTGAGGGTGGAAGGAGGATAGCTTTGAGATGAGAAGAAGTGTAACGACCCGCCACCCTATAATCGGGGATCCGATTACTAAATGGGTACCTAATCATTAATTTGGAGCCAAATCAGGATCTAGATAAGTCTGAGAAATAAATAATAAACTAAGCTAAACATTCACATCGTATTGAATTGAAAAGGAAGTGCAAGAATTAAAAATTATTACAATGCGACTCAACACAACAAATAATTACATACTCCAACAGAAAGGAAATAATTAAGCATACAGGCCAGAAAATAAAATGACAACTACATCGGGGCATACCCCGGAACAACGGCTGCTGGCGTGCGACCCAAAGCAACACTCTCCTTGCTACGCCTGCTTGGAACCCTCACCTGAAAACCGCAGGGGTGAGTCTCATCGAAAAGACTCAGTAGGGATCCTTCGATCCCCACCGCCCACTCACGCACCCACAAGTGCAGCAACACAAATATAGATAATTTAAGCAAGTAAAGCAGTAAACATAACTCCTAGATTTCAATATAAAACACATGCATTCGAAATATAATATGCACAATTCTGAAACCATTCTACCACGGAGCCCATAACCAGCGTCTCGGTAAAACACGCCAACCACACAGTCGAACACAAAAAACTCCGACCCGCTGAGACCAAACAGCAACCCTTCGGATAGCACGCTGGCTACTCTGGCCTGACAGGCTCCAGGTGGTTCTGCTTCCCCCAGCACGAGTGACTCCGAATGTACCACTCCCACACCGGTATTAGCTATACCCCGGGGTACACCAGGTGACCCTCTCTCTCGGCGTCATCCCGCCACTCCCACACTGGCGACGTGTCACTCCCACACCGACACAGGATGCCTAAGCGCTAACAACTGTCACTCTAGGCCCATGATCGCACAAAACACAACACGGTGCGATCCGATCACATGGAAACCATCGTCATCGAGTGCATTTCTAAGCATGCAATTAACTAAACTATCTAACAATGTAAACACATGTTAATTGCAGGGATTAATGGAATTCTGGCTTGAATCGCGTCGCTCAATGCCGACGTCATTCAAGCTTCCTAAACTAGTTCATAGAAAAACTGGCCTCGGAAGATGGCCTAAAAGGCGTCGTTCACGGAGGTCGCCATTTAAATCGTGTCGCTGACCCTGGACGCCATTCAGTTCCAGAGGCAGAATATGTTATCTGGGTCAAATCGCGTCGTGGGTGGAAGCCGCCTTTCTAAAAGGCATCGCTGTCCCTCGACGCCATTCAACCTTTACAGACAGGTTCTCCCTCCGCCTTCCCCCAATCCACGGGGTGGAATTTCCTCCCCCAAATCGTGTAAAAACACGAACGAAGTGGAGAAGGAGGAGAAGAACCTAAATACCCATTAAAACACCCAAATTCTCATGACATGTATTTAATATTTTCACCCCAAGAAAACCCCTAAACATGCTCCAAGCGGGAAAAACATGGTTTTTAAATGAAATACAACGGGGATCGTCACCCTACCGGTTACTCGAACTCCTCCTAGCTCCAAGCCGCCAACCCGCCTTGCCACACGCTGCCGCTGGTACCGCCGTGGACGTAACTCTACCGGGCCGTCGGCCGCCGTCCGGAGAGAAGTGCGTCGCGGAGGAAGTGGTGGTGGTAGTGGAGGAAGTTGGTAGGTTAATGGAGTGGAGGGAGAGGAGGAAGAGGAGAGGAAAGCAAGGAGAAGGGGAAAGGGTTCGTCGGTTCGCCGGAGGGAATAGAGGAGAGAGAAGAGGAAGGAGAGAATGAGGGAAAGGAGGGAGGGTTCGCGGGGTCAAACATAAGCTTAGTAAAACGCGTCGTGCAATCCCGACGTCATTCAGACGACAAGACCGAGCCGTACACTGACAAACCAGGGTCGTACTCTAAATGGCGTCGTCCATACAAGACGTCATTCAAACGATGTGACCGGGGCCGTACTCTCGCGGCGCAAGGCCAGCCCACGTGGCACAGCCTAAAACACGTCCACACTGCTGGACACCGTTTGAACCGCGTCGAACTTGAAACTAAGTCTCAGCCCCACCAAGGCCCAAACTACGGGATCCGATCTCGAAACTGATCCGATAACCGGATCTGAAACCTCAATCCTTACAAGAAGTCCCAAAAATGGGAAGACCTTCCAACAAAACTGAGGGAAAGAGGGAAGAACAAAAGACAAACAAAAGGGATGGGTGGGGGAAGGCGACATGGGCGGGAGGAGGAAAAGGGCTCACCAAGGAGTGGCGATCGATTAGGTGGGGGTGGGGGGGGGGGGTAGCCCCTAGAGGAGGATCCTCCCACCCACATGTTCGGCGGCAGCATTGACGAGGCTGTTGGTCGACAAGGAAATCACCGTTGGTGGTAACGGGGACTAGGGGAGTCAGTGGGGCTCCTCCTGAGAAGACCCAAAGTATCCAGAATTGTAGCTTATTCAGAGGTTATTTCATACAATTCTCTTACATGGTGCAACCAAGTAAATGGTTCTAGATAGACTTGCACTAATTAATAGACACTTGTCTCCGTTGTTCTTGCCTCACTGAATTTCATGAGAGTTTATTTAAATACGATGTCCAATGCTTTTCAACCATGGTTATATAAGAATAATTTGTGAGTGTTAAGAAAGTGGATAAACATCTAAATTTGAAGAATGCTATTATACTACACTTTTTACCAACCCTTTTTACTACACTCATTGGAACTGTTTGATCCCTTGATCGGTTGATCCTCATTATAGTATTTTTGACATAACTTTTTGTGTAACTAATACAGTTATTGATAGCTCTTGGATCAAGTAATCAAACATCTTCTAATGAGCATGGTAAAGAGGATGGCAAAAAGTGTGATATAATAGCATTCTTCTTTAAATTTTTGGGGTTTAGCGTCACTTTGGTAATATAATAGGTGGAATTGTGTGGCTTATCCTACAAAATAAGACAACTTCTAATTTGATAGACATAATCCTTTATTCTGTGTGGCCCCACATGGAATGAGTTATTTCTAAAATAAGCCAGAGGAATCATTCAAACTAAAAGGGCAAAATTGCTTATTCTAACATAACTAAAAAGTGTGTAAGCTAAAATACCTCTTATTCCAGCACAGGCAATCCCAAAATAACTAATCATGACTCATGAGTAAGTCATTCTCTTATCAAAGAGACCCTAAAAGATTTTATATTCATGGACAAATTCCTATATTGATATATATTTACATATAACTCCCTGAACTATGATATTTATTTTAAATTTCACTTAAGTAAACATCATTACTGTGTATAGAATATGTAAGGGTTATTAAATGAAAATACTAATTATATATTCAGTTAAAATAAAAATACCTTTCGGATAGCAGGTTGTGCTCTCTATCCAGAAATTTCTAAGCATTTAGGTATGGTAAAATATCAAAAATATTCCCCATCTTGTGAATATTATTATCATGTCCATATGCATAGATATTTTTCTGCTTATAGAACATAACATGATGTTCAAAAAACATTGGTACTTTAACTGAGAGGATATTATTAGTATCTTTGTTTAATAGTCCTCCCCATTAATAGAATCGTTTGTGTAGGATAATGGTATTTTAACTCAAATGAAATTCAAAATAAATACCAGAGTTGGAGATAATATGAAAATACGCACCGCATAGAGGGTTATTTGCAAATACAAAATCTTTTAGAGATTGGTTACTAAAATCTCTTTAAGTTAACATAGTTATATGCAAATAAGCATCATAAACGGGGTTATCTGCAAATATGAAATGTTTTAAGGGATTATTTGCTAAAACCCCTAAATTTTTTATAATGTGGGCCTCTCTCATCCTTAATTCATGGTTGTCAAGCAAGCATGGGATGCTAGTAGCTACTGTTGATGGGAGTATAATGTTCCAATTATGTGATACGTCCAAGACACTTCCTTTGGTGGTGTCGACCAATCAATTTTACAAGCCATAGAGAAACCTACGAAGCTCAGCTCCAGCTTCAACAGTCTCTGCTGGACACTGGTCTTTTCAATGTTGAAAAGGTGGCGCATAAATATAGAAGCTCTATCAATCTTAGGAGTTGTAATGATCCAACTTTAGGTTAGGCCCAATAAAGTTAACAAATATGACTAGTACATGCTACCACCTTCAGGAGACTTTTGGGACTACGATCCATCATTTCTGATTAGACGGCAAAAGATAATAGTTCTTCCGTGGAGTTAATAATTATTTTTAGTATTTAATCTACGCTAGGATGATTTTATCGTTAAGATTAAATGGATAAAACCTCAAGGAAAATAATAGAGCCTTGATGCAAGAGTTTAATTCGACATTGTAATTGCATAGGATGGTGTCATTCCTAATCCTAATTGCAAAGGAGCACTAGGCGTCAACCTAGATCAGATGGTGAGAAAAAATTCAAAAAAAGAAAACTAAAACAGAATTAATCGTCAAAAGTAACTATAGGTCCTAACTTTAATTAGCATTCCACATGTTACTCATCACATTCATAATGGTTCACACGGTCCAAACAATTATGACATTCGTTTCATCCAGGAAGTGAACAGAAACTACCCATTTTCAGTTTTAGTTAGAAGGCCTGTAAAGAACAGTGTTATACTAATTAAGATGTTAACAAATAGACAGGTCTGGAGAAAACCACAGGAGAATGAATTGGAGGCTAGGAGCCTTCTCTAGATACCTAATTCAATGAAATGGAGTTTCTTTAGGAGTATGATTTGTCGTATCGGATCGACTCGAGCGACTCGTACCGTATCATAGTGAACTTGAGTCGGTGCGATTGACTAAGTCTGTGTGATTTGGAAGAATTTTTCTATGTGACTAGTGCGAGTCAACACGAGTCGACCCGATTCGTACTAGATCATAGAAGATTCGAGTCGATCCAACTCTTCAAGTCAGCAAACCTTACTTACGAGACGACTAACTGCTCTTTGTACTTTGTAAATGTCGTAGACTTACGGAGTAGTGGGCATTTAAAATGAAATTTGCCCTTGGAAGATTGATAAAGTGTTAAATTGATCATTTAAAGGCAATCATATGCATTATACTCATGTTTTTATCTGCAAAATAGCATGAAATGATAGATAATTGTGTAACAAGTCCAACGGTACCAATTTCGTCAAATTCTGACTTAAAAACATCGTCATTTCATGTGATTAAAGGAATATAGCGCATTTGCGGTTTTTCGACAAAACCGAGACGAAATAAATAAATATGATGATATTGTTATGATAATGCGCTAATTTATATTTATTTTATGTGAACAGGACATGCCGATGATGCAGTGCAGCTGGTGGAGTTTCTGGAAATTTTGGGAGAGGTCCAGTGTTCGGATTTCAATAAATTCAACTAAAGTAGGGGTAAAAGTGCAATTTGATGTCCTAATATTGCTCTGATTCCTTCTTTCTCTGGAGTTTCCCAAAAATCCTTTATTTCCTTCTTTCTCTCCAATTTCTCAACCACATCCCTTCATTTCTTTATTTTAAAATCTTCTCTCTCTTTTTTTTAAAGAAACCTCTCCAAATCCGAATCCGACTCCTTCTCCAAATTTCTTCCACACGATCTCTCTTCTCTCCCATATAATCCCCCTCTCTCTCCCAGATTCTGCGCTCTATTTTTTTTGTATCTCACCCTCCGCAGCTCCCTCTCTCCGGCTCTCCCTCTCTCCGGTTCTCTCTCTTAGTTTTCTCTTTCTCTCCCTTTGTTCTCTCCCTCGGCATACCCTCTCTTTGTGCTTCTCTCTCTCTGTTTCTCTCCCTTCCTCCTCTCTGGTTTTCTTCTTTCCTTGCCATCCCTCTCTTCCTCCCAGCCGCAGCAGCCTCCTTTCCTCCTTCTCCTTCTGCAATTTTCGGTTCTCTCCCTCTCCACGGGCCTCCCTCTCTATTCTCTTCTCTCTTTCAGCACTGCACCTGCACGACCTCCAGCGCATGCAGCAGCTCCTCCCAGCCGCAAGTCCAGCACTCGGCAACCTCCTCAAGCAACCACGTGCCACCAGCTTCCAGCAGCACGCATCCAGCTCCACCAAGCTCCTCCATGTCCCAGCAACACCTCCACGCAGCTGCACGCACGCAGCAGCCTTCACGCCTGCTGCATCTCCAAGCTGCATGCACCTGAAGCTCCCACGCACGCCAGCAAGCTCCTCCAACCTGCAGCAGCCTTCAACCACGTGCCACCAGCTTCCAGCAGCTCCACCCAGCTCCTCCTTCATCCAACGCATGTGCTGCCCATGCACGCTTGTCCCGGCAAGCTTCTCCAACGCGCCTCCAGCAGCAACGTGCCGCAGCAAGCTTCTCCAAACACCTCACGCAGCAGCTTCCAAGCACCCCACGCAGCAGCTGTCCCAACCTCCAGCCTTCCTCTAGCTGTCCCAGCCGTGAACCAGCAAGCAGCCCTGCTGGACCACTGCGCCACCCCCTTTCCTTGTGGTCCACTGCGCCGGCAGACCCACATATTGTTGTTGTGTTGCCCTTTCTATTTCCCCCACTAGCATAGTCTTTGTTATTTAATTAGGGGTAGTTGTTAGTTATTTGATGTTTAGGTATTGTTTAATTAGTCTTATGTTATTTAATTAAGGTGAATTCTTGATTGGTTATCGTTTTATTAATTATTAGTTATTTAATTAAGTTATTTGATTCATGGTGTTTAATAATTTATACAATCAAACAATAGGTTGTTTTTGTTGTTATAATTTTTAGTCGTGCTTATTTTTATGTGTGTTCGTGTTTAATTTCTGAAAAAGAAAAGAGAGAAAAAGATTTGTTTAATTTAGATAATTATAATTTTAGGTAACATTAGTTAATTTAATTCGAGTTTAATCAAGTAATTAGTTTCCTTAAATTTTCACTTATTTTTAGATTCACTAAAGTCCAAAGTTTTCAAAGTTAAAATCTTAACTCCATGTGGTTCGACTCGGACTCACCGCTATTAATTTTCAAAATTTGATTTGAGTGAGCCGGATAAATTTAGATTGAACGTTTTCATGAGTGTTTAACGATGCACAATTCGAAACGATCAAAGATGGTTGAATCAATTGATCAACCTTTCCTTATAATTATTAAATGGTTTATATCGCAAGGTTTGATTCTTACATGTCCCTTATCTTGAATTCCCACTTTCAAGGGTTCCACAGGCCGCGCTTGGTCAAAATTTTCATTTTAGTATTTCTCAGCGCTTGAAATTGTGATGCGCAGCAAAAGCATGATGGCTGAGAGAGGACACATGGCAGTATACCAAGAAGTCACACCTGGATAACTAGTCAACAAAGCGAAAATAAATAATTTTTATTTATTAAATTTATATAATTTATTTGATGTCAAATAATGTAACATATCTTAGATGAATTTTTTTTAGAAAAAATATTTACTAACATTTAAATAATAAAAATATGTATAATATAATTTGTTCATAGCTATCAAAGTATTCATGTGACACCATCTTCTAGAAAAGAAGAAAAAAAGGCATGCAAACAGATATCAAAATATCCATTTGTTATCATCTTCTACGAAAAATAAAAATGCGTATGAATAGATAGCAAGATATTCATTTGTCACCATATTCCAGGAAAAAAGTAAAAAGGCATGTTAATAGTGAGTATATATATCTGGGTACAGGCTTATCAAGCTAACTTCATTTTTAATAGATTTAGAAGGATGTACATAAATATTATGTGTAGTTATACCCAAAAATAAAAATATTAGTTTTAAAATTAAATAAATTTAACCTAACAAATTAATGACAAAAAAATACTTGATTCATTTTCTCATGTGGTGTAAGAAGACCTTCCAATTAAATATATATTTTAAAAGTTTTAGCAAATAACCCTCTAAACAATCTCATATATGGAGAAAGCTCTTTATTATACTTATGTCTGGAAAACACCCTAAACTTTCGTTTCATTCTAAAATAAATCTTAATATGTAAGTGATGTAAGTCATAATAGTCTCGATAGTAGCGGTTTCTCTGCGTATACAATGATTATATTGGTTTTTTTTACACATAAAAACATTTTACCTGGGGTTTTCTACATGGCAGTAGGTGGTTAATTCTCTATTCACTTTGATTGGAAAATAGGAGAAGAATAAGGCCTCTTATTCTTAGAATAAGACTAATTCTAATTTGACCGACGGAATGGCTTATACCGCTTCAGAATTACTTATACCAGAATAAGGAGAATAAGTCATTCCACCTTAGACCTAAGAATTGCTTATTCTTCTTATTCCATCAGTGGGTCCCACAAAACTATCAAACCGAAACACTCTTTATTCTAGTATACGCTATTTCGGATAAGTAATTTCGAATAACTTATTTTGCAATGGAGTTTTTAAGCCTGGCATTTTATGGGGGGTTTTCTGCATATACAAAATTATTCAGGAGTTTATCCTAAAAGCCATATATTTTATAATGATTATTAAGGTCGTGTAATTTTTGCAAGTATACAAATCCTCATTTTAGATTTCTATGGCTTAAAAATGAAAGAAATTCTGCAAATGTAAAAGATTAATAAAGAAAAGGGGTATTTGATATGAATTAGCTTTTATGAGAAAAATCAAATGAAAAAAATGAAACCATACAAGATAAACAAAAATGATTAATAAAAATCAAATTATCTTAAATATACGCCTAAAATTATTTAAAGATATGCATAAAATTCATGCAAACCATGCAAACATCAAAACTTAAAGTATAATAAAATGTGACCCAACAAAATAAATAATAAAAAATGCTTCATTTATTTTCCCATGTCACGTAAGAAGAGGTTTAAGTATCTACATTTTTAAGATGATTAATAGTTAAATATGAGTTTTATAAGTATTCACATTCTCATTTCATGGTTAATATGGCTCATAATGAAAAAGACTATGCACAAATAGTGAGTATGAAGGAAATTTGGATTATAATAGTTGAAAAAAGCATTCGCAAATTCACCTAGCCACCTGCACCTATCATAAATTAAAGACAAATAAAATTTGGTGGACAAAATAAATAGTAAAAAAATGTTCGATTTATTTTTTTCATGTGCTGCAAGAAGAGTTTGTAAGTAAATGTATTTTCCTATGTGATTAATAGTAAGTCAAATTTTTACAAGTATGAAAAAAGTTTAATAATTAGATATTAACTCCTGTAAGTTTGATATCTAATTATATTTATGAACTCTACTCTCACAACCTCCTTTTATGAACCTCTGAACAAAATTAAGAATATCTCCTAAGGTTTTTGAAAACTTCCTAAAAGAAAGGATTTTAGTGGATAATCTCCCTAAAGAATCTTATCTATATAGGAAATCCTCCATAAAACACATATATGCAAAAAATCTCCTATATTATTCTTGTATACATAGAGAACTCCTTCTATCAAGTTTACCATCACTTATATAACTAACAATTAGAACTTCTTTCAGAATAACAAGACAGTTTAGGATACTTTTTACATATATTTATAATGTACTGTTTTTTTACATATACACAATTCTTTAGGGGATTATTTGATAAAATATTGAAAAAAAATATATAAATGCAATTGTAAGAGGTTAAAATTAAATATTAGCATTACGAAGATTAATTCTTAAGTATGCGAAACTATAAGGTTGATATCTTAGCAATGCTAAACTGATTCCTCACATTTGATATGCAATCTAATTAAAAGGAGGTTATATAAAAGTGTTTTTCACGTTCAGAGAGAAATAAAGAATTCATGCAATCTAAAATGAAATTATATAAAATTAGATTTCATACGAAGAGAGAAATGAGGAATTTATGCGATCTGAAAGGAGGTTATACAAAAGTATATTCCATATTAAGAGGTAAATGAAGAATTTCAAGTGCATATATACAATAAATATAGAATTCTTTTGATACTGATTCCTATAAATATGGTGAATTTGAAATAAGTCTATGTATCTTATTTTGGTAGTAATCTTTGTAAACTTAAACTTTTTAGTTTTTAATCTCTACTATTTGCTTCTATCATTTTTTCTTAATTCTACCATAGTTAAATATGAGTTTAAGTTTAACTCACTATAGAAAAGCCACTTATACCTCTATTTAAAATTTAGTTTTACTTGTTACATTGATAGCCAGTGTTGCACCAACTTCTGGTGCATCCAATGTTAAAAGAGAATAATTTTTTTTAGTCATCCCAAACATGCCTTATGTGTCTAGACAACCCGTTCTTCGATTAGATGATCCAAAATATCTAAAAAGTTAAAAAATGTTATTAGACTCGACCAATTAAGGTCAATTTTATTATTTATTGAGATTCAATTTTTTATTTTTTAGAATCATTTCAAGTATTTCCCCCTGCGTTAACATTTGTGTGAAGAATATTTCATGATTATTTACTTTTTTTAAACAATTCTTAACTTGAAGGATTTATTACTAAATATAAAAATTTATAGATAGTAATATCAAAATATGTAAGATACAGAGATTTATTTCAAATTCACTATGTTTATAGGATTCGGTATCCAAAAAGTCCATAAATATCTTCACCATTTGATGTGTAATAGTTAAATATGTGCTTAAGTTTAACTCACTTTGAAAAAGTCACTTATATCCCTATTTAAAATTTGAGTTATACTTGTTGCACTCGTAGAGTGTAGTCAAAGTAAAAGAAAAGAAATAAATAAATAATTTTTTTTAGTTGTCACAAACATGTCTTACATGTCTGGATGACTCGTTCTTCGAGTAGACGGACCAAAAAAATCTAAAAAAATAAAAATTATTATTTGACTCGACCCATTAAGGTCATCTTTTTATTATTTACTGGGACTCATTTTTTTATTTTTTAGACTCATTTGTGTAAAGAATATTCCATGATTATTTGCTTGCTTTAAACATTTCTTAACAGGATGATTTATTATTAAATTATATTAAGTTTAAGAGACTAATATTTAGACACAGTGATTTATTTCAAATTTTTTATATTTATAGGATTGTATATCCAAGAAGCCAATAAATATGTTCAACATGTAGTCTGTATGGGCGGGGAAGTGAGAAACAAAAGATGTATCACAAGTTAATTAATTGGTCAGATTGGTTGGAGTTCGGAAGAGAGAGAGAGATGGCAGCACAGGACTGTAAGCCAGGTCGACACGCCGGAGACAACCGTACAGGACCCCATAAGCCAGGTGGACACCAGAGAGAAGAGTTTAACCCAGACAACGAAATTACATCGGCGACCAAAATCGATAATTTATTTTTATGTATATTATAGATTTAATAATAAATTTCCTTAGTCTCCCTTTTTAATTAGAAGAAGACCCTTTTTACAATGAATCTTTTAAAAAATATTTTTGGTCGTTCTTAATCCAGGGTGCTTATCAAATAACGTTAGATTTTAAGGGATGCTAACTTAAATAGTTAGATTAAGAGGGCCTATTTCCAAAATAAGAACATTTGCAGGAGTCGAAGGTCTACAAATCTAAATAATACCTACTTAATTAGATTTATAAAGGGATGAATAATTTTAGGGGGTGCATACAGAATTTTGTCCATTTGAAAATGGATTTTATAAACAGACGTCTATTTAACATTGGTTGCGCATCAATTTCGGTTAATAATATGCTTATTTCGACATAAATACGAAGGAGATCCAAGTATCATATAGATCCACTTCGATACTTATCCAACACATCTTTTATCATCTTTAAAAGCCTTTCATCCATTTGATGTTCTGAGTCAATATATATTAAACAAAAGGAAGGTAAAAAGAAAATCTCTAACAAATATTTTTTCAAATAAAAACGACAAAAATGTACTAAAAAAATGACACAATAATACCCAAGTCTCACGAGTTAACAATAATCAAGACTAATGCAACCCACCAGCCCCTAAAATATTGTTAATGACCCCAGTTCTTAATAATTATTCCTTTACCTATTTAATAACAACTTTTATTGACATTAAAATTTTATCCGACAAATGAAAAGTAACATCATCATCAAGTCAAATAATTAATCAGAACAGATACACTTTTGATGGGAGTGGTAAGTTTGTTGTCAAAAATAAGGCATTAACAAATCATTAACCTACTAATGAGTTCCAAGGTAACCCTTTAATGCTAACTAGCTCCTCATCTCTTACATGCTAAACTCTTGTTCCAAGAGTGGAGATTCCTACACAACCTATGTAGGGGTGGCGGAGAAAACTAGAAGCAGGGAGAAAAGATCTCCAGCAAGCGAGGCTGATACGATTACAATTTACACGAAGAAAACCTCGGAAATGAGCAGGTGGAGGAGTGGAGATATTCTGTATCCGTCAGCTTTTCCCAATCCTTTCGATTCTGTTCTTTCTTTTCCAATTCCACGCAATTTTTTAGTATATTCTTTTCTATTTCCACCCTGTTTTTTTCTCGCTTCTCCCACCACCACCGCCACTACGCACCAGTGTGGGTTGCTCTGCTCTCGTTGCTCCGGCAACGCCAGTGGAAGCGACGCGCATGGCCCATGCCGGTGCCCAGCCACATGCACGAGGAGATCCCCGGGTCACGATCGCCACCGCAGCGCGTGATATCGAGGCTGTTGCTGGGCACCGCGACACGAGCTCGTGCGGAGTTGTACCCGTTGCTGCGGCTCCACTCCAACCCCGGTTCGCCCGAGTTGAGGGTGGGGAAGGCGCGCGCCACTTGGCGTCGGTTGCCATAAACGGAAGGCCAGGCCCCAGTCCCTCGCCCCCCTTGCGTTCCACAGACAGAACATTGTAGCGGAGAGAGAGAGAGGAACGCACTCATCAGTACGTGAGAGAAAGAAGAGAGAGAGAGAGCTCGAAAAGGCAAGGGGCAAGGCCTCTTTTGCTGCTGCTGCACCTCGGACCCATGTGGGTTTGGGTCCTTGAAAGGTAGGTGCATGGGAGGGAACGCACGGGGAGAGGGAGAAGAAGGGGGCGCCCGTCCTCGGGTTTCCATTTCCGGGTCACTTGTGCGGCTTTCCAGCATTGCTCGCTACAGCCTTCAGGGGGTCCTTTTCTCCGCCATGGGTTCGCCCTTCGAGGCCCATGGCTCTCCTCCCACCCCGGCCCGGGGATTCTCAAGTCAAACACACACACTCTCTCTCCCTCTCTGTGTGGTTTCGCTGCCATCTCCCATCTCATCTCATAATAGTGGCAGAAGCTAGCCTTTTTGTGATGGGGTTTATATGTGTTAAGGAAAAGATAATCTCAACGTAATGTCCTCCAACAACTGTGATGCTTATCATATGTTTGTTATATTTTATTCTTATCTGGTATCAACTTGTACTTATCCATGTGTACTATATATACGTAGGAACCTAAGCCCGTGCTGGTGTGATTTTGGGTTTTTCCATTCTTCCTATTGTGTGCTCTTTTAATATGCTATGCGTGTTGTTGTGCTTTGCCGCCCGCTCTCGCCACTCACTCACAGGGGCATTTTGAGAACTTTTTATAGTTCCCTCCCGGGATCCTTTTACGCTCCAAAGGGGCGGTGCAGGCAGGGGAAAAAGGCCACTGGCTGTTGCGGGGTTCGTTCTCCACCCCAAAAGGCGCAAAAGAAGTAGAGACTGGAAAGGGTTCCCCTTCTCCCAGTCCCACCTTCCTCCTCGGGCATCGCACGGGGTCTTCCACCTCCCCACCCATCCTATTCGCCCATTAGCTTGCTTCTGGTGGTTTCAAAGGCCTCCCATCCTCTCTCACCGCTACACTAAGACTTCCGGAGCGGCGCGGCGATGGCGGCATCTCCACGGGGGCAAGCCTCCCTTGCCTTGGCTCTACTGGCGGTGCTGCTGGTCGTCTTCCTCGTCGTATCTGCTGGTTCGCTCGTGAAACCTCGCCGCGGCCACCGCCACCACCTTTTCCTTCTCCTTCTCTCCCCTTTCTCTTCCCCCAATCCCCCACCACTCTGAAGTACGTAGGCACTAGAAGTCTGTTGTGTGTTCTCCATTGGATTCCCCCTGCTCTCTACGACGAAGGATCCCAGATTTCTCTTCCCAATGCTCTCTCTCATGCAACAATTTCTTCTCGCCCTTCGACGTAGTTTTTCTTATACTGGATTTGAACAGTGCAATATTGATCAGTAAGTAAGAAGATCTAAGAAGTTCCCATTCGTGATCTCCATCTGCAGGGTGCTCGGAGCGCGTCGGAGTCGCCGGACCTGTCCACGGCCGTGCAGCTGGGAGGAACCGCGCCACGGCTTCCCCACTCCTCCGCCATCGGAAGCTTCTCCAGCAAGAACCCCTTGGTAAGTAACAAGAACCCCATCATCGTCTTCCACACACATTTCCTTTAATTTTTTTTAATTTTAACTTGTATTTTTTATTTGTTCTGTCGCTTATATTCCATGACGAACATTCTTCCGCCTTGTTCTCTTCCTCCGCTCTCGTCCAATCTCATCATTTCGGGGGTCCAATAACTTTTCTGGTCTTCGCAGAACACGTGTCTATGTGACCGCTGCAGATCACATCACGTGCGGGGCGCACTTAATTTCGCTAACCCCACACTCCTGTTTTTAGCCTTTAATAGATACAAATTGAAAGCCTAATTATTGGAAGGAATTCCAAATTCTTCAATCTGCAACTACATTTTTGCTTGCTTTGGAGGAATAAAATTATTTGTTGCCCTACTGTGAAATGGTGGGTTGTTGCAGGTGAAGCGGGCGCTGGTGGTGGTGGCGGCGGCGGGGGGAAGGGGGTGGAGCAGGAGACGAACAGGATGGGGGAAGGGGACTGCAGCAAGGACGACGTGGTGGTGTACCAGGCGGCGTCGTCGCCGCTGCCCAACGGGATCCCCACCTACTCGGTGCAGGTGATTAACACGTGCCTGGGGACAGGCTGCGGCGGCCCCGGCGGCGGCATATCCCGGGTGCACCTCAGCTGCGGCTGGTTCAGCTCCGCCCGCCTCATCAACCCGCGGGTGTTCCGCCGCCTCCGCTTCGACGACTGCCTCGTCAACGACGGCCGCGCCATCCCGGCCGGCGCCGCGGTGTCCTTCCAGTACGCCAACTCCTACCCCTACAGGCTCGCCGTCTCCTCCGTCTCCTGCTTACCCACCAGGTCCCCCTGAGCCATGGCGTCTCACCCATCTCTCTCTCTCTTTCTCTCTCTCTCTCTCTCTACGTGTGTACAAGTTTTTTTTTTTTTTCCATAGTAATACAGATTAGGAAATGGGTTTGAGTGGGCACAGGCAACAACGGACGGGTATCTTCTGACGTACTCTGGTCTCTGGGGAGGAACCCTTGGAGGGGGAGGCAGCGGCCCCTCCTTTTCCAATCTTCTTCCCTGTTAACCTCGTTCTAGTTTCTTCCTTTGCTTTTTGTCTTTTGAGCTCAAACTCACTGAAGCCCCCTTTTGGTGGAAACATTGATGGGCGCGGCGGAAGGAGACGCCGTCTGAGGAAGGGTGCACTTTTAATGGTATCGGATGGGGGGTTGTGCTCGCTCTTCTGCGCGCGGACGGGGGTTGGCTCAGCAGGAGGCTAACGTGCCCTCTGTCATGCTGCTTCTTTTGTACATAATGAAGAGAGCGGTGTGATTTGATGGGATGTTGAGGGCAGAAGAATCGATGCAGGGGAGGGAGGGTAGGAAAGTGAATGAGACAACGAGTGGGAATGTTCTCTCTTTGCCTCTCGATCCTTTCCTTTTGGGTGACCTCTCCCTCTTTCTCTTCTCTCTCTCTTCTCTACCTTTCTCGTTTCTGTTCTTCACTTTTTGGCTGTGTCTTCTCTTTTTTGGTTGGGGAGCCTTGCATTAAATTCTACCTACTGGGGAACGTCCTGCTATTGGCATCTGATGTTCAACATTGCGCAAGCGCATATTATACTATAGAAGTTTGATGAATGCATATGTATATGGGAAACTGCTCTCTCTCTCTCTCTCTCTCTCTCTCTCTCTCTCTCTCTCGTACACATGTAAATCGCAATTCATAATCCCCTCCCGTGCTATGGTTAGCAATTTTTTCTGTCGTTAAGTTAGCAAATCTAATTACCAGGCAGCATTTAGACACGCAAATACGTATGTATTTACAATAAAGATGATAGATGAATATTTATATGAGAGAATGTAATAAAGCAAGCTGTATATACTTTGGTCCTCTGCTACTACGTACGTACTCCATGCACCTGCCTACTGTCGTCAGGAGGAACATCGCAGTTAAGCTGTCGTTCTCCCTGGCGAGCTCTGCAGGGCGACTCCAGTGAGCTGCTCTTGTCGGCCTCCTCTGGCGCTCCTGCGAGAGCATGTGGTGTCTGGTACGGTCAAAGGAAAGAATGCCACCGCAACCAGGCCGGACGCCAGAGATTGCATGCCCCGAACCGCCCCCTCCCTCTCGTGCATGCGCCTGTAGGCAGAGGTGGAGAGTTCCTTTTCCCTCTTCCTTCCAGGTGCGGCTGCAGAGATATTAGGCGCAGGTGATCCGGGCCCGGGCAGGGGGGTGGGTGGGTACATGGGGGACAAAAGAGTGGGGGATGGGAATCCCATCATCAGAGGCCTCTGGCCGTCAGCAACTACTCGCTGCTCGGTGCGTCAGGCTTTCGGCCCACCTGCACGGACGCAGGCTGCAGCAGCGGCGACGACGGCGACCAACAGCCCGCTGGGCACATCATTGGCCCATCATATGTTTTTGTTCTCCCATCCATCTTCGCATTTCTGAACAACTTGTGACGGTGAGGGTGAGTGCACGGCTCCACGGCAGTGGCTGTACGAGAGTTCTACTTCTTTCCACCAAAAATAACAAAAATGTTAGTTCCATTTCCATCTACGACAAACCTCCGATAAGCTTGTGTAGGTTCACCGACCATGCCTGAACATGAGCCAAATCACGGCACCCTGCGCTCCTGCTCAAACCCGAGATCCCTTATATTAGGCAGGGGTATGTCCATCACTGCGTTACGTGTAGGGGACGACCTTCCCCATGCCTCTTACTTTTGGAACTTTTAGTCTATGGTAATGATACCCCTTCTTACGTCTAATGTTCCCCTTGATTGAATGGATGGATACCGAGTATAAGCCACATCTGATTTTAAGAGGAAACAGCGAGATTTGATCGGCTATAGAAAGGTTCTATGTTCTGTTGGTAATTGGTCGCAGCCTTGGGGCAAATCTAATGTACGCTGCTTAGGTCCACAAACTCCGTTGCTCGCTATTTATTCTAGAAGGTAAAAGACATCTTTTGGAACTTGCGATGAAAGTGTCCAAAGCAAGGATGTGAGCGTCCACTTTTGTAGGCTATCTACGCGTCCAATATATAGATCCTGGGATAAGAATATTGTTTGTGATGCATTCTTGGCAGATAGCGGATCAACCGAGCCAATCAACTTCCAGTAGAAATAATAGGACACTACTACATTAGGCACCATCGCAGATATGCGGGCATTTCAACGTTATAGGGCACAGGCAATATTCTAATTGATGGCCGAGCTACTTTAACCCAAAAAAAGGGATAATGCATAAAACTATTAGGGGTTCTCGATACTGCACTTCATAGACTGTGCATCCATGACCCGACTTCCCTCATAAAGTACCAAATGATGCCAGCCATTCTAAAGCACGATCCATGTACGTATTAGTTAACAAGGGCATGCTGCATCACCAGAGACTAAAAGACAACGTAATTAACTAAGATGCATGATGTACGTTCTTCTCAGTGGGAGTTCGGCAACGAGATGTTGGAAAAGCAATAGGACATTTGGCATCAGTTTGGTAATTGTGACTGACGTGCAAAAAGATAAGCCAACATTTGTAGCCTCCTTTGTAGGCCCGTTCAAGTTCTTGAATAAGGCGGGTCGCCACTCCCCACTGGCCTTTGGGCCGGCTTGGTTAACATTGTTGGGATTGAACACAATTTTTCTTACATATGTACAAGTCTTACATCAACCATCATCACTTCAAACAGCATAAGTGATCAAAGGAGGGCATACCCTTAAGGCATGCCATGAGACATGTAGGCCCTCGTGGGAAGATCATACCCGACAATGCAGAGCTTCCCACGTTTGGTTATTCATATAGAATGGAGTTGAGAGGGAGATGGTGAAAAGGGGTGTCGTCTAAAGGGGAGCCTTAACATCAAAATCACCTTTTGGTGTAGCCTTCTGCAAATGTCAAATAGTGCGGTTGTTGTGGGCTGCTTTGCGTGGGGGAGGTAGGGGGGTCATGCCCAATTTAATCGTCTTCTCCTACACCCCTTCCACGATAATAATGGCGGACCAAATAATAAATTGTTAGATGTTGGGTACGTTCTTGTTGTTGCCTGTTGCTTTGCGGTTGCTTCCACCATTTGTACACGTTTTTTGATCTCGATGAGGAGGATTTCAACCAGGGGAATGGAAAGTGTTGTTTATGTCGGCCCGTTATCCGGCCCTACGATTTGGTGTTTCGTTTGGAGCCTCTTATCTTTCCCTTTTGGGTGGAGACATGATCAAAGATAAGTACTAAATTATTATGGGGGAGAGAAATTATAAAGAGGGGAAAAGAAATATCTAATTAATTAAGAGAAGAGATTTCAGCCATCTTTGTGCGTTCTGAGCAAAGTCCTTCCCTGTTCACTTTGATCGTCAATATGTGTTTTGTCTATATGTACTTTTTTATAGGAGTCGTTTGGTGCATCATAAAATATTGTAGAATGTCATAAACGATCTTAAAACAATCCTTTTTTTGTGTGTTTAGAGTGCTATAAATTATTTTATATTAACTTTTCATGGATTTGGAGTGTCATAAATTATCAAATTTCAAAACAGGTTGAAATTTGAACTCATGACTTTTATTATGAAAGAGAGGCCATGGGATGCCATTGAGCCATAAGATACCAAACAAATGAAAGGTACTTGGACCTTCTTACGGTTGAAATTAAGAGCTCTTCTTTTGTGCCCGCCTCTTTTGTTAGTTACCAAACCACTGGTATCTAATAGCTACGCTTATAAATTGAATAGGCACAGGCTAACATTATCCATGTCCACAATCTTGAATCTAGGACGAACAACGGGTAGACTTCTTGTTTGTACCAGTGTCTTCTGTCAATCACAGAACCATTGGCCTTGTAAATTGAATGGGCAAAGACTAGTATCATCCACGTCCACAATCTTGAATCTAGGGAATAACGGAGGGAGAACCCGTATGCTTGAAAAGTTTGGCCTACATATCTAATGGTAGTATTAGTGTGAGCTAAATCGAAGTGGCATGGAGGAAAGAATGGAATAGCCAAATAAAGGTCCCAATTCTAGTCGTTCTTGTTCCTAGACAGCATGTGTCTCTTCCAATCTTATTAATTACTCAATTTGAATTGTTACTGATGCAATCGCATTATTAAGATCGGGTGGATGGAGCACTGTGGTTAGGGATGTAATTTGGGCGGATTGGGTTATGCGGTAATTTAGCTTTAAACTAAATTCAAAATAGTCCAACTTAATTTCAGTCCGGCCCAAATTTAGCTCAAATTCAACTCAAAGTCAGCTCAAATTTAACCTAAATTCAACAGTGAGTGGGTTGAGTTGGGTTGGACTGGTACTATTATAGTTCGTTTGTTAAAAATATTCTACATTTTGTATGAAGTAATGTAATAGTCAATGGATCCAATCGGGTCAACTTGTTTTTGGTCCAACCTAGCCCAAATTTGACTAATCTCAACCCAAATTTAACCCAACTTAATTTAGATAATTTGGGTCAACCGAATATACCATAATGTGGGTTGGGCTGGACTGGGCCAAGGGTTGGCCGCCCAATTGACACTGATAACTGTGGTCGACATAAAACGAGACATAACGATAACATAAAACAGAAAAAACTGTGCATTGTTTAGTAAAATAGTCACAATGTTAATTGCATGACTATCAAAATTATTATTATAGCTGAATGAGGAGATGGCGCTTGGCCAATAAGGGCCCAATTGTGGGGTAGGCGAACGCAAGATTCATCGACTTGAAGAGTCGGCCCGACCTAGATCTCCTAAGATCCGGTATGAGTTGGTCCAAGTCAAGTCGACTTGCACAGACTCGGCCGAGTTATTGCATGGAAAGGGGATTTTGTTTTCTTCGATTTCAATAGATTTTCAACAAAAAATTTAAGTTGCATTGAAACATAGTATTTTACAATCAATCTAAAATCATAAAATTTTTATGTTACGTAATCTCATAATTAACTAATATTAATATAATTTATTTACATTTTTTAATTTCTCATTCATTTTCAAATTTCAAAAAAAAACACTACAAATCAACCCTAAATCTCTCTAGACTCATGAAAAATTTTGTTTCAAATCTTTCTATGTAATCTCATAACAATTAACTAATATTAATATTTTAATTTAAATTTTTAAATTTTTTATTGGGCTCGGACTATTCGGCCCATATCATGACTCGGGTTCGCCATGATGTAGTACGAGTCACCCGAGTCAGAGAGATCTGATACGATACGGCGAACTATGGCCCGGACCGCTAAGAAGGTTTATATCAATTGGAACCACCAAGTTGCACTATACTAAGTTTCCTAAAGCCTTGCAAGTCTTTCTAGGCCCAGAGATCCTCGGGATGTAAAAGCTCTAAGTTGACCAATTACCTTCAGGAGCCCTCATAAAGACCTTCAGAGAGTAGCGGCCTCTTCCCAAGGTCGGGAGTGCACCTTCTTTGATCCCTAGTGGTCCATAGAGCCTCAGGCATAAGGTCAAGATTTACATCTATCACAAGCCTACACAATGGGGAATGATTGACACCTTCAGGAGCCCTATAAGGCTCCTCGCCATAGTTAGTTAAATACGAGATGAGTGTGATACGATTATGAGTATAATTCGAGTTAAATTTTGAATAAGATGGTCAAAATTTTGGTAAAAAAATCGTCTATTTCAAAAATACAAAATGACATACGTACAGAGTATTATAATGAGAGTTTGATAAATTCTTAGTGAAAAATACGGATGTGTATTTCTTACATTTCACAACTATTAACTTATTTTTTGACTCATATCTTAGAAGCAAATAATCTTTCACCATTATGATCATAAGAATTGTAAGTCAAAATAAATTGTTATTACAAAAAATAAAATAGAACATGAGAACTAAGAAAACATGAGCATATCATCCACAAGTTTTAGTTGTCAACACACCACACATATTTTGGAAACAAATAATCTTTCACCACTATGATCATAAAAATGCAAGTCAAAATAAATCACTATCACAAAAAAAAAAAAAAAACTAAAGCCTTAAGAAAACATTAACATTACTATCTAAAATTTTTAATTGTCAACACACCACACAATAAAAGTCACTAATATGTAAGAAGTCAAAAACACAAACACAATCCATCATAGAGTTACAATAACCAAATTACAATACTAGTTGACATTAGTGAAAAATCCTTGTTCATCAAATGTCTCCTCATATGAGTTTGTCATCTATGCTATGTTTTGAATATCTCCAATACAATCATCTTGATCTTCTTGTTCTTCAACTACATCTTCTTCCACAAGTACATTAATCTTACATAGATCAATTGACTTCAAGTTTTTTTTTTCACGTTTCTTAAAATTTGGCATCATTAATGAGTTCATTCTCACATATATCAAATCTTCTAACATCTCAGTGTGATTGCTCAAAGTATGATTTTGTAAAGAGATTTAAAATATTGTGCTAAAATAATGAAATATGTGATTGCCAGATAATAAGATTTTCAAGATAAATGAATGAATGGTCGCATGTGTACCTTATGATTGTGACTTATTAATTCTTCTCCTTTAGTTGGCTGAAGAAAAAGAGTATCCCTTCCTTCTAGCTTTTCACTCTCTTTGTATACCTTGCAAGCAAATAAATAAATAAATTAGATAGATCTAATGATTTGTGTAATATCTATTCTAAATATAAAATCAACATGCAACTAAACTAGAAATTTACTTTTTCTAAATTTTATTTTTAAACCCTTATATGCTGATGGGAATATGAGTGAGTGATGTGCGTGATGTATATGATGAACTATGAATGAAGATTAATGAAAAAGAGAAAAGAAAAGAAGAAATTAGTCCTTCTAAAAGCCATCCTTGGTTAAAGGCACCCTTCAAAGATCAAGAGGGTTTCTTGAGAGAGAAAAGAGACTATTGTGTTTGCTAATTTTCGTGCAAAAGGCAAAGGGTACTCTTCTCTTTTTGATGGAGCTCACAAAGCTCAATTGGCCAACCTCTCTTAAACTCTAATATACATACGTATATATAGAGAGTTAATTACTATAATAAATTAATATACAACTGAATTCTCGGGATCCAAAATACTCCAAAGATAGGAAACCATAAAAAGAAACCATATTAAAGTTAATTTTCTCAATTTGACTCAAATTGGGCTTGTTGGGCTACGCAACTGAATCACATCCAATCGAGCAGATACATTCTAGAAAGGCATCTTCCAACTATGACGTCTTTTAGAGAGGCCAAAAAGGAAATAAAAATTGAATATAAATATAGAAAGTTCAAATGACGTTTACTATTGTAGACGCCTTTCAAGTGAATAGTAATCCGTTCAAAAATCAAGTAGTTAATCGACTATGATTAAAATTCTAAATGACGTCGACCTTAGATGATGCGATTTAGAAAATTCAATAATCGATTAAAATTTTAATTTAAAAATCGATTAGGGCTAGAAACTTAAAACTATAAAAAGAAACCATATTAAAGTTAATTTTCTCAATTTGACTCAAATTGGGCTTGTTGGGCTATGCAACTGAATCACATCCAATCGAGTAGACACATTCTAGAAAGGCATCTTCTAAATATGACGTCTTTTAGAGAGGCAAAAAAGGAAATAAAAATTGAATATAAATATAAAAAGTTCAAATGACGTTTACTATTGTAGATGCCTTTCAAGTGAATAGTAATCCGTTCAAAAATCAAGTAGTTAATCGACTAGGATTAAAATTCTAAATGACGTCGACCTTAGAGGATGCGATTCAGAAAATTCAATAATCGATTAAAATTTTAATTTAAAAAATGATTAGGACTAGAAACTTAAATGGCGTCTAGTATGGAAGACGCGATTCAAAAAGTTTAATTAAATTAAAAAAATAATAAGTAAAAATCACTCAAATTATTAAATTAAGTACTACTTTGGGACATTATAATGTGACATGAGATTTACTCAATGTGAAGTCAAAATTAGCATGTCTACACTCAGAAGTCAACATATTCATTTTTTAGGAAAGTGATTATCACTTCTTATATAATCCCACCAAATGCCTACAAATGAAAGATTAAGGATGATAAACATGTGAAGTAAAAATACACATAAAATATAAAAAAATCATATTTACGTAGATGATTAGTTTTCATCAACTGTTATTTTAGTAAAAATGAATAATTTCTGAAATTTATTACGATATACCATTAATTCTTTCATAAAATTAGGCTGATCATCTTTCTTTACTATTTTGGACAAGACATAATCAATTCATGTCTTTATATTATCATTCTCTACGAAAGAAGAACTATACATGTAAGTTAGATTGAGAATTGTTGCAGCTGCATGAACAAGATGAAAAATGTTCTTTCTTTTCTTTATGTCAAAGAATTCTAACATTCGAGTATATTTGAACCGATTTGCTTCTACTCGTTACCTCAACACTTCTCTTGCTTTATGCATAGCATCATACGAGTAACTCAAAGTGGAATCGTCGCCGTCAACTAAACGAAGTACTTGAGCAAGTGGCTCAAGTACTTCAACCAACTCTTTAGCCTCTGCCCAGAAAGATTCTCTTGTTTTAGAGTTGTCGAGGAAAAATCAGTTGTATGCTAAATTCAGCATGTGCGAGTTTTGGTTGGAGTAAGTTTCTTTCTTTGGCCATGTGATTTCCAAGGATTATGTATATGTAAACTTGACTAACGTTGAGGCCGTACTTTCTTGGAAGACTTCTAACAATGCTTCAGAGATCATAAATTTTCTAGGTTTGGCAGGCTATTATAGGTGTTTCATTGAGGGTTTTCAGTTATTGCTACTCTGATGACCAAGCTTACTAAGAAAGGAAGTCAAGTTCATATGGTCTGAGGAGTGTGAGCAGAGTTTTCAAGAGTTGAAGAGAAGACTTACTAATGCCCCAGTTCTAACTTTGCCCAGTGGCCAAATGGTTTTGTTGTTTATACGGATGCTTCCTGGAAGGGTTTGGACTGTGTGCTAATGCAGAATGAGAAAGTTGTGGCTTATGCTTCACGCCAGTTGAAAGATCATGAGAAGAATTATCTGACACATGATTTGGAATTAACTATTAAGATCTTTACTGACTATCAGAGTATAAAGTACATTTTCTCGCAGAAGAAATTTAATTTAAGGCAGAGAAGATGGGTTGAATTTTTAAAGGACTATGAGTTTGTATTGAATTATCATTTGGGTAAGGCCAATGTGGTTGTTGAAACTTTGAGTAAGAAGCTTATGGCCTCGACTTTGCAAGAGATTATGATATGCTTGAGGATGCAATTGATTGTAAACCAGAAGTCAAGAGTAAGCACTGTTTTTTAGCTCAATTGGTTGCAAGACTTGCGATTTTGGAGAAAGTCATGAAAGCTCAGAAATAAGACCTTAAGATGAAAGAATTGATTGGTAAGGCCTGTTAGTCTTAGGTGGCCTACAAGCCAATCTGACTATGTAAATCTCGTTCATTTATTAATATAATGACATAATATTCATTGTGTGTAAATCGTATTAATTATCGTCTCATAATGAAGTCCGTGAATATATGTTATAGTGATCAGATTATGATGAGATCATACTAATGAGACTGATCTCTTAAACACACATATTCTTAATCGTTCCTAGTCGGAGGATATCTGAGAAGGACATCGGATATCCGGTTAGACATACAGATTACTCCTGCTCATATGATGAGGGTGACTGATCTCATAAGTCACTTGTGTGGAGACACTAAGGTGAATTTGTTGGTGCGCATTGGAGAATGAGTTCACTGAACTGATCCGACTGAATCGCTGGATGGTATTGTACCTCACTGTCAACCAGCTTGATTTTATTGTCGCAGTTGCGTGGATGGTCCTCGAACTTGAGACACCAAGGACACCTTGTCGGTGGACTTCTTTGCTTTGACCTTGGTTTATGAATCTCTAACCACATGATTCTAAACAGCCAAGGATTGGGTACAGCGGAATACCGTCGAAGGGAATTGTGCGTCAATAAGGAATCATTTGCTCTCGGTACTTAGAGAGAGAATGTTCTAGGAATGATACGCGGAAGTCCCTGGCCAGGGCGGACGATAATATCGGGAAAGTAGTTTTCTGATATTCATCAGCGGCATCCATACCCTGAGTTGACTCGAGAACATTGTACGAATGAAGGATTATATCCACGCGGTAACTGTCGGCGGAAAGGTTCCAAGAGTGGGTTACTTAACCCCGATACCTTCCGGATTCATGCGGTGTTGCCTGGCACCCAACGTGATCGGAGGCCCGGTCGAATTCGATGTGCGACATCAATTCGATTGATTAATTAATTAATAAATAGTTATTAATTGATTAATAAAGCCAGTAAGGAGTTACTGGGGTTATTGGGCTATTAACCGGACTGGTAATTGGGCCTAGAGGGTCACACGCAAATGATTCTCAAGGCGATGGATAAATAAGTGGGTTTTATACAAACCGGGAGTTTTTGTGAAAAACCGTGCGGTTAGTATAAAATATAGCGAACGGACTGAGCAGGCCATGTTGGGTTCTTGGCTTTCTCCGGATCTTCCGCGCAATGGAAATAAAAATAAAACGGAGATCCGATTCCCGTTTAGAAAAATACTAAAACTTCGATAATCGGATTATCGAATCTCACTGTGTGCGGATTCGAATCTGCAACCGTTCGGTTCCGTCGGTGCGACACCGCAAGCCGCGCAAGCGCCCGGCCTCTAGCGGAGTCCACGCGATCCTCCTCGCGACGGATATCCTCACGTTCCTCGTTCTTCGCAGCCACGAGACCTCCGCCGATCGCCGCAACGTTTGCCGCAACGCGCGGACGATTTCCCGTCGAACGGGAGTCGGAGAAGCGGCGGAGCAGATCCGGGGATCCGGATATGTCTGGGATGCCAGAGAGAGAGAAACATAGGAGGGGGCGGCTAGGGTTAGCAGCAGCTTGGCCTGATCAGCCCGTTCGCTACATTTTATACTAACCGCGCAGTTTTTCATAAAAACCCCCCGTTTGTATAAAACCCACTTATTTATCCATCCCCTTGAGAATCATTTGCGTGTGACCCTCTAGGCCCAATTATCAGTCCGGTTAATAGCCCAATAAGCCCAGTAACTCCTTACTGGCTTTATTAATCAATTAATAACTCTTTATTAATTAATTAATCAATTGAATTGATGTCGCACATCGAATTCGACCGGGCCTCCGATCGCGTTGGGTGCCAAGCAACACCGCGTGAACCCGGAAGGTATCGGGGTTAAGTAACCTACTATTGGAACCTTTCCGCCGACAGTTACCGCGTGGATATAATCCTTCATTCGTACAATGCTCTCGAGTCAACTCATGGTATGGCGTGCTGTCTAACCCTAACCGGTCAACTCACTTGGATTGGATGCCGCTGATGAATATCAGAAAACTATTATGAGACGATAATTAATACGATTTACATACAATGAATATTATGTCATTATATTAATAAATAGGAAAGAGATTATAAAGTCATATTGGCTTGTAGGCTACCTAAGACTAACAATCTCCCACTTGGACTACAACCAATCACCTTTATGCAGTAGCCTTATAGACTCTAGGTGATGCTCAAACACAATTTGCGCCAACGGCTTTGTCAGTGGATCTGCTACATTGTCAACGGATGGAACTCTTTCCACTATTACATCTCCTCTAGATATGATCTCTCTGATAAGATGAAAGTGCCTTAGAATATCTTTCGATTTCGGATGAGACCGCGGCTCTTTCACTTATGTAGTAGTCCCATTGTTGTCGCACAATAGCGGAACATGATCAAAGATGCAGGGAACTATGTCAAGGTTGGTGATGAACTTCTTCAACCACATTACTTCCTTGAAAGCTTCAGCTGCAGCGATGTGCTCAGCTTCAGTCATCGAATCTGTAATGGTAACTTGCTTGGAACTCTTCCAGCACACTGCGCCTCCGTTCAATGTAAATACGAATCCAGATGTAGACTTGCTATCATCTGGATCCGACTGGAAACTAGAGTCAGTAAAGCCTCGCAGTTTCAAGTCACCTCCTCGATCGACAAGAAACATATCCTTAGTTCTTCTCAAGTACTTAATGATACATTTCACTGCCTTCCAGTGCTCTTCACCTGGATCAGCCTGAAATCTGCTCGTAACACTTAAAGCAAATGCAATATCAGGCCGTGTACATAGCATGGCATACATAATAGATCCTATGGCAGATGCATAGGGTATTCTATCTATGAATGTCTTCTCATTAGGAGTGTTAGGAGACTGCTCATTTGAAAGATTAATTCCATGTCTCATCGGTATGAGACCACTTTTGTAATTTTCCATGCAAAACCTTTTGACTATGGTTTCTATGTACAAGGATTGGGTCATTCCAAGCATCCTCTTTGATCTATCTCTATAGATCCGTATTCCAAGTACGTAGGATGCTTATCTCAAATCCTTCATGGAGAAGTTTTTCGACAGCCAGATCTTTACTGATGACATCATAACTACATCATTCCCAATGAGTAGTATGTCATCTACGTAAAGAACTAAGAAAGTGACTGTGTTTCCACTGGTCTTCTTGTACACACAAGGCTCATCTTCATTCCTAATGAAGTCATAAGACTTGACAGCCTCGTCAAATCTTATGTTCCAGCCCCGGGAAACCTGCTTCAGTCCATAAATGGACCTCTGAAGCTTGCACACTTTATCTGGACATTCTTTGGATGTGAAACCTTCTGGTTGTATCATATACACCTCTTCCTCAAGGTTACCATTGAGGAAGGCAGTCTTCACATCCATCTGCCAGATTTCATAATCAAAATGTGCAGCAATGGCGATTAGAACTTTGATCGACTTTATCATGGCAACTGGTGAGAAAGTCTCGTCATAGTCAATTCATTGCCTTTAACGATATCCCTTTTCCACCAACCTTGTCTTATAAGTGTCAATCCGTCCATCAGCACCGATCTTGCTCTTAAAGATCCATTTGCATCCGATGGGTACAATACCCTCGGGCAAGTCCTCTAAGTTCCAAACTTGATTGGTGTACATGGACTTGATATATGAGTTCATGGCTTCTCGCCATTTTCCGGCTTCTGGGCCTTTTATGGCCTCCTTGTAGGTTTTAGGATCATCATCCTCATTATATTCTTCCTTAGACTCACCATCAACGATATGTCCCACATATCGTTCGGGTAGTCTAGGTAATCTACCAGATCTACGAGGCTCATGTGTGTGTACGTGAACAGATTCAGGAACTGATATCTCATCTGATGATAATGCAGCTGTTTGGGGATCTGGAACCTCTTCCAGTACTATTTTACTCCCACTATCCTCCTGGAGAAGGCATTCCTCTTCCAGGAAGACAACTTTCCTGGCGACAAACACCTTTTGTTCACCAGGATGGTAAAAATGGTATCTAAAGGTTTCCTTTGGATATCCTGTTGGATTTCTCGGGTTTATCCGGATCGCTCACGCAGCGGAAAATAAAATATTAAAACAGCGATCCGTTCCCGTTTCGAAAAACTAAAAACTACAATTATCGGATAATCGATTCTCACCGTGTGTGGATTCGAATCCGCAACCGTTCGGTTCCATCGGTGCGACATCGCAAGCCATGCAAGTGCCCGGCCTCTAGCGAAGTCCACGCGATCCTCCTCGCGATGGATATCCTCACGTTCCTCGTTCTTCGCAGCCCACAAAACCTCCGCCGGTCGCCGCAACGATCGGCGCAACGCGCGGACGATTTCCCGTCGAACGGGATTCGGAGAAGCGAAGGAGCAGATCTGGATATGTCTGGACGCCAGAGAGAGAGAGAAACAGAGGAGGGGCGGCTAGGGTTAGCAGCAGCTTGGCCTGCTCAGCCTGTTCGCTATGTTTTATACTAACTGCGCGGTTTTTCATAAAAAACTCCGATTTGTATAAAACCCACTTATTTATCCATCGCCTTGAGAATCATTTGCGTGTGACCCTCTAGGCCCAAATACCAGTCCAGTTAATGGCCCGACAAACCCAATGACTCCTCACTGGCTTTATTAATCAATTAATAATCCTTTATTAATTAATTAATCAATCGAATTGATGTTGCACATCAAATTCGACCAGGCCTCAGATCACGTTGGGTGCCAAGCAACACCGCGTGAACCCGGAAAGTATTGGGGTTAAGTAACCCACTCTTGGAACCTTTCCGCCGACAGTTACCGCGCAGATATAATCCTTCATTCGTACAATGCTTTCGAGTCAACTCAGGGTATGGCGAGCTGTCAAACCCTAACCGGTCGACTCACTTGGATTGGACGCCGCTGATGAATATCAGAAAACTCTTTTCCCGATATTATCGTCCGCCCTGGCCAGTGACTTCCGTGCATCCTTCCTAGTGATAGAATTGGGTGGCCTAAAAGCCAATCATTGTACATTCTAGTTCAAATTATTAATAAAGGCAATCATTTCTTCATTTATAGTTCTCGCAAATTAACTATCGTAATGAAGGTCCATAGACAAATATATGGGATATTGAATCATGATGAGATCATGATAATGAGATCAATATCCTCAGTCAATTGTCTTAAACAGTTCTCGATCAGAGGATATTTGAGATGGACATTAAATATCCGATAAGATCGACACAAGTTATGTCTGCTCATATGATGAGGGTGAATGATCTCACATTCACTCGTGTGGTGACACTAAGACAAACATGTGGGTGCTCATTAGAGAATGAGTTCACTGAACAGACCCAAATAAGAATTCCTGGATGGTAATTATACCTATTAGTCAACCATGGAATTCAATCGTTACAGTAGCACAGTTGGTCCTTTGACCTGAGTCAACAATGATACCTTGTTTGTGGACCATTGTATCTTGATTCTCTGACTTGTGGACTTTAACCATTAAGTCTACGATAGTCGGTCTTTCAGATACAGTGGAAAGCTTGCGAAGGTAATTGAGTGAACAACAAGGGATCACTCACTCTTGGTATAAGACTGGAGAGAGAATGTCTTATGGATGTGTACACATAAATCCCTAGCCAGGGTCAAATGAAAGATATGTCTTTCTAGATATTAACTGAGTACTGGAATCCATCTGGATAATGCGAAAGAGGGTTTGACTATAAAACCATACCCTAGCGTTATTGGGACATTGCATGAGTGAAGGATTTTATCTGTGCGGTATCTGCAGACGGAAAGGTTCAATTAAAGGGAATAGTATCCCTTATATCTTCTGGGATCATGAGGTAGTGTTTGGTGTTGTTCATGATCAGAAGGCCAAGTGAATTAATCATCAGATGATAATTCACTTGTTTATTAAATTAATCATTTAACATATGATGTTTAAATGTTAATTAATAAATATTAAACTCTAGAATCAGTCCTAAGTTTAATGGGCCTGAAACCGGATTGATATATGGGCCTAGAGGGTCACACACATAAGAGTTCTCGTCAGACGGTGAGAGATGTTAAATTTCATGCTTATCTGGGTTTTTATGAAAAGCCGCATGATAAACATGAAGATTTAATGGAGATTTATCCAAGGCCAAACTCTTGGATAATCATGAGGATTAATCCTTGTGCTTATCCTTATTTCTATATAAGGAGGGCCAAGGGGGAGGGGTAAAAAGTTAGTTGGACGAATTTTACACCCTAGATTATTTATCTCCTCTCTCTCTCTCCTTCTCTCTCTCTTGGAGTAGATCTGTCTCTCTCCGCGCATGGTGGATTTGAGATCTGGTCGGATCACTCAAGTCGAGGAGGAAATCGCGTCTGCAGCGGGAGCTCGTGCGGATACCTCTAGAGATCGTGCGCGTGCGCGATTACCGAGTCGGAATCATCCACGGGAGATTCGAAACCCTGCAAAGGTGAAGAACCGCTCTTCCCGCGTTTATTTTAATGTCCGTTTTACGATCCCAGCAACCGATACATAGGAATCGTTTTTTTTTATTCTCCGCTGCGTTCTAGACGATTCCTTACAGTGGTATCAGAGCCAGGTTGCTGGCTCGGTCGTAAAACGGCATCGTTTTGCGTGTTTTTCTCGTTATGTGTGAAGAACCCGTATTGTACGTGTTCTTGCGTTTAATCCGATTAAAAATGATGGAATAATGTTCATACGATGAACACAAATAATTTGATTATTTTTCTGTGATTTTTTTGGATTTTATTTGGGGTTTTCGGAGTTCTTCATGAGATGATGAACCGGGGTACTTCGGCAGCTTCGTACGCGATTCCCAAGCGTTGGGATGGCGGCCCGGATGTCTGGATCATTTGGTAATAGTCACCACTACACACCGGGCATGATAGCCGGCGCCATGGTGGCCTTGAAGAGCTACAAAATCGAGCCCCAAATTGGATTTAAAACCCTGCAAAAATCAGATTTTTGGGGATATTTTGGGGCTCGGCCGGATGAGGTTTTGGCCACCGCCTGCGGCCCTGCCGGCGCCGGGGACACCGCCGGCCGGGGCCTGTGCCGCCGGTGGGCGGCCGCCGGCGCCGCCTGCAACCCCACTGCCGCCGGCCTGTTCTGGTTTAGGGTTTGCAGGTTTAGGGGAGGGGCTCGGTCGGCTGGGTAGAAGATGGTGGGCCGTCGGTCCCGACCCGGTCGGACCGGGCGGGGGCCGGGCCGGACCCCCTGGCCGAGCCAGGGCTCGGGCCTGGGCGTGCCAGAGCCCCTAGTCGAGCCAGGGCTCGACCCTGGCCGAGCCAGGGCCCGGGCCGTTTAGCCCTAATGGGCTGGGCCCATTTTATATGATTATTAAAATGTTTTATAATTGTTTAGCCCCCTATAACCCATATTTTAGCCCATTTTAGCCCTTTTTCAGCCCGTTTTAAAATTGTTTTAAAACAAAAAAATTATAGGAATAATTAATAATTGTTATTAATTATTTTTATGATTATTAACAACTTATTAAACTGTTTAATAACTGTTATTCAATTAAAGGGCTTTATTGTTAATAGGGTGTTAGTTAATTATTTAAAATTATTTTAGATAATTGACTTCCCTAATTAATCAATTAGTTTAAAAATGTTTTAAACTGATTTTATGCATAACTTGATTTTATTTATCAGTTCAAATTGTTTGAATTAGTATTTAGATTAACTGAATAGTTTAGTTATTTCATTAGTCAATAATGCTTTGAATATTATTGATTATGTTGAAATAAATATTATTTCGAAAACTAATTGGTTTTATAATTTTATATTTATAAAAATTTAATACTAGACTGCAATTATGTGATGATTGTGATGCATGTGATGTGTTTTATGGTGGGATGATCTGGACTTAGTATTATCATATGATGATTGATGTGAATGAATGCGATGCATATTTCATTTGGTATTTTAAATAGGACCTGCGTGTCCTCATCTCTCTTAATCCAGATGTACTCTCTACCTTCCTATAAGATTGTACTCCCCTTGATAAGATCAAGGTTTCTTAGTGTTTAAATGTACATTTATGGACCTGCGAGTCCTGAATTTCATATTTTAATGTTTCGGATTAAGCTTAGAGGACGGGATCTTCTGAAGACACCTCTGGAGGAAGGACTCGCATCAAATGGAACCAGTGTTGCTGTTTTCACATTAGGATCCTATTATGGATCATCGTTTGACTCCGATGATTCCATAGTAGCTTTAGCAGTCCATGATCATCCCTATTTAATTTTTCTGCATATATGTGATATTTGTGGACTATGTTATCATATATATATTTCTATTAAGTATTATGATACTTCAAATCAAAATACTATTGATAGCACGATTTTTATAAATCAAATCAAAAACCCTCTTTTAAAATTTAAGTTGTAAACGTGAGATATTCAGAATAATCCACGTAACCCACCATCATTATAGATCTTAGGATAATTCTTATCTCAAATGGATTTGTTGTGCTACTACAAGGTCTATTTGATTTAGAATTTAACCTAGGTCTACGACATGTGATGTCATTAAGATAAATGGACAAATAGTGTAGTTTTGTTGTGCTACCACAAGGATTGCACTATGAATTCATGTTATCTAAGGAATTATGGATAAACTTAACTGAATCATTTGGTTTGTTGTGCTATCATAAGGTCATTCTGATTCAGGGGTTAAATTGATCGGATATTGCAAATGTTGCAATTATCAAGAGTTGACTGCCTAAGGGACTTGATGTGATTTGTTGTGCTACCACAAGGTCACATGCATGTTGCCCGAGGGATTCTGATCCCCACTAGGAGATCACCGGAATCTCCCGTTCTGTATATTAGAGGGTCATACAGATCGCCGAAAAATAGTGGGAACTTAAATCTATATTAAAAGTCCTAAATCAGATTTTAAGAACTATCTGCTCATTTTTATATATATTTCCTTGTAGGTCGCTATGTCGTCACCTAACCCCCTCCGTTGTATACTTGATGCAAACAAACTCACAGGACCAAATTACATTGACTGGTTACGCAACCTGAAGATTGTCCTCAGGTGTGAAAAGCTAGCCTATGTCCTGGATCAACCAGATCGAGTACAACCCGGTGATAATGCTAACGAAGATGAATTAATGATGTTTGAAAACTGGCAGGAGGACTCTGTCAAAGTCCAGTGTTACATGCTTGGTTCAATGAACAATGAACTGCAACGACAGCATGATAACATGGAACCTAAGACCATTTTGAATCACCTACAAGAGTTGTTTGATGAACAATCCAGAACAGAAAGATATGAGATATCTAAGAAATTGTTCAGGACCAGAATGAGCGAGGGCACATCTGTGCAAACTCATGTGCTCAAGATGATAGAGTGGATTGAGAGGCTTGCAGTGCTCGGTTTTGTTATGAACAATGACCTAAGCATTGACTTAATCCTACAGTCCCTTCCAGATCCATTTTCACAATTCATTATCAACTTCAATATGAACAAAATTGAAGTTACACTGGCTGAGCTGCTCAACATGTTGAAGACAGCAGAAGGCACTATCCAGAAAGATAAGCCAAATGTAATGCTTATTGGTAAGACCAACAAGAAAAGAAAAGCTGGACAGACCTTTAAGAAAGGTAAGCCTAAGAAGCTAGTGAAAAGCAAACCGACGGTTCAAAAGGACAAAGCTAAAGTCAATGATAAAGGTCAGTGTTTCCACTGCCATAAAGAAGGTCATTGGAAGAGAAACTGCAAGATTTATCTAGCAGAAAAAGCAAAGGAGAAGCTTGGTGAAGCTTCAGGTATACTCATGATCAATCTTAACTTGTCTTATAGAGAATCCACATCTTGGATATTAGATACTGGATGTGTTTCTCATATCTGCAGATGCTAACAAGTAAAAGAAGATTGAACCGCGGAGACGTGGATCTGAGGCTCGGGAATGGAGCAAAAGTTGTTGCGTTAGCTGTGGGGACAGCAAGACTTCAGATGCCGTCAGGAGACTCATTGGAACTAATAGATTGTTATTATGTTCCGACCATTATTAGGAATATCATATCTATTTCATGTTTAGATAAACAAAGATATTCTATGAAACTAGAGAATAAAGGTTGTTTCATTTATCAAGGAGACAAATTGTTTGCTTCCGGATATTTATTGAATGGATTATATTTACTTGATATTTCATATGATGTTTGTCTAGTAAATAAATCTCTTGATCGAATAGATAAGGATGTGAATAAATCGTACCTATGGCATTGTAGGCTAGGTCATATAAATGAGAACAGGATCTTCAGGTTGCAAAAGAATGGATATATTTATCCATTTGATTATGAATTATTTGCAACCTGTGAAGCTTGTCTCATGGAAAAAATGACCAAGGCTCCATTCTCAGGACATGGAGAAAGAGCTAAGGACTTATTGGAATTAATACATAGTGATGTATGTGGTCCAATGTCCACTCATGCTATGGGTGGTTACTCATACTTTGTTTCATTTACAGATGATTTCTCAAGATATGGCTACATATATTTAATGAAATATAAGTCAGAAGTCTTTGAGAAATTTAAAGAGTTTAAAAATGAAGTTGAGAACCAGACTGGAAAGAGTATCAAAACTCTTCGATCAGATCGAGGGGGTGAATACTTAAGAACAGAATTCACAGAATATCTTAAGAATAATGGCATTTTGTCTCAGTGGACTCCTCCCTATACACCACAATTAAATGGTGTATCGGAAAGGAGAAATCGTACTCTATTAGATATGGTGCGATCAATGATGAGTTATGCTAAACTTCCAATCTCTTTATGGGGATATGCACTATTGACTGCTACATATCTGTTAAACAAAGTTCCCAGTAAGTCAGTATCTTCCACTCCATATGAGATATGGAAAGGAAAGAAACCAGACTTTAAGCATGTTAGAGTTTGGGGATGTCCTGCACATGTCAAAAGATATGATCCAGACAAACTGGATTCCAGGACAGAGAAATGTAGATTTGTGGGATATCCAAAAGAGACTTTTGGATATTATTTCTATCAGCCTAGCGATCAAAGGGTGTTTGTCGCAAAAAGAGTTGTCTTCTTAAAGAAAGAATATCTTTCAAAAGAAGACAGTGGGAGCAAGATAGAACTGGAAGAAATTCTAGACTCACAAATCAACACTAGTTCATCTACTGAACCATTGACCCAAGAACTTGTTCAAAATGATACACAAAAGTTTCGCAGATCAGGTAGAGTGCCTAAGCAGCCTGAAAGATATGTTGGACATATCGATGATGGCAAACCAAAAGTGCACTTAAATGAGGATGATGATCCTCAAACCTACCAAGAAGCCATGAATAGTCAAGAATCAGAAAAATGGCAAGAGGCAATGAATTCTAAAATTCAATCCATGTATGCCAACCAAGTTTTGAATTTGGTTGATCTGCCAGAAGGTATAGTACCTATTGGCAGTAAATTGATCTTTAAAAGAAAGATCGGGGCAGATGGACAGATTGACACATACAAGGCAAGGCTGGTAGCAAAAGGATATCGTCAAAGGCAAGGCATTGACTATGACGAAACCTTTTCTCCAGTTGCCATGATTAAGTCAATCAGAATACTTCTTGCAATCGCCGCATTCTATGATTATGAAATATGGCAAATGGATGTGAAAACAGCATTCCTTAACCGGAACCTTCAAGAAGAGGTGTATATGATACAACCTGAAGGATTCACTTCCAAAGAGCATTCAAGCAAGGTATGCAAGCTGCAAAGATCCATCTATGGATTAAAGCAGGCATCCCGAACTTGGAACTTAAGATTTGATGAAGCAATCAAATCTTATGAGTTCATTAAGAATGAAGATGAACCTTGTGTATACAAAAAGGCTAGTGGAAGCGCAATTACCTTTTTGGTACTTTACGTTGATGACATTCTACTCATTGGGAATGATGTAGGAATGTTGTCATCAGTAAAGACTGGGTTATCCAAAAACTTCTCCATGAAAGATTTGGGAGAAGCATCCTATATTCTGGGAATAAGGATCTATAGAGATAGGTCCAAAAGGATGCTTGGCTTATCCCAATCTATGTACGTAGGTACCATAGTCAAAAGGTTTGGCATGGAAAATTCCAAGAGAGGCCTCGTTCCAATGAGGCATGGAATTTATCTCTCTAAAGAAATGTCTTCCAAGACACCTAAAGAGAAAGCATACATGGTTAGAGTTCCTTATGCCTCGGCAATAGGATATATCATGTATGCAATGCTATGTACTAGGCTTGATGTGGCACACCCACTAAGTGTCACTAGTAGATATTAGGCTGATCCAGGTGAAGAACACTGGAAGGCGGTGAAATGTATCCTTAGATACTTAAGAAGAACTAAGGATCTATTTCTCGTCTATGGAGGAAACGACTTGGAACTTCGAGGGTTTACTGACTCGAGTTTCCAGTCGGATATGGATGATAGCAAATCCATGTCTGGATTTGTGTTCATGTTAAATGGCGGTGCAGTAAGTTGGAAAAGTTCCAAACAAGAAACAACTGCAGATTCGACGACCGAAGCAGAATACATTGTTGCAGCTGAAGCGGCCAAGGAGGCGGTTTGGATGAAGAAGTTCATCTCAGCACTTGGAGTAGTTCCAAGCATTTCAGATCATGTTCCATTATTGTGTGACAACAATGGGGCAATAGCTCAAGCGAAGGAGCCAAGATCACATCAGAAGTCAAAGCACATTCTGAGACGATTTCATCTGATTCGTGAGATTATCGCCCGAGGAGATATAGTAGTTGAGAAAGTCTCATCTGAAGATAATGTAGCAGATCCTTTGACTAAGCCATTGTCTCAAAACAATTTAGAACGTCACCTTAAGTCTATGGGACTTAGACACATGGGTGATTGGCTATAGTCCAAGTGGGAGAATGATAGAATTGGGTGGCATCAAAGCCAATCATTGTACATTCTAGTTCAAATTATTAATAAAGGCAATCATTTCTTCATTTATAGTTCTCGCAAATTAACTACCGTAATGAAGGTCCATAGACAAATGTATGAGATATTGAATCATGATGAGATCATGATAGTGAGATCAATATCCTCAGTCAATTGTCTTAAACAGTTCTCGATCATAGGATATTTGAGATGGACATTAAATATCCGATAAAATCGACACAAGTTATGTCTGCTCATGTGATGAGCGTGAATGATCTCACATTCACTCGTGTGGTGACACTAAGACAAACATGTGGGTGCTCAATAGAGAATGAGTTCACTGAACAGACCCAAATAAGAATTCCTGGATGGTAATTATACCTATTAGTCAACCATGGAATTCAATCGTTACAGTAGCACAGTTGGTCCTTTGACCTGAGTCACCAATGATACCTTGTTTGTGGACCATTGTATCTTGATTCTCTGACTTGTGGACTTTAACCATTAAGTCTACGATAGTCGGTCTTTCAGATACAGTGGAAAGCTTGCGAAGGTAATTGAGTGAACAACAAGGGATCACTCACTCTTGGTATAAGACTGGAGAGAGAATGTCTTATGGATGTGTACACATAAATTCCTAGCCAGGGTCAAATGAAAGATATGTCTTTCTAGATATTAACTGAGTACTGGAATCCATCTGGATAATGCGAAAGAGGGTTTGACTATAAAACCATACCCTTGCGTTATTGGGACATTGCATGAGTGAAGGATTTTATCTGTGCGGTATCTGCAGACGGAAAGGTTCAATTAAAAGGAACAGTATCCCTTATATCTTATGGGATCATGAGGTAGTGTTTGGTGTTGTTCATGATCAGAAGGCCAAGTGAATTAATCATCAGATGATAATTCACTTGTTTATTAAATTAATCATTTAACATATGATGTTTAAATGTTAATTAATAAATATTAAACTCTAGAATCAGTTCTAAGTTTAATGGGCCTGAAACCGGATTGATATATGGGCCTAGAGGGTCACACACATAAGAGTTCTCGTCAGACGGTGAGAGATGTTAAATTTCATGCTTATCTGGGTTTTTATGAAAAGCCGCATGATAAACATGAAGATTTAATGGAGATTTATCCAAGGCCAAACTCTTGGATAATCATGAGGATTAATCCTTGTGCTTATCCTTATTTCTATATAAGGAGGGCCAAAGGGGAGGGGTAAAAAGTTAGTTGGACGAATTTTACACCCCAGATTCTCTATCTCCTCTCTCTCTCTCCTTCTCTCTCTCTTGTAGTAGATCTGTCTCTCTCCGCGCATGGTAGATTTGAGATCTGGTCGGAGCACTCAAGTCGAGGAGGAAATCGCGTCTGCAGCGGGAGCTCGTGTGGATACCTCTAGAGATCGTGCGCGTGCGCGATTACTGAGTCGGAATCATCCACGGGAGATTCGAAACCCTGCAAAGGTGAAGAACCGTTCTTCCCGCGTTTATTTTAATGTCCGTTTTACGATCCCAGCAACCGATACATAGGAATCGTTTTTTTTTATTCTCCGCTGCGTTGTAGACGATTCCTTACACCTAGAACATTCTCTTTCTAAGTACCGAGAGCGAATGATTCCTTATTGACACACAGTTCCCTTCGACGGTATTCCGCTGTATCCAATCCTTGGTGTTTTAGAATCCTGTGGCTAGAGATTCGTAAACCAAGGTCAAAGCACAGAAGTCCGCCGATAAGGTGTCATTGGTGTCTCAGGTCCGAGGACCATCCACGCAACTGCGACAATAGAATCAAGCTGGTTGACAGTGAGGTACAATACCATCCAGCGATTCAGTCGGATCAGTTCAGTAAACTCATTCTCCAATGAGCACCAACAGATTCGCCTTAGTGTCTCCACACAAGTGACTTATGAGATCAGTCACCCTCATCATATGAGCATGACTAATCTGTACTAGTCTAACCGGATATCCGACGTCCTTCTCGGATATCCTCCGACTATGAATGATTAAGAATATGTATGTTTAAGTGATCAGTCTCATTAGTATGATCTCATCATAATCTGATCACTATAGCACATATTCACGGACTTCATTATGGAACGAGAATTAATACGATTTACACATAATGAATATTATGCCATTATATTAATAAATGAATGAGATTTACATAGTCAGATTGGCTTGTAGGCCACCTAAAACTAACAATCTCCCACTTGGACTAAAGCCAATCACCTTTACACAATAAGCCTATAGACTCTAGGTGATGCTCAAACACAATTTGAGCCAACGGCTTTGTCAGTGGATCTGCTACATTGTCGACGGATGGAACTCTTTCCACTCCTATATCTCATCTGGATAAGATGAAAGTGCCTCAGAATATCTTTCGATTTTTTATGAGACCACGGCTCTTTCACTTGTGCAATAGTCCCATTGTTGTCGCACAACAGCGGAACATGATCAAGGATACAGGGAACTATGTTAAGGTCGGTGATGAACTTCTTCAACCACACTACTTCCTTGAAAGCTTCAGCTGCAGTGATGTGCTCAGCTTTAGTCGTTGAATCTGCAGTGGTTACTTGCTTGGAACTCTTTCAGCACACTGCGCCTCCATTCAAAGTAAACACGAATCCAAATGTAGACTTGCTATCATCTGGATCCGACTGGAAACTCGAGTCTGTAAAGCCTCGCAGTTCCAAGTCACCTCCTCCATAGACAAGAAACATATCCTTAGTTCTTCTCAAGTACTTAAGGATACATTTCACTGCCTTCCAGTACTCTTCGCCTGGATCAGCCTGTAATCTGCTCGTAACACTTAGAGCGAATGCAACATCATGATGTGTACATAGCATGGCATACATGATATATCCTATGGCAGAGGCATAGAGTATTCTATCCATGAGTACCCTCTCATCAGGAGTCTTAGGAGACTGCTCCTTTGAGAGACTAATTCCATGTCTCATCGGTATGAGACCTCTCTTGGAATTTTCCATGCCAAACCTTTTGACTATGGTATCTATGCACAATGATTGGGTCATTCCAAGCATCCTCTTTGATCTATCTCTATAGATTCGTATTCCCAATACGTAGGATGCTTCACCCAAATCTTTCATAGAGAAGTTTTTCGACAACCAGATCTTTACTGATGACATCATAGTTACATTATTCCCAATGAGTAGTATGTCATCTACGTAAAGAACTAGAAAAGTGACTGCACTCCCACTGGTCTTCTTGTACACACAAGGCTCATCTTCACTCTTAATGAAGTCATAAGACTTGACAACCTCGTCAAATCTTATGTTCCAGCTCCGGGAAGCCTGCTTCAGTCCATAAATGGACCTCTGAAGCTTGTACACTTTATCTGGAGATTCTCTAGATGTGAAACCTTCTGGTTGTATCATATACACCTCTTCCTCAAGGTTACCATTGAGGAAGGCAGTCTTCACATCCATCTGCCAGATTTCATAATCAAAATGTGCAGCAATGGCGAGTAGAACTTTGATCGACTTTATCATGGCAACTGGTGAGAAAGTCTCGTCATAGTCAATTCCTTGCCTTTGACGATATCCCTTTGCCACAAACCTTACCTTATAAGTGTCGATCCGTCCATCATCACCGATCTTTCTCTTAAAGATCCACTTGCAACCGATGGGTACAATACCCTCGGACAAGTCCTCCAAGTTCCAAACTTGGTTGGTGTACATGGACTGGATTTCTAAGTTCATGGCTTCTCGCCATTTCCCAGATTCTGGGCCTTCTATGGCCTCCTGGTAGGTTTTAGGATCATCATCCTGATTATACTCTACCTTAGATTCACCTTCAGTGATATGTCCTACATATCGTTCGGGCAGTCTAGATACTCTACCAGATCTACGAGGTTCATCTGTGTGTACCTGAACAGATTCAAGAACTGATATCTCATCTGATGATAATGTAGCTGTTTGGGGATCTGGAACCTCTTCCAGTACTATTTTACTTCCACTGTCCTCCTAGAGAAGGTATTCCTCTTCCAGGAAGACAACTCTCCTGGCGACAAACACCTTTTGTTCACTAGGATGGTAAAAATAGTATCCAAAGGTTTCCTTTGGATATCCCACAAACCTGCATTTATCAGTTCGTGATTGCAGCTTGTCTGGATCATGCCTCTTTACATGAGTAGGACAACCCCATACTTTAACATGTTTAAATTCTAGTTTCCTGCCTTTCCATATTTCATATGGAGTAGAGGCCACAGACTTGCTGGGTACTCTATTCAGTAGGTATGCTGCTGACTCTAGAGCATACCCCCAAAGGGACACTGGTAATCCCGAAAAGCTCATCATGGATCGCACCATGTCCAACAAGATGTGATTCCTCCTTTTTGATACACCATTCATCTGTGGTGTATATGGAGGGGTTAGCTGAGAAAGGATACCATTATCCTTTAAGAATTGTGTGAAATTAGTACTCAAGTATTTTCTTCCTCGATCTGATCGAAGAGCTTTAATACTCTTTCCTACCTGCTTCTCTACCTCATTCTTGAACTCCTTAAACTTCTCAAATGCTTCCGACTTGTAGTTCATTAAGTACACATAACCGAATCTTGAGAAGTCATCGGTGAACGTGATGAAGTATGAGTAGCCACCTTTGGCTTGGGTGGACATAGGACCACATACATCTGAATATATTAGTTCCAGAATGTCCTTGGCACGTTCTCCATGTCCAATAAATGGAGATTTTGCCATCTTTCCCATAAGACAGGATTCACATGTCGCAAACGATTCGTAATCGAATGCAGTTAAGTAACCATACTTATGCAACTTTTGGCAACCTGCTTTCGCCAATGTGCCCAAGTCTACAATGCCACATGTAGGCTTGGTTCACACAATTCTTGCTCTTCTTAAGAGCATTATCAATTTGAAGATTGTAATAAGAAACATCTAAGAGATATAGACCGTTGACTAAAGATGCTGAAGCTATTGATTTATTACCATAATAAATCAAACAACTTCTATTTTCAATAGTCAACCTATATCCTATCTTGTCCAAACAAGATATTGATATGATGTTCTTTATTATGCTAAGAACATAATAACAATCCTCTAAAAGTAAGGCGTCTCCTGATGGAAGCCTGAGGTTTGCTGTCCCAGCAGCAATCGCCGCAACTTTTGCGCTGTTTCCTAGCCTCAATTCCACCTTTCCTTGTCTCAGCTTGCGCTTACTTGTCAGCATCTGCACATCATGGCAGATATGAGAACCACATCCGGTATCTAATACCCAAGATGTGGAATCTCTAACTGACAAGTTGATATCTATCATATAGATACATGAAGCTTCATATAGCTTCACCTTTCCATGAGCTTTATCGTTGAGGAACTCCTTGCAGTTCTTCTTCCAGTGACCATACTGCTTACAGTAGAAGCAGTCACCCTTTACTATTCTTTTGCCTTTTTCCTTCGATCTTTTAACGTTAGCTATCATTTCGGCTTCAGGGGCATCCAATGCCAATTCAGCAGGAGGATTAGCTCTAGGGACAAAGTCAATATGTTCAGATCTGAAGACATTCTTCAGGTTTCTGAACCAATCCGAGTAGATCAGGTAAGTCAAAAGGGCATCAAGTATGCCACGGAGTGGGTTATTCGACGACATAATTCCCTACAGGAGATAAGTAAAATCTATTTAGCAGATGTTCAATTATTAAAGTTTAAAACAAGACATGGTCTTTTGTTCAAATTTAACTCCCATTAATTTTCGATGGACTGTATAACCCCTAGTTATACAGAACGGGAGACGCCGACAGTCTCCTAGTGGGGATCAGAATCTCAATGACTTGCACTACAGCCTTGTGCATAGCACAACAAACTGTAATACAATCAGAGAGCACCCAACTCATAGGACTTGCAACTCCTTGCAATATCTGATCGCAGCTTCGGTCCTCAGAGATTTAATGGCCTTGTGGATAGCACAACAAACCACTAATTCCGGTATAAGTTAACCATCGTTACGTGATGAGCATTGATTTGCATGCAACCCTTGTAGATAGCACAACAAAGCTACATGGTTCCTCTACCCCGATCATATAGGCATTTAATGCCATAGCCACAGTTTCTCCTCCCAATTAAATAAGCCTTGTGGATAGCACAACAAACCTGCCTAAAGTGATTCGAATCCTATGACTATAACGATGGTGGACCACGCGGTAAGTTCTTAACTACTCGCATTACGGCTTAGAGTTTATCTGAGGGTATTTAGATAACTGTTATCTTGGTCTCTCCTAGGTGATAGTATAAAATATATCGTATATATTTAGTAAATACTATACCTGCTTTGATTCATAATCAAAAGAAAACAATGCATCTCATACATGTCATTAGTGTGGTCATGGATAGTACAGTGGGTTTGACTGGAGCCAACAGTCAAACGCACACACAATCTAACATAACTTTTACATTATATAAACCTGCAATCACATAGACAAGAGATCTCCATCTTTTCGCCTTCCTAGTTGCAGTTGTGGATCGTCCTCGCTCCTTACTCGGTTGCCTCGATCATATTACACTAATTCTAGAATTACATGTACTTAGAAGAGAGCCTTATGGCGAGTACAAGAGAGAGGGAGGTAGAAGTACATCGGAGAATGAGAGAGGGAGAGATTCGCAGATCTCTATTTATTAACAATTAATAAACATCCATCATTCATCCACGATCCACACAAACACATCATTCGTCACATGAATAATTTAATAAGTGCATATCCATGACCACGGTGTGTTTTAAACATCCCACACAAGATATAGCGTATCACATGGCTAAAATATAAGAGTTTTCAAAATATATAATTTTGACTTTCAAAAAGCTGGAATCCAATCAAAATTGGTATTTGAATTTCGAAAACACTTTTAATTAACTTATCATGCAATCAAATCTAATTTAAAAGTATCAAAAACACACATCACATGTACACACACTCCAAATTAATAATTCAAGATTATTCCATGCAAATTAGAACACTTCTAATAATCTAACACTTAGATTAAACCCCATTAATAATCTAACAATTAGACTATTAAAGAATAATCTAACTCTTAGATTAATCCAACAAAGTTAATTAATAATTTAACACTTAAATTAATAATCAACCAAATTAATTATTAACTACTAACCTAACATTTAGATTAGCCAATTAATGTTAATTATTAATTTAACTCTTAAACCAATAACTAACACTAAGTAACTAATAACTAATTAATCTAACTCTTAGATTAATTAATTAAAGTTATCATTAATTTAACCATTAAATTAATGATTAATAATAATTAATTAAGGACAACCAATTTAACATTTAAATTAGTCATTAGAATTAATTATTAATTTAACTCTTAAATTAAAAACTAACTCTAAATAATTAACAATTAGATATGTTAATAACTAATAATCGAACAATTAGATTAATAATTATCAACCACTAATTTTAACTCTTAAAATTAGACAACTTAAGTTAATTATTAAATTAACACTTAAGTTAATAATTAACCCTAATTGTTAAGATCTAATTGTTAATCAAATAATGATTCAAAATCATTAATAAGCCCAATTCAAATTTCAAAACTCTTTTGAACGTTTTAAAATTAAAATCAAATTTTAATTGAATTTTAAATTGGAAATTGGGGTCCAAATGGGATTTTAATGTGGGGTTTAAAACTGGCCAGGGCCCAGCCAGCAGGGCACCTAGTTCGAGCCCCTGGCTCGGCCCGGCCCAAGCCTCGGCTCGGCCCGGCCCAAGCCCCGGCTCGGCCAGGGGCCAGGACCCGGTGCACCCTGGCTCAGCCAGGGGCTGGACCTGGTCCGGCCGGCCCGGTCCACGAGCGGCCCAGCCGCTTTCTCCCACCCGACGCCTTTCTCCCTGCTGCAGGAAACCCTAACGCCCCATGCCATTGCAGGAGGCGGCGGTAGGGGCTGTGGCAGAGCCACCCGGCGGCCGGCGCCCCGGTGCCGCCGGCGTCGCCAAGCCCCGCCAACGACGTCCACGTCACCGGCGGTGAGCCCATACCCCACCAAAGTGCAGGCCCGAGCTCCTTGCTGCACCCCTCTTTTATTGTTTTTCCTGGTTTTCATAAAACCCAAGAAGAAGAAGAAGAAGATGGAGGCCTCTCTAGCACCGGTGAGAAGCCCAATGGTGAAGGGGATATTCCTGGTCATACCAGGACCACGGGCTTCTTCCCCAATCGCATGGGGACTTCGGACCGAAGCTTTCAAGAGCCCCGTTCTTCATCGCATGAAGAACCCAAAAAAAAAAAAATCCTCAAATAAAATTCCGAATTTTGCAGAAATAAAAATAATTAAATTATTAGCGTTCATCGCATGAACACAGTTCCTGCAAAATTATCGAATAACAGCATGGAATAAATCATGAAAATATTATTTTGGAGGCTGAAACGGGGCAAGAAACAGCGGAACCAGGCTCTGATACCACTGTTGGATTTCTCGAGTTTCTCCAGATCGCTCATGCAGCATAAAATAAAATATTAAAACAGCGATCCGTTCCCGTTTCGAAAAATTAAAAACTACAATTATCGGATAATCGATTCTCACCGTATGCGGATTCGAATCTGCGACCGTTCGGTTCCGTCGGTGCGACATCGCAAGCCGCGCAAGTGCCCGGCCGCCTCTAGCGAAGTCCACGCGATCCTCCTAGCGATGGATATCCTCACGTTCCTCGTTCTTCGCAGCCCACGAAACCTCCGCCGGTCGCCGCAACGATCGCCGCAACGCGCGGACGATTTCCCATCGAACGGGATTCGGAGAAGCGGCGGAGCAGATCTTGATCTGTCTGGACGCCAGAGAGAGAGAGAAACAGAGGAGGGGCGGCTAGGGTTAGCAGCAGCTTGGCCTGCTCAGCCCGTTCGTTATGTTTTATACTAACCGTGCGGTTTTTCATAAAACCCCCGATTTGTATAAAACCCACTTATTTATCCATCGCCTTGAGAATCATTTGCGTGTGACCCTCTAGGCTCAAGTACTAGTCCAGTTAATGGCCCAACAAGCCCAGTGACTCCTCACTGCCTTAATTAATCAATTAATAACCCTTTATTAATTAATTAATCAATCGAATTGATGTCGCACATCGAATTCGACCGGGCCTCCGATCACGTTGGGTGCCAAGCAACACCGCGTGAACCCGGAAGGTATTGGGGTTAAGTAACCCACTCTTGGAACCTTTCCGCCGACAGTTACCGCGTGGATATAATCCTTCATTCGTACAATGCTCTCGAGTCAACTCAGGGTATGGCGAGCTGTCAAACTCTAACCGGTCGACTCACTTGGATTGGACGCCACTGATGAATATCGGAAAACTCCTTACCCGATATTATCGTCCGCCCTGGCCAGGGACTTCCGCGCATCCTTCCTAGAGCATTCTCTCTCTAAGTACCGAGAGCAAATGATTCCTTATTGACACACAATTCCCTTCGACGGTATTCCACTGTACCAATCCTTGGCGTTTTAGAATCCCGTGGCTAGAGATTCGTAAACCAAGGTCAAAGTACAGAAGTCCACCGACAAGGTGTCCTTGGTGTCTCAGGTCCGAGGACCATCCACGCAACTGCGACAATAGAATCAAGCTGGTTGACAGTGAGGTACAATACCATTCAACGATTCAGTCGGATCAGTTCAGTGAACTCATTCTCCAATGAGCACTTATAGATTCGTCTTAGTGTCTCCACACAAGTGACTTATGAGATCGGTCACCCTCATCATATCAGCAGGAGTAATCTGTACTAGTCTAATCGGATATCCGATGTCCTTCTCGGATATCCTCCGACTAGGAACGATTTAGAATATGTGTGTTTTAGTGACCAGTCTCATTAGTATGATCTCATCATAATCTGATCACTATAACACATATTCACGGACTTCATTATGAAACGAGAATCAATGCGATTTACACATAATGAATATTATGCCATTATATTAATAAATGAACGAGATTTACATAGTCAGATTGGCTTGTAGGCCACCTAAAACTAACATATCCCACAAACCTACATTTATCAGTTCGTGATTCCAGCTTGTCTAGATCATGCCTCTTTACTTGAGCAGGACAACCCCAGACTTTAACATGTTTAAATTCTGGTTCTTGCCTTTCCATATCTCATATGGAGTAGAGGCCACAGACTTGCTGGGTACTCTGTTCAGTAGGTATGATGCTAACTCTAGAGCATACCCCCAGAGGGACACTGGTAATCCCGAAAAACTTATCATGGATCGCACCATGTCCAACAAGGTGCGATTCCTCCTTTCTGATACACCATTCATCTGTGGTGTATATGGAGGGGTTAGCTGAGAAAGGATACTATTATCCTTTAAGAATTGTGTGAAATTAGTACTCAAGTATTCTCCTCTTCGATCTGATCGAAGAGCTTTAATACTCTTTCCTAACTGCTACTCTACCTCATTCTTAAACTCTTTGAACTTCTCAAATGTTTCCGACTTGTACTTCATTAAGTACACATAGCCAAATCTTGAGAAGTCATCGGTGAACATGATGAAGTATGAAAAGCCACATTTGGCTTGCGTGGACATTGGACCACATACATCCGAATGTATTAGTTCCAGAATGTCTTTGGCACGTTCTCTATGTTCAGTAAATAGAGATTTTGCCATCTTTCCCATAAGGCAGGATTCACATGTCCCAAACGATTCATAATCGAATGTTGTTAAATAACCATGCTTATGCAACATTTGCAACCTGCGTTCACCAATATGCCCAAGTCTACAATGCCACATGTAAGTTTTGTTCACACAATTCTTGCTCTTCTTAAGAGCATTATCAATGTGAAGATTGTAATAAGAAACATGTAACAGATATAGACCGTTGACTAAAGATGCCGAAGCTATTGATTTATTACCATAATAAATTGAACAACTTCTATTCTCAATAGACAACCTATATCACATCTTGTCCAAACAAGATACTGATATGATGTTCTTTATTATGCTAGGAACATAATAACAATTTCCAATGATAAAACGTCTCTCGATGGAACCCTGAGGTTTGCTATCCCTACAGCAATCACCGCAACTTTTGCGCCGTTTCCTAGCCTCAATTCCACCTCGCCTTTTCTCAGCTTACGCTTACTTGTCAGTATCTACACATCATGACAGATATGAGAAGCACATCCAGTATCTAATACCCAAGATGTGGATTCTTTTACTGACAAGTTGATATCTATCATATAGATATATGAAGCTTTAGATAGCTTCATCATTCTATGAGCTTTATCGTTGAAGAACTCCTTACAGTTCCTCTTCCAGTGACCATGCTGCTTACAGTGGAAGCAGTCACCCTTTACTACTCTTTTGCCTTTGTCCTTCGATCTTTTATCGTTAGCTATCATCTCTGCTTCAGGGGCATCTAATGCCGATTCAGCAAGAGGATCAGCATTAAGGACGTAGGCAATCTACTCAGATCTGAAGACATTCTTCAAGTGTCTGAGCCAATACGAGTAGATCAGGTAAGTCAAAAGGGCATCAAGTATGCCACGGAGTGGGTTATTCGACGATATTATTCCCTACATGAGATGAATAAAATCCTTTTAATAGATGTTATATTAGTAAATATAAAACAAGACATGGTCTTTTGTTCAAGTTTTAACTCCCATTAATTTTCGACGGACTGTATAACCCTCAGTTATACAAAACGGGAGACGCCGACAGTCTCCTAGTGGGGATCAGAATCTCAATGACTTGCAGTACATCCTTGTGGATAGCACAACAAACTGTAATACAATCAAAGAGCAACCAACTCATGGGACTTGCAACTCCTTGCAATATCTGATCATAGCTCGGTCCTCAGAGATTTAATGGCCTTGTGGATGGCACAACAAACCACTAATTCTGGTCTAAGCTAACCATCGTTACGCGACGAGCATAGATTTGTATGCAGCCCTTGTGGATAGTACAACAAAGCTACATGAGTTTCAAAATTAAATAATTTTGGCTTTCAAAAGGCTGGGATCCAATCAAAATTGGTATTTGAATTTCAAAAACTCATTTAATTAATTTAACATGCAACTAAATCAAATTTAAAAGCATCAAATCACACATCACATATGCACACACTCCAAATTAATAATTCCATATTATTCCATGCAAATTAGAACATTTCTAATAATTAAACAATCTAACATTTAGATTAAATCACATTAATAATCTAACAATTAGACTATTAATAACTAATCTAATTCTTAGATTAGTCCAACAAAGTTAATTAATAATTTAACACTTAAATTAATAATCAACTGTAATTAATTATTAACTACTAACCTAACATTTAGATTAGTCAATTAATGTTAATTATTAATTTAACTCTTAAACCAATAATTAACACTAACTAATTAATAACTAATTAATCTAACACTTAGATTAGATAATTAAAGTTATCATTAATTTATCTGTTAAATTAATGACTAACAATAATTAATTAAGGACTACTAATTTAACATTTAAATTAGTCATTTAAGTTAATTATTAATTTAACACTTAAATTAATAACTAACTTACAAATAAATTAACAATTAGTTGAAAATAATCATTAATAATCTAACTGTTAGGCTAATAATTATTAATCACTAATTTAACCATTAAATTAGTTTTATTAACATTAATTATTAGTTTAACTATTAAACTAACAATTAACATTAATTAATTAACAACTAAATGTTAATCAAAATTGATTCAAAAATCATTAATAAGCCCATTTAAATTAAAATTGAATAATAATATAAATATTTCAAAACAATGTTTGAATTTAAATTAAAATCTAAGAATATAATTTAAATGGGCTTAGAGGGGTTTGAAATGGGTTAAACAAAAGGAATAGTGCTAAGCCCAAATAGCACCTAGCTCGAGCCTGTGGTTCAGTCAGGTGCGAGCCCTGGCTCGGCCAGGGGCCCAGACCCGGGGCGCCGTGGACCGAGCCAGGCTCTAACCGGCCCGCCCGTGCCCGGTTCACCTTCAGCCGGCTCAACTGGATCACCCTCCCCAGCCCGAGCCCCACATGCAGGAAACCCTAGCCAGTTGCGGGCGGTGGTTCGGGTCTAGCAGGCCGCCGCCGGCCACAGCCGGCGATGCCCCCATATGATCAGTCTCATTAGTATGATCTCATCATAATCTGATCACTATAGCACATATTCACGGACTTCATTATGAGACGATAATTAATACGATTTACACAGAATGAATATTATGCCATTATATTAATAAATATGAACGATATTATAAAGTCATATTAGCTTGTAGGCCACCTAAGACTAACAGGCCAAGCTGCTGCTAACCCTAGCCGCCCCCTCCTCTGTTTCTCTCTCTCTCTCTGGCGCCCCAAGCCAGATCCAGATCCCCGGATCTGCTCCGCCGCTTCTCCGACTCCCGTTTGACGGGAAATCGTCCGCGCATTGCGGCGACCGGCGGAGGTTTCGTAGGCTGCGAAGAATGAGGAACGTGAGGATATCCATCGCGAGGAGGATCACGTGGACTCCGCTAGAGGCCGGGCGCTCGCGCGGCTTGCGGTGTCGCACTAACGGAACCGAACGGTTGCGGATACGAATCCGCACATGGTAAGACTTTGATTATCCGATAATCTGGTTTTTAGATTTTTCGAAACGGGAACGGATCTCCGTTTTTATTTTTATTTCCGCTGCGCGGGAGATCCGGAGAAAAGCGAGAACCCAACAGTGGTATCATAGCTAGGTTCTACTATTTCTCGTCCTGTTTCGATCTCCGAAATTAATATTTCAATGTATTGTTCCATGCATAAATTCAATCCTTTTGCTGGATCCGTGTTCATGTGATGAACACAGATTATAAGTATATTTTTTTAATATATTATGCAAAATCGGATTTATATTTTGGGGTTTTCGTGTTCTTCGTGGGACGAAGAACAGCGAGGTTCGGCGGCATCGTTCGGGCCTCCCCATATGATGGGGGGGTGGTCAAGGGGTCCTGGTATGACCAGGGACCCCACCGGTCACTGCCGACGCCGGAGTCGCTGCTCGAGGTGGCCGGAAAAGGAGGGGGTTATTCTTCCTTTCTTTCCCATGGATTTCCGATTATCCCTATAACCAATTTTAGGGTAGACTCGGCCATGGCTTATTTTGGCTCTTTACTGGTCATCATTGGGTACCTTGTCGGCACCGGAGTGGCTTGTAGGTGGCCGGCACTGGAGTGCCACAGCAGGTGGCCAAATATCCTCTTCTTCTTCCTCCTTCGGTCTTGTAAGAAAACCAGAAAAAAAAGGAGGAAGATAAGGGTCGGCCGGCTATTCGCAGGGTACCGCCGGTGAGCTCCAGCGACCGGAGCTTCACTGGCGAGACCGGACGGCGCAGTGCCGCCGGCTGGCGCGGTGGACAGCCGCCGCCTCAAAACCCCCTCTGCAATTAGGGTTTCCCCACGGGCTGGGGAGGAAGGAGGCCGGCCGAGCGTCTCCTTCAAGCCCGGGCCCGAGCCGGTTCGACCAACTGGACCGGGCCCACCCCTGGTTCAGGGCCAGGGCCTGGTTCTACCCTGGCCCGAGCCCTGGGCTCACTAGGGGGCCGAACCATGGCTCACCTGGCTCGAGCTAGGATCCTATTGGGCTAGGCCCATTCTATTATTCCCATCAAAACCCCAAATTAGCCCATTTAATAATTAAATTAGATTTTAATTTGATTTCAAAAACTATTTTGAAATTTAAATTATTATCAAATTTTGTTTATTTGGGCAATATGATTATGAATCATTTTTAATAATTAGAGTTAATTATTGGTTTAATTGTTAAATTAAAAATTAACTTGAATTTAACTAATTTAAAAGTTAAATTAGCCTTTAATAATTATTAATCTAAGTGTTAGATTATTGATTATTAATTCATCTAATTGTTAATTATTATTTGAGTTAGTTATTAATTTAATTGTTAAATTAATAATTAATTTAATTGTTAAATTAATAATTAATTTAAATGACTAATTTAAGTGTTAAATTAATAGTTCTTAATTAATTATTTTTAGTTATTAATTTAAAGGTTAAATTAATGATTAATATTAATTATTTAATCTAATAGTTAGATTAGTAATTATTAATTAATTAAAGTTAATTGTTAATTTAAGTGTTAAGTTAATAATTAATTTTAAATTAACTAATCTATTTATTAGATTATAGTTATTAATTAATTAATGTTGATTAATAATTTAAATGTTAAATTAGTAATTAACATTGATTGACTAATCTAAGAGTTTGATTAGTAATTAGATATTAATAGTCTAATTGTTAGATTATTAATGTGGATTAATCTAAGTGTTAGATTATTTAATTATTTGAATTGTTCTAATTTGCATGGAATAAACTGGATTTATTAATTCGGAGTGTATGCACGTGTGATATGTGTTTTGATGCTTTTAAATTTGATTTAATTGCATGCTTAAGTTAATAAAAATATTTTCAAAATTCAAATACCAATTTTGATTGGATCCCAATCTTTTGAAACCTAAAATTATTTAATTTTGAAAAAGTCTTTTATTTTAGCCATGTAATGCGCTGAATCATATGTGGAATGTTTAAAACATACCGTGGTCATGGATATACACTTATTTAATTATTCATGTGATGAATGGATTGTGTGGATCGTGGATGTATGATTATTTATTAATTGTTAATAAATAGAAGTCTACGTACTTCTCCCTCTCTCGAACTCCGATGTACTTCTACCTCCCTCTCTCTTGTACTCGCCATAAGGCCTTCTTCAATTTACTTGTAAATTCTAGAATTTAAATGTAATATGATTGAGGCAACCGAGGAAGGAGGGAGGACGATCCACAACTGCAACTAGGAAGGCGAAAAGATGAAGATCCTTTGCCTATGTGTTTGTAGGTTTATCTGATATAAATGTTATGTTAGATTATGTGTGCATTTGATTGTTGGCTCCAGTCAAACCCACAATACTATCCATGACTACACTAGACATGTATGTGATGCATTATTTTTAATGTTTGATTGTGAATCAAAGCAAGTATAGCATTTAGTAAATATATATGATATGTTTATATATTATCACCTAGGAGAAACCAAGATAAAAGTTATCAAAATACCCTCATCTAAACTCTAAGCTGTAACGCGAGTAGTTAAGAACTTACCGCGTGGTCCATTATCGTTATAGTCATCGGATTCAAATAACTTTAGGCAAGTTTGATGTGCTATCCACAAGGCCTGTTTAATTGGGAGGAGAAACTGTGTCTATGGCATTAGATGCCTATATGATCAAGGTAGAGGAACCATGTAGCTTTGTTGTGCTATCCACAAGGGCTGCATGCAAATCTATGCTCGTCGCGTAACGATGGTTAGCTTAGACTAGAATTAGTGGTTTGTTGTGCTATCCACAAGTTCATTAAATCTCTGGGGACCGAAGCTATGATCAGATATTGCAAGGAGTTGCAAGTCCCATCAGTTGGGTGCTCTTTGATTGTATTATAGTTTGTTGTGCTATCCACAAGGCTGTACTACAAGTCATTGAGATTCTGATCCCTACTAGGAGACTGTCGGCGTCTTCCGTTCTGTATGACTGAGGGTTATACAGTCCGTCGAAAATTAGTGGGAGTTAAAACTTGAACAAAAGACCATGTCTTGTTTTATACTCAATAATTGAACATCTACTAAAAGAATTGTATTCATCTCCTGTAGAGAATTATGTCGTCGAACCCACTCCGTGGCATACTTGATGTCCTTTTGACTTACCTGATCTACTCGGATTGGCTCAGACACTTGAAGAATGTCTTCAGATCTGAGCAGATTGTCTACATCTTTAATGTTGATCCTCCTGCTGAATCAACATTAGATGCCCCTGAAGCAGAGATGATAGCTAACGATAAAAGATCGAAGGACAAAGGCAAAAGAATAGTAAAGGGTGACTGCTTCTACTGTAAGCAGCATGGTCACTGGAAGAGGAACTGCAAGGAGTTCCTCAACGATAAAGCTCATGGAAAGGTGAAGCTATATGAAGCTTCAGATGTCTATATGATAGATATCAACTTATCAGTAAGAGATTCCACATTTTGAATATTGGATACCGGATGTGCTTCTCATATCTGTCATGATGCGCAGATATTGACAAGTAAGCGCAAGCTGAGACAAGGCGAGGTGGAATTAAGGGTAGGAAACAGCGCACAAGTTGCGATGATTGCTGTAGGGACAACAAACCTCATGGTTCCATCAGGAGACGTCTTATTATTAGAAGATTGTGATTATGTTCCTAGCATAATAAAGAACATCATATCAATATCTTGTTTGGACAAGATAGGATATAGGTTGACTATTGAGAATAGAAGTTGTTCGATTTATTATAATAATAAATCAATAGCTTCGGCATCCTTAGTCAACGGTCTATATCTATTAGATGTTTCTTATTACAATCTTCACATTGATAATGCACTTAAGAAGAGTAAGAATTGTGTGAACCAAGCCTACATATGGCATTGTAGACTTGGGCATATTGGTGAAAGCAGGTTGCAAAGGTTGCACAAGCATGGTTATTTAACAGCATTCGATTATGAATCGTTTGCGACATGTGAATCCTGCCTTATGGGAAAATTGGCAAAATCTCCGTTTACTGGACATGGCGAACGTGTCAAGGACATTTTGGAACTAATACATTCGGATGTATGTGGTCCAATGTCCACCCAAGCCAAGGGTGGCTTTTCATACTTCATCACAATCATCGATGACCTCTCAAGATTCGGCTATGTGTACTTAATAAAGTACAAGTCGGAAGCATTTGAGAAGTTCAATGAGTTCAAGAATGAGGTAGAGAAGCAGTTAGGAAAGAGTATTAAAGCTCTTCGATCAGATCGAGGAGGAGAATACTTGAGTACTAATTTCACACAATTCTTAAAGGATAATGGTATCTTTTCTCAGTTGACCCCTCCATATACACCATAGATGAATGGTGTATCAGAGAGGAGGAATCACACCTTGTTGGACATGAAGCGATCCATGATGAGCTTTTCGTGATTACCAGTGTCCCTTTGGGGTATGCTCTAGAGTCAACAACATACCTACTGAACAGAGTACCCAGCAAGTCTGTGGCCTTTACTCCATATGAGATATGGAAAGGTAGGAAACCAGAATTTAAACATGTTAAAGTCTGGGGTTGTCCTGCTCATGTAAAGAGGCATGATCCAGACAAGCTGGAATCACGAACTGATAAATGCAGGTTTGTGGAATATCCAAAGGAGACTTTTGGATACTATTTTTTACCATCTTGGTGAACAAAAGGTATTTGTCACCAAGAAAGCTGTCTTCTTGGAAGATGAATACCTTCTCCAGGAGGACAGTGAGAATAAAATAGTACTGGAAGAGGTTCCAGATCTCCAAACAGCTGCATTATTATCAGATGAGATATCAGTTCCTAAATCTTTTCAGGTACACACACATGAGCTTCGTAGATTTGGTAGATTACCTAGACTACCTGAACGATATGTGGGACATATCGCTGAAGGTGAGTCTAAGGTAGAATATAATGAGAATGATGATCCTAAAACCTACCAGGTGGCCATAGAAGGCCCAGAAGCCGAGAAATGGCGAGAAGCCATGAACTCAGAAATCCAATCCATGTACACCAACCAAGTTTGGAACTTGGAGGACTTGTCCGAGGGTATTGTACCCATCGGATGCAAGTGGATCTTTAAGAGAAAGATCGGTGCTGATGGACGGATCGATATCGTTAAAGGGATATCGTCAAAGACAAGGAATTGACTATAATGAGACTTTCTCACCAGTTGCGATGATAAAGTCGATCAGAATTCTACTCGCCATTGCTGCACATATTGATTATGAAATCTGGCAGATGGATGTAAAGACTGCCTTCCTCAATAACAACCTTGAGGAAGAGGTGTATACGATACAAACAGAAGGTTTCACATTCAAAGAATGTCCAAATAAAGTGTGCAAGCTTCAGATGTCTATTTATGGACTGAAGCAAGCTTTTCGGAGCTGGAACATAAGATTTGACGAGGCTGTCAAGTCTTATGACTTCATTAAGAATGAAGATGAGCCTTGTGTGTATAAGAAGACCAGTGGGAGCGCAGTCACCTTCTTAGTTCTTTACGTAGATGACATACTACTCATTGGGAATGATGTAGTTATGATGTCATCAGTAAAGATCTAGCTGTCGAAAAACTTCTCCATGAAGGATTTGAGATAAGCATCCTACGTACTAGGAATACGGATCTATAGAGATAGATCAAAGATGATGCTTGGAATGACCCAATCCTTGTACATAGAAACCATAGTCAAAAGGTTTGGCATGGAAAATTACAAAAGAGGTCTCATACCGATGAGACATGGAATTAATCTCTTAAAGGAGCAGTCTCCTAAGACTCCTAATGAGAGGGCATTCATAGATAGAATACCCTATGCATCTGCCATAGGATCTATTATGTATGCCATGCTATGTACACGGCCTGATATTGCATTTGCTTTAAGTGTTACGAGCAGATTTCAGGCTGATCCAGGCGAAGAGCACTGGAAGGCAGTGAAATGTATCTTTAAGTACTTGAGAAGAACTAAGGATATGTTTCTTGTCTTTGGAAGATGTGACTTGAAACTGCGAGGTTTTACTGACTCGAATTTCCAATCAGATCCAGATGATAGTAAGTCTACATCTGGATTTATGTTTACTTTGAACGGAGGAGCAGTGTGCTAGAAGAGTTCCAAGCAAGCAACTACTGCATATTCGACGACTGAAGCTGAGTACATCGCTGTAGCTGAAGCCACCAAGGAAACAGTGTAGTTGAAGAAATTCATCACTGACCTCGGCGTAGTTCCCAATATCTTTGAACATGTTCCGATGTTGTGCGACAATAATGGAGCCATTGTGCAAGCAAAAGAGCCGCGGTCTCATAAGAGATCATATCTAGAGGAGATGTAGTAGTGGAAAGAGTTCCATCCGTCGACAATGTAGCAGATCCACTGACAAAGCCGTTGGCTCAAATTGTGTTTGAGCGTCACCTAAAGTCTATAGGCTTACTGTATAAAGGTGATTGGCTTTAGTCCAAGTGGAGATTGTTAGTCTTAGGTGGCCTACAAGCCAATCTGACTATGTAAATCTCGTTCATTTATTAATATAATGGTATAATATTCATTGTGTGTAAATTATATTAATTATCGTCTCATAATGAAGTCCGTGAATATGTGCTATAGTGATCATATTATGATGAGATCATACTAATGAGACTGATCTCTTAAACACACATATTCTTAATCGTTCATAGTCGGAGGATATCCGAGAAGGACATCGGATATCCGATTAGACTAGTACAGATTACTCCTGCTCATATGATGAGGGTGACTGATCTCATAAGTCACTTGTGTGGAGACACTAAGGCGAATCTGTAGGTGCTCATTGGAGAATGAGTTCACTGAACTGATCCGACTGAATCACTGGATGGTATTGTACCTCACTGTCAACCAGCTTGATTCTATTGTCGCAGTTGCGTGGATGGTCCTCGGACCTGAGACACCAAGGACACCTTGTCGATGGACTTCTGTGCTTTGACCTTGGTTTATGAATCCCTAACCACGGGATTCTAAACAACCAAGGATTTGGTACAGCGGAATACCGTCGAAGGAAATTGTGTGTTAATAAGGAATCATTCGCTCTCGGTACTTAGAGAGAGAATGCTCTAGGAAGGATGCGCGGAAGTCCCTGGCCAGGGCGGACGATAATATCGGAAAAGTAGTTTTTCGATATTCATCAGTGGCATCCAATCCAAGTGAGTCGACCGGTTAGGATTTGACAGCACGCCATACCCTGAGTTGACTCGAGAGCATTGTACGAATGAAGGATTATATCCACGCGGTAACTGTCGGCGGAAAGGTTCTAAGAGTGGGTTACTTAACCCCGATACCTTCCGGGTTCACGCGGTGTTGCTTGGCATCCAACGTGGTCGGAGGCCGGTCGAATTCGATGTGCGACATCAATTCGATTGATTAATTAATTAATAAAGAATTATTAATTGATTAATAAAGCCAGTAATGAGTTACTGGCCTTATTGGGCTATTAACTAGACTGGTAATTAGGCCTAGAGGGTCACACGCAAATGATTCACAAGGCGATGATAAATAAGTGGATTTTATACAAACCGGGGATTTTTATGAAAAATCGTGCGGTTAGAACGGACTGAGTAGGCCAAGCTGCTGCTAACCCTAGCCGCCCCCTCCTCTGTTTCTCTCTCTCTCTGGCGCCCAGGCCAAATCCGGATCTCCGGATCTGCTCCGCCGCTTCTCCGACTCCCGTTTGACGAGAAATCGTCCGCACGTTGCGGCGATCATTGCGGCGACCGACGGAGGTTTTGTAGGCTGCGAAGAATGAGGAACGTGAGGATATCTATCGCGAGAAGGATCGCGTGGACTCCGCTAATGGCCGGACGCTTGCGCGGCTTGCGGTGTCGCACTGACGGAACCGAACGGTTGCAGATTCAAATCCGCACACGGTAAGACTTTGATTATCTGATAATCTGGTTTTTAGATTTTTCGAAACAGGAACGGATCTTCGTTTTTATTTTTATTTCTGCTGCGCTGGAGATCCGGAGAAAAGCGAGAACCCAACAAGGCCAACATTTCTCAAAGTGAGGATGGAGTTTTTAGATTCGAGGCAAATTATGTGTTCCTTAAGATGATGAGTTGCGAAGTACCAAGATGTATAAAGACATCAAAAGGAATTTTCAGTTGTCTGGCATTAAGAAAGATATTATAGAATTCATTTCCAAGTATCTACTTGTTAGCAGGTAAAGATTAAGCAACCAAGACCAGGAGGACTGATGCAGGCTATGGATATTCTAGAATGGAAGTAAGAACACATTATCATAGATTTCATGACAGGATTACCGATGATCAGGAATAAGCATGATTCTATTTGGGTGATTGTTGATAGATTAACTAAGTCTGCTTATTTTCTAGCTATGCATAAGAAGAGTTCTTTAGAGGAGTTGACTCGGATGTATATTGAGGAGATTGTGAGATTGTATGGAGTTTCAGTGTCTATTACTTCAGATCGTAATGCCCATTTTATAGTGAGTTCCTAGAAGAGTCTACAGGTAGCCTTAGTACACAATTGAAATTTAGTTTAGTTTTCCATCCACAGACAAATAGCCAATCAAAGAAGACGATTTAGACACTTGAAGATATACTGAGAGCCTGTAGCATTGAATGGAAAGGTAACTGAGATGACCATTTGAAGTTGATTGAATTTGCTTATAATAATAATTATCATGCTAATATTGGTATGACATCGCATGAGGCTTTATATGGTAGACCGTATCGATCACCTTTGTGCTGGAAAGAAGTTGGAGAGAGAAGGCTGATTGGTCCATTACTTATATAGGATTGCTCAAATAAGATTGATATCATCAGGAAGAGACTTTTGATAGCTCAGAGTCGATAGAAGAACTATGTTGATCATAAGAAAAGGGAATTGATGTTTAAAGTGGGAGATCATATTTTCCTAAAGGTTTTACCAACCAAGGGAGTGACGAGATTTGGCAGGAAAAGAAAATTGAGTCTAAGGTATATTAGTCCATTTGAGATTTTGGGGTATATTGGACAAGTTGCTTACAAGTTTATTTTGCCATCGGATTTGTCTGTTAGTCATCCAACATTCCATGTTTCCATGTTAAGGAAGTATGTTGCTGATTCATCTCATGTATTGGTTTATGAGCCATTGGAAGATCAACCGGATTTGTCATATGAAGAAAAGCATGTTCGTACTCTTGATTGTAAGGAGCAAGTGTTTAGGATTAAGACGAATCCTATGGTCAAGATTTCTTTAGAAGCATTATTATATAGAAGAGGCAACATAGGAGGCGAAAGAGGATATGAAGAAGCGATATTCGGAGTTGTTTGGTAAGTGATTCTATACTTCATCTTGCATTGTAAATTTCGAAGACGAAATTTCTTTAAGAGGGAGAAGATGTAATATCAAGTATTTTTTAAAACAAAAATAATAAAAAAAATAAATAATAGTAATAATAATTAAAAAGAAAAATAGAGTATAATATAGTTAGTTGAGTAAGTCCATTAACTTAGTTTCATAAGTGGTGTATAGCCCATTAAGCTAAGTGAAATTTTTGAGTTCGGATATATATGAAACTTGGTTAGTAATTTAGTAATAACTTTTAGTATATAACTCGGACTTTATCATGATAAGTGTCATTAGGAAGAGATCGAAGAGATGTACAATTTTATAAAAGATCAATTTTGCAGATTCTTTCATTTACTAGGTCAAAAAATTAGATGTTCATATGAGGCAAGTAGAGATGCAGAAAAGGAGTCTGATTTGGAGTATGATTCTCTCTAATTAGTGGAAGAAAAGTTTAATCAAATCTAAAGGTTTTTGGGATCCGGGCAGGACGCGAAGAACGCAGTATAAATGACAAACAAAATTTATCCCGCCCGATACCCGCTGATCCGATTCGGAACGAAAAACTAAAACCGAAAACTAACGGGAATAATCCGATTACCGTGCGCGGATTCAAATCCGTTTCCGTTTCGGTTCCGTCGAGGCGATGCCGCGAGCCGCACAAGCGTCCGGCCTCCAGCGGTATCCACGCGATCCTCCGCGGTGGTTCGTCCTCGATCCCTCCTCTGTTTCAGCTCGCTCGCTGAAGATTCGTCGCCGCAACGATTGCTGAAATCCCGCCGACGGGAATTCCCGACTTTCGGGAATCACGTGCGGCAGAGACGGTGACAATCTCGGCGCCTCGAACGGGGCGCCGAGAGGAGGAGAGAGAAAGGAGGGTGACGGCTAGCAAGGGGAAATCCTGGAGCTTGGCTCAGGGTTTCTCAACAGCGCGTATATATATATTAAGTCGGCGCAACTTTTCATAAAAGTCCCCGAGTTAATATAAATCCTACTTATGTACCACCGACTGAGAATCTTATTGCGTGTGACCCTCTAGGCCCATTTACCAGTCCGATTTTCACCTCGTTAAGTCCAATAACTAGTTATTGACTTATTGTAATTAATTAATATCTAGATATTAACTAATTACTTAACCGAATTAACATCGCATATAAATTCAGTCGGACTTCTGATCAAGTTGGGTGCCAAGCAACACCGCATGATCCCGGAAGGCAATGGGGTTCAGCAACCCACTCATGGAACCTGTCCGTCCACAGTTACCACATGGCTATAATCCTTCGTTCGTACAATGTTCTCGAGTTAACCTAGGGTATGGTCAACTGTCAAACCCTAGATGGTCAACTCACTTGAATCAGACTCCGTTTTACAATATCCGAAAACCTATTTTTTGATATTGTTTATGTTCTGGCCAGAGACTCCTGCGGATCTATTCTAAAGCATTCTTTCTCCAGTTACCTGAGAGCGAACGATCTTTTATCGAACACACAATCACCTTCGAAGGTCTTCCGCTGGACCCGATCCTTCACTATTAGAGATCCCGTGGATAGGGATTCGTAGGTCAAGGTCAAAGTCCAGAAGTCCACCGACAAGGTGTCTTTGGTGTCTCAAGTCCAAGGATCAACTACGCCACTGTGACGATGAATCAAGCCGATTGACAGTCAGGTAAATTACTATTCGGTGATTCATGTCGGATCAGTTCAGTGAACTCATTCCCTAATGAGCACCTACAGGTTTACCATTGTGTCTCCACACTAGTAACTAATGAGATCAGTCACCCTCATCATATGAATTGGAATAACCTGTACTAGGCTAACCGGATGTTTGATGTCCTTCTCAACCATCCTACGACTATGAACAATTAAGAATATGAGTTTATAAGTCATCAGTCTCATTATTATGATCTCATTATAATCTGATGACTATTGCACATATTCATGGACTTCATTATGCGCAAATATAAATATGCCAATCTACATAATGAATTTAATGCCATTTATTAGTGAACCAGATTGAAATAGGTGCCTTATGATTGGCTTAGAGGACACCTATATCCATCAAAGGTGGTCTATGGAGGTTGTGGGGAATTAGAATTAGGATGTTTGCACCATATATAGAGTTAGAGGCTTTATTAAACCTAGCACCCACACTTAAGTAAGAAGATATGTATTTTGTTCTTGTTTTTAAAGAATAAAGAAGAAGAAGGGGTTTAATACTTATAGATTAATGATATTGTATTTTTGATATGTTTTAGGAGGCTTAGAGATCGAGAAGGAAAGTTAAAAGAGTCTGTAGAAGTTGGAAGGATTCGTTAGGGAAGTTCGATTTGTTTAAAAGAGGTAAATGATGATTTCTCAAAATATTGATTAATTTATATTTATAGAAAAACCTAATTATTTTGATGTTTTCAAAACTTAATATTTGTATTTCGACATAGAATCATTATAATTGAAGAAAATTTCAAAGATTTCGAAAAAATCTAAAGATTTTCCGTGTTCTAGACAAACCGGAGTTTTTGAAATGATACTGGTAAAACTTCCAATTGATTGGATGTTTTGTGAGTTGGGCGTCCATGTACCTGGACGTTTTTTGACTGACCAAACATTCAACCCCTTGGACGTTTAATTAGAAAAATGTCCACCCTCTTAGACGTTTTACTTCTATAATTCTAATTTTTCTACCCTCAGTTCAAATGTGTATATCTCATTCGTTTCTCGTCCAAATGTTTTAAAATCAATGATTCCCATACATGTCTACCAAGTTTCATTAATTAAAGCTATTTGATATTTATCTTAATAAATAATGTGTTTTAATTTTGATATTGGGTTTTCAAATTAGAAAATGTTGACAAATGTTTCAAAAATTCTGTAGAAATTTTAGAACACTTTAGATATCATTTTTGACTTTTTGGAACCTGTTTCACATGAGTAATGAGATGTGGTACTTTAATTATGTCTCTTCTCATTCAAATGTTATTACTTTTGACAAATTGTATCATTAACTATGTGTTTATTTGGATTTTCAACAATATAATAAATTTTAATTTCTGTAATTCATGTGCTATTAATTTAAAAATGTGTCATATGGGCATTACCATCTTAAGGAGATTATGTGGTCTAATTCTAATGTGAGCGTCTTTGTTGGCTAGGGTATTATGTGACCCAAGGGCAATGGGTAAAATCAATTAAACCAACTTTAGTATGGTGTAGTGGTGGGATATGTATGATCTCTGGTTCTACGATATCTAAAACTCAGTACTATTGCCTAAGTACCCAGTACATGTGTGTGCGTGTATAACTCTTTATGTTGTGGTTATGATGCTTGTTTGTTTAATATGTGAAATATGATAGTTTTAACACCAAATGAGTTCAATTTGGATCGATTTTAAGTTCACTATAATATATTTTTAAGTATATATTTGAATTTTGAAATAAGTAATTTAATTTCATACGACTAGTTATTTTTTTGAGTCATATACTATGTGATATGTGCCTTCCCATACGTTAGAGGAATTATGAGATATGTTTATGACTAGCAGTTTGATTTCAAATCAAATAATAAAATTTAATTATATGATAAGTATTATGAATTAGTATGTTTGTTTCAGATTATTAGAAAATATATCTGATTTGATATGAGATATATGTGAGATCTTATTTTGTATCATCATTTTATTTGATCTATATGTAGCATTGTGAATTGTTCATGATAAGATTTAGTTACCACATGAATTTTTAATTATTATATGTTTAGCATGTGGAGGAGATGATGTCTATCGAATTTTGTACTGAGTAAGTTTATTAAATAATTTTTCAGAGGAGGTGGCCAAAGAATTAGACTTTAATTCTGACTACGAAGATTAGATGTTCTTAGAGATTATTGGATTCAAGATTAATTGTAGTAATATGAGTCTTTCATTTTAGTAAGCTAATGTAGTTGGAAGTAATTGTTATGTAATTGTGAGATCTTAGGGAGTTAAAAGAGAGATTGTTTATGTTATTCAGAGACAATTGTTATTATCAGAATATTAGTGTATTTGTGTCAACTTATTTTTATTTAAATTTTTCGATGGATGACTATTTATTATTGTCTTGTGAACTCTTATTATCTCATTTTTGTTATATATACGTTATGTTTCATACATGTACTGTCTCTGAGTTCTGTCCAAAATCGGATATGACTGAACATGGGGTTCGGGATGTTACAAAATCAATTTCCAAACAAGTGCCTAGTATCCCATTTTGATAGGATCCAACACCTTATGTTCATATATTGATGTAGGATTGGCCATTTTGGGAAGAGTAGTTGAATGAAGGATGGTAAGCATACCATAGAATTTATGTATCACTTCCCTAATATAAGGCACCAAACAAATTCAATGGTGGGTTGTTTTAGAAAGTTTATGCATGAGACCACTCACAATATTCTTCGTGACCTTTAGGCCAGTTATAGTCATCCAAACAATTAATTATATGCATTCTAAATGAGTAATATTTGTTGCAATGCCCAAATATTACTTTTTTAAAATTTAGGTGAAGATTTGTGTAATATTCCATATATTCATGTTTAACCTAATATAAGAAATCGAGTTATAATTTGAGTGGTAATTACCAAGAATTTATCGTATATATCACTGGATTTTTATTTTTTTCAAAAGATGATGATTAGGTAGCGTAGTTTTCATCTTTCATGAAGTATGCTTTTTATTTTTATTAATCTATATAACTTAAATAGAATGTTTAAGCTTTTTAGGAATAATTTTATAGTGACCACTCTTATATGTTAAATTTCAAATATGCCATGCTTATTTGCATATCATCCTACATACCATCATAATATGTATAGTGTCTCAAAATTGTCACTTTGTTGGCATAAATGATATATACCAATGTTTCATATATGCCAGTGAAATGACATATCTAATAAATATGTTATTTTGTAAGAGTATGTAGGATAATATGAACATAAGCATGAAAATTTTCAAATTTAACATGCAAGAGTACTTAATATAAAATTAACCTAACTTTTTATGACATTACTTCTCAAATATGAATAGGTTTTTGCTTCCTTAAACTAACCACGAAACTTTGATCTATCATAATGTTTATGACTGATCAAACTTGGTTCCACAACCAAACAAGTACCATGTAGCCTTTTCTCATTTAGTTGGCACTAACTATTTGAAAGTACATATTTAATAAGAGAAAAATCATTTTGGTAGGGAACATAAATTGAAGATCAGAAAGATTAATTTCAAGAAAAAGCATAATTATTTATTCTTAGTGAAAAAAGACTTGAAAAATTTTAATTCATCTTTTCCTTATAAAAGATTTTCACTCTCATGTCATTTTACTTATGGATTAATTGATTGGTTGGTCATCCTCTCATGGTTATGCATTTCATTGCACCAATTGATTATACTCATTAGCAGCTCAAGAATTGTTACAAAAGCTATTCTTAAATATTTTATTGGTTGCATTTCTTCTTTAACTTGTTATATTGGAGTGAGGGTTTTCTTGGGCACCTGCTTACAAATTTTGCACGAAGGATTTTAGTTATTTCGTAAGTGCTTAGAATGTGAAAAATAATACAAAGTGCTTAGATAATGTAATGCATTTAAGGTAGCGTTTGGTTTAAAATTTGTGAAGGTAGGTCCTTAAATAGCTAACGTCGAGAGGAAGAAATCTTATTCACAATTTTATCTATTTAATAATCTCAACATGGTCCAAAGCATGTTTCCAACAAGATTAAGGACACAAGGCTAGGAGAAAAAAGGCACATCCACTTCGTTGTTTGATGGGATGAAAACTTTTAAGAAGTATAGAGTTTGAGATAATTTTTTTTTTATAGGTCAAAAAAAAAAAGACAGAGAGATAGTTTTAAAAAAAAAAGGTAAAATGTTGTTGGAAAACATGTTTACTTTAACTCCTATTCAGTGTACGATTCCTACCACTACCACCTTATATGAAATTGAATCAAACAAGTTTAAGTAGATCTCCAGTGATATATTTGTGCTTAGTTTTTCTAGAATTGTTAGAATTAACAATATTATCTAGGTGTCAAGACCCAAAATTATTCTAAATTTTTCATATCTAACAACCATTTGTTGTTCTATGGATTTATGGATGTATGGAAATAGGTGTCTTCAGTCAGCACTTCAACAGCGCCCTCACAATTACAAAAGAACAATTAAGAGATCATCTGATCAGGCGTAGAATATTGTGAAATATTGTAATAAGCTATTTTAATCTCACAAAATATAACATTTTAGTGTATTTTTCTAATTATCAAAATATCATAAAATCTCAACTTTAAAATCATTGGTTTTCAAATCAACGAAAATAAAATCTCTAATTTTAAAATCATCAAATTTGAAATCATTGATGTTTGGTTTACGAAGATTTTGGATTGTAAACCAAAATCAACTAAAAAGAGGATTTCTGAGGTCAACTAATTTTGAAGTACTATTATGCATGAAACATAAGCAAAAAGATCCTAAAACAATTTACAGCACTCCAAACACACAAAGAAAGTACCGTTTTATAACTGTTTAAGACGCCTTAGGAAAACTCTGTGAGTCAAAGACGGGTAGGAAAGAAAGCCACAGAAGTCAAAGTTAAGCGCAAATGTTGACATGTTTCAGAAGTTGGAAGGTCATCAACTGATGGCCGTCTGATCAGTGGTTCCTTATGACTTTGGACGGATCCAGCTGATTAGTTTCGTTCGGACCCCGGCCCGGACCCACATGTGCCGCCGCCTCCGCTCGCAATAAACACCAAGATTTCTTATCTGCTCTTTTCAGACACGGGTCGAGGGCGAGAGGGAGGAGGAGGAGGAGCAGGTAGAAGAGAAGAAGAGATGGCGGGCGTCTCTGGAGTTGGGCTGTCATGGAGCTCCAAGATCTCCCTCTGCCCGCCCCCCAAGCCCTCCCCGGCGACCCGCCGCGCCTCCTCCGTCGTCAACATGGCAGTCTCCGTCGAGAAGAAGCCCTTCTCCCTTCAGAAATCCGAAGAAATCTTCAACGCGGCCAAGGTGTTCCAGTTTCCGCCATAGATTTTGCTCTCCGCGTGCAGTTTTCTTGAATTTTTTCTGGAGCCCTAATCTGGGTTCTAGGGTGTTGCTCATAGTAGGATTTGTGGTGCCAGGAATTGATGCCCGGAGGTGTGAATTCGCCTGTCCGTGCCTTCAAATCGGTTGGTGGGCAGCCCATCGTGTTTGATTCTGTGAAGGGCTCCAGAATGTGGGATGTCGACGGGAACGAGTACATAGACTATGTGGGTTCCTGGGGGCCAGCAATTATTGGGCATGCTGACGACAAGGTACGAAGAAAAAAAAGATACATTTTTTTGCTACTTGCTTAGTTTGCGCAAACTCTCTGTCGTTAAAATAGTTGCAATTAAAGACTACGTTTGTTTTTTCGGTGTATTTCTTGACCTTTGCGGCAACGATTCACTTCTGTTCTCGAACTAACCGAGCCATATTTTTGACATGAATGGTTAAGCAGAACAGAACAATGTAGTTGGGGTGTAGCTAATAACAAGTTAGAAAAACAGCAAAGTTCATGTTCTGGTAGAGGATTTTTTCTTTTTCTTTTTTAACTGGGAAAAAATTGGAAAGCATGAATGGAGAATTATCCGGAAGTTTGAATGACTAGGCAATGCAAACTTTTACAGCCAACTTGTATTCTTCTAATGTAACAAATCCTAACAGCTTACTCTATCAACTCCCAATGGACTCAGATACCAATTGATAGGGAGCTGGTTCCGCCCCAAAATAACTAGCCACTTAGGAGGCCTATCCTCCCCCCCTCCCCCCCCCCCCCCCCCCCCAGCTTACTCTGGGACATTTAGGCACCTCCTGCCAGACTTTTATGTGCGTTTCCTTAGACATGTGGGGAAAAAGGGGCTCAGACACCAGTTGATAGGGAGCTATTTCCATCTGAAAATGGCTAGCCACTTAGAGGCCTATTGTTAGGTCTTCAAACACCAGTCTACATTCCAATATAGGACTAAACCTTCCGCCCCCTCACACAGGCCGTAAGACTGTAATTGGGAAGCTGTGCTCTAGGAGGTTAACATCCTCTTGGTATGAAGAAATTGACATGCATGACCTCAGATGTTTGCAGTTCTTCAATGTTTGTAGTGGGTTACTATGTTTACAGAGCTTACAGTTCATGGTTTCACATTCACGTCCCCCTCTTTATGCCTTAAAAATTACCTAAGACATCGGGATCATTTCAGTTGATGTGTGAATCCACAAATGTCATAAAGATGATGTCTAAAAAATCTCAAATTGTTTCTTATATGCAGCTTAACTTTTGTCAGATTAGGCTAAACATTGGCACATAATTTGTTAAGCGTGATGATATTTCCAATGGATAAGAAGAAAATTTTGATGGTATTCCTAGTGAGCAAAGAGAAAATTATATTCATTCCTTGATTGGTCTCAAATTGTTACTCTCCTTATAATAATGAAGTTTTATTTAAGAATGAGCTTAATATTGAGGAAATTTTGAATTGTTAGCTTTAATCACATAGGTGCATTTTCTGAGTCACTTAGATTTTAATTGTGATGGTCTATAGAGTCTGCAACCTATCAGAGGTTCTCTGACTTTGGATTATCCATCTGTTTCTTCTGTCGTGAGACAACAATTTGGATACACTCAAAGATAGATGAGAGGAAGAAAAGGTACAGAAGGTTGACATATATAAAGTACTGGACTGTGTAAAGTGGATACCTTTCTCATATTTTGGTGGCACTCTGTGAACAAATTCAGGAAGTGACTTTTCATTGCATGTGCACTTTTACTCTATCATTTTCTATTTCCTAGGTTTTGTTGCTATCTTGAAGATTTTACAGTTTAGTTGTAGAGGCTGAATCAAGCTGTTAATTCGTAACAATGGGTAATTGCGTGGTATGATAGATAGCCATTCTTCAAGTTACCGCGCATTGTCACCTCCTCTAACACTGGCTTCACAAACAATTGGTTTCATTGGTCTGGCCTAACTGTTGTAACAATGGGTAATTGCACCATATGATAGATGTCCATTCCTCAAGAAGTTATAGGACATTGTCACCTTGCCCAACAATGGCTTCACAACCACTTTGTTGCATTGGACTGTCATATTTTACTCAAGGTTTTAAAAAAAAATGCACTTGCAGGATCAAGGATTCCTTTGGATAAGAACGTCTTGCTTTGCTCATATGCAGTTGAATGATTGCTTAGGTTGTTTGATCTTGTTAAAGATACTTCAATGAAGTCCAAGATATATCTAAGAAATCTCATTATAAACTACATTAGTGGGAAGATTCTCTAGCTTTCTGGGACCATACTCTCCTTTTCTATGTTTTCTTTTTTGTGTGGACAAACTCAGGAACTACAAAGCTTTTCTTGCTGAGTTGGAAAGAGCTTGTGACCAACCGAAATCTATTGCTATGTTGACATCTCATTGTGGAAAATATGAGTCTGTAATGGAGGCACACTGAGAAGATCTCTTTTTAGTTGATTAATGGTTTTGAAGAAATGTCTTAGAGTGGAAATTGAAAGGAAAAATTTTGTTGGGATTTTTGTAAATATACCCTTCTTAGGCATGGATTTTCAGAATTGTTGATCTTATTTTCATGTTGTTTTGATAACCTCCATAAATTGAAATAGTGTCAGAAATGCTTCTGAGGTTAACCTCCATTGGACATATGGCACATGTTCCTTTCCTTGACTGTCAAAATTAATATCTGGATGAAAGTACCTCTATGAAAAAGGAATCTTTTTGACTGGCAAGAGGAAGAGGGAGGGAGGGAGATTGATTTTAGGACAAAAAATTAGGGGGTATTTTGGACTGGAGATATTTTAATAGAATGCTGATGGAAGTAAGGACGGTCATTTTTTCAAATACTGTGATTCAGTGAGGGTATATTTGCAACAGTCACAACTTATGTTTCTCTCATGTTGCTCAGAACTGAGAGGATAAAGTGGATCATTGTAAAATTTTTTGTTAGTGTTTGTTTATGAAATTTGGAGTATGCAAATCTTTTAAAAGAGCAATTAATCCAAACTAAGAAATGGATAATAGGTTAACTCGTTTCTCTTTAAAAGATGTGCTGAAATAGTACCTAGAAACATTGTGCGTGCAAACGAAATGGTAATGCAAATAGCTTTCCATTCATTTCCCACATTAAGGTATTGAGAAACATTTTTTTCTTATTCTTGGTGGCTGAAGTTTTAAGATTTGTGAAGACTTAATATGGACTCATTAAATGACAGTGTTGGAGACTTTGATGTATGCCATTTCATTGTTGAAAAATGTGACGTAGATAAGTACCTGATGCCTACTGTAATCATTATGGTACTCCACTTGGCTGCTGGTAGGCTGTTTAGCTGACATGCAGATGTTGACATTTACTCTGACCTGTGAATGGTCCTGGCAGCATTTCTTTATCAATGCCTATGTTGTGCAATTTTATGTTGCATTGCATCATATCTATTTTCTAGCATAATAGTGCAGATAGAGGGCATTGGGTGCAGTTTGTATACTCTGTGTCACCTTATTTACCTTGTTTTCAAGACATATATGGATACATAATGAAGTTTGTTCTGAAAGTTTGATGTTCTTTTGGGTACTGTCAGTGTCATTGGAGCAAAATTGAAAATCTCATTCATTCATATACAATTTTGCGGGATCTATACTACAAAACAAGTGAAAATTAAAATGTCTTCAGTCCTAAAATGACAAGTTGGTTTTGATTGGAATCAGACAGAAAATAACTCCTGTTCCACTGGCATCTTCTTTGTTCTTTTTTGGAGGTACTAGGTTGGATTTAATCTTATTTTGATATTCACTCCTATCCTGCATGCCGCTCCAGATTGGGCAACTATTGCCACTTTGTGTCAAATTTGGTTTGGAAAATTCATGGAAACAAGGTCATCAATTCGTTCATACTTGGCCATGCTGGGTGCATATTTTGGTCAGCACAAAGCCATAACGTGCCATATCTCCATCCACAGTATTCTGGAGCTCAGATAACATCAATTGGATCTGGCAGACAAGGGCATCAATACATGTTTCTGGACATCTTACTGGAAACTCAAAATCTGTTTCTTTGCTGCAATATATAAACAATGATGAATTGCATGGATTGTATGTCAAACTTTCTCTCATTGTTTAGCGAACTGGCATTTGCTAATCTTGATTGGCATGTCCCTCATTTTGATAGTTATGTAACCTACCATATGCTTATAACAGGGTCCAATGGATGATGACAAAGTTCTTTGTGGCAGGTCCCCTTTTCATAATCTCATGAGCAATACAAACATAATCTGTTATAATCACTGAAATGTCTTTCGCTCGAAGTGCGATATTATTTGTATTCCTTTATCTCTTACTAAGAAAGAGAATGGGCATAAATCTATGCAGGTCACTTGAACCATGACCTTGACTGTATAAATTTAGACATTTTAGAGGTAGTATGATGCAAAAAAATTTCAGTTTTCTAATGAAACAACCATTTACAGGTCAATTCAGCACTTGTTGAGACTCTGAAGAAAGGTACGAGCTTCGGTGCTCCATGCTTACTGGAGAACGTGTTGGCGGAGATGGTGATTGCAGCAGTGCCAAGCATTGAGATGGTTCGTTTTGTCAACTCTGGCACAGAAGCTTGCATGGGTGCTCTTCGCCTTGCCCGTGCTTTCACTGGTCGTGAGTACATCATCAAATTTGAGGGTTGTTACCATGGGCATGCGGATCCCTTCCTTGTAAAAGCTGGTAGTGGGGTTGCCACCCTTGGTCTCCCTGATTCCCCAGGTGTACCAAAAGCTGCCACCTATGAGACTCTCACTTCCCCCTTCAATGACATTGAAACCGTGAGGAGTCTATTTGATGCACACAAAGGGGAGATTGCTGCAGTGATCCTAGAACCAGTTGTTGGGAATGCTGGCTTCATTAGACCAAAACCTGACTTTCTAAGTTCCCTCTGTCAGATAACCAAAGAAAATGGCGCTCTCCTCATTTTCGATGAGGTGATGACTGGATTCCGGCTGGCTTTTGGTGGTGCCCAAGAATATTTTGGTATAACTCCTGATCTGACTACACTTGGGAAAATAATTGGAGGCGGCCTTCCTGTTGGAGCCTATGGTGGTAGAAGAGATATCATGGAGATGGTGGCTCCAGCAGGCCCAATGTACCAGGCCGGAACCTTGAGTGGGAATCCTTTGGCAATGACAGCAGGGATACATACTCTGCAGCGTCTAAAGGAGCCTGGAACTTATGAGTACCTTGATAAAATCACTGGTGACCTCATTGATGGGATTTTGGATGCTGGGAGAGCTGCTGGGCATGAAATCTCTGGAGGGTTTATCCGTGGGATGTTTGGGTTTTTCTTCACTGAAGGTCCCGTTTACGATTTTGGGGATGCAAAGAAGAGTGATACTGCAAAATTTGGGCGGTTTTACAGGGGGATGTTGGAAGAAGGTGTGTACTTCGCTCCGTCGCAGTTTGAGGCTGGCTTCACCAGCTTGGCACATACATCCCAAGATATTGAACAGACAATTGAGGCCGCCAAGAAAGTTTTCCAACGGCTTTAGATGCTGATCTCCTTTTTCTTGTTTATTGCCCTTCTTTCCTTTAGCATAAGTCTTGGTAATTAAATTTTTCCGCATTGAGAATAATTAGTGCTTCTCACATTGTTTGAATGGTTAAGGTGCACTACCGTGTTTAATGCAATTGCGCCAATCATTCTGTGAGAGTTCTGTTACTCGCTGTGTTATTGTTTCAAAGTGCGAAGGGGTTGTCAGTTGTAACTTTTGCAGGATTGTACCCGTTGTAACTAATGCCAGTGTATGAGCATTTGGATCCCCCAACTGGGGCACCGCCCATGGTTTTAAGATCCTTCACATTCTTCATTTCTTCACCTGGTCTTTTTCTACTTTTCCCTTTTGCAGAAAGCTGTGTATGACATGAACTGTAAGGACAATCACATATTTATGGTACTTTTGTTTCGACATCTTTTATAATGTTCTGTAGTACGCTGGAAGAAACGTAGCCTGGTCTTCCTTTCTCCTTTTTTTTCTTTTTCTCCCAGTACTTTCACTTATAATTTGCGTTTGTTTATCCTTTTCTGTTGCCTCTTTTCTTTTTCGGTTTTTCCATGGTTCTCAAGAGCCTTGGGAAAATTTCCACCTCATTCTAGGTCCATTTAGTTTTATGTAAAACGGGTTACATGGAACACTTATTCTGAAAATATAGCACAATGACCTGTTGGACATTTCGGAAATCTCTAGTCAATAAAAATCTTAACTCATTTTATTTTTTCTTGCTTTTTTATTTTGGCATCTACAGGATGCGACGGAATGTCCTTTTTCACAACAGCTGAAAATATTTTTGAAAGTATCAAATGACAAATTTAAGTTGTATATTTCTTATAAATTTGTTTCCATAGAAAACCTTTTTCCATATGAATATGGAAAATATCACCACTGAATTGTTTGACATTATGTTTTACAAAGAACCAAACGCAGCCTCAGTCGAAAATATCACCACTGAGAGTCTGAGACATTAATTGTCACTGACATTTGATGAAATAGGAAGGCTGGTGATGAGTAATCTAAATTTATGCCGAAGATGGTTCTGAGCCAAGTGGATTCTATTTGGTGTTCCGGAGTAGAGTCTTCTAAAGGCTTGTTTGGTTGAAATTGACAAATGTAATTAAAGAAATGTTAGTGCATCACGTTAGTGGGTTAAGAATGGTGAAGTATGAATTTGAACTAGGTGCTCTCGATACTTTCAATTTTAAGAACACCCGAGTTAGATTTAATGTTCTTTACTAATACAATTTGGAAATTATGAGGTGAAAAATAAGTGTGACGTATTATACTGGGACTAAAGTGCGAATTTTGTGTGGGAGGCACACTTCTTGTTGTTGTTTTTGTGATAACCAAAGCCAACACCGAGTTTGCTTACACTTCAACCAATTGGCATAGCCTTGATCGCGGTATAGATTATTGGATTAAGAGCACTATATCCAAGTTCGTCAGCCTCTTAAACATAGTGCAACGAAGATATCATATAATTCTCACAGAAATGTGTATATGAAACATGCTTTTTAAAAATAAAGATATATTCCACACAAACGTGATTACCATTATTGACAACAGACGGCCCTTTATAATCGTAATCTGTTCAAAGCACTGAACAACCAGTTCTTTTAATCCATGAAAATTGCAAATAATAGGAAAATAAAAGTAAAATGTCTGATGACATTTTGTTCAAGACCCTTATATATATCATATATATGCAACTGTATCCATTAGGCTAAAAATATAAGGAAAAAAGGGGAAAAATGATTACATCAGGGATGCTGGTCACGTGGCTCGTGGGGAGGCGACGGAGGAATAAACGGGAACCACGATCTCGGTGACGGGGGAGGCGAAGGCGGAGGCGGCGCTGGCGCGAAGGGGTTGGGCGGGAATGGCGGGAACGGGAAAGGGAAGGAGGGCGGCGGAGGCGAGGGGGGAGGCGGCGACGGGGTGAACACGGGCGCCGGGCTCAGCGGGGGGAATGGAAACGGGAATGGGAACGACGGGGGAGGCGGCGGAGATGGCGGGAACAGGGGCGGAGGAAGGGGGAAGGGGAACGCCGGGGGCGGCGGTGGCGATGGTGGGAACCAAGAGGGGGGCAGCGGGAAGGGGAAGGACGGCGGCGGCGGGCTTGGGAAGGGGAAAGGGAACGGGTTGGTTGGTGGGGGGCTGGGGAACGGGAAGGGGAGGGACGGCGGCGGGCTGGGGAAGGGAAATGGTAAAGATGGCGGTGGGCTGGGAAACGGGAAGGGGAGGGACGGCGGGGGGCTGGGGAAGGGAAATGGTAAAGATGGCGGTGGGCTGGGGAACGGTAAGGGAAAGGACGGTGGGGGGCTCGGGAAGGGGAACGGGAGCGACGGTGGCGGGCTCAGGAAAGGGAAAGGGAAGGGGAACGGGAACGAAGGAGAAGGGCTAGGGAAGGGGAAAGGGAAGGGGAAGGGGGGCCAGCGGGGGAAGGGCCACGGGAAGCCGAAGGGGGGGAAGGGTGGCCAGAAGAAGAGGGCAGTGTCGGCGGAGGACTTGGAGAGGGCCTGAGCGGCGGCGGCGACGGGGGCGGCGCCGCAGACGGCGAGGTCCCGCTTGGCGGGGCGGTAGTTGAGGGCGTTGAGGTTGTAGAGGCAGAGGTTGGCGTCGGTGCAGCGGATGGCGAGGTGCTCGGTGGAGATGCTGAGGCCGGGGACATCGCAGAGCGCGGAGGCGCTGCGCACCAGGCTGGCCCGGCAGAAGGATTCGATCTCGCGGCCTTCCCTGCACTCGAAGCCGTCGACGGGGGGCACGTCCACCCGGTACACCCCGAACCGATCGGTGGTCCTCTCCACCGACAGGGTGATCTCCTCCTTGGCCGTCGAGTTCGACTTGAAGCTGCAGTCCACTCTCACCTTGGCGCCTGGTTTTTAAAGAAGAAGAGCAAACGCAGGGGCACTGTGAGCAACGCCAGCATTGTCCAGTGATGGGTCTAGTCTGTGCTGTGACAGCCAGGTGTTGGTTGGTTACCTCGCAGGAAGTAGCTGTGCTTGGAGAAGGTGTTGTTGGAGCAGATGTCGCAGAAGACGGTGCCTATGACGGTGATGTTGGTGGGCGGCCTGGCGACGGCACCCACGGCCGCCGCCGGTGCTGCCAACCAGAAGACCGCAAGGACGGGGAAGAGGAGGGTGCTTGGGCTCATGGCTGGACGCTGCTGCGGGGCGATAACTGATAAGGGGAGGGAAGCTTCCGAGCTAGGGAGCTTCTAAGGTAATAACAGCAAGCGCTAGTACTACCAACACCACCACAGTCGCCTCTAGCAGCAGCAGCCGCGGCGCCATCCACAGGCTAGTTGGGGGGGCGTCCGCTGTGGCGCAGGGAATATGATATAAAGTGAGCTCTTTAGCAGCTAGCGACCCGTGAGCAGCTGCTGCTATCTGGAGACAGGGAGATGGGAGGGGCTGGCGCTGGCGGGGGCACCTTCGCTTCCCTGTCTCGCATGGGTACAAGAACATGTGAAGGCGGGGTGGGGGTCCCTTTGGCCGGACGCGGCCTGCGGAGGGGTGCGAGGGGAATTATTTAAGAAGAGAAAGATGAAGTCTTGCAGGCGTGGCGCTCTCTTTTCTAGTCTCACGGATGTGTGGATTTGGCGGGATTCCCTTCCCTACCAGTAATCGTAATCACCCCGCCCAAATGTATGTGTGAATGCCTTGCGCACATGAAAACAGGGCGCGTGTGTGGGAACTCTTCCGGGTGGGGTGGAAGGTTTTCGGCTCTCTTTGTTTCTTTCTTGGAACATTTGCATTTGTCTTCCTGGTGTAAGTGTGACACAGGATTCCCCCCTCTTCCTTCCCCTCTTCTTCTTTTTGTACTGCTACTGCTACTGCTACCACTACTTCGATCGTTTGCATGCGCCATTGCTGGATTGGACTTGGAAGACGTGGCTGGCTGGGCATCCTTCAAAGAGAATGGTGTGGATAGAAAGAGGAATGGGATCATCTGCGTTCAGAGAATCCATGTGGAAGGGAGGTCAGATCAGAGTTAGCACTCTCTCTCTCTCTCTCTCTCTCACACACACACACACACGAGTCACACACACAGAGGGACACATATTTGAAATGTAGGGAGCACTAGATTTTTAAGCGTAATTCTATTCTTCAACTAGTTCTATTTTCTTTTCATGCAAAGTGGAGTCGAACCTCCACACCTCACTGTTTCACGTGTTTGGCTTTCCAAGTGAAACTTTTCCAAACTCCCTATTAGCTAAAAACCTGATTGTCCTTTTAAGGTACAAATGAACACCGTACTTAGACCCTTGGGCTGTTGGGCTGCCTTTTCTCAGGAACTGATTACTTGAGACTTTGGTTGGATGGAACTAGTTCAAATGTGTATCTTAGGACAATGGCAATCTTTTTTTCTTGGTAGGTAAATTTTCAGATTTGAGCAAAAAAAATAAAAAGAGGGGAAAAGCTTTTGTTTAATTTGTAGACAATGCATGATATGGAACCTAGGAGAGTAGTAAGTTGCCCTGTGTATTAAATTTCAAGAATCCTTGCATGCCCTACCAGTTCTTTTTTGTTGTTGTTGTTGTTTGCATGGGTGTGAGCCTCCATTGGCTCGTTTACTTAGCTCTCTTCATAGTAAATTGGGTTCCACATTGCAATACCGTTCATTCTGAAAGCTCATTACCGTTCATTCTGAAAGCTGAGTTCCCTTTTCCGTTATCAATGAACATAAGAATTCAAGTTTGGAAATGCTTTTCTTGGAAACGAATTACCCGCGTGAAAGCTTGCTTAAAAGAAGTTAGTATATTTTGTGCATCTTCGACAGTAAAAGGGCACTCTCTGACAATGGTTTCTGGTGAGAATGGTTTTTGGTAGGTCAATTTAGATCAAGCCAAGATAAAGGAGTCCGGTTCTTTTCAGTACAAAAGTAGATTAAACTCTAGTAGTAACCAATGAATGCATGGGTGACATATGGAAAGCTAGTTCGTCAAATGAGACGTGTCACGTCGTAACCTGCAGCTTTTTCTTTGTTGCCAGTTCTCCCAGTTTCTTTTCTGATACAATGCAGAACACTTAGATACAACCAACAGTATAATATTACACCCATAATTAATATACATCCTAAAGAGCATTTAGATACAACCATGTTTATTTATGTGATCTTGGTTGTATTTATATGTATTGGGTGTATTGGGTTGGGCTGTATTTATATGCATTGGGTGTATATTTATGTATTTTTAAATTATGATTGTAGTATTTTGCTATTAGTTGTATTTAAATGCTTTACATTGTATTTATATGTGATATGAGTTGTATTTATATGTATTGGGTTGTGATGTATTTATTTGCATTGGGTGTATATTTATGTATTTTTAAATTATAGTTGCAGGATTTTGCTCTTGGTTGTATTTAAATGCTTTACGTTGTATCCGAAACTAGGAAAATCGGTAATAAAGAAAAAGATGCAAGTTGCGACGTCTTGTTTCACAAACCTGCTTTCCATGTGTCATCCTTGCATTGGTTACTGCTAGAGTTCAATCCAGCTTTGTACTGAGAAGAATCGGACTCAAGATAAAGAGGTGTAGGCTCATGCTCTGATGGAGACCAGGAGACTGTTTATGACGTCGGGCTTGCACTCTTAAATTTCAAGAATGCGTGCATGTCCTATGAATATCAAATTCTTATGAAAGGTCTTTTGATTATGTTGAGAGCCGGTTCAGTTGAGTCACTTTCTACAAATTCAAGTACCAATTTCAACGTAAGTAATTTTTTACATAAGACTGTTACAGTGTCACTCTTGCTGTCACCACCTTAAGCCTTGAAGCATGGTTTGTTGTATCGGATCGACTCAGGCGACTTATATTGTATCATGGTGAACTCGGGTCGGTGCGACTCAATCGAATTTATGCGATTTAAGAGTGCGACTCAATCGAATCTATGTGATTTAAGAGTTTTTTTTCATGCGATTCGGCCAAGTCTGTGTGAATCGATCAGACTCATATTGGATCATGGAAGATTCGAGTCAGTCCGACTTTTCGAGTTGACTACTTGAGAGTAGGGATAGATGTACAGTGGCAGTTAGATGGGCGGAAGCCCCCTAAAATCTTGGAGCTGCATTGAGGAGATTCTATGAATCCTTCCCACGTACAGTTTTTTTAAGAATAATACTTGCAAGGATAACATAAAAGGTAACACTTCATCTATTTACATCATTGTCTATATTTTTTGACCTTTTTGAATGGAGAGAAAAGGAAATTGTAACTTTTGTAACAGCATTTATTGTTGTCATTTTCTTTACACCACCAGTTGGGTACAAAGTTTTTCCCACTTTAACTCGGCTACCTATCAGTCTATCACGTCCAAGTGTAATTTTATTACTTCTAAGCACAAATCCATCACTTCTAAACACAATTTTATCACTTCGTACGTAGTTTAATTTTATCATTTTCTACGTAATTTTATCATTTCTTAATGCATTTTATTAATTTGAAGCCTAATTTGATTATTTCTTGTGCAGTGATAAAATTATACTTAAAAGTGATAAAAATGCATCAGAAAGTGATAAAATTGTGTAGGAAGTGATAAAACTGAATTATGCAAGAACTTATAAACTTGTGCGTGGAAATGATAAAGTTGCATTTGAAAATAATAAATTAGTAGATAGCGAGACTAAAGAGAGAAAGAGTTTGTGCCCTCTTTGAAACGAGATAAGGAAAAAAGGATAAGAATAAATGTTGTTGGAAAAGTTAAAACTTTTCTTTCTCTCTATTCAAAAATATCAAAAAGGCGGAAAAGCAAGTGGACACATGTGCAAGGAGATAGTGTGTTGCATTCTATGTCATCTTTGTCATACCGCATGTTGTTTAACTAACATTACTCTTTATTTAATATCCCCTCCCCCCCCCCAAAAAAAAAAAAAACAAAAAACAAAAAACACCCCAAAGTGTGGAAACCCATAGGTATACTAAAACTCTCTTGATAGCCCTCCTTCCATTGTTTGCTAGTAATGGAATGTCACCTATTTCTTGTTTCTTCTTCACATTTAAGAGAATCTTGAGTAATACATTCTATAGTTTGTTAGGACTTTTGGCAGTAGATTTCTTTGATAAAATTTATTTTAAACATCTAAAGTCTAATTCTTCATCTACTGTATAAATCTGTAACTAAAAAGGTACTTAAAAAGAATAAGAGGTGCAAGAGAGTTTGTTTGATAATTAACTTAATTGGCATCTGAATTAATATATTATTTTATAAAAATACCATTAAATAATTGAAAGAACTCATAATTTTGTGTTTTTTTTAATTTTATTACAGTTAACATCGAATGATAAATTTTTATATATATATATCCCTCTGAGGGTAACATTTACAGTTATGTCCTGAACTTTTATATATTACACAAATACTCTTACTGATTGGTACTACTTATAATTTTGTTATTTTTTATTTTGTTACAGTTGAAATCAACGTGAAATATTATTTACACATATCCCATTAACTGTAATATTTACAGTTAGATGATCCCTGAAGTTCATTATACATGAATCCAAAAATCTACGAGAAGTCAAAGCTTCAATCTCCCCAATCTGGATAACCAATACGCCTACTTTATACATCTACAAGAAAACAAATAGAACGCTTACAGCAATAGGAGAACCACCAGTGTTCAAGACCCTCTGTCCCGTCCTCGTCCTCACCATGTTCCACTGATAGCTCCCCTTCCCTCCTCTGCGCATCTCCATTTGCTTGCAGCTTCAAGGGCTCCTTACCGACTGATGAAACACCCCGTTCGTGTACTTGCTGCATTCTAAAACCAGTTTCTTGGCAGCCAGTCTTTGCCTTCTTTCGAAGCCGGCGTCGCCTCTCCTTCTCCCTCATTCTCCTCCTCTTGGCCATCTTCCTCCCTTCATCACTGCGATCCAATGCGCACTGCTTCTGCCAATCCAAGAACCGCCTGGTGGCACGGGCTTCGTAGAACCGCGCACGGCGTTCGTCCCCGTCGTAGGCCGCCAACGTGAGCTCCCAGGCTTCATGGACGGAGGGGAACCGGCCCCGGCAGGTCCTGGTCCAACTCGAACTGCATCGCCACCCGCCACCCGCTGCGGGGCGTAGCACTCCACGCCGCCGTCCAACCCCACTAGCTCACAGGCCCTCAGGCAGCCGGCGTAGGAACACAACCCATCGTCATCGGCTTCGCCGGAGCACCTCCAACACTGTCAGGATGGGCGGCAGGCCACCCTCGTTTAACCGCACATCCATGACCCTGCCGATCACCTGGCATACCTTCTCGATCGCACCGACACCGATGAACTCCTCGGTGATCTTCCCGCCAGGGTCTGGACGGCCTTCGCCTACGGCGTCGCCGGCGGGGTGAGGGCAGCAGCAGCGCGGCGTACTCGAGGGTGCGGGAGAGGAGGTAGCCGGCGGGGGAAGTGCGGGAGGCCGGGCGCGCGCCGGGGGACTCGATCTGGGGAAGGGGACCCTCGCAGGGGTGCGGCGGCGGGGTGGAGAGAGCAGCCTGGCTGCGACCTGAGATGAGGTGCGGCCCGTGAGGAAGGGGGAAAGGGTAGGGCTCGCACCTCTGAAAATAAAAAAGTGACTTTCTCGTTACTTGAAAGTTCAGGTAAACTTCAGACCTAGGAGATAAAGTTAGACGTTCATTTATACATTTTTCCAAACAGTCTAAATTTTCAAACATCTGACCGCTTCAGATTAAGAGACTGTTTAAGCTTTATTAAACGGCCCCTTAGTGACGGGGATGATAGGTTGCATAGACAAAAAGGAGGCAGTACATTGAGCCCAGGTTTTTGCAGGGAGATCCTGGTCGGATATGCCAGTGGTGTGGGTATCCGAGGAAGTTTTGGCGGGAGAGGACAGACCAGGTAAACAGGGAAGGGACAACTTTGCCGGCGAGGTCGTCGGAGCTGAGGCATTTTTCGGTGGGCTTTCCTCCATGATTTCTATAGGAGACACTGAGCCAATCTTTGATATCGTACCTGATCGCATCCTCCATCTTTCGTTTCAGTTGGGGGGAGAAATGCTCTTTAATTTTGCTCTTTATAGCTGCTAAGTCGGCACATTTGTCTACCTCACAGCCTATCCTTCCACAGAAGATGTAGAATCTTGGCAGCCTCTCGTAAGCGACTGGGAAGCATTTTTCTTTTCCACCCAGCAGGTTAGCATGCACACCATGGTTGGGTGACATCAATCCTCATTTTGATTCTGATGTGAGCACTCCAGCCAGTAACACTTTCAGCTAGAGGAGTGAAGGGGGTTCCAATCTGCTTGGCTAAAAGCATTGCAGACTGGATTGTGAGAAATTCTTCCAGAACATCATATATCCGAGTCCTAAGCTCCCCTGGTTTAACTCATATTCTGAAGGGGAGACGCCTGGTCTAGCTTTCTCAACAAGAACCATATCGTTGTTATATAGCTAGGGGGAGCATCTACATACCTTTTCAAGATCTTCTACCTCTGAAAATCTGATCAAAATTTGATTTTGGTGTAGAGGATAAAGGAACAGATCCAGCAAACCTCCGGGGAGGTGCCCACGATTCTGGGAACGTCGGACGAGGCCTCACTTTGTTTGTGGAATAAGTCTTGAATAGGATGTTTTATTCTCCTAAAACCTTTTAACCCACTTTGGTGGAGGGGAGTGGTTAACCCAGGGTGCTATGGGTTATACCAGGGGTTAAGCGGAATAACATGGATATTTTGAACTCTTTATTCCACTCTTTATTCTCTTCTTTATTCTACTTATTCCTACCAAATCACTTGAAATAGCGCAGTGCAATTCTACTTATTCTGAATGGAATACTAACAATTTACCAAATCAAAATACTTCTTATTTTGAGTTAAGAAATCTCCAGAACCTTATTCTGGTTTAAGTTATTCTGCAAACAAAGTGAGACACGAGTCTCATATCTGTTCGATGTCCATTCAAGGCATGCCTCGTATAGGTCTTTAATGCTTAGCTTTTCTGTACTAAATCAATTTGCATGCTCCCACAATATTGAACACGTACCTCCTCCTTAATTATAAGAACTAGATTACTTTGCTGCATCCAAAGTCCAAAATAAGATTAAAGATAGAGTAATCCTTGCTGCACGCCAGGCTGTCGTGTTTCTTTTACACTGTCAGATCAAAGATCCAATAGTAGGATGTCCAGCTGGATGACCTCATAATTCAAAAAATTTTAAAAATAAAAAAATAATCCCACTGTACTACCATCTGATCTTCAAGATGAAGGATAGTGCCTTACAATCTATGTGAATTTACAATTTTCAGGACATTACGGCAAACATTACTTAGTACTACATACTGGGTCAGTGCACTGTTGCACTAACCGCAATGCCATATGATCAGTTCAATCGGATGGCTTCTATTAAACACATTTTTTTGTTAAAATTAAAACCCTACCGTCCAATCAAAAGATCATATGATTAAAAAAAATTCAAAAAGAAAGGAGATGGTGCCCCTACACGATCTGCGGCATTGCGTGCAGTGCAGTAGATATTATTTTACTCTTAAACATATAGCTTTCGTTACATACATTATGCTATAGATGGGCCAAAATTCTGGTTGCTCGATCTAGGCCTGGGCTCTAGATGACCATCCATTACCATCATCAGGGAAATAGCGTATCATTGGATCATCGGTAGTCTATTTATCTGACGATTCTTGCTTTGAAAAGAAAACAATAAATAAATATGTTTAACATTTGCACTCCACTGTTTTATCCGTTGACGTTAGGAAGATGTAAAATTGATGATTATTGATTTTTTTTTTAATTTGTGGATTGTAAACCAGTTCATAATAACCGGCCCATTTTTAAGGTCAAGTGCTATATTTTCTTTTTTATGATGTTGTCTAAAACTATTCAAACTATAGCCTCTTTGATTCAATGGCAGATTGGGTCTTTAAAATATTGGTTCAAATTGAAACTCAAAAATTAGCAGCAAAGTAATTTCACAAAATCAAAGAAGAAAAACTAGGATATCCAAACGTGAGGCTAGGGTAGGTTGCGAAGTTTGAATGCTATTTATGATGTCAGCTAAAATAGATGCCAGCTGCACGATGTAAACCAACTATCAAAAATATAATATCTCAAGCAAGGCACAAAACTAACAGCACTTTGTTCAGCGCTTTGATGTTGAAAAGCAAATTCCCTGTTTGTTAGAACTTTTAGTGTTAAGTATTAATTCTGATACCCATAGTTGGACAGTCTATAATATCAATATAATAATTGATATAGTGGAGATAAACAGACACAACCAAGGAGAAAGGAGAGAGCATGGGATGGAAAAGGGAGAAAAAATGGACTCTTGAGACCCTTGAAATCATAATGGTAATGTTTATATATTGATGTAGACTGGATCTATCACGACCGGATTCCGGAGCTGGAATCCGAAGAAGAGGATCCAGAGCTAGTCCGGATCGGGTGTTGGAAGGGGACCCGACGGGGATCCGCGACGAGGAGAAGACGAAGCTTCTCCGGTTGACCCGGACCCGCCCGCGGGGGGCGCGGTCGGTCGCCGGATTTGCTCTTGGATAGTGAGCCGCTACTCCTTCGGCGGACGAAGGCGCGGTGCGAACAGAGTTTCTCTCGGCGGAACGGTCGACGGGCGTCGGAGGCGAAGCCTGAAGGTCCGAGACCGGACGGAGGAACGGCTTGCTCTCCGATAGTGAGCCCGAAGGCTCCTTCAGCGCGAGACCGGGTCTCCTGTCTTGGGGCAGCCGGCGGGCTTGCCCTTGGACAGCGAGTCCGAAGGCTCCTTCAGCGCGAGACCGGGTCTCCTGTCTTGGGGCAGCCGGCGTTCGGCGTCGAGACCAGGGAGAGGAATCCGAGGTCGGCGGCCGAGACCGACTCGGGGAGGTCGGCGATGATTCGAACCGAGCCCCTGCAGGAAGGGAAGAAGAAGAAGAACCGGTCAGCCGGAGTCCCGGGCGTCAGCCCTGGGGAACCCCCTCCGACGGTCAAGTTAGCTCCTGAAGAAGATTCGATTCAGAAGAAAGGAAAGAGCAGTTTTAATGCTATTCGGACATAAGTCCTTTAAGGGTTTCGGAAGCTTGGGGAGGCATCCGTTTTTTCCACCCCCTCTTGGCCACAAATAGCGGGATATTTATAGCAGAGGATAGCGGATGGTTAACGGTGGTAGCCGATATAGGACTAAATGAAGGTTTACTGATAAACCGCCATAGCGCCCGATCCGCCACCGGAGTGGGCCGGATTCGGCTACCGGGCCGAAGGGGGTTGGGCCGCTGACGGGCCGAAGCCTGTTGGGCCCTGGGCTGCCGCGCTGCTCCCGGGCCGTAGGCTGGTGGGCCGCTGACGGGCTGAAGCCTGTTGGGCCGGGAGCGACGGTGCCGCTTATGGGCCGAAGGCTGCTGGGCTGCTGACGGGCTGAAGGCCGCCGGAGGGCCTGGTACTGCTGTTGTTGGGCTGAATGGGGTTTGGGCTTGCTTCAATGGGCCGAATCGGATTCTGCCTCATCACATAGCCCCCCACTCTTGTCTTCCTCAGTTCTGAGATGGCGAGAGTATTGCCCGAAGCTGTGTGAAGAATTTTGTGACAGGTGCTTTACCCGAAGGTCCGTTTCTCTTTCTCGTCGCTGGGAAGGGGGTGCCCTCGGTCGGCCGAGGGCTACGCGGTTGCTCCGTCTTCGCTCGGAGTGGCGACGAAGGCTCAGAGCCCAGAAGCCGAAGGGCTGAGCCATCTGACTCGTGTCAGGCTTCATTAAATGGACGGGATGGCGCGTCGCCTCGCGAGGAAGCACGGGACACGCGTCGCGCATCCAGCCGCTCTGCCAAAAACACAAACGGATCCTGACCGCTCGCGGGTCGCGGATCGCTCCGGCTCTCTGCCCGAGGCTCCACTTGGATTGCCGCCGTTCCCTTCGCCCTACGCGGATCGGGACACGTGGCGACATCAGGGTGATCAGCCGAAGGGTCGGAGCGCTCTCGACCGTTGATCGCTCTGCTTCAAGTCCCGGAGCCGGCCCGTCATCATTGCCGAAGGACGGCGCACGTGGCGGGCATCCGGGAGGAGCGAGGGGACGAGCGGGATGATCTCGGCCGCTGGCTTCGGCGGGAGACGTTTCGAATGGGCTTATAAATACAGGCCCTCCGCAGGGCACTGTTCTTCTTCTTGCGTTTCCCTTGCAACCATCCGAGCTCTTCTTCCTTCTCCAGCGAAAGGCCAGCTTCCTGAAGGCTTCGTCCGAGCTCGTCGGCTACCGTGGGAGGTTCTTCGTCCCTCAGAGTGCATCGCCGGTGGAGCTCGGAGGCTTGAAGTTGCATTTGGCTCAAGAGAGACTTCCTCCCCCTCTCCGCGAGTAAGCTTTGACCTCCTTTTTCCCCCTCGCGGCCTTATGGTCCGGAGCTCTTCCAGCGAGATTACTCCTTCGGACGAGGAGTATACTCCCCCCCATTCTCCTAAATCTTCCCTGTCAGATCCTCTTACCTCGGGTTCCCTTGCTTCCGCAATGTCCGGGGAGTCTGAAAACTCCGGGACCGAGGGGTCCGAGACTTCTGGAGCGGAGGTCTCCGAGGCAGAGATTTCTGGGGCCGAGGCTTCGGGTGCCGAGGCTTCTGAGGCCGAGGCTTCGGGTGCCGAGGCTTCCGAAACCGAGGCTACCCAGGAAGTCCGGGACCCAGGCCAGGCTTCCACCTCGGGATGCCGTCCTCCGGACACTGTTTCGGGAGCATCCTGCGCCCTCTCGGACGTAGAGGTGAGGAACCTAGTTTCTTACTTCCAGCTTCCTTCCTGGACGACCCCCCATCGGCCCGATTCCGCCACCAGGGCAAATACTGTTCGCCCGGGCTCCTTCTCCATCTATGTTAATAGCTTCGAGGCGGGCTTCCGTCTCCCTCTCCCCACCTTCGTCATTAATCTCCTTAGCTTCTACGGGCTGGCCCTGTCTCAGTTCTTTCCCAATTCTTGGCGTACTGTGTACGGATTTCTGAGCGTCTTTGCTCATATAAAAATCCGCCCCTCCATCAATGTCTTCCGCTATCTCTTCAAAATCCAAACGCAGGGGAAGTCCGAGTGGTACTGTTTCGTCCCTCGGGTCGGCCGAAGCATCTTCTCCGGGAAGCCCTCGTCTATCCACGGCTGGAAGAGGAAGTTCATCTTCGTCTCTCTGCCGGAGAATGAGAAGGGCGCGTGGCCCTTCCCCACCGAATGGGCGCCGCTGGCTGCAGGCCTCTCGGGCCCTCCTGCTCTGACCCCTGTTCAGAGCACTATCGTGGGCCACGTCCAGGTTAAGGCCCCATTCGACGTCTCGGAGCTTTTCATCGACGCGGAGCGGCTGATAAATGCCGGGGTTTGGCCGGACCCTAAGTTTGATCCGAAGCGGGCCTTCCCTTACCTTCCTCCCGGGGAGACTCCGCGGGGCCGCGGGGGAAGGACTGCCGCTCCTCCGGCCGAAGCTCCTCCGGCTGACGAGGCTGATGAAGTTTCGGCCGAGGGTAAGTCGGCTTTGTATTTGCATTTGACCACTGTCTCGTTACTAACGCGCCACTCTTGCTTGCAGCAATGGCCGGTCTTGATGACCTCCTCGACCTGATAGCCGACCAACGCGGTTCTGGCCGGGCGCCGGTCCCGCAAGCAGCAGGCAGGTCTGGCCGAGGCGCCGGAGCTCCGAGGTCCCGAGGCGGGGTCCCAAGGACTGCGGCCTCCGCTGAGGGTCGCGCTGCCGCCGCTGCTCTCGAGAGGGAGCAGAAGACAAAGTTCGCCGCTCGAAGGGGCGGCCGAGCGTCGAAGCGCCCCCGGGAAGAGGAGGCCGAAGAGGTGGAGACGGCTCCGCTGGTCAGGAGGAGCACCGGGACCCGAAGGGCCGCAAGGCTGGCGCCTCCCGAGGCGTTGAGGGGCGACTCCCCTCCGGCCGTATCGGCAGGGGCCGGTGACGGAGACTCGGGGTCGCGGGCGCCCCGGGCGCAGCGTGAATGGTGGCACCCCGTGACGGGGGTGTACAAAGATGAGAGCATGGAGAACCCGCAGACGTGTCTTCGTCTGCTCAGCAGCTTCACTCTCCCGTCAGCTTTCGAAGAGCGGAGGGAGCATTCGATTACCGACCTGGCGGCGATGAGCGCTCGGTTGTCGGTTCAGGTAAGAAGTCCGAAAATCTTCAACCTGGCTTTCCTTAGCTGCCTTGATTTTCTAACTCTGATCTGCTCTCGGTCCGCAGGCTGCTATGACGGGTAGCGTCCTGATGCATCGCCAGGAGCTGCTCCGCCTCAAACTTCTGGAGGCCGAGGTGGACTCGGCCGGTTCTGGTGAAGGTACCTCGGCGGCGCCCTACATCGAGCCCTTGGTTGACAGGCTCACTACTGCGAGCGGTCGGGTGCGGGCGCAGCTAGAGGAGAGGGCAGCAGAAGCCCGCGCTGCCGCCGAGGCCAAAGAGAAAGCCGAGGGCGCGCTCGCTGCGGCTCAGAATGAGAACCGGGTGCTTAAGACCCATATCCAGGACAAGGAGTCCCGGTGGGCTTCGGAGAAGCGCCGCCTTGCCGAGGAACTCTCGGCCCTAAAGCGGGAACTGGAGGAGGCGGCGGAGTCGGCCATAGCCGATTTCAAAGTCGGGCGTGAATACGCCCAAGAGATCCTCCGAGCCCAGCTGCTGGCGTATTCTTCGGTCTTCGACCTCGGACTGGCTGTCGCCCAGAGGGCCTGCCCGGACGTCGATCTGATCGGGGAAGGTCTGCCGAGGGGCGAGGAAGCCAGGGAGCTCCTATCTTGGTGGAAGGGCCTCATGGCTGAGAGGGTCTCGCCTCCAGATGTTGAGGGTGAAGTCGAAACTGCCGAGGAGGCTCCCGCAGAAGAAGCTCCCACAGAGGAAGCTCCCGCCGAAGAGGCTCCCGCCGAGGCTGCTGCTCCTGAATCGGTGCAGATCGTTGACTCCCCCTCTCCCTCTCCTGGCCGAAATGTCATCGAGGCGGAGGAGGAGAGGGCCGTCGAGGACTGATAAGAGGGTTCCCCTCGGTTTTTGCCTTTTCGCTTTTGTAAGCCTCCGGCCAGGTATATGGCCGAGCTTGTACTTCCTTCTGTTTAAGAATGCAAGGAACGTTTTTGGGCCTTACCTTGTCGTTTTTTGCATGACGAGTGGACCTAGTCTTTCCGAAATCTGAGATCTTTTCGTCGTCCGTTATAGCCTGCGAAGCCGAGACCTGATGTAGGTTCGGATAGGTCGTCGATAGTATCTCGTCAGCAGATCAGGCTGTTTCAGATTCGGCTTCTGTAGCCGAAGCCGCTCTCGCTTTGTCTCACGCAGACTTAGGAAATAGCCCGCCGCGTCCCGATCCGGATTACATGGCCGAAGCCATTCGTCGGATCGAAGGACTTACGGACTTTAAGAGAACCATGCCGCTCCCGGTACGGTTTGCATGGCCGAAGCCACTCCCGATACGGTTTACACGGACTTAGAGAAAACCACGCCGTGTCCTGATCCGGATTACATGGCCGAAGCCATTCGTCGGATTGAAGGACTTACGGACTTTGAGGGAACCATGCCGCTCCCGGTACGGTTTGCATGGCCGAAGCCACTCCCGATACGGTTTACACGGACTTAGAGAAAACCACGCCGTGTCCTGATCCGGATTACATGGCCGAAGCCATTCGTCAGATCGAAGGACTTACGGACTTTGAGAGAACCATGCCGCTCCCGGTACGGTTTGCATGGCCGAAGCCACTCCCGATACGGTTTACACGGACTTAGAGAAATTCATGCCGTGTCCTGATCCGGATTACATGGCCGAAACCATTCGTCGGATCGAAGGACTTTCGGACTTTGAGAGAACCATGCCGCTCCCGGTACGGTTTGCATGGCCGAAGCCACTCCCGATACGGTTTACACGGACTTAGAGAAATCCACCCCGTGTCCTGATCCGGATTACATGGCCGAAACCATTCGTCGGATCGAAGGACTTACGGACTTTAAGAGAACCATGCCGCTCCCGGTACGGTTTGCATGGCCGAAGCCATTCCCGATACGGTTTACACGGACTTAGGGAAAACCATAACAAGTTTCCTGAACAAAAGAGTTCTTTATTTATAGCCTCCGGCTGAAAGCCTGGGGAGAGGTGACTTACATATAATAACGCCGAAGGCGCTCTACATTCCATGTGCGAGGAAGGGGTTGGCCCGAAAGGGTCTCCAACCGGTAAGCTCCACGCCTGATCACCTCCTTGACCCGATAGGGCCCCTCCCAGTTGGGGGCGAGCTTTCCTGAGGCTTCGGCTGGCTTGGAAGCATGAGCATTTCTCAACACGAGGCTCCCTACTTCAAAGCTTCGGGGTTTTACTCGAGTGTTGTGGTACTTGGCCATGCGCTGTTGATAAGCCGCCAGCCGGATACGAGCTTTATCCCGGACCTCTTCAATGAGGTCCAAGTGGTCTTTCAAACCTTCCTCGTTGGCCTCCGGACTGTAAGCAATGATCCTGGGAGAAGGGAGGCCGATTTCTACCGGAATAACGGCCTCTATCCCATAGGCCATGCGGAAGGGAGTTTCGCCGGTGGGGGTTCGGCTTGTCGTCCGATAGGCCCACAGAACACTCGGCAGCTCTTCCACCCATCGGCCCTTAGCTTCGCCGAGGCGGGTTTTCAATCCCTGTAGGAGGCTTCGGTTTGTGACTTCGGCTTGGCCGTTTGCTCGAGGGTGCGCCACCGAAGTGAATTTGTGGAGTATGCCGAAGCTGGCGCAGTTGTCACCGAACCGCCGGCTGTCAAACTGCTTTCCATTGTCAGAGATGATGGCCCGAGGGATGCCGAACCGGAAAATGATGGACTTCCACACGAAGTTCCAAGCATTGCTATCGGTTATTGATGCGAGAGGTTCGGCTTCGACCCACTTGGTGAAGTAATCGACCGCCACGATGAGGAACTTTCTTTGGCCGGTGGCGACGGGAAAAGGTCCCAGGAGGTCGATCCCCCATTGGGCGAAAGGCCAGGGATCGGATAAGGGGGTCAGAAGGGTGGCTGCCTGATGAATGAGGGAGCTGAACCTCTGGCACTGGTCGCAGCGCCGTACGAGGGCTAGAGCGTCCTCTCGGAGTGTTGGCCACCAGTAGCCTTTCCTCAGGAGCTTGTGAGCCAGGGCTCTTCCTCCCGCATGCGCCCCGCACACCCCTTCATGGACCTCTCTTGCGGCATAGTCGGCTTCAGCCGGGCCGAGGCACCACAGCAGTGGTCGGCTGAAGGATTTCTTGTACAACACCCCGTCCAAAAAGAGAAAGTGGGATGAGCGCTGCCGAACGCGCTTCGCCTCCTTTGGATCTGGCGGGACTTCTCCTTGGAGAAGGAAAGCGACGAGGGAGGTCATCCATGTCTCGGCCTCGGCTTCAGCAACTTGCATGGCTTCGGTTTCGCCAAGGCTGGGTTCGGCGAGCTCCTCGACGAGGATCATTCGGCCTCCACCCCCGTCCTGGGTTGACGCTAGCCGGGAGAGAGCATCGGCTCGGGTGTTCTCGGCTCTCGGGATCCTCACGATTTCACAAGAATCGAATTGAGTGAGGATCTTGCGAGTTACCTGGAGATAAGATGCCATCACCGCGTCCCGAGCCTCGTACTCCCCGGAGATGTGGCCGGCGATCAACTGGGAATCGCTGAAGGCTTTCAGGTTCCGGGCGCCCAGCTTCTTCGCGGCCCGGAGGCCGGAGATGAGGGCTTTGTACTCGGCGGCGTTGTTGGTCGCCGGAAAGGAGAAGCGCAGGGCGTACTCCGTGACGACCCCTTCGGGTGACGCCAGGATCCATCCGGCGCCGCTGCCTGTGGAGCATGCGGAGCCGTCCACGAAGAGTCTCCATTCGTCTGGTGGCGCAGGTGCCGAAGTAGCCTCGGCTTCGACCACTTCGGGTGCTGGCTGTGGTGTCGCGGAGGCGCCGGGGGTTAGTTCAGCGATGAAGTCTGCCAACGCCTGGGCTTTTATTGCTACCCGAGGGGCATAGGAGATGTCGAACTCTCCTAGCTCGATTGCCCATTTTGCTAGCCTGCCGGACACCTCCGGCCGGGAAAGAATCTGCCTCAAGGGCTGGTTGGTGAGGACCTTTACGGAATGGGCCAGAAAATACGGCCGGAGCCTCCTTGCAGACGAGACGAGGGCCAGAGCCAACTTTTCCAGGGCAAGGTACCGGAGTTCCGCTCCCTGAAGGGCTCGGCTGGTGTAATAAACGGGCTTCTGAACGCCTTCCTGCTCTCAGACGAGGACGGTGCTGAGGGCCGTCTCGGAGACTGCAAGGTATAAGCTCAGAGGCTCCCCGGGAATCGGTTTGGACAGGATGGGGACTTTGGAGAGATAGGCCTTCAGCTGATTGAAGGCTGTTTGGCACTCTTCCGTCCATTCGAAGTTGTTGGCCTTCTTCAGCAGCTTGAAGAAGGGGAAACATTAGTCGGCCGCCCTCGACATGAAGCGGCTGAGAGCTGCGATCCTCCCGTTCAGCTTCTGTACCTCTCGGAGGTTTGCCGGGGGGCACATCTTCATGATGGCCGAAACCTTCTCGGGATTAGCCTCCACCCCTCGGTGCGTGACCATGTAGCCGAGGAACTTGCCGGAGGCTACCCCGAAGGCGCACTTGGCTGGGTTCAGCTTCATCTTGTACCGCCTAAGGGCGGAGAAAGTCTCGGCCATGTCGGCCAGGTGCTCCGCAGCAACGCGGCTCTTGACCAACATGTCGTCTATATAGACCTCCATGTTTCGGCCGAGCTGCGGGGCGAACACTTTGTTGACCAGCCGCTGATACGTTGCGCCAGCGTTCTTCAGACCGAAGGGCATTCGGGTGTAGCAGTACAGGCCCAAATCGGTGGTGAAGCTGGTCTTGCTTTCATCGTCTGGATGCATCCGGATCTGGTGGTAGCCTGAATAGGCATCGAGGAAGCTTAAAAGCTCATGGCCGGAAGTCGCGTCCACCACCTGGTCTATCCGAGGCAGCGGAAAGCTGTCCATCGGACAGGCCTTGTTGAGGTTGGTGAAGTCCACACACATACGCCATTTGCCATCTTTCATTGGCACCATGACCACGTTGGCGATCCAGTCCGGATGGTGCACCTCTCGGAGGTGTCCGGCGTCCAGTCCCTTCTGTACTTCAGCTTGGATGGCGGCCCTCCTCTCCTGATTGAAGGTGCGCCGCTTCTGCTTTACCGGAGGCTGGTCGGGATTGATATGGAGCCGGTGCTCTGCTACCTCCGGGTCAACCCCGGGCATGTCCGCCGGAGACTAGGCGAAGACGTCGAGATTCTTTTTCAAGAACTCGGTAAGCTTTTCTGCTTCACCCCTCTCCAGGCCGGAGCCTATCATCAAGACTCGTCCTTCGCCTCCTGGAACAGGGACGGCGAGGAGTGCTTCTCCCGGAGATGCCTCGGCTGATGACTCGATCGTTAGGGTTTCAGCTGCGTTCTTCCCTTTGACCGAAATCATGTAGCATTGCCGGACTGCTTCTTGGTTTCCTTTAGCCTCGCCTATTCCATGGCTGGTATAAAATTTCAGCTTCTGATGGAAGGATGAAGGCACGGCTCCGATTCCGCCGATGAGTCTTCGGCCGAATATGGCATTGTAGGCTGACTCGATCTTTACAACGGCAAAGTCTGTCTCGACGGTTAATTGCCGGGGGGCGGAGCCTAAGGTTACAGGAAGTCGGACAATGCCCTCTACTCGGCAGGGTGAGCCGTTAAAACCGTAGAGGGGGCCCCGGTGAGGCTTCATATTAGCCTCACTCAATCCCAATTTTTCAAAACAGTCGTAAAACAAGATATTTGGGGCACTTCCATTATCCACAAAGATCCTATGTACATCATAGTTGTTTATTACAGCATTAACGACGAGAGCGTCGTCATGAGGGACCTGAACATTAGTCAGGTCCTCGGCGCCGAAGGTGATGTCTTCCAGACGAGGCTTCTTCGGTTCACCTTCAACCGCTGCCACTGTGTTGCGCTGCCGCGGCCTGGACCCTTCCCCCGGCCCTCCGGATATCATCATAATAGACCCAGAACTGGGTCTTTGATGGGACGATTCTACCGGGGCCGAGGCGGCTTTTGGCGGAGGGGCGGCTTCTATTGCCGGGGGCTGCTGTTGCCTGGGCACTGCAGGGACGTCCCGGTTCTGCTGCGGCGGCTGCTCCCGGCGGTACTGCGGCAGTCTTCCCTCCCGGATGATGTGGTCGATCTCCTCCCGGAGCTGTCGGCACTCATCCGTTGTGTGGCCGATCTCCCGGTGGTATTCACAGTACCTGCCGGGATCCCTTCGGCGAGGATCGGTCTTGATGCGATCTGGCCGCCGGAGCATGCCTTTCACCTCCATGAGCATTCGGGAAGGGGGAGCAGGTAAGGGTAGGTACCGCGGCTGCGGGTCCCGTCGCCTCTCCCTATCCCAATCCTCCCTGCGATAGCGCTTTCGGGAGGGCTCTTGGTCTTCAGGCCGAGGTCGGACCACCTGGGGAGCAGGCGCCGAAATGGCTTCGGCCGCGCCTTTACCCCTGGACAGCATCAGGGCCTCCCGGTTGATGTACTTATGGGCCCGGGCCACGAAGTCCTGGAAGGTCGGGGGATGGCGCTTCCCAATGGAGCCGAGGAGCCCCTCGTCCCGGCACCCGCTGATCACGGCCGAAACCGCGATCGAGCTGTCGAGGTTCGGGATCTGGGCGGCCTCGGTCCGGAACCTGGTGAAGTACTCCTGGAGAGTCTCGGTAGGGCCTTGCCGGATAGCCAGCAAGCTGGCGGAGGTCTTGCTCTACCGGGTGGCATCATAGAACTGGTCGATGAACAATTGGCCCAACTGGACTAAGGAGTGGATGGAGTCGGGGGCCAACGTCTCGAACCAGGTGAGGGCGATCTTTTCAAGGGTGAGGGGGAAGAGACGGCAGCGGACTGCCTCGGAGATCCCCCGGACCCGGAGGTAGGTGTTGAACCTCTGGAAATGACAGACCGGATCTGTCATCCCGTCATAGAGAGGGCCCTTCGGTAGCTTGAAGTTGGGGGGCACCTCGGTGGCTAGGAGCTCCGCCGTGAACGGGGTCTGCTCCAGGATGCTGCTGGCGAGGGGTGCCCCGTGAGGCCGGGACACCATCTGCTGCATCTCTTTGCGCATCGCCGTCAGCCGCCGGTCCAGGTCCGGGGCGGTCGAGGTGGCGACGGATTGTCCTCCGGTCTGGGCCGGACGGTACTCCGATGAAGCATAATCCTGCTCCGTCAGACGATCGGCGCGGGGAGCTCGGGCAGGCAACGCCGAAGGCTCGCTGCGCGCCGCCGTAGTCTCGTCGAGAGAGACTGGCGCAGGCACCGGCCGGAACCGGGCGTCTTGTACTGGGTAGAGTGGGGGGAGCGGCGCCTGCTGGGGATGCTGCCCCGTCAGTCCCATGCGCTGGGTGATGGCGGACACCATCTCCTGAAGGGGCGCTAGGGACGTGACGGCAGCGGCCAGCGTGGCCACTTGCTGCTGGAGTACCCCCACTCGGTCTTCCGAGCCGAAAGACTCCGGTATGGTTGGCAGAGGCGGGTTCGGCGGGGCAGACGGTACGCCTTCGGAAGGCAGCATCTGCGCCGAGGCCTCCCGCGCTTCTGCTTCGCTTTGCCCGGATCGTCGGGTCACAGGTCGCTGAGACATGACTTGTTTTGTTAGTTTCCCACAGACGGCGCCACGTGATGTAGACTGGATCTATCACGACCGGATTCCGGAGCTGGAATCCGAAGAAGAGGATCCGGAGCTGGTCCGGATCGGGTGTTGGAAGGGGACCCGACGGGGATCCGCGACGAGGCGAAGACGAAGCTTCTCCGGTTGACCCGGACCCGCCCGTGGGGGGCGCGGTCGGTCGCCGGATTTGCTCTTGGATAGTGAGCCGCTGCTCCTTCGGCGGACGAAGGCGCGGTGCGAACAGAGCTTCTCTCGGCGGAACGGTCGACGGGCGTCGGAGGCGAAGCCTGAAGGTCCAAGACCGGACGGAGGAACGGCTTGCTCTCCGATAGTGAGCCCGAAGGCTCCTTCAGCGCGAGACCGGGTCTCCTGTCTTGGGGCAGCCGGCGGGCTTGCCCTTGGACAGCGAGTCCGAAGGCTCCTTCAGCGCGAGACCGGGTCTCCTGTCTTGGGGCAGCCGGCGTTCGGCGTCGAGACCAGGGAGAGGAATCCGAGGTCGGCGGCCGAGACCGACTCGGGGAGGTCGGCGATGATTCGAACCGAGCCCCTGCAGGAAGGGAAGAAGAAGAAGAACCGGTCAACTGGAGTCCCGGGCGTCAGCCCTGGGGAACCCCCTCCGACGGTCAAGTTAGCTCCTGAAGAAGATTCGATTCAGAAGAAAGGAAAGAGCAGTTTTAATGCTATTTGGACAGAAGTCCTTTAAGGGTTTCGGAAGCTTGGGGAGGCATCCGTTTTTTCCACCCCCTCTTGGCCACAAATAGCGGGATATTTATAGCAGAGGATAGCGGATGGTTAACGGTGGCAGCCGATATAGGACTAAATGAAGGTTTACTGATAAACCGCCATAGCGCCCGATCCGCCACCGGAGTGGGCCGGATTCGGCTACCGGGCCGAAGGGGGTTGGGCCGCTGACGGGCCGAAGCCTGTTGGGCCCTGGGCTGCCGCGCTGCTCCCGGGCCGTAGGCTGGTGGGCCGCTGACGGGCTGAAGCCTGTTGGGCCGGGAGCGACGGTGCCGCTTATGGGCCGAAGGCTGCTGGGCCGCTGACGGGCTGAAGGCCGCCGGAGGGCCTGGTACTGCTGCTGTTGGGCTGAATGGGGTTTGGGCCTGCTTCAATGGGCCGAATCGGATTCTGCCTCATCATATATATATATATATATATATATATATATATATATATATATATATATATATATATATATATTCCTACTTGTATTAAGTTTTAAGTTTGTTACAACTGTAGGTTCTTCTATACATAAATATTAAAATTAACAGGGACATGGCCAAATATCTAGTATTAGTAGTAATATTAAAATTACTACCAAATACCAAGGCTAGGTGCTTTATATAGCAACCAAACAGTCTCCAGGATAACAATGGATAGGAGCCCTATTGCAATTACCGGAGGTCAACATCCTTTCTTCTCCCCTGAAGTTTGACCTGGTGTTGGTAGAAAATGCTAGCTAGGAAAATTCTAAGTTTGGAATCTGCGTCTAAACATGGAGCCTTTTGCATGCGTAATCTTAAAATTCAAGAGTCACGGGCTTCTCAGCATTTGATTTTCTTAAAGAGTAATATTTGCTGTAATTCTCTTTGTGCAGCAATGGTGGCAATGCAGTGGATAAATAATTTTTTTGAAATTTTTTTTAGGAGATGAAATCTAAAAACCGCGGTGTTGAGATTCAGAGGCACAGAGTCATATGCGCTGGAACCATAACTTAGAAACTTATATAGGACTAATTGCACAGGGCAATCATGGGCCAACAGCCAACATTAGGTCAGTTCCTACATGCCATACATGGTTGTGCAACCTGAATTCCAATCCGATGATAAAAGTTGTCCTTAATGAGCTGTGTCCAATACCGATTTTTTATTCTTTTAAAAATTTTTGAGTGGTCAAATCGGAGATCAGATTATGCGACATATGAGATCCGATCTTTAAAAAAAAAAAGAAAAAAAAAATATATCTTTGTTTACTCACTGCAATGCCCCCATACAGCAAAGGGGGCATTTCAGCAGGTATTACCCTTCCTCAAAATCAAGAACTCAACCTAGCTAGTTGCCGTGGCACATGTCAGCCGGAGCTGACCCAGCACCACGTGGTCCTTCTACAGCTTGGGCAGCCCAGTAAGGAGGCGAACTGCCTGACGAGTCGGTCCAATAAGTATGGTCAGCATATGGAGGACAAATGGTAAGTCTGTAATGGTACGCCCACTTGAATCAGCCCAGGCTAAAAGTTTTACGGTGGCAGATTTTTAAATTGCGCTTTTTAGTATTTAATCCTTCTAAACTGTTGAATATAGAAAAAAAAACTCCATGTATCTTGCATATTTAGTCTTAATTCTATTAAACGTAAGTTTAATATTTTTAGTCTTTATCGCCTAGTTTCATCTTTTAAATAACTATTAACTTAGAAGGACTTATGTCTAATAAAGAATAATTTCTTAAAGTCAACACTAAATACGCAAGTTATATGAGTTTATATTCAGATGTGAATATTTATAGAGACTGAAAAGTAAAAAACTCTTTCCGATTTCAACCTTTGGATTAAGGGTTCGTTTGATTGCACGTAAAACATAATCGGATGAAAAAGGTTTCTAAGGAAATCTATTTACGAGGAAAATGAAAACTTAATCGACTATTTGACACTTCTGAAAATATTTTATTTGAAAATATTTTCATTCGTTTGTTTGCGCATAAAATATTTTCCTGAAAATGCTTTCATACATTTATTTGCTTATAAAAGAATTTTTACATTACAAATTTTTAACATAGATATGACAAAGCCAAATGACTCTTTTTATATTTTTTTGAACTGAAAGAATACTCCAAGTTGACATTTGATTGGCCAATTCAAATAAAAAAAGCTATATCTTCACATGATCAAAATTTGAACTGCAATAATAAAGGGTATTTTTTTTTCTTTTTAATTTTCTGCTTGGGGTAAGGTTGGTCTGGTTCTATGTAAACCTATAAGTTTTAAGGGAATATAAATAATTCCAAAGGGAGAATAACTTACTGCACCCTTCCTTACGTCGCTTGATGGTACAGTCAAACTAAAAAAAAACCTTTTCTGAATTTTTTTTTGAAGCCCCCAACATGCCTTACATGTCCATGTAATTTAATTTTCCATCGGACATCTTAAAAAATAATAAAATTTCAAAAACCAAGGTTCCATGAACAGTAATATACTATTTATTGATGATCACTTTTTAAATTTTCATAATTTTTTGTAACACTTCTAACATGACCTACATGTTTATATAATTCGATTTTTGATTGGACATCTCAAAAAAAGATGAAATTCAAAAATTGAGCCCCAATAAACAGTAGTATGCTATTCATTGGGGCTCAATTTTTTATTTTTTTATGTTTTTTAATTTTTTGTGAAATCCCCTGACATATACTACATGCCTATCTAATTCGATTTTAGATCGAACATCCTAAAAAAAGATGAAAATTTAAAAACCTAGCCCCAGTTAATAGTAGTGTACTATTCATGGAGCTAAGATTTTTGAATTTCATGTTTTTCTGAGTTGTCCTATGAAAAATTTAATTATATCAGGATGTAGGCAATGTTGGGGCCTTCAGTGGTGATGCAACAAGTTATTCTCTTCTTAAAGTAAGAGGAGAACAGATGCATAATCAGTTATATCGGTTGCACTGTATGGGATGCAGTTTAAATTTTTTATTTTTTTTAAAAAAAAATTATGGTAAGCCTTATCATGCCCGACATACTTGTACAATGTGATCTTTGATCGCACTATCTAAAAAAATTAAAAATCGAGTCAATGAATAGTGATAATTTTTTTAAAAAATAAACTTAGTCATCCAATCAAAGATCGAGGTACAGACATGTCAAACATGATGCGGTCCATCATTAAAAAAATAAAATTTGCTGACATCTGACAGCTTCATCCTTGGATACAGTAAGTCACACTCCATGCCAAATACGAAAAAATTCATATACGGTTGTTAGTTGGGAAAATGATTTACGAAGATATTTTGAGGATGTGAAAATCTAAATTTGTCATGTTGTAAGAGTCAATTATACGTTGACTTTCAATTTTACGTGCTATCAAATAAATGTACGCGATGAATTTTTCCTAAAAAACTTATCAGATAAGAGCTTTTCTCGGCCACTAAATGGATCCTAAAAGAATCCTAATTAAGAATATAGTTGTCTTTCTTTGCGAACCTCCTCTCTGAGTCTCCTTCCTCCTCACGCTTCAACCTACCTTTTTAACTCAAATCCATTCCAAACTCTATTCATCTACGGCTGTTGGATCCTGATCTCCATCGGGCGACTACGTGGATTTCTTGGCTCAACCAACTTCCAATCACAACATATTAATTATGCAATTAACATATCGCCCATTTTAATTTCATAGAACGGTATAAATTTTCTATGGACGGTCACAGTGTGTTCAAATTCTGATTTTAATTTCGTGGAACAATATAAATTTTCTAACCATGGACGGCCACAATGTGTTCAAATTCTGACTATAAACTAAGACATCACTCTTCCAAGTGTACAAATTTTGTACGTACATACCACCTTCCTTAATTGCAATTGATTCCTTCATTGACGAACATTATTTAAGACTCAAGGTTGTTTGATTTGTCATAAAAATATTACGAAAGGTTGTAAAACAGTATATTTTATGTTTTCACAAAAAGTACTGTATTTGATAGCATTTTACAAATATTTTACATCAAAATAATCTACTGCATGTGATGTTTTACAGCATTCTACAATGTATATCAAATCAAGCAACACCTTGATGAGAATTAACGAACGCATAGATATGTGATCATGAAACTTTCCAAATAATGCTTAGAAAACCTATGCAAGGGCTAAGAAAATACTGATGAGTGGAGAATATATAGTAGCATCAATTTTTTTAGGACAAATTAAGTGCTGAAAAACCTCAGACATTGGATGATGAGGTTATGAATCTTACGATCTCCCTTGGAGATGAAGACGGGCAAAGGATGAGACAAGGTAAGTGTTGAACAATGTTAGGATGAGCCTTGGGGAGGAGGTTCGACCGAGATGAATTGAGGTTTGCAAACAGAGCCTGGTAGCAAAACTAATGAGGTGAGTGGGCTCCTAAGATGGTCCAACGAATGAATAGTCCGAGAGGCAACGTCACCGCTGATGGGCTAAGGGCATATTTGATTCAGAAGCTATTTTTGATTTACTTAATTTAAAAAATCTTTGATGGGTATAATGGTGTAATTTAATTTGGACAGTTATTAGAGTCCATCTTTTTTTCGACAACCTCATCTTTGTCTCAATAAAGCTCTAATTTAAAACTTTACGTAGAAAGGGAAAAGACATAAATGTTTTACAAGATTCAATAATATCCTTCCTTGGTTGAAATCTATTTTCCAAATTAAAGTACTTCCAATTAAAAATATGCAAACACACCATAAAAACTGTTTTAATACTACCTCCAAGTGAAGGCCATTAGAATCTCATATCTGACTATATATTAGGGACATAGCTTCTAGTTGAACGTATATATATTTAGGTTTCTACATATTGCGATTGACCTATTTGAGGGGAAAATTTGAGCCTTAAAAATCTTTTAAGTAGTCTTTTATGCGCTAAGCTTTAGATTAGGACATCCTAGATTACAAGTAGAATAGAGCTATAAAGAAAGATTTGACTTATACAACTTCTGATAATTAATTATATCCAATCAATTAAATTCATTATTTTTTCAAGTGAACAGTAGAAGCTAAAATTACCTTCTTTTGCCATGCCTGAATTTGAACCTTGATGATGCCAAGCTGTTGTGGCCTGACCTCGAGTGCATGTGGCCTTGGATACGATCTCTGCATCTGTCCCTTTAACTAGGCCTCATTCCTCTTGCGCCTGCAACCCTAATGAGTTAGGGTAATGCTTGCTGCCCGCAAGCATCGCAGCAGTGCACTGCGATGCTCTTGTTACAACGGCTCGAATCGGCTCAGCTCAGAACGTGTGGTTGCCCGCCACACCATGATTACGTAGTTCCATCTCCAAAGTTCTCACAACGTTAAAGACCTATAGTGAGGTCGAATCATAAATTTACATTCATATGTTCTGCCTTTTGATGGTTCTACACTCCTCGTTCTTCTTCTCCATCGGTCACTGACCTTAGGGCAGTCGAGAGACACTAGCTCACAGCCGCAAGATTCACAGAGTTTAAGGCATTTCTCACTACGTTAAACAAACTCCCTCTTTGATCCACGCTTGGACATGTCACACGTGTGCCAGTGGACAGGTGCATGTGCGCAGGTGCTCTCAGCGAGAGTACTGCACATGCACTACGTGTACTGCGTAGCTGGGTTGCGCCAACAGCAAACGCAGCAGAGATGCCGCCCAGGAGAAGTTAACCGAAGGGAGAGGGAGAGGGATCCAACAACTCCAATCCTTTGGCAAATCCAAGGACCGGGCGGCGCCACCGACGGCACAACCGACGGCGTCGCCAAGGCTTCTCCTCTCTGTCCACTTCGCAGCTGCATCACCTTCCTCTGTCACTCTCGCTCCCCAGCTTCCCCGGACTATTTCACCAACAAAGCATACGTGTTTGTCCGATTGGGGAGCCTTGCCCTCTTCTCCTTGGGGCCGGCCCTATGCAAGTGGGTCCAACCCGCATGCATCTTGAGGTAAGTACAAGACTAACGTAGGACAAAATAATGGTGCGGATCTGGAGAAAGAAACCCTGTTTTAGTACGGCTTGTAAGGATTCGGTTGATTATATTTTTGTCTCTCTTATTTTTGTCTTATATATTATTAATAATTTTACTAAACCAAAATTATGTCAAAAACATCTCCGAGCAGTTAACTCTCGTTAAAGATTTCGTTGTCGACAGTTAAATTAAATATTTGCACAGAAATGATCTTACAAAAAGATATTTTTCTATTGACACTGTCAAAGAGAGAAAATGGAAAGAGAGAGAAAGAGAGTTGAGTAAAAAATAATAGTATCTTAGTCATTTTTTAACTTAAAAATTAACCAGAGTTAAATAAGAGATACTAAAACAACATATTTTTGAAACTGTTTACGTACAATGAAGTTATTAATAATAGGACAAAAATAAGATAGGCAAAGATATAATTACATTTCTAACAGGGTTATATATGCAGTTAACCCATTTTAATATGGCGTCGGAAGTGTAACTCCAAGTGCTTCCGGTTAGAGGTGGGCTCTCTGTCACAAAATTCCTCTCCCAAAGGCTGACCACAGGCTGGACAAGGGAACAAGCGTCCTCTCTATACAAGAAGAAACGTATGGTTTGTCTCAAACGGGGGCAAGATCAAGGGTTCATGCATTGCTCCTAGCAGAGGACTCTTGTGCTTCCTTGAGAGACAACAGTACCCCCTTGTTTTGGTGGGGAAAGTGTCTCCACAAAGCTCTCGGTGGTCCTTGAATCGTTTCATCCGAAGTAAAGATGATAAATTCCCTATGTGGTAGCATGAAGAGTGATCCGGCAAGTCTAGAGAGCACGTCTTGGAAGAAGCTGCCGCCGCCTTCTCCTACAGCATCAGTGTCGGAGTCCAACATCGTGGCCTCCGAGCTCGATCCATTACTCGTTCAAGACCCATCAAGCTCGCCCCTAGAGGGACTTGACCTAGACGTCGGTGGGGAGGTCCAATCGCCAGACAGCGCGATATGGGAGACCCTTCTTCTTCCCGACCAAATAGATCACTCCGACGCCGACTTCATGATCTCTTCGCCACTGAGGGATCTCATAATGTCCTCTCCGAGGAAGGACTACATGGTCTGCTCTCCAAGGAGGGACTGCATGGTCTCTTCCCCCAGGAGGCCGGACTACATGGCTTCTCCCAAGAGGGAGTGCGTGGTTTCTTCTCCGAGGAGGGAGCCCATGGTCGCCTCCCCAAGAAGGGAATATGTGGTTTCTTCTCCAAGAAGAGAGTATATGTTCCCTGCTCCAAAGAGGGAGTATATGATGATCTCTTCCCCGAGAAGGACAAGTACTGTCAACTCAGGTTACGGTCATAGTTATGCCAATGCTCATGCAATCCAAGGGCAGGGTCTCTTTATTTCTTCTTCTCCCCCTCCATGCAACCCATCTCCGTTAGGAGGCCTTAGCACTACTTCTTATGGTTATAGGGGGAAGCAACAGAGCCCACTTCATAAGGCATCTGGCGGTTCTTACCCTCAGTACGTCCATGGAGAGTACCTGGCACTCCCAAGCGTGGATGACTACAGCAGGGATGCTTACGCAGCAGCTTACCCAGTGATGAAGGCCCCAGGCATCGATTGTTTGCTTGAAGAGTTCGACGTGTCCCCGACGCTTCAATCACTGCCGGCGATGTTGGACTGCCTGCCGGCAGAACCAACGTCAAGGTTCTGTGGGTCGGCAGCCGACACGATGCTGGCAGGTCTCCAGATGCTGGAAGAGGGTGATTTGTACCAGACGAATCACTTCGCAGCTACGTCACTTGCACAGGAGCCTCAAGGGCAGATGCAACAGCACCTGCAAGCGGAGAAGAGCCTAGACGAAGGCCTGTTGGCGCAAGTATCAGCCAAGTCTGAGCTTGTTGAACCTTCTTATCACGGTCTGCTGGGTCCTATTTCTGCCGAGGCTGAGCAGGTTACCCTCTCTCTCTCTCTCTCTCTCCAATACACACAAGTACATAACCGTGACGAAGATAGCATGAATCCGGTTGCTCTAACTACAGATTTGGATCGGACTGATCAGTTAGCATGAGAGAAAAATGTAAAAAAAAATATACGAGGTTTTTTTTTTTAACTTCTTACTATTTTCTCTGTACTTATAGATCATTCCCATCTAAACCCGTACTTATAGGAACCTCACTCTCTTTATTTTAGCTGCTAGAGTAATCTTTCTCACCGGAATATTCTATCCTAGCTATTGGTGAATATTTGACGTCCCCCTTCACTTCACCTGACGCAACCAAACTCACACACGCAGGAACAGGAGCAGGACAACGGGCTTCAGACAGTGCACCTCCTCCTGGCCTGCGCCGAGGCCGTCGCCAAAGACGACCACGCGTCCGCCCGGCGTCACCTCCACCACCTCAACCGCGTCGTCTCCCCTCTCGGCGACTCCATGCAGCGCGTGGCCGCCTTCTTCACGGACGCCCTCGCCACCAGATTAGCCCGCACCTTCTCAGCCACCGCGATCTCCACCTTCCCGCAGCCTTTCCCCACCCTGGCGCCACCCACGGTGGACGTCCTAAAGGTCTACCAGATCCTGTACCAGGCCTGCCCCTACGTCAAGTTCGCCCACTTCACGGCGAACCAGGCCATCTTCGAAGCCTTCGAGTTGGAGGAGCGCTTACACATCGTCGACCTCGACATCCTGCAGGGCTACCAGTGGCCGGCCTTCATGCAGGCCCTGGCGGCCCGCGGTGGAGGCGCCCCCTTTCTCCGCATCACCGGCGTCGGCTCCCCGCTGCACGCCGTGCAGGAGACCGGGCGGCACCTGGCCGAGCTCGCTCACTCCCTGCGCATCCCGTTCGAGTTCCACGCGGTGGGGGAGCAACTAGAGGACTTGCAGCCCCACATGCTGCACCGCCGGGTGGGGGAGGCGCTGGCGGTGAATGCGGTGTGCCGGCTGCACCGGGTCGCCGCGGCGTCCCTCGGGCCTCTCCTAGGGATGATCCGGGACCAGGCGCCGAGCATGTTCACGATGGTGGAGCAGGAGGCGAGCCACAACGGGCCCTACTTCCTGGGGCGCTTCCTGGAGGCGCTGCACTACTACTCGGCCATCTTCGACTCGCTGGACGCGACGTTTCCGGCAGACTCGGAGGCGAGAGCGAAGGTGGAGAGGCACGTGTTCGCGCCGGAGATCAGGAACGTCGTGGCGTTCGAGGGGGCGGAGAGGTTGGAGCGGCACGAGAAGCTGGAGAAGTGGAGGAGGCTGATGGAGGGGAAGGGCTTCAAGGGGGTGCCTCTGAGCGCCCACGCCGTGGCGCAGTCGGAGATACTGCTGGGGCTCTACCCCTGCGATGGCTACCGTCTCCAGGAGGACAAGGGCTGCCTTCTCCTCGGCTGGCAGGATCGGCCTCTCCTCGCCGCTTCTGCCTGGCGTTGCTGACATGTGAGAAGTAAAACTACTGTGCAGCACCACCACCATATAACTATAAGAGGGAGGAAGTCATCATAATTCGTAACTAATTAAGCTAGAAGATGAAGAGAAGATAACAAGTAAATGCTCTGTATTGCCCTTAATTTCCATGTAAATTGCTGCAGGCTATTGTTCTGTGAGTGATATTCTATTATTTATTATATTTACCATTGTATACTATGGCAAGTTCAAATTGATTGTTTTCTTAATAATAGAACTTAAAATTTTCAAATAATATTTCAATAAAAATAATACACTTCGAAGAATTTTTTCTTCCAAATGCATTCAACGAATTTTTTATTAAATCATAAATATAAATCATAATACTATGTAAAAAATTCAGTGAAATTGAGCTCCGAATAAGACTGGAATCCTATGGGTCATCTAAAAAATTCAGTGAGATTGAGATCCTATGTATATACATATATATCAGTGGCGGATGCAACTCATTTGAGTGAGGTCCTAGGACTCCACTGAAATTTTAAAATTTTATTAGAAGAACCTTATTTAATTAGGTAAATTTCAAATTTAAATATAAGATGACCCTACTGAATTAAGTATATATATATATATTAATGTTTCATGTGTGAGAGTATGTTGGTACTTAACTATTACACCATTACATAATAGTTGGGAGTTGACATTCTATGTATAGTGTGTGTTGTGCTTTCCTGATCACCAAGAAAAAGAAAGCGTGCGGAACACGTTCAAGGTCTGGCCGTCCTGGTCGAAAACGATGTCAAAGGGGTTCTCTTTGTCACACGTTTTGTGTTCTCCCTGTACTCAGATTTAGTATGTCAACATTGGCTCAATCGACTTGTTTGGAGATCGAGGGAAATGCTTGCTGTAATGTTAATACTCTGATAATACAAATGCACACGGATTATAATGTTTGGGATGCTGTCTTTGGGATTACTTTGATGGGACGATAATATAATGATATATAATTTCTTATTTTTAAAAAATCTAAGTTAAAGGACAACCTAATTTGATGTTGCAACAGCCAACAAAGTGTTGCAATGCCCATGTTACAGAAAGTATTACTCTAGAGTGATACTTACTGCACTACAGTCTAATACAGTGTTTGTAGAGTCGTCCGACAATGTGGAAGTGCGATCTCTCTTTCTTAATATTTTTTTAATCATTCGATCAATAATAGGATGATATAGATGAATCTTTTAGGATTCTTCCATTCATAAGGATTTTTGTACAAAAAAAAAAAATGCACTCTTGTTGCAGCTGCTGGATCAATACTACTACTCTGTCTAGGTCAACAACTATAGGGACGGTCCAAAGACGTGTGTCTGAACTTAAACATGAGCCGGCACCGCTTTCTATTTAGAGAAATGATTCAGTGAACTCGATTTCACTTTGAGGTCGAGTTTCACAGTTAGAGACATTCTTAAGTGTACAATGAAAAATATCTTTGACTGTGAGACTTGATCTCACGGGTCGATCTCACTGAATCAAACCTTTTATATATATTGAGGTACGCCGTACGTACATGAGTCCAAACAACAAAGGTTTGAGGCAAATGTTGTCGGTCCAAATTTGAGCTCCTCAATGAGGAAGAATGGTAAATAATTAACTAATTGAACCACTTATTAAAAAAATAAAAATTGACTTCTTGCCTAGTAGGCCAGTACTGTTCCAATGACACTTCTAGTTATACATCTCTCGATCACTGTAGAGATATAAAAATGACAAATCGTTTTAATTTCACATCGGATGTTGTAAAAATAGACATGTGATTTTAAGTAGAGCCTAACCTCTCTTCCCAATAAAGGTCCTTTTATAAGAAAAAGAAACAAAATCTCACATTCGCTCTAAGGACAATATCTCGGAAAAAACACGCAAATTTTCACGCATTCACAATGGCACTGTTTGTGAGAACTGAATAGAAAGCCACTAACTTGTCTGAGTACCTCTAGTCGGCTCGACTCGTCTTACATCAAATGTTGTAAAAATAGACGTGTGCTTATAAGCGGAGCACTGCCTCTCTTTCCAACAAAAGTCTTTTTCTAAGGAATAAGACAATTGCACCTCTACTCTAGAGATAATATCTCATAAAAGGCACACAAATTTTCACGCATCCACATTCACTTTTTTGTCCTAGTTTTCCTGTGCAATTCTTAATGATTCGCTGTGACGTTTGGAAAAAGAAATTTTCTTTAGTCATTTTAGATTTTTAAGATATTCTAACTTTAATATGTAGTTAATTAAATGAAACTTTTTTTTTCTTTGACGAAAGCTGATCGGTCATCAGCTGTATTAATTGAGGCCTGCCACACAAACACGAATAAGTGCGCAAGATAGAGAAAGAAAAGAGTGCGGTTCCCCTCATAGAGAGAACCCCAGCGCTGCAAAGAGGAGGAGGAGTCAACATTTACACAAAAGTCCTTTCACCTGAAATCAAAAAAATGTTAGGTGAAAGAATTTTTTATAAAATGCCTGTCTGCACTGTTAGAGTCTTATCCACCGGTGCACTAAGAGGATCTCCTCTCAAAGGAAAAACATATCAAGATTTTAATGGTCTACCTTACTTTCTCTATGCATATTTCTAAGGTTTAATTTTTATAATGTAAATAATTAAAATAACTAAAATATAAATATTATAATAAACAGATGTATGAAACGAAGTTGAATATATGATTAGTATAGAAAAAGTGAATTAGGTAATTCAAATCCAAAAATAGAGAAAGGGAGAGAGAAGCGGGAGAGTGAGGGGGCAGAATCCGAGGATACATAGAGTGGGAGGGAGGAGTGGGAGCACAAGCGCGACAAAGACGACCAGTCTGAAGACATTTTGCAGTTTCACCCCGCGCGTTCCTTTTTCCTGAAAATGGGCGTCGTTCATTACTAACTAGGTGAGAAAACCATCTAACAAGCTATTATGAAGTAGATTCCTATAACCACTCTTTCTGATCATAGGTAAAGCACCAGAATAGTCTTTAATAAGTACCAAAAAGACTTGAACGCTAATGAATCAAAAGGTGCCGCTATCCAAGAGGCTATACAATTTAGCTCGTAAAAAGGACTTTAATAGGGTGTTTGGTTGTAATATATCATTTTATATAATTTTATTATAAAAATTATAGTAAAATAAAAGTTATCATAATTTTTAAATTATAATATATATATAATTATCATGTTCGACAAAAACATCATAATTTTTAAAAAGATTACCATCGCGCCTTCTTGCCACCTCCCTCTTCTTTATTTTCCTCTTCCCCTTCCCTACCTCTTCTATTTCCTTTTCTTCTTCTTCTTCATCTCTTTCTCCCAACGGCCTTTACGGACGCTGCCGGCATGCTCACCTCATGGAACACAGCCAACTCCGACCCTTGCTCCACCTGGTACGACGTCTCCTGCTCCGTGCCCCGTGCAGCCACCGACGCCTCCGCCTCCGCGCCCGGCCGCGTCGTCCGCCTCGTTCTGGAGGGGCTGTCCCTCTCCGGCATCGGCTTCCCCGCCATCACCGCCCTCGACCAGCTCCGGGTCCTCAGCCTCAAGGGCAACCTCCTCTCCGGGCCCCTCCCCCGACCTCTCTCCGCTCGCTGCCCTCAAGCACCAGGGGAGGGAGATGGAGAGGGGGAGAAAGGGGAGAGAGGGGAGGCCGTGGTGGTGCTGGGTGGAGGAGGGACGGGGCTGGGGACGAATTCGTTGTAGGCAAACAACAAAACATGGTTTCCTCTTTTTTTTATTTTATCATGTTTTATGAGTTAAAAGTATTATTAAAATATATTTTGATAGTATAATTTTTTAATATATTTTTACTATAAAAATATATATTTGTAAAAATATATTATTTTATAATACAACCAAACACTCTATAAACTATATTATTTGGAAAAACAATCAATTTGAACCTGCCATCGATGTACACTTAATAACTAGCATATATCACTGACTGAAGGAACAGGCACTCTTTGTACTCCTTTGGTCGGCGGTACCGGTCGCCGGAGTAGAGCCTCAGATGCAAATGACTAAAATTGGCTCATGCGGGAGTTGGATGAAGGGAAAGGGGATGTGGCACTCGTTTCACTCCCATATTGCTTAAGCCGTACTTAAAGTTTTAGAAAAGAGAGGTGATCCTCTCAGTGTATTATTGGACGGGAGTCTAGTAGTACAAATAAAGATATTTACAAAAAAATCTTTCATCTAGAACTTTTTAAATTTCAAATGAAGGAATTTTTTTTATAAATGTTGCCCTCCCCTCTTCGCATTACTAGGCTCCCCTCCAACAGTGTACCAAGAGAAACTGAACTCTCTTAAGAAACTACAATATATATATTTTCTAGGTTGCTCCAAACATACTCTACATTTCTATACAATCTGATCTTTGGTTGGATGACTCAAGAGAATTTTAAAAAATCAATAATTATTATTTGGCTGGGACCATTAAGGATATTTTTTATTATTCACAGGGGGTCTTTTTTTATTTTTTTAAAGTTTTTAGATTATTTGATTAAGAGATGAAACTATACAAACATGTGAGTTAGATTGAAGCTGAGTTAAAAAATTAATAAATATTTTTTTATTTTAATTGCACCGACAGTCAGTGCAACACTGACTGCCACTGCAACAAGTAAAACTTTCTCCACAATGACTTTGGCAATTATAGGCCACAAACCCAATCACTACATGGGAGTGTTCAATGTCGTTGATTGGGTTGTATGTGGTATTGGTGGGAAAGTAGAAGATTATAATACTTGGTGCAGGGTAATACTTGCTGCACCACACTATGTGCAGCATCAGATCATGCACTCGTATGATCCAATTCAAATTGCTCAATTGTACGGTCCCATTTTTTTTTTAAAAAATTGACCCGTTCGATCAAAGATCGGACGTACGGATGCCGAGCTGAAGGTTTTCCCAACGCTACAAATTTAAAAAAAAAAAAAAAAAATACCACTCACTACTAATCTAAGTGATTGGACGGCAGCACCAATGTGGTACAATCCATGTGAATTGCACCAGGCCGGCGCGGTGCAGCAAGTATTACTTAAAGATTATAGTTCGAGGAGATGCAACCATAATGTTGGGGATTCTTTTTTTTTTTATTTCTTATGAAGGAACTAAATCAGATGGATGTTAACAAATAATGAACAAAAAAAGCAAGAGCGGGAAGAAGAGATTAACATACAAATTTACATAATTCAGCAAAGCCTACGTCCACGAAGCTTTCCTTCATGCAGCCTCTTCTTACTATCCCTTTTGAGAAAGAAACCGGTACACAACTTCTGTAGTATGTTCTTCTTAGGTTTTTCCATTCTTGTCACTAGTTACATATCATCGAAAAAGAGAAGAATAAAAAAATATATGACAGATTGCCCCAGAGAAATCTCTCCAATCTGCTCTAATCATCTAGTACCCTCTAAAGAGTTAGGTGTTCCACATGTAACTATAGAACAACGCTAAGAAGTAGAAATCAGCCTTCCTGTCATCAATTGGCAGCCTTAATCACTCGGCATTGCTCAGAACTTTGTTGCATTGTAGCAAGAGAAGTATCTGACGCGTCAGGACGCTGCTCAGCATGTTCAAACTAACAATCCCCTGTTTTTTATGTAAGTCTTTGTTAGTGTTAAAAATTGAACTATGATCACGGCAAGAAGAGCATCTGCATGCCCAATTCTTCTTACATGACAGTGTATGCAGATAATCTACCCCTTCTTACATGAGATTATACGCAGATGGATAATTCCCTCGAGTATGATCACAAGATCACGCATGAACAGTACATGCACCCTCTCAAAAGTTGGTCCTGTTGACTCAGTCGAAGTAATATTAAGGGAGTTCCTTTGAGGTGACAATGTGCGGGCATGTTTGTAAGTAACGTCACCAAGCAAAGGAGGCATATATGAAAAAAAGGTACGCTGATATCTTTTCCCTGAAGTTGACTCACTTAAGTTACATAAAGGATATGAGTTGAGTGTTGGATGGTTCTCTTTTCTACTCCCTTAAGACATTCTCTTGGGCCATGTTTGATACTAGAAAACTTTGACTTATCCTAGCGCAACTCATCTATCCATAGATAACAACATGTTCATTCTAAAAACAAAGAAAAAAAAACTACCGACCAAAAAAAATAAATCAAAGATAGGTCGGTCTTTTTTGTCCCAACTTTCAGGCTCAAAAGTGAACATTAGAAAAGTTATTTTCCCTTGTCCCTAATTTTGTGAAGTCATCACATTAGACGTGAATGACTTATCTCAATCGTATACCAATACTCAATATGGCCTTAGTACACCTAAATTTATCAACCTCGTCAAGAGGATTGATAACGCTTCAATAATGCGAACTGATTCATTTGACACGTAAAAACTATGTTAAGAGAGTACCTTGAGAAAATATAAGTGACATTTCCCTCTCTCAATTCCCTCTTCAGCCACAAACCTTGCGTACAGTTCAACACGTGAATCTACTCATGGCAATAGAACATAAGAACTATGTTGACGGCGTGTATACACAAGTCATGGTGGCTGAAGTAAAATTATCTGCCAACAGAGCATCTAAACTATATAGCATATGCCAACTTGAGCTACAATGTAGTGAACACTCGAAACCCCTTCTTTAGGACTCCCGGCGCCCCGCCGAGAAAAGGGACATTTTGCAACATAACAACATTAAGAGACGGGACGGAGTGAGAAGGCAAACAAATGGCGTTTCTATACATTTCTTCTGCGTCAGAACAGCCACCAACCTACCAAGTAACAGGCACCCACATAGTGTAGATGGCTGGTCTCCGCACGTGCCTAGGGCAAGACAGAACTTCTTGTTTAAAATAGCACCGTCACGGATGGTTACGAACAGATTCCCCTCCGTTATCCTTATAATATGGAGCATGAGCACAATGTCTTCCGCGGTAGCTCTTCGACCTTCTTTTCTGAATTAAAAAAAAAAGTAAAAGTATGAGCTCTCAGATACCATTTCACATCACCATGGGAAGACAATATTAAAACTCAGATCAACCATGAGAACAGTGTATGGATTTCAGATATATCAAAGAGATTCACTAGCTGCACTCCAAAAGCTCAGAAAAGAAAAGGCCCACCCAATCAACAATTTGTATGCGCCACCATGAATACTTACAGCCTCGGAACACGATTCCAGAAGAAAAAGGAAACTAGTTTCGTTACAGGGAATAATAGTTAATAAACAAATGCAATATCAAAACAGTAAGAAAATAACCTTAAACATGTACATAATGCCTGAATAACAAAAGAACAACGAATGGAAAACCAGGGATACTGACTTTAGCTAATTCTAATAAACCATTTAGGATATCAGATCACATCTTACACTACTCTGACCATGCTCTCTTAGATGATCTGCCCCTGTTAGGAGTTTTTTTAGCTTCATTTAATTGGATCATGAAATGTCCTGGGGAAACATCATTTAAGGTATTGTTGGGTGTGGGGTAAGTTCTCATAATCTTCTGGTTTAGAACTGTTGTTTTAAAACCCTTCCTTTAACTGAAAACCAGAACTGGAGAAAAAAGGATGTCATGCGATCAGCACAATAAACATCAAGATGACACTTAAAACAATACTTTATTATATTTTACATTATTTTACAGAAAAAATAAAAGACACCAAGAGTTACAAGGAATTCAATAGGACTTCATTGGAACTCACCTTCATATGGCGTCCAGTAAAGGTTGTGAAACCTACATATAACATATACAAGAATACCCCTAGTAGTAATCTGAAACTCCTTGTCTGGCTGCATCCCTATGTAAGATAAACGGTCGCCACCTTGCCACAGAATGCAACATTATGCTTACAACATCCAAAGCAAAGCTAACAATACTGCATACACCTTGATAGCAAGTTTATTGGTATTGTCACCACAGTCGGGATTTATGTCTTGATGAGGGTTTTTTGCACGTACCCTACAACAGCAGCATTATATTTGGATGCTGCAGAAAAGGTGAAAAATTCTGTTGAATCCTAGGAAACGTATCAAAAACCCATGTGCATAGCACTGGGATCATGATCCGGCTGTGCTTCACATCACCACACCGGTGCCAGCATGCAGCAGCCCTCACATGGGGGTGTCACATGCAGATTAGAAACCACGTGCAGTGAATTCACCATCCACGGGACACCTTCACATGGGAGAACTTCCATGTTTCTATCAAAATTTATCTCCCCTAGGAAGGTTGCAAAGGAAATAGCAACTAACTCGTGCTTTTCCAAGTATTGCCCCATAGAAGGCAGTGTGCCTCACATTTAATTGAATATTCAGCCCCTCAAATATATCATTAGATCATATAACCAAGATCAACAATGTTCGCCGTATCTAATCCATACCAGATTGTATCTCCCCAAATATGGCACGGTACCAATTCAATTTGGGTCCACTCAGTCCGACTTGCATGAGTCACACAAGTCAGGCCAACTCAGGCCTACTTCTGTTTTTTTCATTTCTTTAATTTTTAAATAATTATGACATAGATAAACTTTTTAATTCTAGTGGTTTATTAATGATAATGACTAAGCCAAATTCATAAGAAATATACCATATTAATCAATATAGAAGTGTAAATACCTTTTAAATTGGATTAAAAAGTCTAAGTATTTATCAATTTGGAAAAAAAACTCCAATTACTTATCAAATTAGAAAAAAAACTCTACTTAGTAAGAAAGAAGTCACATCAAGTCGCATCAAGTAGGCTCGAGCCAAACTGCTGCATATCGCAGCACGAGTCACATTGAGTTGACACGAGGCGCATCGAGCCGGCTCAAGTCAAATGTGTATCGGCAAGTCCATGCGTCCCAACATATCAAGCTTACCCAGATATGAGTCAGACTCATACAAGTCGGCACAATCCGGTACAATGCTACAAACCATGAACCAGATGGATTGGGTAGGGCATTATGGTAACAATGAGGTTGACGCCCCCAAATTCCTATACAAGCTTCCCCCCTAGTCTTAGTGCATACCATTCAACAAACTTTAAATGCCATCAAATATTCAAATAAACTCATGCAAGCCAACAAACAACAGTTGGTGATTGGTGAGATTGCTAGCAACTCATAACAAGTAGCATGCGGAGGGTACATTAAGCTTTTATTATTATCCCAACCAAGGAAAGCAGAATCAGAGTACAGCAGATGGTAATTCAGAAATTCCCTGAGGGCTGATCCAGGTAATCCAATCCTGACAAAATCCAGATTCCCAACTCTGGGATGAGTCATATCTACTTTATGTTTTTTTGAGGAAGTCACATCGTAGGGATTTTGTATTCCAATATTCTGAACTAGCATGCACCAGGCATTACACCAGAAATGTCTACTGAAGTCTACTCTTCTGATCAGTAGATACAAAAATGAGTATTCCCTTTTTACTGGAAAAACTGAAGCATAACATGCGACATACACAATAGCATAATACAAATCCAACATTCTGCACCAACTATTTTGTTTACCTTCTCTCAGTCGGCCTTTAAGCATTATCCGATCAACCCAAGTCCACCCGCTACTGGCTTAAATCACAGAATTTTTCAAGATTCTTGAACAACTGCACATTTGATATTAGCCCCAATTTTTCCAAAGTTCCTATTTGTAGTCTATTGGCTGGTAGCAGGGTTTGAGAGGTTATATGAACCAAATTTGTATCTGATAGAAATGTAGGACAGTTCCACTTTATAGCTTTGATTGGTTCTATATTCAGGATTACCATGACTTAACATGGAAGGAGATTTCCAAGATGAAAGGACACAACTAACAGACACACGTGGACATTCCCCCGTGGATTCATGCCCAGATCTCAAGGAGAGGTGATGGTCAGATTTTTGATCTTATTTTTCACTTGGCTGTATTACTGACAGTAGCTTTTATAGTTGTCTTGGACTTTCATCATCTTGCTAACTGAACCTGGACATCTCAAAACCACTTTATAATCAGAGTGAAGATAACATTTTATTGATCATTTGTTGTAAACTTTATTTGTTATCGCTTCTCCATTCTAGTGACAGTCCTTTGATGAAACACATAATATTTGGTACATCATTTGTTCATTTATTTGTTTCTTAGCATTCTTCTATTTTCTAATGACATGTAACAATCTCGAAGGTGTCGGCTAAGAAAGATCAACCAGTCTCTGCCTTAGAGAGGGAAAGCATCAGCAACTTTGTAACAAAAGTATAAAACAAAAGGCAAAGGAAACAGTTTTCCCTCTTTGGTCTCTTCTTCTTTTTTGTGGATGGGGAGGGGAGTCCGAAAGAACGAGTGAATTTTTTTCTCTGACATGATGTAACCATAGTTGTCAATCCCAGCCCAGCAAGAATTGGCCGGGACATCTTGGCCAAGTGAGAAAATGGGACGGGACACTTGTCTGTTGTCTGTGCAGTCAGTGTCCCAGATTGTCCCGACCCATCCCAGCCATCCAAGCCTGTCCATCATAATTTTAGATTCTGGCCAGAGATTTTTCAAGCTCCTTAAGCTCGGTACTTTTTTTTTTTTTTTTTTTGGGGGGGGGGGGGGTGTTGTTCATTTGATGAATATGCTCCTTTATAAACTAATAAACCCATCCTAAATGTCTTTATTACATTACTCGTGTTATTTCCATGAGATATGTTTATTCTGATATTATCTGTTGTATATATCTGTTTTGAATTTGTTGGAATATATATGGGAACATTTTTGGGATGGGACACCGGTATTGTCCAGGAAATCGGAACATCCCATCCGAGTAGAAAAATGGGACGGGGGCCAGGACAAGATTGACAACTAAGGATGTACCCTGCCCCAGAAAAGAGGGGCCATGAATGATCCCTCAGCCCTCAATAACTTCTACCTCTTAGTGAATAGTGATTATGAAATGCATCTATTTAATGTACAATATATTTACAAGCTCAATGGCAGTGAGACAGAACCTAAAATCAAACCCACCTATTAAGATAATTGAACTACATGAAAAATGCTCGAGGATTAAGTCCATTGGACAAAACTTACTATCGTTAACATCTACATCTTTTATCATTACTTGAAAACATGGATGGCAGTACCGGTATCGGTGGGTACCGGTACCGGTACGTACCGGCTGGTACTGGCCCAATATCAATCGGCCGATATCAGCCGATACCTTTATAGGTATGGTACCGGTGTCGGTCGATATCGGTATGTACTATTCTGGTTGGACTATTCTGGTTGTTGGGCCATATATGTGAGATTTGGATCCATAACTTGTGAGGCTTCTTTTAAGGACAAAATCATGCGGGCTTAGTCCAAAGCGGACAATATCACGAGGGTTGGATCGGCTCGTTAAAATGGAGGTTATACAATATTCTGTTTCCTATGTTGGACTATTCTGGTTCATTCTCGCCCCAACCCTCAAAATATAGTGGTAGCTCCACATTGTGGTAGCTCTATACCGTGGCGTTACATATCACTATCCACATGTAGCTCTCTCCCATGGATAGCCCTTTCCTCCTATCCAACTCGCAACTGGGTCACTACAGGCCCATTAACTTCCGCGTGGTTCATCTTCGAACCAACCAATGTCATATTGCACGGGACCCACCTTTGTGAAGTATTTTCCGCTTTGAGCCAAGCCCCCATGGTTTTGTCCTTAAAAGGTGCCTTACAAGTTATGGATCCAAATCCGACAGATATGGCTCAACAACTTTTTTTGTTTTCTGATGTTAGACTAATTTGGTTCATTCCTGCACTAACCCCCAGACATAGTGGTGGCTCTCCACCATAGTAGCTCCTCACCGTGGCACTACATATTGTCGTCCTACAGATAGCCCTCTCTTATGGGTAGCCCTTTCCTCCAACCCGGCTCACGATTGGGTCACTACACCCATCATTGAATGACAAAGAAGCCCTCATTCAAGATGATGTCCAACAATGTATATGAATTAAACCTAGCATCATTAACAAGAAGATTTTAAACTAATAATATATTGGAAACCTTACAGAACAAAGCTAGAACTGCCTGCATAATTTCATGCAGAACAAAGGGAGAGAAGATGTATGTAAGTCCATGGGCCAATCAGCCGATCAAGTGGATAGTTCAATCAGAAATGTAAAAACTCAGACATTTAAGTAAAAATAAAATAGTCTCCTTAGACAGAAGTTGCAGGCTCTTTTATCATGAAGGATCCCAAAATTCCATGCACGTCATTTTGATTATGTATAATGCACAACAACAAGTGTAATTGATTGTGCGTAAAGTTGGATATGGCTAGGATGAATACAAATTGATTGTGTAAATCAAGGAAGGCAAACTCGGGGATCAAACTCGGATCGGTCCAGATATGGACCGATCCTATCCCGACCGATCCGATCCGATCCCGACCGATCCGGTCCGGTCCCCTCATTTTATTGTAAAGAAAGGTTAAAAATATTAAGAAAAATCAGAAAAATAGAAAACAGCCTTCAAATGCCCGAAACTTATCTAGGACCTCGAATAAGTCCTTGGGACTTTATTGATTTTCAAAAAAGTTGGATACATGGGGGAGACATAATACCTTACCCGTAAGTAACTTAGTTGCATGCATGTCCACCACAGTACCTTGGGGGGTTTCAAGCAGTGCACGTCCTACATTTGGTGACAGAAAAAATCATTTATCTTTTTCTAACGATAGAGTGATTGATGACATGTTAATCCAATTAAGATAAGCTATACTCAGCCAATTACAGAAGCATTGTGTATGCCTATATAACAGGATAATTTTATATAACCCCACAATTTATTGTATCCTACTATACATGGTTAGCAATCACACGAGATCTCATGAGAACCTAATTGTTAGCTGGTTGCCGTGAAACGAAGCACCCGCACTCCCCCTGCTTCCTGGCCGCTACTTTATTGTACTCCCCTTGTCTCTCCCCTTCTGCACTGTACAGCTGTTCAGGATGTGAGCTTCTTGCAAAAAAAAAAAAATGTTTATTCATTAATTTTCTGAACATTACTGATCCCGGCCGGTCCGATCGGTCGGAGGCCAATCCGGGCCGATCCCAGCCAATCCACCCAATCCCAGTAAGGGAACGGGGGGTCGGGGGTCGGGGGTCGGGATCGGACCAGTCCGGCTGAAAACCGTCTTCCTTGGTGTAAATGATGCAGACTGGGACAGATTATTGAAAGCAGCTACAGGAAAACAACGAATCAAAATGTTCAGACAAGACCTGCTTAAAAATGCTTTCACAGAAGAAAATATATTATTTGCTGTTTTCCTTTATTTTTCTGAAATGTGGTGGGCTTTAAGCATAGGTTGCCTGATGATCACATGTACATGATAACCATGTAATTTTTTTAGTATATACAACTATTTTCCCAGAAGATTATGTTGCTCACGGAATCTTCTTATGCACAAAAAGTGACCTCAAAATAATGGACCGCACATTACATTCGCACTGACATATACAAGGTAAAAAAATGCTCAGAAGTTCCCTCGATCCTTTTTTTTCTTTTTTCTGCTATACATCTCATCAGTACACAGCTTCACCTTGTTTACATGATGGAGTTCCACCATGCATGATTGAGTTGCAAAATCTTCTAAATAGGTATCTTATAACAGAACCATAGTTGTTGAGGGTTACACCTAGGCACTACCTAAGCAACAAGGCTTTTTTACAAGGCCTGGGGGCCTAAATGTCTTACTGGGGCTTGAAAAAGCATGCCTAGGCGCTGCTTAGGCACGCTTGGGCGAGGAAGGTAGAATCAGATAGGAAACTAGAATCGGCAGGTCCCTATCCAATCCAGATCGGGATTGGATCGGCCAGATCAGCTGATCCAAAGGAAAAAGGACAATCCTTGGATAGGCTTGAATTTTATTTTAAAAAATAAGAAAAAACAGAAAAAAATCAAGAAAATATTTAGAAAAATGAATACGATACACTAACAACCAAATTCAATGACATAACATTGAATTAAAAACCTAGCTCATAGGCCACGTTGGTCTGGATCAGGCTGACACAGGTCACATTGGCCTAGATCGCTTGTATCAGCCCGATCCAGGCCAATATGACCAATTTTAGAGTAATTCAAGCTGATTCAGGGCTGATCCAGACTTATTTTGATATTAATTTTTTATTTCTGCTGTTTTCATAGGAGGATCGGATTTTCCCCTAGAGATTGGATCGCTAACCATCGATTCTGATCCGGATCGGAATCGACTGATTCTGGCCTAGCATGCTGGCTAGTCCATAAGCCAACCAAATTGGATCTATTGGGACCCAATCCCGATAAATAGGGTTGTGTCGATAGGTCCTAGCTTCTAATACCCCTTCATCTTGTGTTCTTAATCATTTCATCTTCTTCGCCATCTTTGGCACCATCCTTGCTTGGTGAACAAATCTCGACATCAACAATGAGGCACTCTTATATGTTCTCCTCTTACGATGATGGCCATGATGAGGCAACTACCCTCACTCACTCGCCCATGTCAACAAACTTGGAACCTCTGTTAGCCATTAGCATCATCTCATCCTTCTTGAGTTTCTTGTATGTCCATCATTTCTTCTCATTTACGTTCAAGTGTTTGTATCCCATTTGTGAGTGCCTCCACCCCCCACCCCCTCTTTTCCCCTCCACCACTTGATTGTGAAGGTGCCACCTAGGCACCACTTATGCAAGCACCTAAGTGCTTAGGCACTTAAGGACCCTAAATGCGCCGTAATTGCCTTACCACCTTAACAACTAGGAACAGAACTGAAATCACCTATTAGCTAGGTAATCCTTTCTCCATTTGTTCAGAACAATTATAATATTCTCTGGAAGATCTAATGAGTTCTTCTGGTGGAAAAATGCAACCGGAGCATGTTCATAATTGACTTGGTTTAACCTGGGATGAGATATTGTGGTCAATAAAGGCACTAGGACTTAAAAAGCATGGACATTTGAGTTCTCCTCAAGGCATGACATAAATAATGCTTATTGAACAATGAGTTTAATATCAGATCCAAGTCTAATCAGGGTTAACATAGAAAGTATCTCCATTGACATGAAGCATTCTGCAATTACCATATCTGAGCCTGATGTATTGACATATGAATAGATATCATAGCAAAAATTCAGTGACTCATAGGAAAAATTCAATGACAAGCAAAGAAGATGGCTGTGCAAGGGGATAGGTAGTGGTAGTGGCGAGGCGATGACAGTGGTGATGATACCCAAGTGTCTCACCCAACTTCGTCTCAGGGTCTTCTCCGTCTTAGAGAGGCATGCAGAAATTCACTCAAATTCGTGCTAAAAATCATTGATAAATTGAAAAGAGTCTTACAACAATATTTAAAGAAAAAATAAACCCTCATGGACTCCATAAACATGACCCTAGAAAAAAATACTACTGGACTCCAAAATAATGCAAAAATCGCACAAAAATGTCACAAAAATAGAAAAAGTGCCTAACTAGGGGGCCCAAACAGGCCGAACAAATCTCAATGGACTCTCATCCAAAGACTGACATGTCAAGCACCATATGGATTGTCTTCGAGCCAAAGAGAAGCTGGTATGGTTCTCTAACAACAGTAAACATGGTCCGGGTCGAAGCAAACCCAAGCCCCGGTAGCCTCACCAGTCCTCCCCAGTTAGCAGGAACTCAACGCCATCGACTAAAAGTCGTTGCTGCTCTGGTACAACTCCATCATGTGTAATGTGTTGGCGACCTCGGCGCATCGGTCCTGGATCCCCATCATTCTCCCCTGATTTGAGAAAATGCGTCCTCGAGTATTGTAGTGCCAGAGGATCATAAAAACAACTGCGACAGACAAAAATGGCACTAGAATTCTCGAACCAACACTGCATCGAGATGCATAAAGTATTGTTCTGCATGATTATCAAGTGCACACCACACTAGATTAAGCTATCTAGTGGCAAGGTCTACGTCCATGATAATGATCGAATGAATTTACAGCTCCAACGGCTCCTTGAACAAAGAATCATTTAGCAAATGAAGACCAGCTGCAACTATGATAGACTGATCCCATGCAGACGGACAGGTGGAGGAAGAGAGACCACTACCGTTGATGTGGCACATGTTATATTAAGGTCTGACCCCATAGAGAATAAGGGTGGAGATGGTGATGATGCACTACTCATAGTGCCCAATGAATCTGAATCTGTTGTGATTAAGGCTAGTAATGAGCCGAGCCGCTCACGAGCTACTCAAGCTCGCTCGGCTTGACTCGCTGAGAGAAACGAGCCGAGCTCAAGCCTTAGACAAAGCTCGTTCTCTTAAACGAGCCAAACCCGAGCTCTGTTCAGCTTGACTCGAAGAGCTCGCGAGCCAAACCTAAAATAAAATAACCTAATATATTTAGAGTAATCCTTACTCCATCATTAAATCTGCGCCAGGTGAAGTTTAAATTTTAAATTTGATGGAGCCAGCACGTGAATGTTACAGGTTGTAATGGGTACCGTGGAGAAGTATATGAGGAGCCAAAAAAAAAAAGTTGAATAGGCGATGTAGGACTAAAAAGTCCCATATCTCATGCCCGTTCACCCGCCCACCGGAAAGTGCAAGACTAAAAAGTCTCATAGCTCACGCCCGCTCACCTGCCCACCATAGAAAGTGCGCACTAGGATGTGTTTTTACTCTGACATCGACAGCTTTAAGAGTTTTACCCCTCCAGGCCCTCAAGAAATAAAGAACCCCCCACCCACCCAAGCTCTCGTTGTAAAGAGTTGGTCGCCTCTACTTTTGTGCTTGGCCTACCGGGCCAAAGGACTTGGGCCGATTACTTTAGTGGGCTTTCCTACCGAATGTATGGTTTTGGGCCAGAAAATAAATGGGTTCTCACCAAATAATAAATGGTTGGGTTGGGCTGATTCAATGTAAATGAGTTGGGCTCAAATGGGCTCGAGCTCGGCTCGAACTAAATTTATTTTATTCGAGTTCGAACTCGAGCCTAATGTTGGGCATGATTTGAGGCTCGGGCTCGGCTCGGGCTCGAGACTTTTTAGCTGAGTCGAGCTCGAGTTGGCCAAAGCTCGGCTCCACTCAACTCGTTGCCACCCTTAGTTGTGATGGCCATTGAATCCCCATCAAACTTCGCAATCTCACTTGCATCATGCCGAGGTTATACTGCACTTGAAAGATACTTGATCGGAAAACTGAACTTTCCTTTCAAGTGAGGGAACTGGAGAATGCAGTACTGTGGTGGCGAGTCGCTCCTCCATCTAATCTCTGCCAACTCTGATGTATGGTCTCAACTTTGGAAGAATAGTACACCATGCCTATTAAAGTGAGAAACTCCTTAAAGGGCCTAGAGAATTTTACAAATGTTCAGTCACCATCTAGCACAATTTCTCCTGTCTTGAAGGGTAACTCAACAATTACTTATGAATGAAGTTCTCTCTAGTCCACTATCAAACAAAAGGCCTGCATGTGCCTTGTTGGGCAAGATAACTCTAGTGTAGAAAATTGAAGAAGTTATGCCCGTGGATGGTGCGAATGATAAACAAACACGAGTTGATCCACGCGACTCCGTGGACTGCATAGCCAAGCTCATCCTATGCAATGTTGTCAAGGCAACCAAGGCCGTGTCCTACTGCCTTACTGCTTAGGCGACAAGGCGAGCCACCTAGGCGAAGCTTACTTTATATAACCTAGTACGTTTCAAGAGCACTATTATCTACATTTTTCACCGTATTAAATTTTATTTTTATCCATATACAAGGGTAGCAAACTAGCAATGGCATTCACAACATTCGGCATATATGATGCGGGACGAGGGGGGAAGAGGGGAGACTTGGGAAAGAGTTCCTGTCGGCCTCACACCGGCAGGCAGAGTTTCCCCGGAGTCGCACCGGGGAGGGGGAAGAAACCAGCCGGCGTCGCACCGGCGGGCTGTACTCCGGCGTCACACCGGAGCAGGGGAGTCCCTCGGCGTCACACCGAAGAAGAGGGGTACGGGCTCTCTCTCGCAGAGAACCGTTTCTGCACGCACAATACACAAGTAAACTTTTTTTTTTTTCTCGATTTCATCATCTCCTCTTTATTCTGTTAACATCATACATATATAGGGAGATCTGTAACTCCCGTCCCTTCCCATTCCCCATCCGACTCTTGGACTACCCTTATTCATATTTCTATAACTCCTAAAATTAACAAAGACATAATGGGCCATAAATTGGCCTAATAAAAGCACAAGGGAATGGGAGAGGGATCCTTTGCTTCGTATCCTGCATCAATATACCTATAATGTGGAAGGAAAAATGTAATAAACGACAAATATTAAGAAACATTAGCAAATGAATAAGAAAAAACCAATGAGAATTCGGGAGCACTTGTCAATTAAGATGAAAGATATGAAATCTACTAGTTAAATGATCATGACGTGTAAAGAAAATATAAGATATATCCAAGATTGCGTTCTTTCCAATGACCGTAAGAGAGAGAGAGAGAGAGAGAGAGAGAGAGAGAGAGAGAGAGAGGGAGAGGAAACATGTTATGTGCGAGCAAAAGAATCCCATCGAAAGTGGGAACTGAGTGGGAAGTTTGATCGTCATTTCCTTAGTTTGACATAAAGAATGGGAGTTTTACAAAAATACCCAGTAATCTTTTTATAATAACTAAAGTGAACCTAAAAGAAGGCGGGTTGTTTCCAAAACAAAGCGGGTTGGGTGGGCCTTAGGCGGACTGGGCACCCTTAGGTGGCCTAGGTGAGCACCTTAACAGACTGCTCGCCTAGGCGCCAAGTCGCCTTGGGCAATATTGATGCGGGACGAGGGGGGAAGAGGGGAGACTTGGGAAAGAGTTCCTGTCGGCCTCACACCAGCAGGCAGAGTTTCTCCGGAGTCGCACCGGGGAGGGGGAAGAAACCAGCCGGCGTCGCACCGGCAGGCTGTACTCCGGCGTCACACCCGAGCAGGGGAGTCCCTCGGCGTCACACCGAGGAAGAGGGGTACGGGCTCTCTCTCGCAGAGAACCTTTTCTGCACGCACAATACACAGGTAAACTTTTTTTTTTTTCTCAATTTCATCATCTCCTCTTTATTCTGTTAACATCATACATATATAGGGAGATCTGTAACTCCCATCCCTTCCCATTCCCCATCCGACTCTTGGACTACCCTTATTCATATTTCTATAACTCCTAAAATTAACAAAGACATAATGGGCCATAAATTGGCCTAATAAAAGCACAAGGGAATGGGAGAGGGATCCTATATAGAACGCCTTATCGCCTAGGTGACGCCTTGACGACGTCTTGAAAACAATGGTCCTATGTTCACAGGCCTGTCAAAGACAACTGGGTCACTGTAGATCTCGAGGTCCGACGATCACATGGGACAATCAGCAGCAACGGACAAGGCCGACAGCTGGCTCACATGGAGCTGGTTGTGCTTGTGCATGCACGATGTAGGCACACGCGACGCAGTGCGCATGCGAGCACACCAAGACACGTGCCTACAAGCATGTCACAAGCTCGCACACGTCTTGGCCCCAAGGCTGCAAATGAACCAATGTGCTCAATGCATGGCTCGAGACTACTCGACAATAGCTCGACTCAGCTCGTTTATCAAGCTACATAAACAATTTTGAACAAAAAATTGAGCTTGGTTCATCAAATTAGCCGAGCTAGAACACACTTCGTGAACAAGCTCATTTCAGTACTTGTTAAGAGCTCGATTAATTACTCGCTAAGACCTCTTTTAAGTACTCATGCAACTATTCTATTCATGAATAAATTTAGTTAATAAGATATTTAATGTCCTAAAGAGTTTCCTATCAAATAACTAGGGTGCAAACAATTTGGTACTCACCATGATTTGGCCCGAGTTCATAAATTTAAGTTTAAAACTTTAGACTAAATCTACCTTGGACTCGTTGGGCTCACGAGCTACTCGATATTCTGTTCGAGCTTAATATCTAAACGAACTAAGCTTGAACAACCATCATATATACTCAGCTCAAACTTGAACTCGATTAAGATTAATTGAACCACGCTTGAATGGGCTAAAACCCGGTTCGACTCGGCTCATTTGCACCCCTACTTGGCCCTGCTGACGGTGCTTGGTGTTGCCGCTGAGGCGGCTGCGAAAGGTGCAGGGGTTGCCAATGATATCAAGTGATGCAGTGAGAGAGAGAAAAGGAGAAAAGGACAAGGCAGTGAAGACATCAGAGTGCTCGTGGGAAGGGGAGGAACAGTGCAGTGGCAGCAGTGTGGGGCAGTATGGTACACAGTAGGTGGGGTTGGCCTCTGCTATGGGAGAAACAGGAAGAAATGGGAGGTAAGACCAGGACTTTAGATCGTAGGGACGACCCAATAACCTAGCTCATATACCAAATTGATGTGGGGCGAGTGAGGAAGATCGTCTGCGAGGTGATGTGTGGTAGCGGCGCTGAGGCATGGCAGTGGTGATGATACCCGGACGTCTCACCTAACCCCATCTCAGCCTCTTAGGGTTTTCTTTTCTGTCTCAGAGAAGCATGCAGAAATTCACTAAAGATCATGATAAAATTCAGTGATAAATTGAAAAAAAACTTACCCCAATAGTTAAAGAATAAATAAACCCTAATGGACTCCCTAAACATGACCCCGGACTAAAATACCCCTAGACTCAAAAAATAGTGCAAAAAGCGCGCGAAAATTCCTCAAAATAGGAAAAATGCCTAAACGGGCAGAACAAAATCTCACTGGACTTGTCGCCCAAAGACCCATATGTCAAGCACCATATGGACTGTCTCTGAGCCAAAGGGTAATTAGTGTGGTCCTCCAACAACGGTAAACACACTCTGGGTTGAAGTGGACCCGAGCCCTAGTGTCCTCACCAGATTTTCTCGCAACAATGATTGTGGAGCAAAGATTTAAAAACCGGATTTTTTGGATTGGACCAGCCCTGGCCAGCTCCAATTCTTAGACTGGTCTTGAACAACAACCAGCTGGTTCTGGCCACTACCCTCATTGGAACTGGACCAATTCTAGCCAGTTCTGATCCAGTTCAGCCAGTTTTTAATACCATGATGAACATTCTGCTTAGAAATTAGCTTCCCTGTATACCCTAGAGTACAACATCCAACAGGAATGACAACATGGTATATTGACAGAAAGTTCTAGTAACATCCCTGCCTGTAACACATCACCTAAGATACATCATATAGTCCATCCTAAGAGTTGACAACTTGCACCATCAATTACTTCAGCACTAGATTCCCCCATAAAAAAATAGATCCTATATGCTTGGGGAGAGAATAGACATAACTATGTTGGCATTCGATTCTGACAGCTATCCAAAAGAGCATATAGTGCCCCTTTCCCTCAGCTGTGAATAGCGGTGTTCACTATTTGGTTCAACCCGAAAAACCAGACCGAACCAACTCCTTCGGTTTGGTTTGGTTCGGTTTGAAGCCTAAGAAATTTTGGTTTGGGTTGAAACCAAACCGAACAAAAAAAAAAAAGGTTTGGTTTGGTTTCTAGTATTCGTAAACCAAACCAAATTACTTGTAAGGACATAAATTTAGAGTAAATATTTAGTGGTTGCTGTATATATTAAACTAAAATCATTAAAAATTATTAAGTATAATGGAGTACTATGATCCTTTCTATTTAAATGAAGAATATCTTCCTCCATTCATATGTAAATGTAATAAAGTTTTTTTAATTAAAGTGTAGAGAGTAATATGACCCCTTATTTTAAAATAATTTAATTTATTTCATCATTATATGCCTAACAGCCTAAGCCATCTATTAGAAGTTAATTAGAATAACTAAATAGTATATTTTCTCTTTGTTTATAAGAATTATTTATCTATTATATACATTGTTAAATTGTTGAAAACTTATCTGAAAGATAATGTCTCGTTATGATGGCCAAACCAAACCAAACTGAACCAACCAAATAATTTCGGTTTGATTTGGTTTGGTTTCAAAAGTATTTGGTTTGGTTTGGAAGTTTGTTTGGTTTGACTTGGGTTCTCTAAAATTTCTCTAAAACCAAACCAAACCAAGCCAAACCATGGACACCCCTAGCTGTGAATGTTTGAAAAGGTCCCACTGGCCTCACAGATACACTTGCTCCAGAACATAACAATTAGAATTAGGATCAGTTAACTGCTTGGGTAGTTTCTTGTGTGAACTACTAGAGAGTAGTAAGATCATTAGTGAAGAAGGACCAACATGATTTGGTAATCATACATTCAGCTACTAAGCCTCGAAAGTTGACGTTCTTATGTAATCACAACACCGAAATGCTTGCAGCTATGCCATGACAAGGATGGAGAGTGAATGGAAAAGTGGAGGGGTAAACCATAAAAAGAGGACTTTTGACATGCCAAAGTGGAAGAGCAAAACATGCCTTTTGTCATACACATATTCAAAAATGTGCTACGTGCATGTGCTTCAACAAATACCATGAAAGAATAGCATAAAAAGCATGGAAAACCATCCATCAAGGGAGAGGTCTATGAACACAAAGCCATCATGGCTCATCAAAGATCACAAGAAGAGTGGTTTGAATCCTATTATCTGGGTCCATGTGTACGCCTTTTTGGTGCTATGCTATATGGCATATCCTTTTGGTGCTATACTGCAGACAGACAGTCCCTCAGAGTCATGGATTGCGGAATCGGCCGATTCCGATTCGAATCGGCCTATTCGAATCGGAATCGGCGGGTTTCGAGCCGATTTGGGGGGGAATTTACTGTTCCCCCCACCGATTTAAAAAAAAAAAAAAAAAAAAAAAAAACGGGAAGAAATCGGCTCGAACCGGACCAAATCGGGGCCGGACCGGCCAGATCGGCCGGTCCGGACCCGATCTGGTCCGGTTCGGGCCGGTCCCGATCTCCCCCTTAAGGGGGGATCGGGAACCAGGCGCCAGCAGCGTTTCTGCTGCTGGCGCCCGGCCCTTCCCCACTCCCCAGCCCCTCCCCGGCTCGCCGCCGCTCACCGCCGGCCTCCCCGCCGCCGCCGGCCCTCTCTCTCTCTCTCTCTTTTTCTCTCGCTTTTCTTTTTTTTTTTTAGATATCGAGCAAAAGGAGGGGATTTTCATCCCGTCATCGTCGGCCGGCCGTCCGGGATCCGCCGCCGCCGCTGTGGTCGCCGTCGCCGCCGCCCTCGACGTCGGATTTTTTGTTCGCATTCTGATCCGAGTTTAGGTATATTTCGAATTAATTTTTTAAAATTTTAAAAAAATTAGAAATGATGTATGATTGTGTTTATTGTGTAGATCTCTTAATATTTAGGTTGAAAAAAAAATTAGCATGTTGATTAGACAAAATTCTCAAAATTAGCCCTAATTAGAAAAATTAGGGCTTTTGTATGATTAGTGTAATTAAAGGTTCAATTGAGTGTGCCAACCACTCAATTGAACTTGTTAGGACATAAATGTATATTTTTTTGCATTAATTGCATGTTATTAGCGTTAATTAGTTAAAATTAATCCTAATTAGGAGTTAAAATTTAGGACTTTTGTATGATTAGTGTAATTAAGGTTCAATTGAATGTGCCAACCACTCAATTGAACTTGTTAGGACATAAATGTGCATTTTTTTGCATTAATTGCATATTATTAGCGTTAATTAGTTAAAATTAGCCCTAATTAGAGGTTAAAAATTATGGCTTTTATATGATTAGTGTAATTAAGGTTCAATTGAGTGTGCCAACCACTCAATTGAACTTGTTAGGACATAAATATGCATTTTTTTACATTAATTACCTGTTATTAGCGTTAATTAGTTAAAATTAACCTTAATTAGGAGTTAAAAATTAGGGCTTTTATATGATTAGCGTGATTAAGGTTCAATTGAGTGTGCCAACCACTCAATTGAACTTGTTAAGACATAAATGTGCATTTTTTTGCATTAATTGCATGTTATTAGCGTTAATTAGTTAAAATTAACCTTAATTAAGTGTTAAAAATTGGGACTTTTGTATGATTAGTGTGATTAAGGTTCAATTGAGTCTGCCAACCACTCAATTGAACTTGTTAGAACCTGATTGCATTTTTGTGTTTTTATGTTATGTAGGAATATGGCAGAACAGGATGTGGAGCAACATGGTGCTGATCCTGGTTGGCAGCATTGCACACTAGTGGACAGTGTTAGGAGGAGGGTCAAATGCAACTGGTGTGGAAAGGAGATGGGTGGTGGCATCTATCGCCTAAAAAATCATCTTGCTGGCATATCAGGAGATGTCAGTAGATGTGAGTCAGTCCCGCTGGACTTGAAAAAGGAAATGAGGGCTTATATGATGGGTAAAAAGGCACACAAAGATTTATCATCTCAACAACACATGGATTTGCAAGATGAGATATCAGGGCACCAGAGACGAAGGAATTACAGTCTACCTGTTCAGCGCCCGATCAATTTAGATGATGATGATGAGGAGGAGGAGGAGGAGGATCCAGATGACCATGATGCAGAGTACACCAGAGCTGTTCGTGCCAGTTTGTGGACAAATAGAGAAGATGAGGACCGGCAAAGAGGCATAGGATCATCAAGTGGATCAGTGCATGCTGCTTCTCAGCCTGGGAGATTTGTTCCTAGGGGTTCTTCTGGTCGCAAGACTGCTAGTTCTATATTGAGTTGTGGACGGACATCAGATGTGGCACGCAGTCCTATGGACCAATTTTTGTACAGATCAAGGTCTGGCAGACAGCCTGGAATCAAGCAAGCATTAAAAAGAGTCAAGGCATCAGCAAAAAATGCCTTGAAAGGAATTGTGAAATGGGTTTTACATGCAGGTGTGCCAGCACATGCCGCATCTAGTCCATATTTTCAGACGATGGTGGATGCAATTGCAGATGTTGGACCTGGTGTAAAGGCCCCCACACCTCGCTACATTTATGATGATGTTGGGCTTGAAGAAGAGTATAATGACTTGAAGGTATGGGTCGACAACTTCAAAAATGTGTGGAGGGAGCGTGGTTGTACCATCATGTGTGATGGTTGGACAGGGACCACAAGAAGATTCATGATTAATTTCCTTGTGTATTGCAGCGAGGGCACTATTTTTTTGAAGTCTGTGGATGTCTCAAACAGAATAAAGAATGTTAATTATTTGTACAGGCTAATGGATGACGTGGTAGAAGAAATTGATGAAGAAAATGTTGTGCAGATAGTCACTGACAACGAAGCAAGCTATAAAGCAGCCGGTAATTTGTTGATGCAGAAGAGACACCATTTGTACTGGGTGCCTTGTGCAGCACATTCTATTGACTTGATGATGGAGGACATAGGTAAAGATCATTTTGTTGCTGAGGTGGTACAACATGCTCAGATGATCACGGGATTTATTTATAGTCACAACAGGATCTTACATATGATGAGAGAACATACAGGTGGATGGGATCTTCTTCGTGCTGACCCTACTAGATTTGCATCCAACTTCATTTCTTTAGAGAGCCTGAGTAAATACAAGCATCAGTTGGCCCAGTTAGTCCACTCTGACGAGTTTCTGGCACATATAGGGACACTGAGAGCCGATGCTAGAGAAGTTGCATTGGCAGTGCAATCGCTAGTTGGGGAAAGAAGTTTTTGGGATAAGGTTTCTCGCTATCTGAAAGTGGTTGAGCCTCTGGTACGTGTTCTGAGGTTAGTTGATGGAGATGACAAAAATGACATGGGATATTTGTTTGAGGCCATGGATAGAGCAAAGGAGCAATTGAACGAAAGCCTTCCTACTTCTCATGACAAATGGTGGAGGATCATCGATAATAGATAGGAGTCGACTCTTCATCATGATCTTCATGCTGCTGGTTAATTCGTCATCTATTTAAGTTGATTTTATGTTATTAATTTTGTTCACATTTAATTTTATAACTAATTAATATTCAATTTATATGCAGGATATTTTTTCAACCCAAGGTATCAGTATAGTGAGAACGTGTATAATGACGGAGAGGTCCTTCGAGGCACAACTAACGTGATTACTAGAATATCAAGGAATACGAATGAAAGAATAGATGCCTTAGCAGAGGTAACGTACAAAGTAGGAGTTTATGAAAATGCATGCGTCTATCATTAACTTATGTTATTTATATTTATTTTGTAGATGGAGAGATTTAAATTGAAGATTGACATTTATGGAGATGATGACGTCAGGACTGCAGTAACGAGGACAACTCCAGGTGAATTACATAATAAATAGTCAAATATTAAATTTAATGATGCTACCAGTCTACAATGTAGACTCTACATATGATTATTGATATCATCGTCTTTTTTTTTTTTTTTTGAACAGTTGAATGGTGGATCCAGATTAATTACAGATAAGCTGCCACAAATCCTTTGGCGTATGTTGCAGTGCAAGTACTCAGTCAAACCACTTCTTCCAATCAATGTGAAAGAAACTGGAGTACATTCAGTCTCATTCACACGAAGGTTCGTAACATATTGGGGGTTTCTAGGCTGGAGAAGTTGGTGTACTGTCACTACAACATGCGTTAAAAAATCAGGCAGATTCAGGAAAGACAGAGGCTTGAAAGACAGAGATTCATGGAGTTTGCTGGCAGACCAGTTGATGAGCCTGTACATCATATTGATATTGATGAACTGTTAGATGAAGAACACCCACTTCATTCTTGGGTGGAGAGCAGAGCAGCCAGAGATGCACAGCCTGAGTTTGATCCTCAGGATCGGAGTTGGGCAGAAGGTGAATTATATGCAGTAGTTGCTCGAGATTCTGAATTTCAGACAACACAAGAAGGAGGTGCACTAGTTCTTCAGAGGCGCCGAAAGTCAGCCACACTAGAAGACACTACTAGAACTTCTGCCTCTCAGCCAGCACTCAGGAGATTAGCTACTCAGGTGGATCAACAAAGAAGAAATGAGAAAGAGCCAGCGGGACCTTCATTGCAGTCATCGAGCAGCAAAAAGAGAAAACAATCAAAAAGAAAGTCTAAACAACGAGTGGACCCATCAAAAGGAGAAGAATGGACAGTTCAGCAGACTGGAGAGACACCTGAGGACACCCCAACTTTACCACCTCACTTGGCCAGCATGTACGAGGCAGAAAGACAAACCTACAGGCGTAGAAGAAGGCGATTGAGGAAAACAAGCCAAGTGCGGAGTGATGACTCCATTGATGATGATGATGACGATGATGATGATAGAGATGGTGATGGTGATGGCGCTACTGTTGCTAGACTATCAGGAGGTTTTGCACTTGGGAGCAGTTACACATGATACGATGATTACTCTGTACCTCCGAGTCATTCTGAAGGAACTCAAGGTCAGAGACAAAGACAACAAAGGGGATTTGAAGGCCAACAGAGACAGGCAGGATCAAGGAATTCCGGATCGGATCGGGTCCCTGAATCGGGACCCGCCGATCCCGATCCAAATCGGGATCAGATCGGCCGGAATCGGCCTGGATCGGCCAGAATCGGCCGGGATCGGCTGGAATCGGCTGAATCGGGACCTGCCGATCCCGATCCGAATCGGTCGATCCGGATCGGGATCGGCCGATTCTGCATTCCATGGGCAGGATGTGATTGGCCACCATGGGAAGATGCACCTTCTTATCCGCCCATTTTTCATCTCCCTACACTGCCATATTCAGACATCAGCAGCACTACTGAAGGGTACTCTGGACCTCCACCTATACAGTACGGCATTTTTGTCCCTCCAATACAATCAGGAGAAAGTTCAAGCCAACAAGCTTACACACCTAGAGATATTCAAAGAGGATTCGAAGACCTCGCTAGTTCCTTATTTGGCTATGGATATGCACCATACATGTCGGCAGATTATGGCCCGCCTGCTCAAACTTATGAACCGGATGATGAAGGATCACAAATGTGATCTTTCTAAGGTATTTTTCAACAACAATGTCTTTTTTAATTAATGCACAACAAAAATTATTAATGTGACTCTTTAATGTTTATTTTTTATGGATGTACATGAATTGCATTCATTCTTATTGTACATCAATTGAATAATATGTATGTAATTTTTTATGATTTTTTTTAATTTTTTCTGATTTTTTCCTTATTTTTTCTAATTTTTTCTATTTTTTCTGATTTTTTTTTTAAAAAAAATCCAACCTAGTCGGACCGGCCGGACTGAGTCTGGATCGGCCGACTCGGCCGATCCAGATCGGGTCGGGTCGGGATCGCCGGGTCCCGATTCCCGGTCCCGACCCGACCCGGAATTCCTTGCTCATAGTATAGACACTCAACTAGCAGAACCGTTTTGATAACTGTTTAGTTTTGAGTCAGACAATGTATTTAAGCATCTTTAGTTTCAAGGTCAACAAACATTGACAGCTAGTATAAAGTTTAATGGCTATTCAAATGAAGAAGCATACTGATTTATTTTATAAGCTAAATATAGGAGTGATGCATTCCCACCATTTACTTGGAAAAGATTACGGATAAAGCTGTTTCTAGGGAAAAGAGGGAAGTGGTTGTGTTAAAAATGTTCTCCCATCTCAACCAAACACCATCTTCTTAGAAACCAAGGGACGGACAATAATGTCTCTTACACAGACAGAAGCACCATCAGGGTCCTATTTCAAAAACACAATCACCTTTCTTAACTTCACCCACACAAGGTGAGAGAGGAAGCTGTCTGAAAGGATACTGGAAGAAGCAAGTTTGCACAATCCGCCTGTTTTGGAAGGTGGCCAACAGCACAATAAAACTAAAGAAAATGTATACTTCATAGAATATTGCTAGTTCAAGGACTATCAAATGCTACCAGCAACTACGGCATCTTGAAGAATAAGAACCTATCACTTTACCAAGGCACATTATCATATAACCATTTTCTCACTAGGCATCAATCATTTCTAAAAATGTTGTTGTTCCTCTCGGTCCAGGATCATTATCTCACTCTCTCCCAAGGCATCTCAATGAACATAATTATCTCAGACTACTTTTTCAGGTTTATTCATGCTATGCGGACCCTGCCCCACCCCCTTCAAATGATTTTTACTTTATATCAATCATTAACAGAGGTAGGGATTTCTGCAGCTCATGTGGAAGGGAGCATGTTGGCTACCGACTTTGGACAGGTAATATCAGAGAAGAGACTCCTCAGTTGGGTGAGTGGCTAGAATTGTAGGGCTGGATCATAAACCAAGGGTTGAAAGATGGTTGGGGATTGAGACAGGACACTAACAAAGTGTTATCAATAAAGTCAGCATACATTTTCATGATGGATGCCCTTACGCTCATGCAATTTGGCACTCCAGTGGATCCTTGAAAGTCAAGATTCTTATTTTAAATAGGGCAAAACTGAGATGGCCAATGTGATAGATGGATCACATCCATTCTTGGTCTAATTTACCTGCCGCTTCTATGGCAAAAAGCAGTCTCCAGATGTATTTTTTAGGGTTCCATTATCAAGAAGACATGTGAGAGGTCATGCACTTTTGCCCATTGGATCTGCCATCAGCTGTCTATTTTGGAGCTCAAATCTCACAGGACATATTATGATATAATTTGATTGATAAGAAGGTTCAATGGATCATTCTTCAGGCCATGGCTATGGGTTATCTGGATATAGAAAAGCAGTCAAGGATTATAAAGAATATGCAAGATTTGCTAAGGACTGGTCATCTCTTTCTATGGGGTATTTCAACTAACAGCTCTTCCATTATGGGGGCAATAGAGTGATTAAAATTTGTTGGACTGGCTGAGAGCCTTTTCAAGGACTAGTAAGTCCTCCTTTCTAGTGTATGACCTTTATGCACAGTTATTGTATATTCTCCTGAGGGTTTGGTATGGAAAAATATGTTCATTCTTCACTAATGGTGCTTTACCAACCAATTTGCAATGAACATGCTGCTCTTCCCAGTCCAATAAAGCCATAAATGGGGCATGCTAAAGATTCTGCAGTATTCTCCTATCATGACTACATTAAAAGCCATAGCGAAGCAGGCTTCCATAAAAATAAATAAAGAACTTCGGAGTACATAATTCGGAAGTGCTATTAAGGATGTGTTTATTGAAACAGCGGTTATGGTGGAAAAATGCCACATCCAAAGCTAAATCAAGGTGACCAGTAGCTACAAGCACACTAAGAGATATCTCACACAAATTTCCAACAAAAAATAAAGCTAATACTGGCAATAAAAAACTAACATTGACTATGCCATAGCTGAAATGGTCAACCAAAAGTTAAAACCAGTTTTCAATTATTTTACGCAAAATCATGCTATCAGATTTTCGAAGACCATGAAACAGGAAATAGGCATGCAGCAAAATATACATGCGACTCCAACAAAATCTGGCCTAAAGCTTTTGACAAAGAGGAGGGAAATAATGTGATGTAGACCAGATGCAAAAAGGAAAAAAAAGGAAAGAAAAGATGCAAAAAAATGTCATATGCCACAAACCTGTTTTCATTTTCATTAACGATGGTTGAACAACAACATGCATGGTGATTACACCTCCAGGAAGTTCGCCAAATGGTGCTCGGCACTGTGCAACAGTTCGGTGGTTTTCCAAAATTTTCCCAGCACTAATCAATCTCAAATCATTAGCTGTCTTTGGCACTAACTTTTTATCTGAAGTAAAGATTGCAAAATCAATCAGCTAATTCAGTAATAAACAGCCTCCAACATATATGAAAAGCCAAAAAATGAGCAAGCATTGTGTTTCATGTTGAAGAAATACCTTAGATAAATTGCATTTAAGAAGATGGAAAAAGATACAGAACAGTAAAACAAAATAGATGCAAAATAACAAATTATGAACTTAAATTAAGTGTCATATTTTTTTTTACAGAACTTGAATTTCAAGTTTTCAACACAATCGTCAAAGATGGTCCTCTATTATCTCCATTGGTCTCGAAACCTCTCATTGCTATACAAACACAAGAAAGAAGAATGCTTCCCCCTTTTGGACAACAGACAATGCCATGGAAAAGACTTTCTCATTTACCATAACCTTCTAGGATACTAACTGGAAACCAGTAAACTTCATACTTCTCCAAGAAAGAAAAAGTGTTCCCAAAATAAAACCTATAGATGTGTTTCCTCAATGACATCCACACCAGTAGGCAAGATTTTACAAATTGAAACTTCACTCTGGCCTGGTTTGGCACATACCCAAGGGTTTCTTCGGCCCATTGTCATGTAGCCAACATTTGGAAGGAGAGAAATGATTGTCTTTGTAAGGACTGAGGTTTCGGGTTCTGTATTCGGGTCGGGTTCGGGCCAGATTCCCTGGTTTCAACCCTGAAGGGTCTTGAGATTTCTGACTGAATGACGTCAGCACTGCTCGACGTCTTTCAAAAGACGTCTGTCTGTGTAGACGCCATTTAAGTCTGCTTTCTGTTGTGCCACGTGTGCACCACGTGGGCGGGTTTCGGGCCGCAAGAGTACGGCCCATGTCGTGTCGTTTGAACGGCGTCCACGATGGACGACGCGATTCAGACTGCGACCCCTGCGATGTCAGTGTGCGGCGCCAGAGCGTTGTCAGTACGGCCTGTCCTGTCGTCTGAACGGCGTCTGTGGTGAGCGACGCGTTTCAGAGTGCTATCAGTACGGCCCGTCCTGTCAGACTGATTGGCGTCTGTCTCGATCGACGCGTTTTAGCCAGATTCAGATTGACCTCGCGAGCCTCCCCTTCTTTCCCTCATTCTTCGTCTCCACCCTCTCTCTCTTCGCCCTCTCCGCCCCCTCCGCCCTCTTTTCCCCTTTCCCTTCCTCTTCTTCCTCTTCCATCACTCCAATACCTCCTTACCTCTCACCTCTACCTCCACCACTTCCTTCGCGGCGTTCCATTCTCCGAACGGCGGCCGACGGCCCGGCGGAGTGGCGGCGTCCTCGAGGGTACCGGCGGCGGTATGCGGTGCGGCGGGTTGGCGGCACGGAGCTTGGAGGAGTTCAAGAACCGGTAGGGGGACGAACCTTGCATGGACTGTGGTTATTTTGCTTGTGTTTTCCATGGCGGAGCATGATGTATTTGGGGTAGATTGAGCATGTTTAGGGAGTTTAATGGGGTTTCTATGCATGAGGAATTATGGGCTTCACATGGTAATTCGATTTTCTTCTTCGTTTTCCCCCTCTTGGGCAATTTTGGGGTGTTTTGGGGGTGAAAGGGGTGCCCTCGGGCTGAGGACAGGACTTCGTTTCCGGCGCTAAAAGACGTCATGGATGGACGACGCCTTTTAGAAGGACGTCGGGACATCATGACGCCTTTTAGGCAGAAATCGCTCCACCGAGTCTCTGTCAGTTCAGGGAATATGGCGCTAAATGACGTCATGAAGGGACGACGCCTTTCAGAAGGACGTCGGGCCATCATGACGCCATTTAGGCAGGAAATTCCCTGACTATGGGTTCTGTAACCCCGGGATTTGTTGCGAATGGCGTCTGTGGACCCTGACGCGTTTTAAAAGAGCGGCTACCCAGATCGACGTGTTTAAGGCATAATCTGATTTAAATGAACCTATTTTAGGGGCTTGAATGGCGTCGACCTCGGTCGACGCGATTCAAGACAGAACTGCTTAACTCCTGTTATTTAACATATGTCTTTACGATTGGATGGTTCAAATGCATGCTTTAAGTTGTACACTGAGATTGAGGACTTCTGCGTGAATGGAATTACATCATCTATGTGTGTGTGTGCTTATGCGGATATGGAATTGGAACAACTGTGGTTTACGTACGTCACCTTGGGCCGATGGGGAAGGGCCATGGTGTCTGTGAGGCATTGTTGCCGTACCGGTGGGGGAGTGGTACACGTTGTGTTTTACCTTTGGCTGAGGGAAGCAGAGCCACCTTGAGCCCGTCGGGCCGGAGTAGCCGGTGCGCTATCCGAGGGGTTGCTATTTGGTCTCAGCGGGTCGGAGTTTCCCTGTTTGTCGTGGCAGCTTCCGACGCGTTTCTTGCTGTAGAGCTGGTTGTGGTACTGTTGGAGTTGTTTTACCCCTGTAGCCACTGGGCCTGATGTGACCTTTGATCAAGGTTGCGAGTGGTACCCTTCGCCCTTTGGCTTGACGCAGCCCGGGAGGTTAGGGTTGTGGGTAGTTCATGTAGCTTCGGCTTGACGGGGGTTCGTCGGTCCCCAGGGCCCTCCTGAAGCGCCGAGGCCTGGCGTGGAGGCAATCCGGTCGGTAGGACAGTAGTCTAGACTGCTTGTGTGCACACGTAGCTGGGCAGTGGTGGTTCACTGGTCCCAGCTAGTCCTAGTTTGACTCACTGCCTCACCTTACAGTGCCCCGGAACACTGTAGGGGCAGACAGCCATGAGTAGTGGTGGTAGTGTTGTGAGGCGACGTTTTACTTCGGTCGACAGTGTGGTTCGGTCGCTTTGTGGACTTTGGCTGTGAGACGTGACCTTGTGTTGGGTTCTTCGGGTTGCTTAGAATTGTTCCTGCTACACTGCTTATGCGTATGTTTCATATCAGATTTGGGTGTTATGTTTACTGCTTTATTTAATTGCCATATATCTGGATTGTTGCACTTGTGGGTGTGTGAGTGGGAGGCAGGGGATCGGATGATCCCTACTGAGCCCAATTCTGGTGTGGCTCACTCCCTGCGGTTTCAGGTGTGGACCTCGTGGCGTGTGGCGGTGTGTGGTGTCTTCTTGGTGTGCGGACCAGCAGCTATCTCGGTTCCGGGGTATGCCCCGATGTTGTTGTACTTTATTTCTGCCTGTACTTATTTAATTGTTGGACCATGTAATTATTGTTGGACTGTATACGGACATTGTTATCTTCCTCCCTGCGCACTTGTTACATCTTTGTAGTCCGTGTGATTGTTATATTTAACATTGTTTAGCGCTTACTCCTCCAGATGTGTTGTGTGAGATCCGGGTGTGAACCCGCAGTTAATGGGCCGACATCCATTTAGTGACCGGGTCTCCGGTCATCGGATGGCGGGTCGTTACAGTCTTTTCAAGGGAAGTAGACTTTAAATTGAGAATATATGCTTTCGAGCTTCAGATCTAATTTATAATTGGGGTCGTTTTATTTTGGAAGTATCTTTACAGACTTGGGGATAGGTTATTCATGTAACACAGACACTATCTGAGTAGTTTTTTTTGTCATTTTTTTTTTTCGTCAGGGGAGGAATCTCTCCACTACCTGCTTGATTTGTACTACCTCTTTTTATTCTTAATAAAATATGGTGGTACAATCCACTCTCTTCTCGAGAAAAAAAAAATTGTCATGTAGCCAACAACCCACATATAGCACTCTTGAGGGGCTTAGGCTTTTAATCCACCTCTGCGAACCCTGACAGGCCACACTTTTCAAAGATGGGGGTTACCCAAAGAGCATTTATGTCAGCTACCAGCAAACAGGTCAACTCCTTTGTTCATTGCTAAAATAGCTTTTAAATAAACATCACATTTATATGCAAGAAAAGATTCAGCAGAGACATAAAAAATATTTCATGATATCTAGTAAAACACAGTCATAAGTGGTAACTTACATGATATAGGCAAAACAATAGAATAAAAATGGAAGTTTTGAAATAAAAATAAAATGAATGGCTTTCACTATATATAATAAGCTACTTAAGGCAAAACCATCAATAAGTATGATTACAAAGAAGATTGAGCAGCCACTATAAACATTCTATGGCTTCAGTATCCAATAAGCTCGAAGAAACAAAGAAATCTAGTGATAAGAAGAAACAGAAAACAATCATGTCCCTGTCAAAGACAAACAAAACTTTAGAAAAAAAAAATGAAACTGAGAATTTGCAAATTCTATAAATGTTTGGAAAATCTAAAATAATTGACTATCAGCCAGAGTTATCAAGATGAACAAGGCAGGAAATTGAGAGGCGTACCACCTTACTGCATAAACATCAAGGTTATGCACTTAGACTAAGGCTACTTTAATATAAATTTCCGGGTGTTTGCATTCTCAACATTTCCCCGTAAAGTAAAGAATCACAGGTAAGTATTTCCTCAGGGAGTAAAAGATCACAGAAAGTATTTTCCCAAAAAAACAAAAACACATGATTGCAAATCTCATAGGAAAATGGATGGGAAATAAAAAGTGAAAAGAGGGTCCAACATGGAGAGAGAGAGAGAGAGAGATGCAAAAGTAGGAATATAATCACAGGAAATATTTCCCCATGGGAGGGGGTGGGGAAATACTTCCTCGGGAACAAGAGAATATTCTAGGAACATGGGAAGTGTTTCCCCAACTACCTTTTACTCGCGTTTGCAAAACATATGAAAGTTAGTTGAGAAAATACTTCCTAAGGAAATTTTAGGGAACGCAAACACCCCCTTATCTAGTGCTGAGAGGTAGGTAAGGATTTAACAAAGACAATTCCCTTCGAAGCCAAAATGTCGTGTTTGCTTCAGCATAGCAAACAGATGGAGGAAAGAAAGAAAGCAAGACAAGGTAATGAAAGAGTAACTATATCTAGCTTTAAATCGAGCTAAAATAAAAGGCCTCTTGCGAAAGCGATTGAACATGATCAAAGAGCCTAAAGCTATGGGGACAAGCACTATAACACTAACAAAGTTGCCAATGAAGAGGGAAGCAGGCACTTTCGTACAGATGCCCTACACAGGAAAGGGAATTAATTTCATTCCTTTCACAAAAGAATGAATAAGACTCTCAATAGACGAGGAATTCTTGAATGTGTATCACATAGGAACCAGCTTCAAGCAAGCGGTGCGCTAAATAGGTTTTATGGGCGGTAGGAAAAGTGAAAGAGAAACACTAGGCTCGGCTAGAGAGAGACTGAAGGAGAATCAATAAAGCAGAGCTCAAATAATTTTATTTATTTAATAAATGAAAACTACCATTAAAAAGCTTTATAGAAGCATCTTTCTTTCCTTTAATCGCTTCACACCTTTACCCGATAGTCAATCTCTTATACAAGAGTACATTGCAGCAGCAGCTTGTGTGTGCCAAGCCATTTGGCTAATCCATTTTTTGAAGGAATTGCATCTTCAGAAGAAGCGATAGAGATATTAATATGTCTGCCATCTCACTAGCAAAGAATCTGGTCTCTCACAAGTGCCTCTACTTCGAGTTGTCCGTATGACAACTGCGCCTTACGTTTGAAAAGCTTGAGACTTGTGCTACTTAGCCTCTATCCGCGTCTTTAAAGAAAGCTATCGTATCCATGCAACTTTGTTGTAGTGGCCTCACTTAGTGAAATTGGATACTAAGTGGCTTCTTCCTTACTTAGCCAAATCATGGCTACTTTCCTATCACCCACTTCAATCAATCTGACCTTTGTCACTTGGTCAATCTAAAACCAAGCTCATCGAGCTCTACCAATCTGACCCAATCATTCATTCGGGCCCCCTTAGACTCATTTTACCTTTCAACGACGAAACCCGAACTCGATGCTCGTGACACAATCTCCCATTTAGCTATTGAGGAATGCCGACTACAAAGTTGACATCAGCCGCCGAGCAGCCTCCCCAATTTCAAAAATAGTCACCGGAACTATGTCTATTCCCTACTGCGATACCAAGGCCGGTTTGGCATCCAAAAAAAACCTGGCTCCATTGCATCATTCGTGATCCTCCACAAATATTTACCTGCCATGAAGGAGAACCGATCTAAAGCCACCAGTTGCCATCACCCGACTGGGTCTTTGGTAGTCCAAACACAATCCATAGAGACGCCTTCCCAAGTTCTCTTCCGTAAGGGTATGGGCTTATACAATCCCCTTGCCACTTTTTTCTTCCTAACAAAGACGACACGACTAAGAAAATCTTTCAACGTCCCGGGCCAATGGTAGTTCTCTACCCCCAATTGATATGTTTTGTCTTGGTTCCCTGCTCTGCCCTCTAACTCGATAACTTCCATGGGTCTCTCATAAAGACTTTTTCTGTATGCAGGTTCAAAAATAGAACAAGTCATTCATTCTAATCTAAAGTAGTCCACTACTACAATTTCCCCGGGTTCACTGATCAGGCAGCTTCCGTGTTTAATTTTTTAAAAAAGAAGTTTCGTTAAACTTTTACCTCTATCCTTCCTGTGAATTTTTAGGTGCCAAAGGCACCCACCACAGAGTAGACAGTTTTCATTGCCAATGAACGACGGGCACTATCAATACAAGTTGTGAATCATGGCTCTAGAGCTGACATTGGACACATGGATGTGACGAAATAGAACAAACACATCAAAGAGCACAACTGCATATCGACATTGATAGTGGTATCAGAGGTAGCCATCCACATGCATTTGCACAAAAACTGCAAACAACAACGGACATCAACAAGTAGTGGTGACAGCCAATGAATGAAGAAAAGAAGAACAAGAAGCTGGAAAAGATAATATTAACAACGATAAATAATGCAAGACGATGAGAAGAAATCGTCTACCTTTTGCCCTCTTATCTTCTCGTTCTCATCTCCACAAACATCGTGACAACAGATCCTAGAGTTCTTAAGTCTAAGAAAGCAAATGGGTGTAGATTAACTTAGTGCTTCCAATGCTTCTGCTTAGCATTAAAATGCAAATACCAAAGCAACCCACACCTAAGGAAATATGAATAAACTATCCAGGGTTGCAACTTTGGATGGTCAACTTAAACACGAGTAGGCTAACCCGATGATTGGGTTGGGTTGAACCATACCAAGTTAGGGTTGGGTTAGGGTTGGAGAGTCTTTCAACCCAACCTTGAATGGTTTGGGTTGGGTTAAGAGTCAATATGAACAAAGTTAGAATATATTAATACATAAATTATAGTATATTCATTAGAATATATTTCACTTAATCTTATATTTTTAAATAAAAAGTTAGATTACAATATGAACAAAATTGGTCTCAAGTAGTAGCCATGTAATTATGCTTGTAACTTCCTTTTTTAAATTACTTTGTTAAGGTAGATAGATAAATTCATTCATTTTTTTATACATGGAATTTTGGTAGTGAGAAAAGGGAGTTAAAAGTATGAACTATTAAGCATATAACCCTACTCAACCGAACCCAATCCGACCCAAGCCGACAAAGGTTGGGTTACATGGGTTGGTTTGGGTTGGGTTAGGGTTAGGGTTGAGGGGTCTTTGAGACGGGTTGGATTAGGGTTGACCCCAACCAGATCTAACCCAACCCGAGTTGCAGACCTAAAACCATCCATAAAGATCTCAAGGTGGCCAGGGTGGTAATTAAGGCACCAAGGCAACACCAAGAATAGCACCTTTTAGTGTGCTCACCTAGGTGCCCTGGTCACCTTGGACTTTGTAATGCCTTGTCACCTAGGCCATGCCTTGAAATAGTGCTATCAGCATTAACTGATTTCAGAAAGTAGCTTGTCAGCTATTACTAGAAATCCAGGATCATAATCATGTAACTGCCATTCAGAAGCTTGGATAAAGGAAAGCCCTGAAGCACCATAAATGCAGCAGAAGCAAGATGGATGTATCCCACATCAAAGAGAAGCAAAAATAAAGAAATTACCAACATGCAACAAATAGCAGAGTCAAGATTCCTTAGCTTGCACCAGCAAGACCCCTCTCTGCTCCATCCACTGTCCAAAACGTCATCTCCATAAAATGCCAAATAACATCCTCCAAATCCATCAACTTCCAGAACTACCCATATGCGATAATGGAAAGTACTACACTTATTAAAAGGTCATCACTTTATCCTCGAAGTTATCCCAAGTGTTTCCATTGGTTATATCAGGCACATCAAGCGAAAACAGAAAAAAAAGGAGCATGGGTTGGTAAAAAAAAAAAAAAGGAGCATGGGTTGATAATCCAATGCCGTCCACATTTCATTATTTCAGACCTAGGAGTATTTAAACTACTACTATGCTACCGATGCCTCTCAAGCATAGCACAAAAGCCACAAGAAACCAACCAAGGCTACAGAATCAGCAACACCAGTACCAAATTTTCAACAGGAAGTGGAAAAAGATGGAATTTTGAAAGCTCATCGAATTAAGGCTGAGGTCCAAATGCCTCACCAACTTTTGATAACTTGGTAAATAAGTTTATTTCTACATCAGAATTTCAAATCCGAAATTCCAATCCAACATGGGCTCAAAAGAGTAAAATGTGCTATCATAACGCAGAAACAAACCAACAGAAAAGCAGCTATTATGTGGACATTTCTAGACAATCATATGCACCAACCAAATATTACATGGAAATATATTAAGAACGTACAATAGTTATCAAGAAACGATGAAAAGCAATAACAAAAGCAAAGCAAATTACATCACAAGGATCTAACCTCGTGGCCATTCGGAGACAATCCTCTCCTTCACCATCGCCACCGTCGAAGCCCCGGCATACTGGATCGGACCTATGTCCGTCCCATCATAGAGCCGAAATTTGAGCTCCACTAGATCCTCTTCCGGCATTTGGAGATTCCCCAAGATCCAAAACTGCGGAGACCACCAAAACAGCCCCAAACGAGGGAAAATTCCAAAAGACGAAGGCAATTCCCGCCGCCAAACACTAGAATCACAGAAAACATAGCTATACCAGCTCAATTCGATCGGGAAAGGAAACTTCACCTACATCAGCAACAAGAAACGGGAATACAGCGAGAAACGGTACCTTGAGAGATCAAAACGAGAACAAACAGCAAAGCGATTCAGATCTGCGATCCACCAAGCTTCTGCTACCAGAAACAGTGGCCGTCGAGGGATTTCTAGGGGGATCGCGTGGGGGAGGCGAAGGTGCAGAAGAATGATACAATTCCTTCTTTTCTTCCTGCCCTTGTCGAAGTCAGAGCTCCATTAGGGTTAGGGTTTTCGAATCTTCTTGTAGTTATAGTGCGGGGTGGGAAGGGAAGACGAAGAAGGGGGGAAGGGGAGAACATAGGAAAGGAAGAACTGGTGATGACACGGAACGGGTCGGCGTGACGGGCTTTAATGGGGCCGTCGGTGCCCGAACGAACCGGACGCCGCGAGTCCTATTGGCCGAGTGTCGAGAGGATGACGTAGTATCGTGGCGGGAAACATTACCTATAATTTTTATTTGGGTTTCTTACATATAACACCTATAATCTTGTGCTTTATAAATAAGTCTCCCTAACCCGATTGTTTACAAATGAATCCTTACAATCTAACTTTCTTACAAATAAATATTTGTAGAGGTTTATTTGTAACACTTTTAGGGACTTATTTCTAAATTTTAAAGATCTTTCACTAATTACGGTAGATTATAAAGACTTACTTATAAACAGTCAAATTAAGAAAACTTATTGATGATATCATAAGATTATAGGAGTTTACATGCAAAAAGCCTTTTTATTTTTAGTACAAGGTGGTGAGAAAAAAAGGTGTCGTTATTGAGTTGGGCGGGCGGGCGGGTGACGTGTCTACTCAAGGAGATGCGTGGCGGACTTGGCATCTCGGGAGGCCAGCGCTGCAGACGGGATCCACCAATCGGACGGCTGAGGGCAAGTGTCGGCGGGGGACTTAGTGAACGGGTGGCTGCCGACGCGGGAGGCGCCCACGTCTTTGTCATGGAGAGGCTGCACGTCGGATGGATTTGGGTCTACGGAATTTACAAGACCTATTTATTTCTTGTTTGGTGGTACGTTTGATGGTTCAATTGGGCCCATCACAACCACATGTCCCAGAATTTCTACTTTTTTATTTGTTTATTATGTTTGGTAATTAAATATAAAAGTTATACGACGACAGTTTCCAAGTTATGTTCGGTCTCGTGTCAGAATATTCTGAAACGGTAGGATCCCATTTTCCATGGACATTGTTTTAAACCCTTGGTTGTTACGTCCATTAAGCCAGCTTCACTCAAATGCCAAATTACCCTCCCCTCTACCATGTGCTCTAATCGCCTGCCATATTAAAAAGAATAGAGATCCCCTAATAGTAAAAGTCCACTGTAAATCAAAATAAGAAGATCAAAGTATTCTTCTTATTTTATTTTACAAACAACCAAACAAACATTTCTTGATTCTAAAACAATAAAATTTTACTTGTTTAGAAATCAGCGATTTTGAAACAGATGATTTACAAAATTTTACACTAAAACAAATAACTCCTAAATGTAAGGTTAGATTGAACTCAATAGTACGAGAGGAGAAGATTTTAAAAAACTATCTCTTATACTACTTTTCCCATTCCCAAATGAGAGGTGAATTTGAAATCTTTTCTCCCATCTCTCTCTCTCTCTCTCTCTCTCTCTGCACTTATTGATTTCCAACCAAATCTGCACTGACAGGAATCGAACTCTAACTCTATTAAAAATGGTCGACTTTTTAGGATGGGATTTTTATATATATATCATTCAGGTACACTATATTTGCATGTTTACCTCCAACTCTCACATATTAGTATTAATATTTTTAAAATCTTTAAAAAGTTGTACTCATACGTCTCAACCTAATGATTTTGCATAAATATCTTTAAATTTACTAATATTATATATATATATATCATTTAATTCACTAAAATCTTACATTATGTACTCCCGACACCTCGGATGATATTATGATTTATGCAATATTTTTGACATATTTCGTTAAAATTCACCTAAATTTGACGGGAGAGATATAAATATAATTAGGGGTGTCAACGGATCAACGGGATCCGAGAACCCGACCCGGGTCCGCGCTAAAAAGCCAGATTCAGATCACTAGTTTTGATCCGAAAACAACTTTGGGTCACGCCCGGGAAAGTTAAAAACGGGGCAGGCTTCGGATCACTCGGAAGAACCATTTCGGATCAGGGCATTTCTTGCCCCGATTCCCATTCCGTAGCCGCAGCGAGGGTTTCCTTCTACGATCTTTACCCCACTGCAGCGCTCCTCCCCGCCCAGCCCAACGACCCTCCCCCCTGCCGCAGTGCTCTGCCCCTCCGCCCATAGCACTCTGCTCCCCTGCTTGCTCGCCGCCGTGGCGCTCTGCCCCCCTCCCGCGTGCTCGCTCCAACGCTTCGCCCTCCTGCCTCAGCCCTCTGCCCTAGATGGTGTCTTCAGTTATTAATCCAAACCACCAGCAAGGAGCTCTGGTCACTGAAGATCTAACCCTTGTCACCCTTGGAGATAAGGGTCTGTAAGTACTTCACCAAGGTATCCTCCTTCCTTTGATCTGCCATTAAGGGCAGTGACCGGTTGGTCTTACAGCCTTCTGATCTCTCTCTCTTCTCTCATTTGTTTATGTATCCCACCACTTGCATGTAGGTTGTCATTCTTGTGGCTGGCCATTGCTGCGCGTATGTTTGGTTTGATGCATTCTCAGAGGTGTTTGAGCTTGGTCTTTGCCTCCTACCATTGATTAATGCTTACCTCTGGAGTGGGTGATGTCTGAGATGGGTGGGATGGGTCAGAAGTTTTGCTTATAGCATGGGATGTGAGTCTGTGTCTACATTGCAAAGAACCTAGTTGTGGTTCTTACTAAAGACTTGAATTTTGCAGAAAACGTCCCATAGTGATGGGGTTTTGAGAGGCCATTTGAATGTGACAATGTTTCTAGGAAGGGCTGGTTTGGTGGGTGGAAGAGTAGGAAATGCATAGGGGGTTCTTATGGAGAACAGGGATGCATTCTACAGAGTGCTTGGACATCTCTATGCGTCAAGTGCGATTTTCCATGTATTTTCACAAATTAAGTAACCAAGGAACATCAGGAGTCATATAAAAAAAGAGAACAACTCTTCTCAGATCCGAAACCCATTTTTAAGATCCGGATTAGATCTTTATTAAAGATCTGACTAGTTTACTTGGGTGAGTTAAAATTTCTCTCTTCTTGTATTAAAGATTTACCCTTTTTTCTTTTCTTTTTCTTCATCACCAGCTAGATCTTTATATTTGTTCTTTCCCAATGTCACTTGTTTCTTGTCTGCATGGGTGATCAAATGCAGGGGCGTATGATGATGAAGATGTTGCTGCTCACACCTACGATCTTGCGGCCCTCTAGTACTGGGGCCCGGACACCATCTTGAACTTCCCTGTGAGTTCACTGCCCATTTATGCGTAACTTGTTCAGCTATTCATCATATGCCATAAGGACTGGTATATCTGTCTTGTAGTGGTGAATGCTTTTGGTTCATGCCTCACTAAGTTCTTTTACATCTACTAATAGTCAATTTTATAATTATTGTCATGTAATTAATATTTTAATGTTGGAATGTTAATTTTGTGATGGGTATGTAGGGGCATTTGGTGTTTAAAAGATATGGCAAGTATTTCAGAAAGCATCGATTTTGATGTAGAGAATGTGGAAACAAGTATTGAACAATCTTCTAGTAGACATCCACAGATAGGAAGGAAGTTGCGATCTAAGGTTTGGTTGGATTTTGAGAGAGTTGTAAATGACGATGGGAGTGTTGTTGCCATCTGTCGGTACTGTCAAAAACAACTAGTTGGTGGTAGCACAAGTGGGACAAAACACTTGGGTAACCACACTCAACGATGTCCTGATGCTCAAAGATAAAAAAGAAACAGAAAAGATGCAGAACAATTAGCTAGTGGAGTTGTTCAGGAGAAGCCTATGTTTGTATTTGATAATGAGAAAAGTAGAGAAGATTTTGCAAAAGCAGTCATTGTGCACCAATATCCATTTTCTATCATTGAGCATGGATTCTTTCGAAAATTTTTAGCGAATGCTCAGCCCGAATTCACTTTGTTATCGCGTAATACAGTGAAATCGGATTGTATGAAGTTGTATGCCAAAGAAAAAGAGAAGGTGTATTCATCACTTGAGAGTCTCACTTGTCGAATGAGCTTGACATCAGATATGTGGACTTCCATCGGCAATTATGGTTATTTATGTTTGACATGCCACTATATTGATGATGATTGGAATTTGAGAAAGAAGATCCTCAATTTTGAATATGTTGAGGCTCCCCATGGACATAGAGAAATAACAAAAGTATTGATTGACAAGTTAGTAGAGTGGAACATTCATAAAAAAATATTTTCTATTGTACTAGATAATGCTATAGCAAACAACAAGGCTGTTAAGATGCTCCTTAATGATTCTACATTTAAAGAATTCTTGCTTCTTGATGGATCTTTGTTCCATGTCAGATGTAGTGCTCACATACTAAATTTGGTTGTTCAAGATGGTTTGAAAGGAGTCGAAAATGTTATTGTCAAGATACGTGAAAGTGTGAAGTATGTGAAAGGTTCACAACTAAGGAGGGAGAATTTTGTGAAAGCTGTACGACGAGAAAAGGGTCCTCAAAAGTTGTTGATCTTAGATGTGCCTACCAGATGGAATTCTACATATGCGATGTTAGAGACTGCTATTGAGTTTGAAAAAGTATTCTCATGCTTACATTTGTATGACTCGGCTTATGTTCATGCACCTTCGACAAAGGATTGGGAGAATATTAAACTTATCTTGGAATGTCTGACTATTTTTTATGAAGTGACAGAGAGACTTTCGGGAAGTAAATTTCCAACTGCCAATCTGTTTTTCGGTGATATATGTATAATTCATGTATCTTTGAAGCAATGGTGTTGTCATGAAGAGCCATTCATTTCTTTAATGGCTTCACGGATGCTTCTCAAATTTGAGAAATATTGGAAAAAAATGAATATACTTCTTGCAATTGCATCTATTTTAGATCCTCGGTTCAAGATATTTATGGTGAGATATTTTTTTGAAAAGATTTATGGTAATGAAGCTGAAGAGAAGGTGGAAGAAGTGAAAATAGGATTGCAAAGTCTTTATGATGTTTATGCTGTTGGTGTGCCTACAGGATATGATATCTCATCTGATAGTAAAAGTGTCAATGTTTCTTGTATGACTAAAATATCAAGTAGAACAATAAGCTCCTCCTCAAAAAGCACATTGAAATCTATGTACATGGAGTTTGATCAATTTTTACATCAATCATCGTTGGTCTCATCAGAAAAATCTGATTTACATATTTATTTGGAAGAACCAGCAAAATCAGAGGATAATTTGGACATCTTAAAGTGGTGGAAGACTAACTCTTCTAAATATCCGGTGCTTTCATTAATGGCCCGTGATGTGTTGGCAATTCCAATGTCTACTGTGGCATCAGAATCAGCTTTTAGTACTGGAAGTAGGGTGTTAAACAAATATAGAAGTTCATTGGATCCTACTACTATACAAGCTTTGATATGCACTGAAAATTGGCTTCGTGATGATGTCTCTTCAATTGATACGTCAGAGGAAGATGCACTTGCATCTATTTTTGCAAGCAGTAAGTTACTTGATGAATACGAGGATGATATAATAGAAGTTCCTCATGAGGACACATTTGAGATATCTTCATCTTCTGATTAGGTACTTTTTTTTTACAGTTAATTCATATTTTTCTTCTCAATTTAAGTTTTCTCTTTGTCTTTTCTTTAAGTATTGATATGCCTTCATTTATAGAATGTTAACTTGTTGGTGTAGCTTTTCAATTGATTTTGTGGTATTTTCTATTTGTTCTTCCTTTTCTCAATTAGTTGGGTGCCATTACTCCCCTCTAGTTGCTTCCTCGACAGATTCAGTATTAATAGGCCTAAAGTCAATAGTATTATGATGATCTCCAAGATCTTGTAATCTGGTTCTAGCATCGAAGAAATTCATTTTCTTTAACTACCTCAATTTCATCTGCAACTTACAGATCTTGATATTATAATTGGTATCAAAAGTTCTTATAATGCTGGTTGGAGTAGGGGACCATTCAAATATATTAAGGTGGGCTGCATCTTTTCTAGAATCTCAGTGCAATGCATTCAAATAGTTTTATGTGGTTATCAGAACCAGAAAAAGGGGAGGAAGGTGAGGCTCATGTGCTGGTCTGAATGCTGTCTGAGGTCATCACAACAGGGAACCTTATCATGTCTAGGTCACTCAGTAGTCAACCACTCAAAAAACAAAAAAAAAGGTCACTCAGTAGTCAGTACTAGGGAGGGCTGCACGTCTTTCCCTAAATATCCTAGTCTAAAGAAAAGCCAGAAAAAAAAAAATGAGATCATTAGTTGCCATGGCATGGTGGGCAAGACCAATAGGAGAATACCAAAACCCTTGTGACAAGATATTTTATAAGCAGAAGGTTTGCTGTCGTGGTTCTATTGGCTGGGTGCACTAGCTGAACCATAAAGTAAGACCATGGAATAGATCTGAACTGAGTGGCCCTCACACCTCTGAGCCATGGCATGCAGGATAGAACCCAATAACAACTTGTTCTTCTTGCTTCTCTTCCCTGATCTCAGCCACTAATAAATCAACCATGCAATTTGCATTAATGGTAATGCATAGAAACGTTTTTGACACAGGATATAAAAGAAAAGGAAGGGTTTGAGAAGTAGGATTAATAAAACCCTGTTGGACAAACCATTACAGGAATTATACATCTAATTTAGCAATATCTGGCTTCCTTGATATAGCCACTACCAAGTTGAGATTGGTAATGTCCCCCATGTTAGCAGCCGTAGGTCTACAGAAAAAGTATTTATGCGGGGGTTTTGAGTTTATAATAAAGCTGAGGTGAGTAGATGTAAACTAAGATTATTGTGGAAAAAGAGTTTATGGTAACTTAAACATGTTTGTGACCTGTATCAAAACCGGCTCTTGGAACTTTTTTTTGGGCCCTTGTTCAAACTCTAGTTCTCAGAAAGGAGTAAGCTTTCCTTATGCTTACAGTAGACTATGGTTTATGGTTATATTGCTCTATCTAGATGTACCTGATCTACATACATCTATATCTGGAATTCCTTATTCTTATCCAAACAATGGTTCTAAGAGTTCACATGTCAAGAATTCAACGGGAAGGTGAGGCAGCTTGCCTGTGAATGTGTTGTTAATGTTGAATTAGAACAGGATGATGAGACATCTCTTGAGCAGTGAAAGTGTAAAAAGACATTAGACTTTGGAAGCCGTCTATATGACTCTTTGGTTGTTTTTTTAGCTTTCAGTTAAAAAAAAGTTTAAATTAGAGTATACACTGTAAACCCTCTAAGATTTGTCGTAACCTCAATTATGTTTCTGCAAACCAACTAAGTATGAGTTTACAAAAATACATTTACGATAACCAAAATGAGGATGAATTTGTATATGATAACTCTGCATTTTCTTCAGTTGCATCCATGATTATGTTGTGCAAGGCAAGATGAACTTTCTGAAGTAGAAACCATTTTCTTAAGTTCTTACATTTCCTGGTTTCCCAAAGATCCAAATTAACATTTGATTCCAAATGTATGTTTGCTCTTACATTGTTTAATTAGGCTTTTGCCTCAATTGAAGCATGCAAGTGACGTATTTTGGTGCAAGGTTACGTTATATGTTTTTATGCTGAGATGAGATTTTAACCATAAATACTGTAGTTATTGTTTGGGACTGAAACTGATATTCTCTAATAGGATGTTGACTTATATGTATATTGTTGCAGGGTGGAATACTCAGAATTCATGTCCCTTGTATATGGTGAGACCAATCAAATAGTTGAACTTCGTCCTCTTTCTAAGAGGCCTCTTAGAATTCCCATACCACCTTCATGGGACTGTGTAAGGTCATCTGTTGAGGAAGGTCCCAGCATAATGGGGAGTTCTCATAGTATAGAGAGGCAACCACAACAACAATGTAGTGAAGAATCAGCCCCTTCCATGTCCACAGTTGCTTCATGTATGGACACATGCAGTTTAGATACTTACAAGCATAATGGTTTATCTTTTCAAGGCTCTATAGCAAGGACATCCAATATTTTGTGTTATTTTTTGAAATGTATTCACTGTAGTCATTTAATTTTGTTCCCTAAGACCAAAATGGGCAAAAGGGCTTTTTGTGAGCTGATGCGCAAAAACAGGATTAACTGGGTCCCTAGAAGCATAACAGGTTGTCTTCATATAAGCCACTTAATTTTACAATTTCTGTTGTCCAAGCTATATATTGTGTATTGCAGTTTCTGTTTTCTTATTTTAGGCTTGTAAGCAGGTGCAAAATGGCTCAAATTTAGGCTTGTAAACGGGTATAAATAACTCAAACTCTAGGCATGTGAATAGGTGCAAACAACTCAAACTCTGGGCATGTAAATAGAAGTAAAGTGCTCAAATTCTAGAATGTAAACAGGTGTAAGCAATCAGACCCGAAACCCATGTTAGATCCGGATCCGGATCCATGCAATGGCCAAAACAAGTTTCACATATGAGATTTCGGATCAGATCCGAAATCCGTTTCTGAAATTCGGATCAGATCCGAATTCGGATCCGAAATACCTTGTGGAATTGGATCCGGATCTAAATCCGAATCTTATATTTCGGATCTTATTTCGGATCCCTCCTGACCCGACCCGGATCCGCTCCATTGACACCCCTAAATATAATATTTTGAATATTCTAAAGGTATTGATGATAATATGTGAGAGTTCGAGGTATACATACAAATATGGTGCATTTGAGGAGTATATATTCAAAAAACCCTTTTAAGATTTACCACCCTGGCATGCAATTAACAGCTAAGCTCTCATCTCCTTCGTGGAAATAAGATTCTCTCCAGTTTGCTGCCCCATAAATAGTGATAAGGAGGTATCGTTTGGAGAAGAAAAGGTCGTCAAGCATGCTCTTTTGGAGATTATTCGTTGTCGTCTTTTTTCTTTATAAGGTTGATGTTGGAGATCGCAAGCACATCGAATTTCCCATTCTGCTGTTGCCTCATAATCAAGTGAGAAAGTAGATTCCGTAAGTCCATAGATCTTTTACTAGTTGCATATATGTCTTCTTAGATATGTAAGATCTCTTTCATGTAATAAACAATTTTTTTTTTCAGACAATAGTCCAAACGATTAGATACAAAACCCAACAATTAGCCCACCGGAGTTCGACCCAGAGGGCCACCTCAAATCCGCCGAAAACTTCCCCGCCCACAACGCCCACTCACCCCCCGCGAGAGGCGAACGCCCGACCTCCTACTTCCAGGGAAGAGGGTGTCCCAAGAGAACCCCAATGGGCTACACCACACGGACACAATAAACAAAATTTTAAGATCTAGAGTGCCTAACGCAAAAATATGTTAAGATGCAACATGTTAATGTCTTAATTCCCTAACTCTGTAAAGCATGTGACCTATAACATGCATGCCCTTGTCTGATGCACAACGTTAGGAAGGGGAGCTCAAAGTGAGCATTGGCCTTTAAGAACTTGCAACCGTAATGTGTTCTAGCTTAAAACACTTGATATGTTATTTTGTTAATGCATTACTGTGTTAACATGTTTACCTTACTTCTTAACATATTACTTCGTTAACAAATTATTTTGTTAAACATATTATGAGGCTACTATATATGTTATTACTTAATATGTTACATGTTATCAATGAATATATTAAGAGGTTAGTACCTAATAGTTAACAAGTATTTAGTTGATAATTGCTTAAGTGTTATATGGAGATAAAGATGGAAACAAAAAATGAATGTTCTAAATTCCCAAGCCCGAATGTTCTAAATTTCCAATCCCCGATCCATCCCTTGCTCACTCATCTTAACAAAGAGAAAGAAATCCACACCCCAAACCCCCATCCGCCACGTTGACAACCAACCGTTCAATAAGGCCTTTTATCGCCACTTTCTCTCTCACACGTTTCTTACTTATATTATTATTATTATTATTATTGTTATCTCTCTTTCACATTTTTCTCTCACCTCATTAATATTTTTATCTCTTATTTTCTATCTCCTATTATTATTATTGTTGTTGTTGTTGCAATTTTTTGGAATAATAATAATTAATTTTGACATCATCATCATTATCATTATTAATATTGATATAGTGTCATAAGATAATAATAATTAAATTTGATATTATTATTATTATTTTAAAATTATTATTATTATTGTTATTAATGATACCAATCTCTCTCACACTTTTCTCACTTTTATTATTATTATTATTATTGTTGTTGTTGTTGTTATTGTTGTTGTTGTTATTATTATAAAAACTGAGACAATCTTTTAGATAATAATAATAAATTTTAATATTTATTATCATTATCGGGATAGTCTCATGGAATAATAATAACTAATTTTGTTATTAACGAGACATGTCTCTCTCTCATTTTTCTCCCCATTTATATTTCAACACAACATTTATTAGGATAATCTCATGGGATAATGATAATAACTTTTAACTCACTTTTTAATTTTCTCTCTTAATTCATATTTCAATTGGATACAATAGTTCTGTAATATTTACCAAACAACTAACTTAATATTCATAGAAAAAAATATTTATTTTTCTAAATATATATTCTTCTATAATTATTTTATTCATTCTTTCAGAAAATATAAAATATTAACTTCACTTATATTAATTATAATTTTTTTATTCAAACATGTTAACTCGTCGTGCATCGCAAGAGATTGCAACTAGTCTTAACAAAGACAAAGAAATCCACAACTCAAACCCTCATCTGCCATGTTGACAACCAACCGTTCAATAAGGCCTTTTATCGCCACTTTCCCTCTAATGTCCAATTGATGGTTTTGGTCAATACCGTCGTCCCTTGAGATGCCCAAGTCCACCACACATTTCTCCAAGCATGCATGCCCACCTACTCCAAGTCTATAATGACACCTTTATTTCCGCTTCCTTTTGCTTACCAATAGGGATGTAAATTGGACGGGTTGGCTAGGTTATGTGATTATTTGGGTCTAACCCAAATTCAAAATAATTCAGTCAAATTTTAACCAACTCAAATTCAGTCCAAAATTCAATAGTAAGTGGGTTGGATTGGACTGGCTATGTTTCTAAATGGCTTGTTAGTGTTTTATTCTTTTTATGAATTATTATAAAAGTCAATATTTTAAACTGGTCCAGTCTGTTTTCAATCCAACTTAGCCCATATTTATCTAATGTCAACTCAAATTGAGTTCAACCTAATTTATATAACTTAAGTCAACCCAATTTCCTTTAATATAGACTGAGTTGGATTGGGCCACAGGCTGACCGGCCCGATTGACACCCCTACTTACCAAATAAATAAACATGAGCTATGTAATCTAGTTTGGGCACTAGCTTCTCCTAGGATTGTAAATTGGATCAGATGTATATGGATATAACCTGACCTTATTTCTTCTCTTTTGGATATTCACTATACCTAAGAGCATTAATGGACTGACTAGCCTACAAGCTTAGTAGATTGCCTATCATGACCTAGACTTGGGCTGCCGCAAGTGGCCCATTAGACATGTTTCAAGCTCATGAATCAAGGTTCTCATTCAATGGGTCAAGTTGGGCTTGGTTAGTGTGAACCATTGGGGTACAAGACATATAAGTAGCTATTACAAAGAAGAAACACTTGCCACTATGCAATCACCATTCTTCTTTGCTCTCTCTTTGCCAAACCTTAGCCCTCTCCTCTCACAATAGCGATAGGTCGATGGCACCCAGTGACAGGTCAGCATCACATCCTCCCTCTCTCATCCTCTCCTATTACAATAATGACAAGTTTGCAATGCCTGGTCAGTAGCGTCTGTAGTGGGTCGGCGTTGCCTCCTCCCTCGTCTATCCTCTCCACTCACAATGGCCCCTAGCAGTAGTGTCACCTCCTCCCTTTCTTGTCCTATCCTCTCACAATGGTGGCGAGTTGGCAATAGCCACAACACCTAGTTGGTATTGTCTGTGGATAGATTAGCATCACCTCTTAGTGAAGAAGAACCAAGGCCCAACTAGGTGACAACAGGGTCACTCTCTTCTCCTCTCATGGCGATGGCCTCTCGAAGTTATGGGCTAGTGGTGCATGGCACTATGGTACGGGCCCGCTCTCTATCTCGCGGGGCTGTGGCGTTCGCCGGGTTGCTGCGTGGCACAGGGGCGTGCCGTGGTCGACGGCGGGGAGAGAGAAAGAGACAGGGAGATAGAGAGCGGGATGAGAAATAGAGGGATAAAGAGAGAGAGAGAAGAGGAGTAGAGAGAGAGAGATAGAGAGGGAGAGGAAGAAAGAGAGGGTGAGCGTGAGAGAGAGAGAAAAATAAAGAGAGAACTCGGTGGAAAAGGGAAAATAGACAGAGAACAGTGCCAAGAGGAAGAAGGAGAGAGAAGGAGTACAATTGAGGGAGGGAGAAAGAGAGAGAGAGAGTTTTAAAAAAATAAGAGAATGGAGAGTGCGTGAAAGAGAAAAAATCTTAAGATGGAATTTTGAATTTCAAAATTTAACACCTAAAGTAAAAAAAAATTGAATTTGAATTTAAAACTAATCTCCCTTTAATTGGAAGAACCTCCTCTAAGAGATTTTTCGAAGTTTAAATTTTAAAGAGGAGAGATTTCTCTCATTGAATTTCAAGATTCTTTCCTTCTTCGATCTCTCTCTTAGTTGGCATGTGGGCCCCACTTAAAGAGAAAGCACAATAAAAATAAATCATTATTTTTATCAGGATTCGAATCAAGGTCACTTCAATAGAATTTAAGTAGTCTAATCACTATGTCATCTGCTCATTCATGTCTTACATTAATACACAATAAAAATTAAATTCTTGCAGTAAATAATTGTAATTCTGCATTGGCATAAATCATTCAGATGTATATCAAGCCCTCGACAATTATCGAAAAGCCTTTATTGATAATGAAATTCTCACAAATTTGTTGACACTCAATTAATCATATAAAATGATGATATTTTCAACTCTGAATTTTACAAAATTGATATCTTTGAAAAGATCAACAATTTATCTATCATTTCATATGGTTTTGTACATAAAATCACAAATGTAATGTGCAAATTCTATCTATTTATTATCTAAAAATATGTAATTATCAGTAAACCCTTTTAAGAACTTATTTGTAATACTCTTAGGAGTTTATTTGTAAGTTTCAGGAGCATTTCACTAATTCACAGTAGACTTTGAGGACTTATTTGTAAATAATTAGATTAAGAGAGCTTATTTAAAATATTACACAGATCTCAAGAATTCACACAATAAGTTAACAATGAACTTAACACAATAATAGATTTAAGCCCATAATTATCAAGGATCAAATATCAATGTATTTGGAAATTATAAAATATGATAAAACTGGATAAAACTGAATTCCAAATTAGAAATAGCTAAATAATAGATTACATATTCAAATGAAGAACAAACTAATCATATTTGAATTCCAAATTTAAAATCAGTGTTGTAATTACGTATAAAAATATCTATCCGGGACTATTTTGCATGGATAGTATTTAACGAATGATACTATTTGACGCAGATAGTAGATTCCTTGGAACCTTGGTCCATTTGGTACCATGTAAAATGGGCTGCAGGAAAGACTCTTCCCGAAAAAGTTTTCAAAGGTAGGTGGATTTATCTTTGGTTCGTGAGATTTCTTCTCCGGATAATCAGACGAATCTGGAATTCTCGTCTAATTAGACAGACCTATCAACTAGTGCGAAATTGTCTCTAACTTTAGATGATATCTCGGTTTCCACTAGGATTGGAACCCCGATCGTTTGTTTACACTCATACATACTTGGCCACTGTGCCACCCTTCCAAAAAAAAAGAAAAAAAAACTCGTCAACGGTAGACGCACAAGATATGTTTTTCTCCGATCTATTCCTTTTGTTTGGGATTGGGTCATGGGTGGCGGAGGGCCGCCAAGGACGGTAGTGGGTCGGTGCTACATCCACTCTCTTGTACAGCTTATCCCTTGTTCTAGATTGACACAGGGTTTCAAGACTTCCCAAGGATTTTTAGATTGGGATTACTGAATATGTTTTCTTATCCCTTGTTCTCAACGTGATGGGTTGATTAGGTGCGCATGTCCTGCCTTTTGCTTGTGGGTTTATGGCGGTTTTAGTTGTAGTGGGGAGTGGGAAGTGGATGGCTTGGCTGGGTAGTGGGCACTGGCTCCATCTCTGTGCTCTATTTTGTTGGCCGGAATCTTTGTTTCTTTTGATGGAAGGGTGCCGAAGTACACGCAGTATATTTAATAATGTGGATAGAAGAACTATAACACTACAGAGGTTATGTATCTGTCTATGAAATTTACAAAAGAAGACTTCTAGAGTGCACAAGGAAACACATGATAATAATGTGGGCACAACGTTCTTTCTTTGGACTATCTGATCAAATACCAAGTTAGGATGTTCTCTTAAAAAGAAAAACAAAAAGAGTTTTTACAGTACGATTCAAATTTTGATTATGTGGGGTATTAATTTTTTTATTTGAATCATCTGCTCAAATGTCGAGTTGATCTCCCAGCTCAAAAAATTAAAAAAAGAAGATTCTTTGACTCTGCTATATTTATGTTAGTTGATAATGTGAGAATTCTTTTGTAAGCAAACAAATGTATGAAATCATTTTCAGAAAAAAAAAAAATTGGGAAAACAAACAAATGAAAAGATTTTTAGGAAAAGGTTTTACGGATAAACAAACAAGTAAAAAAGTTTTCAGAAAAATGTTTTCAAAAATATCAAATGGTCGATTAAGTTTTCATTTTCCTTGTAAAAATATTTCATCTTTTTCATCCGATTATATTTTACATGCAACCAAACAGAGACTAAAGTATTGTTTTTGTTGTGGACTATTTTGTCCTCTTTGGGATAGAATTATTCGTTCTCTTTGGGATATGTACTATTTTCTTTCTATTGTAGAAACTAGTACACTAGTTCTGCCAAAATATGCAGGTGTTGTTACGGTGATCAAAATGTAAGTGGCTTAGTTTTTGTTCAATGCAAATGGCTTAATTTATATGTGTTATGTTGTGATTTAGTGGCTAATGCAATTGTTTTAACAAAATGAGATGAGAACTAGATTAGCGTGGTCATATTGACAACTATAATCGCTTCAACAATGAAAGAATAGAAGACAAAAATTAAGTAGAAGTAAATATTGCCATACTCTCACTTTGTTAATAGGATTTTTCTTTTTTTGTTATTAGATGCTATGTTTTGAATTTTAAAGCATTTTTTATATATATTAGAATTCTCGTTAGTCATGGCCTCCTACAAAAAAAAATCATTTTTTATTGCTAGATGTTGAAATATCAAATAAATATGTAGAAGTTGAAAACGATGTTTTTATGTTTGTTGGATGTTATTCGTAATGGGGTGTTTGGTTGTAAGATAATACTTTATATTGTTTCATATTAAAAAATTATAAGAAAATGACAAGTTTTAAAATTATAACACTTCTAATATTATGTTTGGGAGAACATAAGGTAGCTGTCGATATTACCAACAGAGAGCTCCGGTGGTGATGGCATCCAAGGACTACGGCGCCAAAACCTAAGGCGGCACCACTACCAGCAACTTCTACGACTCGGCGGATGCCCCCTCGTGGCTCTCCAACTACATCCTCCGCTCCGTCGCCCTCGTCGCCACCTTCGTCGCCGCCATCATCGTGGGTGTCGTCAAGGAGACCAAGTCCATCTGCACCACCGATGGCGATGTTCATCTACAGCTCAAGGTCGCCAAGACTTCGCACTTCGAGCACACCTCTCTCTCTCTCTCTTCCCACAGTTCCCACCCCTTCACCTCTCTCTTGTGGACTCCACGCCCCCTCGTCGTTCCCTCTGCCCAGCTCAAACATAAAACAACCGCTTCACCTCTCTCTCTCTCTCTCTCTCTAATGGATAGGGTGAATTGCGTGCAATTATTTCATCGTCGTGAATGCGATCGCATGCTTCTACTCGGGGCGTTGCTGGCGATGTGGATCGTGAGCAGGGGTGTGTCGAATGGCGTGGGGTTCACCCTCATCATGGTGGACCTAGTGATGGGGGCCTTCTTCTTCTCCGGAGAGGGGTTGGCGTCGGCCATGGGGGTCCTTATCAGGAGGGGCTCTTGGGACCTCTACCCCAGGGTGTGCAACGTCTACGGCAAGTTTTGCGGGCAAGTGGCCACAGCTATCGTCATGTCCATGTTCGTGGCATTGGCCTACCTGGCCCTCACCGTCCTCTCCTATTTGAACCTCTACAAGTAGAGACGGTGGCGGAGGAGGATCTATTCGTCGGAGGAGACGAGCGTTGGCATGAGAGCCAAGAGGAGGAGATGGAGGAAGGCGGAGGCGCTGGTTGGGAGAGGAAGGGAGGTTTTGCGTGATAGAATAAAAAATAGGGATCCCCCTTTTTTTTTTCTTATCATGTTTAATGAAAGAGAACGTTTTTAAAATATATTTTAATCATGCAACCAAACACCTATTTTTATACTCTTTTATTGTAAAAATATATTTTTGTAGAGAAAACTCTCTTTATAATGCAAACAAACACCCTATAAGAGTTTGAGGTGGCTTTCGATTACAGCGTCTTAGTTGAGCCTTTATAGGCTTTGTAATGCATGACGGTTAAACTTGAAGATTGATCTATGTATGCCCTAAGGGCCGTTTTGTTTCGTAGATGTGATATTTTGGATTTTTTATTCTCGGATCTCTTATTTCAAGAATAAGAAGAATTTACTTTGAGTAGAATAAATAAGTTAATGAGATAACTGATTTCTATCTTGTAGGTGAAATGGTTTATTTCACTTATTTTAAGAATAACGCGTCCCTGTCAAAAATAACGTGTCCATACTCCCAAAACAAATAAATCACATAACCTGTCATATTCGACCCTTATCCCGCAAACAAACCGGCCCAAGGATTGGGCGGGTTTGGGTTGGGCCATGCAAACCCTAAATTTAAGTCATTCATATATAAGGATGCCAAAACAAACAGATGGTCCCAATGTCGTTTCTATAGAGAGTGTAGTGTCTTAAAAGACATGCACCATCTCACCTAATGACATTTGTAGTTGCAACATCAAAGAGACATTGTAGCAAGTATTTGTCAAAACAAATAGCAGTTGATTTCCAGATTTCTCTATATAGATCCTTGGATTTATGGGTTGTTTATTTCATCATAAAACTCTATAATTCACAAGTTTTGAAATCACTGATTGTAAATTTGTACAGGTTTAAAGTAAAAACATGCCTTATTTTAGTATTTGTAAAACACATGAGAGCAGAATAAGGAAATCCACTTGTCCTCTAATTGTAGTTTACAGTGGCTCTTTTGTGAAAACTAAAATAAGAAAATATGCCTTCAAATGTGCCGGCAAAAGTTGGATAGGATCCTATTTTATTTGTTTTATATTAAGACTCGTTTGGTGTATCGTAAAATATTAAAAAAATCATAATTTTGCAATTATAGTTTTAAAGCCAGCAAAAATAAGATTTCTGATTTTAAGATCACCGGCTTTAAAAAATTCAATTTTAGTTTACAATGATTTTAGACTAAAAATTGGGATTAGCAAAAAGGACATTTTTAGAAGTCAACTAAAATTCGAAATATGGTAATATATAATACTTCAATTGTATGAAAAAATAATAAAAAATAATTTACAATAACTCAAACATAAAGAAAACGCCATCACGATTTATGACGTTTTACAGCATTCTATAACACGCCAAAAGTCTCCAAATCAAATTTCTGGCAATAGCATTACAATTTTGATTACGAGTCTCCTGAAACTTTTGATATTATAGATAATTTCTTCTAATCTGACTATTTATAAACAAGTCTCACAATTTCAACTTTTTTACAAAAAAGTCCCTATAATCACTTCTTGTTACAGATTCTCACTCTCTTTAGTAACAGTTTTTGTGACATTTATGGGCTTTATATCAATTCACGAGAAATTGTGGGAGCTTATTTATAACTAATTGTATTATAGAATATTTTTTGTAAATATATCATATTTTAGGAGTTAAAATTTAATTATATCAATAATTACTTTTCAAAATTTCAGTGTGTTACATCCAAGCTTACGTTTACAGGTGTTATCTTTCTTCTTTAGATTAATCTTCTTGCTTTTGTTGTGAAGGTCACTAGAGTTCGTTCCATATTTATCTTGTCATGAAGCTGAAATGTTGCATATTGACGGGGACATTTAAATCTTGTACATAGATGATCACATGTTAGTTGGCTCATCGCAAAAATGTTATTTTGTACACATAAGGTGGTGTCTAATATAAATATTTCCAGAAAAAAAATCTGTTTTGGACGGTCGTTTCCGTTCTTCGACATAGTCTTGAACACATTTCTTTTTAAGTTTAATTGTTTATCAAGACTCTTTACGAACCTTGTTATTGTTGTTGAAGTTATTGGGCCATCTAACTCAATACCTTAAGACAGTACAGGTTATTCAAAATTTTAAAGCAATTAGTAGATTCTAACACGCTCCCTCACGTGCAGGCCGATTTTAGACTTTGTCACGTAGACCACAAATATGAAGTGTGCGGCCTAGTTATAAGGCCATTCAACTTAAAATCTTAAGATAATGAGTAGAGTAGACTCCTTTTATTAAACATTTTTTAATTTTATCATTTTTTGAGGGTGGACTATTCTAACAGTTACGACAGCACCTCTAAACGAAACCGTTGGCTCTGCTACTGATTGCCAGTCATGTATAGCCTGTTTTGGGGCGAAAGTGGGGCAAGTCATGCTAAACATAGCATGTTAGTTTGTTGTACAATGAATTGGAGCCGGTTAGCCCATTAGTTTGATGTCTTACAGTCCCACATAGTGGCTGTCTATGATGGATTTGGTTCAGCTGGCTGTCTATGATGGATCAGGTTCAGCTCAAGAAGTCCCGATTTATTGGATAGAGTTTTGTGATTTATCTCAAGTGAATCCCTAAGGATTTTTTAACCAGAAGATGTTGATGTCAGATCAACTCCATCCAATATGCGTTCCTAGTTTGATGAGTAGATATGGCATGCCTTGGTCAGTATCCTCTGTACTTTAGTCTCAAATCTTGTAAGGTGCATTCATCCATTTTTCATTGTAATGAGCAGAGGAGAAACAACACCCCCCTCCCCCCGGCATTCTAATTCTTTTATTGCCATTTGGAGGGATGTCTTTATTGTCTTTCATTTTCTAATTGGAGGGATGTCTTTGATTGTAAACATTTCACCAGATTAAAAAATCTAGAGGGGCTTTGAGGGACGCTGACCAACGCAGTCCAAGCCCTGGGCAAGGGCTTCGACGTCACCGCGGACACCCGGCTTCTCTACGGTAAGGGCGCCGCGGGGTCGAGGCTCGTCCAAGTGAACCAGGACAACAAGAGGGGTATCCGTGTCTCGAAGGTCGCCCGGCACGGACAAGGAGATCCACCATGCATCCGTAGTGTTCGATCTCTGGTTCCACTCTGAACTCGTTGGCCATGGAGCTGAAGTACTTCCTACCCTCCTCCACTAGGCCACCGTGGCTGCACGCGCTCAGAAGCCCAACGAAAGGGATCTCGTTGGACTTCAAATTGTCCACCTTCCGCATGCGCGCAAATGCCCCCATCGCCTCCTCGACAGCCGCCTCTGTCGCCCCATACCCCTTCTGCTCCTCCTCCATGGCCCACAGGACTACGCCGTGTCCGATCAATGGCCGGCGTCTTCTTCCTAGAACGCTGTGGGAGATCTCCCTGTAACACAGAGAAATGGACGGTTGATCCGAATCGAATCCAATCCGGATTCGAATATGATCCAAAATTTTTGAAAGTTATGAGTTCGGATCTGGATCGGGTTAAAAGTTTCGAACTTAATTTTGAATCTGCCATTTACACCCCTGGTTGACTCATTCATGAAAACAAGATGTACATGATGTAACTTTCTGTCAGCACATAGGCAACTAGTTCCCCTCTTACTTTCAAATAAATTGGGAGGTCTTAGGTTTTATTCTCAATGAGAGCTTAAAATTCAGTAAATATTTGTACCAATTAAAAAAAAAAAAAAAAAAAAAGAAACTTTCTGTCAACATCGGATAGCCTGAAGGGTTTCACAGTCCGTAATGAAAACGGATGATGGATGTCTCCTGATCACTGGTTCAAAAATCCCCAAAAATCCAAACAGTGGGAAGATGTAGACGCACCTGTACGTACGGACCACGACGGGTCGGCCTTGGAAGGGACAGGAAGCCGTGGATTCCGGCGAGCAGAACAGCATAGTCAGTAAGAATCGCCCGTCCTCCGGTCCGCACCACGTGTACCCTTTTGCCGTTTCTGATGTTAGCTTAGTTTGGATCTTCCAATTATAAATTTGTTGATGTCAACAGATATCCATTCCGATCTACATGTTATAAAGAAATAAGATTTAAATTATTTAACATTATATTTAAGATTGTAAGAATTATTTGATCTATGTTCTTTTGACGCACCAAGTAACTTATTTAAAATGAATGCAAATTAATTATAAATTTGGAATAAATTTGGGTTGACTATAGCTTTCTAATTATTTCATAATCTTGACGGAAGAGGTTATTTTAATATGGGTTAACAAAAGATGTAAGGTCTTAATATATATGTGCATGTGTGACAAGGTTTTTTGTTAAAAAATATAGATAAATTTGATATAATTTTATGTATGTTACTGCATATAGGTTTTAATCATCAAAGTATTAATCTTGAATATTCTATGTGATTTCACAGTAGAACCCGGTCTAAATTGCATCCGCTCCAATCTGCGGCAAATCGTAAGATGATGGAGATTAGGGCTATCAATGGATACCCGAGTTCCGATTATCCGTTCTATTTTTGTTTTTAATAATGGATATGGAACTCCATTAAAAATCACCCATTAAGTTATAAGAAACGGAAATAAATCTTCGATAATTATAGGAGTCGAAAACGAAAACACTTATCTTTGCATCTACTAACTTATTTTCGTTTTCGATTGATCATGTACCTTATACATCCATCCACACACACAACACTGAAAATATCATAAAAGTAAGGCATATGTTTGGATATATTTATATGTAAATTTAGATCGATAGATAAAGTAGACTTCAAAATTCAAAATTCATAGATTGCTAATTTTTACATATATTAAACTTGTAAATTTAAATTTCTTAATGACAAGAAATTTTTTTATCGAAAAGTAAATACTAACAGTGATTTTAAATAACTTCTTAATATAGTGATGGTGATAATGAAAACTTTCGTTTAATTTTACTTTTGTTTCTGATTTTTGATTTAAAAACGAAAATAAATGCGGAAGCGAAAACACTCACTTCCGTCTCTGTTTCAGTCTCCGACAAACTTTATAAGAAACGAAAGTCAAAAGTGCTATTTTCGTTTCCGGCTCGGATCCGTTGACAACCTTAATGGGGATGTTAGTCATCAGTCCCTTGGTTCAATCTTGTCCTCTGACGATCTAATAACTTAACAAGGAAAAAGTTAAAGTAAAACCGATAGTATTTTTCTCTAATGAAAACAAGTTGATTAACTTCTTATCTTAAAAGAAATTTATCTCGATGAGCATTCTACTTAGGGATTGAAAAAGTAACTTTCTACTTTTCCTTGTTTAATGCTGCTTGCGAATTCACGACAACTATCTGCAGCTGTGCTTCTTCCCCACCTCATCTATCCCACAATGTGGGTAGAAGATCACATCAGACTGGACGTCCACGTCGGCCAAGAAAAACCCACGTTGGCTCTTTACCGCCGCATGTATCCTATGGGGACAAAGGGGACCCCTTGAACTGGGGTATCCGGGCCCATAACGGTACACAGACAAAAGGCTGAGACGGTAGTTATTTCTTAGCATTATTCGACATCATTTGCTATCATTAGTACGAAACCATTTGTCCATAAGTTTTTCCTTTTCTTTTTGTGTGTGTGTGTGTGTGGTTTTTCTAAAGTGCAGTGCACGACTTTAAGAGACCAACGAGGCAGAAAATTAAACGGGCAGAAGTCCGGATGTGACCCTAATCAAATCTCCTTCAATATCTTTTCTCTGTACTCAGCGAAGAACCAAGGTTTCAGCTTGCTGTCTAATAAGCCAACCAATTAAGCGTTTTACGTAATTATATTTACATATATATGGAAGTAGACTATTTGTACTTGAACTTATTGACCAAGTTTTAATTATTATAATTCGAGGATCTTTTAACATCAGCATTCATCGAGCTAGTTAACATCATTGATCTGATGTTATGTTATCCAAAGCTCAAAGCTAATTTGTGAAGTGGACTCCAAGCATCACCTAATCGGGTCCCCTATAACTTTTGAACCATAAACATGTTAGTAGAACGGGGGTCTCACGTGACTGATGTCTTACGCCTATCAGTGAGCCCTCTCCCGGCGACACACCATGATTAGGGTAACGCTGCATGCTACGGCAGTGGTCAGATGCATGGCAAAAGAGTCCCGGACGAGAGCACGCTGCAGGGACAGCGCAGAGAGCAAAGCAGCAGGAAACACGTACAGGAGCAGCGTGGGCGAAGCAGGCACCTTCTCTACACGACCAGCACTGCTAGCCATGCGCGTCTGCCGTGCCGTTCTGGCCAGCTCTTTGAACGCCAAGTCGACAAGGTGAGACTAGGGCATCATTCCTCTGATACGATCACGCAAAAATGGCCTTTCTTCCTCCCGTGTCAGCTTTCTGTGGTTTCCCATCTTCTTTTGCGTGCGTAAAGCTCGGCAACATCATCATTTCTTGGTTCCTGCCATTCCTGTCCATTCTTGATGGAACTAACCATGTCTGGGGTTAGCCCTGAAAGGACCTCCAACGGATGTCCATGCATGCATGCATGCTGCAGGTCACAGTCGAAGAAGGAAGGGAGAGGAGGATGAGCAGTGGGTGGAATTCTCGGAAAGGCCGGGATAAAGGCTTCCGGAAGCAAGCGGACGCACCCGGTGGGTCTGGTGTGGCCTTTGCCCACCCACCACACGGTGTTGGCTTCATGGGTCCCAAGGTTCCCATCATGGGAATTAAAGACACACCCCTTTCCAACACATTAATCTGCCTCCGACAGGGCAAATCAGATCAATTTGGCGCTCCCCCTGCTCATCACTTTTCTTCTGTTTACCCGGTTCGAAGTACTCATCTGATCCGCGGGGAGATGGAGATTTTTCAAATTTTTATATGTTGTTCCCTTTTTCTATCTATGTGAATGGAGAAAGCAGGTCGTACGGATGTGATCTTTGTCTCCCTCTCTTATTCTTTACTGATTTATGTTATATAGATGATTTTTGTTGTTTATTGAGGGACTCGTTCTTGCCTAGCTAACACGTATGGTACTTATTATTTTGTTAGGCTTTTTTACATATATATATTTATTTGAAAAATACTATATTTGCATCTATATTTCCAACTCTTACATATTATCATCAATATCCGTACTTAATTTTTTTTGTATAAATACTCTTAAATTCATTAATATTTTATATATATACCCCCTTGATTCACTAAAATTTTACATCTGTACCCTTGACACCTCCGATATAATCATGATTTATAGTATCTTTTTGACATATTTCGTTGAAATTCACCTTAATTTGGCGGCAAGGCATAAATGTAATTTTTTGAAAATTTTAAGAATATCGATGATAATATGTGAGAATTAGAGGTATAGATGTAAATACAATATTTTTCAAGAGTATAATTGTAAAACCTTTTTTTTTAATATATAAAACTCTCTGTTAGGCGTGTCTCTTTATTTTCTCCTCTCTGTTAGAAAAAAATGTACGAGGAACTCCCTACTTTATAGGGAGACGTATGTTCCCCTCCTCTACGTCATCAACCCACTTAGAATATCTAGTTTACCTCCCTTATCCTATGCGTCCAGTCACAATAAAAACAACATTTTTTTCAAAATGAATTATAATCTTTTCATTCCACCTTTTAACTTGCAAATATAAATATTAAGGTGATAAGATGTTGAGTATTAAGTTGTTAAGGTGTTAAGATCTTAATACATCAAGATATACTTAATTCAAGATCTCAATATATTATAATATACTTAACTCTTTAAATCTTTAAAACTCAAACTGTTTAGGTTACTGGAGAGTTAATACTAACATTAGTAGCAATGGAAGCTTACAATTCTCTCTACTAAGTATTGCACTTTTTATAACTCGATCGTCTCATAATTGAGTTCTATAGATGTCTTTGCAGCATCCAGTAGTAATTATGTCTTTTTGATGATGCCTACCCACTATAGATGATGAGATTTAATGGATGATGATGTTTATTTATAAATGCTAATTCTTGTTAACTTGATAGATTATATATATTAAATAAAAAATTGACTCTTCCTATATTTAAGTTCAAAGATTAAATTCAAAATCCAAATTATTTTGGGCTTAAGTTGAATTTGGGCTTAGGCATAGAAAAATGAATTTGGATTAGACTTGCGCCTCACTTTTCTTGATGAGTTTGGACTTGGTCTTTAGTAAGTCTAACTCGAGCCCAATCTACTGAAATCCTCATGCACAATAGGTTCAGAGGATCTCATCTCCTTGATATCCACTTATGCTTGGATTTTCTTTCTTATCTTTTCCCTCTTCTATAATTAGTTAAACCTCTTGCAGGTATTTTGATTGGTTTGCTACTTTGCTCTACCATAGGGTGGTACGTTCTTACCCTAACTGCTCTAGTACAATGTTTCCGGCTCAAGTGTGTGGCAGGGTGAGTTTTATCCATTTTCTCGGTATCCCTTTAGTGAATTCATATAATTTTGCTTATTTTGAAAAAATATAATTTAAAACTCCACCTTTTAGCTTGTAAGTAGAATTATAATACTTTAAAAGTTGAAGTTTCCAAAACCTTTATACTTTAACATTTAAAGTATTAAGGTCTAAAGTGTTAAAGGCTTAGAATTAAAGAGTTAAAATAGTATACAAGTGTTATACTGTTTATCTGTTTAGGACTTTAGTTTTTAACATTTAACTCTTTAATTCTTTAAGTCATTAATATTTTTACCCTTAAAAATCAAAGACTTAAGATCCTAACTTGTATTATATTTAGAGTTGTCTTCAAGATGCGATAAGTGTGCAACAATAGATATACAACACTTCCACATTATGACTTGATCTCTCATTCTTGGAGCACAACATCCAAATGAAGTTTGACTTGGACTCCTTAGATGCCCTCTGCAACCTCAACAGGTAGAACGTTGACATCATCCTTTGGACTACCGCCCATGAGCTACCACCACAGCCATTACCATCCCCAAATCCCAGTTCAACTAGCTTGACATCATCCTCTCTTGCAACGTCACCTTCCATTAGCATGACTTTAGGGCCACCATCTTCCATTGGTTCTTCTCTGATGTCTCTATGTACCTCTTAGTGTATGGAATGGATGACTCCCTTTGGTTGACGTACCTCACCATCCCCTTCTGAGAAGACATCATCATGTTCGAGATCACATTGAGCATGTGCCTCACAGAACTCTACGTCGGTCAATGCTATAAGGATCTGGTAGGAATGACAAGAATGCAGCGAGAACATAGATTAAAATTTAAATCCCACTGTCACCGATTTGTTTTGAATAAAACAAATAAAGAACGGGATGATCGTGCATCACCATGTACGGATTCGAATATGGGACCACGTGGTTCCGAAGGTACAATGCCGCAAGCCATGCAGATACCTAGCCTCTTGTGGTATCAACGCGATTTTCCTCCTCGTAGATTGTTACCATCTCCTCACTTGGTTCGGTGCAATTGCCAAGGTCCTTCTCTATGATGGTGCACGTAGCATGCGGGTGGAGGTCCTCGATTATTGAAGACGAAGGCGGCGGAGGAGGACAAGAAGGGGGCACCCTACGCGGGGAGCACGGCTCTCTCTCTCTCGAAAGAGAGGGGGCACACAGTACGAGAGAATCTTGATTGCTTGACTAGGATTTCTCTCTCAACATATTTTTATAATATTTGATGTGACTTTTCATAAAAGTTTTCGAAGTATTATAAACCCTACTAATAATTCACGGTTTAAGAATCTTTATGTGTGTGACCCTCTAGGCCCAAGTATTAATTCGGTGTTCGATCTGTTAAGCCCAATAACATTTTATTGACTTATAATAATTAATTAATGTCATATATTTAATTATTATTTAACCGAATTATATCTTCATATAAATCTGATCGAACCTTCGATCAAGTTAGATGTCAAGCAACACCATATGATCTTGAAAGGTAATGAGGTTAAGCAACCTGTTCAAAGAGCCTATCCATCAATAGTTATTGTGTGGATATAATCTTTCATTCGTACAATGCTCTTTAGTCAACCTAGGATATGATAAACTATCAAACTCTAATCGATCAACTCACTTGGTTTTGATGCGTTTGATCTGTATCAGAGGACTCCTTCTCTAACTCAATCTCTGCCCTGGCCCGGGACTTAAGTGTATCTTGATAGGAGTATTCTCTCTCTAATTATTGAGAGTGAATGAATCCCTATTGAACACGCAATCATCTTTGAAGGTCTTTCACTGGGCTCGATCACTTGACTGACTAGAATACTATGGTTAGGCATTCATTAGTCAAGGTCAAAGTCCAATAGCCCACCAACAAGATATCTTTAGTGTCTCAAGTTTGAGGGCCATCTATGCAACTGCGATGTTGGATCAAGCTGGTTGATAGTTAGGTAAATTACTATCCGGCAATTCAAGTTGGATCAGTTTAGTGAACCCATTCGCCAATGAGTGCTTACATGTTCAACATAGTGTATCCACACAAGTGACCATGAGATCAAACACCCTTCTCAAATGAGTTGAGGTAACATGTACTAGTCTTACTAGATATCTAATGTTCTTCTCAAACATCTTCTGACTAAGAACAATTAAGAATGTGTATTTATAAATTGTCAATCTCAATATTATGATCACATCATAATATGACAATTATTGCACACATCTATGGACTTCATTATGACATGAATAATAATAAAAATTGGATTTATTCATAATGAATATTTATTGTCATTATTAGTAATTAAACAAGACTGTTTATGATTGACTTGTAGGTTACACATAGAACTAACAATCTCTCATTTGGACTAAAGGCAATCACCCCTATACTATATCCCCATACACTGTAGATGCTCAAAGACAACTTGAGACAACGCCTTGGTCATTGGATCTACTATGTTGTTAGTCAATGGAACTCTTTCCACCGTGACATCTCATATGATAATGATTTCTCTGATTATGTAAAGTATCTCAGAATGTGCTTCAAATTTTGATGAAACTGCGACTCTTTCGTTTGTGCAATTACCCCATTATTGTCACACAGCAACATGACAAGATCAAAGATACTTAGCATTACACCAAGGTCGGCGATGAGCTTCTTCACCTATACTAGTTTTTGGGTTACTTCAGTTGCAGTAATGTACTCAACTTATGTTGTCAAATCCGCACTGGTTTTCTTCTTGAAACTTTTTCAGCTCATTGTTGCCCCATTTAATGTGAACGCAAATACAGAAGTGGACATACTGTCATTTGAATGAGACTGGAAACTCGAGTCAGTATATCTTCGAAGTTTCAAGGCTCGTCCTCCATATATTAGAAACATATCCTTAGTTCTTCTTAAGTACTTAAGCATGTATTTCATAGCTTTCCAGCATTCTGCACCTGAGTTAGTTTGAAATCTATTCATAACATTTAGAGCATATGCTACATCAGGCCTAGTACATAGCATGTCATACATAATGGAACCTATGACAGAAGCATATAGTACTCTTGTAAGGATTGAGGTTTCGGATCCGGTTATCAGGTCAGTTTCGAGGTCGGATCCTTTAGTTTGGGCCATAGTAGGGCTGAGACTTAGTTTCCTTTTCGCGTCGAGCTTGCTCGACGCGGTTTAAACGACGTCCATCAATGTGGATGTGTTTTAAGTTGTGCCACGTAGGCTGGCCTTGAGGTGCGAGAGTACGGCCCCGGTCTTATCGTCTGAATGACGTCTTGTATGGACGACGCCATTTAGACTACGACCCTGCTTTGTCAGAGTACGGTCCGGTCTTGTCATCTGAATGACGTCAGACTTGGACAACGCATTTTCTCCAGCTTCTGTTTGACCCTGCAAACCCTCCCTCGTTCTCTCCTTTCTCTTCTCTCTCCTCTCTTCCCTCCGACCTCCGGTGAATCCCTTCCCCCTCTCCTTGCTTTCCTCCCTCCATTTCTTCTCTCCTTCCACCCCATCAACCTCCTAACTCCCACAACTACCACCACCATCTCCTCCGCGGCGTTTTTCTCTCCGGATGGCAGTCGACGTCCTGGAGGAGTAACGGCATCTACGGCGATACTGGTGACGGCGTGTGGCAAGGCGAGTTGGCGGCTTGGAGTTAGGAGGAGTTCGAGTAACCAGTAGGGTAACGATCTTCGTTGTATTTCGTTTAAAAATCATGTTTTTCCCGCTTGAAGCATGTTTAGGAATTTTCTTGGGGTGAAAATACTAATTGCATGTAATGAGAATGTGGGTGTTTTAATGGGTATTTAGGTTCTTCTCCTCCTTCTCCACCTTTTTTAGTGTTTTTGCACGATTTGAGGGAGGAAATCCCACCCCGTGGATCGGGAGATAGCGGAGAAAGATCCTGTCTGTGAGGGATAAATGGCGTCGAGAGACAACGACGCCTTTTAGAAAGGCGCCTTCCACCTGTGACGCGATTTAGCCCAAATAACAGACTTTGTCTCTAGACTGATGAGCGTCCAGAGACAGCGACGCCTTTTGAACGGCGACTTCCATGCTTGACGCGTTTTAAGTCAGATCACCCCGAGGTCTATCTCTGTTTCTGTCATTATCAGGCGACTAAGGACAGCGACGCCTTTTGAACGGCGACCTCTATAGACGACGCGTTTTAGGCCATCTTCCGAGGCCATATTTCACATGAACCAGTTTAGGAAGCTTGAATGACATCGGCCTTGGGCGACGCCATTCAAACTAGAATTCCATTAATCCCTGCATTTAACACGTATTTACATTGTTAGATAATTTAGTTAATTGCATGCTTATAAATGCACTCGATGACGATGGATTCTATGTGATTGGATTGCACCGTGTTGTGTTTTATACGATCGTGGGCCTAGAGTGACAATTGTTAGCGTTTAGGCACCCTGTGTCGATGTGGGAGTGACACGGCGCCGGTGTGGGAGTGGCAAGGTGACGCCTAGAGAGAGGGTCACCTGTTTTACCCCGGGGTATAGCTAGTACCGGTGTGAGAGTGGTACATTCGGAGTGTCACTTGTGCTGTGGGAAGCAGAATCATCTGGAGCCTGTCAGGCCGGAGTAGTCAGCGTGCTATCCGAGGGGTTGCTGTTTGGTCTCAGCGGGTCGGTGTTTCCCGCGTTTGGCCTTGTGATTGGCGTGTTTTGCCGAGACGCTAGTTGTGTGCTCCGTGGTAGAATGGTTTCAGAATTGTGCATGTTATATTTTGAATGCATGTGTTTTACACCGAAATATAGGAATTGTGTTTACTGCTTTACTTGCTTAGATCATCTATATTTGTGTTGCTGCACTTGTGGGTGCGTGAGTGGGCGGTGGGGATCGAAGGATCCCTATTGAGTCTTTTCTATGAGACTCACCCCTGCGATTTTCAGGTGAGGGTTCTGTAGACACGCTAATTTTGACATCATTTTGAGTAAATTTCATATCATATAATAATGCCTCAGAATGGTCTGATATTTAATCATTGGCTAATTTTTATTGATCTTTTTAAGTTAATTATCTAAATAGTGTCGAGTCAGACAGATATGATTTAAGTTGATTAATTAAATTGATTTTAGTTCAAATTTCAATTAAAATATGAAGAAGTCTAAAAGACGTCGACTTGTGTAGACGCCATTTAGAGTTTGTTCCTATTTTAATGTTTAAATTTGAATTTTAATCAGTAGATTAATTAGCTAAAAGTTGTCTGCATGTCACGACGCAATTTAGGTTTCCTAAGTTGTTTCTGCCTCTCTTCCGGATGTTTATCCTTATCTTAATTAATGTAAAAGGTGTCTACGAGTGGCGACGCGTTTTATCTAATTACAGATAAAGATAAGTTTTTTCTGGATATTTATCTTTATCCTAATCAGTCTGAAAGGCGTCTTCAATGGGCGACGCGTTTTAGATAATTACAGATAAAGATGAATTAATCTGTATTTATCTGTTGGTTAAGATGGATAAATCTCAAAATTTCTCCATGTAAATCCGCGGACGCAAATAAGTCTATAAATACCCTGCCTCTTGAATGGGTGACAGAGTTAGTGATTGAAGTGATATCAGAGTGATAATTGAGTGAAAATCGAAGCAACGACGTCCAAACGCTGAAGTGCTGCTGCTTCCAGAAGTCGGCGTCCATTCTTCATCCATTCAAGATTCTTTCAAGACTAAGGCTTCCAGGGGCCATCCATCATTAACCTTCAATTCAATTTTTGCACTCTTTTTCATATTTTTCATCTCATTAGTCTTACCACTTCATCACATCACTCCATGCAACACACACAACACTAGTATCATTTTCAAAACCTATTTGTTAAATGGGTTTAAAAGACCATCCCAACAAGTGAGTTTTCCTGTTTAGTTGCATGTTTAAAATATCTTCTGGAATGGATACTATTTCTTCATAAGTTCTCATCATTATTTCTTTTCTATTTCTTGTAAGGTACAAAGGAGAATCAAAGGGAGGGAATCACTAGCGAACAGCAAGGAATTTGGACGATCCTCAAAACTCAACAGCAGTCGAAGCAAGAACAAAGACAAGAAAGGGCTCTCTTTCTTCAGCCGGCTGAAGGAGGGGAATCAAGAGCTCAATATCTCCCACGTCCAAACAGGTAGGCGATCAAACTCTTTGTTTTGGAACTTTTTAGTCAAAAGTTTCTAGCGATCACATCACTTAGTTTCTTTTTAATAGGTTTATTTTGCACTTAAACAACATAGTTTTTCATGGTAATCACACACTCATTTTAAGCACTCACAGCTTTTTTGGCGATCACGGTGGGACTTGGTCTCGCCATCTTTTAGTTCTTTGTTCTTACTATTACCAATTGGGCACCCACGGTGCACCACTTGTGTCTCTCGACACACCCTCACCAATTGGTGAGTGTTTTTAGTTTAGTTAATTTTCTACGTGCACCACGTACACACCCCTGCGGCAAGATCTTGCCCTCCCCGTTGATTAGTTGAAAAGCTGTTTTTTGTGATGAAATGTTGTGTGATTGACTGATATCTTAGTTGTTTAGTTGATAACATCATCCTGTTAAAACCTGAAACAAAAGATCTTTTGCATGAGCTAATTATTTATCGTTTTTATCCTATTTGAGGGGGAATCAATTCAGAAATTCTTCCTAGAAAATTGCATCTGCGACTTGAAAAGCGTCCAGGAACAACGACGCATTTCAAACTGCGTCGTCATACCCATACGCCTTTAAGTCTCTTTTCTCTGTTGTCTGCTATCTGAGCTTCTATGAAAAATTAAGGTTCTGTTTTGAATAGCGTCGAGTAACAACGACGCAATTCAGACAGTTTCTTATTTCTTCTTCAGTTCTCAGATTTTTGCGATCTGTTTGCTATTACCCATTATGTATTAAGCATTAGAGGCCATCCAGGCTACAGGTCATACGCATTGAGGCTAACACCCTCATTTTCTTAGGAACACTCTTCTTAACGCCTTCAACTCTCTCTAATTGGGTCGGTCCCTCGATCAAACTAGAGTAGTTGGCTTTAAAGACCTCCGTAAGTCCCCAAAATCAAGGTATTCCTCTTTGATCATTGGGCTGATTGTATCATTTGAAGTCCCAGTTAGATTTCCATAATGTTGTGAGAGAAAACCATAGAATATAACGGCGGATATTGAACTAAAACTAGGATCCTATCTCTTGAGCGAATTTGTGATTTAATTAAATCCAAATAACCCAACAAGGAATCCTAAAATCACGTTAAACATCCACTTTTTTGTTTAATCTCTGTACAACTTGTTTGTTAATCTCTGAAGAAAAATCTAACATCATGCTGCTTCGATCAGGCAGAGACTTGAGCATGGCTCCAGATGCCATTATCAACTACGAGGGAGATGCTAATGCCCCTCCCGATTTCGATTACAATTTTGAGAGCAGGAGAGATGCTGATACCTCCCGTAATTCTATTCCAGTTCGACATGAGAGGAATGTCCGAACCCCTCTCTATCATCCTCATGATCAATATCTTGATCCTCCCCCGCATGTGCATGCGGTTCCCAACCCTATCTTCGAGGGGGACATGAATCCTGATGATCCCTCATCTTCTGATCCCTCGGATCTTGTAAATGCTTTGGGAGTTCATGCCTCCCGTCTGGACCCTCAGCAGTTCGAGGCGATCCAGTCCATTCTGAAGGGGAAGATGCCCGTGCAGTCTGCCGAGCCGAACCCTGCGGCCCACCCTGCCATCCCTCAACAACCTCCTCATCATCCTCCTTACATTCATCAGGCCATGGAAGGCCTCCATGTCACTTCTCGGCCAGCTGGGCCGCAACTTTCCTCTTCTAGGCAACCGGCCAGACCGTTGACGCCCGCATACCAAAATGCCCTCGGGCATGGCGGAAGCTCTGCCGGACCTCCTCTTTACTGTCCTCCTTGTCTGACGTACTCTAGGCAACAGGCCTATCAAGTACCTCCACCTCCTCCCCCTCCCCAAGTTGATCCAACAACGCAAGCGTTGCTGGCGAAGATGGAGCGCATGGATGAACAATTCAACAACCTCCAGAAGATGATGGGGGTCAAAGCTGCACCAGAGATCAATTTACCAAGCCTGCCAGTGTTCCACCTGCCACCCTCTGAGATGCCAGTGTACCGAAAGTACAATGGTACTGGTAACCCCTTCACCCACTTGAAGGAGTTCATGTACGAGTCATCCTTCTGGCAAAACGACAAGAGGTCGTTGGCCTTTTTGTTCAGGAGATCTTTAGAGGGACCAGCCCTCGAGTGGTTCTTTTCCTTGGAACCCTCCGAAGTAGAGGACTATGTTATCGTTTCCCAAAAATTCATTCAACGATACCAGGACAGAGTCGCTCCCTCCCTGTCCATCACTGACCTAATAGCAGAGAAGATGAAACCCGATGAGGAGTTCGTCAGTTTTGCCGACAGATGGCGAGGCTTGGCAGAGAAAGTAAAAGATCACTTGCCCGAGTCAGAGCAAGTGAAGATGCTAATTTCCAATGCTACGCCCCAGTTCAAACTAGTCCTCTCCCTGAACAATCTAACCAGCATGGCAGAGCTCTATGAAATAGCACGGTACTGTTAGAATGCCTTCAAGGATGCTACGTTCTTCAACGTCTTTGATCCTCACAGACCTAGCAGGCCTCCACCTTGGAAGCCTGTAGTGCCGAATTCTCCCAGCACAGGTCCAACTACTGAGGGCACGCTCTCTCATGAGCAAGTCAGCAGTATGAACAACAACTCGCCCCAGTTTGTGAGGAGTCAACAGCAGCAGTACCAGAGGCCACCGCAGCCGAACCAGCAGGGGTACAGACAACAGCCGAACCTTCAGTCCAGCAGCCCCAATATCAGCGGCCTCAACAGCCGAGCCAGCAACAGCAACAGCAACAGCCACAGCAGCCGCCGCAACGGCAATTGCAGTACCAGCCACCACAACAACAGCAGTATCAGCAACAGCAGCAGTATCAACCGCGCGCACCGCCGGCATATCATAATGTCCCTCCTCCTACTGACTACAATCAGCAGAGAAGACCTCCAGGCCCGAAGAGGGAAGAATACCCAGTCCTCCCAGAGTCCTTGGCAGACATTTTCAGTGCCTTAATGGCAGCCAATGCCTTGGTCCTGCCAAGAGAGAAGGCAATCTGGCCCCAGAATGTCGATACCTCCAGGTATTGCTATTTCCATAAGCAACCTGGACATACTATTGACACCTGCTTCCAATTTAGAGATTACATCCATGATCTCAACGAGCAGGGCGGCATTGACTGGGAGGAGATGAAAAAATACATATCAGCCTTAAAAGCAAGAAGACCACCACAGCAGCAGCAGTAGCAGCAAGTGAGAGCACCAGCACAAGCAGCGCCACCACCGAACATGGGCATAGTGCAGAACCCGCTTCCGGAGCACCAAAATCAGAACCAAGTTGCCCCCATTCTGACAAATAGCCGGTCTGAGGCTAACCGCGGGCAACAGTGGAGGATAGAGGACTCTTCCACTATCTATTCAACGGGTCACATTCCGAGTACCGCAGAACAACCACCACGCCGCACCATCCATATACCCATACCACAGCCCATTACTATTACCCCTATACCAACACCCGCATATCACTCACCCGCACCCGCTAACCCATTACCACCACCCACTTTCCTTAAACCCATTACACCCCATACCACTACACCTCCACTAAATAACCCCCCGCAAACCAACTACGCACCCCTCCTACCATCCAGACCATTACTCCGCATACCATTCCCTACTTCACCCGCTACCACTACCGCTTACCCAGATACCATTCAACCTTCTAAACCGCTATTACGCATGCCATTCCCCACTTCATCCACCATCCAACCATCTAGGCCTCTAATCCGCACCACGCCGCCACCTACTAACCCCACGCCATCACCTACATACCAACACTCCACCCCATCCGCGCCATCCAACCCTGCGGTACTCAAAGTATCACCCGGACCTTCCATGGCTGAGGAACATGTGCTCCGGAGTGGGAGGATTTTCAACAAAGTCTTTCCTCAGTCGACAGTTAGAGACGGCCCATCACAGCCGATAGAGGAAGCACACAATGAAGAGAGTGCACCAGGCACTCAGTATGATTTGTTGAAACATCTGGACCGAACACCGACACGGATCTCCGTGCTTGAATTGATTAAAAGATCAAAGATTCACCAAGAAGCTCTGATGGAATATTTGCAAAAGGTGATGGTCAACGAGGACGTGCCGGTGGAAAAGATTGCAGCACTATTAGCTCCTCAGGGGGATCAACCCTCTATTTCATTTCATCCATCGGAACTAGCACCGCCAGCGGCCAGAAGCATGGCTCTGAGCATCACGGTCAATATCTGCAAGAAGGCCGTAGATGCATGTCTGGTTGACACCGGGGCTTCGATCAATGTTCTACCTCCGAAGACCCTGTAATTATGCGGTGTGCCCAAGGAGAAATGGTTGCCTAGCCCCATCTCCGTTACAGCATATGATAACTCCACCCGTTCCCCTCTGGGAATGGTTTATTTGAAAGTGGAGCTAGGCCCTGTAAGTCATGCAGAGGTCGAATTTCACATCCTGGAAATCGACCCTTCTTTAAACGCCATTTTAGGTCGTCCTTACATAAAAACTCTTGAGGCGATTCCCTCCACGAATCATCAATGCCTCAAATTCCCCTTCAAAGGACGAATCGTTAAGGTTACGAGCATGCCGGTCCTTGCTGCTGCTCATACTTTGAATGTCAAACCCATTTCTTCACCTGGCCGACAACCTTTTCTGTCGGTATTACAGGTTTACCATCCAGTGGCTGATCCGCTGAAAACTGCCACTATTTCTCCTTATCCATTAAATGCCATAAAGAGGGGGAAGTGCATGAGTACCCCAGGATGGAGAATAATGATAAAGAATGGCTATCAGCCTGGAAGAGGCCTGGGCACACAGTTACAAGGCAGGACCACTCCCGTCAAAGATCACCGAGGAATACCTGGAAACGGCCTGGGCTATAGGCCGAGAAAAATGAAGCAGGACATTGTTCAGCAAGCAGAGAATGAAGGCGGCCAGAAAGTCTGGGAGACGATGTCTACACCGCACAAGGAAGGTCGAGATCCCCTAACATGGACCTTATACACTCATTTTGTAAAGGGGCCCGTAATAAGCCATAACAACACGGTGGTCATTACTTCATGTTTTGACCTCCATGATATATATGGGAGAGACTTGACTAGGCATTCCTCAGAACTACTCACGTACCAGTCCTTGGAGGCTCTGCGGCCTATGAAGAGGAGAAAATTCCAAGATCCTGAATGTGAATGGTACAGGTGGTTCGATTTAAGAGACCTCTACATCGCATTGAACAGGCTGTTTCTCGATCCTGCAGAACCCAAGTGGCCGCCACAGATCGATGAGCTGATCGAAGGTCCCGGTGCTATCTTCGACAAAAGGATACTGCTGTCAGAAGAGACTGATGAAGGGGAGTCAGATGACCCCTATGAAGCTGGCTACACCACGGATCTGCTTTGGAGGGGGACTTATCATTCTCATGTTTTCATGCTTCACACCTTGTTTCGCACTTCGCTCTTGACCGCGACTTGGTCGCGGGTCATCATTGAAGATATTCTACGGGCCCCGCCCGTTATGATTACTCTGTCCCCACGGGACCTCAATCCACCACCTCCTCTCGATCTAGAGAGGATGTATGATTTAATCTAGGACATACTACTATATGATCCCCCTAATCCTCTGGCCTTGGTGCCACTTCCCTCATCTCATTCTCCTTCTATTCATCTTCATTCCTGTTTTATGCTTAACTCTTCTATTGCCAAAAAAAAACGCCAATTTGGCAACAAATTCTTCCCAGATCCTCATTGAGGAAACCTCTTACTTGGTCGATTATACCCCATCGTGCGAGTCTTTTGGTCAAGATTCTCTTCTGAATCTACTCTGCTCCTCCCCTCGGGAGGATTCTCCTGTATTTCCATCTGTATCCCATGATTTTCATTCTGCTTCATCTTCATTAGGTCAGAATAGGGAGTCTAGTGAAGTTAGACAGTCTAGCTCTAGGCAAGTTAATCAGGTAAGGGTAGACAAATTCCAGATAGATACCTCCAGGACTTAGCTAACAGATGTCTTTCTTGCTTAATGATCCCTCAGTTATTGGAAAATCTCATTCAGATGCCAGAAGACTGTATGGATGATGAGTTAGTCAACGATGGATATGGGGTATATGAGTTGATACATGAAAAAGACCCCATTGTCGAAGATGAAGAAGATGACGAGGACGCGGCTGAGGCGTATGCCAGTGGAGTGAAGAGATTCGATGAACCTTCAGCTGCCGTAGAAGAGCCCACCAGAGAAGTCAATTTAGGGACTGAAGACGAACCTAAGGTTGTCCTCGTCAGCAAGAATCTTTCTGAAGAAGATGAGAAGGCAATGGTACAAGTGCTTAAGGACTATAAGGACACTTTCGCCTAGAGTTATGAAGATATGCCGGGGTTAGACTCATCATTAGTGAACACAGATTGACATTAAAGGAAGGTGCTAGCCCAGTCAAGCAGAAATTAAGGAGATTCCACCCACAAATGGCTTTAAAGATGAAGGAAGAGGTCGACAAATTGCATAAAGCCAAATTTATTAGAGTTGTTCTCTATCCACAATGGGTGGCTAACATAGTCCCGGTTATGAAGAAGGATGGGAAGGTCAGGATTTGCATTGACTTTCGAGATCTAAACCGAGCGTGTCCTAAAGATGATTTTCCATTACCTCATATTGACGTACTTATTGATAACACTGTTGGCTATGAGACTTTATCATTTATGGATGGGTTTTCAGGATACAATCAGATCAAATTGACAGAAGAAGATCAAGAAAAGACATCATTCACTAGACCTTGGGGAACGTACTGCTATGTCGTCATGCCATTTGGATTAAAGAATGCTGGAGCCACTTATCAGAAGGCTATGATGGCAATATTTCACGACATGATGCACATAGATCTAGAAGTGTATGTGGATGACTTGTTGGTTAAATCAAAGACGAACGCGGAGCATGCCAAAGTTTTGGCAAGAGTGTTAGAGAGATCAAAGGAGTATCAGTTAAAGATGAACCCCAAGAAATGTGTATTCGGGGTATCTTCAGAAAAATTACTTGGATTCATTGTCAGCAAACGGGGAATTGAGATTTATCCCAACAAGGCGAAGGCTATCAGAGAGATGCTACCTCCTAAAAACTTGAAGGAGTTAAGAGGATTAATCGGGAGGTTGCAAATTATTCGCCGTTTTGTCTCTCAGCACTTACAAAGGTGTAAGCCGTTCTACGAGCTTACCAAGCCGGGAGTCAAATTCGATTGGGACGATAAGTGTCAGGAGGCATTCGATGGATTAAAGAATTATTTGGCAAGTCCTCCTGTTTTGAGACCACCATCTCCAGACAAACCATTGATACTTTACATTTCTGTTCTGGATGATGCTGTGGGGGCTGTCCTAGTACAAGAGGATGAAGAAGGAAAGGAGAGGGCAGCCTACTATCTCTCTAAGCTTCTCAACCCCGCTGAGCAGAGATATACAGCGATGGAGAAAACTTGTGCAGCATTGGTTTGGGTTGTTCAGAAATTGAAGCATTATTTTCTAGCCCATGAAGTCCATCTCATCGCTAGGATGAATCCAATTAAGTTTTTTCTGGAGAAATCTGTTCTTACCGATAGGTTAGCACGATGGCAAAGCTTTCTATCTCAATTCGATATCACTTACATTCAGCAGAAAGCGATCAAAGGCTATGCCATAGCAGAACATCTCGCTCATCACCCCCTTCCTCGTTTTGATCCAGTCCAATCGGAGTTTCCGGATGAGGAACTGATGTCCATAGACCAAATCAGAGATGATATGTGGACTCTGCATTTTGACGGAGTTTTGAATTCCCATGGAAAGGGTATTGGCATTGTTCTGTTATCACCCGAAGGTATCACCATTCCACAAGCCTTTCAGCTTGACTTTCCAATCACCAACAATATAACTGAATACGAGGCGCTCCTTGCTGGCCTCGAGGCTGCTCATTCCCATGGTGTTACCAAACTCAGGATTGTGGGTGATAGCCAATTGATTCTTCGCCAAGTGTTAACCAAGTATCGAACCCTTGATCCCAAACTCAAGCCGTATCAAGAACTTACTTCTGCTTATTCAAAGCTTTTTACCAAATTGATCTTTGTCCATGTTCCTAGGAATCAGAACATCTTAGCTGACGCTCTAGCCTCACTTGCATCTTCTCTTGATTTTCCAATCAGCAGGCAATCGGAATCAATCATAGTTCATAGGCGTCTTTCACCCGCCGTGAAAGACCCTTCGTTTCTTAGAACTAAGGAGAAGCTGTTGAAGAAAGTCAGAGACGGAGATATCGTGGAAAAGAGAGAAATCATGTTGATGGAGCTGTTAGAAGAGATGTATGATGAACAGAAGCCATGGAACTATGAAATTGCCAAGTATTGTGAAGATCAATCGTATCCTGAAGAAGCCACAGCTGAGGAGAAAAGGGCTATCAGGAGAGTCGCTCAACGATACACCCTAGTTGGGGGAGCACTGTACAAAAGAGGTTTTGACGGAGTTCTTCTGGGATGTCTAGACGAAGGTGAACTTTGGAAGGTTATGGAAGGAGTTCACGCTGGAGTTTGTGGTGGCTATGTTAATGGAAAAATGTTAGCACAGAAGATCCTTAGACAAGGATTTTATTGGCCAACCATGGAAGAAGACTGTGTAGGATATGTCCGTAGGTGTGCTAAGTGTCAACTTCACGCCGAAAAAATTCATAATCCTGCATTTTCACTCCATCATGTTTCTTCCCTATGGCCTTTCTCCATGTGGGCTTTCAATATCATTGGACCCCTTGGCAATCCTGATTCCGGCATCAAGCAAAAATCTTTCATCCTCACGGCAACGGAATACTTCACCAAGTGGGTAGAAGTTGAAGCATACACGGAAGTCAAAGTATCAAAACAACAAACAAAAATGAATATTTCAAAACAACAAAAATATTTTAATTAGCATTTGCTTATTGCATCTAGTATGCTTCATTCCTTTCATTTTCAGTGAGCATCCGTCTGCTTGTATCTTGCACTTTTGCTTATAGTTCAATTACCTTTGTTGATAAAGGTCATGCGCCTTGACCCTTCTACCAAGGATAGGATCAAGTAGTCGGTTACTTAACCAGGCAAGGGGCTAAGCCTGAATAGATGCTTAACCTGTTTGTTCAAGTCATATACAGAACATAAGGCATGAAGAGAGTTAGAATACGGATTGAAGACAATCAGAATCTGTTTCTGAAAAGGCGTCGTGGAACACCACCGCATTTTATACAGTAAAGGGCGTCGGCGTGACATGACGCATTTCTAGCTTTCTATCATTTTCCCGAAATTTCATATTTTAATGCTTAGTCAAACACTTCTTTGAAGTTACTGATGAACTTTTGAGTGCAGGAAAATCAGGGAAAACTAGAAATATCGAGAAGATCCCATTATGGGAGTTTATGAAGTCTCAACCGTGGCTAAAAAGACGGTTATTTCTACCCTTATATTATTCCATGTAATTCATTTGCATAATCTCATTACTATATATTAAGTATTTATTAGAGTATATCAAGGACCTTGTGGTTTTGATGAAACTGGAATTTGAGTTCCCCTACAACAAAAACAGTGATAATTCCAGAGAATTCTTAATCGCACGGATAGGCCGTTGGATTGTTAATTAGTGGGGATGATGGTTCTACTTTTGTAAAACAGTACGTGGATAAACGAGCTTCGGCTTAGCACTGAATTACAAGAATTGGTGTCTTGACTCATTAATGACAATTTAACAATATTATCCTTGATTAATTTATATTTTATTTGACTTTATATTTTTCTTTTAGCCCAGCATGCATCGTATAGGACTTTGAAATCACTGTGATAAGGATTAATTATTGATTAAGTTTCAGACCATTAAATCAAATAATTCAAACATGATATGAAATATTCCATTCTGAATTGAGTATCTTGATTATCTTTGAGGTTCGCTTGAAGATATCATCGGAATTCTATCCTTGCTTGAACTTTTTATCCAATATTTCTTATTTTTTTTAAGATCCATCATGGCCGCAGTATGTCCACATTGGCTGGCAAACGCTCCCCATGATGAAACCTACAGTGTCTACGACCTGAGGTATTTCCCACTCCGTGGAGGTTGATCGACTTTATTTTATTTTCTTGTCTACCTCATCCAGACAGGATTGATTCCATTGATCTCCTTGAGCTATCTTCATTGATGATTTTAAGAAAAATTCCAATCATGTGATGATAAGAGCGTGTCTCATCACACATTGGCATCACCTTTTCAGTACATTCCATTTCATTTCACTCCCTTGCAAAGGCGATGCCAAGGTGAGGCAGCTGTAGACACGCTAATTTTGACATCATTTTGAGTAAATTTCATATCATATAATAATATCTCAGAATGGTCTGATATTTAATCATTGGTTAATTTTTATTGATCTTTTTAAGTAAATTATCTAAATAGTGTCGAGTCAGACAGATATGATTTAAGTTAATTAATTAAATTGATTTTAGTTCAAATTTCAATTAAAATATGAAGAAGTCTAAAAGACGTCGACTTGTGTAGACGTCATTTAGAGTTTGTTCTAATTTTAATGTTTAAATTTGAATTTTAATCAGTAGATTAATTAGCTAAAAGACGTCTGCATGTCACGACGCAATTTAGGTTTCCTAAGTTGTTTCTGCCTCTCTTTCGGATGTTTATCATTATCTTAATTAATGTAAAAGGTGTCTACGAGTGGCGACGCGTTTTATCTAATTACAGATAAAGATAAGTTTTTCCCGGATGTTTATCTTTATCCTAATCAGTCTGAAAGGCGTCTTCAATGGACGACGCGTTTTAGATAATTACAGATAAAGATGAATTACTCTGTATTTATTTATTGGTTAAGATGGATAAATCTCAAAATTTCTCCATGTAAATCCGCGGACGCAAAGAAGTCTATAAATACCCTGCCTCTTGAATGGGTGACAGAGTTAGTGATTGAAGTGATATCAGAGTGATAATTGAGTGAAAATCGAAGCAACGACGTCCAAACGCTGAAGTGCTGCTGCTTCCAGAAGTCGGCGTCCATTCTTCATCCATTCAAGATTCTTTCAAGACCAAGACTTCCACGGGCCATCCATCATTAACCTTCAATTCAATTTTTGCACTCTTTTTCATATTTTTCATCTCATTAGTCTTACCACTTCATCACATCACTCCATGCAACACACACAACACTAGCATCATTTTCAAAACCTATTTGTTAAAAGGGTTTAAAAGACCATCCCAACAAGTGAGTTTTCCTGTTTAGTTGCATGTTTAAAATATCTTCTGGAATGGATACTATTTCTTCCTAAGTTCTCATCATTATTTCTTTTCTATTTCTTGCAAGGTACAAAGGAGAATCAAAGGGAGGGAATCACTAGCGAACATCAAGGAATTTGGACGATCCTCAAAACTCAACAGCAGTCGAAGCAAGAACAAAGACAAGAAAGGGCTCTCTTTCTTCAGCCGGCTGAAGGAGGGGAACCAAGAGCTCAATATCTCCCACGTCTAAACAAGTAGGCGATCAAACTCTTTGTTTCGGAACTTTTTAGTCAAAAGTTTCTAGCGATCACATCACTTAGTTTCTTTTTAATAGGTTTATTTTGCACTTAAACAACATAGTTTTTCATGGTAATCACACACTCATTTTAAGCACTCGCAGGTTCTAGGTAAGCGTAGCGAGGAGAGTGTTGCTTTTGGTCGCGCGCCAGTAGCTGCTGTTCCGGGGTATGCCCCGATGTAGTTGTTATTTTATTTTCTGGCATGTATGCTTAATTATTTCCTTTCAGTTGGAGTATGTAATTATTTGCTGAGTCGAGTCGCATTGTAATAATTTTTAATTCTTGCACTTCCTTTTAATTCAATGCGATGTGAATGTTTAGTTTAGTTTATTATTTATTTCCCAGACTTATCAAGATCCTGGTTTGACTCCAAATTAATGATTCGGTACCCATTTAGTAATCGGATCCCCGATTATAGGGTGGCGGGTCGTTACAGTTGGTATCAGAGCATTCGGTCTAGCAAATAAATGAATAACTAAGTTAAATATCGTAATTTCGGCAAATAATTACATTATCTCGTACAGGCACGGCGGTAGTGTAGGTTTTAGGATTCTAATTAGAACTTTTCGATTTTTGTGATTGTAGGCAAGCAGATGGCTCCTAGGAAAAGGATACCGGTTATTAGAGAGCGGGGAGATGTCCCTAGTGGATATGAGGCTGGTAGGCCGAGTATGGAGCATTTCATGGAAGCTATGATGGACACGATGGCTAGATACCAGACCCGAGACCCTATTGAGAGTTCTAGTGTTCGGGTAGGGCCTTCAACTGCTCTGGAGAGATTCCTAAAGCTGAAGCCTCCTCATTTTACCGGCCGTCCCGACCCTGATGAGGTTGTTCATTGGTTGAGGGAGATGGAGAAGACTTTTGATACCATGGATTGTGCGACGGTTGAGAGGACTCCATTGGCTACCTTCATGTTGAAGGATGATGCCTACGACTGGTGGACCACTTTGAAGAATTTGTCATATGCGGATAGGAATCTCAAGGAGATCCTATGGGAGACATTTGTGAAGGAGTTCAACACGCAGTACTTCCCTAGGCATGTCCAGAGGGCCATGGAGAGGGAATTTATGGAGTTGACCCAAGGAAGCATGACAGTGCTTGAGTACCAGATGAAGTTTGTTTCGCTTGGGAGGTTTGTGCCTTTTATTTCAGGAGACGAGGAGCGCCAGACTGAGAGGTTTGTGGATGGACTGAGGTCCAATTTGAGGAGTTTTGTGGCATCCCACTGTTGTACAGATTTGGCATCGGCGGTTAGGTGTGCCGCGACAGTAGAGGCACAGCATGATCAGTTACCCCGAGAAAGGGGTCTGACTACTCAGGGGCCAGTTCATGGCAGGGGAATGACAGCAACAGCAGTAGCTCCTTCGTCCAGATCAGGATCATCTTCACTCGGCTCTAGATTCAGGAGGTTCTTCCGAGGCGGTGGCAGCAACAGTGGTAGTAGTGGTAGTAGCAGACCCAGGCAAAGCCAGCAGAGTCAGTCGGTGTCCAGTGCTCAGCAGGAGACAGCTCCGAGGCTTCTGGCGGCTTGTCGACATTGTGGTGGTACTCACGGTGGGGCTCAGTGTCCTGCATTTTCTGGGAGGTGCTACACTTGTGGCCAGCAGGGCCATTTAGCGAGGTATTGCCCGCATGGGCAAGGTCAGGGGTAGGGGCCAGGTGATCAGAAGAAGCCGAGGACCCAAGGGAGAGTTCTAGCTATCACCAGGAAGGAGGCTCGTGTGTCCAACTTGGTGGAAGGTACACTTTCTGTCCTTGGTAACTTTGCGCATGTGTTAATTGATTCGGGTGCTTCACATTCTTTTATTTCTGAGTAGTTCGTAGATATTCTTTCTGCATCCGTTGATGAGATGTCTGACGGACTGATGGTAGAGGTTCATTCTGGAGATTTCATGTTGTCTTATAATTGTTTGAGTGAGGTTCCCTTGACCATTGAGGGCCATGAGTTGCCTGCCCAGTTAGTTGTGCTTGCCATTCGCGACTTTGATGTCATCTTGGGCATGGACTGGTTGGAGGTTTATTATGCCGAGGTGGACTGCCACAGGAAGAGGGTGCGTTTCTCTATTCCGGACATCCCGACCTTCTACTTCCAAGGTATTAGGCTCTCTTCTCATGGTATTATTATTTCTGCCTTTAAGGCCCAGAGATTGCTTCTTGGTGGCTGTGAGGCTTTCCTGGCCTCTGTTGTTTTAGCTGATCTTAGCAGTAGTTCCGGTCCTTGGAAGGTGCCTGTAGTTTGTGACTTTGTTGATGTGTTTCCTGAGGAGTTGCCTGGCCTTCCTCCTCAGCGAGAAGTTGAGTTTACTATCGAGCTTGCACCCGGTACGGCGCCTTTGTCTAAGGCCCCGTATCGGATGGCTCCGGCCGAACTCGCTGAGTTGAAGGCGCAGTTACAGGAATTGCTGTATAAGGATTTTATTCGTCCCAATACTTCTCCGTAGGGTGCTCCAGTTCTATTTGTCAGGAAGAAAGATGGTTCTCTGAGATTGTGTATTGATTATAGACAGTTGAACCAGATGACGATAAAGAATAAGTACCCACTTTCGAGGATCGATGATCTGATGGTTCAGTTGTAGTCTGCGAAGGTGTTTTCAAAGATTGACTTGAGATCAGGATATTATCAGATGAGGATCCGTGAGGTTGATGTTAGTAAGACGGCCTTTAGGACTTGGTATGGACATTATGAGTTTTTGGTTATGCCTTTTGGCTTGACCAATGCTCCGACGGCTTTTATGGATTTGATGAACCGGGTCTTCAGGGCCTACCTGGATCAATTTGTGGTGGTTTTTGTAGATGATATTTTGGTATACTCTTCTTCTGAGGAAGAGCATGCCACACATCTTCAGGTGGTATTGCAGGTCCTGGGAGATCACCAACTCTATGCCAAGTTTAGCAAGTGTGAATTTTGGCTAGATAAGGTGCACTTCCTGGGGCATGTCATTTCTGGAGATGGCATTGCAGTGGATCCAGCCAAGATTGAGGCAGTAATGGATTGGAGCAGACCGACAACAGTAACTGAGATCAGAAGCTTCTTGGGGTTAGCAGGATATTACAGACAGTTTGTCCAGGGTTTTTCTTCGATAGCGACCCCCTTGTCGAGGTTGACTCATAAGGGAGTTCATTTCATGTGGACCGAGGAATGTGAGCGGAGTTTCATTGAGTTGAAGACTCGCCTCACTTCGGCTCCAGTGCTGGTACTTCCATCAGGTTCCGGTGGATTTGTGGTTTATTCAGATGCATCTCGTCGAGGTTTGGGTGCGGTTCTGATGCAGTATGGTAAGGTCGTGGCCTATGCTTCTAGGCAGCTGAAGAAGCATGAGGAGAATTATCCCACTCATGACTTAGAGTTGGTAGCTGTGGTGTTTGTACTAAAGATATGGCGGCACTATTTGTATGGAGAGAAATTCCAGGTTTTTACCGATCACAAGAGCCTGAAGTATGTATTCACGCAGAAGGATCTGAACTTGAGGCAGCGCAGGTGGATGGAGTTCATCAAAGATTATGATCTCGACCTTTCGTATCATCCGGGCAAGGCAAATGTGGTGGCAGACGCCTTGAGTCAGAAGATGGTTGTATCATATCTTATGGTTCAAGAATGGAGGTTATTTGAGCAGGTTGTGGAATCTTCCTTTAGGGTTCCGCGAGAGGCTGATAGAGCCGTGTTGGCCAGGTTAACTGTGAGGCCAGCAGTCTACCATACAGTAATCGAGGCTCAGAGGGCAGATGCAGAGTTACCGCAGGTTCTTTAGACACCAGAGGTGGAGTTGTGGGATGATGGTACAGTCAGATTTAGAGGTAGACTCTATGTCCCAGCCGAAGAAGACGTGCGCAGGAGGTCCTGAATGAGCCGCACCGTTCTAGATATGCAGTGCATCCCGGAACGACGAAGATGTATCATTGTTTGAGGAGGCACTTCTGGTGGCCTGGTATGAAGAAGGACGTGGCTGATTATGTGGCAAGGTGCCTGACTTGCCAGCAGGTTAAGGCAGAACACCAGAGACCATGAAGATTGTTGCAGCCTTTACCGATCCCGGAATGGAAATGAGATCACGTAACTATGGACTTTGTGATGGGATTACCTGTGTCCCCTGGCAGAAGAGACGCGATCTGGGTCATTGTTGATCGATTGACCAAGTCGGCACACTTCCTGGCTATTAGGAAGGACTGGTCAGTCGGTAAGTTGGCTAAGTTGTTTGTGGACGGGATCATCTCTCTGCATGGGGTGCCCTTATCCATCGTGTCAGACTGGGATCCGAGATTTACTTCTAGGTTCTGGAAGAGTTTTCAGAAGGCCTTGGGCACGCAACTAGCCTTCAGCTCGGCTTATTATCCCGAAACTGATGGGCAGTCGGAAAGGACCATTCAGACATTAGAGGATATGCTCAGGGCATGTTGCTTAGATTAGGGAGGTTCTTGGGAGCAGCACTTGTCTACAGTGGAGTTTGCCTACAACAACAGTTATCATTCTAGTATTGGCATGGCGCCTTATGAGGCATTGTACGGGCGGCCGTGTCGATCTCCTACAAATTGGTCTGAGATTGGCGAGAGACAGATAGCAGGGCCAGAGTTGGTTCAGCAGTGTGCTGAGGTTGCTAGAGTGGTGCAGCAGAGGTTGACTACAGCTCAGAGTTGACAGAAGAGTTATGCAGACGTCCGTAGGAGACCGCTTGAGTTTGAGGTTGGGGACCACGTGTTTCTCCGAGTTTCACCTTCTAAGGGTGTAATGAGATTCGGGAAGCGAGGTAAGCTGAGTCTGCGATATGTTGGGCCTTTTCCCATTCTTGCTCGAATTGGGGAAACGGCGTATCAGCTAACCTTGCCGCCCAATCTTGCAGAAGTGCACGATGTGTTCCATGTTTCTTTGCTTAGGAGATATGTTCATGACCCATCTCATGTTTTGGACTTTTCAGAGTTGGAAGTCGCTGAGGACTTGTCCTTTCCAGAATTTCCAGTACGGATTGAGGATTGCAGGGAACAGGTCCTTCGGAACAAGGTTGTTCCCCTAGTTAAGGTGATTTGGCAGCATCGCTCCGGGGGCGAGGCGACCTGAGAGCGCGAGGATGAGATGCGGGAGCAGTTTTCCTACCTTTTCTCGTTAAGTTCTCTTGTGAGCTTGTACCATTATTTTTCAATCTCGTTAATTGTAGCAGGAAATTTCAGGGATGAAATTCTTTTAAGGGGGGGGGGGGGGGGGGGGGGGAGGGGGGAGAATGTAAGGATTGAGGTTTCGGATCCGGTTATCGGGTCAATTTTCGGGGCCGGATCCCTTAGTTTGGGCCCTAGTGGGGTTGGGACTTAGTTTTAAGCTGTGCCACGTGGGCTGGCCTTGGGGTGCGAGAGTACGGCCCCGGTCATATCGTCTGAATGGCGTCTTTGATGGACGACGCCATTTAGAGTACGACCCTGATTTGTCAGTGTACGGCCCAGTCTTGTTGTCTGAATGACGTCGGGCTCGCACGACGCGTTTTACCCAGCTTCTGTTTCCCGCGAACCCTCCCTCCTTTCCCTCATTCTCTCCTTTCTATTCTCTCTCCTCTCTCTTCCCTCAGATCTCCGGCGACCCCTTCCCCCTCTCCTTGCTTTCCTCCCTCCATTCCATCTCTCCCTCCACTCCATCAACTTCCTAACTCTCACCACTACCACCACCATCTCCTACGCGACGTTTTTCTCTCCAGACGGCGGTCGATGTCCCGGTGGAGTAACGGCGTCTACGGCGGTACCGACGACGGCGTGTGGCGAGGTGGGTTGGCGGCTTGGAATTAGAAGGAGTTCGAGTAACCAATAGGATGACTATCCCTGTTGTATTTCGTTTAAAAACCATGTTTTCCCGCTTTGGAGCATGTTTAGAGGTTTTCTTGGGGTGAAAACACTAATTGCATGTAATGAGAATTTGGGTGTTTTAATGGGTATTTAGGTTCTTCTCCTCCTTCTCCACTTTTTTTTAGTGTTTTTACATGATTTGGGGGAAGAAATCCCACCCTGTGGATTAGGAGATGGTGGAGGAAGAACCTGTCTGTAAGGGTTAAATGGCGTCAGGGGACAGCGACGCCTTTTAGAAAGGCGGCTTCCACCCACGACGCGATTTAGCCCAGATAACAGACTCTGTCTCTGGACTGATGAGTGTTCAGGGATAGCGACGCCTTTTGAACGACGACTTGCATGCGCGACGCGTTTTAAGTGAAATTACCTCGAGGCCTGTCTCTGTTTCTGTCGCTATCAGGCGACTAGGGATAGCGACGCCTTTCATAAGGCTGCTACATATGGCGACACGTTTTAAGGCCATTTTCGCGGCCCATTTTATATGAACCAGTTTAGGAAGCTTGACTGACGTCGACCTTGGGTGACGCGATTCAAGTCAGAATTCCATTAATTCCAGCAATTAACACGTGTTTACATTGTTAGATAGTTTAGTTAATTGCATGCTTAGAAATGTACTCGATGACGACGGGTTCTATGTAATCGGATCGCACCGAGTTGTGTTTTATACGATCGTGGGCCTAGAGTGACAGTTGTTAGCGCTTAGGCACCCTGTGTCGATGTGGGAGTGACACGGCGCCGGTGTGAGAGTGGCGGGGTGACGTCTAGAGAGAGGGTCACCTGGTGTACCCTGGGGTATAGCTAGTACCGGTGTGGGAGTGGTACATTCGGAGTGTCATTCGTGCTGGGGGAAGCAGAACCACCTGAAGCCTGTCAAGCCGGAGTAGCCAACGTACTATCCGAGGGGTTGCTGTTTGGTCTCAGCGGGTCGGAGTTTCTCGCGTTTGGCCATGTGGTTGGTGTATTTTGCCGAGACGCTGGTTGTGGGCTCCGTAGTAAAATGGTTTCAGAATTGTGCACGTTATATTTCAAATGCATGTGTTTTATATCGAAATCTAGGAATTATGTTTACTGCTTTACTTGCTTAAATTATCTGTATTTGTGTTGCTACACTTGTGGGTGTGTGAGTGGACGGTGGGGATCGAAGGATCCCTACTGAGTCTTTTCGATGAGACTCACCCTTGCAGTTTTCAGGTGAGGATTCCAGGCAGGCGTAGCGAGGAGAGTGTTGCTTTGGGTTGCGCGCCAGCAGCCGTTGTTCCAGGGTATGCACCGATGTAGTTGTCATTTTATTTTCTGGCCTGTATGCTTAATTATTTCCTTCCTGTTGGAGTATGTAATTATTTGCTGAGTCGAGTCGCATTGTAATAATTTTTAATTCCTGCATTTCCTTTCTAATTCAATGTGATGTGAATGTTTAGCTTAGTTTATTATTTATTTCCCAGACTTATCAAGATCCTGGTTTGACTCCAAATTAATGATTCGGTACCCATTTAGTAATCGGATCCCCGATTATAGGGTGGCGGGTGGTTACAGATCTAAATATCTATTTTTATGCAACTTTTGTAGTTGACTCTAACCAATATGTCTAAGCCTATAATGCCAGACATAGGCTTGGTTCATACAATTCTTGTTCTTTTTAGGAGTTCTATTAAGGTAAAGAGAATCTAAAGAAACATCAAGTAGATACATATCATTAACCACAAAAGTTGAAGTAATTTAATTACTTTCAAAATAAATAGAAGAACATTTGTCCCCAATTATTAATTTGTATCTAAATTTATCTAAATATAAAACATAAATAATGTTCCTTATTATGCTATAATAGTCATGTAAAAGGATCCTTTGTCCAGATGGTAGTTTGAAGTCGACTGTCCCTACAATGAGCGTTGCAACCTTTGCACCGTTTCCTAACCTCAAGTCCACATGTCCCTTGCTCAACTTTCTTCTACTTGTCAGCACCTATAAATCATTGCAGACATGAGATGCATATCTAGTACCTAATACTCAAGATGATGAATCTTTAAATGACAAGGTTAAATCTATCATATAGATACCTGAAGCTTATCTAAACTTCACCTTTCCTTAAGCTTTGTCATCCAGGTACTATTTGCAGTTCCTCTTATAGGGTCCTTTTTGGTGGCAATAGAAACACTCGTCCTTCTTAGATCTTTCTTTTGCCTTTGTCTTTCTTAGATGGTGGTGTGAGTGCTCAAATTAGGTGTGTGATTATCATGAAAAATTATGTTGATTATGTGACAAATAAACTTATTAAAAACTAAATGAATGTGATTGCCAGAAACTTTTAACTAAAAAGTTCCAAAAGAAAAGATTGATCGCCTACCTGTTTTGGAATTGGGAGATGTTCGAGTCCTTGATTCCCCTTCTTCAGCCGGCTGAAGAAAGAGAGCCCTTTTAACTTTGTTCTTGCTTTGGCTGCTTATCAGACTTTGAGGATCATCCAGATTCCTTTTCTTTGTTGTTAATGGTTCTCTCCTCTTTATCTCCTTTTGTACCTTGCAAGAAAGTGAAAAGAAAGAAAGAGGAAACAATGAGAACTCAAATAGCTGTAGTATCTATTCCATTAGAAATTTTAATCATGCAATTTAAACAAAGAACTCACTTGTTTGATGGTCTTTTAAACCCCTTAAAACATATATTGAGAAAATAATGCTAATGAGTGTGTGTTACATGGAGTGATGTGATGAATGAGATTTTGAACTAATATGATAATGAATAATTAAGAACTGGGTCGGATGGCTCCTGGAAAGCCTTGGTCTTGAAAATTCTTGAATGGACGAAGAACGGATGAAGAAATGATGTAGCTTGCTTTAAGACTCCTGGAAGCACCTCGATCCTTCAACGTCTGGACGTTGTCGCCTTCCTAAATCACTCAGAACTATCAAGAATTCTCACTAATAATCACTAACTTTTCAATGACCAAGGGGTTGTATATTTATAGGCTTTACATCCGCGGTTATTAATGGATTAACATGAAGGAGTTTGAAGTTTATCCAGCTAAAAAATAGATTAATACAGATTAATTCATCATTATCTGTAATTATCTAAAACACGTCGCCCCTGGGAGACGTCTTTTAGACTAATTAAGATAAGAATAAACATCCGAAAAAAGAGACAGAATCAGCTTAAGAGACTTAAATAACGTCGTGCTTGACAGACGTCTTTTAACTAATTAATCAATTAATTAAAATTCAAACTTAAATATCAAAATAGGAATAAATTCTAAATGGCGTCTACACATGACGACGACTTTTAGACTTTTTCGTATTTGATTAAAATTTGAGTTAAAATCAATTTAATTAATTAACATAAATCATGTATGTCTGACCCGATACTATTTAAATAATTAACCTAAAAAGATTAATAAAAATTAACCAATGATTAAATATCAGACCATTTTGAGGCATTATTATATGATATGAAATTTACTCAAAATGATGTCAAAATTAGCGTGTCTACAGCTGCCTCACCTTGGCATCGTCTTTGCAAGGGAGTGAAATGAAATAGAATATATTGAAAAGGTGATGCCAAGGTGTGTTAGACACGCTCTTAACATCACATGATTGTAATTTTTCTCAAAATCATCAATGAGGATAGCTCAATAATATCGATGGAATCAATCCTGTTTAGATGAAGTAGACAAGGAAATAAAATAAGGTCGATCAACGTCCACGGATGAGAAAGTACCTCAGGTCATAGACACTGCAGGTTTCATCATGGGGAGCGTTTGCCAGCCAATGTGGACGTGCTGCAGCCATGATGGATCTTAAAAGAAAACAAGAAATATTGGATAAAGAGTCCAAAAAAGGATAGAATACCAAGGATATCTTTAAGCGAACCTCAAAGATAATCAAGATACTCAATTCAGAATGAAATATTTCATATCATGTTGAAATTATTTGATTAATGGTCTAAAACTTAATCAAGAATTAATTCTTATAACAATGATATCAAAATCCTATATGATGCATACTGGGCAAAAAGAAAAATATAAAGTCAAATAAAATATAAATTAAACAAAGATAATATTGTTAAATTCTCATTAATGAGTCAAGATACCAATTCTTGTAATTCAGTGCTAAGCCGAAACTCGTTTATTCACGCACCGTTTTACAAAAACGGAACCATCGTCCTCACTAATTAACAATCCAACGGCCTATCCGTGCGATTAAGAATTCTCTGGAATTATCACTATTTTTGTTGAAGGGGAACTCAAATTCCATTTTCATCAAAACCACAAGGTCCTTGATATAATCTAATAAATATTTAACATATAGTAATGATGATAATGCAAATTAATTCCATGAAAAAATACAAGGATAGAGATAACCGTCTTTTTAGCCATAGTCGGGATTCATAAACTCCCACAGTGGGATGTTCTTGATATTCTCCAACTTCATTTGAATTTTCTTGAATTTCCTGCACTAAAAAATTCATCAGTAACTTCAAGCAAGTGTTTAATTAAGCATCAAAATATAGATAAACATTGAATTTCGGGTAAATAACAGAAAATCCTGAAAAGCGTTGTGTCGAGCTGACGCCATTAAGACCAAAACGCGTCGTTGTTCAACGTCGCCTTTTTAGTCGCAGAAACAGGTTCTGGCTAACTTCTACCCGAATTCCAACTCTTCCCATGCTTATCCCTTTTCAAATCCGGAAAAGCCTTCCTAGGATCGCAATTCTCTCTATATAAACTTCATAAACTTGTATAAAGGCAATCTTAACACAATCTAGGGATTGAAGCAAGGGATTTTCGTCAAAGTTCAAGGATTTTCAAGATTTCAAGGCTTCAAGAAGAAAAAGCTCCAAGAACAAGATGGATTCTTCAAATAAGAGGATGAAGAAAACACTTGAGAAACTCTCCGACGTGGAAAATCATCTAAGTGGAAGAGATCCTAACCTCCAAGTAAGTTGAACCTTCTTCTCCTTCAATCCTTTTTTTTCCTCCATGTTCTTCAAATTTTTCAAGTTCTTCAAGTAATTCTCCCTCTATTTTCTAGGCATATCCTTTGTTTTCCGGTCCAAGGAAATTCACATCTCTCCTTTGGATTCGAAAGCTTGCTAAAAGTACCACAATATCTATGCAATCTTTTGTTTCCAAGTGGAATCTCCAAGGTCTAGTAGTCCATGCAAAACATTACAAGAGTCCAAACGTAGACTGGGCGGCTATTGGTGCTTTGATTGAATTATGGCATCCTCAAACCCATACCTTCCTCTTTCCTGATTTTGAATGTACTATTCTTCTAGAGAAAGTTGAACTCTTATTGGGCCTTCCCAAAATCAAGTTGTACGGTGATACCGAAGTGATCCAGAATAAGATGGCTTTGATGAGGGAAAAGATCACCGGTCAACAATTGTTGATGAAAATCATGAAGGACCCAATAGAAGTCAAAGGATGCCTCACCAAGAAAGGAATCAATCTTGCTAAGCTTGCGGAGTGGACTTTATACGAGATTGAAGATCTTAGAGAGGATGATGCTGAGAACGTGATGAAAGCTTTCACCACGTGCCTAGCTGGAGCTATGTTCTTTCCTGCTCAAGACAACATTATTGAAGATGATCAAGTCAGTGCGATCTGCGAAATCTTCGAGGGAAGACATATTGGCACAGCGATTCTAGCCTATCTCTACAGTGGGCTCTGTGCAGCGTCCACATGTCAGCCTCCCTATGGTTGCATGCTACTCTTCGCTCTATGGGTCGAGTTGCACTTCAAGTTTGAATATCACAATAGGAATTCTGCAAGACCGTCTCAAATCTATCAGAATAGCCCAATCTTCCATATTTCCAACATTGTGAAATTCAATGAGAAGATGATCAATTGAGTGCCAAAACTCAAGACTCGAGCTGACTGGAAAGATTATCTGAGAAGAATGTCATCAAATGGGTTCGACTCTTCACCTCTTGCTCTTGTAGGAAAGCCCATTCGAGAACGCCGTGCAGCGGGTACAGAGCTTAAATTGATTGGGACTACTGAGTTCGTGCTATACAATCCTCATCGATGCTTTACTCAACTCAGTTTACCTCGCTATGAATTCCCTGAATTTTCTCATACATCTCCAATCAAGAAGCGTGCTTTGGAATCCGATGAAGATTATGAAGCCACTGAACTTATAGTCACTTTGTGGAATATTAGCTTCAATCATCGTGTAAAATCCTCTCGAGAAACAGATAGAGGATTATCTGTTCCATATATACTGAGACTCTGGGAATTTCTTTCTTGAATGTTCTCTTTTCTTTTCTTTTCTTGATGTAATAAAGAATTTATAAAGAATTGTTCCTTTATGTCTTGAAATCCATCTTCAATCTCCTGTGATTTGTCCAAGATTTTTCCTTAAGTAAAAACTTGATTTTTCCTTAAAATATGACAGTTCGGGTTTACTTAATGCAAAACGCGTCCACCCAAGAAGACGCCTTTCAATCATAATTCATTTTCGAAGAATCAGTTATTAATCCTTAAAATCTAGAAATGCGTCCGTAAGGGTAGACGCCTTTTAATTCTCTCTCTTGCTTTTCTCCAAAATTCTACCATTAATTTTGCGATTAATCCACTGAAATGCGTCGTGGTGTATGGACGCGTTTAATCATCATGCCTTGTACTGTTCTAACCAGAATTGGCCGTTTAAACTGAAACGCGTCGCTCTGTAAAGACGCCTTTGAGTAAAATTTGAACACCTGGCCTTGCCGCCTCAGTTTATGTGCCCTGAATGACGTCGCGGTACCTAGACGCGTTTCAACTTCTACAAACCGAACCCGCTAAGGCCTTGCTTCCTTCCTCATTCTTTCAAGTTTTTCTCTCTCTCTTTACCCTTCTCCGGCGATCTTCCCCTCTCTCTCCCTCTTGCAAACTCTCTCTTTCAAGTCCATGGAGCACGGTGAAGGGTCCCGCAAGGCCAAGGCCATCGTAAAGCGCCGACGGACCTCAGTGAGGGAGGAAGAAGAGGTGCCGACCGAGCTTGCTGCAGTTGCAGCGTTTTTGGAGGAGGAGGAGGCTCTTCCGGCGCCCATGGCCGAGGAAGAAGGAGGGGAGGGCGACCTCCACCTAGTAAGTCTCTATGTGATTGAATGGAATGAGAAAAGGAGGGAGGAAAGGGGTTCCTTGGAAGAACCCGAAATCGGGTTTGAATGGCGTCCAGACCAGGTGACGCCTTTCAAAGCATGTTGTCTTGGTCCGACGCCATTCAACCGAAATTCAAAATTTTTAATTGGACAGAAAATAAACTTAAATGGCGTCAAGATGGATGTCTTTCAATAGGCGTCCATGTTGCCCGACGCCTTTCAATTAGGAATATTTTATTTGTTTTCATGTCCATTAATTGATGAAGTTCCTTGTTCTTATTTGCAGGGGACGATGAGGACGAGGATTTCTTGGGACCTAGTGATAGGTGCATACCGGGGACTCCTGGACTTCCAGAAGGCGCGCCTGCGCTGAATGGGGTTCGGCGAAATCCTCGAGATCGAGCCGTTTTGGCTCGATTTGGTCCTCCTGCAGGCGCTGCGGGAGAGGTGGCATGCGAAAAGCAGGGCTTTCCTAATGCCTTGGGGCCACATGGTCCCAACCTTAGAGGATGTGGCCAGGATCACTGGCCTTAGGGTGGAGGGTAGACCGGTGAGCGGGGTGACTTACCCCGATTACCGAGGGTTGGCAGAGGCCTTACTAGGGATAGAGGTGTCTAGCCTAGGTAGGGAGTCTAGGATGATCCCTAGGGTAGAGGTAGAGGCTGCCCTAGGACTGATAGAGCCCCGACGTCGGTCAGATGAGACCCGGGCAGAGTTTAAGAGTAGACTAGCAGAGTCCTCTTCCTCGGTATATTGTAGCGACCCTAGTCAGGAGGAGGAGGTAGATAGACAGCTTCGAGTCTTTATCGTCTTTTTCTTCGGTCGGTTGCTCTTCGGTACGAGGGGCGACCATATCCATTGTAGGTTTCTTTACCTATTAGATGACTTAGATAGTTTACATGAGTATGCATGGGGTGCGGCCCTCCTGGCACACCTGTTCGCAGATTTGTCCGTGGTCACGCCTGACTATGAGACCACCATCAGCGGCTTCTCGCCATTTCTCCAAGTATTAAATTGTTTTATTATTTGTTTATGATATGAAATGTAATGAAATGATTTTTCTGACCTGTATGTTCATGTATGCAGGTTTGGAGTTATCACTATTTCTCCCTCGGCCGAGCGCGGATAGTGAGATCGGGTGTTGTCCTGTTGGCCTGCCGCTGGCAGCCGATTGTGGACACGGCACCACAGCACCATCAGCTGACGGCCCTCCGCCGTCAGTTCCTCGATTACCCAGAGCTCTTGGTGAGTTTTTATTTCAATTTTGTTTATTAAATGCAATCTTTCATTTATTAAATGCAAGTTATTTATATGAATGCATCTAACCTCTATGCAGGTGATCTGACGCCCGTATATGGGCATGGGTGAGGAGGGCCAGCCGTGGGTGACAGCTGGATGGAGGAGGTTCGGCAGGCAGATGTGGTTACATTGCCTGAACGAGATCGAGCCCCTCTACCTCCGGCTCGTCATGAGGAGGCTAGGCCTCCATCAGGAATGGATCGACGAGGAGGTCCCGGAGGGAGTCGGGAGGAGTATGAGGGGCAAGCAGGCCCTCACGGATTGACGTGCCAAGTTCCTGGAGCAATATGAGGACTGGTACCGTCGCGGCATTCGGGTGGAGTCCCATGCAGAGGATAGTACCGCCTACCTCCAGCAATACCGGGCCCACTACGCCGACCAGCTACGACTCCTCCGACCACTTGATGTAAGTATGCATTTATGCTTCTTTCATTTTATTATTATCTTTAACTTATATTTGTAAATGAATGTATGTGTGTGTGGTATGCAGGATGCGCGAGATGCGGTCATCATCGACCTCCGGGCCCGCCTACATGATGTGGAGGCCCAGCTGGAGCAGGTCTAGAAGGAGCTATTTGACCTGGTATGTATGTATGCAAATGAATGAATGTTTTAATTAATTTGTTTTGACAATTAGCCACTGACAGTTGTCTTTTGGTGCAGCGAGCCATTTACACCCAGGTGGCTCCCCCTACCTATGGAGCCTCATCTTCCTCACATTCGACTGCTCACGAGGCTGCCCTTGCCGATCTCCAGGGCCAGCTCGCCTCCGCCATCCACCGGACTTCTCTCGCAGAAGAGGACCGTGCTGCTCGAGTAAGTTTTATCCTTTCCCTTTCTTTTTCTAAAATTTGATTTTAATTGCTTGATTGCCTTGAACTAACAATATCTTCTTCTGCAGGTTGCTGAGCTTCAGGAGGCCCTTCAAAGGGCTGAAGCGGAGCTGGAGCATTCTCGTGCAGCAGTTGCTCGTGTCGAGGCCGATGTTATACGTATCAGAGCCTTGGAGGAGCAATTGGCACGCCTCTCCAGCGACGATCTTCCTCGTGAGCTGACACGCCTCCAAATTCGTCTGGAAATGCTTACCGAGGACCGAGAGCGGGAACGGCAGGAGCGACAGCGAGTTTATGCCGATGTGACTTCCCTTCGGGTCCAGCTTGGTGTCACATAGCATGAGCGACGCAGCGTGGAGGAGCGTTATCGACGTGCCCTCCAGCGAGCGCAGGGAAGAGGGCACGGAAGTGCGTTCACCGCGAGCGTGGCCATATCATCGGGCTAGGTTGGTCCGAGTCTGATGGGACCACCACCTCTGCCTAGTCGAGGACCGGCACCGGATGCTCCTGATGAGGCTCAGAGCCAACTCGATGAAGGGGCCGGGGAGAGTCAGCCTTGAGGGCTTCATATCATGTACTTTTTTTTTTTTTTGTGAGTCTTGTACAAAAACAGACTTTGATATATATATATGAAACTTTTTCCTTCAACCTTGTGCCTTGGCGTTTGTCTTATGTCTTGTACATTACTCAACAAACAGGTTAAGTATCTATTTAGGCTTAGCCCCTTGCTCAGTCAAGTGAATGATCGATCAATTTTTTTCTTAATAGAATGGTCAAGGGGTAAAGCCTTTACTAACAAAGGTAGCATGAATAATCAAAATGCAACATGTAAGCAGACAGATGCTCACTGAAAATAAAAGGAATGAAACATACAAGATGCGATAGGCAAATGCTAATTGAAATATTTTTGTTGTTTTGAAATATTCATTTTTGTTTGGGTTTTGGAATATATATGTTTTTGGATTTTTGTGCTTTTTTTTTTTGGATTTTGGAATATGTACCCTTTTTTTTTGGATTTTAAGATATGTATATTTTTTTTGGATTTTTGAAATATGTATTTTTTTTGGATTTTGGAATATGTATTTTTTTTGGACTTTGAAATATGTACTTTTTTTATTATTTTGGAATATGTACTTTTTTTGGATTTTGGAATATGTATATTTTTTTGGATTTTTGAAATATGGTGCAAATTAAAAGACTAGCATGGTACTCAGATCAAAAGGAAACATATTCATTTATTAACTTAATTCCCAGATTGTTCTTCAATAATCTAACTTAGACCCATCGTGTTTGAACATGTGTTTCCATTCGTGATCCCATTTGATGATTTGATCTTTAGTCAATCTAGGCCGTTCCTTAGTCAATCTACGCCTCTTCAGAAAAGAAAGGAAGAATTGGTTTAGAAAGCCTACGAGAAAGTTCTGGAGACCTAAAAAGATGTTCATTTCTTACCCTAATATCTATTCGGGTTCGGTCATTTTCTTTCCGGAGTATTTATCGACCTTGCGTTTCTTTTTATTTCATTTCATGGCCTTGATGTAACGTTTGTAGTATAATGACCTTTTGATTTGACATTTGACTTTTGCCTTTCGCTTTTGCTTCTCTTTTCTTTTCTTGGGACGGATCTCCCCCATTTTTTTTATGACGGCCTCCTACTAAGATGGCGGGTATTTTCGATAGTCTATTCTAAGCCTCATTCCGACATTATGAGCCGAGTGTAAAAACAGAATTTTGTTTGACAAGAATGATTTGTACTTTACACTTTCAGTCAAGCTTTCGGTATTCCTTAGGACTTGGCATCTCTTGTTACTCACAAATCAAACGTGTCAGTGTGTGTAGTAATGTGTTTAAATTAAATTATCCAGACTGATAAGGGAATTTGAGTTTCTAAATTTTCTGATTCCACTGGTCTTTGCACCATACTGATCGATTCTTTAACCTAAGGGTAGTGTTTCATAAGATACAGACCATTCCAGGAGTGAGTCAACTCTTCCCCTTCTGCATTAACTAGACGGTAAGCATTACCAAGAAAAGCATGTGATACAACATATGGTCTTTCCCAATTGGGTTGGAGCTTAGAACGCGGACTACCAGGTTTTACAAAAATTCTTTTGACAACCATTTCACCAACTTTGAACTTACGTTCAATGACTTTCTTTTGGTAAAAATGTGCTAGCCTATTTTGATAAACTCTTGCATGATTAGCAGCTGACCATCTTTTCTCGTCTAAGAGTTCTAATTGAGCAAGGAGTGCTGAACAGTGTTCATCAATGGAAAATTCCTTATTCAATTGTATTCTTAATGACGGTATAAGGGTTTCGTATGGAACTACCGTCTCCATTCCAAAAGTTAAGGAATAAGGAGTCTGCCCAGTGGGCGTGCGGATTGAAGTTCGGTAAGCCCATAGAACCTCAATCAATTTGTCTGGCCAGTCTGTAAATTTATTAGACTTACATGTCTTTTTGATGATTTTTATCAAAGTCTTGTTAGTTGCCTCTGCTTGGCCATTGCGTTGCGGATAATAAGGAGACAAATGATGCAACGCAATTTTATACCTGTTGCAGATGTTTTTTAGCTCTTGTGACATGAACTGCGGTCCATTGTCGGTGACGATGGTGCTTGGAATTCCAAATCTCGTGATGATATTCTTCATTATGAACTTGCAGACGGTTGATGCCTTGACTTCCGTGCATGCTTCAGCTTCTGCCCACTTGGTGAAGTATTCCATTGTTGTGAGGATGAATGACTTTTGCTTTATGCCAGAATCAGGATTACCAAGGGGTCCAATGATATCGAAAGCCCACATGGAGAAAGGCCATGGGGAGGAAACATGATGGAGTGAAGATGCAGAATAATGAATCTTATCGGCGTGAAGTTGACACTTAGCACACCTACGGACATATCCTACACAATCTTCTTCCATGGTTGGCCAATAGAATCCTTGTCTAAGGATTTTCTTTGCTAACATCTGTCCATTAACATGGCCACCACAAACTCTAGCATGAGCTCCTTCCATAACCTTCCAAAGCTCATCTTCGTCTAAACATCTTAGAAGAACTCCATCAAAACCTCTTTTGTACAGTGCTCCCCCAAGTATGGTGTATCTTTGAGCAACTCTCATGATAGCCCTTTTCTCCTCAGTTGTAGCTTCTTCAAAATATGATTGATCTTCACAATATTTAGCAATTTCGTAGTCCCATGGTTTATGTTCATCATCCATCTCTTCTAACAGCTCCATTAACATAATCTCTCTCTTTTCCAAAATATTTCCATCTCTGACCTTCTTCAGCAACTTCTCCTTAGTCTTAAGGAATGAAGGGTCTTTTACGGCGGGTGAAAGACGCCTATGAACGATGATTGATTCGGATTGTCTGTTGATTGGAAAATTAAGAGAAGATGCAAGTGAAGCTAGAGCGTCAGCTAAGATGTTCTGATTCCTAAGAACATGGACGAAGATCAATTTTGTGAAAAGCTTAGCATAAGCAGAAGTAAGTTCTTGATAAGGCTTGAGCTTGGGATCAAGAGTTCGATACTTGGTTAACACCTGGCGAAGAATCAATTGGCTATCACCTACAATTTTGAGTTTGGTGGCACCATAGAGATGAGTAGCCTCGAGGCCAGCAAGGAGTGCCTTGTATTTAGCTATATTGTTAGTGACTGGAAAGTCAAACTGAAAGGGTTGTGGAATGGTGACACCTTTAGGTGATAACAAAACAATGCCAATATCTTTTCCATGAAAATTCAGAGCTCCGTCAAAATCAGAGTCCACATATCACCTTTGATTCGGTCTATGGACATCAGTTCCTCATCCGGAAACTCCGATCGGACTAGATCGAAACGAGGAAGGGGATGGTGAGCGAGATGTTCTGCTATGGCATAGCCTTTGATCGCTTTCTGCTGAATGTAAGTGATATCGAATTGAGATAGAAAGCTTTGCCATCGTGCTAACCTATCAGGAAGGACAGATTTCTCAAGAAGAAACTTAATCGGATTCATTCTAGCGATGAGATGGACTTTATGGGCTAGAAAGTAATGTTTCAATTTCTGAACAACCCAGACCAATGCTGCACATGTTTTCTCCATCGCTGTGTATCTTTGCTCAGCGGGGTTAAGAAGTTTAGAGAGATAGTAGGCTGCCCTATCCTTTCCTTCTTCATCCTCTTGTGCTAGGACACCCCCCACTGCATCATCTATGATAGAAATGTAAAGTATTAATGGTTTGCCAGGAGATGGTGGTCTCAAAACAGGAGGACTTGCTAAATAATTCTTCAATCCATCGAATGCCTCATGACACTTATCGTCCCAATCGAATGTGACTCCCGGCTTGGTAAGCTCGTAGAACAGCTTACACCTTTGTGAGTGTTGGGAGACAAAACGGCGAATAAATTGCAACCTCCCAATTAATCCTCTTAACTCTTTTAAGTTCTTGGGAGATGGCATCTCTCTGATAGCCTTCGCCTTGTTGGGATCGATCTCAATTCCCCGTTTACTGACAATAAATCCAAGTAATTTCCCTGAGGATACCCCGAATACACATTTTTTATGGTTCATCTTTAACTGATATTCTCTTGATCTCTCTAGTACGCTTGCCAGGACCTTGGCATGTTCAGCCTTAGTTTTAGATTTCACCAACAAGTCATCTACATACACCTCTAGATCGATATGCATCATGTCGTGAAATATTGCCATCATAGCCCTCAGATAAGTGGTTCCAGCATTCTTTAATCCAAATGGCATGACGACATAGCAATATGTTCCCCAAGGTGTAATGAATGATGTCTTTTCATGATCTTCTTCTGCTAATTTGATCTGGTTATATCTTAAAAATCCATCCATAAATGATAAAGTTTCATAGCCAGCAGTATTATCGATGAGTACATCAATGTGATGCAACGGAAAATCATCCTTAGGACACGCCCGGTTCAAATCTCGAAAGTCAATACAGATCCTGACCTTCCCATCTTTCTTCATAACCGAGACTATGTTGGCCACCCATTGTGGATAAAGGACAACTCTAATGAATTTGGCTTTATGTAACTTATCAACCTCTTCATCTTCAAAGCCATTTGTGGGTGGAATCGCCTTAACTTTTGTTTGACCGGGCTAGCTCCATCCTTTAATGTCAACCTGTGTTCCACTAGCGATGAGTCTAACCCCGACATATCCTCATAACTCTAGGCGAAAGTATCCTTATAATCCTTAAGAACTTGTACCATTGCCTTCTCATCCATTTCAGAAAGATTCTTGCTAACGAGGACAACCTTAGGTTCATCTTCAGTCCCTAGATTGATCTTTTTGGTGGGCTCTTCTACGGCAGCTGAGGGTTCATCAAATCTTTTTATTCCACTGGCATATGCCTCAGCAGCGTCCTCGTCATCTTCCTCATCTTCAACAATGGGGTCTTTTTCGTGTACTAATTCGTACACCCCATATCCATCATTAACTGTCTCATTATCTACACAATCTTCTGGCATCTAGATAGGATTCTCGAATAGTTGAGGGATCATAGAGCAAGAAAGGCATTTATCAGCTAAATCCTAGAGGTATCTATCCTAAATTTGTTTGCCCTTAGATTTTCTAGACTTCCTAACATGACTAACCTGCCTAGAACTAGACTCCCTAACTTCGTTAGACTCCCTATCCTTACCTAATGAAGACGAAGCAGAATGAAAATTATAGGATACAGGCAGAAATACAGGAGAATCCTCCCGATGGGAGGGGCAGAGTAGATCTAGAAGAGAATTTTGACTGAATGACCCGCGCGATGGGGTACAATCGGACAAGTAGGAAGTTTCCTCAATGAGGATCTGAGAGAAATTTGTTGCCAAATTGGCGTTTTTTTTTAGAGAAAAGATGAATTAAATGCGAAACAAGAATGAAGGTGAATAGGAGGAGAATGCGATGGAGGAAGTGGCACCAAGGCCAAAGGATTTGGGGGATCATACAGCAGTATGTCCCAAATTAAATCATAAATCCTCTCTGAATCGAGAGGAGGTTGGGGAATGAAGTCCCGTAGGGACAGAGTAATCATGACGGGCGGAACCGGTGGAATATCTTCAGTAATGACTCGCGACCAAGTCGGGGTCAGAAGCAGAGTGCGGAACAAGATATGAAGTGTGAAAATGTGAGAAGGATAAGTCTCCCTTCAGAGAAGATCCGTGGTATAACCAGCTTCATAGGGGTCATCTGGCTCCCCTTCATCTGTTTCCTCAGACAACAGTATTTTTTTATAAAAAATGGCACCAGGCCCTTCAATCAGTTCATCTATTTGTGGCGGCCACTTAGGTTCTGAGGGATCAAGAAATAGTCTATTTAATGCAATATACATATCCCTTAAGTCAAACCATCTGTACCATTCACACTCAGGGTCTTGAAAGTTCCTTCTTTTCATTGGCCGCAGAGCCTCCAAGGACTGGTATGTTAACAATTCTGAACAATGTCTGGCCAGGTCTTTTCCATATATATCATGGAGGTCAAAACATGAAGTAATGACCACTGTATTATCATGACTGATCACGGGCCCCTTGACAAAATGTGTGTATAAAGTCCATGTTAAAGGGTCCCGACTGTAGGTGCTGAAAATTTGCTCGTGTGATTAATGTGATAAACTATGTTGTTTAGGGTAAATTAACCTATTAAAAAAATGCAACTAAGGTGCTTGTGATCGCCAGAAACTTTTAACTAAAAAAAGCTTCAAAAGAGTTTGATCGCCTACCTGTTTAAACGCGGAAGATTGAATCCTTAGTTCCCCTCCTTCAGCCGGCTGAAGAAAGAGAGCCTCTTCTTGTTCTTTTGTTCTTGCTGTTGAATGTTGAGGATCGTCCAGAAGTTCTCCTGGCTTCGTGCTTGATTTCCCTCTTTTTAATTTCTTGTTGTTGTTGTTGAATGCAGCAGACAGAGAGACAGAAAAATAAAGTAGAAACAATGATGAGAATCTAAGTAGAAATAATAAAGTTAACTATGATTATAAACATATTTAAACAGCAACTCACTTGTTTTAAATGACTTTGAAACCCCTTTAGAACAGATGGGTTTTGGAAAATTAATGATGTGGTGTGTGTTGCATGAAGTGAGTATGAGAGAATGAAACTAATAAATGAAAATGAAATTCAGATATGAAAAACTTATGCCCAGTCCAGTTGGTTGAAGCTTTGAAGGAGATGAAGATCTTGAAAAAGGATGCCGACTTCTGGTGGCAGCGCTTCGGCGTTCCGACGTGGTTGCTTCTAACTCCAAATTGCTATAACGCTGTGGCTCAATAATTCTCTCTCTTCTTTTTTTTTAACTCCTTGAGATGCAAGGTATTTATAGGCATTTTCTGCGTTCGCGATTAACATAGAAAAATCTCGGATTTATCTACTTTAATCGACAGATAAATACTGATTAATTCATCTTTATCTGTAATTATCTAAAAAGCGTCCACCATGGCTGACGCCTTTAAGATTAATTAAGATAAGGATAAATATCCGGGAAAACTTATCTTTATCTTTATTAGCTAAAACGCGTCCACGTGTGTAGACGTCTTTTACTCTAATTAAGATAAGGATAAACATCCGGAAGAGAAGTTAAAACAGCTTAGGAAACCTAAAAAGCGTCGACTTTGACAGACGCCAGCCAATGTGGACGTGCTGCAGCCATGATGGATCTTAAAAGAAAACAAGAAATATTGGATAAAGAATCCAAGAAAGAATAGAATTCCAAAGATATCTTCAAGCGAACCTCAAAGATAATCAAGATACTCAATTCAGAATGGAATATTTCATATCATGTTTGAATTATTTGATTAATGGTCTGAAACTTAATCAACAATTAATCCTTACTACAATGATTTCAAAGTCCTACATGATGCATGCTGGGCTAAAAGAAAAATATAAAGTTAAATAAAATATAAATTAATCAAGGATAATATTGTTAAATTGTCATTAATGAGTCAAGATACCAATTCTTGTAATTCAGTGCTAAGCCGAAGCTCGTTTCTCCACGCACCGTTTCACAAAAGTGGAACCATCGTCCTCACTAATTAACAATCCAACGGCCTATCCGTGCGATTAAGAATCCTCTGGAATTATCACTGTTTTTGTTGTAGGGGAACTCAAATTCCAGTTTCATCAAAACTACAAGGTCCTTGATATGATCTAATAAATATTTATCATATAATAATGCGAATGATTTAAACTAATCACATGAAATAATACAAGGGGTAGAAATAACCGTCTTTTTAGTCACGGTCAGGACTTCTTGAACTCCCACAGTGGGATCTTCTTGCTTCACTCAGGTTTCTTGAATTTTCTGCAATAAAATCATCAGTAATTCCAAACTAATATTCAATTTAAACATCAAAACATTGAATTTCGGATAAATCACATATAAAGATCTGAAACGCGTCGTGTCGTGCAGACACCGTTTAACTTTGAAACGCGTCGTTTATCCTCGACGCCTTTTACTCACAGAAACAGGTTTCTGGCTGTTCTCTATTCGAATTCCAACTCTATCAATGCACACCCCTTTTCCAATCCGGAAAAGTCTTCCTAGGATCGCAATGTTGTCTATATAAACACCCTTAGGTCGTTCCCAAGCAATCCCACTACAATCCAAAGATCAAAAGTAGAGTTTTCTTCAAGATTTCTTCAAGGTTCCAAGGTTTCCAAGGTTCTCTAGCTTCAAGGAGGAGGAACTCCGAAAAAGGGAATATGAATTCTTCAAGCAAGAAGATGAAGATGTCTTTGGAGCAGTTTCCTGATGTGGAGAATCACCTCAATGGAAGAAATCCCAATCTCCAAGTAAGCTCAATCAACTTCTTCTTCAATTATGTTCATGTTCTTCATCACGTTCTTCATGTTCCTCATCATGTTCTTCGCCTTTTCTTTTGATTTTCAGAACTATCCTATGTTTCCTGGCCCAAGGAAGTTCACCTCCTTACCTTGGATCCGTAAACTTGCAAAAAGCATCAAGCTTTCCATGCAAGTATTCATATCCAAGTGGAATCTTCAAGGTCTCGTAGTGTTTGCCAAGCATTACAAGAGCGCGAACGCGGATTGGGCGGCTATGGGCGCCTTGATCGAGTGGTGGCATCCCCAAACTCACACGTTCTTCTTCCAAGATTTCGAGTGCACGATTCTTTTAGAGGAGGCGGAGCTTCTTTTAGGTCTCCCAAAGACCAAAGAGAACAAAGAGAAGATAGCTTTGATGAAGGAGAGAATCACCGGTCAACAATTGTTGACATCTATTATGAAAGATCCTTCAGAAACTAAAGGATGTCTCACTAAGAAGGGAATCAATCTCACCAAGCTAGCCGAGTGGACGCTGTACGAAATTGATGATCTAAGAGAGGATGAAGCGGAGGATGTAACAAAAGCTTTAGTTACATGCCTAGCCGGTGCCTTATTCTTTTCTGCACAGGATAACATCTTAGAAGATGACCAAGTTAGTGCTATATGCGCAATCTTCGAAGGTAAATCCATTAGCACTGCACTCTTAGCATATCTTTATAGTGGGCTTTCTGCAGCGTCTGTGGGCCGTCCTCCTTACGGATGCATGCTTCTCTTCGCCTTATGGGTTGAACTTCACTTTAAGTTTGAGCACAGCAAGAAAAGGCCTCTGAATCCATCTCAGATCTACTTGAATAGCCCAATTCATTGCATAGCTAATGTTGTAAAGTTCAATGAGTACATGGTTAACAAAGTTCCAAAACTCAAGACCCGAGCCGATTGGAGAGAATATTTAAAGCTCATGACGTCCGACATATTCGACTCGTCTCCACTTGCTTTGGTTGGAAAACCTGTGTGGGTGCGTCGTGCAGCAGGAGCAGACCTTAAGTTGATTGGAGCCACCGAATTCGTGCTGTACAACCCACATCGGTGCCTTACTCAACTTAGCTTGGGCCGTCGTGAATTCCCCGAGTTCTCTCCCACACTTCCGATCAAGAAGCGCGACTTGGAATCTGACGAAGACTATGAAGCCGTACAAATCATTACCACTCTATGGAACCTTGGCTTCAGTTACCGTGTAAGATCCTCTAAAGATAGAGACAAAGGATTGAAATTTCCATATCTTAAAGGTCTTCATGAAATCCTTCCTTGAAGGTCCTCCTTTCTTTTATTCATGATGTAATAAAGAATTTCATTGAATAAAGAAATTTTTTTTCATGCCTCAAAACCTTTCCTCAACTTTCTGTGAAGTGCACATGATTTTTCCTTTAGAGAAAACTTGATTTTTCCTGAAAATTCAACAGTTCGGGTTCTGTTAAATGCAAAACGCGTCCAGTCAGAAAGACGCTTTTCAATAATAAATTCAATGAAAAAGTTAAAACGCGTCTTCCAAACCTGACGCCTTTAAACCGTAATTCTTTTCCAGAAATTTAATTTAATCCTCAAAAACCCGATTTAAACATTAAACCGCGTCTTCACATAACGACGCCTTTCAACTCTCTCTCCTACTTTTTCCAGGATTCTGTCATTAATTCCATGATTAATTCTATGAAACGCGTTAACACAGTAAGACGCCTTTAATGATTTTCCTTTGTACGGTTCTGACAAAAATAGTGAAACGCGACTACGTAGGTGGACGCCTTTCATTCAAATTCCAACCTCTGTCAGTGCCGCTCAACTTTTGCGCCCTAAAACGCGTCATCCTGAGTAGACGCCTTTCAGCCCTTCGTTAACAGACCCGCGAAGGCCCCCTTTCTTCCTCACTTTTCCAAAAACTCTCTCTTCCCTCATCGGCGGCGATTCGAACTCCGGCGATCTCTCCCTCGAATCTCCCTCTTCTCAAGCCATGGAACGCGGTGAAGGTTCCGGGAAGACAAAGGTCATAGCCAAGAGGAGGCGGAGGCAAGAAGAAGCTCCCGAGGAGGTCCCGGCGGCTCTCGCGGAGGCGGCGGCGTTTTTGGAGGAAGAACTCCCTCCACCGGCACCCATGGCGGTAGAAGAAGAAGAGGAGGGCGACCTCCACACGGTAAGCTCCCTGTGGGTGCGGTTGTATGAAGAAAAGAGAGAGAACGGGGTTCTTGAAAGAACCCGGAATCTGGGCTTGAAAGGCGTCCAGACCAGGTGACGCCATTCAAAAGGCGTCGCCATGGGTCGACGTCTTTCAAGATAAATTCCGGATTTTTTTTTTTTTTTAATAGGAGTAAAAATCTTGAATTGCGTCAACGTACGTTGACGTGTTTTAAAATACGTCTGCGTGTGTTGACGCGTTTCAAAACAGAAAGTGAATTTCCCGGTTTTTATTAATTACTGACCCTTATTTTTATGTTTTTATTTGCAGGGAGTGATGAGGGCTAGGATTTCATGGGACTTAGTAGTTGGGGCTTATAGAGGGCTCCCCGACTTCCAGAAGGCGCGCCTGCGTCAGATGGGATTCGGTGAGGTACTGGACATCGAGCCATTTTGGCTTGATCTAGTCCTGCTGCAGGCCTTGAGAGAGAGATGGCATGCGGAAAGACGTGCTTTCCTGATGCCGTGGGGGCATATGATCCCCACCCTAGAGGATGTGGCCAGGATTACTGGCCTCAGGGTAGAGGGCCGACCTGTGAGTGGGGTGACCTACCCCAACTACCAGGGATTGGCTGAAGCATTACTAGGGATAGAGGTATCCAGCATAGGTAGAGAGTCTAGGATGGTCCCTAGGGTAGAGGTAGAGGCAGCCCTAGGATTAGATGAGCCCCGGCGTCGGTCTGACGAGACCCGGGAGGAGTTCAGGGATAGACTAGCAGAGTCGTCCTCCTTAGTCTACTGTAGTGATCCTGGGCAGGTAGAGGAGGCAGATAGACAGCTTAGAGTCTTCTTAGTTTTCTTTTTCGGTCGGTTGCTCTTCGGTACGAAGGGCGACCATATCCACTGTAGATTTCTTTACTTGTTAGATGACCTAGGTAGCCTAGGAGAGTATGCCTGGGGTGCAGCCCTTCTGGCTCACCTCTTTGCCGATCTATCCGCGGTCACGCCGGACCGTGAGACTACTATCAGTGGCTTCTCACCATTTCTTCAGGTATTAAAGTGTTTAATTATTTGTTATATGCAGTGCAATATGATATGATGCTTCTTCTAACCTATATGTTCATAAATGCAGGTGTGGAGCTACTACTACTTTCCGCTCGGCAGAGCGAGGATTATTCGTCCGAACGCCGTCCCTTTCGCCTGCCGTTGGCAGCCGATTGTGGATACGGCTCCACAGCATCACCAGCTGACGGCCCTCCGCCGTCAGTTTCTGGATTATCCAGAACTCCTAGTAAGCTTATAACTTGTTCAATTTCATTAAATGCAATCTTTTATTAAATGCAAGTTATTTATGAATGCATCTAACCTATATGCAGGTGATATGGCGCCCATACTTGGGCATGAACGAGGAGGGTCAGCCGTGGGTGACGGCTGGCAGGAGGTGGTTTGGGAGGCAAATGTGGGTGCATTGCCTCAATGAGATCGAGCTCCTCCGCCTCCGGCTCGTGATGAGGACCCTGGGCCTCCACCAGGAATGGATTGACGAGGAGGTCCCGGAGGGCGTCGGAAGGAGCATGAGGGGGAAGCAAGCCCTCACCGACTGGCGTGCCAAATTCCCGGAGCAGTACGAGGACTGGCACCGTCGCGGTATCAGAGTGGAGTCCCGAGCGGAGAGTAGCGAGGCCTACCTCCAGCAGTATCGAGCCCACTACGCCGATCAGCTTCGGCTCCTCCGACCACTCGATGTAAGTATGCATTCATGCTTCTTAATTTTATTATTATCTTGATTTATATTTGTGAATGAATGTATGTATGTATGACATGCAGGATGCGCGTGATGCGGTCATCGTCGACCTCCGGGCCCGCCTACATGATGCGGAGGCCCAGCTAGAACAAGTTCAGAAAGAACTGTATGACTTGGTATGTATGAATGAATATGAATGCATGTTTTAAATAATTAATTGTTTTGGCAATTAACCACTGATAGTTGTCTTTCTGGTGCAGCGAGCCGTCTACACCCAGGCGGCTCCTCCTACTCATGGAGCTTCATCTTCCTCATCCACTCGTGACGCTGCTATGGCTGACCTCCAGAGTCAGCTCGCCTCCGCCATCCACCGGGCTTCTCTCGCGGAAGAGGACCGTGCTGCTCAGGTAAGTCCTTCAATTTTTGAATTCTGGAATTGATTACTTGCTTGATTGCCTTGGACTAACGAAATCTTCCTTTGCAGGTTGCTGAGCTTCAGGAAGCCCTTCAGAGGGCTGAAGCGGAGACAGAGCATGCCCGTGCTGCAGCGACTCGGGCAGAGGCTGATGCAGAACGGATCCGGGCTCTAGAGGAGCAGGTGGCCCGACTTTCGGCTGGAGATCTTGGGCGCCTCCAGACTCGCCTGGAAGTCATCAACGAGGAGCGAGAGCGGGAAAGGCAGGAGCGGCAGAAGATGGATGCTGAGATATCCGCTCTTCGGGTCCAGCTTGGCATCGCGGAGCATGAGCGCCGGAGTGTGGAAGAGAGGTACAGGCGTGGTCGACAGCGTGCACAAGAGCGCGGTCTGACTAGTGCCTTCACCGCCAGTGCTGCCGCGTCTTCCGGTCAGGCGGGTCCGAGCGCGATGGGGCCACCTCCACCTCCTAGCCGAGGGCCAGCACCGGATGCACCTGACGAGGCCCAGAGCCAGTTGGACGAGGGCGGAGGGGAGAGCCAGCCTTGAGGGCTTATGTATCTTTTCTTTTTTCTTCATGTATCATGTACAAAAACACCTTTTGATAATATACATGAAACTTTTGGCTCCAATCTTGTGTTCCTGTATTTATCTTGCATCCTGTACACACTTAACAAACAGGTTAAGTATCTATTTAGGCTTAGCCCCTTGCCTGACCAAATAAATGGTCAATCAATCTTTTCTTCAATAAATGGTCAAGGGGCATGGCCTTTATTAACAAAGGTAATGAGAATAATCAAACTCAAGCAAAGATGCAACATACAAGCAAACAGATGCTCACTGAAAATAAAAGGAATGAAACACATCAAATGCAACAAGCAGATGCTAACTGAAATATTATGTATTTTTTTTTGAATTTTGAAACATATGTATTTTTTTTGAATTTTGAAATATATATATATATTTTTGGACTTTTTGAAACATATGTATTTTTTTTGAATTTTTTTTTTTTTTTTTTTTTGACTTATGTAATTTTTTTGGATTTTTGACTAAAAGATCAGCATGGTACTTAGATCAAAAGATCATATTCATTTATTAACTTCATTTCCAAATTATTCTTTAACAACTTAACTTAAACCCATCGTGTTTGAACTTGTGTTTCCATTCGTGATCCCATTTGATGATTTGACCCTTAGTCAATCTAAACCATTCCTTAAGTTTGGAGTACATCTCTTTAGAAAGAAAAGATGAATAAGTTTAGAAAGCCCATGAGAAGGTTCCGGAGACTTAAAAAGATGTTCCTTTCCTACCCTAGTATCCGTTGGGGTTCGGTCATTTCTTTCCGGGGTATTTATCGACCTTGCGTTCCCTTTCATTTCATTTCATGGCCTTGATGTAACGTTTGTAATGTAATGGCCTTTTTGATTTGACATTTAGCTTTTGCCTTTTGCTTTTCTTTCTTTTCTTTTCTTCGGGACGGATCTCCCCCATTTTTTTATGACGGCCTCCTACTAAGATGGCGGGTATTCTTGGTAATCTATTCTAAGTCTCGTTCCGACATCATGGGCCGAGTTTAAAACAGAATTTTGATTCAAAAAATGAATGATTTGGACTTCGCACTTGTGGTCAAGCTTTCGATATTCTTTAGGACTTGGCATCTCTTGTTACTCACGAATCAAACGTGTTAGTGTGTACATTAATGGGTTTGAAATTAAGTTATTTAGACTGATAAGGAAATTTGAGTTTATAAACTTTCTGATTCCACTGGTCTTTGTACCATACTGATCGACTCTTTAACTTAAGGGTAGTATTTCTTAAGATGTAAACCATTCCAGGGATGTTTTAACTCTTCTCCTTCTGCATTAACAAGATGATAAGCATTACCAGGAAAAGCGTGTGATACAACATAAGGTCCTTCCCAGTTGGGTTGGAGCTTAGAACACGGACCACCAGGTTTTATAAAAATTCTTTTAACAACCATTTCACCGACTTTGAACTTACGTTCAATGACTTTCTTTTGATAAAAACGTGCTAATCTATTTTGATAAACTTTTGCATGATTAGCAGCTGACCATCTTTTCTCGTCTAAAAGTTCCAATTGAGCAAGGAGTGCTGAACGATGTTCATCAATAGAGAATTCCTTATTCAATTGTACTCTTAATGACGGTATGAGGATCTCATATGGAACTACCGCCTCCATTCCAAATGTTAAGGAATAAGGAGTTTGCCCAGTAGGCGTGCGGATTGAAGTTCGGTAGGCCCATAGAGCCTCAACCAATTTTTCTGGCCAATCTACGAATTTGTTAGATTTGCACGTCTTTTTGATGATTTTTATCAAAGTCTTATTTGTTGCCTCTGCTTGGCCATTGCCTTGCGGATAATAAGGAGATGAATGATGCAATGCAATTTTATACCTGTTACAAAGGTCCTTCAATTCCTGTGACACGAACTGCGGTCCGTTGTCGGTGACGATGGTGCTTGGAATTCCAAATCGAGTGATGATGTTCTTCATGATGAACTTGCAGACGGTTGATGCTTTGATCTCCACGTACGCTTCAGCTTCTGCCCACTTGGTGAAGTATTCCGTTGCCGTGAGAATGAAAGATTTCTGCTTGATGCCGGAATCTGGATTACCAAGAGGTCCAATAATGTCGAAAGCCCACATGGAGAAAGGCCATGGGGAGGAAACAGGATGGAGTGAAGATGCAGGAGAATGAATTTTGTCGGCGTGAAGTTGACACTTAGCACACCTACGAACAAATCCTACACAGTCTTCTTCCATGGTTGGCCAATAAAATCCTTGTCTAAGGATCTTCTTTGCTAACATCTGTCCATTGACATGACCACCACAAACTCCACTATGAGCTCCTTCCATAACTTTCCAAAGCTCATCTTCATCTAGACATCTCAGAAGAACTCCATCAAAACCTCTCTTATATAATGATCCCCCAACTAGGGTGTATCGTTGAGAAACTCTCCTGATAGCTCTCTTCTCCTCAGTTGTAGCTTCCTCAGGATACGATTGATCTTCACAATATTTTGCAATTTCATAATACCATGGCTTCTGTTCATTATCCATCTCTTCTAACAGCTCCATTAACATGATTTCTCTTCTTTCAATGATATCTCCGTCTCTGACTTTCTTCAGCAACTTCTCCTTAGTTCTAAGGAATGAAGGATCTTTCACGGCGGGTGAAAGACGCCTATGAACTATGATTGATTCAGATTGTTTGCTGATTGGAAAATCAAGGGAAGATGCAAGTGAAGCTAGAGCGTCAGCTAAGATGTTTTGATTCCTAGGAACATGGACAAAGATCAATTTCGTGAAAAGCTTTGAGTAAGCAGAAGTAAGCTCCTGATAAGGCTTGAGCTTGGGATCGAGAGTTCGATACTTGGTCAGCACTTGGCGAAGAATCAGTTGGCTATCACCTACAATCCTGAGTTTGGTGGCACCATGGAAATGAGCAGCCTCGAGACCAGCAAGAAGTGCCTCGTATTCAGCAATATTGTTGGTGACTGGAAAATCAAGCTGAAAGGCTTGTGGAATGGTGACACCTTCAGGTGATAACAAAACGATACCGATCCCTTTTCCATGAGAATTCAGAGCTCCGTCAAAATGCAGAGTCCACATATCATCTCTGATTTGATTTACGGACATCAGTTCCTCATCCGGAAACTCTGATCGCACTGGATCAAATCGAGGAAGGGGATGATGAGCAAGATGTTCTGCTATGGCATAGCCCTTGATCGCTTTCTGCTGAATATAGATGATGTCAAATTGAGAAAGAAAGCTTTGCCATCGCGCTAACCTATCAGTAAGAACAGATTTCTCCAGAAGGAATTTGATTGGATTCATCCTAGCGATGAGATGGACTTCATGGGCTAGAAAATAATGCTTCAATTTCTGCACAACCCAAACCAATGCTGCACATGTTTTCTCCATCGCTGTATATCTCTGTTCAGCGGGGTTGAGAAGTTTAGAGAGATAGTAGGCTGCCCTCTCTTTTCCTTCTTCATCTTCTTGTGCTAAGACAGCCCCCACTGCATCATCCAGGACTGAAATATAAAGTATCAATGGTTTGCCTGGAGATGGTGGTCTCAAAACAGGAGGACTTGCTAGATAATTCTTCAATCCATCGAATGCCTCCTGACACTTATCGTCCCAATCGAATTTGACTCCCGGCTTGGTAAGCTCGTAAAAAGGCTTACACCTTTGTGAGTGCTGAGAGACAAAGCGGCGAATAAATTGCAACCTCCCGATTAATCCTCTCAACTCTTTCAAATTTTTAGGAGGTGGCATTTCTCTAATAGCCTTCGCCTTGTTAGGATCGATCTCAATTCCCCGTTTACTGACAATAAATCCAAGCAATTTTCCTGAAGATACCCCGAATACACATTTCTTGGGGTTCATCTTTAACTGATATTCTCTCGATCTTTCTAATACCCTTACCAAAACTTTGGCGTGCTCAGCCTTTGTTTTCGATTTAACTAATAAATCATCCACATACACTTCCAAGTCTATATGCATCATGTCATGAAATATTGCCATCATGGCCCTTTGATAGGTGGCTCCAGCATTTTTTAATCCAAATGGCATGACAACATAACAGTATGTTCCCCAAGGTGTAGTGAACGATGTTTTCTCTTGATCTTCTTCTGCCAGCTTAATCTGATTATATCCTGAAAATCCGTCCATGAATGATAACGTCTCATAGCCAGCGGTGTTATCGATGAGTACATCAATATGAGGCAATGGAAAATCATCTTTAGGACATGCCCGGTTCAAATCGCGGAAGTCAATGCAAATCCTGACCTTCCCGTCCTTCTTCATAACCGGGACTATGTTGGCCACCCATTGTGGATAAAGGACAACTCTAATAAATTTGGCTTTATGCAACTTATCGACCTCTTCCTTCATCTTTAGAGCCATTTGTGCGTGGAATCGCCTTAATTTCTGTTTGACCGGGCTAACTCCGTCCTTTAATGTCAATCTATGTTCAACTAAAGACGAGTCTAACCCCGGCATATCCTCATAACTCCAGGCGAAAGTGTCCTTATAGTCCTTTAGTACTTGTACCATTGCGTTCTCATCTTCTGTAGAAAGATTCTTACTGACGAGGACAACCTTAGGTTCGTCTTCAGTCCCTAAATTAATTTCTTTGGTGGGCTCTTCTACGGCAGCTGAGGGTTCATCAAATCTCTTCACTCCACTGGCGTATGCCTCAGCCGCGTCCTCGTCATCTTCCTCTTCAACAATGGGGTCCTTTTCATGTACCAATTCATATACCCCGTACCCATCATTGACTAACTCATCGTCCATGCAATCTTCTGGCATCTGAATTGGATTTTCTAAAAGCTGAGGGATCAAAGAACAAGAAGAGCACTTATCAGCTAAGTCCTAGAAGTATCTATCTGGAATTTGCCTACCCTTAGGCTTCCTAGACTGACTAACCTGACTAGACTGCCTAACTTCACTATCATAACCTAACGAAAACGAAGCAGGATGAAAATCCTGGGATACAAGTGGAAATACAAGAGAATCCTCCCGAGGGGAGGGACAGAGTAAATCTAGAAGAGAATCTTGACCGAAGGACCCGCGTGGCGGGGTGCAATCGGACAAGTAAGATGTTTCCTCAATGAGGATTTGGGAAGAATTTGTTGCCAAATTGGCGTTTTTTTTTTTTTGGAAAATGAAAGAATTAAACATAAAGCAAGAATGAATAAAAATGGGAGGAGGATCAGACGGAGGAAGAGGCACCAAGGCCAGAGGATTGGGGGGATCATATAGTAATATGTCCCAGATCAGATCATACAACCTCTCTAGATCGAGAGGAGGTTGTGGTATAATGTCCTGAGGGGACAGAGTAATCATGACGGGCGGAGCCCGTGGAATATCTTCAATTATGACCTGCGACCAAGTCGGGGTCAAAAGTAGTGTGCGAAAAAGAGTATGGAGCATGAAGACATGTGAAGGATATGTCCCTCTCCAGAGCAGATCTGTTGTGTAACCAGCTTCATAGGGGTCATCGGGTTCCCCTTCATCAGTCTCTTCAGATAGCAGTATCCGCTTGTCAAATATAGCACCAGGGCTTTCAATCAATTCATCAATCTGCGGCGGTCACTTAGGTTCTGCAGGATCCAGAAATAGTCTGTTCAATGCGATATAAAGGTCCCTGAGATCGAACCACCTGTACCATTCACATTCAGGATCATCAAATTTCCTCCTTTTCATAGGCCGCAGAGCCTCCAAGGATTGGTACGTAAGTAATTCAGAGCAATGTCTGGCCAAATCCCTCCCATATATATCATGGAAGTCAAAACAGGAAGTAATGACTACCGTATTGTCATAGCTAAGTATGGGCCCTTTTACAAAGTGCGTACACAGGGTCCATGTTAGGGGATCTCGGCCTTCTTTTGGTGGTGTGGACATTGCCTCCCAGATTTTCGGACCTTCTTTGATCTCTGCTTTCTGAACCGGATTTTGTTTCAGTTTTATTGGCCTATAGCCCAGACCACTTCCAGGTGCTGCTCGATGATTTCTGACAGGAGTGGTCCTGCCTTGCAATTGTGTGCCCAGACCTTTCCCAGGCTCATAGCCGTTCTTCATCATGATCCTCCATCCTGGGGTACTCATGCACTTCCCCCTCTTGATAGCATCTAATGGATATGGAGAAATAGTAGCGGCTTTCAGAGGATCAACCACTGGACGGTAGACCTGTAATACCGACAGAAAAGGTTGTCGGCCAGGTAAAACAGCAGATTTAATGTTCAGGGTATGAGCAGCAGCAAGGATCGGCATGCTCGTTACTTTAATTATTCGTCCTTTGTAAGGGAATTTGAGGCATTGATGATTCGTAGAAGGAATTGCCTCGAGAGTTTTAATATAAGGACGACCTAAAATGGCATTTATGGAAGGGTCGATTTCCAAGATGTGAAATTCAACCTCTGCATGACTTACAGGGCCCAGCTCCACCTTTAAATAAACCATTCCCAGAGGGGAACGGGTAGAATTGTCATATGCTGTTACTGATATGGGGCTGGGCAGCCATTTTTCTTTGGGCACACCACACAGCTCCAGGGTCTTCGGAGGTAGAACATTAATCGAAGCCCCTGTGTCGACCAGGCATGCATCCACGGCCTTCTTACAGATGTTAACCGTGATACTCAGAGCCATGCTTCTAGCTGCTGGCGGTGCTAGTTCCGATGTATGGAATGTTATAGAGGGCTGATCCCCCTGAGGAACTAGTAGTGCTGCAATCTTCTCTACCGGCACGTCTTCATTGACCATCACCTTCTGCAGATATTCCATTAAAGCTTCTTGGTGACTCTTAGATCTTTTGATCAGTTCGAGTATAGTAATCCGTGCCGGTGTCCGATCCAGGTGTTTCAACAGGTCATATTGAGTGCCTGGTGCACTCTCTTCATTGTGGGCTTCCTCAGTCGGCTGTGATGGGCCGTCTCTGACTGTGGACTGAGGAAAGACCTTGTTGAAAATCCTTCCACTCCGGAGCGCGTGTTCCTCAACCGTGGAGGATCCGGGTGACACTTTAAGTACCGCAGAGTTGGATGGTGCGGATGGCGTAGAGGGTTGGTATGTAGGTGATGGCGTAGGGCTAGGTGGTGATGGCGCGGTGCGGATTAAAGGCCTAGAGGGTTGGATGGTGGATGGGTAAGTGGTTGGTGAAGTGGGGAATGGTACGCGTAATAGCGGTCTAGATGGTAAGGGCATATCTGGATAAGCGGTAGTGGTAGCGGGTGAAGTAGGAAATGGTATGCGTAATAGCGGCCTAGATGGTAGAAGGGGCGCGTTATTGGTTTGCGGGGGGTTATATGATGGAGGTGTAATAGTGCGGGGCGTAATGGGTCTTAGGAAGGTGGGTAGTGGTAATGGGTTATTGGGTGTGGGTGAGTGATATGTAGGTGTGGGTATGGGGATGATAGTAACAGGTTGTGGCCTTGGTATGTGGATGGTGCGGCGTGGTGGTCGCTCTGCGGTACTTTGAACGTGACCCGTTGAACAAAGAGAGGAAGAGTCCTCTACTCTCCACTGCTGCCCACGACCAGCCTCAGACTGGCTGTTCGTCAAGATGGGAGCAACCTGGTTTTGGTTCTGATGCTCCGGGAGTGGATTCTGCACTATACCCATGTTGGGTGGTGCTACTGCTTGTGCCGGTGGTCTTGCTTGCTGCTGCTGCTGCTGCGGTCTCCTCGCCTTCAGGGCTGTTATGTACTTTTTCATTTCCTCCCAGTCTATGCCGCCCTGCTCGTTGAGATCATGAATATAATCTCTGAACTGAAAGCAGGTGTCAATGGTATGCCCAGGTTGCCTATGGAAGTAGCAATACCTAGACGTATCGGCATTTTGAGGCCAGACGGCCTTTTCTCTGGGCAAAACTAAGGCATTGGCTGCCATTAAAGCACTGAAGATATCCGCCAAGGATTCTGGGAGGGCCAGGTACTCTGCCCTTTTCGGGCCTGGAGGTCTCCTCTGCTGGTTGTAGTCACCAGGAGGAGGGACATTGTGGTACGCCGGCGGTGCGCGCGGCTGGTACTGGGGCTGTTGTTGTTGCTGTTGATGTGGCTGCTGATACTGCTGTTGATACTGCTGTTGCCGTGGCGGCTGTTGCTGGTTCTGATTCGGCTGCTGGGGCCGCTGATACTGCTGTTGGTAATGGGGGTTCTGCTGCTGCCTATACCCCTGTTGGTTCGGCTGCGATGGCCTCTGGTACTGCTGCTGGTTCCTCACAAACTGGGGCGAGTTATTGTTCATGGTACTGACTTGCTCATGAGAGAGCGTGCCCTCAGTAGTCGGACCTGTGCTAGGAGAATTCAGCACTGCAGACTTCCGAGGTGGAGGCCTGTTAGGTCTGTGAGGATCAAAGACGCTAGAGAACGTAGCGTCCTTGAAGGCATTCTGGCAGTACCGTGCTCTTTCATAGAGCTCTGCCATGTTAGTCAAATTGTTCAAGGAGAGGACTAGCTTGAACTGGGGCGTGGCGTTAGAAATCAACATTTTCACTTGTTCGGATTCGGACAAATGATCTTTCACATTTTCAGCCAGGCCCCGCCACCTGTCAGCAAAACTGACAAACTCCTCGTCCGGTTTCATCTTTTCTGCAATAAGATCCGTGATAGACAAGGAGGGTGCAACTCTGTCCTGGTATCGTTGGATAAATTTGCGTGAAACAATACCGTAATCCTCTACTTCTGAGGGTTCCAGAGAAAAGAACCACTCGAGGGCTGGTCCCTCTAGGGATCTCCTGAACAAGAAAGCTAATGACCTCTTATCATTCTGCCAAAAGGAGGATTCGTACATGAACTCCTTCAGGTGCGTGAAGGGGTTACCAGTACCGTTATACTTTCGATATACTGGCATTTCAGAGGGTGGCAGGTGGAATACTGGCAGGCTCGGTAAGTTAATTTCTGGCACAGCTTTAACCCCCATCATCTTCTGGAGATTGTTAAACTGCTCGTCCATGCGCTCCATCTTGGCCAGCAACGTCTGCGTGGTTAGATCTGCCTGGGGAGGAGGAGGAGGAGGAAGTACCTGATAGGCCTGCTGCTTAGAGTACGTTGGACAAGGAGGATAATAAGGATGAGGCCCGGCAGAGCTTCCGCCATGCCCGAGGGCATTTTGATAAACGGGCGTCTGCGGTCTAGCCGGTTGCCTGGATGAAGAAAGTTGTGGCCCAGTTGGCCGAGAAGTAAGATGAAGGCCTTCCATGGCCTGATGGATATAAGGAAGAGGAGGAGGAGGAGGTTGTTGAGGAACAACGGGGGGAGCCACAGGGTTCGGCTCAGCAGGCTGCATGGGTGCCTTCCCCTTCAAGATGGACTGGATCGCCTCGAACTGCTGAGGGTCCAGTCGGGAGGCAAGAACTCCCAGAGCATTGACAAGATCCGTAGGATCGGAGGATGAAGGATCATGCTGATTCATGTCCCCCTCAAAGTCAGGATTGGGAATCGCATATTCATGCGGAGGAAGATCATGATATTGATCGTGCGGATTAAAAAGAGGAGTTCGTACATTCCCGTCATGTCGAACTGGAATGGGGACAGAATTACGAGAGGCATCAGCATCTCTCCCGTTCTCGTAGTTGAAATCAGAATTGCGAGGGGCATTAGCATCTCCCTCGTAGTTGATAATGGCATCTTGGGCCATACTCAAATCTCTGCCTGATCGCAGCAACATGATATTAGATTCCCCCTTTTTTTTCAAAAATTTAATCAAACAAGTTGTGCAGAGATCGATCAAACAAGTGGATGCTTAACGTGATTTCAGGATTCCCTGTTGAGTTATTTGAATTGGATTAAACCACAATTTCGCTCAGGGAAGGATCCTAGTTTCAGTTCAGTTTCCACCGTTATTCTCTAGGGTTCTCTTTCACAACGCTTTCGGAATCTAGCCGGGACTTCAATTGGTACAACCAACCCGATGATCAAGGAGGAATACCTTGATTTTGGGGACTTATGGAGGTCTCAACGTCAACTTCCCTAGTCTGATCAAGGGACCAACCCAATCAGAGAGAGTTGCTAACGTCGAGTAATGTGTTCCTAAGAAAAGGAGGGTTTTAGCCTCAATGCGTATGCCCTGCGACCTGGATGGCCTCTAATGCTTAATAGAGTAATGTGTAGCTAGCACTCAACACAGAAATCTGGAAACTGAAAAATAATTAAGAAACTGTCTGAATCGCGTCGATTATGGTCGACGCTATTCAGAACAGAACTTAATTCTTTCGCAGAGAACAGATGCAAACAGCAGAGAAAACCTGGAAAATAACTAAAAACTGTCTGAATCGCGTCGATGATGGTCGACTCTATTCAACACAGAAGTTAATTATTTCACAGAAACAGATGTAAACGACAGAGAGAATCTGGAGGCTAAAAGGCGTCCAGGTTTACTGACGCGGTTTTGAAACGCGTCGCTGTTTATGGACGCTTTTCAGTTCGTAGAAACAGATTTCCAGAAGGATTTTCTGGGTCGAATCCTCCTTAAACAGGGAAAAATGCAATAAATAATCGACTCATGCAAAGATTTTTAGTTTCAGATTTTAAACAGGATGGTTTACTATCTAAACAACTAAGAAATCACTCAAACACACAACATTTTATCACCAAAAACAGCTTTTTAAACTAATCAAAGGGGAGGCAAGATCTTGCCACTGGGGTGTGCACGTGGTGCACGAGGGAAATTAAACAAACTAAACACTCACCAATTGGTGAGGACGTGTCGAAAGACACAAGTGGTGCACCGTGGGTGCCCGGTATGATAATAGCAAGAACAAAAGAAATTAAAAGACGGCGAGACCAAGTCCCACCGTGATCGCCAAAAGAGCTGTAGGTGCTGAAAATTTGCTCGTGTGATTAATGTGATAAACTATGTTGTTTAGGGTAAATTAACCTATTAAAAAAATGCAACTAAGGTGCTTGTGATCGCCAGAAACTTTTAACTAAAAAAAGCTTCAAAAGAGTTTGATCGCCTACCTGTTTAAACGCGGAAGATTGAATCCTTGGTTCCCCTCCTTCAGCCGGCTGAAGAAAGAGAGCCTCTTCTTGTTCTTTTGTTCTTGCTGTTGAATGTTGAGGATCGTCCAGAAGTTCTCCTGGCTTCGTGCTTGATTTCCCTCTTTTTAATTTCTTGTTGTTGTTGTTGAATGCAGCAGACAGAGAGACAGAAAAATAAAGAAGAAACAATGATGAGAATCTAAGTAGAAATAATAAAGTTAACTATGATTATAAACATATTTAAACAGCAACTCACTTGTTTTAAATGACTTTGAAACCCCTTTAGAACAGATGGGTTTTGGAAAATTAATGATGTGGTGTGTGTTGCATGAAGTGAGTATGAGAGAATGAAACTAATAAATGAAAATGAAATTCAGATATGAAAAACTTATGCCCAGTCCAGTTGGTTGAAGGTTTGAAGGATATGAAGATCTTGAAAAAGGATGCCGACTTCTGGTGGCAGCGCTTCGGCGTTCCGACGTGGTTGCTTCGATCTCCAAATTGCTATAACGCTGTGGCTCAATAATTCTCTCTCTTCTTTTTTTTTAACTCCTTGAGATGCAAGGTATTTATAGGCATTTTCTGCGTTCGCGATTAACATAGAAAAATCTCGGATTTATCTACTTTAATCGACAGATAAATACTGATTAATTCATCTTTATCTGTAATTATCTAAAAAGCTTCCACCATGGCTGACGCCTTTAAGATTAATTAAGATAAGGATAAATATCCGGGAAAACTTATCTTTATCTTTATTAGCTAAAACGCGTCCACGTGTGTAGACGTCTTTTACTCTAATTAAGATAAGGATAAACATCCGGAAGAGAAGTTAAAACAGCTTAGGAAACCTAAAACGCGTCGACTTTGACAGACGCCTTTTAGTTAATAAATTAATTGATTAAAATTCAAATTTAAACGTTAAAATACAAATAAACTCTAAATAGCGTCCACATGGGTCGACGCCTTTTAGACTTTTTTCATATTTTAACTGAAATTTGAGCTAAAATCAATTTAATTGATTAACTTAAACATGTCTGTTAAACCCGACACTTAAAAGATCAATAAAAATTAATTAATGATTAATTATCAGACCATTCTGAGGCATTATTATATGATATGAAATTTACTCGAAATGACGTCAAAATTAGCGTGTCTACACCGACCTTCTTTGCATGGCGTAGACATTGTCTCCCATATCTTTTGGCCGTCTTCATTTTCTTCCTGCTGAGTAATGCCGTGCCTTGCTTTTCTTGGCCTATAGCCTAGGCCATTTCCAGGTGTCCTTCAATTGTCTTTGATGGGCGTGGTTCTGCCTTGTAATTGTGTGCCCATGCCCTTTCTAGGTTGATAACCACCCTTCATCATTATCTTCCATCCAAGGGTACTCATGAACTTCCCCCGCTTTATGGCATTTAGTGGATAAAGAGTAAAAGTGGCAGCCTTTAAAGGATCAGCCACCGGATGGTAGACCTGTAATACTGACCGAAAAGGTTGTTAGTCAGGTGAAAAAGTTGGCTTGATATTCAAGGAATGAGTAGCAGCAAGGATCGGCATGCTCGTAACTTTGATGATTCGTCTTTTGTAGGGAAATTTGAGGCACTAATGATTCGTAGAGGGAACCGCCTCGAGGGTTTTCATATAAGGACGACCCAAAATGGCATTCAAGGAAGGATCGATTTTCAAAATGTGAAATTCGATCTCGGCATGACATACAGGGCCTAACTCTACCTTTAAATAAACCATTCCCAGAGGGAAACGGGTGGAATTATCATAAGCTGTAACAGAGATAGGGCTAGGCAGCCATTTTTCTTTGGGTACACCGCACAATTCAAGGGTCTTTGGAGGCAGGACATTAATTGAAGCCCCTGTGTCGACCAGACATGTATCTACGGCCTTCTTGCAGATATTGACCGTAATACTTAGAGCCATGCTCCTGGCTGCTGGTGGTACTAGTTCCGACGCATGAAATGAGATAGAGGGCTGATCCCCCTGAGGAACTAGTAGTGCGACGATCTTCTCTACCGGCACGTCTTCGTTGACCATCACTTTCTGTAGATAATCCATCTGAGCCTCTTGATGGGTCTTCGATCCCTTTATCAATTCAAGCATAGAGATTCGTGCCAGTGTTCTGTCAAGATGTTTCAACAAGTCATATTGAGTGTCTGGTGCACTATCATCATTATGTGCTTCCTCCGACGGCTATGATGGGCCGTCTCTGACTGTTGATTGAGGAAAGACTTTGTTGAAAATCCTCCCACTCTGAAGTGCATGTTCTTCAGTTGTGGAAGGGCCGGGTGATAACTTGAACACCGCAGGGTTAGTGGATGGTGTAGATGGTGTAGGGGGTTGGTATGTAGGTAATGGCGTGGGGTTAGTCGGTGGTGGCATGGTACAGATGAGGGGCTTAGATGGTTGAATGGTGGAGGGATAAGTGGTTGGTGCGGATGAAGTGGGGAATGGCATGCAGAGTAGAGGTTTAGACGGTTGTATGGTATCTGGGTAAGTGGTAGCGGGTGATGTGGGAAGCGGTATGCGGAGTAGTGGTCTGGATGGCATGAGGGGTGCGAAATTGGCTTGCGGGGAGTTATTTAATGGAGGCGTAGTGGCGTAGGGGATAATGGGTTTGAGGAAAGTGGGCGGTGGTAATGGGTTAGTGGGTGCGGGTGAGTGATATGCGGGTGTTGGTATGGGTGTGATGGTAACGGGTTGTGGTCTAGGTATATGAAGGGTGCGGCGTGGTGGTTGTTCTGCGGTGCTCGGAGTGTGGCCTGTTGAATAAATAGAGGAAGAGTCCTCTATCTTCCACTGTTGCCCTCGATTAGCCTCAGACCGGCTATTTGTCAAAATAGGAGCAACTTGGTTCTAGTGCTCCGGGAGTGGGTTTTGCACTATACCCATATTTGGTGGCGTTGCTGCTTGCACCGGCGCTCTTGGTTGTTGCTACTGCTGCTGTTGTGGTCTTCTCGCCTTCAAGGCGGATATGTACTTCTTCATCTCTTCCCAATCGATGCCTCCCTGCTCGTTGAGATTATGAATGTAATCTCGGAATTGGAAGCAGGCATCTATAGTGTGTCCAGGTTGTCCGTGGAAATAACAATACCTAGAAGTGTCGGCATTTTGGGGCCAAATTGTTTTTTCTCTTGGCAGAACCAAAGCATTGGCTGCCATTAAAGCACTGAAAATATCCGATAAGGACTCTGGAAGGACTGGATATTCTGCCCTCTTCAGGCCTGGAGGCTTCTTCTACTGGTTATAATCAGCAGGAGGAGGTACATTGTGGTATGCCGGCGGTGCGCGCGGCTCGTACTGCTGCTGTTGTGGGGGCTGATACTGCTGCTGTGGGGGATGATACTGTAATTGCCGTTGTGGCTGCTGTTATGGCTACTGGTTCGGCTGCTGGGGCCGCTGGTACTGAGACTGCTGATACTGTGGGTTCGGCTGTTGCTGTCTGTAACCCTGCTGATTTGGTTGCTGTGGCCGCTGGTACTGTGGTTGCTGATTCCTCACGAATTGGGACTGGTTGTTATTCATGCTATTAACCTACTCATGGGAGAACGTGCCCTCAGTGGTTGGGCCCGTGCCAGGGGAATTTGGCACGGCAGGCTTCCAAGGTGGAGGCCTGCTAGGTCGGTGAGGATCAAAGACACTAGAGAATGTAGTATCCTTGAAAGCGTTCTGACAATAACGTGCTCTTTCATAGAGCTCTGTCATGCTGCTCAAGTTGTTCAAGACGAGGACTAACTTAAACTGAGGCGTAGCATTGGAAATTAACATTTTTACTTTCTCAGACTCAGACAGATGATCTTTCACTTTTTCTGCCATGCCCCTCCATCTATCAGCAAAACTGACGAATTCTTCGTCGGGCTTCATCTTTTCTGCTATCAAATCAGTAATGGACAGGGAGGGAGCAACTCTATCCTGGTATCGTTGAATGAACTTTCGTGATACGATACCAGTCCTCTACTTCAGCAAGTTCTAAAGAAAAGAACCACTCGAGGGCTGGTCCCTCTAAGAATTTCCTGAACAAAAATACTAACGACCTCTTGTCGTTTTGCCAGAAAGATGACTCATACATAAACTTCTTCAAATGGGTGAAGGGGTTACCAGTACCGTTGTATTTTCGGTACACTGGCATCTCAGAGGGCGGCAGATGGAACACAGACAGACTTGGCAGGTTAATCTCAGGTGCAACTTTAACTCCCATCATCTTCTGAAGGTTGTTGAACTGTTCGTCCATACGCTCCATCTTTGCAAGCAGAGCTTGTGTTGTTGGATCAACCTGGGGAGGAGGGGGAGGTGGAAGTACATGATAGGCCTGTTCCTTAGAGTATGTAGGGCATGGGGGAAAATAGAGCTGAGGTCCGACAGAGCTTCCGCCATGCCCGAGGGCATTTTGGTAAGTAGGCGTCAGCGGCCTGACCGGTTGCCTCGAAGAAGAAAGTTGTGGCCCAGCTGGCCGAGAAGTTGAAACATGGAGGCCTTCCATGGCCTGATGAATGAAGGAAGTGTGATGAGGAGGTGGTTGAGGAATGACGGGGGGAGCCGCAGGGTTCGGCTCGGCAGACTGCATGGGCGTCTTCCCCTTCAAAATAGACTGGATTGCCTTGAACTGTCGAGGATCCAGACGGGAGGCAAGAACTCCCAAAGCGTTCACTAGATCCGAGGGATCGGAGGATGAGGGATCATTCGGGTTCATGCCCCCTCGAAAATAGGATTAGGAACCGCATGCACATACGGGGGAAGATCAGAATATTGATCATGAGCACAAGGAAGAGGAGTTTGTTGATTTCCCGCGTATCGAACTGGACAAGAATGGGGATTACGGGGGGCATTAGCATCTTCCCCGCTTTCAAAATGGTAATCAGACTCAAGAGGGGCATTAGCATCTCCCTCATAGTTGACTAGGGCATCTGGAGCCATGCTCAAATCCCTACCTGATCGAAGTAGCATGATATTAGATTTTTTTTTTTTTTTAAAGATTTGCAGACAAGTTGCACAGAGATTAAGCAAACAAGTAGATGTTTAACGTTATTTCAGGATTCCTTGTTGGGTTATTTGGATTCAATTAATAAAAAATTCACTCAATGGGTAGGATCCTAGTTTCAGTTCAATTTCCACAGTTATACTCTATAGCTTTCTCTCACAATGTTATGAAAATCTAACCAGGACTTCGATTGGTACAACCAGTCCGATGAACAAGGAGGAATACCTTGATTTTGGGGACTTACGGATGTCTTTAACGCCAACCACTCTAGTCTGATCGAGGGACCGACCCAATCAGAGAGAGGTGAAGATGTCAAGAAAGGTGTTGCTAAGAAAAAAGGAGGGTGTTAGCCCCAGTGCGTATGACCTGTGGCCTGGATGGCCTGTAATGCTTATTACGTAATGTGTAGTAGCAAACAGATCAGAAATCTGAGAACTAAAAAAAAAAAGAAACTGCCTGAATAGCGTCGCTGTTTGTCGACGCAATTCAAACAGAACCTTATTTTTTTTGCAGAAACTCAGGCATCAAACAGCAGAGAATTTGGCCTGAAAGGCGTCTGGGTTGGGCGACGCTCTATGAAACGCGTCGCTATTCCTGGACGCTTTTCAAATCGCAAAATCAATATTTCAAGAGGAATTTCTGGATCGATTCCTCCTCAAACAAACAGGATGAAAGCGGTAAATAATCGGCTCATGCGATTCTTTTTATTTTAATTTCTTAACAGGATGATTTATCATGTAAACAACAAAACAATCAATCAATCACATATGCTTCTTATCACAAAAACAGCTCTTCAGTCAATCAAATGGGGAGGGCAAGATCTTGCCGCAAGGGTGTGCACGTGGTGTACATACGAATAACAACTAAACTAAAAACTCACCGATCGGTGAGGGCGTGTCGAGAGATACAGGTGGTGCACCGTGGGTGCTCGATTGATAAAAGAAAGAACAAAGATTAAAAGATGGTGAGGCCAAGTCCCACCGTGATCGCCAAAAAGCTGTGAGTGCTCAAATTAGGTGTGTGATTATCATGAAAAATTATATTGATTATGTGACAAATAAACCTATTAAAAACTAAATGAATGTGATCGCCAAAAATTTTTAACTAAAAAGTTCCAAAAGAAAAGATTGATTGCCTACCTGTTTTGGAATTTGGAGATGTTCGAGTCCTTGATTCCCCTCCTTCAGTCGGCTGAAGAAAGAGAGTCTTTTTGACTTTGTTCTTGTTTTGGCTGCTTATCAGACTTTAAGGATCATCCAGATTCTTTTTCTTTGTTGTTGATGGTTCTCTCCTCTTTATCTCCTTTTGTACCTTGCAAGAAAGTGAAAAGAAAGAAAGAGGGAACAATAAGAACTCAAATAGATGTAGTATCTATTCTAGTAGAAATTTTAATCATGTAATTTAAACAAAGAACTCACTTGTTTGATGGTCTTTTAAACCCCTTAAAACATGGATTGGGAAAATAATGCTAGTGAGTGTGTGTTGCATGGAGTGATGTGATAAATGAGATTTTGAACTAATATGATAATGAATAATTAAGAACTGGGTCGGATGGCTCTTGGAAAGCGTTGGTCTTAAAAGTTCTTGAATGGACGAAGAACGGATGAAGAAAGGATGTAGCTTGCTTCAAAACTCATGGAAGCACCTCGATCCTTCAACGTCTGGACGTCGTCGCCTTCTTGAATCACTCAGAACTATCAAGAATTCTCACTAATAATCACTAACTTTTCAATGACCAAGGGGTTGTGTATTTATAGGCTTTACACCCGCGGTTATTAATGGATTAACATGAAGGAGTTTGAAGTTTATCCAGCTAACAAATAGATTAATACAGATTAATTCATCATTATCTGTAATTATCTAAAACGCGTCGCCCCTGGGAGACGTCTTTTAGACTAATTAAGATAAGAATAAACATCCGAAAAAAGAGACAGAATCAGCTTAAGAGACTTAAATAACGTCGTGCTTGACAGACGTCTTTTAACTAATTAATCAATTAATTAAAATTCAAACTTAAATATCAAAATAAGAATAAATTCTAAATGGCGTCTACACATGGCGACGTCTTTTAGACTTTTTCGTATTTGATTAAAATTTGAGTTAAAATCAATTTAATTAATTAACTTAAATCATGTCTGTTTGACCCGATACTATTTAAATAATTAACCCAAAAAGATTAATAAAAATTAACCAATGATTAAATATCAGACCATTTTGAGGTATTATTATATGATATGAAATTTACTCAAAATGATGTCAAAATTAACGTGTCTACAGGTGGCTTTTGCTTAGTTTGCTTCTTGTTCCTACCTTTTCTAAAGGGATGGATGGCTCTCATTTTTCTGTTGGTCTTACCAACTAGGATAGGGAGTTTCTCCTTCTAAAGGTTGCCCTTTGCAGACTTTAGCATGTTAAATAGGTCTGCCCGTGTTGCCTGAATTTTGTTTATGCTGAAGTTCATAATAAACTAAGAGTATGAAGCTAAAAGTGAGGTGAGGACAAAGTCATTGTGCATCTTCTTGGGTAAGGATACCCCAAGCATATCTAACCTTTCTATCCACTCTATCATCTTCAATATATGGGTATGTACTAAAGATCCTTTAGCTATTTGAACTTTGAACATGAGTTCGTACTGAATATCTGATATCTTTCAATCCTGCTTTACTCTTCAAACAACTTAGATCTTAATACAATTTTAAGATTCCTGAACCAATTGTAGTAGTTTAGGTCTGTCAATTTTTTGGCATCTAGTATACCACGGAGTGGGTTATGCGATGACATTTTGCCTACAGGAGAAATTAAATATATTAGCAGACATTTAATTATTAAATTTAAAATATGGACTTCTATCTAGTTTTACTCTCACTAATTTTCGATGAATTGTATAACTTTTAGATATACAGAACAGAAGACGCCGACAGTCTCTTAGTGGAGATCAGAATCTCACTGACCCCATAATGTAGCCTCGAAAATGGGTACGACAAATCACACTATCATCAGAGAGTAACCAACCTTTAGCACTTGCAACTCCTTATAATATATGATCGAACTTTGGCCCCAGAGCATCAATGGTCTAGGAAATGGACACTATAAACCATTGTCTTCTGGATTAAGCTCTACCATCATTACGTAACGAGTATAGATTAGGGTGTAGACCTTGTGATTATTACAAGAAGGCTACACCTTGAATCAACTCTGTTAAAAAGGCATCAACATGTCATAGTTTCAGTTTGTCACTATATATGACACGCCTTAGAAATGTGTACACCAAACTTGCTTCTATTTAATTTCAAACTTAAAACTATAATGATGGAGGGCCACGCAGTACATTCGAAATGACGATGCTATTGCTTAATGTTTATGAGTGAAGGTTTTTTTAATTATTTTTATCTTAGTTTCAACCTAAGTGGTAGTAAATAATTATATTGTCGATATTTACTATACTTAGGTAGCAATTTAATTCAAAATCAAATAAGCAAAGCATGCATCACCATACATGTTAATTATTATGGTCATGGATAGCACAATGACTTGATTGGAGTCATGCAGTCTATCACACACATTCTCATATATACCAAGAATATCCTGCAATACACAAGGCTGGTGATCCATCTTCAGTCCTTCATGATTGCTTCATTGGATGATTTTAGCTCATCGTTTGCTTATCACAATCTTTTACAATGCATAATTTTACATATGTAGAAAGAACGCCTTATGATGGATTACATTTCAAGAGGGAGATAGAAGTACATTAGAGTGAGAGGGAGGGAGGCATGCAAGCCTCATAAACTAACAATTAATTTAGTGATCACATACTAAAATAAATCACTTCCATGACATACATCATCACATGACTGTGAGTGCTTTAAAATGCTCGTGTGATTAACATGAAAAATCTATGTTGTTTAGTATAAACTAACCTATTAAAAACAGCAACTAAGTGCAGTGATCGTCAGAAACTTTTGACTTAAAAGTTTCAAAAGAGAGTATGATCGCCTACCTGTTTGAATGCGGAAGATGTTGAGTCCTTGATTCCCCTCCTTCAGCCGGCTGAAGAAAGAGAGCCCTTTCTTTGTTTTTTGTTCTTACTGTTGAATGTGAAGTTGAGAAGTTGAGGATCGTCCAGAAATCCTTTGTGACTTTAATTGTTCTCCCCTTTTGTTCTTTGTTGTTGTTGAGTGCAGCAAAAATAGAGAAAGAAATGAAGATGATGATGAGAATTTAAGTGGAAGCAGTATCCAAACTAATCATGATTTTAAACATGGAATTAAACAGCAAACTTACTTGTTGGGATGGCTTTTAAAACCCCTTTATCAAATAGGTTTTGAAAAGATGATGCTGTGGTATGTGTTGCATGAAGTGAATGATGAAGAATGAAAGATTAATAAAGATGTAGAATAAAAATGCAGAAATGAAACACTTATGCCCAATTGGTTGAAGCCTTGAAAGGATGAAGATTCTTGAAAGGACGCCGACTTCTGGAAATGGGAGCGCTCCGGCGTTCCGACGTTGTTGCTTCGATCTTCAACTCGCTATAATAACGCTCTCTCTTAATGGCTTTCAACTTTTTTTTTTAACTCTTCAAAATGTAAGGTATTTATAGACCTTTTCTGCGTTCGTGGATTAACATAGAAAAACTTCGAATTTATCTATCTTAACTGATAGATAAATACTGATTAATTCATCTTTATCTGTAATTATCTAAAACGCGTCCACCATGGTTGACGTCTTTCAGATTAATTAAAGATAAGGATAAATATCCGGGAAAACTTATCTTTATCTTTATTAGATAAAATGCGTCTACATGTATAGACGTCTTTTACACTAATTAAGATAAGGATAAACATCCGGAAGAGAAGTAGAAATAGCTTAGGAAACTTAAAACGCGTCAGGACTGACAAACGCCTTTTAGCTAATTAATCAACTGATTAAAAATTCAAATTTAAACATTAAAATAGGAATAAACTCTAAATCGCGTCCACACAGGTCGACGTCTTTTAGAATTCTTCATATTTTGACTGAAATTTGAGTTAAAATCAATTCAATTGATTAATTTAAACATGTTTGTTAAACCCGACACTTAAAAAGATCAATAAAAATTAATCAATGATTAAATATAAAACCATTCTGAGGCATTATTATATGATATGAAATTTACTCAAAATGACGTCAAAATTAGCGTGTCTACAGCTGCCTCACCTTGGCATCGTCTTTGCAAGGGAGTGAAATGGAATGGAATGTACTGAAAAGGTGATGCCAAGGTGTGATGAGACACGCTCTTAACATCACATGATTGGAATTTTTTTCTCAAAATTATCAATGAAGATAGCTCAATGAAATCAAAGGAATCAATCATGTCTGGATGAAGTAGACAAAGAAATAAAATAAAGTCGATCAACCTCCTCGGAGTGGGAAGTACCCCAGGTCATAGACACTGTAGGTTTCATCATGGGGAGCGTTTGCCAGCCAATGTGGACGTGCTGCAGCCATGATGGATCTTAAAAGAAAACAAGAATATTGGATAAAGAATCCAAGAAAGGATAGAATTCTAAAGATATCTTCAAACGAACCTCAAAGATAATCAAGATACTCAATTCAGAATGGAATAATTCATATCATGTTTGAAATTATTTGATTAATGGTCTGAAACTTAATCAATAATTAATCCTTATCACAATGATTTCAAAGTCCTATATGATGCATGCTGGGCTAAAAGAAAAATATAAAGTCAAATAAAATATAAATTAATCAAGGATAATATTGTTAAATTGTCATTAATGAGTCAAGATACCAATTCTTGTAATTCAGTACTAAGCCGAAGCTCGTTTATCCACGTACCGTTTCATAAAAGTGGAACCATCATCCTCACTAATTAACAATCCAACGGCCTATCCGTACGATTAAGAATCTTATCGAATTATCACTGTTTTTGTTGTAGGAGAACTCAAATTCCAGTTTCATCAAAACCACAAGGTCCTTGATATGCTCTAGTAAATATTTATCATATAATAATGCGAATGAAAAATAATTACATGAAAGTAGTACAAGGGTAGAAATAACCGTCTTTTTAGCCACGGTCAGGACTTTACAAATTCCACAGTGGGATCTTCTTGACATTTTCCAGCTTTACTTGGGTTTTCTTTGAATTTCCTGCAATCAAAATTATTAATAATTCCAAACCAATATTCAATCAAAAACCACATAATTTCAGAAAGGCTAAAACGCGTCATGTCGCGAAGACGCCATTTAACATTGAAACGCGGCGGTTCTCCTCGACGCCTTTTACTCACAGAAATAGATTTCTGGCTGTTCTCTATTCGAATTCCCACTCTTTCAATGCCTTGTGTCCTGTATATGACTTGAACAAACATGTTAAGTATCTGTTTAGGCTTAGCCCCTTGCTTGATTAAGTAACCGACTATTTGATCCTATCCTTGATAGAAGGGTCAAGGGGCATAGCCTTTATTAACAAAGGTAATGAGAATAATCAAACTTAAGCAAAATGCAACATACAAGCAGACAGATGCTCACTTAAAATAAAAGGAATGAAACATACTAAATGCAACAAGCAGATGCTAATTGAAATTTTTTTGTTGTTTTGAAATTTTCATTTTTGTTTGGGGTTTTGAAATATATGCTTTTTTTTGAATTTTTGACATATGTATTTTTTTTGGATTTTTGATATATGTATTTTTTTTGAATTATATACATATTTTTTGGTTTTTTGACATATTTTTTTTTTTTGAATTTTGACATAAAGACCAGCATGGTACTTAGATCAAAAGATCATATTCATTTATTAACTTAATTCCCAAATTGTTCTTTAACAACTTAACTTAAAATCCATCGTGTTTGAATTTGTGTTTCCATTCGTGATCCCATTTGATGATTTAATCCTTAGTCAATTTAAGTCATTCCTTAAGTTTGGAGTACGCCACTTTAGGAGGAAAAGAAGAATAAGTTTAGAAAGCCCATGAGAAGGTTCCGGAGACCTAAAAAGATGTTCCTTTCCTACCATAGTATCCGTTGGGGTTCGGTCATTTTTTTTCGGGGTATTTATCGACCTTGCGTTCCCTTTCATTTCATCTCATGGCCTTGATGTAATGTTTGTAATGTAATGGCCTTTTGATTTGACATTTGACTTTTTGCCTTTTTGCTTTTTCTTTTCTTTTCTTTTCTTCGGGACGGATCTCCCCCATTTTTTTATGACGGCCTCCTACTAAGATGGCGGGTATTCTTGGTAGTCTATTCTAAGTCTCGTTCCTACATCATGAGCCGAGTATAAAACAGAAATTTTTTTTCTTTAAAATGAATGATCTGTACTTTACACTTTCGGTCAAGCTTTCGATATTCTTTAGGAATTGTCATCTTTTGTTACTCACGAATCAAACGTGTCAGTGTGTGCAGTAATGGGCTTGAAATTAAGTTATCCAGACTGATAAGGAAATTTGAGTTTATAAATTTTCTGATTCCACTGGTCTTTTTACCATACTGATCGACTCTTTAACCTAAGGGTAGTATTTCTTAAGATGTAAGCCATTCCAGGGATGATTTAGCTCTTCTCCTTCTGCATTAACAAGACGATAAGCATTACTAGGAAAAGCGTGCGATACAACATAAGGTCCTTCCCAGTTGGGTTGGAGCTTAGAACGCGGACCACCAGGTTTTACAAAAAAAATTTTGACAACCATTTCACCGACTTTGAACTTACGTTCAATGACTTTCTTTTGATAAAAACGTGTTAGTCTATTTTGATAAACTTTTGCATGATTAGTAGCTGACCATCTTTTCTCGTCTAAAAGTTCCAATTGAGCAAGGAGTGCTGAACGAGGTTTATCAATGGAAAATTCCTTATTCAATTGTACTCTTAATGACGGTATGAGGATCTCATATGGAACTACCGCCTCCATCTCAAATGTTAAGGAATAAGGAGTTTGCCCCGTAGGAGTGCGGATTGAAGTTCGGTAGGCCCATAGAGCCTCAACCAATTTTTCTGGCCAATCTGCGAATTTATTAGATTTGCACGTCTTTTTGATGATTTTTATCAAAGTTTTATTTGTTGCCTCTGCTTGGTCATTGCCTTGCGGATAATAAGGAGACGAATGATGCAATGCAATTTTATACCTGTTACAGAGGTCCTTCAATTCTTGTGACACGAACTGTGGTCCGTTGTCGGTGACGATGGTGCTTGGAATTCCAAATCGGGTGATGATGTTCTTCATGATGAACTTGCAGACGGTTGATGCTTTGATCTCCACGTACGCTTCAGCTTCTGCCCACTTGGTGAAGTATTCCGTTGCCGTGAGAATGAAAGATTTTTACTTGATGCCGGAATCTAGGTTACCAAGAGGTCCAATGATGTCGAAAGCGCACATGGAGAAAGGCCATGGAGAGGAAACAGGATGGAGTGAAGATGCAGGAGAATGAATTTTGTCGGCGTGAAGTTGACACTTAGCACACCTACGAACATATCCTACACAGTCTTCTTCCATGGTTGGCCAATAAAATCCTTGTCTAAGGATCTTCTTTGCTAGCATATGTCCATTGACGTGGCCACCACAAACTCCACTATGAGCTCCTTCCATAACCTTCCAAAGCTCATCTTCGTCTAGACATCTCAGAAGAACTCCATCAAAACCTCTCTTGTATAATGCTCCCCCAACTAGGGTGTATCGTTGAGCAACTCTCCTGATAGCTCTCTTCTCTTCAGTTGTAGCTTCCTCAGGATATGATTGATCTTCACAATATTTTGCAATCTCATAATACCATGGTTTCTGTTCATCATCCATCTCTTCTAATAGCTCCATTAACATGATTTCTCTTTTTTCAATGATATCTCCGTCTCTGACTTTCTTCAGCAACTTCTCTTTAGTTCTAAGAAATGAAGGGTCTTTTACGGCAGGTGAAAGACACCTATGAACTATGATTGATTCGGATTGTTTGCTGATTGGAAAATCAAGAGAAGATGCAAGTGAAGCTAGAGCGTCAGCTAAGATGTTTTGATTCCTAGGGACATGGACAAAGATCAATTTCGTGAAAAGCTTTGAATAAGCAGAAGTAAGCTCCTGATAAGGCTTGAGCTTCGGATCGAGAGTTCGATACTTGGTCAGCACTTGGCGAAGAATCAATTGGCTATCACCTACAATCCTGAGTTTGGTGGCACCATGGAAATGAGCCGCCTCGAGGCCAGCAATGAGTGCCTCGTATTCAGCTATATTGTTGGTGACTGGAAAATCGAGCTGAAAGGCTTGTGGAATGGTGATACCTTCAGGTGATAACAAAACGATACCGATCCCCTTTCCATGAGAATTCAGAGCTCCGTTAAAATGCAGAGTCCACATATCATCTCTGATTTGATTTACGGACATCAGTTCCTCATCCGGAAACTCTGATCGGACTGGATCAAATCGAGGAAGGGGATGATGAGCGAGATGTTCTCTATGGCATAGCCCTTGATCGCTTTCTGCTGAATATAAATGATATCGAATTGAGATAGAAAGCTTTGCCATCATGCTAACCTATCAGTAAGAAAAGATTTCTCCAGAAGGAATTTGATCGGATTCATCCTAGCGATGAGATGGACTTCATGGGCCAGAAAATAATGCTTCAATTTCTGCACAACCCAGACCAATGCTGCACATGTTTTCTCCATCGCTGTATATCTCTGTTCAGCGGGGTTGAGAAGTTTAGAGAGATAATAGGCTGCCCTCTCTTTTCCTTCTTCATCCTCTTGTGCTAGGACAGCCCCCACTGCATCATCCAGGACTGAAATATAAAGTATCAATGGTTTGCTTGGAGATGGTGGTCTCAAAACAGGAGGACTTGCTAAATAGTTCTTTAATCCATCGAATGCCTCCTAACACTTATCGTCCCAATCAAATTTGACTCCCGGCTTGGTAAGCTCGTAAAACGGCTTACACCTTTGTGAGTGCTGAGAGACAAAACGGCGAATAAATTGTAACCTCCCGATTAATCCTCTCAACTCTTTCAAGTTTTTGGGAGGTGGCATTTCTCTGATAGCCTTCGCCTTGTTAGGATCGATCTCAATTCCCCGTTTGCTGACAATAAATCCAAGCAATTTCCCTGAAGATACCCCGAATACACATTTCTTGGAGTTCATCTTTAACTGATACTCTCTCGACCTCTCTAATACCCTTGCCAAAACTTTGGCGTGCTCAGCCTTTGTCTTAGATTTAACCAATAAATCATCCACGTACACTTCCAAATCTATGTGCATCATGTCATGAAATATTGCCATCATAGCCCTCTGATAGGTGGCTCCAGCATTCTTTAACCCAAATGGCATGACAACATAACAGTATGTTCCCCAAGGTGTAGTGAATGACGTTTTCTCTTGATCCTCTTCTGCTAGCTTAATCTGATTGTACCCTGAAAATCCGTCCATAAACGATAAAGTCTCATAGCCAGCAGTATTATCAATGAGTACATCAATATGAGGCAATGGAAAATCATCTTTAGGACACGTCCGGTTCAAATCGCGGAAGTCAATGCAAATTCTGACCTTCCCGTCCTTCTTCATAACCGGGACTATGTTGGCCACCTATTGTGGATAAAGGACAACTCTAATAAATTTGGCTTTATGTAATTTGTCGACCTCTTCCTTCATCTTTAAAGCCATTTGTGGGTGGAATCGCCTTAATTTCTGCTTGACAGGGCTAGCTCCATCCTTTAATGTTAATCTGTGTTCAACTAAAGATGAGTCTAACCCCGGCATATCTTCATAACTGCAGGCGAAAGTGTCCTTATAGTCCTTAAGTACTTGTACCATTGCCTTCTCATCCTCTGCAGAAAGATTTTTACTGACGAGGACAACCTTAGGTTCGTCTTCAGTCCCTAAATTGATTTCTTTGGTGGGCTCTTCTACGGCAGCTGAGGGTTCATCGAATCTCTTCACTCCACTGGCATATGCCTCGGTTGCGTCCTCGTCATCTTCCTCATTTTCAATAATGGGGTCCTTTTCATGCACTAACTCATATACCCCGTACCCATCATTGACTGACTCATCGTCCATACAATCTTCTGGCATATGAATTGGATTTTCTAAAAACTGAGGGATTAAAGAACAAGAAAAGCATTTATTAGCTAAGTCCTGGAAGTATCTATCTGGAATTCGCCTACCCTTAGGCTTCCTAGACTTCCTAACCTGACTAATCTGACTAAAATTAGACTGCCTAACTTCACTAATCTCACTATCATAACCTAACGAAGATGAAGCAGGAGAGGAATCCTGGGGTACAAGTGGAAATACAGAAGAATCCTCCCGAGGGGAGGGGCAGAGTAGATCTAAGAGAGAATCTTGACCGAAGGACCCGCGCGACGGGGTGCGATCGGACAAGTAAGATGTTTCCTCGATAAAGATTTGAGAAGAATTTGTTGTAAAATTGGAGTTTTTTTTTGATATAAGAGGAATTAAACATGAAGTATGAATGAATATAAATGGGAGGAGAAACAGATGGAGGAAGTGGCACTAAGGCCAGAGGATTAGGGGGATCATATAGCAATATGTCCCAGATCAAATCGTGCATCCTCTCTAGATCGAGAGGAGGTTGTGGAATAAGGTCCCGAGGGGACAGAGTAATCATGACGGGCGGAGCCCGTGGGATATCTTCGATAATGACCCGCGACCAAGTCGGGGTCAAGAGCAGTGTACGAAATAGAGTATGGAGCATGAAGACATGTGAAGGATATGTCCCCCTCCAGAGCAGATCTGTAGTGTAACCAGCTTCATAGGGGTCATCTGGCTCCCCTTCGTCGGTCTCTTCAGACAGCAATATCCGCTTATCAAATATGGCACCAGGGCTTTCAATCAGCTCATCAATCTGCAGCGAACCACCTGTACCATTCGCATTCAGGATCATGGAATTTTCTCCTTTTCATAGGCCGCAACGCCTCCAAAGATTGGTACGTAAGTAGTTCAGAGCAATGTCTGGCCAAGTCCCTCCCATATATATCATGGAAGTCAAAACACGAAGTAATGACTACCGTGTTGTCATAGCTAAGTATGGGCCCTTTCACAAAGTGCGTACACAGGGTCCATGTTAAGGGATCTCGGCCTTCTTTGGGTGGTGTAGACATTGCCTCCCAAATTTTCGGACCTTCTTCGATCTCTGCTTGCTGAACCAGATCTTGTTTCAGTTTTCTTGGTCTATAGCCCAGACCACTTCCAGGTGCTGCTCGATGATTTCTGACAGGAGTGGTCCTGCCTTGCAACTGTGTGCCCAGACCTCTCCCAGGCTCGTTGCCGTTCTTCATCATAATTCTCCATCCTGTGGTACTCATGCACTTCCCCCTTTTTATAGCATCTAACGGGTATGGAGAAATAGTGGCGGCTTTTAGAGGATCAGCCACTGGACGGTAGACCTGTAATACCGACAGAAAAGGTTGTCGGCCAGGTAAAACAGCAGATTTAATATTCAAGGTATGAGCAGCAGCTAGAATCGGCATGCTCGTCACTTTAATAATTCGTCCATTGAAAGGGAATTTGAGGCATTGGTGATTCGTAGAGGGAATCGCCTCAAGGGTTTTGATATAAGGACGACCTAAAATGGCATTTATAGAAGGGTCGATTTCCAGGATGTGAAATTCGACCTCTGCATGACTTACAGGGCCCAGCTCCACCTTCAAATAAACCATTCCCAGAGGGGAACGGGTAGAATTGTCATATGCCGTCACTGAGATGGGGCTGGGCAGCCATTTTTCTTTGGGCACACCGCACAGCTCCAGGGTCTTCGGAGGTAAAACATTGATCGAAGCCCCTGTATCTACCAGGCATGCATCCACGGCCTTCTTACAGATGTTGACCGTGATGCTCAGAGCCATGCTTCTGGCTGCTGGCGGTGCTAGTTCCGATGTATGAAATGTAATGGAGGGCTGATCCCCCTGAGGAACTAGTAGTGCTGCAATTTTTTCTACCGGCACGTCCTCATTGACCATCACCTTCTGTAGGTATTCCATTAAGGCCTTTTGGTGAATCTTGGACCTTTTGATCAATTCAAGTACAGTGATCCGTGCCGGTGTCTTGTCCAAATGTTTCAACAAGTCATATTGAGTGCCTAGTGCACTCTCTTCATTATGGGCTTCCTCAGTCGGCTGTGATGGGCCGTCTCTAACTGTGGACTGAGGAAAGACCTTGTTGAAAATCCTTCCACTTCGGAGCGCATGTTCCTCGACCGTGGAGGATCCGGGTGACACTTTAAGTACCACAGGGTTGGATGGTGCGGATGGCGTAGAGGGTTGGTATGTAGGTGATGGTGTAGGGCTAGGTGGTGATGGCGCGGTGCGGATTAGAGGCCTAGAGGGTTGGATGGTGGATGGGTAAGTGGTTGGTGAAGTGGGGAATGGTACGCGTAATAGCGGTTTGGATGGTAAGGGGATATCTGGGTAGGTGGTGGTGGTAGCGGGTGAAGTAGGAAATGGTACGCGTAGTAATGGCCTAGATGGTAGGAGGGGCGCGTGATTGGTTTGCGGGGGGGTATATGATGGTGGTGTAGGAGTGCGGGGCGTGATGGGCTTGAGGAAGGTGGGTAGTGGTAATGGGTTATTGGGTGCGGGTGAGTGATATGTGGGTGTGGGTAGAGGGGTGATGGTAATGGGTTGCGGCTTAGGTATGTGGATGGTGCGGCGTGGTGGTCGTTCTGCGGTACTTTGAACGTGACCCGTTGAACAAAGAGAGGAAGAGTCCTCTATTCTCCACTGTTGCCCACGACCAGCCTCAGATTGGCTGTTCGTCAAAATGGGAGCAACTTGGTTTTGGTTCTGGTGCTCCGGGAGTGGATTCTGCACTATGCCCATGTTGGGTGGTGCTGCTGCTTGTGCTGGTGGTCTTGCTTGCTGCTGCTGCTGTTGTGGTCTTCTCGCCTTCAGGGCTGATATGTACTTTTTCATCTCCTCCCAGTCTATGCCGCCCTGCTCATTGAGATCATGAATATAATCTCTGAACTGGAAGCAGGTGTCAATGGTATGCCCGGGTTGCCTATGGAAGTAGCAATACCTGGACGTGTCGGCATTTTGAGGCCAGACGGCCTTTTCCCTTGGCAAAACTAAGGCATTAGCTGCCATTAGAGCGCTGAAGATATCTGCCAAGGATTCTGGGAGGGCCGGGTATTCTGCCCTCTTCGGGCCTGGAGATCTTCTCTGCTGGTTGTAATCACCAGGAGGAGGGACATTATGGTACGCCGGCGGTGCGCGCGGCTAATATTGTAGCTGTTGCTGTTGCTGATATTGCTACTGTTGGGGCTGCTGGTACTGCTGTTGCCGTTGCGGCTGTTGTAGTTGTTGCTGTTGCTGGTTCTGATTCGGCTGCTGGGGCCGCTGATACTGTTGCTGATAATGGGGGTTCTGCTGCTGCCTATACCCTTGTTGGTTCGGCTGCGGTGGCCTCTGGTACTGCTGCTGGTTCCTCACGAACTGGGGCGAGTTATTATTCATGTTACTGACTTGCTCGTGAGAGAGCGTGCCCTCGGTAGTCGGACCTGTGCTGGGAGAGTTTGGCACTGCAGGCTTCCGAGGTGGAGGCCTGCTAGGTCTGTGAGGATCAAAGACGCTAGAGAACGTAGCATCCTTGAAGGCATTTTGGCAGTACCGTGCTCTTTCATAGAGCTCTGTCATGTTGGTCAGATTGTTCAAGGAGAGGACTAGCTTGAACTGGGGCGTGGCGTTGGAAATTAACATCTTCACTTGCTCGGACTCGGACAAGTGATCTTTCACCTTTTCAGCCAGGCCCCGCCACCTGTCAGCAAAACTGACAAACTCCTCATCAGGTTTCATCTTTTCTGCAATGAGGTCAGTAATGGACAAGGAGGGTGCAACTCTGTCCTAGTATCATTGGATAAATTTGCGTGAAACGATACCGTAATCTTCTACTTCGGAGGGTTCCAGAGAAAAGAACCACTCGAGGGCTGGTCCCTCTAGAGATCTCCTGAACAAAAAGGCCAACGACCTCTTATCGTTCTGCCAGAAAGATGATTCGTACATAAACTCCTTCAGATGTGTGAAGGGGTTACCAGTACCATTATACTTTCGGTACACTGGCATCTCAGAGGGTGGCAGATGGAATACTGGCAGGCTCGGTAAACTGATCTCTGGCACAGCTTTAACCCCCATCATCTTCTGGAGGTTGTTGAACTGCTCATCCATGCGCTCCATCTTGGCCAGCAACGCTTGCGTGGTCAGATCTGCTTGGGGAGGAGGAGGAGGTGGAAGTACTTGATAGGCCTGCTGCCTAGAGTACGTTGGACAGGGGGGACAATAAAGGGGAGGTCCGGCAGAGCTTCCGCCATGCCCGGGGGCATTTTGATAAACAGGCGTCTGTGGTCTAGCCGGTTGCCTAGAGGATGAAAGCTGTGGCCCAGCTGGCCGAGAAGTGAGATGAAGGCCTTCCATGGCCTGATGGATATAAGGAGGAGGAAGAGGAGGTTGTTGAGTAACGACAGGGGGAGCCACAGGGTTCGGCTCAGCAGGTTGCACGGGTACCTTCCCCTTCAGAATAGACTGGATCGCCTTGAACTGCTGAGGGTCCAGTCGGGAGGCAAGAACTCCCAAAGCGTTGACAAGATCCATAGGATCAGAGGATGAGGGATCATTCTGATTCATGTCCCCCTCTAGATCGGGATTAGGAATCGCATATTCATGCGGGGGAAGATCAGGATATCGATCCTGTGGATGAAAGAGAGGCGTCCGGACATTCCCATCTTGTCGATATGGAATGGGGACGGAATTACGGGAGGCATCAGCATCTCTCCCGTTCTCATAGTTGTAGTCTGAATCGCGAGGGGCATTACCATCTCCCTCGTAGTTGATGATGGCGTCTTGAGCCATACTCAAGTCCTTGCCTGATCGAAGCAGCATGATGTTAGATTCCCTTTTTTCAAAGATTTGACAAACAAGTTGCACAGAGATTAATCAAACAAGTGGATGCTTAACGTGATTTTGAGATTCCTTGTTGAGTTATTTGAATTGGATTAAACCACAAATTCGCTCAGGGAAAGGATCCTAGTTTCAGTTCAATTTCCACCGTTATTTTCTAGGGCTTGCTCTCACAACGCTTTTGGAATCTAGCCGGGACTTCAATTGGTACAACCAGCCCGATGATCAAGGAGGAATACCTTGATTTTGGGGACTTATGGTGGTCTCAACGTCAACTTCTCTAGTCTGATCAAGGGACCAACCCAATAAGAGAGAGTTGCTGACGTCGAGTAGTGTGTTCCTAAGAAAATGAGGGTATTCGCCTCAATGCGTATGTCCTGCGGCCTGGATGGCCTCTAATGCTTAATAGTAATGGGTAGCTAACACTCAAACCACAGAAATCTGGAAACTGAAAAATAATTAAGAAACTGTCTGAATCGCGTCTATGGTAGTCGACGCTATTCAAAACATAACTTAATTTTTTCGCAGAAACAGATCTGAAAAATAACTAAGAAATTGTCTGAATCGCGTCGAGGTTAGTCGACGCTATTCAAAACAGAACTTAATTTTTCCCAGAAACAGATGCAGACAACATAGAAGATATGAAGACTGAAAGGCGTCTAGGGGTGTTGACGCGGTTTTGAAATGCGTCAGTGCTCCTGGACGCTTTTCAGTTCGCAGAAACAGTTTTGCAGGAGGATTTTCTGGGTTGAATCCTCCTCAAACAGGATAAAAAGCAGTAAACAATCGACTCATGCAGATTTTTTTTAGTTCCAGAATTTAAACAGGATGTTTTACTAACTAAACAACTAGGAAATCAATCAATCACACATCATTTTCATCACAAAAACAGCTTTTTGAACTAATCAAGGGGAGGGCAAGATCTTGCCACTGGGGTGTGCACGTGGTGTACGAGGGAAATTAATTAAACTAAAATACTCACCAATTGGTGATGACGTGTCAAGAGACACAAATGGTGCACCGTGGGTGCCCGATTGATGATAGCAAGAACAAAAACAACTAAAAGATGGCGAGACCAAGTCCCACCGTGATCGCCAAAAAAGCTGTGAGTGCTTTAAAATACTCGTGTGATTAACATGAAAAATCTATGTTGTTTAGTGTAAACTAACCTATTAAAAACAGCAACTAAGTGCAGTGATCGCCAGAAACTTTTGACTTAAAAGTTTCAAAATAGAGTATGATCGCCTACCTGTTTGAATGCGGAAGATGTTGAGTCATTGATTCCCCTCCTTCAGCCGGCTGAAGAAAGAGAGCCCTTTCTTTGTTTTTTGTTCTTACTGTTGAATGTGAAGTTGAGAAGTTGAGGATCGTCCAGAAATCTTTTGTGACTTTAATTATTCTCCCCTTTTGTTCTTTGTTGTTGTTGAGTGCAGCAAAAATAGAGAAAGAAATGAAGATGATGATGAGAATTTAAGTGGAAGCAGTATCCAAACTAATCATGATTTTAAACATGGAATTAAACAGCAAATTTACTTGTTGGGATGGCTTTTAAAACCCCTTTATCAAATAGGTTTTGAAAAGATGATGCTGTGGTATGTGTTGCATGAAGTGAATGATGAAGAATGAAAGATTAATAAAGATGTAGAATAAAAATGCAGAAATGAAACACTTATGCCCAATTGGTTGAAGCCTTGAAAGGATGAAGATTCTTGAAAGGACGCCGACTTCTGGAAATAGCAGCGCTCCGGCGTTCCGACGTTGTTGCTTCGATCTTCAACTCGCTATAATAACGCTCTCTCTTAATGGCTTTCAACTTTTTTTTTTAACTCTTCAAGATGTAAGGTATTTATAGACCTTTTCTGCGTTCGTGGATTAACATAGAAAAACTTCGAATTTATCTATCTTAACTGACAGATAAATACTGATTAATTCATCTTTATCTGTAATTATCTAAAACGCGTCCACCATGGTTGACGCCTTTCAGATTAATTAAAGATAAGGATAAATATCCGGGAAAACTTATCTTTATCTTTATTAGATAAAATGCGTCTACATGTATAGACGTCTTTTACACTAATTAAGATAAGGATAAACATCCAGAAGACGCCAAAATTATTAATAATAGACGCCTTTTAGCTAATTAATTAACTGATTAAAAATTCAAATTTAAACGTTAAAATAAGAATAAACTCTAAATCGCGTCCACACAGGTCGACGTCTTTTAGAATTCTTCATATTTTAACTGAAATTTGAGTTAAAATCAATTCAATTGATTAACTTAAACATGTCTGTTAAACCCGACACTTAAAAAGATCAATAAAAATTAATCAATGATTAAATATCAAACCATTCTGAGGCATTATTATATGATATGAAATTTACTCAAAATGACGTCAAAATTAGTGTGTCTACAATGACATGATTTAAAGTGTTTATCTATGACCATGATCAAATTTAAAACATCCACACATGATATCGTGCATCATAAGTGGGTTAGGATTTCGAAAATGATATAATTTTTTATTCACAAAATCGGATTCCAATCAAAATTGAAAATTTGATAATTTTCAAAAATCCAATTTTAGCATGCTTTTAATTGTGAATTATAAAGTATTCATAACACAACAACTTGTGCCTACACACCCAAATTTAATTTCTAGGATAATTCCATGTGAATTTTAAAACAATTCTAACAAAACTTTTATCTAACTATTGATAGAATTCTTAAATAACAAACCTTTTGTTATCTCTGCATTTATTTCAATCTAACAGGAATTTGGGCATTCAAATAATTAAAATTCTAAACTAATTTTTTAAATTTTAATTTTATTAAAACTTTAATGCTTGGAAGAGCAAAGACATTGGGCCTATGGCACATTGGGCTCAGGCCCCTGTTCGGCTTGGCCACCTAGTCCGAGTCCAAGCTCAACCCCAAGGGGCGGCTTGGCCCCATTCGGCCAGGGCCGAACCCCCTGCCCGTGCCCACCCGTCCCCTCCCTTGTGCACGGCTAGGGAATCCCTAGCCGTGCACAGGAGGAGTCCTCCCTACGCACGGTAGGAGGGAGGGAGGCGGTGTCGGCCACCCGTCAGTGACACTCGTCCTAGCCCCAAGTGGGGTCGGCCCCGCTGGCCGGTGTCCCCTCCACTGCCGATCTCACTGACGGTGGTCGGGGTTGCCACCCCCGCCCTCCCCTCCTCCTCCCTCATCACATGATGGAGGGGCCAAAGGGGAGAGGCCCGATGCCACAGGGCACCTCGTGCGCCCATGCCTAGGCCGCCAGTGGGTCCAACAATGACCAACGTTGGCACCGGCAACACCATGGCCGCCGGCACCTCTCTTTTGCTACCCTTCATCCACCATGAACACGATGATCTCAGAACGATTAACCGCATGGAATATTGTCTAGAAATCGAATTTGGAAGAAACGAAACATATCTAGTGGACCTAGCTCTAATACCATTGTAAGGATCTGATGGGAACGACAAGAACGCAGCAGAAACATAGATTAAAATTAAATCCCGCCGTCATTGATCTATTTTAAATAAAACAAACAAAGAACGGGGTGATCGTGCATCACCTTGCGAATTCGAATTCACAAGCATGTGGTTCGGACGGGATGATGTCACAAGCCACACAGATGCCTAGCCTCTAGCGGTATCTATACGATTCTCCTCCTCGTGGATCATTCTCGTCTCCTCGTTTGGTTCGGCATGATCGCTGAGGTTCTTTCTTTGCAATGGTGCTTGCAGCATATAGGTAGAGGTCTATGATTGTCGGAGATGGAGGCGGACTGGAAAGGGGCGCCCTACTTGGGACATACGGCTCAAGAGAGGGGGGGGGGGGGTGCATAGTACAAGAGAATCCTGATTGCTTGGCTAGGATTTCTCTCTCAGTGTATATTTATAATATTCGATGTGACTTTTTATAAAAGTATCTGAAGTAATATAAATATCACTAATAATGTACGGTTCGAGAATCTTTATGCATGTGACCCTCCAGGCCCATGTACTAATCCAATTTTCGATCCGTTAAACCCAATAACTTCATTTAAATCCAGCCAAACCTCCAATCAAGTTAGGTGTCAAATAATACCGCATGATCCCGAAAGATAATGGGATTAAGGAACCCGCTCAAGGAACATGTCTGTCAATAATTGCTGCGTAGATATAATACTTCATTCGTACAATGCTCCTGAGTCGACCTAGAATGTGATAAACCGTCAAATCCTAACCGATTAACTTACTTGGTCTTGATGCGTCTGATCTGTATTAGAGGACTCTTTCTCTAATTCAGTGTCTACTCTGGTTAGGAACTTAAGTGCATCTTACCTGGAGTATTTTCTCTCTAATTACTAAAAGAGAATGGTTTCCTATTGAACACACACTCATTTCCAAAGGTCTTTTGTTGGACCAAATCACTTGACTGACTAGAATATCATGGTTAGGCATTCATTAGTCATGGTCAAAGTCTAATAATCCACCGACAATACATCTTTGTTGTCTCATATCCGAGGACCATCTACGCAATTGCAACATTGGATCAAGCTGATGACAATTAGGTAATTACCATATAATGATCCAAGTCAGATAAGTTCAGTAAACCCATTTGTCAATAAGTACTTACAGGTTCAACATGGTGTCTCCACACAATTGACCATAAGATCAATCGCCCTTATCATATGAACTGCAGCAACCGGTACTAGTCTTATAGGATATCTAATATCCTTCTCAGACATCTTCTAACTATGAATAATTAAGAATGTTTGTTTATAAATTGTTAGTCTCAATATTATGATCACATCACAATCTGACAATTATTGCACACATCTAAAGACTTCATTGTAACACGAATAGTAATGGAAATAATCAAGATTGGATTTATTTATAATGAATACTTATTGTAACTATTAATAATTGAACAAGAATGTTTATGATTGACTTGTAGGCCACACATAGAATTAACATGTGCTACTTTCTCTTGAGGCCATGACAGTGAAGAAGTACGCAAAGTTGGTGATTGGGCTACAAGAGGAAAGCTGCAGCCATATCCCCAAGTGGGGTGGACATCAATGGGAAGAGACCAATTCTATTGTGTGCTATAAATATGTCCATTGAAATTAGTTTTAAGACGATCGAGTTGTAGGAATAGCAATACTTGTTAGAAGGAATTGTAGGCTTCTATTGTTACTATTGTTGATACTAACTCTCAGATAACCTAAATAGTTTAAATTTTGAAGATTTAAAAGAATTAAACATCTTCCAATATATTAATATTTTGACATATGAATGACTTAACATCTTATCACCTTAATACTAATGGTCACAAGTTAAAAAGTAAAGTGGTAAAGTTATAATTAATTAAAAAAATTGTCATTTTTTATTGTGATGGGACGAATAGGATAAAGAAGTAAATTGGGTATTCTAAGAGGTTTGATTATATGGAGGAGGGGATAAGTCTCTTCGTAAAGTAAGGAGTTCTTGGATAACTTTGTTCTGATAAGAAGGAGGAAATAAAGGGGTACCTCTGACAAAAAATTAAATCTAGTCAATTCTTTTTGAAGTACTATCAAATTTGAGATCACCTAAGTTTGTCTCTCGAATTATTTTATTATGGATTGGATGATTGTAAACAATTAGTGATTCTGTCTTAAACTCATATCGGTATGGATGGGATCATGTGGCTGCCCATGCGGGAATATGTAGCATGCTATGTAATTGGTATTTTCCTTATTGCATATATGTTTTGGTTAGGAATTATTCCTTATCTCTACTACCCAAATATATCTATTGGAATGGGTTGTTACTATGGTTAAAAATAACATATATATATATATATATTGCAAATTTTCTCGGGTGAAATTCCTGCAAACATATTCCTTGTTGCCGTTAACATGGGTCGATGGGTCGTCACGCTGTAGCTCTCAGACCACGCTCTACAAGTGATCATTCCTTCTTGGGAGCACAAGGAGATAGGGGAAAAGGACAACTCGAAGCAGGGAAAGGGGAAATCGATTGAGATCCTCTATTTTGCCTTTTCTAATTTATTTGTAATTTACTAAATTTTATTGGTTTAAGATGTTTAAAAAATAGAAAGGTATCCCCTTTTCAGCGTTTACTTTTCTCTTTCCATAATAAATAAATCAATAGGATCACAATAAAATATCAAAGAAAAGTAGAATAGAGGATCTTAATCGGAGGGAAACAACTTCCAATCCGTCGCTTGGACCTACACCATAAGCATGGTGCCTCAAGACTGAGGATTGCGGGTAGGGATGTCAATGGGTCAGGAACAATGAAGAAGTCGTGTGATTATTAGGTTTTTAGATTGTCAGCAGTCAAGATGGACCTTTATGAAACTTAAATTTGAAGTACAAGTTAATTCATAAATTTTACTTAAGATCAATTTAAGCAAAAAAGTAACTATTTTTACGAGGGGCGAAAGCACAAATTTGAGCTTATCTCATCATATACAAATATAGAATAAAAATAAAAATCCATCTCAATCACATTAAAATAAATTCTATAATGCGGCATACAATTAGAACTCTAGGCAAGACAGTTTACAGAAGTGTCACTTGACATTAGGCCTTGGAGTGAGGTCCAGAGGCCAGTACAAATTATATACTAGCTTTTTCTAAATGGGCTCTACTGGGTAGTGGGTTCAGAAATAATACTATCCATTTTTGTATTTGTTATCTTACAAACCTCAACATCCGGATTTTGTGGTTTGTAAGATGGTATCAGAGCAGGAGCCTGACCCAACTTTATCTTCTCAAAGTTTATCTTCCAATTTGTGCCGCCTCCTCTCATCTAATTCCACGGCCCATCTTAGCCATGAGGGAGAGTGTTGGAACGGCTATATAATAGTCTTACATTGGTTAATTTCAGTTGTGGCTAGTGCTTATGATCTTGGGCCCCTTCGAACTCACCACCCGGGTTTTGTGGTTTGTAAGATGGGCACAGGCTTATATGCACTGGAACCATAATTTAGAAACCGATATAAGACTAATTGTCCAAAGCCATCATGGGCCAATAGCCAACATGTTAAGACTAGAACATGGGGATCCTTTGGATTCTGTAGACTACCTAAGTAGCAGTAAGTTCTCTTTCCATGCATGATAGGAAGACAGTATCATACTTGTCAGTACATGTACACGGTAGAGCAAGCGGAGAGAAGGGAAGGGGCAGCTGCTGTCTCTCTTTTTGCATGCGGCGAGAAGCTTCCCACTTCTCCCCTGCACTGACGTAATTCCTGATGTCCCCCACCATTACTCCACAAATTCCTCTCCTCTCTTCTCTCTCTCTCTCTCTCTCTCTCTCTCTAGACGTCTATAAATACGACCCGTCTCCACTCCACACCTCGCTGCACTAAAACCTTCACCCATTCTTCCAGTGTGTTCTCCTACTTGATCTGCCTTCCTCTTCGTCTCTTCCTTCGCGAGCTCTCTGCTCAGTTGTCTTCCGCTTTCAAGTTTCCTTCGCGTTGTTAGAGGGCGCAGGCGGAGTATATATATTGCAGGATGCGTTATCACGCGGCTGCGCAGCAGCATTGGGGCCCGTACATGCGGCCGGCGGCGTCCCGCCGGGGGATGGCGGCGGCGGTGGCGGGCTACGACCCGTTGGAGATGGTGGAGCGGCTGGCGTCAGAGAGCGCGGTGGTCATCTTCAGCGTGAGCACCTGCTGCATGTGCCACGCCGTGAAGCGGCTGTTCTGCGGGATGGGGGTGAACCCCACGGTGTACGAGCTGGACGAGGACCCCCGCGGCCGGGACATGGAGAGGGCCCTCATGCGCCTCCTGGGCGGCGTCCCCGCCGTCCCCGTCGTCTTCATCGGCGGGAGGCTGGTGGGCGCCATGGACCGGGTCATGGCCTCCCACATCAGCGGCACGCTCGTCCCCCTGCTCAAGGAGGCCGGGGCCCTCTGGCTTTAGAGCTCGACACGACACGACACTACACCACTGGAAGATACTAAGAGGCCGTACTGGGTAGAGAGGGAAGGGTTGGGACTTTGGGGGGCCGTTCTCGCCCATTTTGGACACAAGGCTGTCTTGTTCGGCTTGTTTTCGCTTCTTTCTTGTTTGCTTTCTGTGCTTTCCTGTGCGTCTAACTTTTTTTTATATATATTTCTTTTTCTTGGGTTTGATTGGGTCTGTTTTTTGACCGACCAATGATGATGATGAGAAGTGGATATCATCAAGTGCAATTCTAATTAATCCTTTGTATAGAAAACAATATCAGGGAAAAATAGAGAATTAATTATTAAGACAACTTAAAGTATTTTTTCTTGCTTATATAATTACATAGTGCATTGGAAGTTTAGGCTCGTGGTTGAATGAATTTGTAACTCAGTGGCTATCAGGATCTTAAACCTCCACCAGTGAATTTGTAATTATATAATTACAATCCACATAATTTGCAGTTCACCAAGAAACCTCCAAGTAAGAAGACACAAGTTATGTGAAACTTCGTAGAATAGAGGCCTGACTACTCTGCGTTAAAAACTGGCCGCATTACAAGCAAGACATATTTCCCACCGCACCATTATAAATGCCACTCTTCTAATGACATCAAACAAACACATGCCCCAACGGCATTTTTCAGTGAGCTCGACTTCATCGTAAGGTCGAATCCCACAGTCAGAGATATTTTTTACTTTATTCCTTCGTCTTTTGACGAGGTCGAGCTCACTAAATCATTTTTCTTTTCATGAAAGGATATATATAATGCAAGCATGACAAGGAGGGAGAATAGAGCAGGAAGAAGATTAGAGAATGAATGCCAAACTTCTTTAGCCAAATCCCCACGAAGGAAATTAAATACGCGCGGCAGTCTTCTCATGACCAAATTTACAACAAAAGCATCAAGAGCACAGAGGAACCAGAAAGATCCTGTTCGTTCATCAGTGGGGATACCATTATATGGTAATTTCCGTAAAATAAGAGGTAACTTTGGAGAGACAATAGACTAGTTACCCACAAAAGCAATTGGACACCGGAGAGGATATATAGTTGACTCGGACCAAATAGGTGGTGATCAATCCGCCGGAACTTGGCATCTCCATTAAAAGTGTACCTATCTCCAGAAGAAAGCCTGTATAGCGCAAAATGAATACTCCTACAGAGACGTCATGGAATATTGTTGCGCGGAAACGTTTTCGCTCATCTCATCAACCGGATCAGACATACGTCCTAAAACAAGAATGAACAAACCAGAGAGAGAGAGAGAGGAGAAGAGAGGGAGAGAGATATAACACACGACTTTTTACGTGGTTCGCCAAAATACTTACATCCACGAAGTCCGACTCCTTCACCATCGCTTACACTAATCTTCTCCAAGAACATGTACAAGAATACAGCCTTAAAAGGAACCGCCAACTATCCTATGTTGTTTTCCAACCCTATGATAAGTTTCCTGAAAGTTACAGTATATATATATAACTCTCCTGAAACAAAAACTCCAAAATACCTCTACGTCGGATCAGATCAGGTTGGATCCATCTCAGACTCAAAGACATACCGTACTGTTGCTGCTAACTGAGATGCCTTTTGATTGAATTTGAACTACAACCTAACAAATATACAATCAAACTAAGGTCCAATGGGTATGGGAAAGACTTAAAGTAAGCGCTTGGATGGACACATTGCATTCTTCGTCCCCTTTTCTATCTCCTTCCTTTCTCACCGGTGTGAGAAGAGGCAGTGATCCTCTCCTATTGTTTTCCTCTCCTTCCCCCTCCCTTGGTCACTATCTCTCTGCCTGGCACTTTCACCTTCACACCTACTTCAACCCGGACAGTGACAACGACCTGCATTATAACCTCACCCTGAGAACGAGCATGAAGAATGACAATAATAACACTATTCCTCTATAACAAGCTCAAAGCAAGGGTCCTTTCTTTGGCAATGAGGAATTCAGTGTTGTAAAACATGATCCCTTGTTTTTCCAATTACATAGGAAAACCACCATGGTCTACCTAGCATTCTATAGCATGATGTGAGCTGCTAATACAAAGTTGTCCACCAGGTCTAATACGGGAAGTGAGTGGGCATAGAATGATATCGATGTCAAGCCCTTATTAGCATCTTACTTCCTCTGCTTCCTCATTTCCCATGAGCAGAGGCACGGGGTGAACTGGAAAGCCCTACCCCATTCTAAAGGATTGGTGGCATTGAGCAGCAATCTATTAGACCTGCACAATTTTTAAAACTGTTCTGATTCTGTCAGCCAAGCTAACATTTGATACACAAAAATAAATAAATAAAATCTGAGAACAAAAGAGCTTCAAAAAAGTGCTCCAGACACCTCGAGAGTTAGACGTGGTATAAAGCTTATATTCTTGTATTAATCCTCCTCCATGCACATTAAGTTTTCCCAGAGAACGATCTGCAGTTGTATGTTGCAAGATAATTCCGCAACTTGGGTCTCTTACTGTCACACATCAGGGAAATACTTGCTGCAATGTCCCGCAAGCATTGCAGTCTAACCATCATCCAATCGGGTGGCACACATTATTCGCACTGCAGCTTGTGTGGGGTAGTACAGCGACTGCATCTGCCGTCCAATCTATTTGATCAGAAGAAGGTTGTCTTACAATGCCCAGGAGGCATTGCAGGAAGTATTTCTGAACATATTATCTAAGTTGGGGCTCTTAATGCCGTGAATACAAATTTCCCTCATTTATTAGTTTATTAAACCTTTGAAAAATGGGGATTATTGACTCAATTACAGGTGGTGGTTAGAGATGCAAGTACCTCAAAAGAAGCACAAATAAAATTTCTCAAAACTTATCCTGCATCTGTCCTATGCTTACAGCAAATGATCTATGAAAATTACTAAAGACATGTCCAGGTAGGATGGTGACATTCCTGAGATCAAAAAGTCCCACTTCAGTGTCTAGGTTTGGACTTTAGCTGGGACCACAAAGGGGCCAAAAGGCTTAAAATTACTAAAGACATGTCCAGGTAGGATGGTGACAGTTCTGAGATCACAAAGTCCCACTTCAGTGTCTTGGGACCGTCCATTTCAGGTAGTACCATCATAGCATGATCCGTCTGAAGTGATTCCGGCAATAAATAGCCTTCACCATCCAGATGTAACACTGGAATAGCTTATAGGTGCCGCTGTTGCGTATCATGTACAAACACAGGAAATGGTTCTAAATCCTACTTGCCCAGTTGAAAAGATTAGACACTTTTCCCCTTAGGAGTTGATTGTTTTAGTGTAAAACTTTGTAAATCAGCGATTTCAAAATTACTGATTTCAAAACAAGAGAAATTTCTTGTTTTAGAATCAGGAAATGTTTGTTTGGTTGTTTGTAAAATAAAACAAGAGAGATGCTTCAATCTTCTTGTTTTGATTTATAGTGAATCTTTACTGTAAATCAAAACCAAGAGAATTAGAATGTCAAGTGGGCAGACAAAATCCGGATAGGATTTTACTTTACATTATTTTACATCATTCCAAACAACTGAAAATACTGTAAAATGAAATAATTGGTTTAAATTATGCTGTTTTACACTAAAACAAACAACCCTTTACTTAGGTTATGTTTGTAACAGTTTTAATACTTCACCCTTATTTCTAGCCATGCGTTTGGGTCTGTGATTGTGCATGGTTCTTTGAAAGGTCGTCTGCTGGGAGCTCAATCAACTCAAATGAGATGGTCGGAAGGATCACGCTTCCGCATGTCTGCTTTAGTAGGCAGGCTCAATTATCAGATAAAAGCACTATTTCTCACTTGAGATAATAATTTAATGTAGGGCGACATAATAGCTTTCTGGCTATCCACAACCAAACCATGAAATCCAAAACACCTCATGAATTGTTAAGAATAAAGAATCTATCTTTTTCGTTAAAAGATTTCTCGGTTCCTTCTCATTACAAAATTCTTTACAACCTTATATATGTCATTACAAGAATACAGCAACACCCCCTGGAGAGACTGCCCTCCATGCACTCCGATGGAGAAATGATAGGACTGAGCACATTCAGAGACTGACGATGGGTAAAATTCTAACTGTTTCCTTCCTCTGTTTACAAAATGAGAGAAGACTTTTTTCAATGACTTCGCTGGCATTTGTCAATTGAACTCCATATGCCATCATCCTGCGGATGTCGCGAGAAATAGGACTCTGCCAATGGCTATCCCACCAGGCAGAGGGTAGAAGTGGTGTGAAGGCACACTGATGAGGCTGCCTGTGACAACTAAGCGGCCCAGCAAACCTATTCCAGGCATGACCCCAGCCAACCTGGTTTGCTAGGCCATCTGCCAATAGGTTACTGTGGAAGCTGCTGAGGAATGAAAAGCCAGATATTGTAGAAGCCTCCTCACCTGCAGAACCAGATGATTGCATAAGATCAACTCAATACTTCTCTGAGGCTTGAAAGGTTTAGAGCATACCCAAGTGGCTAGCTGCAGCCAGTGCTGCAATTAGTTGTGCATAAGTGGTCCCGACACGACGATGAGCTCCAGAAATGACTGCATATTTTGCTCGAGATGCAAGAAAGAAGTCTACAAAAGCAACCCATCTTGGCGCTGGTCCCCAATCCTTTGCTCTGAAACTTGACTGCAAGTCATACCTACTTATTTTTTTGTTTTTTTTCATATAAATTATTAATATATACATGCATACATATAGACACACAGAGTCTGTCATATGGAGAGAGAGAGAGAGAGAGAGAAGCTGAGATGTGGTCCAGACAGTTGATCCAACCTAGAGTGCATCTCAGCAGGCGCCATCCAGATTTAAATTGGACAGCCCCTGCTGGCCCCTGTTCACACCCCTCTGTGTGGGCAGGGCATACTGGGAGCTGCACACAGCATGATCAAACCACCCGCACCCCTGAATTTTGGGGCCCTGCAAACACATGGGGCAGGGTAGTTTTTCATTTATTTTTACAGCCATTGGATGTGATTGGCTAAAAAAAGATACTGTCCAGGCCACATAAACTACCTGGAGCGTAGCGTGTATATACAATGGATATGAAGACAACAGGCATAAAAGATGCATCTACAAGTTCCAATAAGATGATAAGATGAAGGGTTTTTTTACTATTCAGTTGCTACTATATTTCAATATTTTGTATTAATCCCTGCAATCTTCATATTTACTTTAAACCCCTAACAATCTTTGAACCTTCCCTAAAAAGCCTCTCCGCTTAAAAACTATTAAAAAAAGGGAATACACTAGGAATATTTACAGAATATTCCGATATATTCTGGTAGAAATATGATATATGGAAGGAATTTCCTGTCAATATTCCCTTTTCTTGACAATTGTTTACCGGAGAGATTTTTTAAGGAAACGTTCAAAGATTGTGAGGGCTTTGAAGTAAACATGAAGAATGTAGGGACTAATATGGAACATTGAAAGATTGTAGAGACTAGAAAGCAAAAAAGCCCAAAGATAAAATATGTGAAAATTTCTTGATGATCGTGTTCAGCTTTAACGAGTAAAATTAGCTATTCAAATGCAAACATCAACAAACTAGCAGACAAATAGCTTACTAGCAAGGATGTGAAATGCCAAGAGCCAGAGCAAATTCATAGTTTGTACATTTTATAAACCAAAGCATACTCAAATTCAGATCTTATATGGAATTAAAGCCACCCAAGACTAGACAGAGAAAAACAATGCTTCAATCTAGAGGGACCGACTCAGTTAGATGTAAGGAGAACTTTTTTTTTTTTTTGCTACCTGATGTTGTACATTGAAGCTTCCATTAGATATGCTTCCTTCAAATGATCTATAATTGAAACGTAGAATCTGTAGGGTATCCAACAGCAGTGTAATTAGGCAAAACAAAGCAAAAACCTTTAGCAAAGTTGTAAAATGTCTAACGTGAATATCTGTTATCTGCACATATATTTTGTAACTACAGAGACATAACATATTGTATAACTACTGAGGCATCCCGAAGGCAGACAAAAATGTCATTTCAACATTTGAAATCATTTACCTCTGCAAATTCCAACAAGCCTGGAGTGATATCCTTAATAAATGATGGTGTATCAGAAACTAAAACAATCCGAGGCTTTGCAATTTGCAGTTGATAACTAGAGAAGGCTTTCTTGACACAATTCAGCGCTGCCTGCATTGCTCTTACAGACCTGAAATAATGACATTGAACATTTTTTCATACCAAAGTTGAGACAGAAGGAAAATATCCACAAGTCATGTATAGCGCATCCCAAGCTAAATATTAATTTGCATCCAAGCAATTTGACAAAATCTCAAAAGAGAATGCCATGGAAACTGCATAACAACACAATTCAGGATCCTTTATACTACCTGTTTGACATCATCCGCATGTGCAATGTCAAATCAGGCTCTGTACCACCATTGAGAACCCAATTAACAGCTTCCTCAATTGCTTTGGAAGGAGATATGAGTACCCGCATCAGCTCTCCAAATACATTTGGCCTGGACTGAATAGATCCTGGCTCCCCAAAAAGATTTCGAGCTGTATTCTTCATCCCAAGATGGATATTCTTCAAGAAAAACTGACTTGCAACTGCATCTGTTGTGCCTTGGAACCTGGCATAAAGTGTTAAAACAAAGAGAAATATAGAAATATTAAGTATGGGGCAAATGGAGACATGGGCACGGGCAAAATGCCTGAAATGAATTTCGCCTGGAACTCTATATGGGGGGATGATTTAATGATTATTTGGATACTGTGAGTCACACGCCACAAACGGGAAGAACTATAGAACAGGCAGTATCAAGGGTCTTATAAAAGACGAAGAAGGGAAAAAAAGGAACTATTTTCTTTTGATCTTCCCTTTTATTTCAAGAAGACATGTGTCATTCAATTTTCGCTATCAAATGTTTTCCGAACTAGTTTAATTGTTCAAATGGAGAAATGTTATCCTTGCATTTCATTCTTTTTGAATGATCAGAAAGGAATTCTAAGCACTCTCCTGCATGGCAAATGTAGGTGAAGGTATTCATACACCATCCCATGGGAAGTAGTCCAATGAACCTGTATACCACACATCAGGAAAATTAGACTAACCAAATAATTGGTTGCTTCCAACGCCTCCAGTCACTGCATAAGACATTCGTTTCTGTAGGCTTTTCAAAATCATCTGTTCTCACTAGGAGATGTCTTCCATACTTCTGCACACACTTATTTTTCCTCCAAAGATGCTTGACTTCTTTCAAAGTGAAGGATATGTTGGCATATGATATGTAATCTCCAAATGGAAATAAGCCCCTGCAGAAAGAGTATGTCCACTGAGAAAATTATTGGCTCACAGTATCTTAGGTTTCCATAAGAGAATAAGAAAAGAACCCAACCATGTAATCTTTGAGTGACATAATGGACCCAAAAGTACCAGTATAAATAATCCAGTGCCTGAAATTAAGAAAATAATACCCCCAAATATATTTGTATGGAGAACATAGTAAAGTTATCTAGTTGCTAATCTGAAACAAATAACCGCAGGATGCAAAATTCAGATTAGAGAACCAATAAAGGAAAAGAAAGGTTGAGGAAGGATCCTTGTGCCTGGTTTGTCCGATGATCAGGGAACGGTTTAACATAACACTCAATGCTGCAGCAGTTAAAATCTTGTACATTTCATTTCCAAACCCTGCTTCTGATGCTTTTCCTATCACAAAACCCTGTCTGCAAAACTGATCTGGAGGTAGATCACGAACACTAGCAGCTCCTGGCATGTGAAGTTTTGTCAACGTAAACATCTAATTCTGGTCTTCTTTTCAAAACTCAAACTTTTCCATACTCAAGATCACAGTACTGATCTGCATATTTGTACTATCTATATTGATGAAAGCACTTTCACAGAATTGGCATTGTACCTTAACCTTTGTCTAAAAAACAGAATGCTGTTTATGTGTACTTTTATTTTCTCTTGAAAAAATTGAGAAAAATAAATTATATAAAGCTCGCATGAGATATGCATTCAATAGAATCAATACCACTTGCAAAGAATTCACAAAGCTGCATGAGCATGACCAGGATTTTATAGAGGGTATTAAGACTTAACAAAACTACTCTGAGGCTATGTTATCAAAGGCAATCGCCTTGCTCGTCTAGGCGATGAAGTAGGTCGAGACGTGCCAAAACGCCTCGCCTCGCCTCATATTCGCCTCACTCACCTAAGCACTTGCCTATGATGTCTGTGACGTATGTTTTTTTCTCTTCTAATTATGTGAGGTATTGCTTCTTATCTTAATAATTGTGAGGTGGCAAATGCTTCTTTCAACAATTTCCAAAACCATTTTTCTCTTACATGTTGTCATATTATTTTTCTTATTTTTTATCCTTCTTAAGACCATCCACTACTTGTATGAATAGTAGATGATCTTAACACATTACATGTTGGACATGATAAGTGCTTCTCATAGTCTTAAATATGATTATCTTGGATATATTTTTTTATTTTCCTCTTATTGTCATTTTCTTCCTTCACAATGATTTATGAGACAACAAATCGCATCAAATACCTAGGCGATTGCCTAGACATTTGAGGTTGAGGCGAACCTCTGGTCGCCTCAGTCGCCTCTCCTCTGACTACACAGCTCTGAGGATAGATTTCTGTTACACGATGGTTGAATTACAGTGCAGTAGTGTTTCACACATGTTAAAGCCTATGTTACCCTGCAGTTGAATCACAATACATTAACATTTTATATGTATCAATAACCCATGTACAGTTTATCCATTAAGAAAAATGAAACATCAGTGGATACCCATGTCATTTCTTAATGCCCAGGAAATAAAATGGTGGGTAAAGTGCATGTGGCCTGTCATGGATTCACTGTAAAGAAGATAATCATCTACATAACCATTTGGATTAGAAAGAAGCCAATATCACAGTCTATTAGGGAACAACAATACCACCCCAAAGCTGGTCCAGCTCTTATGTCACATTTAAACAATAATTTAATGTCCATTGAAGATGATGGTAGGAAAAATGTAACCACACTGCCCAATAGATAACAACAGGGGTAAATATATCCCCTCCGTGGACAGAGACAGAAGAGTTCATCTCCATAAGTGTTTTTTTTCTTTTGGTTATCACAGGATATGTTAGTCAAAAGGGCTCAGAGCAATGAGCATTGAGCTCAGATCACACATACGACAGCCCAACTGTCCATATAATAAGCTAATAAATAACAAACTGGCTCGGAAAGCAAAACCCAGCTCACTACAACTCTGTGCCAATTCAGGTTAACATCGAAATCCATCTCCTACCTCCTCAAACTCATAAAAATTATCCTATCAACTACATGACTGACGTAGTTCATTACAAAGCTGTGGCAACAAATGAGAGTATGATTTTTTTTCTTCTGAGGTTTTAGGTAAATCTAATGAATGCCCAACAACATTGCATCACACGCATATCGAACAAAAAGCGTCCCAACGATTGACGGAAGCAGATACACATGGTTCTGTCCTTTTCTTCACGCGAAACTATTTATAAAAGAAGAACAATTTTTGCAAGTACTGGAAGAAGCGGAACGAGTGACCAGAAAAATACCATGCACACTAAAGTGTTGCCGAATCAGCTCCCGAACTCTGAGGCTTTCCTTCCCCGATACCCCTCTAAACCCCTCCCCCATCTCTTCTACTGTGGCACACGGGCGGGCGGACGACCCGTGGCCCTCCTCCTCCTTCTCAATCGGAGGCTGGTCTGCTTGTTCTACTCCACCGCCCTCCGTTTCTTCTTCTTCTTCTTCCTCTTCCGTCTTCTGGATCTCAGCGTCGGGGCGTTCTCCTCCTCCATGAAGAGGCGGAGGAAGAGATTCCCGGGAGCGTAGAGTGGCATCGCCGGTGTCCACATGGGGCTCCGGCTCGCCCCTCGGGAGGGCCGAGAAGACGAAGAAGACGGCAGAGACAGCGCAGAGGAAGAGAAGGAGGAGGCAGCAGCGGAGGGGGAGCCGGCGCGGCTTCCTGCGAGGCCCGGAATGGCCGCGCTCTCTCATCTGCAAAAGCCCACCAACGGGGGACCTCGCTCAGATCCGAGAGTGAAAAGCCCCCTCTGTAAAAGCGTAGGGAGGTTGGGGTTTTGGCGTTCGGGAGTAAAAGGATATTTATCGGCCTGATACGGATAGTCTTATCCTTATCTTTGTTTTTAATAAAGTATCCTTTTCTATGTTTATATATTTTCCTTGTCTTTATGCTTTTCGTTTAAAATTATTGGAAATGAATATATAAAGGGATTTGCGTTATGTACTTACATCGTATTTGCATCTATATTCCAAACTCTCACATATTGTTTTTCCATGCCCCTGAAATCTCAAATGTTGCTATTATACCCCTCTAATCGAAGTATCGTTAAATGAAGTTTAAAAATTTTATATATATACTCCTAAATTTATTGATATTTTGCATATATATTCTTAACTTCACTAAAATTATGCATACGTGCCGTTGATCCACAGAATCTCTTCGACATATTCAGGTAGAGTTCAGATTATTTTGATATAGAGTGGCACAACTGCAACATATTTGAAATGATTTTAGGGATATTGAAATAATATATGAAAGTATATTTTAGGAATATATATGCGAATATAGTATATTTCAGGAATTATATATATATATATATCCCATACATAAGTTAGATGAGTAACAGTCAGTGCAGTGGGAAAAAATATTTTAACATTTTTTTAGGTGGGTCTCAAGGTGTCTTGCACATTAGTACAGTCCAACCTTCGATTAGACGATTTAAAAAAATCTGAAAAAAAAGGTCCTAATAAACAGTAAAAAAATGTCACTAATGAATTGAACCTAATAATACTTTTTAATTTTTTATATTTTTTGGGTCGTCTGATTGGAGATCAACTTGTATAGACATGTAGGATATTTCGGGGTCTTTCTGAAAAAATATTAAAAATATATTTACTTTTAAATCTACAGTGCAGCAGCAAGTGTTACTCTAGTGAAATAATATTAAGTGTGAATATAAAGTTGCGATTTTTTTTTGTTATGTTGCTTTTAAGATGGATAAAGAGTGACATGTAAAAACGTGTGAAACATGTGACCTGCAAAAACGTGTAACATCAGATTTTTTATTAAAAATGCATATGATATATATATATATATATATATATGTTTTTAAAATAATTTGTTAAAATTTTAATTATAAACGTATCTATTTTATTGTCATATTCTTATAAATACTCTCTCTGCATTGTGATACTTACAAAAATGCCCTATGATTAACTTTCGGTTGAAGATGCATCGAAAATTCCTCCTGCCATCAGCATTGATGTTTGGATAAAAATAAGTATTGCCTATAGAAAGTAGCTCTTTGACCGGCACATTATGCCAAAGAAAAAGAAAGGACAGATTGATGGAAATCAGGGAACAGATCGTCTAGATCCTGTGCATTTGGACTGCCCATCCCCTCCGGAGACATGACATCGAGCCGTATGAAGGTGTTGCGCGATTCAGACGTACATATTCAAATGATCTCGTTTCGTAAATCAGAAACGTGGTACGGTTTGATATAGTGCGTATCCAAATGTCTTTTTCATATTAAAAAATTAATAAAATTTATCAAAAAATTTTAAATATTCAGTTATCCTCTAACTAACGCATGGTACTTGTAAGGGTATTTACGAGGACATAAAAATAAGATAGACAAATCGATGGAAATCTTAAGAGGAATATTTTTGCACACTCAATAAATATAAAAATTTTAAAAATTTTAATTTATATTTAATATTTAAAAAATATTTAAAAAACCAATTTAAAAGTAAATATTTCGTCAATATATATATACTAGTTAAATAAAAGTGCTATGGCGCGTGAGTACCGGAGAGATATGATTGTTCTTTATCAATAACATAGATTCAATCTTAAAATAAATATTTTATTTGTAACAAAAAATCAAGATAGAAGGATGATTAGGAAACATTTGTATTATTTTGGAGGTAGGTAGTGATCTTTTTTATTTAATTTTAATTGTAATGATTCAATCATTTAAAAGACCAATATATCATCCTTTATTATCACTTGAAAATCATTTTTTACACTAAAAAATCGTATTTTGTATTAGTAAAATGTGAAAAAAAAAAACCTAGTATTTTTAATCATATTTTTAAATTTTCACTCAAAATGGAACCACTCCAAATGCTTGCACTCACAGGTGAGTCCTTTCACCTCGGATGATATCCAAATAGACTCTGTATAAATCAACGACAAGCACACTGTGTTATATGGTAAAAAGAGAACATTTTTTCTTTATTTGAAAGGTGGCCCAATTGGCCCAGTGTATACACATATGTATAGGGGGTCACATTTGAGCATAATTTTGCAGTATGAGCAAAACGTAATATTTGCCTCCCAATAACGAGATAATTTCGCACGAATCAAAAGTTTCTCCCTAATTAACCGATAATTCTGGGCCCAGTCTAATATTTCAGTGCCATGGCACACAAATGGCGAAGTAACAAGAAGAATTTGGCTCCCAACTAACTTGAACCCGTGACTGACTGGCCTCCCAACTATCTTGAAGCTATTGTTAGACATTAAGATTTACAATGATTAGAGCTTAAAAAAATCTATAAATAACATGCAACTACAAATAAAGATCAAAACAATTACAAGCAATAGATAGTCTTTTGAACTGATGTACATAGTAGATATGGTAATGGATCAAAAATTTTCTGACCAAATATATATATGATATACTAAGATCCTATTATTCTATGCTTACTTGTTTTTTGATTAAGTTCCGTAGAATAGCTGGCACTCTCCTCAATAAGTAAACTTTGGGTACATTGCACGCCCAACAAAACAAGCCTGCACTTGGACCAGTTTGTGTGTAGGCAAAGATGTTATTAGCTATTGTGAAAGTGAAGGTAAGTCTCTTATTGGAAGAGATGGATTAGAAAGAAGAAATTGGTAGGGTGGGGGGACATCTTTAGGCCATTGTAGAAAGAAAAAAAGATGGGGACAAAGGAAGAAGAAAAGAGAAAACTGCAACTTTCTTGTATAGTGTCGAAGACATCGCAGTGCCCAGCTAGTAGCAATTGTTGTTGAAGCAATAAGTGCCACAGGTGCTACTCCCTCCTCTGCTGTTAGAAGTAGGAGAGTTGGGTTCGATTCTGATCCGTTTACTTTGTTTGTCTAATGAATTGTTATAATGGATCAAGCTCTAAGGAAAATAAAAGAGGCATAAGGTGTGGGACACATCAGAACATCTCACCACCTCATTTAACAAAATGCATAAGCCTTAATGTGAATGAGCTGAGGCATAGGCTTAAATTTTTTTTAGCACCCTTGGTTAACAAAAAGCGTAAGTCTCAAGTAAATGGCCCGAGGCACATGCCTTTGGATGTTCTTCTAGCAACCTTGCCTTGAGGCATATGCCTTAGTGCCTTGAGGTTCCGCCTATACAGACAATGGTTATCAACATATGTTGTCCTAGTTCCAAATCAATAAACATTAATCTGTTTGCTCTCAGCTAAGAGAACATACACATAGAAAAGCAAAAGAATGTTATTGTTAAAGATCCTAGTTTAATACTATTTCCCTGTTTTTTCTAGAAAATGTGATTTCTCCCTTTTCCTTTTCCCAGCTATAAATTGAATTGTAGTATGCAGCAACGACTATATAGGGATGCATGTCATGGACAGAGTATACACAACAAAATTAGTTAACATTTTGAACTAATAGTTTTGGATGTGTGTTGACATTATCTTGGGCAAATTCCAAGTTCTTGATGCATTGGGTGAATCAGTTCCATGTGCTTCTTATGACTCGTGGATGGTTTACATACCTGAAGGTGAACTTTCATCAAGAATAGGGCCTACAGAGCTTTCAAGGTAAGCTTGCACTACTAATTATATACCTGATCTTAACATTTGTGAAGGAAAGCTTGGTAGAGTAATGAGTTCTCATGGAACAACTCCATAAACACTAAAAAAAAAAAAAGAGTAAGAGAAGACCAGTTTCAAAGATGATCCAGGGTCCTGAGAAACATTTATGTAAGTTTATCCAATAAATTGTACTAGAAGTGATTAAAAAAGAAACCTTGTAGAAGACCAGTTTCAAAGATGATCCAGGGTCCTGAGAAACATTTATGTAAGTTTATCCAATAAATTGTACTAGAAGTGATTAAAAAAGAAACCTTGTAGACTCTAGTGTAGTCACCTTCCATGGAATTAAGTTGCAGTGAACAGATTGATCCAACAAAGGATAGGCTAGGAGGAAAGTAGAGGAGTCATTGTGGAAGTTATGAGGTTATAGTGCATATTGAGGTAGAAGGTATAGCAACAATAGTGTATAAAGTTTTGAGGATGCAACTTAATATTCTTTATGCCTATGTGACATCCACGTTAATATATTACAAACTTGGACTGTGTTGTGAATTGATCTGGTCAAACGTGGACCCACTCAAGAGTTTGGCTTGAATCCAACCTTTCTCAATGAAAAGTCCTGCTTGTACCTTGATAAAAGTGGTGTGCTCTTTATGCAGTCAACACCCATTTGGTTAATGTTTTTGAAAATTTTCATATATTAAATATTGCTGTATTGATTCATAAACATTCTCATTGTTATCCAACAGTCTAGCCGTCCCCAATTTGATCAAGACTGTTGGATCTCAAACTCACTATTATGAAACTCAACTAAGATCTAACAGAGTTTGCTAAACTTGTTTTGGTTTTTCTAGATTCACATAATGCTTATGATATTCTTTGACTTTGATTCAGCATGTTGTATGGCTGTTCTAGATACTGTAATAAGATGTTCTTGATTTCATTATTATTTGCTATTCATGTGGTCCTCTCACAGTATGAGTTTTTCATGTGTATTCAGGACCTTGGAAAGGATGCAAGCAGGAAAAAAAAAGAATTAAAACACCAGGGGTTTTAGAATGCATGGTTTCAAGGTATCATTGATGGGCTACAAGAGTCAAGTGCTTCAAATTTGGAGAAAATCTCTCTCTCTCTCTCTCTCTCCCTGAAACTATCTACCTGAAATCATGTTTCAACAAATAAAATTTAACTCCGTGTACAAAGGCTTTACTATTACATATTGGTGTGACAAACTGATGATTGATTTAAGAATAAAGTTATGTTACAAGACAATGTTCATTACATGAAGCATAAAGTATGGTATCTCATCCATGGATTACCCATAATCAAATTAATAACCACTAATACAAAAGACTGGGATAAGCAGAAAAAAGTGTGATCAACGATTTGTGAGTGAGAACAGAGAAAAGAAAGAAAGAGACAAGACTATTCTTGTCATGGATCCATCTAGCCTTGCATCCATTGTGCAATCACAACAGTCTTCAGTCTTTAATGTGATTCATAGTTAGCTAATACTTGTTTAGTAATAGCTATACTGTTCAAAAGTATTCCACACAATCCTAAGACTATTAGACTATTAGTCTCTCGTAAGATTCATGGTTCCATGAAAGCTTAGTGGGTGAGGTTCAATTGTCAACAAAGACTGCATTAAGTTAATTGATAAACATACTCAGATTGGTATAGCTGAGAAAAGTCTCTGAACTTGTCAAGTTGTAAATTCATGTGCAAAATGCTATTTCATTTTTTTTTATGGCTGTGAGTGCAATTTCCTTTTTCCTTTTCCCATAACTAAAAATGTGCGGAATAAATTTCATTGTTCCAATTACAAAATCTCTGTATGTCATAGGTTATCTTTTGTGTTGGCTTCTGTATATCGCTTTTTTGAGATGAACAAATTTGTAACAAGAGGCTTTAGTTGTTTGTCCCACTGTCTCTGTGAGGCAGAGCATTTATGTTGCAGAATTAACATTGTTCATAGTATGCATACTTTAATGCTAAAAAGCACACAAGAATATGACAACAATAACTAGAATTTGAGTCAATATAAAAGTTAAATGTTGCGACCATTATATAAAAGAAAAGAGAAAACTTACTTTGTTTGTGGAATAGGACCGGAATAACTGGTATAAAAGTCATATTCTGATTTGGTTGCCGGGATACTTAATTTTTCTAATTCCCCCAATTTTCCAAACTCTATCTGGAATACCTAATTCCTCCATTCCCTCAATTTTATCCCTTATTTCACTCCTTATTCTACTTATGCCTACCAAATCACTTGGAATAGTGCAGTATAATTCTCTTTATTCTAGGTGAAATACCAATAACTTGTCAAATCAAAATACCTCTTATTCTGATTTAAGAAATCCCTAAAATTTTATTCTGATTTAAGCTATTCTGCTGAACCCAAACCAACAGATGGGTAGGAGAGACCTACGAGCAGAGTCTAAAGAAGTTGCTGCATGTAAAGGAAAAGATTATAATTGTTTAAGTTCTAAATTGAAAAGGGATGTTAACCTATCAACAAATGACCAGGTGCAACAATTAGAAAAAAGTGCTGCATCATCTATGTATATAAGAATTCTTCTACTTAGTAGATAAACATCAATTTTTGGAGATAACGATTTTACGAGAGAGATGGAGAGGGAAAGGACATGCCAAGAGATAGATACCAGCTTACTTGTAGAATCCGAGAGAGAGAGAGACCAGCTTATCCGTAGAATCCGTGAGATGAGATTGAGGAGACCGGAGGAAAATGGACCGGACCGAACGGATGGATCAAACAAAAACGGGGTAAAATTGGACCGGGCGAAACCGCTTCTTATGGATGGTTATGGATATATATAAATGCTGAGATACGGTCAGCTTCTTCCATGCAATTCGACCGTAACTAAGTTATCCGATGTTCGATCAAAATCCATCGGTTCATCTCCATTCCTAATTAACGCAGCTGGCGGAGAACAAATAGGAATCTTTTATCTTTCCACTTCTACCCTTCAAAACCTAGATTCACCTTTTTCTTCTTTTCTCCCTTGGTCACTGTGCCCGCCGCCTCCCTTTTCTCTTTGAGTCTGAATCATCTCAGTATAAAGAAAATGATCTGCACCTCACTCGTAATACACCCCAGAGTATTATACATAATTATTCTCATGGGAGAATACACAAGCGAAGGTAAAATGAAGGTTTATGCATTAGGAGATAATGAAAGTCAAATACCAGAAGTAGAAAATACGTCAAGATAAAAAGTAAGGGTCTGTCACATTGTTGTTTGTTGTCCGGCACTAGAAAATAAATCTCACAGAGACCCCAAGTTAAGATGCTTACTTTTGATGGTCCTTTCTTCCCTTTTGATGTTTACTCTAGTGTCCAGATGTTTTCCATCCGACATTTTTTATTGATCATTGGGGTTCGATATTTATATTTTTCAGATTTTTTAGATCGTTCAATCGGAGATTGACTTGTATAGATATATAAGACATCACAGAACTCACGTTAAATAAATATATATATATATATATATATATATATATATATATATATATATATATCCATATTTACCTACTGCACTAAAGTTCAGTACAATTAAAACTCTCAAAACAACATCTATTACTCCAGCAACCATAGGTTACTTTATTGGTTTTAAAGTCAAGTCGACCAATTTCTATGACTTTATCATCACACCACTACAATTCATTTTTACTTGCTCATTCCATTCTCTGAACCAATTTCTACGGCTCAATCATTACACACTACTATTCTTTCTTACCTCCTCATTTCATATGTTTTGCATATTGGCAGAGGATCTGTGAGTTTCCTGCGAACATGAAAATAGTCTTATTTCTATCGAAAATAGTGTTACTATTTTTTTTTTATTACAGCAACTTCTTATTTTAAACTAGACAAAGTGATTAAAAACTTATGAATGAAATAGTTTCACTAAATTTACAATGTTAAATTTTAGACATTATTTACTTAAAGATTTGAATGTTGTTATATATTTTGCAAGTTTCGCTAAAGAGATAGGCTATTAAGTCGCATTGTGAAATGACTTCATGAGTATTTTGCTTAACATCTTTCATGTGACCCTTTTTATAATTGACATGGAATAACTTACATGCCACTTAAAAATGTGTAAATACTCATGCTTGCAATAGATATTTAATCCCGACACTCACCGAGCAGAGCAAGCAATCATCTATCTTACGGTCACCTGCCCTCTAATCATCTATCTTAGACATCACCGTCGGATCGGGAAATCTCAAGATTGCTTACCTTGGGGAAGGTGGGTCCCACTTGACGTCTCTTTCTATCTCTCTTGCAATTTCTCATTTTTTGCGTTTATCTGGACGAGATGCTCACACTGCCTTCTCTCTATTGCTCTCTCATGATGCTCTCAGACTCTCTCATGTGGAATGAGATCGCTTGAATATGTGCGTTTAAACTACCCAACGCCTCACAGACACATGAGACAGAACTATAAAAAAAGTATACGAACTTTTTACTTTTGAAGTGACATGTACAATATACATACAGCTCAATTTCATATTTTTGAGAAATGTTAGACAACCCAGACGATCTCGTTCCCTCTCGTGTGCCTCTCTCACGTGCGGGTCTTGGTCGTCGTCACCAGAGGCACGTCATTGTTCTCGAGTTGGTTGAATGGCGTGACTGGTCACTTGACGTATACAAACCAGCCCTCATGTGTTCTATATCCTTTTAATTCTGTACCAGAGGGGTCTTAACATTTGGTGATTTGAAGGAGAAATATTAGTCTTAAATTTAAAATTATAATAGTAAATTAATTTTGATTCATTTATTTTTTAATCCTTTTTCATTCGAAAACAAAAACAGTTTAAAAAAGTAACACAAACGAGTAGAAGATTAATAAACAACATTAAATTAAGTATCATAAGCAATTTTCAATTTTCATTTACAAATTTTAATTTCTAACAGAATCAGAGATCAAAATTAATAAACAAAATAATAGTTTTCATTTACAAATTGTTAGTCTATTTTAAATGTGCTCAAGATATAAGGCCTTGTATGTTGTGACATATGATCCGACTTATTCTCTATGTAACGTTGACGTGCAATAGCTCGTTCAAAACGATACATGAACTCCATCAATGTATTTTTCTTTTAGACATATCCCAGGTAGAATGCATTTGCATTTTCACTCATTTGAACTTTTTGTACCACACAAAAAGATATATTTGAAATATGTTGGAATCCATTTATATCAGATATCCTATAATAATCTTAACCACTCGTTATCATGGAATTGATTTTCCTTCATTATTTTCTGTCAAGAGAATTCAAATTCTTCAGGATTTTTAGGATTTCACATGCAATGGTTAGAAGGAGTTAAAAATTCTTCCTTACTAGCAATGGAACCTAACTTCTCAGACACTTTTATCATGATATGTCACATACAGTACCTATGATAAGTGCATAGAAACATGGTGGCGATTGCCACATTCGTTTCTAGAAACCTTTGGAATAACCAAACAAAAGATTCAACTTTTTCATTTCTTAAGAAACCACATCCAAAGGTCACTGACTGATCTCTATGCTGATTGAAGACCTGTGAATGGTGTAAAACTTATGCAATACTTATTTGTATCATAGGTTGTGTCAAATATAACTACATCATGAAAACTATGACATGCCTTTCTTGAAAGTCCATCTGCCCAAAAACAATGAACTAATTTAAAAGAATGAATAAGGATGCATTCCTTTCAATTCTTTAAAATATTCTTTTAAAAGTTGAATGTCAACATGCTGCATCTTTAACCTCTCTGCACTTTGAATGTTCCTTAGATCCCTCTCTGTGCATCCGACATTACTTGTTCCCCCTGCCTCTATTTCAAGTACAGAAAACATATGAGAAGTGCTAATATTAGCCTCACTAAATGAATCCACAAGATTCCTCTGTCTAGTTGTTACTTAGCAATGACATCTCAAAAAGTATGGTGTTGGTAAAGTATGGTTATACCCTTCTTCAAAAGACACTATCTTCCAGTCTCCATTGTTAAACTTTTTCAATCTCACTGAAACCTTGCAACCTTCTCTAACAATTTGGTGCTTTCAAGATGTTGTTTTGACAACATTTGAACCACCTTCCATTCTTGCCTTTACATTTGCTTTCTCCATGTTTTGAGCATACAAATTGTTTTCCACAAAGTTCCTTTGTCTACTTACTAAAGTTTGATGAATTTTTCCTGATGCCAAATCTTCCTTTTTTTAGCATAAGCCCTAAAAAGAGATACCCATCGATCCTCTAATGACTGAAAAATCCTTCAAGTATGAGGTTTCATGTTTTTTTCACCATCAGGAGACCATAGTATATTTGATTCTTGTCCAATCCTCAAACTACGACTCTCTACAACAATTTCTGTCTCCACTATATCAAAACTAATATCGGCCTATTAAGAATATTTTAATAGAAATATAAACATCAATCAAATATAAAAATTCAATCATTATAAATTGAAGCATATATTATACTACTGTACAAGATTAAAAGGTTACCTGCACTCCTCCAGAGCTTGTTGTATTAGGATGTGAGGAGGCATGCATACACATTCTGCGAGTGTCTTTGTGAAACATGGTGCAAATGAATCTTATCAATAACAAACACAATAAATCATATACGCATACCCATAGTATAGTTCAAAAGAAATCGAATACACGTAGAAAACTATTTCATTTGGTGAACTGTGCTTGAGCACACATATAGAAAAAGTTCAATCTATATGTCTCCTACTTAGTTGGACTAATGATATTTTACATTGTAAGATGACTCAATTTATTGTACCAAGGGTCAATACAGTAAATATTACTCGATATATACATAGTACGTAGATTCTTGATAACGACAAACACTAGAGGACAAGGTATAATCAACTTCTAACCTGAAATTTCCAAGACCAATGTAAACTCTACGAAATATGACAACTCCTAACTAGACTCATAAGCCTATAGTCCAAATCAAATATATAGACTTTGTATTTCTTAAACAGTAGTAGGGGATCGAAGACTTCATGAGACTATGAAGTGGACAGGTTTGACAATGCCGGTTCCCTCCAGTCGTCTGCCCCTGCCTACCGGACGTGAAGAAGGGAGAATAGGCCAAAAGATGTAGGTAGGCATAATCTACAGGAAGACAGCGTGTGTGAGAGAGGACGGGTTTAAATGGAAAAATTAATAGAACTACTGGTTTGGATTGATTTGGTTCCGTTTGAAGTCTAAAAAAGATTTGATTTAGATTAAAATCAAATCGAATAAGAAAATTTGATTTGATTTAATTTTTACATTTTGTAAACTAAACCAAATTTAACAAATCGAATTACTTATAAGGACATAAATTTAATGTAAACATTTAGTAGTTGTTGTATATATTTTTAAACTAAAATCATTGAAAAATTATGAAGTATAACTAAGTACTATGATACTTTCTATTTAAATTAAGAATATCTTCCTTCATTCATATGTAAAGTATAATATAAGTTTTTACTAGTATAAAGGGTAATATGACTCATAATTTTAAAACAATTTAATTTTTTTCAGCATTATATCTTAAACTATCTATTAGAAGTTAATTAAAATGACTAAATAGTATATTTATTCTTTGTTTATAAAAATTATTTATTTATTATATAAATTACTAAAGTGTTGAAGACTTATTTGGAAGATAGGATCTCATTATGACGGCTTCGATCTGGTTTGGTTTGATTCTAAAAAAATGTTTGATTTGGTTTGGAAGGTTGTTTAGTTTGATTTGTGTTTTCTAAAATTTATTTAAAATCAAACCAAATCAAACTCTAAGCACCCCTATGAGAGAGACAGAGAGAGAGAATTTTTTTTCATATAATTTTTAATAATCTCACTGCACGATTATACTTACAAGTATACCTTAATTTTTTTTGTCAATCATCTTATGAAATGTGACATCCCTTTTATCGGTACAATTTGGTCGCACTAACTATTAGAACAATTATCTCTGTGCTACTATTACTGCTATTGCTGTTGGTGTTGCTACTATATATATTATAATAAAAATTAAATATTTAATTTTTTTGCTTAAAATTATTTTCACCTCTTTAGAGTTAATTTTCATCGCCGGATCATAAAGCATACAATCTTAACCATTTGATTCTATGTAAGTAAATTAGTTATGAATGGTAAAACCTAAAGAGATGGGAATAATTTTAGGGACTAATCTGATAAATTGAGTTTTGCATGTATTTGATGGACGGCTAATATTAAGTTTCAAGATTGGACTCTAGAAGGGGGCCACTGAGTAAGTAAGGATAGAATCGTCGTTAGAGGGGCGTTGGGGACAAAAGGGGCAACCGTCGTCGTTGCACTTACTGCTAAAAGGGGAAAGTAAGTTAAGCTTTTAGTTGGGCAGTGGTGGGCTTAATTTGGGTAACCAAGTTGTTGCAGAAAGTAGGATGCATTCGGTTTTATGTAAAATAAGTTACATAAAAGATTTTTTTTCCTAAGAGTGTAGAATAATGATTTATGCAATAACTTGAAAACCTCTAATCAATGGAAAACATAATTAATTGATTCCTACTTTTTATGAATTCGACATCTATGTGACGAGACCGAGTGTCATTTTTGGAACAGTTGAAAATATTTTCATTAGTATCAAATGATAAATTTTATTTTTATTTTTTTGATAAATTTATTTCTTCCAAAAACCTTTTTCATCGGGATATTTCTCAGGTAGAACTAAATATACCCTTAATTTTAAGATTGTCCTCCAGTGGTTAATGGGATATACAGCAAGGCGGGAATGTGATTGAGATTTTCTTATCCATAGGTGAGAAATGAGATGTATATAAGATGAGATCAACAACTAAGATAAGCATATGCATCTAACATGGCTCTCCTTTTCTTCCAAGTAATCATGACTAGCTCGCCTGCAAATAAATTATGGAGGAAATATTCGCCACGAATGCATTTCTTTAGTTTATTATGAATGTCATTCTATAATCACCATTATGACTAGCATTATGAAAATAAATCATTAATTTAGTAATATTTAATCATTTTTGTTTGTATGTAAAATTTCAATTATTGATACAGTTAAGAGTTAATTTTACATTAACCATTCTTACCTGCAAAATAACAAGTCTTAGTTATATAATATCATATATATCACCGTTGCCCAAAGGACGAACCATACGGACTTTCAACACCCTCATGTTTTAAGAAAAAAAATATATTTTTAAATATTTAATTATCTTCCTTAAAGTTATTTTTATCTTTTTGGGTTTACTTTTCACTTGACTTGGTCAATCTTAGACGTTTGATTTCACGTACATAAATTGATGATGAATGCTAAAGTCCCAAGAGATGGAAACAATGTTATGAATTAATTTGATAAATTTTTTATGTTTTAATTATTTTTTTATAATTTTTTGAAAATGATATTTACATGTACTCTCGATAGACGATTAAGATTGAGTTTTTTGATCGGACTCAATCTGACATAAAACCTCAAAGGATGAAAACAATCTCAAGGAATAATTGAATATTTAAAAATTTATAAAAACTCTTAATCTTTTAATATAGAGATGAAGTCAAAAATAGTACGTGCGATTGTGTGCATTATTTTTTACTATGTTCTCATGTAAAAAATGTACTTTTTATTAATTTTAAGTATTTAATTATCTCTCTTAGGATTATTTTTATCTTTTGAGTAATGTATACCGTCTAATCGTGTTCGATCGTGAAACTCTATCATAGCCGTTGATCCATTACAGTAAATCTTAATTTTAAAAAAATTATAAATCAAAAAATAAGAACTTAGTCAGATTAATTCCTATGACTATTCTCATTCCTTGATATTTTAGTGTTTATCCTCCATTTGCACGTGACGGATTAAACAGCTAAAATTGAGTCGGATAAAATCGGATGGTGAAAAAAAACAGTTGAAAACAACTTTAGGAAAGAAAGATAATCAAATAAAAATTATAATATTTTTTTAAATACGATTAAACCCGCACCATTATAACAAATTGCACTGTAGCACTCCTCTCTCTCCCTACGGAGCGCGCGCGCATGCCTCCAAGGCATGGTTGGTTGCCTCCAAAGTCCAAAGGCACCCGCGCGGCCTTCATCCGGTGCGATGCCATGGTGCCACCTACAGTTGCACCCACGGCAGTGGCAGGGAGCATGGCAAAGTCTCGAGTTTTGGAGGGCGGTAAGGCCCTATCATTGCAAGCTTGCAGCTTATCTAGGATGGCGAGGGTGGTTTAGTCCGGATGGCATAGGAGAGGTGCAACCTCAGGGATGTTGGGTTTTCGGGTTTCTCCGGATCTCCCGCGCAGCAGAAATAAAAATGAAAACGGAGATCCGTTCCCGTTTCGAAAAAACTAAAATTACGATAATCGGATTATCGAAGTCTTACCGTGTGCGGATTCGAATCCGCAACCGTTCGGTTCCGTCGGTGCGACACCGCAAGCCGCGCAAGCGCCCGGCCTCTAGCGGAGTCCACGCGATCCTTCTCACGATGGATATCCTCACGTTTCTCATTCTTCGCAGCCACGAGACCTCTGCCAATTGCCGCAACGTTCGCCGCAATGCGCGGACGATTTCCCATCGAATGGGAGTCGGAGAAGCGACGGAACAGATCCGGAGATCCGGATATGTTTGGGACGCCAGAGAGAGAGAGAGAAACAAAGGAGGGGGCGGTTAGGGTTAGCAGCAGCTTGGCCTGCTCAACCCGTTCGTTATATTTTATACTAACTGTGCAGTTTTTCATAAAAACCCCCGGTTCATATAAAATCCACTTATTTATCCATCGCCTTGAGAATCATTTACATGTGACCTTCTAGGCCCAATTACCAATCCGGTTAATAATCCAATAAGCCCAGTAACTCATTACTGACTTTATTAATCAATTAATAATTCTTTATTAATTAATTAATCAACCGAATTGATGTCGCACATCGAATTCGACCGGACCTTCGATTATGTTGAGTGCCAAGTAACACTGCGTGAATTCGGAAGGTATCAGGGTTAAGTAACCCACTCTTGGAACCTTTCCGCTGACAGTTACTGTGTGGATATAATCCTTCATTCGTACAATGCTCTCGAGTCGACTCAGGGTATGGCGTGCTGTCAAATCCTAACCGGTCGACTCACTTGGATTGGATGCCGCTGATGAATATTGAAAAACTCCTTTCCCGATATTATAGTCCGCCCTGGCCAGGAACTTTCGCGCATCCTTCCTACAACATTCTCTCTCTAAGTACCGAGAGCAAATGATTCCTTATTGACACACAATTCCCTTCGACGGTATTCCGTTGTACCCAATCCTTAGTTGTTTAGAATCCCGTAGTTAGAAATTCATAAACCAAGGTTAAAGCACAGAAGTCCACCGACAAGGTGTTCTTGGTGTCTCAGGTTCGAAGATCATCCATGCAACTGCGACAATAGAATCAAACTGGTTGACAGTGAGGTACAATACCATCCAGCGATTTAGTCGAATCAGTTCAGTGAACTCATTCTCCAATGAGCACCTACATATTCGCCTTAGTGTCTCCACACAAGTGACTTATGAGATCAGCCACCCTCATCATATGAGTATGAGTAATATGTACTAGTCTAACCGGATATTCAATGTCCTTCTCGGATATCCTCCGACTATGAACGATTAAGAATATGTGTGTTTAAGTGATCAGTCTCATTAGTATGATCTCATCATAATCTGATCACTATCGCACATATTGACGGACTTCATTATGAGACGATAATTAATATGATTTACACACAATGAATATTATATCATGATATTAATAAATGAACGAGATTACAAAGTCAGATTGACTTGTAGGCCACCTAAGACTAACAAGGGATCCTCCAAGCTGTAGTGTGGAACTATTCGTCGCTTATTGAGAGTTCAAAGCCACGGGATCCATCGAAGTTAGGGTCTGAATTCTTGGGCTGCCCCTCTTCTGGTTTTCGATTGAAATGGGAGAATATGTTCCTAATTTGATGTGCTATCCAGCGTGGAATCGATCCATTCGAGCGTGCCAGTTAAGGATGTAAATTGGGCGGGCTAAGTTAGATTATGCGATAATTTAGATCTAATTCAAATTCAAAATAGTCAAGTTCAATTTTAGTCCAACTTAAATTCAATTCAAATTCAGTCCAAATTTAATAATGAGTGAGTTGGGATGAGTTGAATTGGGCTGGCCCTCTTTATAAATAGTTTTTTAGAAATATTTTACTTTTTCTATAAATTATTGTAAAAGTCAATAAATTAAATTGGGCTAGTCCATTTCCAGTCCAACTCAACTCATATTTAATTGATGTCAACTCAAATTTAACCCAATCTAATTTATATAACTTTAGGCCAACCTAATTTTATTTAATATGGACTAGATTAGACTGGATCACAGGCTAGCCCGCCCTATTGACACCCCTATTGCCAACCACTAAAAATTTGCTATTTTTGGAGCATGCAGCTACCTAACTCAGTGGTTCACTTACTTGTCTCTCATTTGAAAAGGCTGAGGCTCCATTTTTCGCTAGAGCTTAAATTTTTTTTTGAGATATTTATCTTATGTCCGTAAGATTATTTTTCTAGATGATTAAGTAGACTTAGATTTTTTGCCTAATTAGACAGAATTATTGACTCTAAAAGGTATTTTAAAATTTTCTCATAGTCATTTGTAAATATCTGTACAGATTGGAGCTTAATCACTGCACTGAAAATATATATATATATATATATATATATATATATATATATATATATATATATATCTGATCTTTCTCTCATTCTTGTTCTGAGTCTTCTGACCGACGTGCAAATTGCGCTGACAGCGACACTGGACATGAAGGTCTCTGAGTCTTCGCCTACACCCAAGTCGACCCAAACTAGGACTGCAAACGAGTCCAGTGGAGTTCTACTTTGTTTAAACTTGGATCAATTAATTTTAATTGAGTTTGAATTCCAGTCGAGTTTTTGTAATGGTTGTTTAAGTTTGGTTCATTTAAATATTAAACAAATTAGATCGCGAGTTTAGTAAATCCATGATTTAATTTAATTTATTTATTTTAAATATATAAACTCATGCTAAATTATGGTAACAAGTTGTTTAGACCCTTAATTATTTGATAGAAAACTCTACAAGATATTAGAATATCTTATTAATTAACTATTTGTCTTGTCACATTCACATGTATTTGTCGCGCCTAAAATCTTACATCCGCATTAAGTACTTATCTGATCCACCTGTATAGAAAAAATTATCCAATCCATGTGACATTTACCTATATAGACTAATAGCATCTTGCATTGTTAGATGACTAAGTTTACCACAATGTTTTATATTGAGGCTAACATGACTCAATTCAAAATGATGAATTTGAGCTGAGCCGGGCTAGATTGAGTTGGACTAGTTTAATTCATAGATAATTTATTAGAAACATTCTTCTTTTTTGTATGAACTAACGCAAAAAAAAAAAAAAAGGTCTAATTTGGCTGAACTCAAATTTAATCTAACCAACTCAAATTTGACTAATACCAATCTAAATTTTTCTCAACCTATTTTAAATAATTTGGATCAATATAATTTAAGTTAAAGTGGGTTGGACTATGTATTGATCCTTCCAATTTGACACCCTTACGAAGGGCTTCCCGAGGAGGAGCTAATAATGGATGGTGTTGCGGGGCGATGGCCAAGACAGAGGCCGATAGCGTGGTGCAACCGAAGGCGGAGCCGACGGACCTACTGCCGGCGGTTGTGGAGTTGGGGAAGAAGATGGAGAAGGGGAACCCCATGAGGGACCAGCTGATGCCCGGCGGCCGGTCTGCCGCCTCCCCCCTCACCGGCGATGACAACACGCAGGTGCAGGCGAGCTACATGAAGAAGCATGTGCGAGTGACGCCCTACAACAAGTTGGAGAAGTGGGCTGCTGAGGTCTTATAGCCCTCTAGTTGCTCCTCGCAGCACGGCCCACAAAGCCCAGGTCATAACGTGTTCTTTTGCACTTCCCAGTTGAGAGAGAGAGACTTTAACTAAAGGGCATAATGGCCTTTTCATGTTTGGGTTAATATTTAGAAAAATGATTCAGTGAGCTCGACCCCACCATGCGGTCGAGCACCACAGTCAGAGGGCTTTTTTACTTATCCCCTTTTGTAAAACCTTTTGTCAAAAACGAAAGGAATGAAGTGAAAAAAGGCTCCTCACTATGACGTTCGACCACATAGTGCGATCGAATCCACTGAATCTGGCCTCTAATATTTAACCATGTCTAATTTTGTTAAGGGAGAACCAAGAGTAACGATTCAGGCAAATAAGACGCTATCTTATTACTGTGATGGTATATAAGATATTTTGTAAGTAAAGTGGCATATTTGATGTTTTACATGTAAGGATGATTAATATGCAATTAACAATAAAGTTATATATTTAATGTTTGATTTAATGTTCCTTCACGGGGACACTCGTCACCATCCGACAACTCATAAAAAATAAAATAAAATAATAGAAATAACGCCATAGTTTTTTTGTCCGTAACAGTATGGAAACAAGAAGAACACAACAAATGGAGCCCAAAATCACCGACACGGACTCTAATACCACATATTAGGGATTTACAAAATACCTATAGTAGAAGCCATCCCTCTTTAATATAGACGGAGGAGGAAGACGACGAGGAAGACGATCTCCACTCGTACACGAACCGCGCGAACATTTGACGCTGAGAAATGTGTAATCTGAACATGATCTCTCTTTGATTTCCTCCCTCTATCTCTCTTGATGCATATGACCTCATAGGGAGTCATGTGCTTCTTATATAGAGAGGAGGGACCAGTCCAAATTTCACTTAAACAAGATCCCACCCATAATAGGATTCTAATGGGCACTTAATGGGTTAAGCCCAATAACCATATTCCACTAACTAGACCCTATGGTGTGTTTTAATTGTTGTGTGGCCCAATCACCACAAGTGAACCACTATATTAAGCGGAAACCCAACATGTTCATGTATGGATTAAGAGTTAACTATGTCTAGTTTTGTTAATATACAATTAACAATAAAGTTATATATTTAAAATTAATTGATTAAAAAGTACATATTTTTATTCACTTATGAAACTATTAAATGAAATAAAGTCGTACTAATCACTCACATATGTTAAATTTTGAAAATGCTATGCTTATTTTCATATTATCTTAGATATATACCTTTGTAAAATAACATGTTATTTCATCTTTTAGTTAACAAACAGTCTGCTTCACTTAGCACTTTGTTACCTTACTCAAGTCTAAATCCAAAATTTAGATTTAAGAATTCAATATTATCAAATTTCACTTGATCTTAATTATTTAGAACTGTTCTAAAAGAATTAATGGCTGATTTTTGCCGATGGGTTTGTCATGTTTTCTCTTAGCCCAATGATCGAATCTATGAAACTTATATCTAAATTGCATTTTCTTGGAATCTATTTGGATCCATAAATGCACTTACGTTTATCAAAAACTCATATTCTAGAATAACTTTAATTTGGACAGTAAAAGATAGGTTGATCATATATAAACTCACTTGAACTTATCGTAAACTGAAAATCTCCCATAAACATTCTTTGATCTTGGAGTTAGTTTATGCTGGTGAGTATCTCATATTTATCATAAGCTCACTTTCATTTACATAGAACAAAACATGGGTTTATAAAGTATATATTTATGTTAAATAGATTGATAATAAATGCTTTTATGATAAATCCATCCATGTTTCTTTAAGTTGCATCCAAAGAGAGCCTTAGCTTTTAGAAAACGTTAGAGAGAGAATGCAAAATATTTACCCTTTTTTTTCTCTCTTTCTACATTTGCCACACCTGATTTTGGAAACATTGGGCTCCCTAATTAAGCGCATGGACGTGGGACTAATGATCAAAATCCATTGTAGATGTTAAATCACGGGGTCAAATTGTCTTGACACTTCAAGTGTTCAGTGTTTTCTCACAAATTTTTTGTATTACAGTTTGAATAAGTTCACAGTTATGAACTTGAACAACGAATATTATTCGGTAACGCTTATTGTATACTGACGTCTCACCATGTTAGTATATGTTGAATACTCTATAGCACAGCAAAATATAAAACCCACGAATGAAAGAAGAAAATGGTCATAAGTGGAAGGAGATCTATTGAACCTCTTTCTTTAGACTTTTATTATTAATGTTGTCTTCCCTAGCTAGCGATTTTGATGAGTACAAAACTTCTTTATAGTGTGCCTAACATGTGTGTTTATGTGCAAGAGAAGAGAGCCCATTAAGTCTACTTGGTTACATGAGAGAAGCCCACCAAGCTCAAGATAGCCAAATGATTAGAATTGTTGATGTGCAGGATTTGTATGATAAAAACTCAAGTTCTAGTGTAGCTATCACTTTGGAGAATGTGTCAGTGCAATCTTCAGCTTAAATATACTATGATCCATCAAAGTCCACAGTTTTTCTTAAAGCGATTTACCATGTTCTACAGTGAGAAATCATGCGTTGCAGTACGGATTGGTCCACCGAAATTTACAGAGACCATATTTTTACTATTCTGTGTTCCGGGTCCACCGCCTGGCCGGGGTGGTCCATTGATTCCGGACGCCAACTAACGGACTCTTTCTCCATTTTTCTTATCCTCCCTTTGCATCTATAGTGATTCCAAGCTAGGGAGGTGATGTGGGTCTCATAGAGGAGGTCGTCCCTTATATCTACATCAGTTTAGTTTGAGGAGGACGGCATCATCTACTCTACATCGGATCTATTCTCTTCTTGTCCAATTTTTATTGCATATATTTTGGATTTTGAATGTATTCAAGAGATTTGACATGTGTTGGATAGAGAAAATTGTTTGTGTGTGTGTGTTGGATGCCCAATACATCTAGTGGAGGCTATTCCACAACTTGTGTGTGTATGTGAGATTGGAACCCCATCCATGATGAGAAGAGTGGATGTAGGTCTCTAGATAGAGACCGAACCACTATAAATCTTCTTGTGCCATCTGGGTGATTGTTCCATCTCTTCTACCTCCTTTCTCTTTAAGCATGCTCAAGTACATCTTGTTCTCTTGATGTGACGACGGCTTAATACCATGCACATTAAATATTTGTTGAAAAGCATCTCCGGCTAGTGCATGTGTTTTTGGTCTATAAATATTTGATTTAATGTCATTGTGACATTTTCTTATAGTCGTGCTCTATTTTTTTTAATCTAAGTGTGGTTGTTCTTGTGTTAGAGTTGGTTTTGTTAGTGGAGATTAGCCAGGGAATGAATTTGAGTGCAAGCCCAATTTACCCTTCCTTTTGTGTTTGCCATATATTGGCACCAACAATTACGTCTTTATAAGATATATAGAGATGGGATATACTGGGTATTTTTCTAACTTTTTATGACAAATAACCTTTTATCCTTACATCTATGTGTCTAAATAGAGGTGTCAAGAGGGCGGGCCAACCCGTGGCCCAACCCAACCCAACCCGTATTAAAAGAAATTGGACTGACCCAAGTTATATAAATTGGGTTAAAATAAATTTGGGTTGACATTAGTTAAATCTAAATTGAGTTCGACTAAAAACGGGTTGACCAATTTAATTTATTGACTTTTACAATAATTCATACAAAAAGTAAAATACTTCTAACAAACCATTATAAACAGGGTCAGTCCAATCCAACCAAATTCAACTCACTAATTATTAAATTTGAGTTGAATTTGGACTGAATTTGAGTTAAATTTAAACTGAATTTGGACTGGACTAAAATTGGACTGGACTATTTTGAATTTGAGTTAAACTCAAATTATCACATAAGCTAACCCAGCCTGCCCAATTTATACCTCTATGTCTAGACCATACACACAAATCTAAAGAAGAGGCTTAGAGGATCTGGTCTGTCATAAATTTTTAAAAAAATTATAGGCTCATTTCGATATGATTGCAAGCCTGGCTGGAGGCAATGCAAATGTGGCTAAAAGCTGCCTCCATTCTGAGAGGCCCCAAAGATTCGTCAAAAGGATGGAACCATATCTCTTGCCGGTAGTGTGGAGAAGTTAGACTACTCCACCAATGTATTTGGGAGCCGTGCAGCACACCAGTTAGTGGAGAGCAATTCACATCTAGATGGTTTCACAGCGTGCGACTCCCACCACTTCATGACCTTTTTTTTTATTCATGAGATGAGGTTACGACTTGGACCAAGCTAAATTTTAGGTACTGGACCCAAGGATTTGAAAGTGGCCTGGGGTGATATACTAACCAAGGTCACAGTGAGGAGATTTTGTCACTATATTTTCATAAAATCTGAAAGGAGAAGGGATAATACGTTTGAGAATATTATCTATCTCAGTTTTTTATTCATGAGATTAGGGACTCACGGGTTGTGTCGCTTGTGTGATTGAGCACGATGTGATGATAAGAGACAATGTGGGACACCCATCTCACTAGTCATATGGCTCTTTTTAGCTAGATGTTCAAGATATATAGTGGGAATGGAAGTGAGAAAATAGTTAGTGACGGAAGCAAAAAATTTGTTCAGTGAGATTATTCGGACATTAAGTAATAAACATGGTTGAATCAATGGTATTCTGGGCTAGATCATATGGGTTTCTAAGTTAGGTCAGTGGGGTCTTGAGTTTGGTCAGTGGCGTTTCGGACTAGACTGCTTTAAATTAGATCAATAGGTTTACAAAAATCTAGTGAAATCCCAGAACTCTATTGAATTAATACTAGATCCGCCACCGGATACAGTGTCATTCCAAGATCCCATTCTATCTTCTGTCAAGGGGACTAACAAGGGCGAGACGTAAACTAGAGGAACACTGATTTGGGGAAATGTGATTAATCTAGGAACCGAATGGAATCCAAAGTTCCAACAACAAAGGTAATTAGCCTCGATCGTGCAATTGTTGATATTACTTTAGTCTAGCATTTAACTATACCCTTGAGCTTATATTTATATTTTTAACTAATTGCAATTTTATGCGACATACGGCAAGTTAACATGTTTGAATAGAAAAATATAATTCACATAAGTGAAGCTAATCTTTTATACTTTTTGAATGAATGAATAAGATAATTATAGAATAATATATATTCAGAAATACTAACATTTTTTTCTATGAATATTAGGTTAGTTGTTTAGTAAACATTAAAAGTTCAGAATCATTGTATCCACTTGAAATATGGATTCAGAGAGAAAACTAAAAAATGAACTGAAGATTATTATTATTATCCTATGAGATAATCCCAATAAATATTGTGTTGAAGTATAGATTAGAAGAAAAATCAACGAGAGACTGATCTCGTTAATAAAAAAATTAGTTATTATTATCCCACAAGATTATCTCAATAATGATAATAAATATCAAATTTTATTATTATTATTTCAAAAGACTGTCTCAATATTAATAATAATAGCAATAACACTAACAACAACAATAATAATAGTAACATGAGTGAGTAAAGTGAGAGAGAGACTGGTATCATTATTAAAAATAATAATAATATAAAAATTAATTATTATTATCTCATGAGACTATCCCAATAATAATAATAATGATGATAATGATGATGTCAAATTAGTTATTCTTATCCCAAGAGATTGCAACAACAACAACAACAATAACAACAATAATAACAATAATAACGGATAGAAAAATAGAAGATGCAAAATTAAAATATGAATATCTTCCTAATCTTAAAATCAAAGATAATTTTGTTAGAAAGAAGAAAGAGAAAATGAATGAAGATAAAAAGACAAAAAAAAAATGTAAGATAATAATAATAAAAAGAGAAAAATATAAAAGAGGAGAAAGAGAGAGAATAATAATAATAATAATATCAAAATTACTTATTATTATCCTATGAGACTACCATTTTGATATTTATTTTTTAATAATAAAAATAATATCAAAATAAAATTATTGTTATCCCATAAAACTATCATAATAAAAATAATAACAATAATAATAATGTTAAATTTAGTTATTGTTATCTCAAAGATTGTAATAACAACAACAACAATAATAATAGGAGATAGAAAAAATATGAGATAGAAATATTAATAGGAAGAGAAAAATATAAAAGAGAAGAAAGAGAGATAATAATAATAATAATAACACTTAGGCAGAGAGAGAGGAGAGAAAGATAATTAATAAGAGAGAGAAGGGAGAGAGAGAGAATTAATAAGAGAGAGGGGAGAGAGAAAGAATTAATAAGAGAGAGAGAGGGGAGAGAGATAGATAATTAATAAGAGAGAGGAGAGAAAGAGGCAATTAATAAGAGAGAAAGGCGAGAGAGAGAGAGAGAGAGAGAATTAATAAGAGAGAGGGGGGAGAGATTAATGAGAGAGAGAGATATATATTTAATAAGAGAGAGAGGGGGAGAGAGAGAGAGATTTAATAAGAGGGAGAGGAGAAAGAGAAAATTAATGAGAAAGAGAGGGAGAGAGAGAATTAACGAGAGGGAATTAATAGAGGACATAGGTATTAATAGGGAAAGGGGAGAGAAAGAGAAATTAAGCGGAAAACAGAAAATTTTAGTGTTGACACTTGACACGAGCGAATTCTATTTTATATATATAGTATAGATGTGTGGGAAGAAACCCCGAAACACCATTAAGTTGGTATTTGACGTATTATTTGAACGAAAATTTAAAGGAAGGCTTTGTAAATCTCTAATAAAAGTAGTCACCTTCTCTTAATTTATTGACTAGAATCTACATTTGGCCAATGTCTAGAAGGTGTCGGACATCAAATTACTAAAAAAAAATTAAGTAATAAAGGATAGATAATTATTAAGGTATTTTGCAAACAACCTCAAAAGAATCTAATACATGCATAAACCCCCCTATAACACTAACGTGTATACGTGAAAGTCTCTTATGTAATCATTGTATATATTAAAAAATCTTAAGAGCCACTTTGATCGGAGAATAAGAGAAGAATAAGGAAGAATAAAAGAAGAATAAGCTTAATTTAGCTTTAACAAGCAGAATGGCTTATACCGATGCAAAATAGCTTATTCGGAGAATAAAGAGAATAAACAATTCGACCATAGACCCAAGAATTGCTTATCCTTCTTATTCCGCCAGTGAGTCCCACATAATTATCAAAGCTAAGCACCCCTTATTCTAGTATACGCTATTCCGGATAAATAATTCCGGATTAACTTATTCTGCAATCAAATTGATAGAAATAAGAAATCTATTGTAAGATGCGTACATGCAAAAAAGATCTTTTACATTTCATTGCATACACAGAGAATCTAATCTACTTTTATTTATATCACCTGCAAATTATGACTTATTGCAAAATAAAATAAAAATTCATGATTGTATGATAGAATTTTTTTTTACATATATATGATTTTTTTACAGGATTATTTGCAAAACTAATCTTATATATATATATATATATATATATACACACACGAATTGAATCCGTTGGTTGGGCCCTTCCATGCAATACGATGTCAAGGGCCGAGGTGCCGTTATGAAAGTGGATCTCAGTAGCTGATCAAGATCAAACGGCTGAGAACGGAGTGCTTCAGACCTCCCCAAATGGCTCCAAGGTTCAAAACAAAAGCCGACGCCGCACATCACATCACTATGATTGGTTCCCCGCAGGAGATCACACGTACGTCGTACTCTCTCTCCCTCTTCAGTCTCTATCACATACACACACACAGTAGGCAACTCGCTGATGGGACCGCCAGGACGTAGCCACATACAGTTAAATACATACAGTCATGTTGTTCAAAAAAAAAAAAAAAAAAAAAAAAGCATACAGTCATGTGCTTTCTAATTTCCAAATAAAACTGGGGTGCACCGCATTAAATCAAAACATAGAAAAAAAAAAAATCATCTTTTATACCAACCAATTATTCACGTACAATATAAAGACGTTTAATTAATATACTATATTATTGAATTGAAATAAGACTTTTATTATTAAATATCATAAAACATGAGGTTACATGATAAAAAAGTTCACTTTTTTATTGACAAGAATTCATAACTTAGTTAGTAACTATTTGTTACATGATTATGATTCTTATATATGTGTTACTGATTTTATTAATCGTTTAATTATTTTAGCCAAATTTTCTTTTTTTACCATCTCATGAGAATTTAAAACCAAATTAATGTCTAAATATATTTTTGCCATATAATTATCCGTAACGTATTGAAGTAACTACGAACCGGGCTGCGTAATATTGAGCAAGTGCCACACACACCCCGGCTCCGTCACATGGACGAGCCTGGGCCTCTTTTATAGGGACGGGCCGCGCCGCCGCGGTTAGAAAAGAAAAGCGCCCCCCAGAAACAGCTCCCGGTTAGTTACGGCGTTGGCCATCTTTTCTGCGCGTCTTAATGAGCTCGCCTCTACTCCACCTCTGGCGTCCAGTGCAGCGAACAGCGCACACGAACTACTTTTGGACACATCTCGTGCCCCCATCGAACACGTTGCCGGGCACAAGCGAGCTTTGCGAATAATAGAACAACAGCAATAACAACAAGAAGAAGTGGCGATAGAGGGAGAGCGCACAAGGGACAACAACCGAGAAAATAGCACATAACAGGGAATTCTCCCTCCGCTGCTCACGGGGGGTTTACACTTACAGGGATAGAAAGGACAGAGGGGATGGGTATACAAGTAGAAGATATCACAAAGGTAGTAGTACTACTACTGGGAGAAATTGATTCCGGTCATCATAACATATGGAGTCAGCAACACCACCACCACTGCCACCACTCTCAGCATGCAGCAGCACCACCAGTGAGTCTTTCTTCTTCAAGGCTGAGGTGGGCTCAGCTCGATTTCGGCCGGGTCCGCCACGCTGTTCTCGGCTCCGCGGCTGGTGTCCTCACGCGGGCCTTGCTGCCCAGCCTCGCCCTCTCCGTGGGCGACCTGCCTCGCCTCGATAGGGTGCACCTCGGATCCTGCCGTGGTGCTCAGCTTGATGACCAGGTCCGGCTGCCTGTACTCCTGTGCGCCGATGGCCTTCTCGGGGTCGGCCTTGTATGGGATCAGCGGCTTGGCGTTCCTGTAGATCATGTACAGCACCATCTGCGCAACTCCGAAGAGGAAGCCGAGGATGTTTGGAGCCTGAGACAAACACACATACACATAACTTGTCGTGTAACGAGAACTGAATATGTATATGTACGTGCAGCTGGACGGTTCTAGCTAGCAACTATATATGTGTTTACCGCGACGTAGATGTCCCGTATCAGGAAGCCGTAGCTGAACCACACGAGGGCGCTCAGAGTTAGGAAGAAGGAGAGTAGGAAGGGCATGTACTCCACGCTCCTAGTGCGTATGACGAGCCTCTGTTGAGCCAAAATCAGTGATAAAATGATCAGACGGTGGCCTGATGAAAACGGAACGCTCTGATGTTCCAGTTCCAATTCTAGTGTTCTCACCATGATGCTAAGTGGAGCGGCGAAGACGAACATAGAGAACACAACGTTGAACAATCCGACAGCCTGAACCCTCTTGGAGCCTTTCACCAGGAAGAGCGACGTGGCGACAATGATACCGTAAGCGACTACGTTTACCAATAGTATGAGCTTCAACGTAGAGATCTGCAACCGCACAAAGCATGGCAGCAGTTAGAAGACGGCACGGCACCTCAGAGACTACCCGCGTGTAATTTGTATTCCCCAGGGAAACCCCATGTTTTGTGACGGTGGAGAAGCAGCGGAGAGTGGTTACCCTAGCCTTCCTGTGTGCGAAGAAGAGGAACAGGACGATGTAAACCGTCTCTATGAAGCATCCGATCGCGTTAATGGTGATGAGGAGGAAGGAGTTAGTCTTGATCAGTGCGTAGAAGATCAACATCATGGCACTGAAGAGAGCGATCACATACGGCACAGACTGGAATCCTTCTGTGGACTTCTTCTTGCAGATTCGATAGAATGTTGGCCTGAGGTTTCAACAAATCCAAGATCAAACAGTCACGTAAACAGAAGAGAAATACTAGCTAAGAACTTGAAAAAAGGAGTTCTAATTAAGGAGAAAGCCGCTTCTTACAGTGGAGCGAGATACACCAAAAATGAGATGATGTTACCTGCAGATCAATAAAAGAGAAAGATCAGTGCCGGCCTCGAAAGTATAGAAACTAAAGCGGTGGCAATTATCTAGACTACGGATTCATGCATTCAGAGATATTGGTTTTCCGTATATGTGAAGTTATTAAACGACAGGAACCAGCATGTAAAAGGAGAAAAACGTCAATGTCATGGGTCAGCAGTACTTCCACAGTTAAATTTGCAGAATTTAACCAGGACCCGGACCAGACCGGGCTAAAGGATCGCCTATCTGAGGTTGGGTGGAGCAGCTGGAAAGGTTCTGCTATCGCCTTCCATGGGATGGCAATTGTAGAGCACTAGCTACTGTAACGGTGCGGTCTGCACATTAATTTCGTCGATCATTTCTAAGCCAGTGACCTTGTCTATACGGTAGCTAGGTTGGGACATTAATCTTCAAGAACATCAAAGAAGCATGAGGAACACCCACGCCACCTACTTCAAATCTACCACAACTCTGTTTCTGCTTGTGGTACACTAACAGAAAATTGCACTATATGTACACATGCATCAAACGGTGACTCTAGCTCGCCTTGGTTTTCCTATATATGATGGCTCGGTTATAATTAAGAAAGGCAAGTATCAGAAACCAGCCACTGAAACAACATGCCGGCCGTCAACCCATGAGAAGAAGACAATCGAAAGGAGCGAAAGCGAAAGAAGCATTTCATGTGAAGAAATGAGGAATAAGAGCAGGAGGTAACAATCTTAGAGCAGTCTCCCAAGTATAGACGAACCTAGGATCCCGCATGCGAAAGCCCAATCAGGGTGGTGCAGCCCGGCCATTGTCTCCTCCGCTGGCGATCACCACACTCCAAGGGAGAGAAGACGGGACTGGAGCAACCCGAACCCCCAAACTCTCTGCTGAGAGAATGTGACGGGCTTCTAGTCCCTGACGCTCTGGGGTGGGAAGGGGTCGGAGCCCCTTTATATAGGCCAGGGGGAAGGGGTGTGCAGAGCCCTGATCCGGCTCCCATGGAGAGAGGTGGCGTTTAGGTAATCATTCCACAACGGGTCCCATTAAAAAACTCAAACCGAACAGGTAGAATATTTGTGGGCAGTACACTACATGAGCTGCAGTAGTATTTCTACCCTTGGATGCTTAGATATGATATACCCTTGGGATCCTTCGATCCATATGTATAGGCATGTACTACACAGCAGCCCAAGTGGAGAGAAGAAGGCAGTAGTGGTGATGATGTAAACACACAAACACAGAGATAGTTAGACAGAGAGAGAAGAGAAAGAGAGTAGCTATAATGCCATGTAGCGCCATATTTTTACGTTACTAGCTGTGAGAGAGCTAGCCAGCTTTCACGTGACATACAGCTCTTCTGCCTTACAAGCGCCCACACGCGCACAGCTCTTTTAGCCGTTTCTTCACCACGTCAGCGGGCCTTCCCCGTTCCATGTCCGGAAGGCTCACAGGCCAGAGAAACCCTAACGTCCTCAGTTCCTCCCTCCGCCGCCTCCACCGTCACCGTGACCCCTCTTTGCTTCTCCAGCACTCACACTTCCACCTATCCCTCTCATTTCCAGCAAGAAAATCTGAAGCCAAACATGATACGTTTGTCCATTGGTCCTTTGCACACGGGAGAGGTTTGACGGGCCTTGATGAGTTCAAATTCTCTACTGTTGGACCGAAATAAAAAAGAGGCCAGCAATACAAAGACGGGGAGGGAGGCAAGTATTTGTAAAAAGTCCCTCTTCTTCTTTGGGGTTTTTGCAAATAATAACTGGGCCCCCTTCCTTTGCACTGCTGGACTTGGGTCCAACAGTGTTAAATGATTCCTAACCACCATCCGATGAAGATGATGGGCTTTTATATAGATGTGCCCTCCTCAACATTAACATCTATTTCGGCCATGCAACGGAGTGGTTGTAGAAGCTTAATCGTCATAAGAAGGGGTGTAGACATAATTTTGAGAAGAATTTACACAGTTTTTTGTTATTGAAATGGGCATCATCTTGCAGTACTTTCAATCCAAAATGAGTATTATGACCCCAATTCGCAAAGGACGTAAAGATATTTACACACTTGACTATTGTTTTCATCATAGCAGGTTTGGAACCGGCCGAATTTCTATTGCTTTCTTTCCGTCTAGTCGTCTAAAAATTTTCTTTACTATTTTAAAGAATTAAAAAATTGACTTGTTAGCTAAGGTAAGAGTATGGAATTAGAAGTTGGGTCAGTTATAAAAATTACTAAGAATTATTTATTCTACAACTTTTGGCAATCAATTGTCGCTGCTATTTCTATAAACTTTTTGCTCTCTTTGCTCCTCTATTTATGTAAAGGAATATAGTTGTAAATGCAGTAATGATTTGAATTTGATAATTCTTGAATTTCCAGCTCAAAGAAATTAAATACCTTTCTGATGTTAATTAATTCCTCTATTTCTTCTTCTTCAATTCCAACTTCGCTCTTCTTTTCCTCTCAATCTTCTATGCATGCAGCCGCCCACTTGCCCGCCACCATGCATCGACATCCCACTTCGCCATAGTAAGATCCATATATTACTCCCTCATCACAAAACCTCATCCCCATCTGATACGTCCTTTGCCAGTAGCTGATCACGTAGAGACGCCTCAGCTACCCTTTGCTTACAGGACAAATTCTATATACACCGTCCCGAAGAAAGGCAGAGGATGTGGAGATCAACGTGGATGCATCACTTAACTGATGACTTTTTTTTATAACTTGAGGGATCACATACGTACAAAACTCCTAGCCAAATTACATGGGGTTCGGACTGCACTGCCCTAGACACCAAGGCGGCGCCCTTTCTAGGTTTTTGATTAACTAATGATAGGTGGCGAGTGAGAGGGCTTCAGAGTCTTGACCTGTCGGAAGGGGCTTTGCTCGGGCAAAGGGGCTTAATAAAGCTGGCTTATCCATGCTTACAGGCGTGGGGGAGTCACTTGTGTTGGAAGCATTACTGTTGCCGTTATGAGGAGGACACTGGAGACGAGACCAGAAACCATAACTTATGTTCTCCTTTACTTCTCCCTTCTTTAATCCTTCCCTTCACCACATTTTGCGACGCGCGGCCCTGTTAGCTTTTGAATGCAGGCTAGTCGCAAAGAAGGGGTCCGGCTCACATATGGATGCTGTCCAATAACGGGCGTTTCCCACTGCATGTACGGACATGACTACCTCATAGATCACATTTGAAAAGCTTCATGGTATGAACTTTAGTTCATTCGGACATGATTACCTCATAAATCACCTTTGAAAAGCTTCATGGTGTGCACTTTAGTTAATTCAAGTACCTTCGGAGTTTTCATGGGTTTTATCTCGATTATTTAAAAGAGAAAGGCGCCACTAAGCAGGCCTTGCATGAAAGGTACTCATACCGCTTCTTTTGTTGTTTTCGTGGCTTTTAATCAAAACCCCTATATTGGAGCTTTATAGCTAGATTGAGATAAAAATGAGATTTTTAGGTAATGTTTTATTTGTGTAACCATCTAAAATTAGTTATATCTACCTTCATTTAATATTTTTAATGTTGAAACTTGAAGGTGGAAGCCAAAGGTGACTTCCAACTAACACTTTTGCTTGATATGCTAGGATTTTGCGGCAAAGATAATCTTCTTAATTTGTCTCTTGAATAGGGAGATGGTGGCGGACAAGTGAGTTTTTTGTGGCCGTCTTTGTTCATCACACAGGTGTCGATAAGCTGGGTTAACGTGTGGCAAAATCAATGGACGTTGTGCATCGGAGTTGCGGTAATGGCTGTGACGAAAGGGGGTCCAATGTTCCTTACGGAGAACCTTCTTCCTCAAATAGAGGACTCCTGTTAAAAAAGCTGGGCATATTTCTCCGTACAGCTTTCTAAATCCGAAACTATGGTAATTAGACTAGAACAGGTGATACAATTAGAAACGGTGACAATCCGATCTGAATCAGGCAACTTTCTCGTTGGATCACTAAATTTTAGAACAATTGCAATAATCACGACCCTCTAAATTGCAAGCCTTAGAAGGTGCGTGGCTGACTTGAATACAGTTGTGGACGCAGAAACTTTGCCTAGTAGAATCATTTGGACATTAGTTCATAAGTATGGTTGATCTTAGGCTAGGTCGTATGGGGTCTTAGATTAGGTCAGTGGAGTCGTAGGTTAGGTCAATAGAGTTTCGGATTAGACTATTTTAAATTGAGCCAATGAATTTGACAAAATTCAGTAAGATCCCAAAAACTCACATGCGTGAAAATGCCTGTTTTTAATTATGTCTTTAAATAAAACCGTGCTTAAGGAAAACTAAGAGCAACTCATAAATTTCAAGAGTACTGATACAGAGAATTGAAGAAGCCCAGGCCCAGTCTAGATCCAAAAGTCGCATCCGCATGTATACGTACAGGAATTATTGTTAAAGAGCCATTTAATAATTACTTTTATTAACACAGTGGAAATTAATAACCTTGAATTGCCATAAGAACGTTAGGAAATTAGCTTTTTAACTTCTTGTGGATATGCATACGTGTGGGGGAGGACAGTTGGTGTCTCCCATCCGTCGGCGCAGCATGACGATAGCCATACAACTTCTTAATTTACTCCCCTTTGCATGATGTAATGTTCTTCCCACGTAACTAGCTACTAAATACTAAAGATGACAATACAACCGCAACTTACCGGTGATCACTTACCGGTTCCCTCCCGTTTACTTGGTAAAGTGGTTACTGCTCTACATTAATGTTACTATAAATTAAGATAATTCCATGAAGCCAGTGTCTGATCCGCACGTAATTTGCATTCGTATTAATCTCCGTTTCTAGGATATTGCGTACCACTTAGATCTTCCCATGCTGTGGCCTGTTGATGCCATATCTACTACGCAGATGACCTTGCACTTGTGCGGTAACGAGAAGCCCCATCTCAGAAGTCATCATTCCTCTCTTAAATGCTACAAGACAGCTGGTTCTTCCACGACCAAAGGGTTTTAAACTCGTATTTACCTGGCCGGGGCAAACGGTAAGGGAAGTAGAACCCACGTACGTTTACTACAATCGCCATTTCGTTCACCACAACCACCGTCTCCGTCTTAAATGAGAAGCAAACAAAGTGCACAAATGCACCGCGATGGAGATATCTCAGGGAGGAATGGGAGCTGGCCCCCAGTCTCACTGTCCACTCACCACCCTGCATCAGGAGGGAAACATGAACTAAATCTTCTCCCCCTCCATCGAGAGCTCTTTCTTCTCTTTTTGTCTTGTGTACCGGTTTAATTTTCGAGTCATTCTCCTCTCAATCTGACTTGATCAAGGTCTCCCATGGTTACGTATGGGCGTACGTGTAGAGTCACATGGTGTGCCCCTTGTGTAGCCAAACAGCTCCCCTTATCTTATTCTCTTTGGTTCATTGTGCTACGTACTATCTTCTGGAGGACGCAAATAACAACAAGACGCGGAGACTAGGAAGAATAATGCGTACGACTTAAGTCAGAAGCAGTCTCATTCCTTCCTCTTTATGGGGGAGGGGGTTGCCTCTCGGTGGATTAGCTAGTTTCCTGTTAGTTCCAATTGAACTTGAACTAGAGGCGTCGGGGTAACAAGCACTAGAGCTTTAAAATTCTACAACGGCATTAAGGAGCTCATAAGAAACAACAGTTGATATATACGATGATATATATACAACTAACACCATATATATGGAACCAGCTAGCATTGTTAATTTTCTGAGAATGTTAATTATCGAATACTTGAGAGGGAAGTGTGACTTTGTCGTCCCCCTGCAGTGGGAGCGGACGTGGAAACCCTCAGTGGGCGAGGAACAGAAGCACTAGGTGCGGAGCCAGGAGCAAGTTGTGTACGGACGAGAGGAGATGGAAGAGGAGGGGGGCAGCACGCTCCCTAGAGTGCATGCTAGCTGCTCATACTTCCATCCATCAGCATGACACTGCCAAACTTGAGCTTGTCAGCCTCCTATAGTCATCCACTGATCTCATTTCCCTACAAAGCTTCAGGGTTTTGGGAAGTCTGATGTGTAGTTGGGCTTGCTAATAAGGTCAACCTAGGTTTGTGGAGGGGAAGAAGGGGTCCCCATCATTACCATCAAACCTCTTCAGCCCCTTGTCTTCCGTTTAGGTCGGAGGACGTGGAAAGGGCCCCCTCCCTCACACACTTCCTTACTAGAATCTCTCATCCACTAGCTTCCTTGGCACCCTTTACACGTAGGGGCGACCTCTTGTAGCCCTTCAAAGGGCAAGGCCACCTTCAAGACCCGCATCATCAGCCTCATCAGCAACTGCAGTTCCTGGGTGAGGGGTTCCTAACGTTATTGCCTCCGTTGCACCTCCATGGTTTGGGCATACCGTGTCGTATTGGTGCAACGTGGAGTACAGTTGGGCTGGCTGGATAGAGGATGACAGCCGTCGGCCACCGCCATGGGTGGTCTACCTACCATCACCAGTGCCCCTAAACAGGAGTGTCTTCTGTACCTGGTTCCATTTTGGGAGCCATAATGGGCACCTTTAACCTGGAGGGAGGGAATGGCGGCCTCGCGCGTGCCCAGATTCGGACGTGCCCTCTGAGATTCTTCTCTATGATTAGGGTTCCTGAGAGTGTGGACTGGTCCAGTGTCTCCATTCATGTGGAGATTGCAGCACTACTGCAGTGCAGTCTACAACTTCACACCCCATCCCGAGCATTGCATTGCTCTAGACTTCAATCCTAGTGGGCAGCTAGCAAGCCTTCGCCCATTGCTGGATAGACAGTAATATCTTTTCTGGATAATAAGGTGGTGAAATGGCCAAACTCTCCTTATCTAAACAGTTGATATCATGAACCTTTCATATCCATACTGTGTGGTGGTAGAATGTTCATCATGGGAGCTAGTGGGCTCCAAAGTTAAACTTTCTAGACATGCTTCCATAATTCTACCACTAGACGTACGTCCATGATGCACCCAATGGGAAATCTGATACAGATCCATGTCATCCGAATCCAAGTGGGTGTGGATTCTATGCCTGAGAACTGCATGCTGCAAGTGATCCACTACTCCGAAATCCTATTAGAGCCTAACGGGATCTCCTTTCTTGTCACCTTGCCGAAAGCTGTCTCCTTTCGGCTTGAAGGGTATTTTCTTGTTTTTTTCCTTTTCATTTTAGTTCTATTCTTTTTCCTTCTACTTGCTGTACGTACTGCTATCAACTGACTGGAGGAAGGGGGCGTACGTCTTCTGGGAACTGTCGTAGTGCCACGGACAGTGGCAATGACCATTTCATCTAGAAAGTTCCAAAAGTCCTCCTTTGTATTCTTGTTTAGCCTTACTTTGTATCCTTGTTGTTGGCGTTTGTTCCGGACCTACCGGATAAAATATCCGCACGCCCTATGGTGTGCACTCGGGTGGCGGGCGGGACTGGACGGCTCGTGCTGGTGTCCCGCAGGTGGGCCAGGGGAAATGGATCGGCCTTCGTTATAATATTCTTTAGAGCGTGGAAACCCCACGCAGTTATTTATCATTTTTAGAGCATGCGAATGATCAGGTTTTACGTTCAATACTGGGCATGTTTACTGTAGAATCTTCCTAGTCTCAGTTGAAAAATGAAAAGTGACCATGACTTGATTCACTTGTGGAACTTTCCTTTCGTTTACTTAAAGCCTAATCACAATTTTACATGGCACATACTTATTACCGTTTTTTTTTTTTTTAATGTACAGTTGATCAAGTGCACCTGTATATTTATCGGCCTTTCTTAACTGAAAGGAGAGAGTTTGTTTTACAAATCTCTATGTCAGGGATAAATCCACACGAACATGTTTCTTTTGCGTTCAAACGCGATTATTCTAAGTCTAAAACGACTGACGAAGAACAAATCCCACGAATTATGTAATTAATGTGCAGGATAAAAGTTTTAAGTCTGAACTCGTGACTTCTCTTATTTATGAATTAGCACCAAGCGAATACACACACTGTTGGAATCCAGTACTTGGGCCGAGAAAACTTGGGCCAAAGTGAGAGAAACGGAGGCCCTACGTACGCGCATTCATGCATGAAGTGGCGTGGCTTGCCCGTACCTTTGAGATAGTGAAGTGTTATCCCCCCCACTCTCCCTATCAGCAGAGGACAGGTGGAGCTGGTGATGTCAGCCCCTTAATCATCTTGTCAATAATAGACGATTAGGCAAGTTTTTACTCACAAGTCACAACACGTCAACTAATCAATCCAGCCGACACTTTCTCGGAGTTCATCATCCATGCATCAGCAGACATGTGGCTAGCGACATCAAAGCCTCCTCTGTAATCGTTCAAAAAAAAAAAAAAAAAAAAAACTCCTCTATAAGGAAGAGATCCTAATTATTCATCGACGATGAGTGGAGGCTGTGTGTGGTTTAATTTGTTCTTCAAACTTGTGGGACTCTATATGTATCGCTATTTTAATTTTAAAAAACGGTGGGACCCACACCCACATAAACGTGAAGGTTGAATCATCATGCATGGATCTCTATTAAAGAAGCTCTTCAAAGAATCCAATTTCAATACGGTCGGGACCTTTCATGTAAACCACCTCTTCTTCGATGTTTTCAGCCGGTCAAACTCGAGTATCATCTTTCACGATGATCTATGCCCCCGAAGTTGACCATCTTTAATTCAGATGAGATCTTTTGAATCTCTTTTTATCAAGATATTTGTATATTTTTATTTACATAAAGATGAAGAGATGGCTAAATGATACCGAATTCACCTCATCTAGCTCCATGTGATGAGGACATACGTTAATGCAGTCTAAAGAGAAATATCTACATTTCTCCATTATCCAATAACCTAACATGTCAGGTACAATGGCTATGGAACCACATAAGTATGTCGATGACATATACTTTTTCAGAGAGAACACTTGAGAGATATGGACATCTCATTCAGGGGATTATGCTTCTTGATCTCAATCCCGACAGGGCTTCCATTTAGCTACGTACAAAATCCGTGGAATCGATCTTGGTCCCATCAATGGACTTTTCATGAGGAGATGAGATCTTTTATATACATATTTTGAGTTTTTAGTTGGGATAATATCACATTTACTGTTCTTGTATGCTATTTCAAATATGCTATGCTTATTTTCATATTATCCTATACACTTTTACAAGGTAATAAAACTATTAAATATGTCATTTTAGTCGCATATATAAAATATTTATACATATGCAATATATCATTAAAGTGGCAATTTTGAAATATTATACATGTTAGGATGGTACGTAAGATAATACGTAAATAAGCACGGAAGTTTTGAAATTTAACGTAGAAAAGTGGTTGATATGACGTTAATTAACCCTTTTTAGTTCTTCTGATTGATTTACCTAATTAGAAGAAATACTTTATCATATGCATTTATCAAAAAAAAACTCCTTATAATCTCGCTCTTGTCTAGAAAATGTTTTTCTTAGAATTTTACAAAATACTTAAAATTATTTAAGAATTATTTTTGAATTTTATGAGAGATATCAAAAGTGAGATTACAAAGGTTTTCTACCGAATACAAAGGTTAAAAAAAGATCTTAATTAAATTAAGTATACTTTATACATAAAGCAAGAGTAAACAGATCACTCATAGTTTACAATAAAGTAATCAAATTTACTTGTGATCTCCGTATGAATGAGCAGAGCCCCATCCCTGCATTCTGGCCCGCAGCACAAATTGTATAGTATACACACATCGGTTGGCAGCCTTCCCATATCCGCTGCGGATGTGACACATCCCTACCCTTTTTATCCCCTCACAACTGTTTCCTTCGCATTATTGGGGCATTATTGGGGGTCGTTGTCCTCCCGGCCATATAGTGTGGATCTTCTTTTAAAAATTCGGTTCCTCTGAATCGAGTCCGGTTAATATAGAGAAAAGTTGGTAGGATCTGCCGAATTGAACAGCTCGACAAGAATGAGAATTTTTAAAATTCTGATCCTTCTCCTCTTCTCTGACCGGACTCGATTCGATCGTACACTGAGAAGAACCGGATTCTTCTTTTAAAGAAGCTCACAAGACCATGAATTGTTAATTTGTCTCCTGTTCTTCCTGCTCCTCTAAGTGAACTGCATGCAGAATGTTCATCAGGTGTGGAGGCAGTGTTTTGCCCCAGTTTCCTTCGGTCTTGGAAGATGTAAAGCAACTGATATATTATCATATGAGTCCGGATCGTCTCAATACCAAGTTAGATTGGACTCCAGCATGCAGTAATCAGTCTTAAGATGTCATGCGTAAAGTAGGTTCGCATCCCACCGAGCTTGGTAACTTTTTCCTTATTTCCGATTCAGCAGGTTTCAAATACTATGCAAAATACTTAAATGCTACCGAGAGCATAAAATTACAACTATAATTTAAAACACCCCAACGTAACACACCACATAACACTTAAATACTATAAAGAGCACAAGACTACAATTATAATTTAAAACACAGAGCACTTAAATATTACCAAGAGCACAAGACTACAACCATAATTCAAAATACACCCCAATGTAATATTCATACGGTAATCTAAGTTGTATCCATATGACATTAGAGTGTATTTTAAATTATGGTGATAATTTTGTGCTCTTTGTAGTATTTAAATACTCTGTGTAGTATTTGAAACTTGTTGAATCGAAAATAAAAAAAAAGTTGTCAAGTTCGGTGGGATACGTCTGAAACCGCGAACTTACTTAACCCATGACGTCCTGTGATTGATTGCTGCTGGAGTCTAGTCCAAATTAGTACTGAGACGATCCGAACTCTTATCATATACTACCATTGAGAGATAACGTGGTACTCTAAGCTCGAACTTGTGTAGAAAGAAATCGAGTTCATTGGTACTCTTTAAGTTTTACTCTCAACAGTTGTACAGGAGGGGAGAGGTGAATTTGTCCCATGAGTTTATCAGACCTATATATATTTGCTCTCAATATTATTCTTTGCTGTAAGACATTTGAACTTGGAATGATTGTCAGAGGAAGGCGAAACTGTCTCGACTGTGGTGAAAGAATTTTCTATTTAAAAAAAATTAGTGGGCGTCTATTTGTACTTTCTCTATTATGGAAGCTTTGTGAATGTGTAGCTCCTTAAAAAAGGGAAGATAATATGAACTTAAGTTAAGATTGGACGATGAGGGGAATGCGACATGTCACATTGAAGTAGACATTCTATACGAGAAACTCCTCCATTGTTACATCATTTTTTAATGTGAGGAATAGATCTCGAAACCACTATTACATATGTTTAAAGAGAAACTTAAGAGATAAACTTTAATATCGTATGAATGTTTATATATTTAGATGTACGACATTTTTACATATATATACTCTGTCAGGAGCTAAAAAGGATTGGCTTTTGTTTTTTCCACTTTATCTCATTGAAATATGTACTTTATACGCCATACGTTGTTAGTTTGCATTTGATGGAATGTAAGGAAAAGGGCATTGCCACTGTCGTTTTCATAAGACAAAGTTGTGGTGTCACCATTAGCAATTTCCTTTGTGAAATTTCAATTAGGCAACAACGTTCAGGGTACCATTTTTACGTACAAACTGAAAAAAGAAAAAAAAAAAAAAAAGATATCATATGCACATGCATTTGACAATATATAGTTCTCTGACATAAAGATCTCCTGAAATGGAAGACTTTGATCCAGGTTACCCGTTTACGTGGATATATTTATTTCTGAACAATTTTTAAACCACGGTTCTGAATTTCTGTCGACAACATAATTTTCTTGATTTTTTTATTTAAGATAATTTTCTTAATTTTTTTTATTTTTTAATAAACTGTGAGTTAATTAAATATGTGCTTAATCAAGGTGTTCTTAATTAAAAGCCATTTTCACCCTCACCTTTAAACATGAAAAATGTTATTACTTGAAGCAATCATAATCAGTTTTATATACCTATGCCAATCAAACCTTCTCTAGCAAACCTATTTTTTGTTATTCTAGGAAGCTATATAAATAGTTTCTGAATTCTAATATCCTACGCTCAGAATAATTGAACCGAAACCTGTGGAAGTCCTAAAGAGATTCTAATTTGAAGGTGCATCAAACATGCTCCAAGTTTTGCCTTCAAGAAGAGGTTTGATACTCCCTTCAAAAGCCATAATATGCAGTTAGGAAGTTGATCTGCTATCAAGGATTCAATCAATTACCAAAGGGCCTACAGTTCAGAAGTATTGGACATTCTTTACATAAGAAAGATCATGAGTTCAAATCTCATTTCAGAGATTATGCAGGATGATGGATTTGTTCCACGAGTTCGTGAAATCTTAAGTGCTCTCCGCCACCCTAGAGGAGAATATTACTCCTTGCTGTGGGACCTCCTAACTTGGAATGTTAGCCGGAAGGAGGCAGAATTATTGTGGCAGTGCAGAAAATTTTCCTCCTATGGAGAAATTATTAGTCGAAATCTCGAGTTATATACTCTCTCCATTATGAAGGTGCTCTTTAAGCATTTTTTATTTTAAAAAATCCATCAATTAGTTCTATCAATTGGAAACAAAATTATCAACAACAAAGGGAGTATAGCCACGTGAAAAGGGGCACCAATTTGACATGAACGTAGGTCAGCCCAATTCTATTTTAGGCCTGCAAGCCATGTGTTGACACAATGCTAACCTTTACTCTTTGTCTCTTATTACAATTTCCTTATTTCCCATTCATCAAGTCCAGCCAGTATATGTCTCTGTCTCACTGTCATTGTTTCGGGACAGATTGCAAGGCCAAGTCAAAATGCCAAGTTAAATTCGGGTATTTGCAAGTTGGCTATCACATTTCTACCTAGAGTAATACTTGTTGTACAACTCCTTGTGGTTAGACCACGTGGCCAATTTGACCAACTGGACGAATTGATAGGACCACCCCCATAATATTTAGATTGACAAATATTATTTTTTATTGACAAATATATATTTTGATTAACAAATATAATTTTTCATTGACAAATATTGTTTTTTATTGACAAATATATATTTTGATTAACAAATATAATTCTTCATTGACAAATACAATTTTCAATTGACGAATATAGATTTCGATTGACAAATATAGATTTTGAAAACTATATTTGTCAATGAAAATTATATTCGTCAATCAAAATTTGTATTTGTCAATCGAAATATGTATTTATCAATCGAAATTATATTTGTCAATTGAAAACTATATTTGTCAATCAAAATATATATTTGTCAATCGAAAGTTATATTTGTCAATCGAAAATTGTATTTGTCAATCGAAATATGTATTTATCAATCGATAATCGCATTTGTCAATCGAAATATAATGGGGATGGTCATGTGATCCAACCGTAGAAAGTTGTGCAGTGTGACTGGACTTGATGCACAACTTAATTGTGCAGCAAAGATTACTCTTCTACCTATGTGTTGGCCGCTAGCAACACATCCATACCTAGGTAAAGAAATTTGTGTGAAAGCAAGAGGCCAAGTGCCTAACTGACCAAATTGTATCAGATGAATGCTATCCCACAGCTTACAAGGTCAATTAGCACCAGCCGGATTTCATTAATAAAGGAGGACGAGAAGCTCAGACAATTCATGGCCTAGTACGGAGTGGATCCGGTTTGTAGGGTCAATATTCTTTTTTTTTTTCCTTTTTAGTGAGGGTGTTCTTGGCAGAGCTTCAAATTAGAAATGCTTTTTAACATTATATGTATTTTAGGTTAATTATTTTGAGGAAAAGATGCTAGACTTCGGAAGTTGTTTATGTGAAACTTTTAGTTTCATATTAAATATTTCTACCTAAAATTGGTCCTTGAAGTAGGTTTGATTAGTATACTTATTAAAAATCCATTATAGTACTTCTTATTTAGTGACTTTCTTATTGAAACTGAAAGCTAAAGGCAATTTTTTAAACTAAAAGTATCCTCAAATACATCTTGTAACTAGAGAAGAGTTCTCATACATAGCAATCTCAAAATCCATTTTTCATGACATTATTGAAGCCAGCATGGTGTTCTTAGGTGAAATAAAAAGGAAATATTGTATTATTAGGCAAAAAGAAAGAGGGAACAGTCGAACAGCTAGCATGTCGAGGTGAAGTTTGGAAGTAGCCCTTCTAAATGAGATTTTCTTTCAACTTGGTGGAGAGAACCCTTTAGATCAATTTCCACTTGGTGAAGAGAACCCTTAGATCAAAGTGTTCTCAAGGACTAAGGCTGAAAGTGGGCCGATCCGAACCCGAGTGGGCCAATCCGATATTTGGGTCGGATCAAACATCGGATTGAACCCAATCAAGTTAGGGTTGAGTGGATTTAGGATTGAGGGTCCTTTCAACCCGACCTTGGATGGGTTGGGTTGGGTTGGAGGTCGGCCAATCAAATATAACTTGAATCCGACATTAATATATAAATGATAACTTAAATTATTAAAATACATTTCATTTAATGTATATTATTGAACCAAAATTAAGTTTATAATATGAACAAAGATGTTCTCAAATAATAGCAATGTAATTATGCTTGTACCTTTGTTATCACTTTGTTAAGGTAGATAGATAAATTCCTACGTATCTTTCTACGTAGAATTTTGGTAGTAAGAAAACGAAGTTAAAATATGAACTATTAGATATATAACCCAACTCAATATGACCCAATCCGACGAAGGTTGGCTTACATTAGTTGGGTTGGGTTGGGACATTATTGAATGGGTTGGGTTAGAGTTGAGGAGGTTGGGTTGAGTTGAATTTAGATTGAGGAGTCTCTTACATAAGTTGAGTTAGAGTTGACCCCAATTCGACCTAACCCGACCTGAGTTACAGTCCTATTGAGAACCACATCTAGACTTGGTTCTTTTAGGTGATACGCTGCATGGTGTGTAGATGTAGAGGGGCTACAAGACTAGAGTTTTCATACTAGTGATAGTGATCTAATTTGCAGAATGTACACCTAGTTCTCTAAGATAACGACAGCTGTTGATTAATGTTTGGTGTGCTGTAGACTGCAGAATCATGTAGAACGTCAACATCTTTTCACATTAATTTAATACACTGTAAATTCTTATTTTAGAAATACAATCAATGCTCATGACATTCACTTTCTTCTGTTTCGATTTTCAGTCTAAAATTAATCACCATAACTAAAAAATTTAAACTAATCACTTTCAAACGAAAAATCACAATATTTTTTTACAGCACACCAGCTGACGATACTCGAGTAGAAACTTATCCCAAAAAAGGAAACTTATCCTCCGTTGCATGTTACAAAGTTAATTAATGAGTAGTGTAGAGTCTATTGCTTACTATTTAATTAGGAGAACATCTAAATATTAGATCCATAGCCATATAAAGATATATATATTGAGCTATATATTTGGAATCGAGTTGTCTCGAGTTATTGCATCGTTTTGACAAGCTCTAATATCTGATACTAATGTTTGACTTTTCCTTTTTTGTTTGGCAGCTCGATCGTCTCCTTTGCACTTATATATTTCTTCTTACTTAATGAGAAGAGTGGGGTAATGTGATCACAATTTTATATCCTAAATATATTATCGACGTGTGAGCAACATGCACGGTTACGTGTTACCCTGGTTGAAAGCGATGGACATCCACCCCAACAAGGAGGAAATCACAGCATCTTCTTCGTTTTCAGCCTGAAAGCTGACCCTGGATTTCCATTGACAGAAAAGCTTGTTTAGATGTCAGCCTGATGAGGATCTGATCAATCTCTGCATGTTTGAGACTGAACCATTGGATCTGATAATTTATCATTAACCCGATAGCAGATCCGTCAATTGCTGTTGGCTTAAATTCTTTAAAGAGTAATACTCCGCAGTGCTGCACCGCACAGTGTTCGGCCTAATTTATTTTTATTTTTTATTTTCTGAAACTTTTTAATGGTAGGCCCCGAGATGTCTTACACGTCTGTACAGGCCGATCTCTGATCGGACGATTTAACAAAAGATACATGAAAAATCAAGCCCTAATGAACAGTAAGAAAATGTCTTTAATGGGTCAAGCCTAATAATAATTTTTGATTTTTCAGATCTTTTTGGACGTGATGGGGTCGACCTAAGAACAAATTCAATATATATATATATATATATATATATAGACTGTTGCTGCTGCAGCCGCCCGTGCGCGGTGTAGGAAGCGTGACTCTTCTTTAAATAGAATTCTATGAATCTGGGCCTATGATCAGGCCCATTTCAACAAGGCAGAGAACTAACGACAAAGTAATAGTTGCCGGACCACATGCAATGCAGCAAGTTGTCGCACTGCATGGGGTGTAGACCAAGAAATAATAAATATTTTTTGATTTTTTTATGGTCAGCTCCATCTTGTCCGGCATGTTCATACAATTTGATCTCTGATTGGACATCTTAAAAATTTTCAAAAAAATAAAAAAATCAAAAGCTGAATACTAATGCATAGTGAAAAACCTCTTGATGGACTGAGTCCAATAAAATGGATCTTGATTTTTTATTTTTAAAATTTTTTGGATCATCCAATTGAAGATCAAGTTATACAGACATTTTAGACATCATGAGACCAACCATAAAAGAAATTCAAAATAAATTACTTTTTAGGCTACATCACACGTAGTGCAGCAAGCTTGTTGCATTATATACAGTGTAACAAGTATTATTCAAAGATAACAAAGCAAGAGTAATAGTTACTGCAATGCCCCTTACTGCTGCACAACAAGGTGTTGCAACAAATATGAAAACGTTTTAAGTTTTTAAATTTTTTAGATCAAATCCCACATGCCTCATGTGTCTATACAAGTCGATCTCCGATTGAATGATATAAAAAAAATTAATAAATAAAAATTGAATTCTAATAAACAGTAAAAAGATCCTTAATGGGTCCAACTAATAATGGTTTTTGATTTTCTAAATTTTTTTAGATTATCCAATCAAAGATGGCTTGTATAAATATGTAGAGCATGTAGGATCCTACACAAAAAAAAAAAAATTAAAAGTATATTTTCTGTAATACTCCGATGTGCAGCAACAAATACATTGCAACAAATACATTACAACAAATATTACTCAAAAACCAATGCCTTGAGGCATTGCATTGCAAAGCCATGTGAATTGCAATGCCCATGCCGCTGCCTCAAGTCAGTGTAGTTGTCAGACTGTGATCCTGGATAGTTCAAATCATCAGATTGCGTAAAAATATAGTTTCATTTTTTTATAATTATCTGATATAATATTAGATTGTACAGAAGTTGAATTCAAGTAATTTCTAAACTGGGTATTTTAAAAAAAAAAATTGTCTTATAACATTGCAACAAGCATTATCCATAAGTTATAGTGTTGAGTATACGGTGCAGGCAATCCAAGTTGTTAAATTGCACGTGGTCATGATTCCTTTTTTCTTCTCGGATTAAATTTAGTTTCAATTAATTTTTCTTAACCATCTGATTTTTGATGAGATGATATAGACATTGAACTGGTGGACTCCAGTTCGATATTTTTTTCTTTTTTGAATACAATCCGAAAGGTATTTTTCTTTCGCTGAATTCGCTGTTAATATATGTTTTTACGCAATTTTCATTTGTTTTCAAAAATAAACTGATCAAACTGCCAAGATTAGTAGCGATATAGATACGCGTTGTTTCATTTCAGCATTTCCAATTTAAAGTAGATTACCTTATTACTTTAAATTTATTTGATGTTTACGTTAAAAACTATAGCTGCATAATTTTTCTATGAAAAGTTACCAATGGACGACTTTGGAAAACACGGAGTCAACGACAATATGTAAATTGAGAATTCGATTAATTTCTAGTGGTTTTTCATTTATGCTCTGACGACACTTAGAAATGCGAACTTTGTGCACACACATTACATAGATTTAAGAGTCTCAAGAATGGGTATACACAAACTTAAAAGGACATGTTTAGAAAACCTTTTGGTTGATAGTTATAATTAATTTTAAATAATTACAAAAGTCACACCTTTTCCAACGACTATATTGTTACCTCAATATGAAAAACTCTCATTTAGAACTTTTAGTTGAAAACTAAGAAATGATTAAACATAAATGGCTTCAAGATGTGGTCGAGGTTGCTTCTATTTAGAAGTCACTTTTGATTTTCTCTTACAACATAAAACATAATAGATAAAAATAGTTAAAACTGATTTAAATAGTTGGAAAAATCAAATTTCTCCTAATAACCTGACTTTTCTCTAATATAAGAAAGAAGCTTCAATTTAGAGCTTTTGGTTGGAAATATTATGTAAATAATTTTCAACGGTTACTTTTTTTTCACTCGGATAATAACTAGACAAAAGTCAAAAAGTGCTTCCAGTTAAAAACTGCACATTCTAATTTCTTTTCCTTCAAATAACCAGGTGGAATTCCAAAAGTACCTCCCACTGGAAGCTGTGCCAAACACAAGAAAAGACTACGTATGCACAGTTAAAGCCGCTCGGGGGAACATAAACCAAACCAACCTTGTCCAAATACATAACCAAGACCATTATAAAACAAACCACTACAAATCCTGGGAAAGTATTATAAAACAAACCACTACAAATCCTGGGAAAGTAATCAACTGGAAGGTTGTTTCATTAATTGTCACTTGAATGATAATTGAGTTATAACATGAACAAGCAACAATCAGCTGAGTCTGGCCACCAGACCACAAGACTGCAAAGGAGAGCACATTGTGTTCATCTTCTCTGCAAAGTCCTCAGATCTGTACACAAACAGTTTTTAAGTCCTGACCAAATCATACCTTCAACTTTTCACCTATTATGTTCAACTAATCCACGTGTTGAACATAGATTTCCGTTCTCTCCTGGCCTTTGCATTCCACCTCTACACATGGACTAAAAGAGTGGAGTAGAGATCAGCCTCCAGATGGGAGGTACGTATCAAACCGGGACATAAAAGTACAAGAGAGGGGACATATAAATATCAGCTGTTGAGACCACGAGAGGGAACATGAAGACACACCAGTCGCAAACAGGATGACTAAAACCCTTGTGTGCAAAAAACAATCCATGTGCTGCCTTGGGCTCTCAAGCCAGGGCAACTGCACAACATTCGAATCATTCTAATTCCTCAAGCCCAAATGTTGAATGACTATCGGTTACCAGTTATGTCACCGACATTGGCACCGCCACTGCTAGCTTTAGTAGTTTCCCCTGCTCCAGCGGCCAAGGCAAGGACTTCAGGCGAAATCTCCCAGCTGCCACTTCTCCGTCCCCAACTGGACCGCCGGGGGTGTGTACTGGAACGTCCTAAATTTTTTGATGGGATGGCATTGTTTAAATCAGGGGATGCTTCAGTCTCACCAAATCCACTATTCTTGTTCTCCAGCCCATCATTAGCTGACCCACCTTCCAAGTCTCCAACCATGGTCATCACCCCTTGTTCACCCCATGTTGGCTTCCTACCCATTTCAAGATCTCCAACACTTTTTCCCATATGTGGGCTAATGAAACCTCCCCCTACTGTATGCGCAGGTAAATTCTGCTGCCCTGACACCCTCATCCTGAATTTATTCTTGGAAGGAGGCATGCTTGTAAAGAAAATTTCTTTGAAGTTTCCAAAGACACCTCTGTTGTATGGATTGTCACGCCGATCATATCGATATCGGAAGTTTTCATAAGTTGTCTGTCACATCAGGAAAGACATCAAAACCAAACCAATTACATGTACTAAGTTGGAAAATCTTAAGAGATTCCCAGAAATCAATCTCTACCTGGTTAGTGCTGATGAGATATAGGTGAAAGGCAGATAGACCGCCAACAAACCAGACTGATATAAATGTGTATATCATTAGAGCAATCGAAGCTGGAGTTCTGGCCATTGCTCTCCATACTGTTGTCTCTTCAGCATCCATGATCCTCTTAATATAAAAAGAGCAGAATCCAAAAACGTAGATGCAAAGTAATGTTGTTGAAAAAACAAACAAAAAAAAGAATCGATAGTTCCGCTGCACACAAAGGTGAAATGAGTCAGCGAATGAAATAAGCAACCATCTTATCAGAAAGAAATAAGCCACCGTCTAGGCCAACAACTACGAAACAGACTAGAAGAAGACTATAAATGGACTGAATAAATATCCAATGTCCATTTTGTCACTAGGTAGACCTGGTATGAGTCGTATATTCCATTTGTAAACCCAGCCCACTGTCCATTACAGGGACATCAATAAATACTATTACATGAACTGTGAATCATGGTATGTGTGGGCAGAAACCAAACCATTTAGCTGATCCCAAGAAAAGTAGCATCAACAGAAAGAAAAAAAAAAAAAAACTGATTTCATTTCCTTTTTGTTTAACTACTTACAATATATGCACAAAATTCTCATTTGTGCTACTTGATGTTTCATTCAAATCCATGCACTGAAGAAAGCATTAAAATGTCCCAGTGGTATGTGGATATTACTTACCAGCCCAATGCATTGTCCAACCCAAGGACAATGATGATCGAAACGTTCCACACAGTTATTGCAGATTGAACAATGGGAACATCGAGGAGGTCGATACAACATGCACGTATCACAGTACTTAATCTTCACAGTGATCCCATTGACAACGACATCTTTCACACGAGGCAACCGTAACTGAGAAATCTGGCCACCCCCTACTTCAGTAGATCCATCATACTCTTCTGGTTCAGGTGGATGGTCATTACGTGGAATTATGCCTGGATCTCTTCCAGAGGTGAGAAGAAGAAGAGCTAAATCCTGAAGAATGAGGTACAGTAAGAATTATTCAGCAAAAGGGACAAAAAGGTTAAAATGAATAGTTTATCAGAAAAGGCTGTGAAATGGAACCATATCAAGCAGCGGTTGAAGAATACTCTCTTCCCTTCTGGTTAAGTAAATGACAATTTTATTACGTGGAATCAACTGTATAAAGCACAAGCAGCAAGTTCAAAAGACACCAAAAAAACAAGTGCAAAAAAATGGTTGGATTCAAATCTATTATTATACATCAGGGACCTTTTAATGGGCTGACACAATTCAGGTTACAATCTTGTAATCCTTTTAGTCATAAAATAATAGGGCTTTTTTCTACATTAGTCCCTATAAAGTTGTGTATTTAGAAATAAGTCCTCATGTCTTACGTATTTGATATTAATCCTTTTTTTAGTTTTTAATCCCTATCATTTACTTCTGTTACCTTTTCTTAACTTTACCTTGGTTAAACTTAACTTTACCCACATTCTCTCTTCCCACCAAAGGAGGACCTCTCTCTCCCCGAGAGGCCATGGCAAAATCCTCTATCTGTGCAGGTGATCGGGCGCGGAGCCTCCTCTATCCCTCTCTCTAACTTAACTTTACCCACATTCTCTCTTCCCACCAAAGGAGGACCTCTCTCTCCCCGAGAGGCCATGGCAAAATCCTCTCTATCTGTGCAGGTGATCGGGCGCGGAGCCTCCTTATCCCTCTCTCTAACTTAACTTTACCCACATTCTCTCTTCCCACCAAAGGAGGACCTCTCTCTCCCCGAGAGGCCATGGCAAAATCCTCTCTATCTGTGCAGGTGATCGGGTGCGGAGCCTCCTCTCTCTCTCTCTCTGGTCACCACCGACCCCAACGCCGGTCCCCAGGGAGAAGAGGGTTACCGGCTGCCCAATCTTCAGCCACTTCTTCGCTGCCTTCTGCCCCACCTTCCCCACCAGAATCGGCTTGCACACCCCTTGATTGAGGTCATTGTTGAACAGCTACCGCCAAAAGAAGAGGCACTGTACTCTTGCTTGGGTGTCACCCCCATGCCACTGCGTCCAGCCCACACATGGACAAGGCGCATGCAGCGGCGGCGGCCCCTGTGCACCACCACAGCAGCTGCAGGTCGGCGAAAAGATGGTGACCGGCATGCTCTGCGCATCGAACACACACGCCAGCAACACCAGGAAGACGTGAACCAGCTGGGCACAGCCCAGCGACCAAGCCGACGTGCTCCTCGATGATCTGCTCCACCGAGAGGTCCACCTTGCCAGCAGTGATGCTGGCCTCCAAGGGAGGGGGCCCTCTGTCGTGGGCTGCACCGAGCACCACCCAGTTCCTCCAAGTTGTCCATGGCGTTGGGTTGATGGTAATGATGGTGGTTTTGGGAGGCCCACAGGCTCCTTTGTTTACCCTTTTATAGGATTTTTCATCTTAGTTCTGGAGTGCCACCAGCAGCAGCTTTTTGGTCATGCACACTCTGGTTGATGCCACCTGCATCTTGTTGGTTTTCCAGATGTCTCTCATGGTGGTCGCAATAATAAAGTGGTGTTCTACTTCAGTGGAACAGAAGGTGAGTGTCCTTATCTGGTTTGGAGTCGGTGGCGGCGGTGTGTCATTGCGCAGAAGAAGCGATGGTGGATAGGTGTGGCGTTGGTGCAAAGGATGAGCAGAGCAGAGGCGGCAGACCAGCTGCAGTACTCTTCTGCAGAGAGAGACGAAAGTTAATGCAGAGGAAGCTATGGCAATGGTGGTGGTACATCTTCTCAAAGTTCTGCCCCTCTTGTACTCCACCGCCGGAGAACTCATTCCTTCCTGGCCTTGTCCCAGCACCTCAGGACCTCTCTCTCTTATCTCTCTCTCTCTCTCCCCCCGTTAGGTTTAACATCAGTTCGGAGAATATTCTCTTTTTCTGAACGGATGTTAACCCGAGGGACCTATTAATAATATACTTTAACTTTTCAAGGATTAAAAACTAAATACACAAGATACAGGGACTTATTCCGAATTCACTGTGTTTTTAGGGATCGATATCCAAACAACCCAAAATAATATTAACCACAGCTTCATCTCACATAGAAAAGGGCACCAACAGACTAACAGAGTAAATAGCGAGCCACAAAGAAAAATATTTTGACTAACAAAATTATCATCAGACTAAAGGGATAGCGAGACTTGTATAATACGTTAGTACATATGTATCTAGCCATCTATATGCACGTGCGCATGTGCGCATGCACACACATGTCCGAATTAGGTTAGGATTATAGATATTAGATAGTAACTCTAGTTTAACTTGGATTACTTACATCCTATTCTCATTAGTATTAGGTAGGAGTCCTATTCCCACTTGTATCGAGAATTCTGATACACCTGTATATACATGACTATTGCCCTTGTGGTCAATAGAGAAGCTTTCATTATTTTTCCTACTACATCCATTAATATGGTATCAGAGCATGAGCATGAGAAGCCCCTTTTTATCATCTCCTACAGTTTGGGCATCTTGATCAGTGAATCAGGCCTTCACCTGTCTGCTTAATCAGATTGCTGTGAGGCCTTTCTCCAACACTAAGTTTTCCATACAAGTTTATCACTTTTGGGTCTCTTCCTCGCATTGTTAAACTTTTTGGGCGCCGCTCTGACGTCGTGTTCTTCATGTCAACCCATCACATTTCGAACCCCCTCTGTGCCATCCTCTCCCCATCAAGGATGGCCGTACCGGTATTGGTTACCGATAGTGATATAAGGCATTTCGGCCCAGTACCAGCCAATAGCAATTTTTTTAATTTTTTACATTTAAATGACTGGTATTGGGGTACCCCCACTCCGCCTATATCGCTATGTGTGCCAACCAATACCAATATGTATCGGTATGGGCCGATATGTTTCGGTATCGGCCGATACTGGCAACCATGATCCCCATGGATTCCACCATCATTGCTCTGTTTCTACAATTCCACTTTCCTTCAACAGTTTTTGACATTTTTATCACAGTTGTCATGCTGCTGCATGGTTCTTTGTAGCAGGCTTTGTTATTCCCCCCTGCAACACCCCCTGCAACACCAGCTCCCACTGTTGTTGCCTTCTGCTGGTTTTACTGTTGGGATTCACACTCACAGCTCGTATACCTTTCCAAATGACCACCCAAGCAATCCAGTCATCCATGCACAAACGAAGTATATTGAGATTAACTATCTCAACATCTATCTTCTCTGTCTCTCTAACACATTTACTCCCTCCTATCAAGCCAGTTGCTGACCTCTTCATCAAGTCACAGATAACTAAGGTTCAAGATACTGATTCTAGTTTTACTTTGATTACTTGTATTTCTGTCCTAGTCTCATAGTATTAAGGGTCCTATCCCCACTTGTATTGAGAATTGTCATGCATCATTTGTACTAAGGCTCCTATCGCACTTGCATTGAGAATTGTCATGCGTGCGCACGCACACACACACACACTCACTCACTCTATCTTCTCTGTCTCTCTAACACATTTACTCCCTCCTATCAAGCCAGCTGCTGACCTCTTCACCAAGTCACAGATTGGCTAAGGTTCAAGATACTAATTGTAGTTTTACTTTGGTTACTTGTATTTCTGTCCTAGTCTCATTAGTACTAAAGGGTCCTAAGTCTTGTATTGAGAATTGTCATGCCACTTCTATTGAGAATTGTCACACACACATGCACGCGCACACACATGTAGTATACATACACACATACATGTATATACATACATATAGACATATATATACATATACATATGAGACTATCATCATCCGTGTATCCAACAGAGATGGTATCATTATTTTCCATACTACATCTCAACGTGGAGACATGAATATAACCACTATATTATTTCTGACGACATGACAGTACAGCACTAAAAGAGTATATGCAGAATAAAAGCATATTGAAGGCATGGTAAGCGATGATATTTTAGTTATGGAGATGGGAAACAAATATGTGGACATGAATAAAAGCACATTGGAGACATGCGTAAAAGCAAAATGTTAATGCCAACATGCTTCAGTAAATTGTATTTTAGTCATGGGCATGGGAATGATGATTCAATACAAGAGCTACATAACATTAATTAAGGTCCACATGGAGTCATCATGAATGCAACCTCACCAAAATCTACTTTGGAGAAACAGCAACAAATGATGAGAATGTTAAAGCATATTAGGGGCATGGTTAGGAATGGTTGCATAAAGCCAACAACAGTCGTCTTCTTTTTTTTTAACCAAGAAAACCGCATAAAGACTGTCCATATGCAGCGCACAACTTAAATTATGTAAGAAAGCATTTGATAAACCAAACATGATGGTCAAGCAACAGGGCAGTTGGTCCCGAGCTACTAATATATGAATATATGAGCATGGTAAAAAGAAGATATACAACAAAAGAAAGGCTTTGGGGAAAGTCTCACATATATTGTAAATGCAACAGCAATCACCATAATGGATACACCCCAGTGATGAGAAAAATCATCCATCAGCTTTCTGGCAACAAATACACAGAATATTGAAACTGGGGCGACAATGAGAAATATGGTGAGGAACAATGATCTGACATCAGGTCCAAAAATGAGCCTTCCATGTAGAAAAAATATCTGCAGAACATTTAGAACAATCATTTAAATGAGAAAGATCTGGAGAAACCTTTTTTTTTGGAAACAGATATTGGAATCCAGGAAAATATGTAGTATCCACTGTTCAGTGTAATTAAAGGAAATGTTATCTATCTAGTAATCATGTTAAAATATCAAAAAAAGTTTGAGATATGTATAGCAAAAAACTTCCAATGCCTATGTACAGCATATCCAATAGGCGAACTGGAGACAAGAACCCCTCACACCTCATGCTTATTGCATTCAGGACTCCATGCAATCAGTCTTCCCTCCCTACACTCAGTAATTCCACCCTATGATTAGGAGCTACTACCGCATTACATTCACTTCACTCATCATTAAGAAAAGAGGAATGCATGTGTGCCACACACTTGAATGTGGCATGACACACCCGCCTCAGCTGTCCAATCTTTTTTTCAGATGGTGGGGATCACTGCACTTAATTTTGGTACTCCTGAGGCCAGGAGCACTGAACTTGAGTTTGGGGTCCCAAAAGGAGGGGCTAATCTCTGCCAACAGATCTTCGGATTGGATGGCAGAGAACAGGTATGGCATGACGCACTAGCATTCCCCATAAGAAATATGTTGACTCATCTAATCATGGAAGACAGGCCCAGATTGATAGGCCCAATCTTAATCTGATTTTGGGTAGGAACAGCATGATCAGCTGATCCAACAGAATCAATCATATCCAAAAGTAATAAATAAGTGTTTTTTGCAAGTAACAAGTATATTTACAAATAAAAATATTTACATAAATATAAAGATTTATATAGGGGTGTCAGACGGATCCTTAAGATCCGAACCGGCACTAGAATATGGATTTTGGGTTAGGTCATGATCCGATATTTTATTTGTGGTCAGATTGGATCACGTTTCGGATGTCATTTCGGGCACCAGAAAATCCGAATTATACGAAGGAAGCAAGGGGTCTAAGGTTCCTACTTGTGTCTTGCGACCGCCGCTGGAGTTGAGAAGAAGCGGGGAAGGGAGGAGGTCCCTATCTCCGCCAAGCCGCCTCCATATTTTGCTGCTGCCGTTGGAGTTGAGAAGGGGAAGGGAGGAACCCTAGCACGCCAGTAGCCTGCCACCATTTTGTTGCTGTCACTGGGCCTTGCAGAACCGCACCTCTAGACATGAGAGCTGGAGAGGTAGGGGGAGAAGGGAGGAGATCTGGCAGGAGTGACAATGGCAAGAAGGGGGGGAGGGGTCCGCTGCCATTGTGCAGGACCTTCGACCCACTTGTCGCCCCTCTTCTGCAAGCCACATCTTCACCGGGTGCAATTGGCCCCAATGTAGCACAGTACACCACTGCAAGCACCCCCGCCTTGCACGATCCACTGCCCACCACCATGCTCCAGGAGGTTCACTGGTCACTGCTTCCCCCAACACCCTCCCTACCCAGCGGCATGAACCATGATGGCATCTCCACCACCTCCCAACCCTCCGGTGCCACCCTGCCATGGTCAACACCTGTAACCCAAACCCCTCTGGCGGAGGCAGACATCTTCGGCTCAATGCTGACGGTGATGGTCTTTGGAGAGGAGCAAGGCTGGAAGAGCCTGCAGTGGTCATGACAGCACTGCAAGGGTAGGGCCCAGTGGAGGAGGTCCGACGACTATTGATCTGCTCCTGGGGCAACGTCCACAACAGTGCCTCCTAGTCCTACCCCTGAGGTGAGAACGATGTCATCGACCATGGGCTCCCCACCGCCACTGTCCTCCAAGTCCTTGCAGCTTAGCACCGAGTCAAGTTTGATTTGGACAGCCGCTACCTTGTCCTAGACCGCCACTCTGATCTGCTGCCACTACAGCTGTAAACGGGTCGGATACGGAAACAGAAACATCCTTTTTTATAAGAATTATTGGAAATTATCAAAAACAAAAACAGGATTTGTGCTTCCATTTCCACTTCATTGTTTTAACAGAAAACGGATTCAGAAATCGGACAATAAGATGTTTGGGCTTTTAGAAGATTTGAAGGCATTGGGCCTTCATATTGGGCTTTAAGGACGGGCGACACACGTCAACAGGGGAGGTTTGGGGGCTTTATGTAGAGCGCTCCCTCCCATGGTTCCCTAGAGCTTCCAATACAGGACTATTTGAAGGGAAGTAAAATGGAACGGAGGTCCCCATGCAGTGAGGATACCTCCTCTGGCTCCAGGCTCTCCAGCTTGCCGCAGGGGAGTACAAGAGCGTAGTACCTTCATGGTCTTCTCATCTTCCAGTGCCTGCACAACACAAGTTCATGAGATCGTATCAATGGCAACACCCTCCATGAAAGCCATAATGGAGATGCAGGTGGAAGAAGAGGTCGGGAGGTTGAGAGTGAGACATTTATGCTCTCCATAGCTGGCTGGCACATGTGGAAGGAGGCCTCCACATTGGTGGCCATGACAGTGGAGACCTCCCCCAGCGTGCTGTGCATAGTCGTCCTCTACAGGTGGCTTCCCAATGTTATTCACCTGCTCCATGCAGGCATGCATTCTCTCGGCTTCCCCTAATTAGTTCCCCTAATTAGCCCCACATCGGATGTTTTGGGAAACACAAGGAGGGGAGATGTTTTATAAGAACCCGAGTCCAATGGGTCGAACCCCACCACGCCAGCTTGAGCCAATCACCGAACCGTTGGTTCGGGTTTAGTGGTTCAAGGCTTGACCTATAGGTCCTTAAAATTTAGAGTTATGTTATATATGTAATAAGATTAATAAAATAAACAATTTCATTATCAAAAATATCGGAAATAGGATACGGAAATGATACTTTCCATTTCTGATTCCGACTGTTATCAGAATTATCTGATTCCAATTTTGAATCAGTTTCGGAAAGCAAATGTGAATTCCGATTTCGGTTACTAAGAGTCAGAACTGAATCAGAAAATCGGATAATGGAGTACGGTTTACACCCCTAGCCGCCACCATAGGACCCGTCCTCCTGCTGCTCCTCCTCCAACCACCTCATTGCTCCACTGCTGCCAAACCCCACTACTGCCATTGACAGCACCGTGCCAACCGTCTGCTGCACCATCCAACTCCAATGGCAAGGAGGAAGAAGCCTCAAGTTATGTGTTTCACCTTCCGGGTAGATCCGAGTAGGATTTGAATCTGATCAATATCAGATCCGGGTTGTGATTGGAGCAGAAATTTTGGATCTTATCTCGAATCTGACAAGATCCGATCCGAATCCGACCCGTTGACACCCCTAGATGTGTAAAAGGGTGGTCTTAAAAAAGATGCCCTCATTTACTCAACCCTGAACTTCGTTCACATATTTCCGCAATTTCCGGTGCCAAAAAGGGGGGGAAAAAGAGCCAGAAGGAAGGGCAATCAATAGCAAGTGACAGTAATAGTTGATGACAGCGGTGAGAAGCATCAGATTGGCAATAGTGCCTGATTCTTTTCCTCTGTTGAGATTGGTTTTCAAGGTCAAAATCAGATCAGCCACAGCTGATCCTAACTCCGATCAGCCGATCTTGTGATCCATGTAACTAACAATGTAGTTAAAGCGGAGAGGTGAGCACGGCGACCAAGGGTGCTTGAGGTAGTATGGGGTCTCCCAAAAATCAATATGGACAAAGAAAATGGCAATAGAAGGAAACTAAAGAAAACATCAAGATAGTAACGCATAAGATGTTGAAAAAGAAATATTGATCATGTCCAATATGTTTGAGGCAATGTGTATAAAGCGCACATAAAAATGGTGCCTTGTCTTATGAGTCATCAAGGAAAAGAAAGAAAAGGGTGGCAGCATGTAAGAGAAAAAGGAAATTAGAAGCTATTAAAAGAGGCATTAGCCACTATGAAATAATTAAAAATAAGAAAAAACAGTACGACATAATTTTAAAAAATAAGAGCATTTAGCATACATAACCTAGGTGAGTGTTTAGGCAAGTGGGTTATACATGAGGCACGTTGAGCCATTTATGGCTTGCCTTACCTTACCTCATCGCCTGAGGCTATCGTCCTTGATAACATAAGTAACTAATATCTAAGGAATACTTCCTCAAGGCCTTCAAATCAAACAAATCATAATTTTCCGATGGCGTTCAAGTGATAACCTGTGCAGACCATGGAACCTGCTTTATGTCTATTTGGTGGACAATCCCTTAGAATAGTATACATATGCATCACATGTAAATGCCTGACAGAAAAATAATCAGTAATCTATCAGCAAGGCCCAACTATTTGCACTATCAGCATTAATCTTAATAGAATATTTGCTTTCCAAATTGGAAATTCACCCACCTAACAATGTAACGTTAACTTTCCGTCTTTCAAGTGCCCAGCAATATCAATGATGAAAGAGTGGATCCAAAAAGAAACATGAAATCTAAAATCATGTACATGGGCCTAGTTTATACAAGTAACATGGGCTGGGTATAGGCTAGGATAAGCCACCTTCCTAAAAAAGAGTAATACTTGTTGTATCGCCTGCAGGCAGCCATGGGAGCATGGCACATGCAAATCGCGCCATCGGATCATGTGCAGGCACAGTCCCTTTTATTTATACAGCTGTCTGATCTTTGATCAGAAGGATCGGATGCCGAGCTTGGTCATCCTCAAACTGGACCAGTTTTATGTTTTAAAAAAAAAAAAAAAACTTTTTCAGGCCGTCCGACCTTCAAGATTAGATGTCCCCTGCACGGCACCTGGTGCCACAGCAAGTACTACTCCCTACAAAACAGCTTAGTGACACTATGAGCTGCAGTATAAGCTAAACTGTGTTGGATCTTCTGTAAGTCGGATCGTGCATGGTAAGCAATATTGGATCAGGTTGGCAAGACTTAACTGAAGATCCAAATTTAATGATCTGAGTAAAGATTACAGATAACGGTTTGGATAGCCTTTTTTAGAAGCACAGAATATACCCACCAACTTTCTTACATAATAAGGAAACATAGTTATTTTATTAATGCTTTGTGTGGTTATTTTATTATTATTAATGGTTCCAATAGAGGGGAAAATTTTGCTGGATCAGAAGCATGGATCAGGCAGCTGTCGATGGAGCTTGAGGGAGATTCACAACCCTGTCTATGCAGAAGAAGAGGAAGAAGATCAAGGGGCCCTGCATTTCCCTAGGGTTACCCTATGATGCTTAAGTCAGGTCCCAAGGAGAGGAAGAAAACCAGAGAGGAATAGTAGAAGGTTTAGGGATTTTAGAGTGCATATATTCTGCATGGCAGAGGGTTAAAACTTTCATACTGGCCCCCTTGGAAAGGAGAGGCCACATATCCCCCGGAGGGGTATGTTCATCATGGACCTGTGTCCTCCGTGGAATGCCACAGGGGTAACATGCAAAGGTTCCCTACGTAACCCTCTGGTGCTTAAGTCATGTCGCAGGGAGAGGAAGAAAATCAGCGAGGAGTACTGGAATTTTTAGGGTTTTCAGAGTGCATACCTTCTTCATGCTGGAGGGTTAAAACTTTCATATGAGCCCCCTTCAAACGGAGAGACCATGCATCCCCCAGAGAGGTATGTTCATCATGTACCTCTGTCCTCTGTGGAATGCCATGGGGTAACATGCAATGCTTCCCTATTTAGTGGGTTCTAATCATGGGATGAGTGAAGCCAAATCACCTTCTAGGGATCAAGTTCCCATGGTGATTGCAGTGTCACAAGGTTGATCCAGTGGACCTTAATGATGGCGAGCTTTCCGTGGGCAGTGCTAGGCCTGACGGGTGCACTGATGTGAAATGACATGTCCTGCTTTCTCTCTACGGTCAATCAAGAGAATGGATTCCCAACCTCTTCTCATAAAAAAACTCCTCAGGAAATAGGGATCGAGGAATTTGACTCCAACCACTACCTATGTGGGCTTTCTCGAGAACTGGAGGCGATGTAGGCCTCACCCTTAATGGGCTCAATGGGATACTAGGCTCTCTTTATTGGGTTGTTATTGGGCTTATGGATCTATCTCCTCCACTTTGTGTGGTTATTTTATTAATGGAACTTTATTACGTAATAAGCAGACATAGTTATTGCATTAATGGTTTGTGTGATAGACATTTTGATGGGAACTTCCCGAAAGGAAGGCTTTTTAGTGATGATGAATTGATCCCCAAGTTTGATAGCACGAACAATTATTCTATTCTCTTTGCAAGCCTTGCTTGGGCCCTAAGAAAAAAGTGTGGTTATTAATGGCTTCAGTCTTGGATATTGGCCTACATGTTGTGAACAAGTTCAAATCTGAAATAAAGAACCCATCAGTCAGCAGCTCAAGTACAATAATGAAGATTTGCATTAGTAGCAACTTGAGCTATAGTCAGCTAGCAGGCGGATGTAGCATTCAGAATTAGGCAAAAAGGGGAAGGAGAAAAGCAGGTGAAGAAGTTGAAGAAAAGGGGAAGAGAATATGTCATTGGCTAGCTAGAATAGCTGACAGAATAACAGGGAGTCATGAACACTCCCCTTTTTGTTTCACTTCCAACATGGCTTCTGAAGTGGTAAATTCTGCAGGCAAGTGGGGCCACAGAGGGACAAGAGACCAATAATGATTTCTAATCATAGCATCTATTGCAGGTATCAGCAGCTGTTGCCAATGCAGCTTCGCAATGCTGGCTTTTATCCATTGAACCATTGAAACACAACAATAGCAACATGCCCAACAACCAACAAGTCTCAACTATGGCAGAAATGGGAGTTGGATATCCATCACTGTAGCAGCTGCATTACGGTGGTGGCCAAGAAATTATCTACAATGGTTTTGGGAGAAAAGATTTCACAGTAGGTGGACAGATTTTAACCTCTTCTCATGAGACATTGATATGGCCTGCCCGTTGCCCAAAGATGAATGTACGAAATGAAGCAGGGACAATGGCAATTGGTTTGGACATTTGGGCCACAGATGCCAATGTTGATTAGCGCGTCAGGACCTAAGTACAGGACGAATAAGAGGATGATGAAGAAAGAATAAGAATAGGAAGATAGAAAGAAAGGGAACAGGGTGGCTCATAGTTCCCATTGTCATACAGATGCCTATACAGATGCTTTGACTCTGCAAATCCAACATGGGGATTTCTCCAACTTGAAACTTGGAAAAAAACTACAGGTTCTATCAACTAAGAGATGGAGAAACAAACAAACAAAAACAGGATACGGATAGTGTGATACACTGGACATTAGGCGAATAATGTGGACAACCTTTCTAGCCAACAGTGTTAGTGTTCTGATCAATATTCACTGCCCAGGGATAGGTGCAGTTAAAAAACAACTCTTTGGACTGAGGTTGTGTAATTCTGATGAAGCTAGAGAAGCCAATGAAAAGAATAGGCTTAATCAACTAGGAAGAAGATGGCAAGCATTGGGAGAAATAACTTGGGTGATCATCCTATGGCCCTCACTTAGAATGTTAAGGTTCCAATCAATGTTCCTTTTGCTATTCAGGATTGTTCTAGCAATTATATGAGTCTATGACTCCTCAAATTAAAAATAAGAAGGTAGCAAAGTAAAACAGTGATGGTGGATCCATACTGTAGCAAATTTTTTGAGCAAAAGCTGCTACAAAGCATAGATATTAACTAAATGCTGAAATTGATTTCCACATTTGTCACAAGCAAAGAGTGAATAAGATTGGATATTTGTGCCTATCCATGAATCTACAACCATCTATACGAAGCCACAGTTGTAAATTTTCGTCCAGTCCGTTTTCCCGTTCTATACGTCTTGGTCCAATTGGCAACGGGCTGGCTTCTCTGACGCACATCTGGTCCAATTTGCAGCTGGCCGTCTCCCGTCAATCTCTCTATTCGCTCCTAATGGTCGTCTCCTCTCTCTTTCTGTCTCTGGACGATGGTGAAGCAACTGACTCCTCTCTCCATCAACGGACTCCTCTCTCTATCTGTCTCTACACGAGATAATGATTTGGAGATCAGGAAAAATGATCGGGATGGAGAAGTGCAGAGCGACTGGCCATCTCTCTCTTTCTCTCTCTCTCTCTCTCTCTCTCTCTCTCTCTCTCTCTCTCTACATGCAATCCTTATCTCAAGACTAGAAGAAATTCGTATATATAGGTTCTTCGGTCCCACTTCAGTTTGCACCAGGTTTTTGTCACAAGTCCGGCTCGATTGTTTATGTTTTCCAGCTTTTCATTTCTCCTCTCTCCATGTCCATATATGTGGTTTTGCAGTTTCACCACGTCCTTGTTGCCCCCTTTCTCTTGGTTTCATCTCACTGCTGTTGATGGTCTTCCAGGGCACAATCCAGAAGATATGCATCGTGGCGAGTTTGGCTTCTACAGGCTCCCGTGCAAGGAGGAAGGTACCAGCACCTCCTCTTTTCTTTCCCCCAAATAGACACCCATCTCCCAGCAACCCCCCCTTCTCTACCCCATCTCTCCATTTGTAGTTTCTCTTATAGACATCCTTGACGTCAGTTGCATAATCAGTTCTGTGAATCTGTCCAATCTGTTTATTTGATTTGATAATTTTTTATCATCTTATTTTTTTTGACATTTCACCAGCCAGCTGCATAGGGACCCAATCATTCTGCCCACATTATAGAAGCCTCCACACCCATTTCAATACAAGGCCATACTTCTGTTCTACTTCGCTTTGGAATTGTCAAATTTTCTTTCCAATCCACCATGTACTTATCGTTCTAAATTTGATGTGAAACTTAGTGTTTAGACTTTTGTTTATTTTAGGATTTTCCCTTTTTGTGTGTGTGTTTAAAGTAATGAATTATATGCCTTGCAGACGTATCCAATGAGCCAGTCTTACCTGCTGCAGCCTGCAAAGTTATAATCAGGCCATTAATGGCGTTGACAAGGGGCTTGAGAACTTGAACAATGCCTTTGAGGTTACTTTATTATTATATTTCTTTCATCCCAATATTACTGTAACTTTTTTTTTATCTAAAACTTATTAGTGTGTTATTGCTGTCGTTAATGATTTGCAGAGTGTTAGATTTCATGGAATGCTTGGTAAGCATTATGGAAATAATATAATTAAGAAGAAATTGTTGTTATCACTAATTTTGTGCGTTTCCTAAAGGGAAAACGTCTAACAAGAAATGCAAAACATAATTCAGGAGAAAAAAGTCAGCACTAAAATTTTAAAATTTTTGTTTCTCATTCTTAACATGGGGAAAATAAAAAACTAGCCTAAAATGCATATTTTAATCAGAACCTCGAGTGCACATATTTAATAGACACCAAGGTCATACCTTATTCCACCAAATGAGGATTTGACTTGCTTGAAGCCTTCACATTCTCTTATAGAGATGGGCTTGTCATTGTGCTAGAAATTATAGATTTTGCCTCATTTAGGGAGCATGGAGATATTGCTACCAGCTGACAACAATTGAGTAGGCTACCATACATTATGTAGTTCTCATTAATTACTCAATTAATAAGGTCATCAGAATTATGTCTTTCCTCTCCTTTTTTGGAAGAATGCCTTCAAATGAGACTTCATTGACAGTTTCCTTTAAGTGACAATCAAAAGAACCATGCGACTAAATTCTTTCCTTTCATGTTAGCATGTAAAATTGAATACTTATATTTTGCTTATGACTTGTTTTTTTTATGCAAATCATATGCTATTCTGATGTGTAACAAACTAGCTTGTTCAAAGCATTAGTATGATGAATAGATTTGTGTCCCCACATGGTTTAGAATATGGATTTGTGGATTATGTGTTCCTACCTTGGGTCCTAAGTAATAGATCTTATCTTTAATTGCATTAATTTTTATTCTTGTCTTATCTGCTATATGTTTATTTCAATTAGACTCCTTAGGATTTTATATTCTTCAATAAATGAATGATTTCATGTGCTTTGTTTTAATTTGTATAGATATTCCCTTTGATAAATTTATACTTTTTTCATGCATTCAGCTCTAACAATAATGTGATTCTTGGTCTGAGTGACAAATTGGTAATTTGCTATCTTTTTACTCCTTTATCTATACCTCAAAGCTATCCATTTGTTCTAAGCTTCTAACTTATGTGCAGGTTTTAATCAAACTCTTTTGTATTATATTTTTTAATGAGCTAGCTGACATTCTTATAGTAATGAAGAAGAAAGCACATTAAAACCTTCATTTTGAGAATGATTGATTTATCTCACTTGATACGAACATGAATCATTATTTTTTACAAATCTTTGTTGGTTCATATGCAACTATCACCTTTCTTTTTTCCCTTCCAGATGTTGATTATTGCCTATCCTTGAAAGCTGCAATTGTTTCATATTCAAAAATTTCACATTTTCTTAGCACCATTGTACCAATATGTTTAAAGTGTCTTTAATCTTTATACTATTATCATTGTTGCTTTTGTGGTATGTTAAGGAAAATTCTACTTAATCAGATAGGACACTAGATAGCATGCACGTTGATTACCTATGCCTACTTCTTGTTCACTTGGTGTACTAATGTGTTCAGTGATTTTGATAAGTCCTAAACTCACACCGTAGTCACTTTACCATGATAATCATGTTATGTTAATTCTTAATGCATTGATAATGTAGTCTCATAGTATTACTAGGTTTGTGAATTCCCTTGCTAATTTCTCATATATGTTTTCAATCACGCACCCTTTTCCTACTATGTTTGAATTGTTGTGTTGTCCTTTGTATGACAATCCTATGCCTCTTTCTTTCTTCTGGCTATTGCCTACTCCTTGGTGTAAGAAATTATGTTGACTTTATTGATTGGGCAGCCATCACTATCTATACATATATGGTTCCATGTCATTGATGTCAAGAAGAAACAAGGTATAAGGAAGTGTTTGCCCAAGTTCAACTACATATATAAATGGGCCATTCCTGAATGCCTAACCATAATATAAATTAGTCTAAACAAGTGTTTTTATCAAGGAAGGCTTATTTTAGGCCTTACTTAGCATGATATGTTCATGAATCTTTTGGGTGATTTCTTGTGAATTCCTTTAGCTTTGGTTTGATCGTAGAATAAAGGGGTAAAGGATGCCTTATCCTACCTTTTTCTTTCTGTTCACGTTTTGATTGTGTGGATTTCTTAACTTGAGTGAGAATGGCTTATTTTGGAATAAGAAGGAATAAGAAAATAAAGTAAAATGTTCAAATTGCTTATTCTATCTAGAACAAGTATTAATGACACCTCCTTTATACATTTTAATTTTTTCCGTTTATTTTACTACTTAGAATGGCTTATTCCAGGTAGAACTAGAATAGAATTACCAAAGCAGAAGTGAGCCTTGTTGCGATATAAGCAATTCAGAATTGCTTATACCAGAGCAAGCAATCTGGTTATTGAGCAAACCCTTAGTATATACATTCATTATATATAGCATGTATGTTTTATTGGAGTTGTTAATTTAATTTGTTATCTTTTGGATATTGTACTTACAGTTAAAGCTTTCTCCTTGAACAAACTCTTTCTTTTTGTGGTACATACATTCTTTTTTAGGTTTTAGTTTTCCCAGAATTAATGGATTTTGTGTAGCTAAGAACCCCAGTTCTAGCTGTCCTGCATTCAAAATTAAGTGTTGGGGATACACAGGTGACTTCTTAGAGTAGCACATTTAATGATCCTTAAAGAATGTCCATAACATTGAGGAAATTATGTCCAACGAGTTCAAATGAATTTGCTTTCATCAAATATATGACCTAACAAGTGAAGAGGCAGCTTAACAACTCAATAGTCATGGAACTGTTTGGTTACCCTTACTTCAGGTCATTCTGCTATTAACCTTAGTTACTCATGCCTTTCTTATCCAATAGAAATTTTTCTTCGAAAGGCTTCAGAAAAATATATATATCCATGACAAGAAGAAGTCAAGATGTTTTTCTTTGAAGCTCAAGTTATTGAGTGAGACCTTCATCGGCTCTTCATTAAAGTGTTATTTGGCATGTCTAAATGGTCATTACTCTTTAATTTAAATTCACTGGTTTGGAAGTCTTTGGGTTTTGGTCGTCTATAGGTTTGGACTAAAAACCAATACTGGGAAAAATCAGTCTCACATGGCTGATGGGATCTTGAAAGTGAAACACCATAAATAATGCTTTATACTATTTTATAGTATTTTATAGTATACTAAACAACTCTTAGTCATTTTATTTTGATGCTACTCTCCTTTGAACAAACAGAAAATGGTAAATGTCTTTTAACAGTAGAACCTTTTCTTATGAGCTCACATCCATTCATCTGCACAAGTAAGCAACCCCTCGCTCTTATTTATATTCATAAACATCATTGGATAAGAACCATCAAGCTGGCTACTCGCAAGCTGCAATTTGTGCAACCTTTTGACATAAACACAATAAAATGTACTTATTTACATTTGATGCTTAGAAAATATCTTCAGTGCCTATCCTCGGTGAAAGCTATAAAAGTTCTCCAGGGTGCAGCCAATGGAAAGAGTATGTTCCTCTATATTTTCTCTATCTATGATGTAGTAGTTCTTGGATTATCATTCCTGCTCAGGTCCTATTCATATGTTTTACAAATATTTGAATGAACAAAAAAATAGAATCTGGTGAGTTAATTCAATCATAGTGAGGTGTGAAATTTTAGCACTCTATATTAATTCAATCGTAGTGAGGTGTGAAATTTTAGCTCTCTATAATTATATGCATCATTATTCTAGACAAACTTCAACATGACTTGATCAAGTAAGCAAATTTGAACTCAACACAAGCGTACTACATTGTGCCTTTCCTTCTCTTTTTTTGGTCGATATCACCACTTCTCATATGCAAATGTGTAGGACAGGTTACCTCTAAGCGAGATTAAAAGCTAACATAATTTAGAAGATTATTTAGGTTCAACCAATGAAAGGTCAGAGGGTTGAACCTTTGCTTATGAATCACTTATAAACTAGCTTGGCTCCCATTGAGATTGACTCAAGAGACTACCATAACATGATGTAAATCTAGGGTTATGGAAGGTTGAAGGAACACTGGAAGGCATTTGGTTGTAGTGTCCAATCTGTATGCCAAAAATAATTTGAATATTCCTACTAATAGTAGACGATAGCAAATATTTGGTTATGTTCTTATTGTCATGATCTACAAGAACGGCTCTGGAATCTTTACTAAATATTATAACATTTTGGTGCTTCTATCCTCCTCTCACCTTTAACTCTCTCCTTTCACATTAATTACCATGCCAAATGGCATGCTAATCTATGAATCATTTTCAAAGAAGGTAGACATTAGTACATACAATAAATGGGGCTAAGGAGCTCATAGAGAGGTTACCTTCTTATCCTTCCCTTTAGTTACACCCAACAACATCATTCTCAAGTTATGTGTGTTCTATCTTTTTACGTGATTATTCCAACTCAAGCATATTATCTTATGTTGGAATGTTTTTTTCTGTACTTGATGGCCTTTACAATTGCACTTGCACATTGAGTTGTGTTTGTCTATTGCGTCAAATTGGCCAAGTTTAACAAAGCTTGATGGGAGTTAAACTATTATTATCTTCCTAATTTAAAAAGATAGTTTGGATTAGTTTAAAATAGCAAAATTTGAAAAGAATAAAATCATTGTTTCTCAAATAGTGAATATTGTGCACTTACAATACAGTGCACAATACATGTAAATTTTACTATTACCAAATAACTATATTTCTTTAGAACTTATACGCGCGATACCCCGCTCCTTTAACTAGTTTAAAGAGGATCTGAAGCAATGTTTTAAAAATGCCTAGGCGGAGCGAGGCAATTGACCCCTTACTGCCTAGGCGGACCGCCTAGGCGGGGAGGTGGGCGCCTCAAATCCAAGGCGGTTTTGAAGAAGAACGGGGCATGTGGCCCTGTTGGCATGCTATCATCCCGCCACTGTTGATGGTGCCTTTTCATTCTGGCAATCTGGTAGGGCCACAAGCAGTAAACCGGGGATGGCTTTGCAGTTAAAAAAAGAAAAAAAGAAAAAAAGACAGACATTCAAACAGTAAGCAAAGGTCAAAGAGTAGAGGAAGAAGAAGAGGAGGAGTAGGAGGAGGGTCCTCGATTGCCAAGCCAAGAATCGGCTTTGCATGACTACGCTGCATCATTTGCCATCGAGGAAGAAGTTGCAGTGCAGAACTTGTTTCTTTCCCCTCGTCGTTGGGGGAAGACAAAGAGTCCATCTTCTTGGGTAGACTAAGCCTCCAGGTCGTGATCACATCGTCTAGGTTTTTGATCCACTCTCCATAAAAGGCCTTTTACTTAAGTCGAGTGTGATATAGGCAAAGGGTATAATGGTCTTTGACCAGAAGTGGGATCCATCCAAGAAAAGGTAAGAAAATACAGTAGTAGGTTTCTGCCTAGGCGGAAAGGGTGTCTGACCCGCCTAGGCGGCCCGCCTAGATATTTAGTCGGCCGACTTTTAAAACATTGATCTGAAGCCACTCTATTATCGTATAAATGTTTGTGCATGTGATAGATACCCTTCGTGGGAAATTTTAGGTGGGAGTGCAAACAGAATCTTTGTTTCTCTATTCTTGGTCGCGACCGAAATAAACATTCAACTCCCCAACACATAAGTACCACAAAGACTCCCTCTTCCTTGTGGTCACATATCCACCAATCTATGTGCTCACTTAAGCATTTTCTTCCAGATTTTTCGACAATGGTATGTTTTTTCTTTCTGCTTGAGCCTCTTTACCTCACAGTTTCTATGGAAAATGTCTACTAACTGTATTAGACTCATCTACCTCCTTTTCCCTCTAGATGCTTTTCTAAGTCTATGAGAATTGCCAAAAGTTTCTTCCTGGTTGCATATGCTCAGGCTACACAACTGTAACTTAGCCTTGTCACAATATGAGCCTACCGGCAGCCTTCTAGTGCAAAAAGCTTCCATGACCAAGTGCCTAGCACCACCTTCTTGAGGTTCACACCTGCAAGCAGCTCGTTAAAAATTTCTTGTCAAACAGTTGAATACTCTATTAGACCTACCTGACTCCCAGATGATGCAACAACGCTTATGTTGGTAATAAAGGAACAAAAGAGAGACACCGCAAGGATGAGAATATGACAGGATATCTGTTGTATAATCTACTTTAATGACTTTTCTCGAAATGTCATTAGATATTTTGATTACTTAAAATGGATCATGATATTGCCCAGATTTAAAAGTTGACAAATATGAGATACAGACATGAATACAAAGACTACTAGGAAAGTAGTAATTCTATAATTGGACATTCTTTCTTTTTTTTGTGGGTCTATGCTCCCAAAACTACCAAAAGCATTTTAAAGGCATTTTGTGAACGTTTACTCAAGACAACAAGTTCACCAGAAACAGACCTCAACAAAGCGCACAGAAACGAAAAAGAAGACACTTTCAAGCGGAAAACTCAAGAACACAGATGACTACTCACATTGCTGCCCTTCCACACTTGATAAACTCTTGGCAACGGCACTTCGGAGGCCCCGGTGGCAGCGCCGGCGCGGCCGGAGGACCCTGGCGGCGGAACCACGTACATCGCCGCCGTGTACGGTGGAACAGCAACCGCCTCCGGATCGCCCCACCCTTCGACGCCGCGGCAGAGAAGTCGATCAGATCACGGCGGAAACTAGCGAAAGGCGGGCAATTTCGCCATTGATCCCACCGCCAGGTCGTCGAGATTGGCCATCCGGCGAGAAAGCTAGACCAGAGGTCCCGGATTCCGGCGATCTAGGGTTTGAACTACGCAGTCCCACTTGCTCTTCTTCTTCTCCCTCTGACAAGGTGGGTGAAGAGAAGGTGGGGAGGACAGGAAAAAAAAATTGGAGCCCAATTTGAATGACCCCTTCTTTCTGCTCTCCAGTGGATTCCATGGAGCTGACTTCATTTTAGGGTAGCTGATGTCAATGTCTTGTGGTCCTGCCAATGGTAATAACCGTAGTATGGAGTTATTAGTTTTAGGGCTCACTTGATTTGGATGTAACTTCTGATATAATATTTTATTTTTCAACATTAATATTTTTAAAGATTATCGATGTTAATATTAATATTAATTTCGAAGGAATGCAAAAAGACAAGAATTTGAGAAATATTTTTAACAGGAGTTTAAATGTATATTAAATTTATTATAAAATCAAGTTTTATTAGTACAGAAGGTTTGAGACTAATAAGATACTATCAATAGAGTCACCCATTACAACAACAAAATATCTAATTACATTACAAGAAAAAGCAAGACATTTAAAACGAGGTTGATTTAGAAGATACTTTTTTTTTTAATTCTCAACTGTGAATTGTCATTAACCCCATGGTGCCAGCGTTGACATCAACTCTATATGTCAATTTATTTCTCATGATCATGTCAATGATAATTCAAACTTAGTTGAGAGGGCAAACAAAAAGCATTCATCTTAATTGTCCTCCACCCTTCGAAGTCAATGAAGATGACTTTAACAAAGTAACAAGAGACATCAAGTCTTTCCTACCTAGTAGTGGAGTCAAGTCCAAGAACTAATGGGAAAAAAAAAAGTCAAAGTCCAAGGACAGCCTATGACTAAGTAACACTTAGATTATCCTTTCATAAGGAACGTTATGGGCTCAAATTAGCAATTGTGTAAGAAGAGGAATTTCTCTCTGGACATTGTGGAGCACCATTTGTCCTTTGCTCGAGTGCTTCCTGCAGGTGGTAGGACTCGTTGAGAAAATATTTTTGCGTGTGATGGGACCTCTATATTCATCATGGTTGTCCAAAAAGAATGAAACAATCACGATGATGAGAAAAAATCTCTTATTTAAGAAAAATCCTTAATTTAAAATACCAGATTAAATACACTTTTCATTATAAAGGCTCTATAAATAATTCTGACTAAAAAAAGTCAAAGTCCAAATGACAAAAAAGAGAGTGATCTAAATCAACTTTCAAATTCTCGAGGTCGACTTTTCTTAGACAACTCTTTTTACTCACATCTAAACTAAACGGGAAAGTATCATTAGTTAGATCGTAAAATATTGCTTACACTAAATTAATGTCAGCATAGTAGAATTATAAAATATTAACATTAGTTGCACTAACCTAGTGAGAAATTAGGGTTAGTTGAGAGGCACTTGTCGTTAACACTAGAGACAGCGAAGAAGAGTTTTATAAAAGATCATTTTTTTCTACTTGGGAGGCATGGTGTGGAGCTACCGACGCCACGCTTCTACAAATTTGAAAATCTCTCTCTCTCTCTCTCTCTCTAGGGAGGAATGTGCATCACATAAGGTAGGCTTTTACTGGTTGTCTCCTGTTACATCAAAATGAGATTGCTTTCTCTATGTCTTTGTATCTCTTTATTTAAGTACATATATTTGTTAGGAAAGAGTAAGCATATCATCTTAGGTCAAAAGACATCAAACACTTCCAGGTCGAATCACTTGACTCGATGTGATTTGTTATAGAAAAATAAAAAAAAGACTAAATCTATTCTTGTTCCTGTGCGAGTAAGAATATTTAAAGGTCTAGAAAAAGCCGTCTAAATAATCTTATCTCGGTCCCATTTAACTGTGTATACAATTCCACAAAATGTTGTAAAATAGGTGAGAATTGGGTAATTTCTCAAAAATATATAATGAATATTTGGAATTTGCCCTCAAATGACATGAGGAGATGCTCATCCACCTAGGTGTCGTTTGGTACGTGCGTCTTAAACAGTCGTAAACATCCATAGAATGATGTTTTCCTGGTATTTGGTGTGTTGTAAATCATTTTATGATACTTTTTCATTTGTAAACATCCATTGAATGATGTTTTCTTGGTGTTTGGTGTGTTGTAAATCATTTTATAGTACTTTTTCATTCGTAAATATCTACTGAATGACGTTTTCCTAGTGTTTGGTGTGTTGTAAATTATTTTATGATATTGTTTTATTCATTTGGTGCGTCGTACATTGACGTATTTCAAAATTGGTTGACCTCTAAAACTGTTCTTTTACTTACCTTTAGTTTACAGTCCACAATAATCGTAAACCAAAATTGGTAATTTCAAAATCTATGATTTTAAAATCATAGTTTTAAAACAGGTGATGTCAAAAACGGGATTTTACAAGCACCAAATGGTAACTTAATGGTTTTGAAGTCTAAGGCAGAGGACACGAGGGGTCACGTCTTGTTAGATTCAAGTTGAGCCGATGGTGAAAGTTAACAAAAACAATTTAATCTTTAATATGATCCGACCTAATTTCAAGTGAGACTTATATAACCCATATCCTTGAGGTGATCAGGAAGGATTGACATAAGTAAGAAGATTACATGGATAGAGACTAGGTTGAGACAGATTTGGATCATATTTTTTTACTCTAAAATTCGACCCAACTATTGGAATTGTTTTGTCAACTCCTGCTCGTACTTTTAGAGATCAGGCAGATCGATGGGCCATATTAGATTTTGGCTAAATCTAGTCTAAAGAATCTTGTTTCTTCTTCCAGTCCATTTGATTATGGATTCGTTTGGTTACATGTAAAATATAATCACACAAAAATATTTTTTTTAAAAAATACATTTATAAGAAAAATAAAAACAAAAGTTGTCATTTGATGCTCATGAAAATATTTTCAACTCTTTTGAAAAAAGGAATTCAATCTTATCCCATGGATGTCAAAATCAGAAAAAGGAAGAATCAATAAATTAAGTTTTTCGTTGACTTGAGTTTTACAAATAATCAAATAAGTGATTGTGATATACTTTTTAGAAAAAGTTTTCCCGTGGCCCATTTTACTTTGTAACACATTTACAAAAAAATTTAAATAAAATTCGTCATTTAATACTTAACAAGATGACTTCCACATCTTTGAAAAAGGTATTCGCTCTTGTCTCATGGATATCAGAATAAAAAAAAAAGTCAACAAATTAAGTTATTCACCATACTAAAGTCTTACGAATTACCCAACAAGTACTTATGATATATTTTTCAAGAAAAACTTTTCATGTTTCCTATTTTACAGACTCATCCACCATCATGCATGACTCTGCTGGGTCTTGGGAACTCCTAAGTTAACTCGATCTACACCTCGAGAGAGTAAAGCAAATGGCTATGAAGCTGACCCTGCCCGTGAGTCTCCATGGCAAACAACGCAGCAGTCCAGTGTGGGTCATAGCATCTTTACTCCCTGTTTGTTTATTTCTGCTGAGAGTAGGGTTGGCAATGAGCCGAGTTGCTCGGGAGTGGCTCGGGCTCGACTCGGTTCAAGTTTGACTGGCTCAACCCATTAAACGAGTCAAGTTTGAATCCGGTGCCACTCGGCTCAATAGCTCGTGAGCCGACTCGCACCAAAATGGTTAGTTATTTACCGAGTTCACCAACTGGTCTGACCCCCGGAAAGTCGTCTCGCAGAACTCGCCCACTCACTTCTCAACAAGTTTGAGCAGGGACCTAAGCAGATAAGAGGACTTGGGAATCTTTAAATCTCCGAATACAGGACTAAAGTGGCTCCCATCCGCAGGCTGCCGGGGGCTTTTTGTCGGTGCTGGAGACTTTTTAGTCTTGTAACGGGTACTTATTTTTCCACGGGTTCGGCTCGAATTGGGCTTTTTTCCCTCGAGCCTGAGCTCGAACTAGATTTTGGCTTCAATTTGAAGCTCGAGTTCAGCTCAAGCTCGAATTTTTTTTGCCGAGTCGAGCTTGAACATGTATGGACTCGGACTCGGCTCAACTCTTTGCCACCCCTAACTGAGAGTCTATAACTCGGACATGACTTGGTCTGTAGAGGGTTGTTCCCCATCGAGGGATGCGCGAGCTGTCTCGAAAGTGGCTACCACCAACTATTGCATGTTGGGGGCTAATTAAATATATTGGGAATCTTTATTCCATCTTTTTATATTTTACTCTGATTTAAGTGAGTTATAATATAAGATGAAACTACAAACCATCCTCACTTAACTTCCTAGCATAATTGAAAGAGGAATGCTACTATATTACCTTTTACCGTTCCCCTTATCACACTTGGAGCCATTTGTTCACTTGAGCAAATGCCTCATGTTATAGTTAGTTTTGATCAAGTAATACAAGGGTCTTCAAGGAGTGTGACAAAAAGATAGTAAAAGATGTGAAATAATAACATTTCTCAAATTGAAATGATGACATATGTACTCCCAAAATCTTTCATACTATCTTTTGCATTCTTTCTAAATTTTATATTCTATATTTCAATTATATTTTCAGTGCCACATCCGTTGAATTCTAATGGTCCTTTCCTACTCTATAGCCGTTTGTTGTTAGGTCCTTTTGCACCATGTGGTCATGGGTTCGATTTTTACATACGGCATTAATGTTGAGAAAAAAAATTATGGATTCTCTCCAAGATATTATCTACTTTTCTCAATCAAGATCTTTTTTCTTGTAAAAGAATAAAGTTATGATGCCACCTCTATAGATAAAAGTAGATAATATCTTATTGGAGAAAATCCATAGTTCTTTTTCTCAACATAATTATGCTATCACGTTCTTCACAGAAAGGTATAACAATATAAATAGCTTGATTTATATAAATAACATGATTTATCTTTGATTCCTATAAAGATAATATCTCACATCTTTAGTTTTCTTTACATGAGATGAAAAGGGTTGTGTTATACTAACATTATTAGTGTCGGGTTGTGTTGTACTAACATTATTAGTGTACAATTACGAACCTAGAAACTATTTTAGGGGGCCAGATAAAAAAGAATCGATCATAGATTTCTTTTTTTACTTATCAAATATATAACTAATTCATTATAATTTATGATCAAGATAATACACAAGCACTATTAAGAGATAACTAAATATCATAAGATTGTTAATACAGATAATATCATAAAACTAAATAGAATGATATGTTTTACGTCTTTGAGCACGGTACATAGATCTTCACTTGGTAGGCCCAGTCTTATGTCCTTTTCATAGTATACCTCTAACAGAATATTCAATTTTGACTATACTGAAAAAAAAAAAAGATATTTTTGTTTTATTTGACTACTCTCTCCAATTTTTACAGATACTTCTAGAAGTAGCCTTTTACAAAGACACTAAAACAAGGACAAGATATTTATAAATTTCTTAAAAGTGACAAAAGTTTTCCTATCATTATGTCTACTTGTTTAACATAACAAATATATGTATCAACCTAGTCAATGACCCTTAAAAGTTAGACAAAAGGATTGATGGAATGTTTGATAAAACTTAATTGCAATGGACACGTTCCCCGTCGTTGGCAGGGAGACCCAGGTGTCTCCCGCGGGTGTCTTTTTCTTTCTTCACGTTTAATATGAATGAATGCCGAATTTCAAACTCAGAATCTAGGTTAAGAATGTTCCTCCCTGTTATCATTAATCTAATCGTCGAAAAAAAAAAAAAAAACTGAGGCTGATATCAGAGGTGGTCAGACAACCTCCGAATAAGTGTGTTTGATAAAAACCGAAGCTTAAGATCTTAAAATTAGAAAACCATCTGAAATGCCACTTAAGCATTAAGCTGCCTATACAGCCCACTACCCACCCGCATCCTCTCCCAACATGTCACTACTCCCACATAGAGATACCCATGGTAGCGTATACAACTTTTCTCCTCATTAATTTTTTTTCTTTGACACAAAACATACTTTCTAATATTAATAGGCATGTCTCGCCAGTTATTACATATTTATTTAACGTATTTTGTATATCAAAATATAGGATTTTCAAAAATAAAATGAATATTCATTTAATATTACATATTTTATATTATTTTATATATTATATATAAAACTATAGATTTTATAAATTTATTTCGATATTTGTATTTATTTTTAAATAAATATAAATCACTTAAATTTTAGAGTAAACTCATAAACATGTCAACTACTTAGATGTCAACTTCAAACTTATCAAACTATCTTCTATGTAGTTATCAAACACTCTACTTCATTCAATATTAAGGACTTGGGTTACTTAAGTTAGATGCAATATGTGAATCTCAAATCTTAGATTTCAAAGTTCAGTGTTATCAAACACCACCTAAATATATAATGGCTTGTTTTGTTGGAATATTAGTTTTGATATTAATATTAAAGTCTATAATATTAATATTAAAATTAATATTAGAGAAATATGAAAGAGGACAGTCGAAGGGGAAAGATAGAGCTAGGTATGGGAAAAGGAGAGGAGATGAAGCCTCAAAGACTAAATTCTAGCATCTTTAACATATGTTTAGACCCATATCAAATTTGCTATGATGATATGCTTAGTATTGTATGAATATCAAAAGTGGTAGAACATAAGTAAACATCCACTGGTAGTAACAATATCAAAATGATGCTATTGGAGCTATCCGATATAGAAACCAAATACCTCATAACACATCTTATTTACTATGTAATGAGAAGAGGTAGATAACATGCAAAGACATCATAAGTATAGACATTTTATCCCATACTATTTCTCCATACCACACAAAAGGAAAGTATAAGTGAGTAAAGAACTTACTAATGATGAAGTCCCATATTGAATGGCTTTCAAAAAAATTTATTATCAACGAAAGGTGGATTTTGTTAAGGCAGTAATGGGTTTAAAGGTTTTTTGCTAGTGCTTTTAGTATTTTTTTAATAACTTGAGAATAAAGAGTTTCAAAACCTTTGGCATGTATTGCAGGTTAAAACCATGGGTTGCTTGATAGAAGTATTCACTTTAGAAGTGGAGGACAAAAATGGTGGAAAGGAGCACAAGTGACCTACTAAAAATATGGTTTCAGGTAATAGACGGAGAAGATTTTACTAGGACTCGTCAAAAAAGAAAGAAGGTGCTTGACTACTCCTTTCAGCTCGAAAATTTAGAACCACCCCTAGCTGTCTCCACTCCAATTAATCTATATATATTAGTTATAAGAGTTTTAGAGACCAGATCCTTTGTGCTGTATGTTCATAAATTGGTTATTTGATTAGATAAGATAGGAGAAATATCAAATTTGGCTTTAACCCACGTAAGTGAAAGTATATGAAAGCATAAATTTTGGGATATAGAGGATCTTGTCTCAAGAATAGTCATCGATAAGGGCACCCGGACTTTACTTTTTCTTGTTATTTATTAAGAAAATATCATGTTCTCGAAATCATTGGATGTTAGTGTTCTGTTAAAATCTCTTATCTAATCTTGACAAATTTTAGGATGTAGAGAATCTTGTCTCAAGAAAAATGTTCCTACAGTCACTGTTAGTTAGCATTCTGTTAAATTCTTTTATCTAATCATGATTAATATTTAGCTAAAGTCTAAGAAGTCCAAAATATTTCTCTTCCTTCTTTGACTCTCTTTCTCTCTCTTTCCATCTCTCTTACTCTCTCTCTTTGGCACAATATATATGCTGGTCAAAAGAACTCTATTTTATAGAGATATTCTCATCTAAATATCAAATTTGATGGTTGAAGAAAGAATATTTGGCAAAATTTTAACCAGAATTTGCAAACATTGTGTTGTCGTGAGATTATTAAAAATAATACTAAAATAAGGTCATTTCTTTTACAAATAAATTTTAAGGAGAGTGTCAAGATGTTTTACTTAACCCCTTTCATAGGAAGCAGATTTTCTATAACTTTAGATTAGACCATACTCAATCAATAATTCTCTAAAACCAAAATGCAGAAGAGTTCTTTTACAAATTTTAGAAACATATGCACATATTTGAGGACCATCATTCAATCCAAGATAATTAGTATGCCTTCTATAATATCCGGGAGTTTCGGACTCGAGTTTTGAATCTAGTTATTGTAGACACGCTAATTTTGACGTCATTTCGAGTAAATTTCATATCATATAATAATGCCTCATAATGGTCTGATAATTAATCATTAATTAATTTTTATTGATCTTTTTAAGTGTCGGGTTTAACAGACATGTTTAAGTTAATCAATTGAATTGATTTTAACTCAAATTTCAGTTAAAATATGAAAAAGTCTAACAGACGTCTACCCATGTGGATGCTATTTAGAGTTTATTCGTACTTTAACATTTAAATTTGAATTTTAATTAATTGATTTATTGGCTAAAAGGCGTCTGTGAAGGTCGACGCGTTTTTAGGTTTCCTAAGCTATTTTAACTTCTCTTCCGGATGTTTATCCTTATCTTAATTAGGGTAAAAGACGTCTACACATGTGGACGCGTTTTAGCTAATAAAGATAAAGATAAGTTTTCCCGGATATTTATCCTTATCTTAATTAAATCTGAAAGGCGTCGGCCATGGTGGACGCGTTTTAGATAATTACAAATAAAGATGAATTAATCAGTAATTATCTGTCGATTAAGGTAGATAAATCCTAGATTTTTCTATGTTAATCGCGAACGCAGAAAATGCCTATAAATACCTTGCATATCAAGGAGTTAAAAAAAAAAGGAGAGAGAGAATTATTGAGCCTCAGCGTTATAGCAATTTGGAGATCGAAGCAACCACGTCGGAACGCCGGAGCGCTGCCATTTCCAGAAGTCGGCATCCCTCTTCAAGATCTTCATCTCTTCAAAGCTTCAACCAACTGGACTGGGCATAAGTTTTTCATATCTGAATTTCATTTTCATTCATTAGTTTCATTCTCTCATATTCACTTCATGCAACACACACCACATCATCAACTTTCCAAAACCCGTTTGTTCTAAAGGGGTTTCAAAGCCATTTAAACAAGTGAGTTGCTGTTTAAACATGTTTATAATCATGGTTAGCTTTGATATTATTTCTATTTAAATTCTCATCAGTATTTCTCCTTTACTTTTCTGTTTCTATCTCTGCTGCATTCAACAACAACAACAAGAAATCAAAAAGAGGAAAATCAAGCACAAGCCAGGAGAACTTCTGGACGATCCTCAACATTCAACAGCAAGAACAAAAGAATAAAGGGCTCTCTTTCTTCAGCCGGCTGAAGGAGGGGAACCAAGGATTCATTCTTCCGCGTTCAAACAGGTAGGCGATCAAACTTCTTTTGAAGCTTTTTAGTTAAAAGTTTCTGGCGATCACTGCACCTTAGTTGCATTTTTTTTAATAGGTTAATTTACCCTAAACAACATAGTTTCTCACATAAATCACACGAGCAATTTTCAGCACCTACAGCTCTTTTGGCGATCACGATGGGACTTGGTCTCGCCGTCTTTTAATTTCTTTTGTTCTTGTTATTATCATATCGGGCACCCACGGTGCACCACTTGTGTCTTTCGACACGTCCTCACCAATTGGTGAGTGTTTAGTTTGATTAATTTCCCTCGTGCACCACGTGCACACCCCAGTGGTAAGATCTTGCCTCCCCTTTGATTAGTTCAAAAGCTGTTTTTTGTGATAAAATGCTGTGTGATTGCGTGATTTCTTAGTTGTTTAGATAGTAAATCATCCTGTTTAAAATCTGAAACTAAAAATCTTTGCATGAGTCGATTGTTTACTGCATTTTACCCTGTTTAAGGAGGATTCGACCCAGAAAATCCTTCTGGAAATCTGTTTCTGCGAACTGAAAAGCGTCCAAGAACAGCGACGCGTTTCAAAACCGCGTCCGGACACCTAGACGCCTTTTAGCCTACAGATTCTCTCTGTCGTCTACATTTGTTTCTGCGAAATAATTAAGTTCTGTGTTGAATAGCGTCGACCATCATCGACGCTATTCAGACAGTTTTTAGTTATTTTCCAGGCTTTCTCTGCTGTTTGCATCTGTTCTCTGCGAAAGAATTAAGTTCTGTTTTGAATAGCGTCTACTATCATCGACGCGATTCAGACAGTTTCTTAATTATTTTTCAGTTTCCAGATTTCTGTGTTGAGTGCTAGCTACCCATTACTCTATTAAGCATTAGAGGCCATCCAGGTCGCAGGGCATACGCATTGAGGCTAAAACCCTCCTTTTCTTAGGAACACATTACTCGACGTCAGCAACTCTCTCTGATTGGGTTGGTCCCTTGATCAGACTAGAGAAGTTGACGTTGAGACCTCCATAAGTCCCCAAAATCAAGGTACTCCTCCTTGATCATCGGGCTGGTTGTACCAATTGAAGTCCCGGCTAGATTCCGAAAGCGTTGTGAGAGAGAATCTTAGAGAATAACGGTGGAAATCAAACTGAAACTAGGATCCTTCCCTGAGTGAAATTGTGGTTTAATCCAATTCAAATAACTCAACAAGGAATCCTGAAATCACGTTAAGCATCCACTTGTTTGATTAATCTCTGCACAATTTGTTTGATTAAAATTTTTGAAAAAAAAGAGAATCTAATATCATGTTGCTGCGATCAGGCAGAGATTTGAGTATGGCCCAAGACGCCATTATCAACTACGAGGGAGATGCTAATGCCCCTCGCAATTCAGATTTCAACTACGAGAACGGGAGAGATGCTGATGCCTCTCGTAATTCTGTCCCCATTCCAGTTCGACATGACGGGAATGTCCGAACTCCTCTTTTTCACCCACACGATCAATATCATGATCTTCCTCCGCATGAATATGCGATTCCTAATCCTAACCTTGAGGGGGACATGAATCAGAATGATCCCTCACCCTCCGATCCTATGGATCTTGTCAACGCCTTGGGAGTTCTTGCCTCCCGACTGGACCCTCAGCAGTTCGAGGCGATCCAGTCTATCTTGAAGGGGAAGGCACCCATGCAGCCTGCTGAGCCGAACCCTATGGCTCCCCCCGTTGTAACTCAACAACCTCCTCCTCCTCCTTATATCCATCAGGCCATGGAAGGCCTTCATCTTACTTCTCGGCCAACTGGGCCACAACTTTCATCATCCAGGCAACCGGCTAGACCGCAGACGCCCATTTATCAAAATGCCCTCGGGCATGGCGGAAGCTCTGCCGGACCTCATCCTTATTATCCTCCTTGTCCGACGTACTCTAGGCAGCAGGCCTATCAGGTACTTCCTCCTCCTCCTCCTCCCCAGGCAGATCTAACCACGCAGACGTTGCTGGCCAAGATGGAGCGCATGGATGAGCAGTTCAACAATCTCCAGAAGATGATGGGGGTTAAAGCTGTGCCAGAAATCAATTTACCGAGCCTGCCAGTGTTCCATCTGCCACCCTCTGAAATGCCAGTGTATCGAAAGTATAATGGTACTGGTAACCCCTTCACGCACCTGAAGGAGTTCATGTACGAATCCTCTTTCTGGCAGAACGACAAGAGGTCGTTGGCTTTCTTGTTCAGGAGATCCCTAGAGGGACCAGCCCTCGAGTGGTTCTTTTCTCTGGAACCCTCCGAAGTAGAGGATTACGGTATCGTTTCACGTAAATTTATCCAGCGATATCAGGACAGAGTTGCACCCTCCTTGTCTATCACGGATCTTATTGCAGAAAAGATGAAACCGGACGAGGAGTTTGTCAGTTTTGCTGACAGGTGGCGGGGCCTGGCTGAAAAAGTAAAAGATCACTTGTCTGAATCTGAACAAGTGAAGATGCTAATTTCTAACGCCACTCCCCAGTTCAAGCTAGTCCTCTCCTTGAACAATTTGACTAACATGGCAGAGCTCTATGAAAGGGCACGGTATTGCCAGAATGCTTTCAAGGACGCTACGTTCTCTAGCGTCTTTGATCCTCACAGACCTAACAGGCCTCCACCTCGGAAGCCTGCAGTGCCGAATTCTCCTAGCCCAGGTCCAACTACTGAGGGCACGCTCTCTCACGAGCAGGTCAATACCATGAACAATAACTCGCCCCAGTTCGTGAGGAATCAGCAACAGTACCAGAGGCCACCACAGCCGAGCCAACAGGGGTACAGGCAGCAGCAGAACCCCCATTACCAACAGCAGTACCAGCGGCCCCAGCAGCCGAATCAGAACCAGCAACAGCAACAGCCGCAACGGCAACAGCAGTATCAACAGCAGTATCAGCAGCCACATCAGCAGCAACAGCAACAGCCACAGTACCAGCCGCGCGCACCGCCGGCGTACCACAATGTCCCTCCTCCTGGTGACTACAACCAACAAAGGAGACCTCCAAGCCCGAAAAGGGCAGAGTACCCGGCCCTCCCAGAATCCTTGGCGGATATTTTCAGCGCTTTAATGGCAGCCAATGCCTTGGTTTTGCCAAGGGAGAAGGCCGTCTGACCTCAAAATGCCGATACGTCTAGGTATCGCTACTTCCACAGACAACCTGGGCATACCATTGACACCTGCTTTCAATTCAGAGATTATATTCATGATCTCAATGAGCAGGGCGGCATAGACTGGGAGGAAATGAAGAAATACATAACAGCCCTGAAGGCGAGGAGACCGCAGCAGCAGTAGCAGCAAGCAAGACCACCAGCACAAGCAGTAGCACCACCCAACATGGGTATAGTGCAGAATCCACTCCCGGAGCACCAGAACCAAAATCAGGTTGCTCCCATCTTGATGAACAGCCAGTCTGAGGCTGGTCGTGGGCAGCAGTGGAGAGTAGAGGACTCTTCCTCTCTTTGTTCAACGGGTCACGTTCAAAGTACCGCAGAGCGACCACCACGCCGCACCATCCACATACCAAGGCCACAACCCGTTACCATCACCCCTATACCCACACCTACATATCACTCGCCCACACCCAATAACCCATTACCACTACCCACCTTCCTTAGACCCATTACACCCCGCACTCCTACGCCTCCATCATATAACCCCCCGCAAACCAATAACGCACCCCTCCTACCATCTAGGCCATTGCTACGCATACCATTTCCTACTTCACCCGCTACCACTACCACCTATCCAGATATGCCCTTACCATCTAGACCATTATTACGCGTACCATTCCCCACTTCGCCAACCGCTTACCCATCCACCATCCAACCCTCTAGGCCTTTAATCCGCACTACGCCATCACCACCTAGCCCTACGCCATCACCTACCTACCAACCCTCTACGCCATCCGCACCGTCCAACCCTGCGGTACTTAAAGTGTCACCCGGATCCTCCACGGTTGAGGAACACGCGCTCCGGAGCGGAAGGATTTTCAACAAGGTCTTTCCTCAGTCCACAGTCAGAGACGGCCCATCACAGCCGACTGAGGAAGCCCATAATGAAGAGAGTGCACCAGGCACTCAATACGACATGTTGAAACACCTGGATCGGACACCGGCACGGATCACTATACTCGAGCTGATCAAAAGATCCAAGAGTCACCAAGAAGCTTTAATGGAATATCTGCAAAAGGTGATGGTCAATGAAGACGTGCCGGTAGAAAAGATTGCAGCACTACTAGTTCCACAGGGGGATCAGCCCTCCATAACATTTCATACATCGGAACTAGCACCGCCGGCAGCCAGAAGCATGGCTCTGAGTATCACGGTCAACATCTGTAAGAAGGCCATGGATGCATGCCTGGTCGACACAGGGGCTTCGATCAATGTTTTACCTCCGAAGACCCTGGAGCTGTGCGGTGTGCCCAAAGAGAAATGGTTGCCCAGCCCCATATCAGTAACAGCATATGACAATTCTACCCGTTCTCCTCTGGGAATGGTCTATTTAAAGGTGGAGCTGGGCCCTGTAAGTCATGCGGAGGTTGAATTTCACATCTTGGAAATCGACCCTTCCATAAATGCCATTTTAGGTCGTCCTTATATTAAAACTCTCGAGGCGATTCCTTCTACGAATCATCAATGCCTCAAATTTCCTTACAAAGGACGAATTATTAAAGTAACGAGCATGCCGATCCTTGCTGCTGCTCATTCCTTGAACATTAAGTCTGCTGTTTCACCTGGCCGACAACCTTTTCTGTCGGTATTACAGGTCTACCGTCCAGTGGCTGATCCTCTGAAAGCCGCTACTATTTCTCCATATCCGTTAGATGCTATCAAAAGGGGGAAGTGCATGAGTACCCCAGGATGGAGGATTATGATGAAGAACGGCTACGAGCCTGGGAAAGGTCTGGGCACACAATTGCAAGGCAGGACCACTCCTGTCAGAAATCATCGAGCGGCACCTGGAAGTGGTCTGGGCTATAGGCCAATAAAACTGAAGCAAGATCCGGTTCAGAAAGCAGAAATCAAAGAAGGCCCGAAAATCTGGGAGGCAATGTCTACGCCACTCAAAGAAGGCCGAGATCCCCTAATATGGACCCTGTGTACACATTTCGTGAAAGGGCCCATACTTAGCTATGACAATACGGTAGTCATTACTTCCTGTTTTAACTTCCATGATATATATGGAAGGGATTTGGCCAGACATTGCTCTGAACTGCTTACGTACCAATCCTTGGAGGCTCTGCGGCCTATGAAAAGGAGGAAATTCCATGACCCTGAATGTGAATGGTACAGGTGGTTCGACCTCAGAGACCTGTATATTGCGCTGAACAGACTATTTCTGGATCCTGCAGAACCTAAGTGGCCGCCGCAGATTGATGAACTGATTGAAGGCCCTGGTGCCATATTTGACAAGCGGATACTGCTATCCGAAGAAACAGATGAAGGGGAGCCGGATGACCCCTATGAAGCTGGTTACACAACAGATCTGCTCTGGAGGGGGACATATCCTTCACATGTCTTCATGCTCTATACTCTTTTTCGCACACTGCTTTTGACCCCGACTTGGTCGCGGGTCATAATTGAAGATATTCCACGGGCTCCGCCCGTCATGATTACTCTGTCCCCTCGGGACATTATACCACAACCTCCTCTCGATCTAGAGAGGTTGTATGATCTAATCTGGGACATATTACTATATGATCCCCCTAATCCTCTGGCCTTGGTGCCACTTCCTCCGTCTGATTCTCCTTCCATTTGCATTCACTCCTGCTTTACGTTTAATTCTTTCATTTTCCAAAAAAAAACGCCAATTTGGCAACAAATTCTTCCCAAATCCTCATTGAGGAAACATCTTACTTGTCCGATTGCACCCCGCCGCGCGGGTCCTTCGGTCAAGCTTCTCTCCTAGATTTACTCTATCCCTCCCCTCGGGAGGATTCTCTTGTATTTCCACATGTATCTCAGGATTTTCATCCTGCTTCGTCTTCGTTAGGTTATAATAGTGAGTTTAGTGAAGTTAGGCAGTCTAGTCAGTTTAGTAAGTCTAGGAAGCCTAAGGGTAGGCAAATTCCAGATAGATACCTCCAGGACTTAGCTGATAAGTGCTCTTCTTCTTCTTTAATCCCTCAGCTTTTAGAAAATCCAATTCAAATGCCAGAAGATTGTATGGACGATGAGTTAGTTAATGATGGGTACGGGGTATATGAATTAGTACATGAAAAGGACCCCATTGAGGAAGACGACGAGGACGCAGCTGAGGCATATGCCAGTGGAGTAAAGAGATTCGATGAACCCTCAGCTGCCGTAGAAGAGCCCACCAAAGAAATTAATTTAGGGACTGAAGACGAACCTAAGGTTGTCCTCGTCAGTAAAAATCTTTCTTCAGAGGATGAAAAAGCAATGATACAAGTGCTCAAGGACTATAAGGACACTTTCGCCTGGAGTTATGAGGATATGCCAGGGTTAGACTCAACTTTAGTTGAACACAGATTGACATTAAAAGACGGAGTTAGCCCGGTCAAACAGAAATTAAGGCGATTCCACCCACAAATGGCTCTAAAGATGAAGGAAGAGGTCGATAAATTGCATAAAGCCAAATTTATTAGAGTTGTCCTCTATCCACAATGGGTGGCCAATATAGTCCCGGTTATGAAGAAGGACGGGAAGGTCAGAATTTGCATTGACTTCCGCGATTTGAACCGAGCGTGTCTTAAAGATGATTTTCCATTGCCTCATATTGATGTACTCATCGATAACACTGCTGGCTATGAGACACTATCATTTATGGATGGATTTTCAGGATATAATCAGATTAAGCTGGCAGAAGAGGATCAAGAGAAAACGTCATTCACTACACCTTGGGGAACATATTGTTATGTTGTCATGCCATTTGGATTAAAGAATGCTGGAGCCACCTATCAAAGGGCCATGATGGTAATATTCCATGACATGATGCATATAGATTTGGAAGTGTATGTGGATGACTTATTGGTTAAATCTAAAACAAAGGCTGAGCATGCTAAAGTTTTGGCAAGGGTGTTAGAGAGATCGAGAGAATATCAGTTAAAGATGAACCCCAAGAAATGTGTATTCGGGGTATCTTCAGGAAAGTTGCTTGGATTCATTGTCAGTAAACGGGGAATTGAGATCGATCCCAACAAGGCGAAGGCTATTAGAGAAATGCCACCTCCCAAAAACTTGAAAGAGTTGAGAGGATTAATCGGAAGGTTGCAATTTATTCGCCGTTTTGTCTCCCAGCACTCACAAAGGTGTAAGCCGTTTTACGAGCTTACCAAGCCGGGAGTCAAATTCGATTGGGACGATAAGTGTCAGGAGGCATTCGATGGATTGAAGGACTATTTAGCAAGTCCTCCTGTTTTGAGACCACCATCTCCAGGCAAACCATTGATACTTTATATTTCAGTCCTGGATGATGCAGTGGGGGCTGTCCTAGCACAAGAAGATGAAGAAGGAAAAGAGAGGGCAGCCTATTATCTCTCTAAACTTCTCAACCCCGCTGAACAGAGATATACGGCGATGGAGAAAACATGTGCAGCGTTGGTTTGGGTTGTGGAGAAATTGAAGCATTATTTTCTGGCCCATGAAGTCCATCTCATCGCTAGGATGAATCCGATCAAATTCCTTTTGGAGAAATCTGTTCTTACTGATAGGTTAGCACGATGGCAAAGCTTTCTATCTCAATTCGATATCACTTATATTCAGCAGAAAGCGATCAAGGGCTATGCCATAGCAGAACATCTTGCTCATCATCCCCTTCCTCGATTTGATCCAGTGCGATCAGAGTTTCCGGATGAGGAACTGATGTCCGTAAATCAAATCAGAGATGATATGTGGACTCTGCATTTTGACGGAGCTCTGAATTCTCATGGAAAAGGGATCGGTATCGTTCTGTTGAAGGTATCACAATTCCACAAGCCTTTCAGCTTGATTTTCCAGTCACAAACAATATAGCTGAATACGAGACACTCCTTGCTGGTCTCGAGGCTGCTCATTTTCATGGTGCCACCAAACTCAGGATCGTGGGTGATAGCCAACTGATTCTTCGCCAAGTGTTGACCAAGTATCGAACTCTCGATCTCAAACTCAAGCCTTATTAGGAGCTTACTTCTGCTTATTCAAAGCTTTTCACGAAATTGATCTTTGTCCATTTCCCTAGGAATCAAAACATCTTAGCTGACGCTCTAGCTTCACTTGCATCTTCTCTTAATTTTCCAATCAGCAAGCAATCCGAATCAATCATAGTTCATAGGCGTCTTTCACCCGCCGTGAAAGATCCTTCATTCCTTAGAACTAAGGAGAAATTGCTGAAGAAAGTCAGAGACGGAGATATCATTGAGAAGAGAGAAATCATGTTGATGGAGCTGTTAGAAGAGATGGATGATGAACAGAAGCCATGGTATTATGAAATTGCAAAATATTGTGAAGATCAATCGTATCCTGAAGAAGCTACAACTGAGGAGAAGAGAGCTATCAGGAGAGTTGCTCAAAAATATACTCTAGTTGGAGGAGCATTGTACAAGAGAGGTTTTGATGGAGTTCTTCTGAGATGTCTAGACGAAGATGAGCTTTGGAAAGTTATGGAAGGAGCTCATAGTGGAGTTTGTGGTGGTCATGTCAATGGACAGATGTTAGCAAAGAAGATCCTTAGACAAGGATTTTATTGGCCAACCATGGAAGAAGACTGCGTAGGATTTGTTCGTAGGTGTGCTAAGTGTCAACTTCATGCCGATAAAATTCATTCTCCTGCATCTTCACTCCATCCTGTTTCTTCCCCATGGCCTTTCTCCATGTGGGCTTTCGACATTATTGGACCTCTTGGTAACCCAGATTCCGGCATCAAGCAAAAATCTTTCATTCTCACGGCAACGGAATACTTCACCAAGTGGGCAGAAGCTGAAGCGTACGTGGAGATCAAAGCATCAACCGTCTGCAAGTTCATCATGAAGAACATCATCACCCGATTTGGAATTCCAAGCACCATCGTCACCGACAACGGACCGCAGTTCGTGTCACAGGAATTGAAGGACCTCTGTAACAGGTATAAAATTGCATTGCATCATTCATCTCCTTATTATCCGCAAGGCAATGGCCAAGCAGAGGCAACTAATAAGACTTTGATAAAAATCATCAAAAAGACGTGCAAATCTAATAAGTTCGTAGATTGGCCAGAAAAATTGGTTGAGGCTCTATGGGCCTACCGAACTTCAATCCGCACGCCTACTGGGCAAACTCCTTATTCCTTAACATTTGGAATGGAGGCGGTAGTTCCATATGAGATCCTTATACCGTCATTAAGAGTACAATTGAATAAGGAATTTTCCATTGATGAACATCGTTCAGCACTCCTTGCTCAATTGGAACTTTTAGACGAGAAAAGATGGTCAGCTGCTAATCATGCAAAAGTTTATCAAAATAGATTAGCACGTTTTTATCAAAAGAAAGTCATTGAACGTAAGTTCAAAGTCGGTGAAATGGTTGTTAAAAGAATTTTTATAAAACCTGGTGGTCCGCGTTCTAAGCTCCAACCCAACTGGGAAGGACCTTATGTTGTATCGCACGCTTTTCCTGGTAATGCTTATCGTCTTGTTAATGCAGAAGGAGAAGAGTTAAAACATCCTTGGAATGGTTTATATCTTAAGAAATACTACCCTTAGGTTAAAAAGTTGATCAGTATGGTACAAAGACCAGTGGAATCAGAAAATTTATAAACTCAAATTTCTTATCAGTCTGGATAACTTAATTTCAAACCCATTACTACACACACTGACACGTTTGATTCGTGAGTAACAAGAGATGACAAGTCCTAAAGAATATCGAAAGTTTGATCGAAAGTGTAAAGTACAAATCATTCGTTTTTAAAGCAAAATTCTGTTTTATACTCGGCCCATGATGTCGGAACGAGATTTAGAATAGACTACCAAGAATACCCGGCATCTTAGTAGGAGGCCGTCATAAAAAAATGGGGGAGATCCGTCCCAAAGTGAAAGAAAAGAAAAAAGAATAGCGAAAAGAAAAAGCAAGGCAAAAGCCAAATGTCAATCAAAAAGGCCATTACATTACAAACGTTACATCAAGGCCATGAAATGAAATGAAAGGGAACGCAAGGTCGATAATTACCCCGGAAAGAAAATGACCGAACCCCAACGGATATTAGGGTAGGAAAGGGACATCTTTTTAAGTCTCCGGAACCTTCTCATGGGCTTTCTAAACTTATTCATCTTTTCTTTCTAAAAAGATGTGTACTCCAAACTTAAGGAATGGTTTAGATTGACTAAGGGTCAAATCATCAAATGGGATCACGAATGGAAACACAAGTTCAAACACGATGGGTTTAAGTTAAGTTGTTAAAGAATAATTTGGAAATGAAGTTAATAAATGAATATGATCTTTTGATCCAAATACCATGCTGATCTTTTAGTCAAAAAAAATACATAAGTCAAAAGTCAAAAAAAACATACAAATACATATGTCAAAAATAAAAAAAAATACATATATCAAAAATTCAAAAAAAATACATATGTCAAATTAAAAAAAAAAAGCGTATATTTCAAAACCCCAAACAAAAATGAATATTTCAAAATAACAAAAATATTTCAATTAGCATCTGCTTGTTGCATTTGATGTGTTTCATTCCTTTTATTTTCAGTGAGCATCCGTCTGCTTGTATGTTGCATTTTGCTTAAGTTTGATTATTCTCATTACCTTTGTTAATAAAGGCTATGCCCCTTGACCCTTCTACCAAGGATAGGATCAAGTAGTCGGTTACTTAACCAGGCAAGGGGCTAAGCCTGAACATATACTTAACATGTTTGTTCAAGTTGTATACAGGACACAAGGCATTGGTAAAGTTGGAATTCGAATAGAGAACAGCCAGAAACCTGTTTCTGTGAGTAAAAGGCGTCGAGGAGTACTGACGCGTTTCAAAGTTAAATGGCGTCTGCGCGACACGACGCGTTTCATCTTTTATATCATTTTCCCGAAATTCCATGTTTTGGATGTTTAAATTGAATACTTGTTTGGAATTACTAATGATTTTGATTGCAGAGAAAATATCAAGAAGATCCCACTGTGGGAGTCATGAAGTCCTGACCGTGGCTAAAAAGACGGTTATTTCTACCCCTGTACTATTCCATGTAATTATTTTGCATTCGCATTACTATATATGATAAATATTTATTAGAGCATATCAAGGACCTTGTGGTTTTGATGAAACTGGAATTTGAGTTCCCCTACAACAAAAACAGTGATAATTCCAGAGGATTCTTAATCGCACGGATAGGCCGTTGGATTGTTAATTAGTGAGGATGATGGTTCCACTTTTGTGAAACGATGCGTGGATAAACGAGCTTCGGCTTAGCACTGAATTACAAGAATTGGTATCTTGACTCATTAATGACAATTTAACAATATTATCCTTGATTAATTTATATTTTATTTGACTTTATATTTTTCTTTTAGCCCAGCATGCATCATGTAGGACTTTGAAATCATTGTAATAAGGATTAATTATTGATTAAGTTTCAGACCATTAATCAAACAATCTCAAACATGATATGAAATATTCCATTCTGAATTGAGTATCTTGATTATCTTTGAGGTTCGCTTGAAGATATCTTTGGAATTCTATCCTTGATTGGATTCTTTATCCAATATTCTTGTTTTCTTTTAAGATCCATCATGGCTGCAGCACGTTCACATTGGCTGGCAAACGCTCCCCATGATGAAACCTACAGTGTCTATGATCTGGGGTACTTCCCACTCCGAGGAGGTTGATCGACTTTATTTTATTTCCTTGTCTACCTCATCCAGACAGGATCGATTCCATTGATTTCTTTGAGCTATCTTCATTAATGATTTTGAGAAAAATTCCAATCATGTGATGTTAAGAGCGTGTCTCATCACACCTTGGCATCACCTTTTCAGTACATTCCATTTCATTTCACTCCCTTGCAAAGACGATGCCAAGGTGAGGCAGCTGTAGACACGCTAATTTTGACGTCATTTCGAGTAAATTTCATATCATATAATAATGCCTCATAATGGTCTGATAATTAATCATTAATTAATTTTTATTGATCTTTTTAAGTGTCGGGTTTAACAGACATGTTTAAGTTAATCAATTGAATTGATTTTAACTCAAATTTCAGTTAAAATATGAAAAAGTCTAACAGGCGTCTACCCATGTGGACGCTATTTAGAGTTTATTCGTACTTTAACATTTAAATTTGAATTTTAATTAATTGATTTATTGGCTAAAAGGCGTCTGTGAAGGTCGACGCGTTTTTAGGTTTCCTAAGCTATTTTAACTTCTCTTCCGGATGTTTATCCTTATCTTAATTAGGGTAAAAGACGTCTACACATGTGGACGCGTTTTAGCTAATAAAGATAAAGATAAGTTTTCCCGGATATTTATCCTTATCTTAATTAAATCTGAAAGGCGTCGGCCATGGTGGACGCGTTTTAGATAATTACAGATAAAGATGAATTAATCAGTAATTATCTGTCGATTAAGGTAGATAAATCCGAGATTTTTCTATGTTAATCGCGAACGCAGAAAATGCCTATAAATACCTTGCATATCAAGGAGTTAAAAAAAAAAGGAGAGAGAGAATTATTGAGCCTCAGCGTTATAGCAATTTAGAGATCGAAGCAACCACGTCGGAACGCCGGAGCGCTGCCATTTCCAGAAGTCGGCATCCCTCTTCAAGATCTTCATCTCTTCAAAGCTTCAACCAACTGGACTGGGCATAAGTTTTTCATATCTGAATTTCATTTTCATTCATTAGTTTCATTCTCTCATATTCACTTCATGCAACACACACCACATCATCAACTTTCCAAAACCCGTTTGTTCTAAAGGGGTTTCAAAGCCATTTAAACAAGTGAGTTGCTGTTTAAACATGTTTATAATCATGGTTAGCTTTGATATTATTTCTATTTAAATTCTCATCAGTATTTCTCCTTTACTTTTCTGTTTCTATCTCTGCTGCATTCAACAACAACAACAAGAAATCAAAAAGAGGGAAATCAAGCACAAGCCAGGAGAACTTCTGGACGATCCTCAACATTCAACAGCAAGAACAAAAGAATAAAGGGCTCTCTTTCTTCAGCCGGCTGAAGGAGGGGAACCAAGGATTCATTCTTCCGCGTTCAAACAGGTAGGCGATCAAACTTCTTTTGAAGCTTTTTAGTTAAAAGTTTCTGGCGATCACTGCACCTTAGTTGCATTTTTTTTAATAGGTTAATTTACCCTAAACAACATAGTTTCTCACATAAATCACACGAGCAATTTTCAGCACCTACAGTTATCAGGTCAGAATGGCTATATTAGTCTTTTCTAGGGTCTGAGCTGTGAGTTTGAATCACGTCAACTAGATGTAATGCAATCTGATACACGTCGAGCTATGTGGATACGATTTAGATGACATGAATGTGTGCCACATGGTGAACTCTGTTAGACCACTCTGATTGGCGTCTTAGATGGTTGACTCGTTTTGCAAATGGCATCAGCCCGACATGACGTGATTTGGGTCTTGTTGCACAGTAACGACCTACCCCATGGCACCCCTTGTGCGTGCACGGCGACGCATGGGGCATCATGGGGACAGGTCGCATGCAGGGGAGGAACTCCCTCTGCCACCTCTCTCCTCATTTCTCACCCTCTCTCTCTTCCTCCTCCACCATCCCCTTCTTCTTCCTCCTCCACCATCTCCCTCCTCTATTCCTCCTCTCCTTCATACCACCACCCGCTACCACATCGCCCTCTCTCCCTTACATGGCGACCGACATGTCGATAGGTGAGTGGCGTTGGTGGCAGCCTAGGTGGCTTAGCGGTACGGTGGTGAGGTGATAGCGAGATGAGAGGCAGCGGTGAGGTGTGGAGGACCGCGGGGCTCGCTGGTGGCTACAACGGCGAGAGAGGTGGCTTCCATCTAAGTGAAGGACTCCTACTCCATTAGGGGTTCGGAGGAGATTAAAATCCCGAGGTAGGGTGATGGTCCCTTTCTTATGTTCTCCTTCCTAGAATACATATTAGGGTTCTGGTGTATACATCTCCACGGTTTTTAAAGAGTTCTCATCTTCCTCTTCATGAGTATGGGTGGGGTTTACCTTTGGGTGCTACCTTCCTTTTGTGGGATTTAAGGGAGAGTGTTCTATGTATGTGTACTATGGTTTACAAAGGCATGCATGGTGTTGTTGTTTTGATTTCTTAGGAGTTTGAAAGCATGTTTTAGTGGTGAATTGCATGCCTAAGGGAGAGGTTATCATGGGGTTTTCATCCTGATGTTACTACTGATGATTTTGTAAGGGATTTTTGGGATTGATCTTGATTGTTTGGGGGCTGCCAAATGCTGCCTTTTAAGCCTCGATTGTGGACCCTAAATCGCATCTCAACCAAGTGACGAGATTTGATTCACGTCACTACCCAGGCGACGTGATTTAGGTGCTTAAGCCATGGCTGGAGGATAATCAATTTATTTGTAAAAATATTGTTTGGGCTGAATGGTGTCAACCATGCTGGACATAATTTAGATTAACTGTATTTTTACTATAAATTGATTACCAATGTTGAAAGGTGTCGAGCCCTGGCAACGTGATTTGAAAGGCATCAAACTAGCTGACACGATTCAAAAGAGAAACACAGTGGCCCTAGATCTTGCATCATACATGTGTGATGATATAAAATATTGCTATTCTTGTATAAATTATGTATTCTACTTTCCAGTATAATTGTTAGATATATTTCTATAGACTTGCATACTTGAGATCATTATAGGGATGGGTTGATGTTCCGTTTCTATGAGATTTGGACCTAGAGTGACGACGTCCCTAATAGTATACCCGATGCCGTCATGCACATTATGACCCTTAAGGCACAGGTCACAAGGTTAGTCCTGTTATGGAGTCAGAGCCTATTTCCAGGGCCCCTGAGAGATAGCCTAAATCCAGGTCTGGGGGAAACATGTTGTTTTTGGATAGTAGTTGTAGTGTACTTATGTGTACACTTGACTGGGGGCACATACGTCCTGTGTCACCGCGGTCTCTGGTTAGTCCCGTTTCCTTACTGCCTCCCTCTGTGAGATTCAGAGCCTTCAGAGGCAGACATGCGTGAGGGTTCATCGCGAGGTAAGATGTCAGTAGACGCACTCAGGCAAAGGAGTTTTAGAGTTTGTACATAATTTGACCGTTGTATTGTGGCTTTCGAGCCGTCGTGCTAGTGGGTGTACGTGTGCCTTTGTTACTCTTGTGACATGTGGCTTGGTTGTTTGGAGTAGTAGGAGCTGTCCGAGGGGTTCCCAACCTACTTTGGTGGGTCCGTCATTTCTCTAACGCTTTCTGGTGTGTTTTGCCTCAGTTGCAGTAGTGTAGTGTGGGTTACTTTACTTTAATGTTCACTTGCTATATCTTTGTTTAGTGTTGGGTGCTTGAGTGGGAGACAGGGATCACGGGATCCCTACTGAGCCTAATATTAGTGTGGTTCACTCTCTAGCTTTTCAAGTTTAATGTTCTGCAAAGTTGGATCGTAGTGACCTTTTTGAATGACGTACGCCAGTAGCTGCTACTTTACGACCTAGGATATGTCCCGCTATAGTTGTACTTTCTACACTTGCCTGTACTTTATTTTATTTATGTGGATTATGTATTTATTACTGGACTACACAGACTGTCTTATTTTATTTACTACTCACTTACTTATTTCTTTTAGTTCGTTATTTATAATATTTAGTCATCTTTAGCACTTACTTCTTTAGATGTGTTAGCTTTGAGACCCATGTGTAGACTTGAAAGTAATGATCTGGTACCCGAGCTACACCAGTTTTTGGACCGAGGGTGGTGGGTCATTACACCTTCCTTTCAATAAAATGGAAAAGACATAATGATTGTGAACCACTAAGCAACTAAACGTTGAAAATGGGGACTTGTTCTGGATGACATATGTCATGGGTATAGATTAATAGAAAATGGCAACATGCACCCAAACATTTGCAAGGATGAAGGCGTAGACTCAAACAAGATTTAAAAAATGACATAAAATATGTGTACCCTTTTTTGGGTAATAAAATATGTGTACCATTTCTATACAAGCATAAATAATGGAATGATGCTCTTCAAACATGTGAGTCTCCACATTTGATGCTCCTATCGATTGTAAGTTTGATATTGATATTAATAACAGAAGTTTAGTTAACTTTGCTAGCTTTAGTCTTCATATATTCATAAAATTTATTGTTATATTTAAATGTGTGTTAAACGCATTAGAATTCAATGTTTGCAACATATAAGACTCCTTATCTTCTTTCCTCACCTCAATCCATTTAATATTAATATTGTAGAGTTTAAAAATATCAAGATAAATTATGATATCAAAATTGATGTTATAACCAAATAAGACAAAATCTAATGATGCATATAGTTATACATAGGTCAATACCAATGTTTGCAAAATCATATATGTTCAAAATATGCAGTTTATGCATAGTTCAATATCAATGTTTGCAAAATCATACATGTTCATTATATATGGTTTTTACCATGTATATACACCAAGTAATGTCATTCTACAACATCTAAAATAAATAACAATATCTCTAATAAATTTTCAAGTGCAAAGATTAATAATTAAAGAAAAGTCAGTTCAAGTTATACTATTTCATAATTCTAAAAAGAATCCAAAACAAATAAGGATAAAGCAATGCCAAAAAAATGAAGTTTATTACAAAGTTACAGTAAGTTAACTCTCTCCTTCTATAGATGTTTTATGAAATAGAACCAATGCCTAAAGGAGATAAACAACTTTTTAAGCATCAAATTTATTTTTTCATAAGCACAAAAGAATCACAAAATAGCGTGGCTATGGCATTTAAGTTACTATATTCAATTGATTCCTTATTACTCTCTATTATATCTTAAAATATATTTTAGTTGACAAAACATGTGATAACTAGTCTTACTTAACTCATTTTCTCCTAACTGCATTTCAACATTGTACTCCAATAACAGTGATCTGACATTTATATCACAATGTCTCTTTCTTTTTAATCCAAGAGTCTTAATAGCACGTAGCATGATTAGCTACACACAGGAACTTCGCCTACACCCCACAATGGATAGACATAGACAGTTAAGATTTTTTTTTGAAGTTTTTTATAATTTTATTTTTCTTTCTTCATCCATTACCCATCTAAATTTTGGGCATTGAAGATTCCCTAACACAAGTCCAATCTTGACTTAAAAGTTTTCAACTGTACATCCAACAGTTTAAAAAGTAGTAACATGATATTTTTCATGTTGTCTTATTTGGGAAATGCATTCATGTTTTGTAACAATTGATTGCGAGAGATGCAAACAAGAATAACTAATGCATTCATTAGGATGTTGACAATGAGAAATTAGAACCGCAAATAGATCGAATTAGTTTGTAATTCAATCTCGACCACAATCTATAAAGCAATGTCAAATCTACAAATTTATGAATTAGAATAGTTGATGGGTCAAAAAGCTTCATTCACACTCTTTATCGATCTAGTGATCGATGAATCTAAATGGAAATCCAATCAAATATGATCAAATCTACACCTTCATATGGATTGAGTCATATTTCAAGTCTATAAATCTAATCCAATCTCATTCAACTTTTTATGAATTAATTTATTTAATAAATTTAATAATTATTATTTCTACAATTTAAAGAACTTAAACATGCTTCTATTTTTAGTTTATGTCAAGAAGTCTTTTATAGAGCTTCCCTCTGTAGACACCTTGATTTTGGGAAAATAAGGGGGGACGTTTCGGACGCCTACAACCTTCCTACTTTCTTCATCTTGCAACGCGGAATTAATGTTCTATCACCTTAGCGCATCTTGTCGCAGACCTGCGACTGCATATGATGCAAGCATTAAGTATTGAAAGAACCTATGGTTTAGCAATGTTGAATCTTTCTTAGATAAGGAAGGACATATACTCATGTCATATTGTATTCTCTCTCTACTATAGAGGTTCTATAAATATCTCTGACAAACAAAAAAGGATGGAAGTATTAGGCACAATTATGCACACAATAGTTGCATCTCGGAAGAAAGATGTTAGTCTTTGTTGCAGAACGCCAAATAAATCCAAAATGAGAGGCATTCTAAGTAAAAAAGGAAAAAAAATATTTTGAATCCAACCAAATGTTTTTTTGTTTGGTTTGATATGAAAAGGATTAATGTTTCAAAAATCGAACCGAAATGAATTGGGCGCAACCTACTAGTTATATAACTTCTTGAATGTACTTTGCAAAATCATCCAAAAGGATGTTTGGTTTGTTGAAGAACACTATAGAACACCATAAAGCATTATTTTGCAATACCTTATTGTAGAGGTTGAAAGGTACTTAGTCTATAGGTTGGATGAATGTGAGGATAAGTTGAAGACACGCAAAACTCTCCAAAAGAACCCCAAATGGCACTGGCCTCCTCTTTCCTACAAGGATCAAACAAGACAACCAGAGGGCCTCAGATACAATCTGGGTTAACCGTAAGATGTTAGAAGTTGTCCCCTGAGGGGGAGGAATCCTAGAGAGAAATGGCGTTAAGAGTGTGTTCCATATTAACTATCTTGCGGGGCAAGAGGGTTAAGGTTTTTATAGTATAATTCCTACCAGTGATGAGTGGCCATGTACCCCTATCACGGGGACACGTGCCAACTCCTTGGGTGTCACGCAGATGTCAAGTATGGATCTCTAGCTTAATGGTGTCGAATCTCCATATTAGTGGGGCCAAATAACCCTTTTTAAGAATGTGCTTCCATGTTAAATGTGACAGGCCAAGCTGCTTCGTATCTTCATGATAATGGGTGCTGCCATGATGACACTTTTTGCCTTCGAATGTCATGCGATAGGCTTTGAGTGTGGTCTACAATTTTGACATGTGTGTCAGTGGGTGCATGTGGGATGCCAAGAGACTACAGAGGACTACTCGACTCTCCGTAGTCAATTATCAGGAAGTTATGGAGTGTACTCCTAACCCAAAAGTGCTATATGTTGATTGGTTCCCTTTCGTGTTCTTGGGTTTAAGAGAAAATTCTTGAGATCATTATCACGCCTTTTTAAGGAATGTTGGCTATTGCAGGCCGTGCAACCCATGTTCTTCTACTATGTTTAGGGCCTCTTGTGCCTCTTCAATTTTTTATGCCTCCTTTATGGGTCTATTATGGACCTTCAGGAATTTTTTGTTCACTTAATTTAAATTTTTTTTAGGCCAGAACTATAGGAATCCCCAAGTCTAGTTTTTTTGTTTCTCATGGCATCATCGTCATGTGGATACTTTACAAATATTCTAGCAACCTGCGTCGGACTTTAAACTCTACACAAACTCACATCACTTTGAAAATTAGGTGATTAGGGCATTTTTAAGGTAAAACGAACAACAATTTAAAATATTAAATTTTAATTAATATTAAAAAAAATGTCTAAACATTAAATGAATTAAAAAAACACAAGTTTAACGCTTGACATGTTTTTGTGATGAGTAATACTTGCATTGCAGCAAGCTGAGTGAAATTGCAACAGGCGATCCCATTAGTCCACGTAGGTGGACGTCACATGAGTTGACAACTTTTTCCATAGGTGGGCTTGAGGAGCATTAAATATGAGTGTATGGTTCTGAACATCACAAATCTATGTGGACAAGACAAATACTTTGTGTGCATTATAAATACTATTTGTCACGTCTATGAAATATTTATCATGCTTAAAAAGTGTTTGTCATTTCTACACATCTGTATATAGATTTTTGGACATGACAAATATTTTATAATAGACATGACAAATAGTATTTATCACCCCACGATCTATTTGTGATGCTCACATACACTACCACACCCATAACCTTGCACCCGCATTTAATACTCCTTAAGCCTACCAGTAAAAAAAGCTGTGAGCCCATGTGACGTCCGCCTGTGCGGACCAATGGGATTACCCATTGCAATTTGACTCGGCCCGCTGCAATGTGCATTACTCTTCTGTGATTTACTATTTGGGCTGAAATCGGTGTCTTGATTACCCATATTAATCCAATAAGAGAACCTATTAAGGCGTGCTGTAACTCCTGCGGGCCGTTCAGCGACTAACGTTAATTGGACGCATTGTAGCTGCAATACTAAACATTACAACAATCATTTCTCAGCTTACAGTTCAAGAAATAGGAATGGCATCAACTTAACTTACTGCATTGTCCAGAACAACGCATGGTGCAATCTCGCAGTAATATCCATAGTTAAGAATTATAAATGTTAGATTTTATTAATATTTATTATATGTGTATTTATATATAAAAAAATTCCGAATCACGAGGAGAATAAAATACCACTTTGAATCCTCAGCAAGGTTCTGACGGCTCGTCGTCCTCACATCTCATCTACTTTCACGGGGAAGAAACAATGGGAAGCTTGTAGTTTCAGAGACAATTAAAGTGATGTTCAGTATATTGTTAAATGACGTAAACAACTACATATACAATATAGTTTCTGGTAAAAAACATATAAAATATAGTCAATTACCTGGATTTTAATAGTGTCTCTGCCATTTTGACAGGGACCGATGTAAATGGAACAACAACCCCACACGTCAGGTTTGAGTCTGGGAACCCACCTACCTGATTCCTACCCATCCGATACCAACTGGGCTAAAGAGCTCATCAGTAATGAATAATACCTGCTGCAACGCCAGGTGTACGGCAGCTGCACCACCTAACAGCGCAACTAAACCATTTTTTTTTTTGACTGTTTTGAAGACGGGCCTAACATGTGCCATATGTTCGTACAACCTGATCCCTAATATATGACTGATTTTTGTTTTAAATAAAAACCATTGTTGGGCTGGACTCATTAAAGATATTTTTTTACTATTCATTAAACTTGATTTTTAATTGTTGAGTAAAACTCACTTTATTTTATTTTTCAGTCTTTTAAGTCCAAACTCACCCCAAAAATCTTTTTTTACTATTCCTTTGGACTCGATTTATGATTTTTAAGATTTTTTGGAATTCAGATCGGACAGTACGGACATTTAGGGTGGCGGATTTGGGCGGACCTAAAAAAATATATATTTTCTCTTTTACTTGCAGCAAGTCGGACTCTTAGTTGTTTAGAATTATTTGAGTCGTCTGATTAGAGATCGAGCTATACAAACATGCAGGACTAACTGTGCAGCTACACTCGGCAGCGCAACAAGTATATGGTCAACCAAACCAACACTTGTTTTACTCTGATTTCAATTTCAAACCAACACAACTGTAAACCAAACAACATTCCACAGAACACCACACGCCACCTCAAAATCACAATTTTTAAGGCAGTTGAGAATTAACAAAGTAAACTTTGCTGCAATGCCAGTGATATGATGACATCATCAAAAGCTCTATGCATTAATCTAAGGATGAAATATGAATAAAAACCAAAAATCTAGATAATAGTTTTACATTTAAACAAGGTTTTGATTCTAATAGTCACTTACTTTCTCTATGAATGATGTGGCATGTGTAGAAGCCATCTTCTACCTCCATTTTAGATTTTTCCCATAATCAAAAGCTTTTTAGACAATAGGAGAGTTAGCAGTCTCCGAATATCGATTTAAACATCAATTTCCTAAGATGAGTATAGGTGATTCCCCGTACAAAGAGAAGCAAGGCAGCTTGTACTATCTATGCCAGTGTCTCTGAATAACATCAAAGCCTTCTAACAGAAGATGCAGTGGCGAAAGCTATGCCATCCTAAAGACCGATTGGGCCGGGAGAGGCGATGCCATGAGATTTGAGTCGAAAGAGGATATCCTTTTTACTCCATAATATTAACTCAGATTTCATGGAGGGAAATCACCCCTGATAAGGCAATGACAAACATCGGTCTCTATCATCAATATTTTCATTTGAATATATTGAATGATGGAACTAGTGCAAATGAATCACAAACAAGAGAACAAGCACAAGAAGTTAAATTGCCATTAATTAACATTAACAGTATTAGATAATTGATGTCAACTAAATTAAAGGAGAAGATGCCCCACAATCAAATAGTGGGGAGACTACACCAAAACCAGAAGCCAGGAGATGAAGATGGCACTTAAGGAATAGGCAGCCTTACAATTGAGCAAGAGTTTTCACATTACTGCATGGACTGGAAGCGTTTCATGATGATGATGGTCATGTCCATGTACCGTTGTGCACAGTTTGTTAGGCAGCTTGTTTCGCTGGAGCTGAACTTGCTCCCTGGAGTGCCAGTGATGCACTTGTCCCAGCAAACATTTGTAAGCTTCGCCACCATCTCGCTGACCACAGCCTTCTGTTTCTCTTGCTGCACATAGTTTAGTAACTTTGTTAACACTAAGATATCATTCTTCAGTAAAATCAAAACTGAACCAATACCGATGCGTTACCGATCTAAAGGGTAAACAACGTTCATTATCTCCGTGACCAAAAAGGATTTCCTAACTGCAGTTCTAAATTTATAAGCTCAGCTACTAGGAATTTAACGCGGTGACTTTCATCAGCAACAAACGATACCCCAACAATAAATAAAGAATTAACAGTTGAATGGGAGCATAAATGTTTTAAATAAATGTTAAAGGGACTCAAACTTGAAAATGTTTGCTGTTACCTTCTTTCCACCTATGGACTGCCTCAGATAAATGTTAAGGGGTTCTCTCTCGTTTTTTTGTAAACACATTCAAGTATTCTACAAACCATTACACCTTTCTGAGGTCCTGTCAGGAACCGAGAAACAATTTGAATGATTTGCAGTACCTCAGGTACACCCAATAAGCCCCGATTCCCCATATAAGGTTAAAATTAAGGCATAGCGTGTGAGCTTAAGCTTTGGTAAACATATCATCAATTAACTCACTTAAGACCCCAACCCAAACTCACTCATCAACGTACCTTCAATTCCAATGTTTAGCAAGCAAACACCTGATCACAGGAAAAGAAACAAGAAAAAGGGAATGAAGAAAAAACAAAAAGAGACAAGAAAGGCACCTTGATGGTGGGAATATTATTCCCTCAACCACTTCTGAATCAGGCCGTAAAAACCATCATGCAGGATTTCCATTCTTTTCTACATAAATAGTCTAAAAACCATCATACAAATATTTTCAACATACAACTTCTCCATGATGCACGATTCATGAAGATTGATTGAGCATACCACTCACTCCCTCTACCATAAGAAATTACCACCACCTCTGCAGAAGAAGACTACAATTAACTTTTGAAATGAACCAAATGCCTTGCTGGACTTTCTCAATCTACAGTGTATATATATATATATATATATGTACATGTCATTTTCACCACTATGGAAATACTGATCTTTTGACACAGCCAGATGATAGACTATGTTTTTTTTGTGAGAAAGATGTGGACTGTACCACCAATCTTATTGAAAACAAATATAGGAAATACAATCAATAGGATAGGAGAGGTTCTTATCCATAAGAAAAAATAATAAAGAAACTTCAAACAAACTTAAGAACCTTCTACCAGGATTCTGCTGTGATACTCGATGTAAATTTTACTTCCCGAAAATACAGCATCATTTCTTTAACGCCAAATACTCCAGCAAACTGAGTGAGGTAAAATGCCAAGGATATCATTCAGATGTCATTATCGCTTTGAGATCCACAGATGCTTGAAAAAAATACCACATTTCCATAGCAGTTTGGAAAGTAGTCTGAAATTGGAGAAGATTTCCAAAAGATCTCCACACATGTTGACTCACTGTGCACATAATCATCAAATGATCCACATCCTCGGCATCGATACCACACAAAGGGCACGAGGTGTCATTATCATGGGCCCATCTATTATGACCTTAGTAATGATTCTTTTTTCAAAAGTCAGCTACATAAAAGTCCTCACTTTGACAGGGGACTTTATCTTCCACACCTCATTGTATTTCAGATATTTTGGGAGATCACCTTCAAGTATAGAATAATAAGATTTGACGAAAAAATCATCATTTAGCTTGGCCCCAAATCATCTTATCGGGAGCACTATCATCCATCAATAGAATAATAAGATTTGACTGAAAAATCATCATTTAGCTTGGCCCCAAAGAATCTTATCGGGAGCACTATCATCCATCAATAGAATAATAAGATTTGACTGAAAAATCATCACTTAGCTTGGCCCCAAAGAATATTATCGGGAGCACTATCATCCATCACAACTGCATGTAAACTGTTCATCAAATTAGTATATTCATCCAATTCATCATCCTTCAGATTTCTTCTTAACTGAACAAACCAATGAACATGTCCCTGTTCTATTACAACACAATCAAGGGAAGAACCATTAACAGGCTCTTATACTCTGGCAAAGGATCAGACTGCGATACTTTTAAACTTTCTTCCAACGTACCTATGCCTTTCTCTCTATTCATTAGCTTTGGATTCCTGATGATATTTATTACAAACATTCATCTTGTAATGTTATTGATAAGTTATACATTTCTCCTTAGCCTAGGACATAGATATTTCCCCTATCGACATCACTACCTGCTTTACGGTCCTTTGCCAGAACAAACATTTTCGTACATGGGATCAAACAGTGGGAGATTCCCCCACCCTCCCCCATATTATCATGGCATCTACAGGTGTTGAACACATGGGATTGCTACCTGGCAACATTGCAGGCAAATTACCCCACATTAGATAACTGTTCGAGTCACATCCTTCCTGTAAGCAACTCTAAAGATAATGAAAATAAATCATTAAATGTGTTCTCTTACCAGCAGTCCTAGAAGAGAAAATCCTTTAGGGCTGTGCATAATTTGGCTCAAACCAAAAAACCAAACCGAACTAAGTGATTCGGTTCGGTTAGATTCGGTTTGAGATTAATTTGTGAAACCGAACCGAACAGAAAAACCAAATAAACTGATTTTTTATAAAAATATATATTATATTAACATTATATACATAAACATTTCAATATTTTAGTATCATATACATATATATCTATAAATGTTTTAATATTTTAGTCTCATATACTTATTTATGTATAAATATATACAATTTTAATTTTAATTTTAAATGTATATAAATACATTTAACATGAATATAATACAAAATTTCGGTTTGAACCGAACTGAACCGAAAATTTTCTCTCGGTTCGGGAGGTGAATTCGGTTCGGTTCAGTTTGGAGAAATCTCCCCCAAAACTTAACCGAACCGTGCATAGCTCTAGAATCCTTTACAATTTTCTACATGTACTTTCAAGATCACCAATACGCAGTAAGGAAACCATCTAGAGTGTTCACTTTCCACCAATTCCTCCTAAACATAACACTTTCTACTGCTATTCCCTTTGGAGTCCAAGAGGACAATCATCTGGGAGTCTCTTCTGTCAAGTGGAACTCCACCTCCTACTCCATCCATAGTACTCTCCAAATGTCGGATAAAGTACGTTCCTCCTTTAGAAGGTAGACAACTAACAAAAGAGAAGAATTACTTCATTATTATCCTCAATTCATCTTAACAAATGTATTATTTCTTGAATTACCTCCTGTGGTTTTTGTTCCCACTCCAAAAGCTGAGCATTCTCAGATACTCTATCATTGCAGCCTTATTCCAAAGATTGCATTCACCAAAGATCCAGTTGACAAAGGATGTGTCCTTGAAAAGGATCTTTGATCTTTTCAAGAATAAAAGAATGCTGGGAAATGGCAGATAAAGGATGCTAACAGAACAACTCCCAATCCCAAACAACTAGAGGTACTCTTATCCTCTCACAAAGATCTGAAATTAGCGTCCATCATCAGTAAGCTCTTCAATTTATTTATGCAATGTTCACCTCCACTTACCATGAAATAATACTCTTTACAATAGCCTTGTTCTAAAATTACAGCCAATTATAAGGAAAGGAACCATCTTCAGGTCTACACCTGCATTCATTCTGTGGACCCATATTTGTTGACACTGCAATGCTTAATCAACATTTTCAATACCCAACTTCTGATTGCCTCTCACATTTCAGTTCCTTTGGTTCGCTTTTCTATTATGAATTTTCTGGAAGGAACCTCTAATAGTCACTAGAAATCTTGAAAGAAGAAAGGCAGAGAACCCGTCCAGCCCTTGGGGTTGTAGTTCCCAGAGATAGAAAGAGCCCAGGTTCCATGTCCCTCTGATGATGTGCAATAAAAAATATAATTGTCATAATCTTAAAAACCTTTTATAAATAAGATGATTTTCTATATTTTCATACCTGTTGAGGGAGTCTTTCTAGACTTCTTGTTGAATAGACAACACCTGTCCCTTATGGATGACTGAAACTATCTATCTTTTCCATTAACAGAAAGAACAAAGAAAAAAGCACACTCCAGGTTGACACTGCCAAGCATGATCTCCTTCCTCCAAACTTTTATTTCCAGTCCCTTTCATGTTTACTACCACTGCAAGTCACCACACACAAACCACCCCTCCACCCCGGCAAAACAAAAGGGAAAAAGAAAAAAAAAAACCCATCTCTGCTGTTGTCTGCTTGCCACGGATAAATCCCTCACCTCCCTAATAGCTGACATCTGTGTGCAATGTCAGTAATTATCTGAACTGTTAACAAGGGACTTGGAGTCGCAGTTCTTAAACAAATCCACTTCCAATTAGGGATTATCATGCCTGATTCAGACAAAACCTAAAACTACTGAATCCTGCATCCAAGTTTTGGTTGGACACTGCTGAGATGGTCCTCCAATTTTCCTTGAAACACAAGGTTTCCCTCTGGGCAATGGAAAGTTTCACAAAATGTAATTTTAATTATTGGTCATACCAAGCTAAAGCAATTTTATGGTATGGAATTTCTTATCGTAAGAACGTTGTGGAGTTCAAAGGAAGCTCCTTAGTAATCCTTATGACACATTCTTCCCATCAGAAATGTATAAGAAATAGAACTTGAAACATAGAATTCTTAGCAAATATTACCAGATACAATTCTTTCACTGCAAAAATCTTACATTATTTTTTCCCATATAACCATTAGAAACGAATGAAATACTATCTCATACCTAAATGAATGAAACTGAAGCTGAATTATTTGTTTCTTCAAAGGCCTCTGGAGTCAATGTCACAATTGCCTACCATGTGTAGAGCCTTCTATTAACATTACCAGGTCAAGCCCTTAGACCTACTCAGAAGTATGAATCCTGATTCTCTGGTTACAGAAAGAACTTTCCCCAAATCAGATGTTTCTTCAACCTTTATCTCAATGATTTGTGATATGAATACATACTAACCTACCATTAATGAATTTGTGGTACCAAACAGTTTCAAAGAAAAATTAATAACCTGTATACTGAGTTGACTGAAGAATTTTCTTTCCATGAAAATTTTCTTTTAGTCCGGTAATCATTGGAAGCTACTTTTGAAGTTAGTTGACACAAGTACACCGAACATTTCACTTAAATTCATCTATACAGTTTAATATTTCTTTAAAACTCATCTCCTCTCTGTGCCAAAAAACTTGTCATAGATGCATATTGATAAGAAAAAAAGTCATGAATGGGTCTAACTTATAATTGTGTAAAATTTCACATTGTTTTATTATTAAATTTGGCAGTTTAACTTATACAGTATATTAAATCCATTGTCATGGCTCCCTTAGGAAGGCATACTTCAGAAAATTAAATTTTACTATTTGTAATAGGCGAAGGAAGCACACATACTATCGATGCGCGAGGGAAGATTCCCCTGGAATTTCAATGCCTTCAGAAAACATAAATTTTAGCATGTGTAACAGGCAAGGAAAGTAGATACTTCATACTTGTACAAGTTAAAGGAAATATCACACTCGCCTCTTTCCAACAAAACCACCTTTCTCAAACCTTTAGGATCTTTTTGGTACAATGTAAACTACATTACATGCATGGCTTTTCCCGAACAGCCGATTATAACATGGATGCCAAAATCAGGATTTGAAGATTACTAGCGAATGTGTTTCTTGGTTGTCTGAAGTCTTTGAATCGCCAAACAATTCACTGAACAGCTTTTCTTGAAAGCCTGTCCATGCAACAAATTTTACACTGTACCCAATTTCACCCTTATGCTAGCTATGAACCTCTCTATAAATAAATAATATCCCAAACAAAAGGGAAGAGGCGAGAACCCAAATGTAAAGGTTTACACAAAAAATTTGACACAAAAAAATCCCTGACAAATAACGATGCTTTTTAACAGGTCTCAGAATGTTCTCCAAAGATTCCTGCACGGTTACATCAATACCGCTCCTTCCTAATTACCATAACAGTCCTTTCAAAAAAAAGATTACGGTAACAGAGAAAAGACCGCAACAGCTCATATATATATGTAAGACAGACGTATGATACCAAAGAAGACGTTGAATAGCAGAAATATTAGATTAGCTGAAAAAGCGGGCTACAACAGGGTAAAGCATCAAGACCGTAATTTTTTTTGGTTTCAACACCCATATTACCTACTATTCTCGTCAAATAGGCAACTAAATACTTACCACTCGAACAAAGAAAAGAGATAAGTGGCATGGTGGGGTGTGACGGCGATATGTATGAGATACTCGAATCAAAACTTTTTTTTTTTTTCCAATGAGAAGGAGGGCATCATCCTGATGAGATACTCGAATCAAAACTTCTCTCTCTCTTTTTTTTTTTTTTAAATGAGAGGGAGGGCACCATCATCGTGATGAGGAGTACCTCTAGAAATCGCTGCATCTCCGGCGAGTTCAACGACGACGAATCCATACTTGTCAGATGATCTGCTTCGCCTCCGAGTCGCAGAGAGACTTCCAAACCCTAACAGCCGCGCCGCGCCAACACAGAAGCACCCTTCACTGCGCTTTCGATGTCAAGCATACCCGATAATCTGATTATCCGACCTGACCTTTAACGGATGATAATATTTGAGATTTTGCAAATCTATTCAAATGTTCAAAAAAGTTTAACTCTTATTCACAGAACTAACGATCTTATTTTTGATCCTCGTGTATATTTTTCTTGAATTATTAAATTTAATATTTAGATAAAAATTACTTCTATTTAAAGAATTCTTTTTGACTGACATATTGTGCCAAAGAAAGAGATACAGAGATAGACGGAAAGAGAGAGAAAGAAGATCAAGGAAAGAATAAGAATATTTGAACTTTTTTTTAACTTTGTTAAAAAACTAAGACTAGATAAGGGATTTTAACAGATGTTGATGGTAAAGCACTTTTATATGTATTGTGATGCAATATAGTTAGTGAAAGTTATATGAAAATAAGAATACTTATCTACAGATAAATCTAACAGAGGCAACATTTACAAATATCCCATCATATTTTTGCCACCATGGAATTCAATGACTGATATCGAATGATGGTCGTTGTAAATTTAACGAAAACTTATTAGAATAAACAATAAAGGTTCAAGATTTTTTAATAGGGGCACTATAAACTCAAAATAACTAAAACAAGCACTTGTCTCCGATTCTATATCCGGAAGAGACAAAATCCATATTTTTCTAATACACTATAAAAATTACTTTTTATTATCCTAAATCATATGTTATATGACTTTTATAATTATTATAAAGGGCCTTTATATCTCAAAATATCATAGAAGGTCATTCCTTGAAAATTTAATATCTAAAAGATATATTTTTAGATTATTAAAATGGTGCTAATATACCAAAATAGCACAACAAGTTAACTAGTTTATAATTTCATTCTATAGGAGACAAATTTCATCACTCATGAATGTTTCGTTAAAAATAAAAGAAAACTAGTGCGTCATGCGCTGACTAGTGGATCAAGTTTTGTGCCATTTTAATTGTTACTTTTTAATTCTTATAAATATTTATATTTGAAAAGAAACCCTTGTGACATGTGTATTTAGGGTTGACTCTAAGAAACTTATTCTTCCTTAGAAATAAGCTCTTATAATTTACACTTCTTAGAAAGAAGAAAATAGAACATAAGAATTAAAAATTGTTAGATCTAAATTTAATGGATTCAAGACTAAATATGCAAAATATAAGTACTTTTCTAATTTGATAATTTAGAGGGTCTAAAATTTAAAAAAAACCTATAGAATTGATTCCAATGCCATCAAATGAATTTTTATTTTTATCCTACATTTCTACATGATAAAATAAAAGGAATTTTTTATATCAATCCACAAAGTATAATAAATTGGAAATAAATCTTTGTATCTTGAATATTTTGATATTAGTCCTTATATACTTAAAGTTCTTAGTTTTAAATCCTTACCATTAGTATGTCGGTCTTTATTAAATCTCCCATAGTTAAATCTGTAATGCCTCGAATCCGGTGTCCAGTCATATTTGACTTTCGACAGAATTCTGAAATGATATAGGTACAGAACATAGTATATACATAACGAAAATGAAAGATTAAGAGTCCACAAGGCAAAACAAATAGTCATCCATCGCAAATTTCAATAATAATAAACCAACACGATCTAGAAAAATCTCAAAATAAACAACTATATCTGAATAACATAAGCAACTTCTCTCAACTCCTTAGGGTCTCACAATTACATAACAGACTCAAATACTCTTATTACATCAATCTATTAAAATGAAAAGACTCATATAATTACAACTAACCGCGAATCTAATAGACTTCAAACACACATACTCCTCATGATTAGAATCAAAGTCCGACTCTCTGACCACCTCTCCTGAAAAATTATCTAACAAACTTACTGAGTACAAAATTTAGTAGGCATCATCTCCTCTATGGATTAAATATATAATAACTGAAATTCACACAGTAATCTTATCATATCATAAACAATTTATAATGTTATATATAGATCAAATAAGAGAATGATATAAAACAAGATCTTATATATATCTCACATTAAATCAGATGTATTTTCTAATAATATGAAACAAACATGCTAATTCATAATACTTATCACATATATCAAACTTTCTTACTTTACTTGAGGACAAACTACTAGTTATAACCATATCACATAATTCTTCCAACACATAGAGAGATAGTATATGGCTCAAAATATAACTAGTATTATGTAATCAAATTATTTTAAATTTTAGATTTTTAAAAATATTATATTATAAAATAAATTTATAATATCTTTAAATAAATTCAAATGATTCATATATGTGTGGCAAATTATCATAATTTTATATCTTAATCGGACAAGCATTCTAACCACAACATAAGGAGTCACACATACATATACTGAGTATTTAGGCAATAGTAACAAGTCTTGGTTATCGCATAATTGACGATCACACATATTCCACCAGTACACCATGCAGAAATAGGTTTTATGGATTTTACTCATTACCTTTGGGTCACATAATATCCTATCCAATAAGAACGCTTATATTAGATCGGGCCACATAATCTCCTTAAGATGACACTGTCCATATCCCACATATTAAATTAGATGGCACATGTCTTATAGAAATTAAAATTCATCATAATCTGAAATTAACATTAATCATATAGCTAATGATGTACATATATAAAAATAATATCTTTTAAAATAAAATAAGACATTTTAAATAAACATGATGTTCTACTATATAATTTAATATACAACTAATTCCAATAGATCATATATACATGAAAAATAATTTTAAAAATTTTTCAATTTTTTTAATTAAAAAGATAATTTTTACATGCCAAAATCTATTTTTTAAGGCTGAAAATTCATTAAATATGATGCATATTAGTAGAAAAAATTAAAAATTCACCAAACTGGTAAAACATGATAATTAGACTATATTACCATATTTGCAAAATTTTACTAAATTCAGAGATTAAATGAGTATTTTCAAAATTCAAATAGAGAGTTTAAACTTTAATCAAATTTAATAAAAATGAGAATTAATTTTTTAAAAATTATAAAATTTTTCAATTCATTAGATGTCATTAAACAGACTTATGCTCAAAGTTTCAAATCATTTGGATTACAAATAACTAAGTTATAAATATTTAAAGATCATGTAGATTAAAAGCTAAGTTTTAAAAAATCTGAACTAGACGGCCAACTAGACTGTTGTTCAGTATACTGGATGGGTAGCAATGCTGCCGTTCAGTACTGTAGATGCTCAGGGTTATTGTCGTCCGTAAGGTTCTTCTAGACAGAGTGCAGCAAAATCAAATTTTCATGAATAATTCGCATATCTAATCTAAATTCAGATCATAAACATAAAGAACATGATTTCAGATTTTCGTTTTGACTTTTGAAATAAAAATATATTTTTTAAATTAATACAAATTAATTCATATTTTGGAGAATCATTACGTACCTTTTACACTAAAACCTAAATCTGAAATCTGCCGAGAGATCTTAACTCCCAACGAGAATCATCACTTCTTAGTCGTCCTCCTCGACCTTCAATGTTCCTAGAAGGCAAAAGAATCATGAAATTATAAGCTATCCTTAAGAGAAACCTTCATCTTCTTCTCTTTTTTCAAGAACATGAAAAAAACACCCATGTTTCACAATACAGAACGACAGTTAGGTTTAACCACATCTCCAACCTCATATTTATATAATTAACATCCAACTTATGATCCAAAAGAACATCTACAAATCACCTTTAGCTCAAATTAATCCTCCCTTCTATGAAATAGAGACAATCTGACTCTAAATTAGACTCCTATCTGGCAACTCTTCATTTCTGAACTGAACTTTCAATTTTTTGATCTAGTAAACGAACGAATCAGAAAAAAATGGTCTTCTACAAAACTATATATCTCTTTGAGTTCTTTCTAATAGTATCAACTACACCAAAATTCAAGACATACACTACAGTTATTGCCAAAATACTGATCTACTATCCTAAATATCTGAACCAAAAAAATTTCTCTAACTTAATGGACTAAACCACTTATAAAACTAAGTTAATGGGCTTATTCAATTAACCATATTACACTCTATCTATCTCTTTAATTATTATTATCATTATTATTTATTTATTTATTATTATTTCTATTTAGAAAAATACTGGGTATTACATCTTCTTTCCCGTAAATAAGTTTCATTCTCGAAATTTACAATGCAAGTAAATATAGTATCACTTACCAGACAATTCTGGATATCTCTTCTTCACATCTTCTTCCATCTTCCATAGAGTAATACCTCTAAAGAACTTTGACTGTAGGAATTTTCTTAGTCCTTAGCATCTTGCTCCTTGCGATCAAGAATACAAATAGGCTTCCCTTCATATGACATATCCAGTTGAATTTTTAATGGCTCATAATCTAGTATATGAGATTATCAGCAACATACTTCATCAACATGAAAACATAGAATACTAAGTGAACACCAGACAGATCCGGTGGCAAAGCAAGCTTGTACGCAACATGTCCAACACACTTCAAAATTTCAAATAGACCAATATACCTTGGACTCAACTTTCCTTTTTTGCCAAACCTCATGACTCCCTTGGTCGGTGAAACTTTTAAAAAAATATGATCTCCCACTTTAAACATCAATTCCCTTCGCTTATGATTAACATAACTCTTCTGTTAATTCTGAGCTATCAAAAGTCACTTCTTGATGACATCAATCTTATTTGAGCAATTCTATACAAGTTATGGACTAATCAACCTTTTCTTTTCAACTTTTTCCTAACACAAAGATGATCGATACGATCTACCATACAAAGTCTCATACGGTGCCATACTAATACTAGCATGATAACTATTATTGTAAGCTAATTTAATCAACTTCAAATGATTAACCTAGTTATCTTTTCACTCATGCTACAGGCTCTTAGCATATCCTCAAGTGTTTGAGTCGTTCTCTTAAATTGTCCATCTGTCTGCGGGTGGAACGTTAAACTAAACTTCAATTGTATACCTAAAGCTTCTTGAAGACTCTTTCAGAGCCTCCTTATAAAACGGGCACCACGATCTGAGATAATAGACACTGAAACTATATGCAACCTCACAATCTCCTCAATATACATCCGAATCAACTCCTTCAAAGAAATCTTCTTATAATTAGAAAATTAGCAAACTTAGTCAATCTATCTGCAATCGCTCAAATAGAATCATACTTCTTCCTGGTCAATGGTAATTCTGCCACAAAGTCTATAGTAATGTGTTCCAATTTCCATTCTAGAATATCTATGGCTTGCATCAGTCCACCTGGCCTTTGATGTTCAATCTTCACCCATTGACAAGTAAGACATTTGGAGATAAATTCTGCAATATCCTTATTCATGCCAGACCATCAAAAATTTCTTTTCAAGTCCTTATACATCTTGATACTCCCTAGGTGAATAGAAAATTGGGATTTTTGAGCCTCATTCAACAATTTCTTTTTCAGCTCCTTATGTTGTGGGAATATACTACTTTCCTCGAAATCTGATAACTCCATCGTCATTCTAAAAAACATCGACCTTACCAATCAATTCTTGTATCTTAAGGTCTTGCTTTTGAGCTTTCATAACTCTTATAATCACAGGTCTTCCTGCCAACTGAGCTAGAACACAATATTCACCTTTAACTTCTGGTCTACAATCAACAACATCTTTAAGTATCTCCTAATCTCTCTGCAAAGACAAAGCCATAAATTTCTTACTTAAAGTATCAACGACCACATTGGCCTTACCAGGATGATAATTTAGTGCAAACTTATAAATCCTTCAGAAATTCAACCCATCTTCTTTATCTAAATTAAGCTCCTTCTGTGAGAAAATGTATTTCAGACTCTGATGATCAATAAAGATCTCAAACTGCACTCCATAAAGATAGTGTCTCAAAATCCTCAAAGCATGAACAACACCAACTAATTCTAAATCATATGTCAGATAAATCTTCTCGTGATCCTTCAACTAGCGTGAAGCGTAATCTATAACCTTCCTATTCTGCATTAGCACACAATCCAAACCTTTCTTGAAAGCATCCGTATAAACAATAAAACCATCTAACCTACTAGGCAATATCAAAACTAGGGTAGTAGTAAGTCTTGTCTTCAATTCTTAGAAATTCTACTCACATTCCTCAGACCATATGAACTTGATACCCTTCTTAGTAAGCTTGGTCATTATAGCAAGAACATATGAAAACCCCTTCATAAAGTGCCTATAGTAGCCTGCCAAACCTAGAAAACTCGAAATATCTGAAGCATTCTTATGCATTTCCCAAGAAAGCATGGCTTCAACCTTAGCTGGATCTATAGATACACCATTCTTGGAAATCACATGACCAAGAAAATAAACTTGCTCTAACCAGAACTCGCACTTACTAAACTTAGCATACAACTGATTCTGCCTCAATAGTTCCAAAACAATTTGCAAATGCTCCTTGTGTGCCTCAATACTCGGAGAGTAAATCAACATTTTATCAATGAATACCACGACAAACTGGTCGACATACAGCTAGAACATCCTATTCATCAGATTCATAAAAGTAGTAGGGGCATTTGTCAGTCCAAAAGGTATAATCACAAACTCATAATGCCCATATATTATCCAAAAAGTAGTCTTAGGTATGTTTTCATTCTTGATCTGCAACTGATGATACCTTGACTAAAGATCAATCTTGGAAAATTACATCCCGGATCCAGTTTAGTTTTTTTTTTCCTCGGAATCCGACTACGTAATCTCAGAACAAATTCCACCATAACAAACAAATATGAGAGCTAAACAACCATAAGACGATTTAAATAAATGTCATAACCATCAACTAATCCAAAGTATCCAAATATAGCCAATACCAAAGTTCAAAAATTACAATATCTATCAATTGTCTATAAATTCTCAATCTCACCAAATAAAGAAAATACATCAATCTCTTATTATCCCTATTATATATAGTAAATTTTACAAATCACGTTATACAATTATACTAAACATGATCTTACACAGTTCTACATATATCTCAAATAAGAACATGATATAAAATATGGTCAGATATAAACTTATCAAATCAAATGTGTTTTCTAATAATATAAATAGATCAACTAACATATAACATATATGACATGATCGAATTCATATCAGACATATCAAGTTCTACTAGTTATGATCAGAACGTATCACATATTGAATAGAACATATCAAATTGTCAGGGCGTTACGTATCGCTGTCTCCTGAGCATATTTCATATCAAATAGTAAATATCATGGCGTAGTAGGCTATCAAATCAGATTTCTTATCATGGATCATATAGTTAAGACAGATTCATATGATTGCAAAGGGATAGCTAAATAGGATGATCAAAAGATTCAAATGACTAAGCTGAATTTAAATAAACATATAGAGCAAAGATTTCAGATTTACGTGTCAATTAAACATATCAAATCAAGTCATAACGGACATACACTCAAACCATAATATAATGAGCCAAATAAAAGAAATACCAAAGTATCTAGGCAAATGATACAAAGGTCTTGATCACTGCGCAGAACCGGGATGTCTAAGTCCCACCCAACTCCAAACCGCCAAGGCGTTACGTATCGTCGTCCCCTAGTTTTAGCTGGCCGAAAATCAGGATTCCACCCGTTTGCTTTCGAGTTCCAAACAAAATACCATATCCAATATAGATGTTTATAATAGAATCCAGCCAAATATTTCCTTAAGATGGCAATGTCCAAGTAAAGTCAAATAATTATAGCACAATCAGATTAACATATATCAAATGATGACAAAAGAAGAGCATAGATCTAAAAATTGAATTATCAAATTAATACGTACATATAAGATTTAAAATATATACTTTTATATACAAAATAGCTACTTAGAGAGTCATCATAGTCATATATATGGATAATCAGAATAAAGTTGATCAAAATAGGTTTTTGGATAGAAACGATAGTCAAAGGAATTTTTTTAGAATTTTCGGAATAACAAACATATTTTTTAGCCATCAAAACTAATTTTCAGAGCTAACAAATTAATAAATAGACCGAATAATATCAAATAGGTTCATAAAATTATCAAACTTGGAGAACATATCAAAAATGTTATATTTAAAGTGTGGACAAACTTTCATCAATTTATGGACTGATTTGGTATAATTTTGGATTCTCACTTTGATTCGGGAAATCCAACTTAAATAGAATTCCAGCAAATCAAAATAGAGGGTAAACTGAATATCAAACAAAATCATAAAATTCTCAAACTTTACAGAGAAGTCAAAGATAATATAACAAAGGTTTCTACAAACGTTTGTATGATTTGAACGTAAATCAAATGAGATATAGGATTTACAAGTTGAGAATTCAAAATTGTCTGGATAGATTGTATAGTCTAAAAATAATATTGTGGAATAAATATAATTTTTTTTTAAAAACTATGAAATTTATTGGGTATGAAGATAACATGAAAAATAAATTTCTGTTCAAATTTCTGCTTAATGGAGCATCGGACCAAGGAGAACAAACATCTGTAACTCGTGTGATTATAATTAGAAACATAACAGATTAAATGGACAAATTACATAGGCTGAGATAATAATCATATAAGAAATAGAAAAAAAGATCATAAAAATCTGAAACTTGAATATCATGAAGTAGACATATAAATCAAAGTTCTTACTAATTATTTAGCTTTTGAAAATTTTAAAAAATAACATAGTTTTTTTAATACAAAATAGATCATGTGTATAGTTATCTACCTATCTTTTGAAGAAAGATCGGATCTTGCCTCCCCTATGGCTTACTTGCTATTTATCAATGTTTTCTTCTTTTTATAAACTCTTTTTCATATTCTTTAAGATCTTTCCTACGTTCTTTAAGTCTCCAATAGCATAAAACATTGATTATAATCAAACATCTAAAAGAAATAACCATGAACAACTATATTCTCTCAAGAACACCACATGAACTTACCCCTTAGAAGAGAGTTGCATGCTATAGAGGTTGAGCACGACCCAAGACTCTATTTATACTTATTTACCCTCCTAATATAACTATCAACACCTCCTTTCTTTGTTATATTTGAACTTCTACTTCCCATAACTTAATCTCCAAGTCAAAGTCACTTCCTAGTCCAAATTGAATTCTGCTCACGCTACCTACAATTTCTTTTTCTGAAAATCTTTAAATTTAGTCTATTAAATGTCTAAATTAAGACAAACTATCGTCTACAAAGTTTTATAACTTTTTATTATCTTTCCAATGCCATTAATCTCACTATTTTTGGACATTTATATAAACACATATGCTTATTTTACTGACCTACTGTCCTGAGTACTCCGAACTCAGAAATCTGGTTGATTTCCTTCATGTCTAAAGATATCCTGAATATGATTAGAAAACGGCTTATTTTAAACATGTATTCTTCATCAAACTTCTATAATTTTAAGTCATAGTTCTAATGAGAGTTTTCTTTCTTAATTTAGAATTTTATACACGGAGTTATGGTTAAAATATTAGGACTATGTCAAGTAAATCTGTATACAGAATTTTAGTCGAAGTAGAATTTTAATTATGACTTTCTACCCAATAATTAGAATCTTAATTATATTCAAATTTATTATGTTTTACTTCTAATCTAAGTTAAATATGTTATACATAACTTTTTAGGTCATGGTTAATATTAATTATACCATCTTTTGTTTCCTAATTCAAATCATAATCCGATTAAGACTTGTTCTCTATGGGTAATCCTTTTTAGAATTGATATTTGATATTTTTGACCTCTAAAAAATGGTAATTAGTAAACATTGTCTTCTACAAAATTATAGATATTTTTATTCTCTTTCCAATGATATGAATTAAACCTTAATCATAATTTGTTATAGAAAGTTATCATTATTTTATTATGTTGTTGTCTAATACATCAACTTATAATTTGAATTAAATTAGTGGGCTATTCTTAGTAGTATAATTGGGTTATGAGGCTTTCATAATTGGATTAATTGGAGTAAATTAAGTTACTTAAACTCAGTCATAGATTCTTATAATTAGTTAATTGGGTCAATTTAAATTAATTAAATTTATTAATAGTTGTAAAAAGACGGAGTTAACATTAGCTGACTATAGATGATCAAGCAAATCATCAATCTTAGTCCACTGTAGATGATTAAACAAATCATCAATCTTGGAAAAGACCATAGCCGATTGAAGACATTATAACATAGTCTGATCGATGTCTAGGGCAACAATAAATAAACTCCTTCTTACGAGGCTCTCGAAATATCAACTTCTTATAATGGCAATCTAACAAGGCAAAATACCTATCTAGCCAGTCTATACCCAAAATAACATTAAAATCTACCATCTCGATCACATACAATTTAGCCACTCTATCTCTATCCCCAATGTTAACAACAATAGAAGATATAATATGTATAGTGTGAATCTCCTCTTTAGAAACTGTAGAAACTATCAGTGGATGTGTAGTATCTATCGGTCTACTCTTAAGTGATTTAGCAAAACTAGTAGATATGAATGAATGAGTAGCTCCATGATCAAATAACACCTTAGCATGAGCATCATCACTAAGAATAGTACCTTCTGCAACAATAGGGTTCTTCTCAGTATCTTCCTTAGTGAGAGCATAAATATGTCCTTGAGTCTTGCCTTTCTTCTGTTCTTGCGTCAATTAAGTACTAGCTTTCAGGCAATCTCTGATCACATGTCCCAGATCACCATACACTAAATACTTGATGGCTACTCTCCAGCGCTCTGTCTCACCATGTCGCTGCCTACACTAGGTGCAAGTAATTGAATCAAATGCCTTGGGGGGGAGGGGTGTTGGGGAAGAGGTGGTGGTGGTGGTGTTTCAACTAGACTAGCCCCCCGTAGAATGGTTAGTAGTGAACCTTTTTAGGCCACGGTAGGATGACGATGAAAATGTTGTGCAACATACCGTGCCATGATGGGAAGAGAATGTTGGGATCTGGGCAGGATGCGAAGAACACAGCGGAAACGACGAATAAAATTAAATCCTGCTTGATGCCCGCTGATCCGATTCGGAACGAAAAACTAAAACCGAAAACAACGGGAAGTAATCCGATTACCGTGTGCGGATTTGAATCCGCTTCCGTCTCGGTTCCGTCGAGGCGATACCGCGAGCCGCACAAGCGTCCGGCCTCCAGCGTTATCTACGAAATCCTGGAGCTTGGCCCAGAGTTTCTCAACAGCGCGTATATATATTAAGTCGGCACGACTTTTCACAAAAGTTCCCGAGTTAGTATAAATCCCACTTATGTACCACCGACTGAGAATCTTATTGCGTGTGACCCTCTAGGCCCATTTACCAGTCCGGTTTTCAGCCCGTTAAGTCCAATAACTAGTTATTGACTCATTGTAATTAATTAATATCTAGATATTAACTAATTATTCAACCGAATTATCATCGCATGTAAATTCGGTCGGGCTTCCGATCAAGTTGGGTGCCAAGCAACACCGCATGATCCCGGAAGGTAATGGGGTTCAGCAACCCACTCATGGAACCTGTCCATCCACAGTTACCACGTGACTATAATCCTTCGTTCGCACAATGCTCTCGAGTTAACTTAGGGTATGGTCAACTGTCAAACCCTAGATTGTCAACTCACTTGAATTAGACTCCGCTTTACAATATCCGAAAACCTATTTTCTGATATTGTTTATGCTCTGGCCAGAGACTCCTACGGATCTATTCTAGAGCATTCTCTCTCCAGTTACCTGAGAGCGAACGATCCTTTATTGAACACATAATCACCTTCGAAGGTCTTCCGCTGGACCCGATCCTTGACTATTAGAGATCCCGTGGATAGGGATTCGTAGGTCAAGGTCAAAGTCCAGAAGTCCACCGACAAGGTGTCTTTGGTGTCTCAAGTCCAAGGATCAACCACGCCACTGTGACGATGAATCAAGCCGATTGACAGTCAGGTAAATTACTATTCGGCGATTCATGTCGGATCAGTTCAGTGAACTCATTCCCCAATGAGCATCTACAGGTTTACCATTGTGTCTCCACACTAGTAACTAACGAGATCAATCACCCTCATCATATGAGCTGCAATAACCTGTACTAGTCTTACCGGATGTTTGATGCCCTTCTCAAACATCCTACGACTAGGAACAATTAAGAATATGTGTTTATGAGTCATCAGTCTCATTATTATGATCTCATCATAATCCGATGACTATTTCACATATTCATGGACTTCATTATGCGCAAATATAAATATGCCAATCTACATAATGAATTTAATGCAATTTATTAGTGAACTAGATTGAAATAGGTGCCTTATGATTGGCTTAGAGGACACCTATATCCATCAATCTCGCACTTGGACTCAAGCCAATCACTTTCGCATTTGATCTCCATCAAATCTAAGTGATGCTCACATAAATTCTGTGACTAAGACTTGGTCAGGGATCTGCTAAATTATCTATAGATGGAATATTTTCCATTACGTTATTTCCTATTTATCCTTTGTCTCTGAACTTGTGAAAGAACCTCAGAATGTTCTACAACTTCTGATGAGACCATAGCTCGACTACAATATTGATCGCTCCTACTGTTGTCCTACAACAACGAGATTTTATCAGAGACCTTTTAGAACTACATCTAGTTCAGGGATGAACTTTTTCATCCATACTGTTCCAATAACAATATCACTTGTCTATGTCGTCATCTTAATATCGAGTTTTGGATTGGAACCATTCCAATCCATTCCTTTCTACTAGAAGGTTGAATCCATTATTAAACTTGAAATTTGAGTCAGTGTGAACTCATAATTTCAAATCATCCTCTCCATATATGTGAGTGCATCCTTAGCACTTCTCAAGTGGTTAATGATGCATTTCACTCCTGTATCCTTTAATGAACCTTTTCTTCAAAGGAATAAATTTTATATCTCAACAATTGAGATTTGTTATGAAATTTATGTCAAACATCTTGACATACAGGTCAATATAATATCCCTACCGATCTATCTTATTAGATTCGTATTTCCAATACGTGGGATATTATAACTAAATCCATTATGGAGGAAACCATGGTTAACAATGCTTTCACTAATAGTAACATCCCGAAGTCATTCTTAATGACTTTGATGTTATTATCATAAAGTATTACTAAAGCGACCGTACTCCCACTGTCCTCTTTGAACACACATAGTCGGTGATCATTCTTAATGATCACGTAATATCTGACAATTAAGTCAAAAACTCTTATTATAACTTTGGGAAGTTTTAGTTTGATTCAAAATAATCTTTTGAAATCATAACTTGCTTCCTGGACATTTTAAAAGCTTTAAAGGTATATCATATACATCTTTACCTCAATCACATTGAGTGGACGCTTTTAATATCCAACTGTCACCATCTCATGATTGGCAGTATAGATAAGTAAAATTCTAATAAATTTATCAATCTCAAAGTTGTAATGACAGAGAGTATCATTATCATAGATTTTAGATCATAATCTATTTTGAGCTCCTCTCATCTTGCTAAATTAGATATGTCAAACATATCCTTCTAGTCACTGAGAGAATCTCAAAAATCTATGAAGCTCTCTGATGTGTGTCATGAGTGGTTCCAAACAACTAAAGATTATTTAATAATCTTATGTTAACTTGTGAATCTAGAACTTCTTCTAATTTATCAGCTCCCACTGTCTTCTTTGAGAACATATTCCTCTTTACGGAAGACAGCTTTCAGGACGATAATTATTTCATTATCGCCTGGCTAATAAATGTAATGTCCAAACTCTTTAGACATTTTACAAATTCACATACGATATAACTTGACTTTAAAATCAGGTTTGTTCATAATTTACATTTCATATGAATTATTTGGTATCCATATCTTATATGGACACATACTGACTTATTTAGAACCATATTTAAAGTATGGACATCTAATGTTCATACTCATATTCAAAAGGACAAGAATTAGACAAATCTTATTATGTATTGCACCATATCTTAATAAGGTGCAATTCCTCATTCTATCATATTGCTATGATGCACAATGAGGATCAATCGAGCGATGATATAATTATCCTCTTAATGATTTATGTGAATCATATACCTAAGTATTAGTTTCTTTGATCAAATCAAAAATTCTAATGCTTCATATTGATCTTATACCTTAATATCTCAGATGTATTCGTCTTGTACTTCAGTAAGTACATACAGTCGAATCATTCCAAGAGTGAGCTTTAAGGTAAGTCAATAGTAGTGATTATCTTTGACCTTTGAACTGTTTATATCAATATGCATCAGCATCAATAATTTCTTATTGTACAACCCTATGTACAATACCATAGATAATCAGGATTCACACAGTTCATTTCTATAGAAGGCTTGTGAACATTCATCACATGAAATGTCACTTCAAGAATCTATAGTGTATTGACTGATTTGAACAACTATTGTTCCTTCTCAGTCAATGTTATTCACTTTTATAATTTTTGATATCTTATGTAACTAAATAACAATTATTCAGTTTCATATTAGACTCCTATAGATATACAAAGATTTACTGTCAGACAACAACCTATCAAGAGTTGAGTCTAACTCAACACTTATATTTTATCGATTTCCTTTTACTTGTCTAAGTCTGCACACCATCACAGCTCTGATAACCATTTCCAATATCTCATATTGGATACGCCAATTCTCCAATAGACATACAAAAGTTGATAATAAGAATATCTTAAACTTTTTTCAAGTTTCATATTCGTTTTGCCTTTACCAGTATCCTTATATTGGTTGTAGTGGGAGAACTGCTATTTGTCTATCTCAGCTAACCTCCCTTTATCCTTTTTCAGGTGTCGATTCGATCGTTTAAAATCTTACCACTTGCCTTTCTCAAAGGCACATCATAAATATCTCTCCATCTTGGTCTATCCAAATAAGAGATTTCATGATAATCATTGTCTTTCGAAAGGCATACCATGAGTACCTCTTCACATTGGTCTATCCAAGTAAAAAGATTCATGATACCTGATTAGGATAGTGACTTTCACTCTCCCCTAAAGACATTCTTTAGAGTTTTCTAGTCAGTCTGAGTATGAGAAGTATTGGCATCCAACATGCCAAAATCTCGAATAGACGACATATTAGTGATCGAAGGAAATAACGTGATTTAAGCAGATAGTTCTTATAATTCAATTATGGTCTTTTATCTTGAATTATTTCCCACTATTTTTCGACGGACTGTATAACCTTCAGGTATACAGAATGGAAGACTCCGACGGTCTTCTAGTGAGGATCAGAATCTCCAAGAATCACAGTATGACCTCGGGTAAATACATAGTATCATACCATTATCTTAGAGCAACCATCTCATGGTAATTGTAACTCCTTGTAATATCCGATCTTATTTCAGCTCTCAGGTCTTTAATGGTCCCGGGTAAATACAGTAGACCATTATACCTGGTTTAAGCTTTACCATCAATACGTGACAGAGTAGAGTAAGAATGTAGCTCCCGGATAAACGCGAGGATAGCTACACCGTTCCTCTATTCTAATGTCAAGGCATCATAATACCATAGTTAATAGTCCTTTCATCAGATGGTGGCAGATCTCGGGTAAACACATAGAAACTGCCATCACTAAATCAAGTTCTAAGAACTATATTGATAGAGAGCCACGCGGTACATTCTCAATGACTCGCGCTCCGGCTTAAACTTTATATTAAAGGTTTTGTTTACATTAAGTTGGTCTCATCCTAGGTGATAGTTTATAAATATATCGAATATATTTAACTATACCTAGATATTAGCAATCGATTCATAATAAAAAACTAAAAGCATGCATCATCCATACATGCTCATTATGTGGTCATAGACAACACGGTGATTAACTGGAGCCAAACAATTAATCACCAAAACTATATAACATTGATATAATCTAAACATGCAAACACATAGCCACTAGTGATCTCATCTCCTGTCGCCTTCCTGGTTGCACTTGTGGATCATCCTCGCCTCTCCTCGGTTGGCACGATCAATTACAAATAATATTAATTTTGAAACAATTTCAAATACAAATAAATTGTAAGAGAAAGCCTTATGGCCGAGTACAATGACAGAGAGAGATAGAATTACAATGGAATGAGAAGAGAGGGAGGCACGCATGCCTCATTAATTAACACTTAATTAATGTACATCACATTCCATAACAATCCATATAATCACATATCATCACATGATATGAAATTTAACTAAGTGCATGTCTATGACCACCACAAATTTTAACCATCCACACATGATAAAATACATCATATGAAGGTTAAAATTTTGAAAATATAATAATTTTGGCTTTCTTAAAACCTGGGTACCAATCAAAATTGGATAATTTGAATTTTTTAAAAATCTTATTTTCTAACATGCAATAAATCTAATTTAAAGCATTAAACACATCAACATGTACACACAAAGCTAAAATTAAAATTCTAAAATATTCCATGCAAAATTTAGAACAATTCTAAGTTAATTAATCTAACACTTAGATTAATATTAAATCACATTAATAACAATTATTAATGCGAAATAATCTAACATTTAGATAGAATTAAAAATTCCTAAATAACACTTATAAAATAATTAATAATTCCAATTATTATTCATTAACAACTCCTTGTTAATAAACCCCTTTTATTAAATCTTATTTCTCAATAACAATTATTAAGAATAATTAATTAGAACATTTCTAATTAAAATAGTCTAACAATTAGACTTAATTAATCTCTTAATAACATTTATTAAAAGATTATGTTATTACGTAGATTAGATCTTCAAATTTTAATTAAGGGATTCTTGAGAATATTAATTAGCTTAATAACTATTAGTAAGTTTTCATTAATCCTTAATAACTCTTATTAAGGTTAATTCTCAAGAAACAATTAACTCTTTAATAACTATTATTAAGAGTTAATAAATCATTTAACAACTTTTATTAAAAGTCCCTCAATTAAATACTCAATTTCATAACAACAATTGTTAAGAAATTAAAACAATCTAATCATTTGACCAAGATTAATTAACAACATTTGATAATTAAAGTTCAAGTCACTACTTAATAATTAAATAACAACTGTTGTTAATATAAGTTTAAGATCAAATCTTAAATATAAATTAACAACACTTGTTAATTAAGATTAATATTTTCTTGATAATTAATAACAACAATTGTTAATAATTAATTAAGATCTCATTTTATATAAATAACAACATTTGTTAATTATAGATTAAGATCACATCTTAATCCCCTTTATTTAAGATCAAATCTCAAATTATAAACCCCTTTATCAAGATCATATCTTAATAATTTAGTAATAACATTAGTTAGTTAATAAATTAAGATCATATCTTAATAAATTAACCTTTTATTAAGATCAAATCTTAATGAACCCTTTTAACTGAAAAATAAGAAATTCAATTTTAAAACTGTTTTAAACAAAAAGTAATTATATTTTTCAGTGTAAAAGGGTGGGATTTTATAATTTAATAAGAGGGTTTAAGGGGTTAATGGGTTAATCAGGGGTTTATTGGGCCAGGATTAAAATGCCAAATGGACCCAAGCCCATTAAAACAGAAATGGCTCGGATCTAATCCGGCCTGGTTTGAGCTAGGACCCAGCCTGGTCCGGGCCAGGGCTCAGGCTGGCCGAGCTAGCTCAGGTGCGCCCTGGGTTCGGGCCTGGCTCGGTCTTGAGCCAAACCACCTGGCCCGGCCCCAGGCCCCCGTTCGGGCCGCTCGGGACCGCCCGGTCCAGGCCCCTCGTGCCAGGTTTGCCCGGCTCGCTGGCTGGGGTTTCCTGCTCTATCCTAGCCGCCGCCGCCCCCTTTCTAGCTCCTCTCCAACCCGGTAGGCCGGTGGCCGGCCCAAAAGTTGCAGGGGTTGCTCCCCCTTCCCTTTCCTTCCCCGACGCCGGTGATCGCCGGCCGGAGAGCCACATGCTGCCGGTAACCCCCAAAAGAAGCCCAAAAAACTTGCGGTTATCCTCCCTATGATCTTCCAACATTTGAAAATAGAGAGATGGGAGGCTCCACCGCCGGTTGCCGACGAACACAGTGGACATCGGGGAACTGGGAGAGTTAGCTGGTCATACCAGCGAGGGGATAGAGGTGTCCGACCACCATGAAATACTTCTACAAAGCCCACAAATATGGTTCTTCATCTCCATGAAGAACACGACGAAAACCCCCTAAAATTTTGGATTTTCTCCATGGGAAAAATAATCTAATTCTTATAATGGCAATCTAACAAGGCAAAATACCTATCTAGCCAGTCCATACCCAAAATAACATTAAAATCTACCATCTCGATCACATACAATTTAGCCACTCTATCTCTATCCCCAATGTTAACAACAATAGAAGATATAATATGCATAGTGTGAATCTCCTCTTTAGAAGCTGTAGTAACTATCAGTGGATGTGTAGTATCTATCGGTCTACTCTTAAGTGATTTAGCAAAACTAGTAGATATGAATGAATGAGTAGCTCCATGATCAAATAACACCTTAGCATGAGCATCATCACTAAGAATAGTACCTTCTGCAACAATAGGGTTCTTCTCAGTATCTTCCTTAGTGAGAGCATAAATATGTCCTTGAGTCTTGCCTTTCTTCTGTTCTTGCGTCAATTAAGTACTAGCTTTCAGGCAATCTCTGATCACATGTCCCAGATCACCATACACTAAATACTTAATGGCTACTCTCCAGTGCTCTGTCTCACCATGTCGCCACCCACACTAGGTGCAAGCAATTGAATCAAATGCCTTGGGGGGAGGGGTGTTGGGGAAGAGGTGGTGGTGTTTCAACTAGACTAGCCCCCGTAGAATGGTTAGTAGTGAACCTTTTTAGGCCACGGTAGGATGACGATGAAAATGTTGTGCAACATACCATGCCATGATGGGAAGAGAATGTTGGGATCCGGGCGGGATGCGAAGAACGCAGCGGAAACGACGAACAAAATTAAATCTCGCCCGATGCCCGCTGATCTGATTCGGAACGAAAAACTAAAACCGAAAACAACGGTAAGTAATCCGATTACCGTGCGCGGATTTGAATCCGCTTCCGTCTCGGTTCCGTCGAGGCGATGCCGCGAGCCGCACAAGCGTCCGGCCTCCAGCGGTATCCACACGATCCTCCGCGGTGGTTAGTCCTCGATCCCTCGTCCCTATCAGCTCGCTCGTTGAAGATCCGTCGCCGCAACGTTTGCCGAAAACCTGCCGACGGGAATTCCCGACTTTCGAGAATCACGCGCGGTGGAGACGGAGATAGTCTCGGCGCCTCGAACGGGGCTCCCAGATAAGGAGAGAGAAAGGAGGGATGACGGCCAGCAAGGGGAAATCCTGGAGCTTGGCCCATGGTTTCTCAACAGCGCGTATATATATTAAGTCGGTGCGACTTTTCACAAAAGTCCCCGAGTTAATATAAATCCCACTTATGTACCACCGACTGAGAATTTTATTGCGTGCGACCCTCTAGGCCCATTTACCAGTCCGGTTTTCAGCCCGTTAAGTCCAATAACTAGTTATTGACTCATTGTAATTAATTAATATCTAGATATTAACTAATTATTCAACCGAATTATCATCGCATGTAAATTCGGTCGGACTTCCGATCAAGTTGGGTGCCAAGCAACACCGCATGATCCCAGAAGGTAATGGGGTTCAGCAACCCACTCATGGAACCTGTCCGTCCACAGTTACCGCGTAGCTATAATCCTTCGTTCGCACAATGCTCTCGAGTTAACCTAGGGTATGGTCAACTGTCAAACCCTAGATTGTCAACTCACTTGAATCAGACTCCGCTTTACAATATCCGAAAACCTATTTTCTGATATTGTTTATGCTCTGGCCAGAGACTCCTGCGGATCTATTCTAGAGTATTCTCTCTCCAATTACCTGAGAGCGAACGATCCTTTATTGAACACACAATCACCTTCGAGGGTCTTCCGCTGGACCCGATCCTTGACTATTAGAGATCCCGTGGATAGGGATTCGTAGGTCAAGGTCAAAGTCCAGAAGTCCACCGACAAGGTGTCTTTGGTGTCTCAAGTCCAAGGATCAACCACGCCACTGTGACGATGAATCAAGCCGATTGACAGTCAGGTAAATTACTATTCGGCGATTCATGTCGGATCAGTTCAGTGAACTCATTCCCCAATGAGCATCTACAGGTTTACCATTGTATCTCCACACTAGTAACTAACGAGATCAATCACCCTCATCATATGAGCTGCAATAACCTGTACTAGTCTTACCGGATGTTTGATGCCATTCTCAAACATCCTACGACTAGGAACAATTAAGAATATGTGTTTATGAGTCATCAGTCTCATTATTATGATCTCATCATAATCCGATGACTATTGCACATATTCATAGACTTCATTATGCGCAAATATAAATATGCCAATCTACATAATGAATTTAATGTCATTTATTAGTGAACTAGATTGAAATAGGTGCCTTATGATTGTCTTAGAGGACACCTATATCCATCAGAGAATGCGACGAGGACTACACGAGATGGAGGTGCACTGATTTCTCTCAAAATGAAAAATAGGTGGTTCTTTTTTTCTTGAGAAAAAGTTTGTTAAAGTACTAACACCTTCCTAAAAATTAGGAAGAGTACTCTTGCCAAATGTGCGAAAACCAAACATTAGAGTCTAATGGGCTCCCAAATAGTTGGACTCTAAATTTTATTTAAAAAAAATGTAATAGTGGAAAACTTGTTGATTCCTTCTGGACAAACACATGACAGGGATAAAGCCATATGGCGAAGTACGTGGCCCCGCAAGTAGGCCTGACAACTGTGCCACTCGAGCTAGGCTTGACTCGACTTGCTGAGTTAAATAAGGCAATCTTTAGTTCCACTGAGCTTGGCTTGAGATAAAATATCTAAAATCGTTATATTATGCAGGTCTACCCATTCAAACATGAACTCGTCCAATTGATCTAGATCCACCTAACTCACCACTTCAACCAATGGTAATTATGTTACTCGTTGGAGACCTATAGGGGTGTGGAAATTTTTTTTTGCCTCTGATGCAGGACTAAACTGTCCACTGCCCATCCCACCTTCCTGCTGGCCACCTCTACTGTAGCTGGGACTTCTAATCTTAATTCGGCTGCACCTAGAATCTTGCTCGTCACTTTCTCTATAAATGATCTCTGTATTGAAATGGAAAAAAAAAAAGCACTTTAACGTAAAATAAATGGGCTTTGAACAGTGGTTTGGGCTTACTTAAATGCCAGGTTTTAATTGTGGTTTGGGCTGTAAATAATTGGGTTTTCACAATTTGGGCTCGGGTCAAATGCTGGAGCAAGTTGGGCTTGGGCTCGCTTTCTTCCCTTCGAGCCAGAGCTCGAGTAGGGCTTTGGGCTTGAATGAAAGGTCAAGCTTGGCTCAAGCTCGAAATTTTTTTACTCAGTCGAGCTCGAGCATAGTTGGGCTTGGGCTTAGCTCGACTCATTGCCACCCCTACCCATAAACATAGAAAGCACAAATCTGAGGGATACGAACACGAGTGTCAAGTGTCGACACGGACACGTGTGTCGAATACGACAATTTATAAAAAATGAGACATGAGATATGGAAATAATATAACTTTATATATTTTAATTATACATATATATATATATATATATATTAATATGTACAAACAATTAGGCATATATATTTATGTAGAAGAGCTTTTAGCAAAAATTCTTAAAGCTATGGACTTATGTGCAATTATTATAACTGAATTTTTAACTCACCCTCACCCTTCTTTCTCTCCCTCCCGTGACTTGCTTTCTTTTTTGCAAAAGAAGCGCCTCATTCACACTTCACAGGATGAGAAGGAGAAGGGGGCAGGTCCACAGAGAAGGCTATATTAGCAGCAAGCCACAACATGCAATCATAATCCCAGGTACCTGCATCTTTCTGATTCCATCCCGTTCCTCCTCCAACCTATTTCTTCCTCCTCCTCTTCTTGTTTTGGGAATCGACAACTGTGATTACACATGCAAAAGAGAGCATACCTGAGAGAAAGATGTGGAATCAAATGCCCTGCTTGTTGGAAGATGTACTCGTCGACCTGCTCTCACTAGCCCATAGCCCATAGTTCACTGCCACCGAGTACCTCCTCGCACTAATGACGCTCATGTCACGACCCAACCTAAAATATATGAGTTCATCGTAAGTGGTAATTTATAGATTTTCATAAGAGATTAGACTCCATTGAGGATTAGGCGTTTGAGTTTCAGGAAATCAAATTCGTGATAAAGATTTGCTTCCGTAAATTTTTTGAAGTATGCGAGTTGATACATATAGAGGAAGCTTCCCTAAAGCGTTAGAAGTTTGTACAAGGGAAGCTTAGTGTTATAAATGTATGCCCTACAAGCTAATCACATGAGATGTGATGGTATCATTTTATATAATTGTCTCATTCTTGTTAATAACAAATGATAATTTTTCATTACGTCTTATCATTTGATGTGCGTTTATCATTTGATATGATGAAGTTCTACAGTACATGCGATGATGACTGAATCATAATGAGATTATGATAATGAGATCAGTCATCTAGATGCATGTGCTCGAATTGTTCTTGGTCATAGGTTCTCCAAGACAGGACATTGAAGATCCGGATAAACCAGTAGATGTGATACTTACTCATATGATGAGAGTGATTGATCTCATGGTCACTAGTGTGATAACACTAAGGTACATGTGTAGGTGCTCATTAGTAGAATGAGTTCACTGAACTGATCCGACCTAGAATTTTCGAATGGTCATCATACTGGTTGTCAATCGGTGTATTTTATAGTCACAGTAGTATAGTTGGATCTTAGACTTAAGTCACCAAAGATGTCTTGCTTGAGTGACACTGAGTATTTGATTATTGACTAATAATCTCAAGTCTGTGATTCTGTATAGTTAGTTAGTCGGGTTCAGTGGGATTCTTGCGAAGACAGTTGAGTTGACAACATGGAATCATTCACTCTCGGTATGTCATTGGAAAAAGAATGTCCTATAGAATAGTACTCGAAAATTCTTTTCCAGGGTTCAATAATCAAACGAAAAAAGAGTTTTCTATTTAATTTAATATTAAATACAAGATTCCATTCGGTTAAGCATATCAGGATTTGACAGTAAAACCATATCCTGGTCTGACTGGAATATTGCATATATGAGGATCTATAACTATGTGGTATATGTGGACGAAAGACTACGATTAGTGGGTTGCATATCTCCGATGTCTTTTGAGATCATGAGGTGTAGCATGGTGTTGTTCATGATAAGAAAGCTCGAAGAATTCATCATAGATGATGGATTATCGATTATGTGATAATCGGATTGAAATTCATTATAAAATAATGAATAGTAATTAATTAAGTCAAATAAGTAGTTCTTGACTTAATGGGCAGAAAACCAAATGGACAGTTGGGCCTAGTGGGTCACACACAAAAGAGTTTTCGCAGATCTGGAGAGCATTTAAGTTTCTTTAAACTTTTGAATTTTTGTGAAAAATGCCGATAGCCTATAAATAGTTATTATGGAGGAACTTTAGTTAGGCTTTAGGGTTTTCCACTACGACCATCCATCATCCTTTACTATCCTCTCTCTCCTTGGAGCAGCCTTCACTCACCCCTCTCTATTCATGGTGGAGTTGAGATTCAGGCGGAGTTTGCAGAGCGCAGAAGAGATCTAGACTACCGTAGAGACTCGTGTAGATACGTCTAGAGGTCGGACGCTTGAACGGCTCGCGATCCCGAGATCGATCACTCGCTCGTCTCCGAATCGACAAGGGATTTTCATCTCCGTAATGGTGAAGATCCAATCTTCATGTTTTGCTTATTATTTTATTGCGATCTAAACATCCGAGAATTGATGCACGTGGATCGAGGAAAGATTTAATTAATTTTTAATTTCACTGTACTATCGTTCTTCCCGCTGCAATTCCTTACACTTGGGAGTTAAGAGTTTACACATAGAAAGCTTCCATAAAATGTTAAGGGTTTGTGGCGAAGCAAATCTATAATTTTTTGTCGGGAACATCCGAGTCGTATCCCCCAAAACATAGATAGAAAGAAGGATTTGAGGCCCTGATTCTCCAAGGTTAATTGTCTGATGCTTAAGTCAAGTTTCGAGGGGTGGAAGAAGGTCTCAAATAGAGGAAGCTCAAGGGTTTGACCATGCTTAGAAGTATACCTTTGCATAATGGAGGGTTAAGGCTTATATATGGTTTGTCTCCTCGTAGAATGCCATGGGACGACATGCTTGGCTCTCCTACTCAGTGGAGTCTAATCTAAGTGTGAGTAGAACCAAATCCATATACATATCAAATATGAGAGCAAAAGAGTTCGCAAGGCAAATATACATTAAATGCTATACCATCTCATAACAAATTCAATATCATAATATAAGTTAATATCTATTAATAAGCCAACTACAATCTTTCAATCATAGATACACTACACTCTCGACTCACTCAAATGACTTAGCTTCAATTGAAACCTACCATACCAAATCTACTAAAGAAAACTCCCTAAGATCTCATCCTCGTGCAAAGCTTCTAGCATACATATATCATTCCTCTACTTCTCATATTTCAACTTATAGTTCACCTCTCTTAAGAAATGGGTTAGCAACTTAATGGATATAAAACTCAGTAGACATCATTACCTTGAACATGATTAGTCGTATAGTTTTGCAAAATTTCAAGTGATACTTTCGCACATGCCAAATGATCTTTTGAATTCTATGCATATCATATAGTCAAGTGAGATGCGCATGTCACATTGATGTGCATACCATATAGAAATGTCTTATGATAAAATTTTCAGATTTAACATAATTTCACATGAGTAATCATATGGTCACAGAATCAGATCAAAGCTTAGTATAGAGATCTTAGCATGTGAGTGGTATAACTTGATCTCCAACATTTAGATCCATATTATATAAAGCTTTTATGACATAGATCATGGTCACACTAAGATTCAAGACATACATGCTAAACAAATAAACATGGTTAATCATATATGAAGTCAAATGAGACACATAAGCTAAATAAATAGGCATATCGATAGATTAGAATGGAGGTCAAAGCATAAAAATTATGCATAAGAACAAAAGAAAATAGATCAAACTTGCTTATTTGCATGGACATGCACCCGAAGAACAATAAAAGGGGGCCATGCATACATACTTGGAACTTAAGAAATAGTACTAGGTCATGGCTAATGTGTAACTAGGGATCAAATCTTTCCCATTATTGCTAAATTGGAGTTTAGCTTCATGTGCTTTTACCCCACTGTCCTTAGGTTTACATTGATCTATTGAATAAGGATGCTTATATTAGAATCAGATCAAACAATCCCTTTAAATGGCAAAGCCCAATACTTCAAGGATTTGTAATAGGAATTTATCAAAGTTCATATGGATCAATTTACATTGAATAAGTATAGACTATACATAGTGATATAGAGTGTGTTTTAACATGTTGAACAATACTTGAAGCTACCCTTATGTCGTACGTATATGTTGTCAGTGCCAAAGGTAGTGGAGAAGAAAACTAGAGTCAATCAGAAGTTCCTTCCATTGGAAATGGACATCTGATAATAGCAAGGACTTGCATCTAGTCAATTGGAAGAGGACGTGAAGAAGAGCGGGAACTGAGTTAGCAAGTATTACAAACTTTAGTAGAACATTAATTGTTTGCAATGTAACAGTGGAGGCTGGGTGGGAATGTAAATGCTTTATAGTTGGCAAAGACTACAAAAACTATAAGTATTAGGCACTAGTATCGAATATAAGCTAAAACATAGAATCGTTTATGTCTATAGTATTTAGTATATAGTGTGGATAAATATTAAACTTAAGTAGGATACTTGGTGTTCACAATTATATGAGCTTCTATGTGGAGACCCGAAGGTTTGTTCCTTTTTAAGTGGCAATGGATCAACTCAGTGATTTAAAAGTCAATTGCCTAGCCAACTAGGCTGGATGCTTAGTAAACTCACAACCGATTCTCATCTAGGTGGAAATTGAATCATCATATTTTCGTCAGATTTCACTTGGACGTCTTCTCCTCTCGTTGGGGGCCTTTACACCTATATCAGTAACTCGTATGTGGCCTTGTAAGTTGTTCTTCTGTATAAATAACATCTCATTTATGTGACATGGTCATGAGGGACATGATGGAAAGTTGCTTTTGCCTTTGTCAAGGACATCGTTGTCCATTTTTTTCATGTTTTGTACTACAACAATTGGTAGAGACTGTGGCTTTATGGAGACTTTTCTCCTTCATGAAAACCGTCAACAATCATGGGGCTCTAGAGAGTATCCCTTGCATTTATAGATGGTGCTATAGTAGCTCTGTTGTTTAATACCATATTATTATTCAAAGCATATTTACTGACCTACAACAAATAAGATGTATAACCATATTGTTTATGATGCTTACAAGTAAATATGAGATTGTAGGTGCTGAAAATGCTCGTGTGATTAATATGAAAAAGCTATGTTGTTTAGTGTAAACAAACCTATTAAAAACAGCAACTAAAGTGCAGTGATCGCCAGAAACTTTTAACTTAAAAGTTTCAAAAGAGAGTTTTGATCGCCTACCTGTTTGAACGCGGAAGAATAAGTCCTTGGTTCCCCTCCTTCAGCCGGCTGAAGAAAGAGAGCCATTTCTTTGTTCTTTTGTTCTTGCTGTTGAGTTTGAGGTTGAGGATCGTCCAGAAATCCTTCTGGCTTTGTGCTTGATTTCTCCCTCTTTTGATTCTCTTGTTGTTGTTGAGTGCAGCAGAGACGGAGAAAGAAAAACGAAATGAAGAAACACTGATGAGAATTTAAGTAGAGGTAATATCAAAACTAACCATGATTATAAACATGCTTAAACAGCAAACTCACTTGTTTAATTGGCTTTGAAACCCCTTAAATCAAATGGTTTTTGGAAAATTAATGCTGTGGTGTGTGTTGCATGAAGTGAATATGAGGCATGAAACTAATGAAGATATAAAATGAAATTCAAAAATGAAACACTTATGCCCAGTTGGTTTGAAGCCTTGAAAGGATGAAGATCTTGAAAGGGCGCCGACTTCTGGAAATGGCAGTGCTCCGGCGTTCCGACGTGGTTGCTTCGATCTTCAATTCGCTATAACGCTATGGCGCAACTCAATTCAATTCTCTCTCTCTTTTTTTACTCCCTTCAACATGTAAGGTATTTATAGGCATTTTCTGCGTTCGCGATTAACATAGGAAAATCTAGGATTTATCTACCTTAACCGACAGATAATTACTGATTAATTCATCTTTATCTGTAATTATCTAAAACGCGTCCACCTTGCCTGACGCCTTTCAGATTAAATTAAGATAAGGATAAATATTCGGAAAAACTTATCTTTATCTTTATTAGCTAAAATGCGTCCACTTATGTAGACGTCTTTTAAGCTAATTAAGATAAGGATAAACATCCGGAAGAGAAGTTAAAATAGCTTAGGAAACCTAAAACGCGTCGACCTTCACAGACGCCTTTTAGCTAATAAATCAATTGATTAAAATTCAAATTTAAACGCTAAAATAGGAATAAACTCTAAATAGCGTCTACATGGGTCGACGTCTTTTAGACTTCTGCATATTTGAGCTAAAATCAATTTAATTGATTAACTTAAATATGTCTGTTCGACCCGACACTCAAAAATATCAATAAAATTAATCAATGATTAAATATCAGACCATTCTGAGGCATTATTATATGATATGAAATTTACTCAAAATGACGTCAAAATTAGCGTGTCTACAGCTGCCTCACCTTGGCATCGTCTTTGCAAGGGAGTGAAATGGAATGGAATGTACTGAAAAGGTGATGCCAAGGTGTGATGAGACACGCTCTTAACATCACATGATTGGAATTTTTCTCAAAATCATCAATGAAGATAGCTCAATGAAATCAAAGGAATCAATCCTGTCTGGATGAAGTAGACAAGGAAATAAAATAAAGTCGATCAACCTCTTCGGAGTGGGAAGTACCCCAGGTCATAGACACTGTAGGTTTCATCATGGGGAGCGTTTGCCAACCAATGTGGACGTGCTGCAGCCATGATGGATCTTAAAAGAAAACAAGAAATATTGGATAAAGAATCCAATCAAGGATAGAATTCCAATGATATCTTCAAGCGAACCTCAAAGATAATCAAGATACTCAATTCAGAATGGAATATTTCATATCATGTTGAAATTATTTGATTTAATAGTCTGAAATTTAATCAATAATTAATCCTTATCACAATGATTTCAAAGTCCTACATGATGCATGCTGGGCTAAAAGAAAAATATAAAGTCAAATAAAATATAAATTAATCAAGGATAATATTGTTAAATTGTCATTAATGAGTCAAGATACCAATTCTTGTAATTCAGTGCTAAGCCGAAGCTCGTTTATCCACGCACCGTTTCACAAAAGTGGAACCATCGTCCTCACTAATTAACAATACAACGGCCTATCCATGCGATTAAGAATTCTCTAGAATTATCACTGTTTTTGTTATAGGGGAACTTAAATTCCAGTTTCATCAAAACACAAGGTCCTTGATATGCTCTAATATATAGTAATGCGAATGCAAAATAACTACATGGAATAGTACAGGGGTAGAAATAACCGTCTTTTTAGCCACGGTCAGGACTTCTTGAATTCCCACAGCAGGATCTTCTTGACGTTTCTAACTTTACTCGGGCTTTCTTGAATTTTCTTGAAACGCGACGCTGTTTCTCGACGCCTTTTGCTCGCAGAAACATGTTCTGACTGATTCCAAACCGGATTCCAAATCTTTTCATGCCTTGTATCCTGTATATGACTTGAACAAACAGGTTAAGTATCTATTTAGGCTTAGCCCCTTGCCTGACCAAATAAATGGTCAATTGATCTTTTCCTTCAATAAATGGTCAAGGGGCAGAGCCTTTATTAACAAAGGTAATGAGAATAATTAAACTTAAGCAAAGTGCAACATACAAGCAGACAGATGCTCGCTAAAAATAAAAGGAATGAAACATACTAAATGCAACAAGCAGATGCTAACTGAAATATTTTTGTTGTTGTTTTGAAATATTCATTTTTTTTTTGGGGTTTTGAAATATATGTCTTTTTTTTGAATTTTGACATATGTATTTTTTTTTGAATTTTTGACTTATGTATTTTTTTTTGAATTTTGGACGTATGTATTTTTTTTGACTAAAGATCAGCATGGTACTTGGATCAAAAGATCATATTCATTTATTAACTTAATTTCCAAATTATTCTTTAACAACTCAACTTAAACCCATCGTATTTGAATTTGTGTTTCCATTCGTGATCCCATTTGATGATTTGACCCTTAGTCAATGTAAACCATTCCTTAAGTTTGGAGTACATCTCTTTAGAAAGAAAAGATGAATAAGTTTAGAAAGCCCATGAGGAGGTTCCGGAGACTTAAAAAGATGTTCCTTTTCTACCCTAATATCCGTTGGGGTTCGGTCATTTTCTTTCCGGGGTATTTATCGACCTTGCGTTCCCTTTTATTTCATTTCATGGCCTTGATGTAACGTTTGTAATGTAATGGCCTTTTAATTTGACATTTGGCTTTTGCCTTTTGCTTTTATTTTCTTTTCTTCGGGACGGATCTCCCCCTTTTTTTATGACGGCCTCCTACTAAGATGGCGGGTATTCTTGGTAGTCTATTCTAAGCCTCGTTCCGACATCATGGGCCGAGTATAAAACAGAATTTTTGCCTAAAAAGAATGATTTGTACTTTACACTTTCGGTCGAGCTTTCGATATTCTTTAGGACTTGTCATCTCTTGTTACTCACGAATCAAACATGTCAGTGTGTGCAATAATGGCCTTAAAATTAAGTTATACAGACTGATAAGGAAATTTGAGTTTATAAATTTTCTGATTCCACTGGTCTTTGTACCATACTGATCGACTCTTTAACCTAAGGGTAGTATTTCTTAAGATATAAACCATTTCATAGATGTTTTAACTCTTCTCCTTCTGCATTAACAAGACGATAAGCATTACCAGGAAAAGCGTGCGATACAACATAAGGTCCTTCCCAGTTGGGTTGGAACTTAGAACGCGGACCACCAGGTTTTACAAAAATCCTTTTAACAACCATTTCACCGACTTTGAACTTACGTTCAATGACTTTCTTTTGATAAAAACGTGCTAGTCTATTTTGATAAACTTTTGCATGATTAGCAGCTGACCATCTTTTCTCGTCTAAAAGTTCCAATTGAGCAAGGAGTGCTGAACGATGTTCATCAATGGAAAATTCCTTATTCAATTGTACTCTTAATGACGGTATGAGGATCTCATATGGAACTACCGCCTCCATTCCAAATGTTAAGGAATAAGGAGTTTGCCCAGTGGGTGTGCGGATTGAAGTTCGGTAGGCCCATATAGCCTCAACCAATTTTTCTGGCCAATCTGCGAATTTATTAGATTTGCACGTCTTTTTGATGATTTTTATCAAAGTCTTATTTGTTGCCTCTGCTTGGCCATTGCCTTGTGGATAATAAGGAGATGAATGATGCAATGCAATTTTATACCTGTTACAGAGGTCCTTCAGTTCTTGTGACACGAACTGCGGTCCGTTGTCGGTGACGATGGTGCTTGGAATTCCAAATCGAGTGATGATGTTCTTCATAATGAATTTGCAGACGGTTGACGCTTTGATCTCCACGTACGCTTCAGCTTCTGCCCACTTGGTGAAGTATTCCGTTGCCGTGAGAATGAAAGATTTTTGCTTGATGCCGGAATTTGGATTACCAAGAGGTCCAATGATGTCGAAAGCCCACATGGAGAAAGGCCATGGGGAAGAAACATGATGGAGTGAAGATGCAGGATAATGAATTTTGTCGGCGTGAAGTTGACACTTAACACACCTACGAACATATCATACACAGTCTTCTTCTATGGTTGGCCAATAAAATCCTTGTCTAAGGATCTTCTTTGCTAGCATCTGTCCATTGACATGGCCACCACAAACTCCACTATGAGCTCCTTCCATAACCTTCCAAAGCTCATCTTCGTCTAGACATCTCAGAAGAACTCCATCAAAACCTCTCTTATACAATGCTCCCCCAACTAGGGTGTATCTTTGAGCGACTCTCCTGATAGCTCTCTTCTCCTCGGTTGTAGCTTCCTCAGGATACGATTGATCTTCACAATATTTTGCAGTTTCATAATACCATGGTTTCTGTTCATCATCCATCTCTTCTAACAGCTCCATCAACATGATTTCTCTTTTCTCAATGATATCTCCGTCCCTGACTTTCTTCAGCAACTTCTCCTTAGTTCTAAGGAATGAAGGATCTTTCACGGCAGGTGAAAGACGCCTATGAACTATGATTGATTCGGATTGTTTGCTGATTGGAAAATCAAGAGAAGATGCAAGTGAAGCTAGAGCGTCAGCTAGGATGTTCTGATTCCTAGGGACATGGACAAAGATCAATTTCGTGAAAAGCTTTGAGTAAGCAGAAGTAAGTTCTTGATAAGGCTTGAGCTTGGGATCGAGAGTTCGATACTTGGTCAGCACTTGGCGAAGAATTAGTTGGCTATCACCTACAATCCTGAGTTTGGTGGCACCATGGAAATGAGCAGCCTCGAGACCAGCAAGGAGTGCCTCGTATTCAGCTATATTGTTAGTGACTGGAAAATCAAGCTGAAAGGCTTGTGGAATGGTGATACCTTCAGGTGATAACAGAACGATACCGATCCCTTTTCCATGAGAATTCAGAGCTCCGTCAAAATGCAGAGTCCACATATCATCTCTGATTTGATTTACGGACATCAGTTCCTCATCCGGAAACTCTGATCGCACTGGATCAAAACGAGGAAGGGGATGATGAGCGAGATGTTCTGCTATGGCATAGCCCTTGATCGCTTTCTGCTGAATATAAATGATATCGAATTGAGATAGAAAGCTTTGCCATCGTGCTAACATATCAGTAAGAACAGATTTCTCCAGAAGGAATTTGATCGGATTCATCCTAGCGATGAGATGGACTTCATGGGCCAGAAAATAATGCTTCAATTTCTGCACAACCCAAACCAATGCTGCACATGTTTTCTCCATCGCTGTATATCTCTGTTCAGCGGGGTTGAGAAGTTTAGAGAGATAATAGGCTGCCCTCTCTTTTCCTTCTTCATCTTCTTGTGCTAGGACAGCCCCCACAGCATCATCCAGGACTGAAATGTAAAGTATCAATGGTTTGCCTGGAGATGGTGGTATCAAAACAGAAGGACTTGCTAGATAGTTCTTTAATCCATCGAATGCCTCCTGACACTTATCGTCCCAATCGAATTTGACTCCCGGCTTGGTAAGCTCGTAAAACGGCTTACACCTTTGTGAGTGCTGGGAGACAAAGCGGCGAATAAATTGCAACCTTCCGATTAATCCTCTCAACTCTTTCAAGTTTTTAGGAGGTGGCATTTCTCTAATAGCCTTCGCCTTGTTAGGATCGATCTCAATTCCCCATTTACTGACAATGAATCCAAGCAATTTTCCTGAAGATACCCCGAATACACATTTCTTGGGGTTCATCTTTAACTGATATTCTCTCGATCTCTCTAACACCCTTGCCAAAACTTTGGCGTGCTCAGCCTTTGTTTTAGATTTAACTAATAAGTCATCCACATACACTTCCAGATCTATGTGCATCATGTCATGAAATATTGCCATCATGGCCCTTTGATAGGTGGCTCCAACATTTTTTAATCCAAATGGCATGACAACATAACAATATGTTCCCTAAGGTGTAGTGAATGACGTTTTCTCTTGATCCTCTTCTGCCAGCTTAATCTGATTATATCCTGAAAATCCGTCCATAAATGATAACGTCTCTTAGCCAGCAGTGTTATCGATGAGTACATCAATATGAGGCAATGGAAAATCATCTTTAGGACATGCCCGGTTCAAATCGCGGAAGTCAATGCAAATTCTGACCTTCCCGTCCTTCTTCATAACCGGGACTATATTAGCCACCCATTGTGGATAGAGGACAACTCTAATAAATTTAGCTTTATGCAATTTGTCGACCTCTTCTTTCATCTTTAGAGCCATTTGTGGGTGGAATCGCCTTAATTTCTGTTTGACAGGGCTAGCTCCATCCTTTAATGTTAATCTATGTTCAACTAAAGATGAGTCTAACCCTGGCATATCTTCATAACTCCAGGCGAAAGTGTCCTTATAGTCCTTTAATACTTGTACCATTGCCTTCTCATCCTCGGTGGAAAGATTTTTACTGACGAGGACAACCTTAGGTTCGTCTTCAGTCCCTAAATTGATTTCTGTGGTGGGCTCTTCTACGGCCGCTGAGGGTTCATCAAATCTCTTTACTCCACTGGCATATGCCTCAGCCGCGTCCTCGTCATCTTCCTCAATGGGGTCCTTTTCATGTACTAATTCATATACCCCGTACCCATCATTGACTGACTCATCGTTTATGCAATCTTCTGGCATCTGAATTAGATTTTCTAAAAACTGAGGGATTAAAGAACAAGAAGAGCGCTTATCAGCTAAGTCCTGGAGGTATCTATCTGGAATTTGCCTACCCTTAGGCTTCCTAGACTTCCTAACCTGACTAGACTGCCTAACTTCACTATCATAACCTAATGAAGACGAAGCAGGATGAAAATCCTGGGATACAAGTGGAAATACAAGAGAATCCTCCCGAGGGGAGGGACAGAGTAAATCTAGGAGAGAATCTTGACCGAAGGACCCGCGCGGCGGGGTGCAATCGGACAAGTAAGATGTTTCCTCGATGAGGATTTGGGAAGAATTTGTTGCCAAATTGGCGTTTTTTTTTTGACAATGAAAGAATTAAACATAAAGCAGGAATGAATAAAAATGGGAGGAGAATCAGACGGAGGAAGTGGAACCAAGGCCAGAGGATTGGGGGGATCATATAGTAATATGTCCCAGATCAGATTATACAACCTCTCTAGATCGAGAGGAGGTCGTGGTATAATGTCCCGAGGGGACAGAGTAATCATGACGGGCGGAGCCCGTGGAATATCTTCAATTATGACCCGCGACCAAGTCGGGGTCAAGAGCAGTGTACGAAATAAGGTATGGAGCATGAAGACATGTGAAGGATATGTCCCCCTCCAGAGCAGATCTGTTGTGTAACCAGCTTCATAGGGGTCATCTGGTTCCCCTTCGTCAGTCTCTTCGGACAGCAGTATCCGCTTGTCAAATATGGCACCAGGGCTTTCAATCAGTTCATCAATCTGCGGCGGCCACTTAGGTTCTGCAGGATCCAGGAATAGTCTGTTCAGTGCAATATAAAGGTCCCTCAGATCGAACCACCTGTACCATTCACATTCAGGGTCATGGAATTTCCTCATTTTCATAGGCCGCAGAGCCTCCAAGGATTGGTACGTAAGTAGTTCAGAGCAATGTCTGGCAAAATCCCTCCCATATATATCATGGAAGTCAAAACAGGAAGTAATGACTACCGTATTGTCATAGCTAAGTATGGGCCCTTTCACAAAGTGCGTACATAGGGTCCATGTTAAGGGATCTCGGCCTTCTTTAGGTGGTGTAGACATTGCTGTAGGTGCTGAAAAATTGCTCGTGTGATTTATGTGAAAAAAAACTATGTTGTTTAGGGTAAATTAACCTATTAAAAAAATGTAACTAAGGTGCTGTGATCGCCAGAAACTTTTAACTAAAAAGTTTCAAAAGAGTTTGATCGCCTACCTGTTTGAACGCGGAAGAATGAATCCTTGGTTCCCCTCCTTCAGCCGGCTGAAGAAAGAGAGCCTCTTTGTTCTTTTGTTCTTGCTGTTGAATGTTGAGGATCGTCCAGAAGTTCTCCTGGCTTCGTGCTTGATTTCCCTCTTTTTGAACTCTTGTTGTTGTTGTTGGATGCAGCAGAGACAGAGAGACAGAAAAATAAAGGAGAAACAATGATGAGAATCTAAGTAGAAATAATATCAAAATTAACTATGGTTATGAACATGTTTAAACAGCAACTCACTTGTTTTAAATGGCTTTGAAACCCCTTTAGAACAGATGGGTTTTAGAAAATTGATGATGTGGTGTGTGTGGCATGCAGTGAGTATGAGAGAATGAAACTAATGAATGAAAATGAAATTCAGATATGAAAAACTTATGCCCAGTCCAGTTGGTTGAAGCTTTGAAGAATGAAGATCTTGAAGAAGGATGCCGACTTCTGGAAATGGCAGCGCTCCGGCGTTCCGACGTGGTTGCTCCGATCTTCAAATCGCTATAACGCTGTGGCTCTCTCTCTCTTTCTTCTTTTTTTTTTTTTTTAACTCCTTGAGATGCAAGGTATTTATAGGCATTTTCTGCGTCCGCGATTAACATAGAAAAATCTCGGATTTATCTACCTTAATCGTCAGATAATTACTGATTAATTCATCTTTATCTGTAATTATCTAAAACGCGTCCACCTTGGCTGACGCCTTTAAGATTAAATTAAGATAAGGATAAATATCCGGGAAAACTTATCTTTATCTTTATTAGCTAAAACGCGTCCACCTTAGTAGACGTCTTTTACCCTAATTAAGATAAGGATAAACATCCGGAAGAGAAGTTAAAATAGCTTAGGAAACCTAAAAAAGCGTCGTCCTTAATAGACGCCTTTTAGCTAATAAATCAATTAATTAAAATTCAAATTTAAACGTTAAAATAGGAATAAATTCTAAATGGCGTCCACATGGGTCGACGCCTTTTAGGATTCTTCATATTTTAACTGCAATTTGAGTTAAAATCAATTCAATTGATTAACTTAAACATGTCTGTTAAACCCGACACTCAAAAATATTAATAAAAATTAATTAATGATTAATTATCAGACCATTCTGAGGCATTATTATATGATATGAAATTTACTCAAAATGACGTCAAAATTAGCGTGTCTACAGCTGCCTCACCTTGGCATCGTCTTTGCAAGGGAGTGAAATGAAATGGAATGTACTGAAAAGGTGATGCCAAGGTGTGATGAGACACGCTCTTAACATCACATGATTGGAATTTTTCTCGAAATTATCAATGAAGATAGTTCAATGATATCAATGAAATCAATCATGTCTGGATGAGGTAGACAAGGAAATAAAATAAAGTCGATCAACCTCCACGGAGTGGGAAGTACCCCAGGTCGTAGACACTGTAGGTTTCATCATGGGGAGCATTTGCCAGCCAATGTGGACGTGCTGCAGCCATAATGGATCTTAAAAGAAAACAAGAATATTAGATAAAGAATCCAATCAAGGATAGAATTCCAATGATATCTTCAAGCGAACCTCAAAGATAATCAAGATACTGAATTCAAAATGGAATATTTCATATCATGTTTGAATTATTTGATTAATGATCTGAAACTTAATCAATAATTAATTCTTATCACAATGATTTCAAAGTCCTACATGATGCATGCTGGGCTAAAAGAAAAATATAAAGTTAAATAAAATATAAATTAATCAAGGATAATATTGTTAAATTGTCATTAATGAGTCAAGATACGAATTCTTGTAATCCAGTGCTAAGCCGAAGCTCGTTTATCCACGCACCGTTTCACAAAAGTGGAACCATCGTCCTCACTAATTAACAATCCAACGGCCTATCCGTGTGATTAAGAATCCTCTGGAATTATCACTGTTTTTGTTGTAAGGGAACTCAAATTCCAGTTTCATCAAAACCACAAGGTCCTTGATATGCTCTAATAAATATTTATCATATAATAATGCGAATGCAATACATGAAATAATACAGGGGTAGAAATAACCGTCTTTTTAGCCACGGTTGAGACTTCTTGACTCCCACAGTGGGATCTTCTTAACATTTTCAGCTTTCTTGAATTTTCTGCAATCAAAATTGTTAGTAATTCCAATAAATATTCAATTTAAACATCGAAACCCATAGAATTTCGGATAAATCATATAAAGATATGAAACGCGTCGTGTCGTGCAGACGCCTTTTGACATTGAAACGCGTCTCTTATCCTCGACGCCTTTTACTCACAGAAACAGGTTTCTGGCTGTTCTCTATTCGGATTCCAACTCTTTTCATGCCTTGTGTCCTGTATATGACTTGAACAAACAGGTTAAGTATCTGTTCAGGCTTAGCCCCTTGCCTGGTTAAGTAACCGACTACTTGATCCTATCCTTGATAGAAGGGTCAAGGGGCATAGCCTTTATTAACAAAGGTAATAAGAATAATCAAACTTAAGCAAAATGTAACATACAAGCAGACGGATGCTCGCTGAAAATAAAAGGAATGAAACATACTAAATGCAACAAGCAGATGCTAACTGAAATATTTTTGTTGTTTGGTGTTTTGAAACATATATTTTTTTTGAATTTTGACATATGTATTTTTTTTGAATTTGACATATGTATTTTTTTTTGAATTTTTGAAATATGTATTTTTTTTTATTTTTGACATATGTATTTTTTTGGATTTTTGACTTATATATTTTTTTTTTTGGATTTTTGACTTATGTATTTTTTTTTTGGATTTTTGACATATGTATTTTCTTTGAATTTTTGACTTATGTATTTTTTTTTGACATATATTTTTTTTTTTGAATTTTGACATATATTTTTTTGGGTTTTTGACATATATATATTTTTTTGAATTTTTGACATATATAATTTTATTTTTATTTTTGACATATATATTTTTTGGATTTTTGACTAAAAGATCAGCATGGTACTTGGATCAAAAGATCATATTCATTTATTAACTTAATTTCCAAATTATTCCTTAACAATTCAACTTAAACCCATCGTGTTTGAATTTGTGTTTGCATTCGTGATCCCATTTGATGATTTGATCCCTAGTCAATCTAAGCCATTCCTTAAGTTTGGAGTACACATCTTTTTAGAAAGAAAAGATGAATAAGTTTAGAAAGCCCATGAGAAGGTTCCGGAGACTTAAAAAGATGTTTCTTTTCTACCCTAATATCCGTTGGGGTTCGGTCATTTTCTTTTCGGGGTATTTATCGACCTTGCGTTCCCTTTTGTTTCATTTCATGGCCTTGATGTAACGTTTGTAATGTAATGGCCTTTTGATTGACATTTGGGTTTTGCCTTTTGTTTTTTCTTTTTGCTATTCTTTTCTTTTTCTTTTTTTCTTCGGGACGGATCTCCCCCTTTTTTTTATGACGGCCTCCTACTAAGATGGCGGGTATTCTTGGTAGTCTATTCTAAGCCTCGTTCCGACATCATGGGCCGAGTATAAAACAGAATTTTTGCTTTAAAAAGAATGATTTGTACTTTACACTTTTGGTCAAGCTTTCGATATCCTTTAGGACTTGTCATCTCTTGTTACTCACGAATCAAACGTGTAGTAATGGGCTTGAAATTAAGTTATCCAGACTGATAAGGAAATTTGAGTTTATAAATTTTCTGATTCCACTGGTCTTTGTACCATACTGATCGACTCTTTAACCTAAGGGTAGTATTTCTTAAGATGTAAACCATTCCAGGGATGTTTTAACTCTTCTCCTTCTGCATTAATAAGACGATAAGCATTACCAGGAAAAGCATGCGATACAACATAAGGTCCTTCCCAGTTGGGTTGGAGCTTAGAACGCGGACCACCAGGTTTTATAAAAATTCTTTTGACAACCATTTCACCGACTTTGAACTTACGTTCAATGACCTTCTTTTGATAAAAACGTGCTAATCTGTTTTGATAAACTTTTGCATGATTTGCAGCTAACCATCTTTTCTCGTCTAAAAGTTCCAATTGAGCAAGGAGTGCTGAACGATGTTCAGCAATAGAAAATTCTTTATTCAATTGTACTCTTAAGGACGGTATAAGGATCTCATATGGGACTACCGCCTCCATTCCAAATGTTAAGGAATAAGGAGTTTGTCCAGTGGGCGTGCGGATTGAAGTTCGGTAGGCCCATAAAGCCTCAACCAATTTTTCTGGCCAATCTGAGAACTTATTAGATTTACACGTCTTTTTGATGATTTTTATCAAAGTCTTATTTGTTGCCTCTGCTTGGCCATTGCCTTGCGGATAATAAAGAGATGAATGATGCAATGCAATTTTATACCTGTTACAGAGATCCTTTAATTCTTGTGACACGAACTGCGGTCCGTTGTCGGTGACGATGGTGCTTGGAATTCCAAATCGAGTGATGATGTTCTTCATGATGAACTTGCAGACGGTTGATGCTTTGATCTCCACGTACGCTTCAGCTTCTGCCCACTTGGTGAAGTATTCCGTTGCCGTGAGAATGAAAGATTTTTGCTTGATGCCGGAATCTGGATTACCAAGAGGTCCAATGATGTCGAAAGCCCACATGGAGAAAGGCCATGGGGAAGAAACAGGATGGAGTGAAGATGCAGGAGAATGAATTTTGTCGGCCTGAAGTTGACACTTAGCACACCTACGAACATATCCTACGCAATCTTCTTCCATGGTTGGCCAATAAAATCCTTGTCTAAGGATCTTCTTTGCTAACATCTGTCCATTGACATGACCACCACAAACTCTACTATGAGCTCCTTCCATAACCTTCCAAAGCTCATCTTCGTCTAGACATCTCAGAAGAACTCCATCAAAACCTCTCTTATATAATGCACCCCCAACTAGGGTGTATCGTTGAGCAACTCTCCTGATAGCTCTCTTCTCCTCAGTTGTAGCTTCCTCATGATATGATTGATCTTCACAATATTTTGCAATTTCATAATACCATGGTTTCTGTTCATCATCCATCTCTTCTAACAGCTCCATTAACATGATTTCTCTTCTTTCAATGATATCTCCATCTCTGACTTTCTTCAGCAACTTCTCCTCAGTTCTAAGGAATGAAGGATCTTTCACGGCGGGTGAAAGACGCCTATGAACTATAATTGATTCGGATTGTTTGCTGATTGGAAAATCAAGAGAAGATGCAAGTGAAGCTAGAGTGTCAGCTAAGATGTTTTGATTCCTAGGGACATGGACAAAGATCAATTTCGTGAAAAGCTTTGAATAAACAGAAGTAAGCTCTTGATAAGGCTTGAGCTTGGGATCGAGAGTTCGATACTTGGTCAGCACTTGGCGAAGAATCAGTTGGCTATCACCCACAATCTTGAGTTTGGTAGCACCATGGAAATGAGCAGCCTCAAGACTAGCAAGGAGTGCCTCGTATTCAGCTATATTGTTGGTGACTGGAAAATCAAGCTGAAAGGCTTGTGGAATGGTGATACCTTCAGGTGATAACAGAACGATGCCGATCCCTTTTCCATGAGAATTCAGAGCTCCGTCAAAATGCAGAGTCCACATATCATCTCTGATTTGATTTACGGACATCAGTTCCTCATCCGGAAACTCTGATCGCACTGGATCAAAACGAGGAAGGGGATGATGAGCAAGATGTTCTGCTATGGCATAGCCCTTGATTGCTTTCTGCTGAATATAAATGATGTCGAATTGAGATAGAAAGCTTTGCCATCGTGCTAACCTATCAGTAAGAACAGATTTCTCCAAGAGGAATTTGATCGGATTCATCCTAGCGATGAGATGGACTTCATGGCCCAGAAAATAATGCTTCAATTTCTGCACAACCCAGACCAATGCTGCACATGTTTTCTCCATCGCCGTATATCTCTGTTCAGCGGGGTTGAGAAGTTTAGAGAGATAATAGGCTGCCCTCTCTTTTCCTTCTTCATCTTCTTGTGCTAGGACAGCCCCCACTGCATCATCCAGGACTGAAATGTAAAGTATCAATGGTTTGCCTGGAGATGGTAGTCTCAAAACAGGAGGACTTGCTAAATAGTTCTTTAATCCATCGAATGCCTCCTGACACTTATCGTCCGAATCGAATTTGACTCCCGGCTTGGTAAGCTCGTAAAACGACTTACACCTTTGTGAGTGCTGGGAGACAAAGCGGCGAATAAATTGCAACCTCCCGATTAATCCTCTCAACTCTTTCAAGTTTTTGGGAGGTGGCATTTCTCTAATAGCCTTCGCCTTATTAGGATCGATCTCAATTCCCCGTTTACTGACGATAAATCCAAGCAATTTCCCTGAAGATACCCCGAATACACATTTCTTGGGGTTCATCTTTAACTGATATTCTCTCGATCTTTCTAACACCCTCGCCAAAACTTTGGCGTGCTCAGCCTTTGTTTTCGATTTAACCAATAAGTCATCCACATACACTTCCAGATCTATGTGCATCATGTCATGAAATATTGCCATCATGGCCCTCTGATAGGTGGCTCCAGCATTCTTTAATCCAAATGGCATGACAACATAACAGTATGTTCCCCAAGGTGTAGTGAATGACGTTTTTTCTTGATCCTCTTCTGCCAGCTTAATCTGATTATATCCTGAAAATCCATCCATAAATGATAACGTCTCATAGCCAGCAGTATTATCGATGAGTACATCAATATGAGGCAATGGAAAATCATCTTTAGGACACGCCCGATTCAAATCGCGGAAGTCAATGCAAATCCTGACCTTCCCGTCCTTCTTCATAACCGGGACTATATTGGCCACCCATTGTGGATAGATGACAACTCTAATAAATTTAGCTTTATGTAATTTATCGACCTCTTCCTTCATCTTTAAAGCCATTTGTGGGTGGAATCGCCTTAATTTCTGCTTGACCGGGCTAGCTCCTTCCTTTAATGTCAACCTGTGTTCAACTAAAGACGAGTCTAACCCCGGCATATCCTCATAACTCCAGGCGAAAGTGTCCTTATAGTCCTTGAGTACTTGTACCATTGCGTTCTCATCTTCTGAAGAAAGACTTTACTGACGAGGACAACCTTAGGTTCGTCTTCAGTCCCTAAATTGATTTCTTTGGTAGGCTCTTCTACGGCAGCTGAGGGTTCATCAAATCTCTTCACTCCACTGGCATATGCCTCAGCCGCGTCCTCGTCATCTTTCTCTTCAACAATGGGGTCCTTTTCATGTACTAATTCATATACCCCGTACCCATCATTGACTGACTCATCGTCCATGCAATCTTCTGGCATTTGAATTGGATTTTCTAAAAGCTGAGGGATCAAAGAACAAGAAGAGCACTTATCAGCTAAGTCCTGGAGGTATCTATCTGGAATTTGCCTACCCTTAGGCTTCCTAGACTTCCTAACCTGACTAACCTGACTAGACTGCCTAACTTCACTATAATAACCTAACGAAGATGAAGCAGGATGAAAATCCTGGGATACAGGTGGAAATACAAGAGAATCCTCCCGAGGGGAGGGACAGAGTAAATCTAGAAGAGAAACTTGACCGAAGGACCCGCGTGGCGGGGTGCAATCGGACAAGTAAAATGTTTCCTCAATGAGGATTTAGGAAGAATTTGTTGACAAATTGGCGTTTTTTTTTGGAAAATGAAAGAATTAAACATAAAGCAGGAATGAATAAAAATGGGAGGAGAATCAGACGGAGGAAGTGGCACCAAGGCCAAAGGATTGGGGGGATCATATAGTAATATGTCCCAGATCAGATTATACAACCTCTCTAGATCAAGAGGAGGTTGTGGTATAATGTCCCGGGGGGACAGAGTAATCATGACGGGCGGAGCCCGTGGAATATCTTCAATTATGACCCGCGACCAAGTCGGGGTCAAGAGCAGTGTACGGAAAAGAGTATGGAGTGTGAAGACATGTGAAGGATATGTCCTCCTCCAGAGCAGATCTGTTGTGTAACCAGCTTCATAGGGGTCATCTGGCTCCCCTTCATCGGTTTCTTCGGATAGCAGTATCCGCTTGTCAAATATGGCATCAATCAGTTCATCAATCTGCGGCGGCCACTTAGGTTCTGCAGGATCCAGAAATAGTCTGTTCAGTGCAATATACAGGTCCCTCAGATCGAACTACCTGTACCATTCACATTCAGGGTCATGGAATTTCCTCCTTTTCATAGGCCGCAGAGCCTCCAAGGATTGGTACGTAAGCAGTTCAGAGCAATGTCTGGCCAAATCCCTCCCATATATATCATGGAAGTCAAAACAAGAAGTAATGACTACCGTATTGTCATAGCTAAGTATGGGCCCTTTTACAAAGTGTGTACACATGGTCCACGTTAGGGGTTCTCGGCCTTCTTTGAGTGGCGTAGACATTGCCTCCCAGATTTTCGGGCCTTCTTTGATTTCTGCTTTCTGAACTGGATCTTGCTTCAATTTTATTGGCCTATAGCCCAGACCACTTCCAGGTGCTGCTCGATGATTTCTGACAGGAGTGGTCCTGCCTTGCAATTGTGTGCCCAGACCTTTCCCAGGCTCGTAGCCGTTCTTCATCATGATCCTCCATCCTAGGGTACTCATGCACTTCCCCCTTTTGATAGCATCTAACGGATATGGAGAAATAGTATCGGCTTTCAGAGGATCAGCCACTGGGCGGTAGACCTGTAATACCGACAGAAAAGGTTGTCGGCCAGGTAAGACAGCAGATTTGATGTTCAAGGAATGAGCATCAGCAAGGATCGGCATGCTCGTTACTTTAATTATTCGTCCTTTGTAAGGAAATTTGAGGCATTGATGATTCGTAGAAGGAATCGCCTCGAGAGTTTTAATATAAGGACGACCTAAAATGGCATTTATGGACGGGTCGATTTCCAAGATGTGAAATTCAACCTCCGCATGACTTACAGGGCCCAGCTCCACCTTTAAATAAACCATTCCCAGAGGGGAACGGGTAGAATTGTCATATGCTGTTACTGATATGGGGCTGGGCAGCCATTTCTCTTTGGGCACACCGCATAACTCCAGGGTCTTCGGAGGTAGAACATTGATCGAAGCCCCTGTGTCGACCAGGCATGCATCCACGGCCTTCTTACAGATGTTAACCGTGATACTCAGAGCCATGCTTCTGGCTGCTGGCGGTGCTAGTTCCGATGTATGGAATGTTATAGAGGGCTGATCCCCCTGAGGAACTAGTAGTGCTGCAATCTTCTCTACCGGCACGTCTTCATTGACCATCACCTTCTACAGATATTCCATTAAAGCTTCTTGGTGACTCTTGAATCTTTTGATCAGTTCGAGTATAGTGATCCGTGCCGGTGTCCGATCCAGGTGTTTCAACAAGTCATATTGAGTGCCTGGTGCACTCTCTTCGTTGTGGGCTTCCTCAGTCGGCTGTGATGGGCCGTCTCTAACCGTGGACTGAGGAAAGACCTTGTTGAAAATCCTTCCGCTCCGGAGCGCGTGTTCCTCAACCGTGGAGGGTCCGGGTGACACTTTAAGTACTGCAGGGTTGGATGGTGCGGATGGCGTAGAGGGTTGGTAGGTAGGTGATGGCGTAGGGTTAGGTGGTGATGGCGCGGTGCGGATTAGAGGCCTAGAGGGTTGGATGGTGGATGGGTAAGCGGTTGGCGAAGTGGGGAATGGTACGCGTAATAGCGGTCTAGATGGTAAGGGCATATCTGGATAGGCGGTGGTGGTAGCGGGTGAAGTAGGAAATGGTATGCGTAATAATGGCCTGGATGGTAGGAGGGGCGCGTTATTGGTTTGCGGGGGGTTATATGATGGAGGCGTAGTGGTGCGGGGTGTAATGGGTCTAAGGAAGGCGGGTAGTGGTAATGGGTTATTGGGTGTGGGTGAGTGGTATGTAGGTGTGGGTATAGGGGTGATGGTAACAGGTTGTGGCCTTGGTATGTGGATGGTGCGGCGTGGTGGTCGCTCTGCGGTACTTTGAACGTGACCCGTTGAACAAAGAGAGGAAGAATCCTCTACTCTCCACTGCTGCCCACGACCAGCCTCAGACTGGCTGTTCGTCAGAATGGGAACAACCTGGTTTTGGTTCTGGTGCTCCGGGAGTGGATTCTGCACTATACCCATGTTGGGTGGTGCTACTGCCTGTGCCGGTGGTCTTGCTTGCTGCTGCTGCTGCTGCGGTCTCCTCGCCTTCAGGGCTGTTATGTACTTCTTCATTTCCTCCCAGTCTATGCCGCCCTGCTTGTTGAGATCATGGATATAATCTCTGAATTGGAAGCAGGTGTCAATGGTGTGCCCAGGTTGTCTGTGAAAGTAGCAATACCTAGACGTATCGGCATTTTGAGGCCAGACGGCCTTCTCCCTCGGCAAAACTAAGGCATTGGCTGCCATTAAAGCGCTGAAGATATCCGCCAAGGATTCTGGGAGGGCCGGGTACTCTGCCCTTTTCGGGCCTGGAGGTCTCCTTTGTTGGTTGTAGTCACCAGGAGGAGGGACATTGTGGTACGCCGGCGGTGCACGCGGCTGGTACTGTGGCTGTTGCTGTTGCTGATACTGCTGCTGAGGGGGCTGCTGATACTGCTGTTGCCGTTGCGGCTGTTGCTGTTGCTGGTTATGATTCGGCTGCTGGGGCCGCTGGTACTGCTATTGGTAATGGGGGTTCTGCTGCTGCCTGTACCCCTGCTGGCTCGTCTGTGGTGGCCTCTGGTACTGCTGATTCCTCACAAACTGGGGCGAGTTATTGTTCATAGTACTGACCTGCTCGTGAGAGAGCGTGCCCTCAGTAGTTGGACCTGAGCTAGGAGAATTCGGCACTGCAGGCTTCCGAGGCGGAGGCCTGTTAGGTCTGTGAGGATCAAAGACGCTAGAGAACGTAGCGTCCTTGAAGGCATTCTGGCAATACCGTGCCCTTTCATAGAGCTCTGCCATGTTAGTCAAATTGTTCAAGGAGAGGACTAGCTTGAACTGGGGAGTGGCGTTGGAAATCAACATTTTCACTTGTTCAGATTCAGACAAGTGATCTTTTACTTTTTCAGCCAGGCCCCGCCACCTGTCAGCAAAACTGACAAACTCCTCGTCCGGTTTCATCTTTTCTGCAATAAGATCCGTGATAGACAAGGAGGGTGCAACTCTGTCCTGGTATCGTTGGATAAATTTGCGTGAAACGATACCGTAATCCTCTACTTCTGAGGGTTCTAAAGAAAAGAACTACTCGAGGGCTGGTCCCTCTAGGGATCTCCTGAACAAGAAAGCCAACGACCTCTTGTCGTTCTGCCAGAAAGAGGATTCGTACATGAACTCCTTCAGGTGCGTGAAGGGGTTACCAGTACCATTATACTTTCGATACACTGGCATTTCAGAGGGTGGCAGATGGAACACTGGCAGGCTCGGTAAATTGATTTCTGGCACAGCTTTAACCCCCATCATCTTCTGGAGATTGTTGAACTGCTCATCCATGCGCTCCATCTTGGCCAGCAACGTTTGTGTGGTCAGATCTGCCTGGGGAGGAGGAGGAGGAGGAAGTACCTGATAGGCCTGCTGCCTAGAGTACGTTGGACAAGGAGGATAATAAGGATGAGGTCCAGCAGAGCTTCCGCCATGCCCGAGGGCATTTTGATAAACGGGCGTCTGCGGTCTAGCCGGTTGCCTGGATGACGAAAGTTGTGGCCCAGTTGGCCGAGAAGTAAGATGAAGGCCTTCCATGGCCTGATGGATATAAGGAGGAGGAGGTTGAGGTTGTTGAGGAACAACGGGGGGAGCCACAGGGTTCGGCTCAGCAGGCTGCATGGGTGCCTGCCCCTTCAAGATAGACTGGATCGCCTCGAACTGTTGAGGGTCCAGTCGGGAGGCAAGAACTCCTAGAGCATTGACGAGATCCATAGGATCGGAGGGTGAGGGATCATTCTGATTCATGTCCCTTTCAAGGTCGGGATTGGGAATCGCATATTCATGCGGGGGAAGATCAGGATATCGATCCTGTGGATGAAAAAGAGGGGTCCGGACATTCCCATCTTGTCGATATGGAATGGGGACGGAATTATGGGAGGCATCAGCATCTCTCCCGTTCTCGTAGTTGAAATCTGAATTGCGAGGGGCATTAGCATCTCCCTCGTAGTTGATAATGGCGTCTTGGGCCATACTCAAATCTCTGCCTGATCGCAGCAACATTATATTAGATTCTCTTTTCAAAGATTTAATCACACAAGTTGTGCAGAGATTAATCAAACAAGTGGATGCTTAACGTGATTTCAGGATTCCTTGTTGAATTATTTGAATTGGATTAAACCACAATTTCGCTCAGGGAAGGATCCTAGTTTCAGTTCAGTTTCCACCGTTATTCTCTAAGATTTTCTCTCACAACGCTTTCGGAATCTAGCCGGGACTTCAATTGGTACAACCAGCCCGATGATCAAGGAGGAATACCTTGATTTTGGGGACTTATGGAGGTCTCAACGTCAACTTCTCTAGTCTGATCAAGGGACCAACCCAATCAGAGAGAGTTGCTAACGTTGAGTAATGTGTTCCTAAGAAAAGGAGGGTTTTAGCCTCAATGCGTATGCCCTGCGACCTGGATGGCCTCTAATGCTTAATAGAGTAATGGGTAGCTAGCACTCAACACAGAAATCTGGAAACTGAAAAATAATTAAGAAACTGTCTGAATCGCGTCGATGATAGTCGACGCTATTCAAAACAGAACTTAATTCTTTCGCAGAGAACAGATGCAAACAGCAGAGAAAGCTTGGAAAATAACTAAAAACTGTCTGAATCGCGTCGATAATGGTCGACGCTATTCAACACAGAACTTAATTATTTCGCAGAAACAGATGTAGACGACAGAGATAATCTGGAGGCTAAAAGGCGTCCAGGTGTCCAGACGCGGTTTTGAAACGCGTCGCTGTTCCTGGACGCTTTTCAGTTCGCAGAAACAGATTTCCAGAAGGATTTTCTGGGTTGAATCCTCCTTAAACAGGGTAAAATGCAGTAAACAATCGACTCATGCAAAGATTTTTAGTTTCAGATTTTAAACAGGATGATTTACTAACTAAACAACTAAGAAATCACGCAATCACACAGCATTTTATCACAAAAAACAGCTTTTTGAATTAATCAAAGGGGAGGCAAGATCTTGCCACTGGGGTGTGCACGTGGTGCACGAGGGAAATTAATCAAACTAAACACTCACCAATTGGTGAGGACGTGTCGAAAGACACAAGTGGTGCACCGTGGGTGCCCGATATGATGATAACAAGAACAAAAGAAATTAAAAGACGGCGAGACCAAGTCCCACCGTGATCGCCAAAAGAGCTGTAGGTGCTGAAAAATTGCTCGTGTGATTTATGTGAAAAAAAACTATGTTGTTTAGGGTAAATTAACCTATTAAAAAAATACAACTAAGGTGCTGTGATCGCCAGAAACTTTTAACTAAAAAGTTTCAAAAGAGTTTGATCGCCTACCTATTTGAACGCGGAAGAATGAATCCTTGGTTCCCCTCCTTCAGCCGGCTGAAGAAAGAGAGCCTCTTTGTTCTTTTGTTCTTGCTGTTGAATGTTGAGGATCGTCCAGAAGTTCTCCTGGCTTCGTGCTTGATTTCCCTCTTTTTGAACTCTTGTTGTTGTTGTTGGATGCAGCAGAGACAGAGAGACAGAAAAATAAAGGAGAAACAATGATGAGAATCTAAGTAGAAATAATATCAAAATTAACTATGGTTATGAACATGTTTAAACAGCAACTCACTTGTTTTAAATGGCTTTGAAACCCCTTTAGAACAGATGGGTTTTAGAAAATTGATGATGTGGTGTGTGTGGCATGCAGTGAGTATGAGAGAATGAAACTAATGAATGAAAATGAAATTCAGATATGAAAAACTTATGCCCAGTCCAGTTGGTTGAAGCTTTGAAGAATGAAGATCTTGAAGAAGGATGCCGACTTCTGGAAATGGCAGCGCTCCGGCGTTCCGACGTGGTTGCTCCGATCTTCAAATCGCTATAACGCTGTGGCTCTCTCTCTCTTTCTTCTTTTTTTTTTTTTTTAACTCCTTGAGATGCAAGGTATTTATAGGCATTTTCTGCGTCCGCGATTAACATAGAAAAATCTCGGATTTATCTACCTTAATCGTCAGATAATTACTGATTAATTCATCTTTATCTGTAATTATCTAAAACGCGTCCACCTTGGCTGACGCCTTTAAGATTAAATTAAGATAAGGATAAATATCCGGGAAAACTTATCTTTATCTTTATTAGCTAAAACGCGTCCACCTTAGTAGACGTCTTTTACCCTAATTAAGATAAGGATAAACATCCGGAAGAGAAGTTAAAATAGCTTAGGAAACCTAAAAAAGCGTCGTCCTTAACAGACGCCTTTTAGCTAATAAATCAATTAATTAAAATTCAAATTTAAACGTTAAAATAGGAATAAAGTCTAAATGGCGTCCACATGGGTCGACGCCTTTTAGGATTCTTCATATTTTAACTGCAATTTGAGTTAAAATCAATTCAATTGATTAACTTAAACATGTCTGTTAAACCCGACACTCAAAAATATTAATAAAAATTAATTAATGATTAATTATCAGACTATTCTGAGGCATTATTATATGATATGAAATTTACTCAAAATGACGTCAAAATTAGTGTGTCTACAATTGCCTCCCAGATTTTCGGACCTTCTTCGATCTCTGCTTTCTGAACCAGATCTTGTTTCAGTTTTATTGGCCTATAGCCCAGACCACTTCCAGGTGCTGCTCGATGATTTCTGACAGGAGTGGTCCTGCCTTGCAACTGTGTGCCCAGACCTTTCCCAGGCTCGTAGCCGTTCTTCATCATAATCCTCCATCCTGGGGTACTCAGGCACTTCCCCCTTTTGATAGCATCTAATGGGTATGGAGAAATAGTGGCGGCTTTCAGAGGATCAGCCACTGGACGGTAGACCTGTAATACCGACAGAAAAGGTTGTCGGCCAGGTAAGACAGCAGATTTAATGTTCAGGGTATGAGCAGCAGCAAGGATCGGCATGCTCGTCACTTTAATTATTCGTCCCTTATAAGGGAATTTGAGGCATTGGTGATTCGTAGAGGGAATCGTCTCAAGAGTTTTAATATAAGGACGACCTAAAATGGCATTTATGGAAGGGTCGATTTCTAGGATGTGAAATTCGACCTCTGCATGACTTACAGGGCCCAGCTCTACCTTGAAATAGACCATTCCCAGAGGGGAACGGGTAGAATTGTCATATGTTGTCACAGAGATGGGGCTGGGTAGCCATTTTTCTTTGGGCACACCGCACAGCTCCAGAGTCTTCGGAGGTAAAACATTGATCGAAGCCCCTGTATCTACCAGGCATGCATCCACGGCCTTCTTACAGATATTGACCGTGATGCTCAGAGCCATGCTTCTGGCTGCTGGCGGTGCTAGTTCCGATGTATGGAATGTAATGGAGGGCTGATCCCCCTGAGGAACTAGTAGTGCTGCAATCTTCTCTACCGGCACGTCTTCATTGACCATCACCTTCTACAGATATTCCATTAAAGCTTCTTGGTGACTCTTGGATCTTTTGATCAGTTCGAGTATAGTGATCCGTGCCGGTGTCCGATCCAGGTGTTTCAACAAGTCATATTGAGTGCCTGGTGCACTCTCTTCGTTGTGGGCTTCCTCAGTCGACTGTGATGGGCCGTCTCTAACCGTGGACTGAGGAAAGACCTTGTTGAAAATCCTTCCGCTCCGGAGCGCGTGTTCCTCAACCGTGGAGGGTCCGGGTGACACTTTAAGTACTGCAGGGTTGGATGGTGCGGATGGCGTAGAGGGTTGGTAGGTAGGTGATGGCGTAGGGTTAGGTGGTGATGGCGCGGTGCGGATTAGAGGCCTAGAGGGTTGGATGGTGGATGGGTAAGTGGTTGGCGAAGTGGGGAATGGTACGCGTAATAGCGGTCTAGATGGTAAAGGCATAACTGGATAGGTGGTAGTGGTAGCGGGTGAAGTAGGAAATGGTACGCGTAATAGTGGCCTAGATGGTAGGAGGGGCGCGTTATTAGTTTGCGGGGGGTTATATGATGGAGGCGTAGTGGTGCGGGGCGTAATGGGTCTAAGGAAGGTGGGTAGTGGTAATGGGTTATTGGGTGCGGGTAGAGGGGTGATGGTAATGGGTTGCGGTCTGGGTATGTGAATGGTGCGGCGTGGTGGTCGCTCTGCGGTACTTGGAACGTGACCCGTTGAACAAAGAGAGGAAGAGTCCTTTATTCTCCACTGTTGCCCACGACCAGCCTCAGACTGGCTGTTCGTCAGAATGGGAGCAACCTGGTTTTGGTTCTGGTACTCCGGGAGTGGATTCTGCACTATGCCCATGTTGGGTGGTGCTGCTGCTTGTGCCAGTGGTCTTGCTTGCTGCTGCTGCTACGGTCTCCTCGCCTTCAGGGCTGTTATGTACTTTTTCATCTCCTCCTAGTCTATGCCGCCCTGCTCATTGAGATCATAGATATAATCTCTGAATTGGAAGCAGGTGTCAATGGTATGCCCAGGTTGCCTGTGGAAGTAGCAATACCTGGACGTATCGGCATTTTGAGGCCAGACGGCCTTCTCCCTCGGCAAAACTAAGGCATTGGCTGCCATTAAAGCACTGAAGATATCCGCCAAGGATTCTGGGAGGGCCGGGTACTCTGCCCTTTTCGGGCCTGGAGGTCTCCTCTGTTGGTTGTAGTCACCAGGAGGAGGGACATTGTGGTACGCCGGCGGTGCGCGCGGCTGGTACTGTGGCTGTTGCTGCTGATAGTGCTGCTGAGGGGGCTGCTGATACTGTTGTTGCCGTTGCGGCTGTTGCTGTAGCTGTTGCTGGTTCTGATTCGGCTGCTGGGGCCGCTGGTACTGCTGTTGGTAATGGGGGTTCTGCTGCTGCCTATACCCATGTTGGCTCAGCTGCGGTGGCCTCTGGTACTGCTGCTGGTTCCTCACGAACTGGGGCGAATTATTGTTCATGGTACTGACTTGCTCGTGAGAGAGCGTGCCCTCAGTAGTCGGACCTGTACTGGGAGAATTTGGCACTGCAGGCTTCCGAGGTGGAGGCCTGCTAGGTCTGTGAGGATCAAAGACGCTAGAGAACGTAGCGTCCTTGAAGGCATTCTGGCAGTACCGTGCTCTTTCATAGAGCTCTGCCATGTTAGTCAAATTGTTCAAGGAGAGGACTAACTTGAACTGGGGCGTGGCGTTAGAAATTAACATTTTCACTTGTTCAGATTCAGACAAGTGATCTTTCACCTTTTCAGCCAGGCCCCGCCACCTGTCAGCAAAACTGACAAACTCCTCATCTGGTTTCATCTTTTCTGCAATGAGGTCCGTGATAGACAAGGAGGGTGCAACTCTGTCCTGGTATCGTTGAATAAATTTGCGTGAAACGATACCGTAATCCTCTACTTCGGAGGGTTCCAGAGAAAAGAACCACTCGAGGGCTGGTCCCTCTAGAGATCTCCTGAACAAAAAGGCCAACGACCTCTTGTCATTCTGCCAGAAAGATGATTCGTACATGAACTCCTTCAGATGCGTGAAGGGGTTACCAGTACCGTTATACTTCCGATAGACTGGCATTTCAGAGGGTGGCAGATGGAATACTGGCAGGCTCGGTAAATTGATTTCTGGCACAGCTTTAACCCCCATCATCTTCTGGAGGTTGTTGAACTGTTCATCCATGCGCTCCATCTTGGCCAGCAACGCTTGCGTGGTCAGATCTGCTTGGGGAGGAGGAGGAGGAGGAAGTACTTGATAGGCCTGCTGCCTAGAGTACGTTGGACATGGAGGATAATAAGGAGGAGGTCCGGCAGAACTTCCGCCATGCCCGAGGGCATTTTGATAAATGGGCGTTTGCGGTCTAGCCGGTTGCCTAGATGATGAAAGCTGCGGCCCAGTTGGCCGAGAAGTAATGTGAAGGCCTTCCATGGCCTGATGGATATAAGGAGGAGGAAGATGAGGTTGTTGAGTAACAACAGGGAGAGCCACAGGGTTCGGCTCAGCAGGCTGCATGGGTGCCTTCCCCTTCAAGATAGACTGGATCGCCTCGAACTGTTGAGGGTCCAGTCGGGAGGCAAGAACTCACAGGGCATTGACAAGATCTATAGGATCGGAGGATGAGGGATCATGCTGATTCATGTCCCCCTCTAGATCAGGATTAGGGATCGCATATTCATGCGGGGGAAGATCAGGATATTGATCGTGTGGATGAAAAAGAGGAGTTCGGACATTCCCGTCATGTCGAACTGGAATGGGGACAGAATTACGAGAGGCATCAGCATCTCTCCCGTTCTCATAGTTGAAGTCTGAATCGCGAGGGGCATTAGCATCTCCCTCGTAGTTGATGATGGCGTCTTGAGCCATACTCAAGTCTCTGCCTGATCGCAGCAACATGATATCAGATTCCCTTTTCAAAGATTTAATCAAACAAGTTGTACAGAGATTAATCAAACAAGTGGATGTTTAACGTGATTTCAGGGTTCCTTGTTGAGTTATTTGAATTAGATTAAACCACAATTTCGCTCAGGGAAGGATCCTAGTTTCAGTTCAGTTTCCACCGTTATTCTCTAGGGTTTTCTCTCACAACGCTTTCGGAATCTAGCCGGGACTTCAATTGGTACAACCAGCCCGATGATCAAGGAGGAATACCTTGATTTTGGGGACTTATGGAGGTCTCAACGTCAACTTCTCTAGTCTGATCAAGGGACCAACCCAATCAGAGAGAGTTGCTGACGTCGAGTGATGTGTTCCTAAGAAGAGGAGGGTTTTCGCCTCAATGCGTATGCCCTGCGACCTGGATGGCCTCTAATGCTTAATAAAATAATGGGTAGCTAGCACTTAAAAATACAGAAATCTGGAAACTGAGAAATAATTAAGAAACTGTCTGAATCGCGTCGATCACAGTTGACGCTATTCAAAACAGAACTTAATTCTTTCGCAGAAACATATCTGAAAAATAACTAAAAAACTGTCTGAATCGCGTCGATGGTGGTCGACGCTATTCAACACAGAACTTAATTATTTCGCAGAAACAGATGCAAACAGCAGAGAAAGTCTGAAGACTAAAAGGCGTCTTGGTGTGCTGACGCGGTTTTGAAACGCGTCAGCTCGACTAGACGCTTTTCAGTTCGCAGAAACATATTTGCAGGAGGATTTTCTAGGTCGAATCCTCCTCAAACAGGGTAAAAGGCAGTAAACAATCGACTCATGCAAATATTTTTAGTTTTAGATTTTAAACAGGATGATTTACTAACTAAACAACTAGGAAATCACTCAATCACACATCATTTTTATCACAAAATCAGCTTTTTGAACTAATCAAGGGGAGGGCAAGATCTTGCCACTGGGGTGTGCACGTGGTGCACGAGGGAAATTAATTAAACTAAACACTCACCAATTGGTGAGGACGTGTCGAGAGACACAAATGGTGCACCGTGGGTGCCCGATATGATGATAGCAAAAACAAAAAGAAACTAAAAGACGGCGAGACCAAGTCCCACCGTGATCGCCAAAAGAGCTGTAGGTGCTGAAAATACTCGTGTGATTAATATGAAAAAGCTATGTTGTTTAGTGTAAACTAACCTATTAAAAACAGCAACTAAAGTGCAGTGATCGCCAGAAACTTTTAACTTAAAAGTTTCAAAAGAGAGTTTTGATCGCCTACCTGTTTGAACGCGGAAGAATGAGTCCTTGGTTCCCCTCCTTCAGCCGGCTGAAGAAAGAGAGCCCTTTCTTTGTTCTTTTGTTCTTGCTGTTGAGTTTGAGGTTGAGGATCGTCCAGAAATCCTTCTGGCTTTGTGCTTGATTTCTCCCTCTTTTGATTCTCTTGTTGTTGTTGAGTGCAGCAGAGACGGAGAAAGAAAAACGAAATGAAGAAACACTGATGAGAATTTAAGTAGAAGTAATATCAAAACTAACCATGATTATAAACATGCTTAAACAGCAAACTCACTTGTTTAATTGGCTTTGAAACCCCTTAAATCAAATGGTTTTTAGAAAATTAATACTGTGGTGTGTGTTGCATGAAGTGAATATGAGGTATGAAACTAATGAAGATGTAAAATGAAATTCAAAAATAAAACACTTATGCCCAGTTGGTTTGAAGCCTTGAAAGGATGAAGATCTTGAAAGGGCGCCGACTTTTGGAAATGGCAGCGCTCCGGCGTTCCGACGTGGTTGCTTCGATCTTCAATTCGCTATAACGCTATGGCGCAACTCAATTCAATTCTCTCTCTCTTTTTTTACTCCCTTCAACATGTAAGGTATTTATAGGCATTTTCTGCGTTCGCGATTAACATAGGAAAATCTAGGATTTATCTACCTTAACCGACAGATAATTACTGATTAATTCATCTTTATCTGTAATTATTTAAAACGCGTCCACCTTGCATGACGCCTTTCAGATTAAATTAAGATAAGGATAAATATCCGGGAAAACTTATCTTTATCTTTATTAGCTAAAACGCGTCCACTTATGTAGACGTCTTTTAAGCTAATTAAGATAAGGATAAACATCCGGAAGAGAAGTTAAAATAGCTTAGGAAACCTAAAACGCGTCGACCTTCACAGACGCCTTTTAGCTAATAAATCAATTGATTAAAATTCAAATTTAAACGCTAAAATAGGAATAAACTCTAAATAGCGTCTACATGGGTCGACGTCTTTTAGACTTCTGCATATTTGAGCTAAAATCAATTTAATTGATTAACTTAAATATGTCTGTTCGACCCGACACTAAAAAATATCAATAAAATTAATCAATGATTAAATATCAGACCATTCTGAGGCATTATTATATGATATGAAATTTACTCAAAATGACGTCAAAATTAGCGTGTCTACAGAGATGTCTATAGTTAATAGGATTATCAATTAGCATAGGATATTTAATAAAAAAAAAAGGTATGTAAAGAAGACAATCTTGGAACTCAGGTGCTCACCTCGCTCCCCAATAGTAAGGGATTAGCCAACTCACACTAAGTAGGCATTTTTACAAGATTGGATCAATTACTCACTAGAATTGACAATTTTCGAGGATGTCGATAGAACTTGAAACTGCATATTTTGTTCATTGTTTGGATTAGATGGAAGGGATTATATTGAATACAAGCATTGGACATTCAGGAGGGGGGAGATGAGATAAATCTGATGTTTTCTTTGTGAGGACATATGTAAAAAAGAATTTGAGCAAGAGAGATTACTAAATCAAGGAGAATTGCCTCTTCTGTGTAATATTCGAAAAGACAATTGGCCAACTATATGCCTCATGTGGGGTGGCAGGCAAGTGTTTGGCTATAGCAAGGCTGGCCACAACATCAGAGATTGCTAGAAGGCGAGGACTTCTGTATTGATTGCACCAGCTAGATCATGAGCCCCTGTTCGTCTCTTTCTTTAACTGGAGAAGACATGGAAGTAGCAGAGAATGTCACACAAGGTATTATCTTGATCGATGGAGTGCATGTTAGAGTTTTGTTTGATACTAGTGCTATCCATTTATTCATCTCTTTGAGTTTTACTTGGATTTTGGTAGATAAATGGAGATAGTTGAGTTTTATTCATATGATTGTTTTTACACTATTTGAGATAGTTGAGATAAATGGATTTTGGTCAACAAATTTTCTTATTTTAAAAAAAGAAAAGAAAATTTTGCATGTCATTGTTCACTGTCATCCGATCAAAATATTCATATGGCAGCACTAGGGGCAATGCAATCTATGATGCAACAAGCATTACTCTAGTTAATGTGCATGGCAAAATTTATTCTATTTGGTCAAAAAGGTCATTAGAAATAACTCCAAACTATGTACGCTCGTTGACTGTAACTTAGGTCCACAGCAATATTCCCTGAAATATCCCACTTGTCACTTTTCTTAGCAAAATTTCAAAACTATAGTGAGCTTCATAAGATTTATTGCTCTGTGAATAATCATTTTCAAGGAAATAATTAAATTTAAAAGAAAAATCAAAATAATTATCCAAATTTGAATCCTGAGTCTAAACCTATTCTGAAATCTCTTTTTTCCTTGTGCCTTCTTTTTTTTGCGTCTTTTTTTTTTTTTTTTTTCGCGCCTAAACCTATTCTGACATCTCCTCGTCGGCCCTTTTGCTTCTCCCCACATCCTCCCTCCCTTCCTGCAGTCTAACAATCCTCCTCTCTCTTCCTTCCCCGATGACGGCCTCCTTCCCTTCCCCTGACACCCTTTTAATTCTCTGTCTCGACGTTTCAGTACCTCTCACGTGAAGCAAAATTTATATGCATGGTAAAATGGAAGAAAACTTATATTACGTTTTGCTTGTGCATGTTACAAGAATCTTAAAATAAAAACATAAAAAATGTTGTTGAAAATTAAAGGAAGATGCAGACAAATTTGCATCCCTATCTATAATGATGCATGGAGGACGACAACATTACGGTCCAGTTCCATGGCCCATCTTCTTCAGCGTATTATACGCCGGCGTTAGCGTACCCCTCCGCGGCGCGTCGGCAAGCGCTTGTCACGTTTGCGTCACGTGACAAATCCAATTATTCACACATCCAAAATAAGGGTTTTTTGTATATATACTCCTTAAAAATACAGTAATTGCATATATACCCTTAATTCTCACATATTATCATCAGTACTCTTGCAATCTTCAAAATATTCCATTTATGTCTCTCTCGTCAAATTTAGATTAATTTTAACGAAATATGTGAAAAACATTGCATAAATCATGACATCGTTGGAAATATTGAGAGTACAAAATACAAGATTTTAATAGATTGAGGGGTATATATGTAAAATATTAATAAATTTACAGATATTTATGCCAAACCATTAGATTGAGAAATATAAAATGCAATATTTTGAAAATTGTAAGAGTATTGATGATAATACGTGAGAATTGAGGATATATATGCAAATATGTTATTGTTGAAGGGTATATATGTAAAAAAACCCCAAAATAATTGAGATGAATTCGCAACTCCAGGCCAGCTCCAACTGTACAAGTGGGGTCACTTAAGATCAAAGTACTTATTTCGTCATCTTCCCACCTGGTCCAGAGTCATCAAAGCTTTGGACAATCTTTTAAGAGCAATGATATATAATTGCACGAACTTGATGATGATATGTGGGCGAGGCGAGGATCACCTTAAAGTGTATGAGAAGAGAGAATTCTTGTGTATATTTTGTACTCACTGACCGAATAGCGTATACTAGAATAAGAGGTATTTCGATTTGATAGTTTTGTGAGATTTGTTTACGGAATAAGAAAAATAAGTAATTCTTGAGTATAGAGTATGATGACTTATTCTCTTTATTATCTGAATACGCTATTCTGTACCGGTATAAACTATTCTGTTTGGCAAAATAAAATTAAGTTTATTCTCTCTTTATTCGTCCTTATTCTTCTCCTATTCTCCAATCAAAGTGGTGCATAGTCTTCAATCTTCCAAATGATCACTGTCACTGTTGGTGACTCCGGGGGAACAGGCCAACTGGTTCTCTCTTCTTTATGGTTTGGGTAATTTTGTCCAAGTTGATGTTGGGTGACCCTAATTCTTTTTTTTTTTTGAGAGTAATGTGCAACAAATTATTGTACTGCATGAGATGTAGTCTCAAATTTTTTATTTTTTATTGTTTTAAGGTTAGACCTATTACATCTAACATATTTGTATAATCTGATCTCCGGTCAGATGATTCAAAAAAAAGTTAAGCCTCATTGACTAGCGAAAAATATGTTTAGATCGGCCGAGCCCAATAAAAAAAGGATTCGATTTTTTGTTTTTCAGATTTTCTTTGTATCTGATCAAAGATCAAATCATTCAGACATACGAAAATTCACAGAAAGGACTAATAATGAAAGATTAGATTTTTTTTTTCAAATTCATTTCAAGATAGATTTTGAAAAAGTAATATTAACTTCGATGAAAAAAGTTCTATCCTTGTCAAGAGATAAATAAATCATTATAGTTTTAATTCGCTTATCAAAAGGAAAATGTTCCGATCAAACTCAAAAACACTCAAATGAAAATTTACTTTCTCAACATCGTCATTCAAAATTTGTATTGATTGGGGTTTAGTCTTAAAAAGAGATCAAAAGAGTTTTCGCCACGTTAATTCCGCCACGTAAATGCGATATATCACCATGATGGTCTGTGTTGTTCACACTTGAATTGATTGGGGTTTAGTCTTAAAAACATATCGATGTCGAGGATAATAAAATCCCCTTTGTCCTTGCGGTCGGAATCTCCCGGTTTTGATCTCTTTTGATAATCCATATCTCTATACAGTTCGTAGGTTAAAAAGAACTTAATTTCGCTAATTAGATTGGAATTAGGCGTGCTTGGTCCCTCTAACTAGCTAGATGTATAGCCTGTTTTTTTTTTTTTTTGCTTACATTTGTCGCTCCTTAGAGCGGACACTTACATAGAGATAATAACAACTACAATCCTAACACAATCTATAGGTGTCGTTTGTGAGTGATTTTAGAAAAGTATATCTTATTTGACACAATGTCGATAACGACCCAATTAGTTAACTGACCCAACAACGGTGCTCACGAAGGTCACTCATTTTGAAAATTTTCTCAATCGAGTATGCTTAATTTCGGAGTTCTTTTCAACTAGAATTCTGAAAAATAATTAGTCGGTGTTAGCGGTAGTCTACTGATTTAATTTATTAAACATCTTCTTATACGGAGTGTGACACTGTCAGATGGTACAAATTTTTTAGGAGGTCTGTTGGCAGAAAGCAATACTTTTATGTTATTTGAACGTTATTTTTATTTTCCTTTTTCAGCATAAAAAACGTTGAATAGAAATAACTATAACTAACATTAGATAATTATGAAAGTCATTTTTTCTAATAATTTTATTTTTTATTTAATTCAAGAAATTCTAATTCAAAGCTTGTAATTAAATTTTTTAAAAATACACAATATGTGAATGAGTTTCAATGCTTAATTTCTTTTCTCAAGACAATTAGACAAAAGTCCATAAGCAATTGAAAGGTACGCTAGATTAATAGTGCCCAAGGATGAAGATGACTAAAGATAAAAAACTTGATGGTTTTTCTTCCCCACTGATGCTAAACTCCATCATTAATCATTATCACAAGCTGTCATCTAAAGTTAATGCATCTTTCAATATTATTTATAGATCCCTCAAGCTGGCATCCATAACAAGATTCTTATTTATCATGATACCATAATGAAACAAGTAGATCAGACTAGGCGTCCATCGTGGAACCGACAAGAAGAATTTAAGAAAACAAGCATCTCAGCGTTTGCATGCACCGAGTTCCCACGTGGGAATAAACATTGCATCCTTCCACGTACCATCCGAGTCATCTATATATGTGCATGTTTTTTTTTTTTTTTTTTGAAAGTGGGCCATAGGCCGAATGCCTACAACTATTTACACGCGACTGGAGTTCTAATTCAGAATCTGAGATTTATCTTCAAAATTAGAGATAATTCTGGTCAGATCGATAAGTCCGCCTATATATGCATGTATGGCGTATAATATATGCTCGCCCGAATCATAGTCGTTTGAATTAATTGAGTGGGATGATTGGCTTCATTGTTTGACGTCTTTTTAGATGGTCAAGGATTTAAGTCGACTAAAAATCGAAAGTCTCTACATGGCATTCCGTCAACAACGCAATTATCTGAACTCAATTCGGGTTATGTGGGACAGACCCTTGTGTCAACTTGACTTTAATTAGTATAATTTGAAATATTATTCAAGAAATATATATTCTGAATTATGGAAGTGCTGAGTCAGATTAACATTTTTCTAGTTCGGATTGGATTAATCAGGGAGTCAGGAAAAGAATATACAATTATTTCGGAGATTGAATAGAGGAGATTGGATTAGAGTTTGGGATAGAAGCACCATCCTCAATGAGTTGGAGTAGCTACATGCAGTTCCAGGCTCATCCAAATTGGAATCCGAGATTCCACGACCTCATTAGTTGATGTGTCCCTTAGAGGATACATCAACTAATGACAACAGTGAGCCACATCCGTTAACTGTCCTATAAATTAATAATTAGTCGGTTAGCCAGATTCTAGTGTACCGTGTATATGTACTCGATTAGAAAAAGTTTACACCCATTATCTTATCCATTATGCATGAGTTTAAAAAGATTTTATATCAACTAACCTATAAACTAAAGATCGGTCAAATAATTGGAGTACCACAATTACCATTAATTTGCATCCTTACGTACAATCATTAGTCCTGATTTCCTGATGGCAGAAGGAATGACAAACTTAGAGTTTGTTTTGGTTGCACTTAAAACATAGTCAGATGGAAAATATTTTTTGAGGAAATCAATTTACGAGAAAAATAAAAACGTAATTGACTATTTGACACTTCTGTTAAAAATATTTTCATTCGTTTCTTTGCACATAATTTTTTTTCCTGAAAATAATTTCATACATTTATTTGTTTATAAAAGAATTTTCACATTACAAAATTTAACATAGATATGATAGAGCCAAAGGACTATTTTTATATTTTTTTGAACTAAGAGAACAATCTAACTCGACATTTATTTGTTTATTAAAGGGTATTTTTTCTTTCTTTTTAATTTTTTGCTTGAGGTACGTTTGGTCTACTATAAAACTATAATTTTTAAGAGTATAAATATAAATAATTCTAAAGGGAGAATTACTTACTGCACTCTTAGGAGTTATTACGTCGCCTGATGATACAGTCAAATTAAAAAAAAAAACTTTCTTAAAATTCTCTTTGAAGCTCCCAACATGTCTTACATGTCCACATAATTAGATTTTCTATTGGACATCTTAAAAATAATAAAAATTCTAAAATCAAGGCTTCATGAACGGTGATATACTATTCATTGGGGATCGATTTTTTATTTTTTATTTTTTGAAGACTTCTAACATAAACTACATGCTTATATAATTCGATTTTCGATTGGACATCTAAAAAAAGATGAAAATTTAAAAATTGAGCTCCAATGAACAGTAGTGTACCATTAATTGGGGCTCGATTTTTTATTTTTCTTTTTATTTTTGAATTTTATTTGAAAGCTCTTCACATCTTTTACATGCCTATCTAATTCGATTTTAGATCGAACATTAAAATTTTTAAAACATAGCCCAGTGAACAGTAGTGTACTATTCATGAAACTAAGATTTTTAAATTTTCATATGTTTTTGAGTTGTCCTGTGAAAAATCTAATTACATGAGGATGCTTGGGGGCCTTCATTTTTTTTTTTTTCTTATGTGATATGACGCAACAAGTTATTCTCTTCCTAAGAGGAGAATAGATGCATAATTAGTCATATCCGCTGGGACATACTTGGACAATCCGATCTTTGATCGGATAATCTAAAAAAATCTAAAAAAATAAAAAGTCAAGTCAATGAACAATAATATTTTTTTATTTTTTAGATTCTTTTTAGTCATCCGATCAAAGATCAGGTTATACAGACATGTCGAACATGATGTGGTTCATCATAAAAAAAAAAAAAGAAAAAAAAAAAGAGCTTGTTGATATCTGACGGCTCTATGTTTGGGTTCAGCAAGTCACACTCTATGTCAAATACGAAGAAATTCATGTACAATTGTTAATTGGAAAAATGGTTCATTGAACTATTTTGAGGATGCCAAAATCGAGATTTGTCATGTTGCAAAGAGTTAACTTTACATTGACATTCAATTTTACGTGCTACTAAATAAACGTACTTGGTGAACTTTTCCTGAAAAACTCATCACGGAGGAGTTTTTCCCTGCAACCAAACGGACCTTAGTCCACATTCCCCATTGATAAAAGAAGAGCAAACAAAAATTCTTCCCTTTGATGAAAAATTAGATAAGGTGAAGGGGGAATGAGCGAGTATTATGTTGGGAGGAAGGCTTTCCCCTTGTAAGCTATATATCTCATAATCCTTCTAATCCTCCTTCCCCCAAGAGTCAGCCAACTTAAGAGTAAAAAAGAAAAAGAAAAAAAGAAACAAACAAACAAACATCCCATATTGACTACTGGGGTAGACGAGGACTCTTTTGAGAACGTAAATAGGAAAGCTTTGAAATTTTCTGACAACCTCACCAACATTCTCGTATAAGGTAAATTTGCTATTGGAGAATAGGAGAAGAATAAGGGAGAATAAGAGGAGAATAAGCTTAATTTTACTTTGACAAGCAGAATGGCTTATATCGGTGCAGAATAGCGTATTCGGAGAATAAGGAGAATAAGCCATCCCACCCTAGACCCAAGAATTACTTATTCTTCTTATTCCATTAGCGGGACCCACAAAACTATCAAACCGAAACATCTCTTCTGATATACGCCATTCCGTCAGTGGGGGGTTTTCATATGTCCAAAATCAAGTTGATTTCAAGAAAAGAAAAGAAAGAGAGACGAACATAATAAGAAAAATAGAGAGATGAATGAGGTGAGTCTTCTAAAAGGATGTGCGGATTTCAATGATTAATAAGATTATATTAAAGTGAACTTTCCAAAACATCATGAAATTCTCAAGAGTTAGTCAAACAGCAAGCACATGGATGTACATTAAGTAATAAATTTATTTTAAATTCTGTAACCGTCTAAATGAGATTCTCTACACCTATTCTTAACTATTAAAATCTATAGTTTTTTAAGTAATACCTACTGCACTGCGAGCAGGCAGCAGTAAATTCTTTTCTTGTTTTTTAAAATTTTTTAGGTCGGCCCCACTATAACCGACAAATTTTGTACATACTAATTTCCCATTGGACAACTCTAAAAAATCTGAAAAATAAAAAATTAAATTATTCATTGGACTCGATTTTTTATTTTTTCAATTTTTTTTGGTCGTGCACGCGGTGCGGTAGGTATTAGCCTACTTTTTTTTGTTGACTTAGGTTGCAACATTTGATTTGAAGATAAAATCAGTCCCTCAAAAGTATTTTCAAATGAGTTCCAAGCTCTTGTACTGCTTCTGATCGTGAATGTATCCTCTTAGTGTGGCTCTGTCAATAATCAGAAATCTCTATGAAAGATTTTTTTTTTCTTGAAAAGTATAATACAATGGCTTATATTTGACAATCTCTGACATTTCCCTTTTTTGTTTTTGACATTCACGATATAATTTCAAATATTTTTTCTTAAAACAATGAAAAATATCTTTATAAATATAAAATGATAATTTTTATTTTTATTTTTATTAATTTAATTTTAAAAAAATCTTTTTTATTAAAATATATTTTATACGTGCCTTAGATGGTGTCTTACATTTGGAACTACTCACAAAACTGAGAATAAAGTCAAAAAATTAAAAACTGACCAAAAGTTAATTCCACTATACTTTTTAACCCCTCTCTCTATCTTTCTTTACTTCTCATAAACTGCTTCATGTATGAAAGCTGAGGAAAAGTCTATCCATTTAAAAATATTTGCTGTCACATCAAATTTTTTAGACTAACCTTGACTCGTTAGTAACGTCCTGATTACTGGTTTAGACAGGGAAATGCTTACATGACGGGAATTTTTCCCTGCATACTACTTTGATTTGAACTTACTTCCATTTAGAAGATATGTAAATACTTCACTAAGGCACTAGTTGACCCAAAGAATAAGCTAAATTCAAAGCAATTATATGAATGCAAGCCTCAAGTCCAACTCCCTGAATATTCTTGTAAGCCACACAACTTCTATATCCATGTTTGCATATAACATAAGTTACGCTAATAATTGACACTTAAACCATACTATACTAAAACAAATCCAATTACATACTATACTAAGATAAATAAATTTAAAATTGACATAAATCATAAAATTATTCTCTTATGTCTTTCAAAAACTTTGGAGTGTTTTATGGCTGCCTGCAAGGATCATGCTTGGTTTGCCTTGCAACTGAACTGAAACAAGTCACTGAAATTAAAACCAAAAGAATTATTGGATTGCATTCAACTTTTAATTTAATTAATAAAATTTAACGCATATGATAGCTTGCTTTAATTTGAAAAGATTTTACGAACAAAAGTGTTTGGTGTAATTCTTAATTTAAAGTCACTTTTAATTTCTTCTTATAACATTACAAATGATAGATGCAAGTAGTTGTAATTAATTTTAGATTGTTCTTGACGGGGGAGAATCCGATTCGGCCCAGCACTAGGGGGCCGGCCCAATGTAAGAGAGACAGCCAAATTTCATTCGGCCCATCAAGTAAATCGAACAGAAACGACCCAGGCGCCTTATTGAAATAGTATGGTTTCGGCCCAAGCGGTGGGTTCTGTTAACAACCATACTCGGCCTAGTCGTAGCAAATAATAGGCCGAAGTAGGTCCGACCCATTCCGGTTAACTGCTATCCAGCCATCGGCTTATTAACGGGGTATTTCGGCAATTTCCTTTCAAACCCCAAAATAGTCATATATCGACTGCAACAAGAAGAGAACCTCCATCCTCCGCTATAAAAAGAAGACTATTCATTGCGGAAAAGGTACACCTTAAGCACCCAAGCTTCTTCCTTCATTATCTATGAATTGAATCTTCTCAGAGGCTAACTTAACCATCGGAGGGGGTTCTCCTGGGTCGAAACCCAGGACCCTCGCTGATTGGTTCTTCCTCTCGCAGGAGTCTCGGCTTGAATCTTCGCCAGTCTCTTCGTCCGGGTCGGTTTCGGCAACTGGTTTTTCGGTTCACATCCGGATTCTGTCCTCAGAATCCGTTAGTGATAGCTTTGGCTACATCACTTGGCGCCGTCTGTAGAAAAGAAACATTATAGCCATGTTTCATCGACTAGTGACCAGACGATCCAACCAAGACGAGGCGGAGACGCGAGCGACTCCGGCGTAGTCACTCCACGCCGAAGGTGCTCCGTCCGTCCTTCCGCAAGGTCCCGTCCTCCCAGCAATACCAGAGCCCCTCGCTCCCACGGACGACCGAATGGAGGAACTCCAACAACAAATGGCCACACTGGCCGCTATTGTCACTTCCTTGCCACCATTGCGGGATATGGTGACTGTTATCGCCCAACACATGGGGTTGCTGAATCAGCCCACACAGCAGACACCGCCTCTCCCTTAATACTGCTCTGCTATTAATCCTACGAAGGGACAGCCAACACCCTCGCGGGCATTTCACAACGAAGCGGCTTCGGTGCGCAGCGAGCCATTCGGGCCGCAAGGCCGAATTCCTCGCGCCAGTCATATTCTGACGGAGCAGGACAATGCTTCGTCCGGATTTCATCCGACCGAGGCCGAAGGGCGATCGGCCGCAACCTCAACTACTCCGGATCTGGACCGGAGACTAACAGAAATAAGGAAGGAAATGCAGCAGATGGTCTCCCGGCCATATGGAGCACCTCTCGCCAGCACCATCCTGGAGCAGACTCCTTTCTCCCCAGAGCTTCTGGCCGTTGAGGTACCTCCAAACTTCAAGTTACCAAAAGGACCTCTGTATGATGGAATGACAGATCCAGTCTGCCATTTTCAGATATTTAATTCTTACCTCTCCGTCTGAGGGGTTTCTGAGGTAGTCCGCTACCGTCTCTTCCCCCTTATTCTGGAAAAAACAGCTTTAATTTGGTTTGAAACATTGGCTCCCAATTCTATTCATTCTTTAGTACAATTAGGCCAATTGTTTATTGACCAATTCTATGATGCCACTCGGCAATGTAAAATTTCGGCCAGTCTGCTTGCCATTCAGCAAGGGCCGACTGAGACCCTTCAAGAATATTTTACTAGGTTCCGGACCGAAGCAGCCCAGATTCTGAACCTGGACAGCTCGATTGCAGTCTCGGCCATCATCGGTGGATGCACAGACGAGGGGCTTCTCAGCTCTATTGGGAAGCGTCATCCTCCCACCTTCTAGGACCTGGTGGCTCGGGCCTATAAATATATCAACCGGGAGGCTCTGATGATGTCCAAGGGCAAACGTGTTGCCGAGACAGTATCGGCGATTACCACTCCAGCGGCTTGTCCTCGCCCTGAAGATCATAAACCCTATTGCAAGCGATACCGGAGAGAAGAATGGGGCCGAGACAAGCGCCGAGATCCGCAGCAGCGGTATCTGCCATTACCTACTCAAAACTCAAAACATGCATCATGTAGGACTTTGAAATCATTGTGATAAGGATTAATTATTGATTAAGTTTCAGACCATTAATCAAATAACTCAAAACATGATATGAAATATTCCATTCTGAATTGAGTATCTTGATTATCTTTGAGATTCGCTTGAAGATATCTTTGGAATTCTATCCTTGATTGGATTCTTTATCCAATATTTCTTGTTTTCTTTTAAGATCCATCATGGCTGCAGCACGTCCACATTGGCTGGCAAACGCTCCCCATGATGAAACCTACAGTGTCTATGACCTGGGGTACTTCCCACTCCGAGGAGGTTGATCGACCTTATTTTATTTCCTTGTCTACCTCATCCAGACAGGATTGATTCCATTGATTTCATTGAGCTATCTTCATTGATGATTTCGAGAAAAATTCCAATCATGTGATGTTAAGAGCGTGTCTCATCACACCTTGGCATCACCTTTTCAGTACATTCCATTTCATTTTACTCCCTTGCAAAGACGATGCCAAGGTGAGGCAGCTGTAGACACGCTAATTTTGACGTCATTTTGAGTAAATTTCATATCATATAATAATGCCTCAGAATGGTCTGATAATTAATCATTAATTAATTTTTATTGATATTTTTGAGTGTCGGGTCAAACAGACATGTTTAAGTTAATCAATTGAATTGATTTTAACTCAAATTTCAGTTAAAATATGAAGAATCATAAAAGGCGTCGACCCATGTGGACGTCATTTAGAGTTTATTCGTATTTTAACGTTTAAATTTGAATTTTAATCAATTAATTTATTAACTAAAAGGCGTCTGTGAGTGTCGACGCGATTTAGGTTTCCTAAGCTGTTTTAACTTCTCTTCCGGATGTTTATCCTTATCTTAATTAGAGTAAAAGACGTCTACAGAAGTGGACGCGTTTTAGCTAATAAAGATAAAGATAAGTTTTCCCGGATATTTATCCTTATCTTATTTAATCTGAAAGGCGTCAGCCAAGGTGGACGCGTTTTAGATAATTACAGATAAAGATGAATTAATCAGTGATTATCTGTCGATTAAAGTAGATAAATCCGAGATTTTTCTATGTTAATCGCAAACGCAGAAAATGCCTATAAATACCTTGCATCTCAAGGAGTTAAAAAAAAAAAGGAGAGAGAGAATTATTGAGCCACAGCGTTATAGCAATTTGAAGATCGAAGCAACCACGCCGGAGCGCTGCCATTACCAGAAGTCGGCATCCTTCTTTCAGATCTTCATTCTTCAAAGCTTCAACCAACTGGACTGGGCATAAGTTTTTCATATCTGAATTTCATTTTCATTCTTTAGTTTCATTCTCTCATACTCACTTCATGCAACACACACCACCTCATTAATTCTCCAAAACCCATCTGTTCTAAAGGGGTTTCAAAGTCATTTAAAACAAGTGAGTTGCTGTTTATACATGTTTCTAATCATAGTTAGCTTTGATATTATTTTTACTTAGATTCTCATCATTGTTTCTTCTTTATTTTTCTGTCTCTCTGTCTGCTGCATTCAACAACAACAACAAGAAATCAAAAAGAGGGAAATCAAGCAAAAGCCAGGAGAACTTCTGGACGATCCTCAACATTCAACAGCAAGAACGAAAAGAACAAGAAGAGGCTCTCTTTCTTCAGCCGGCTGAAGGAGGGGAACCAAGGATTCATTCTTCCGCGTTTAAACAGGTAAGCGATCAAAACTCTTTTGAAGCTTTTTTAGTTAAAAGTTTCTGGCGATCACAGCACCTTAGTTGCATTTTTTTTAATAGGTTAATTTACCCTAAACAACATAGTTTTTCACATAAATCACACGAGCAATTTTCAGCACCTACAGCTCTTTTGACGATCACGGTGGGACTTGGTCTCGCCGTCTTTTAATTTCTTTTGTTCTTGCTATTATCATACCGGGCACCCACGGTGCACCACTTGTGTCTTTCGACACGTCCTCACCAATTGGTGAGTCTTTAGTTTGTTTAATTTCCCTCGTGCACCACGTGCACACCCCAGTGGCAAGATCTTGCCTCCCCTTGATTAGTTTAAAAAGCTGTTTTTGGTGATAAAATGCTGTGTGATTGTGTGATTTCTTAGTTGTTTAGATAGTAAACCATCCTGTTTAAAATCTGAAACTAAAAATCTTTGCATGAGTCGATTGTTTACTGCATTTTTTCCTGTTTAAGGAGGATTCGACCCAGAAAATCCTTCAGGAAATCTGTTTCTGCGAACTGAAAAGCGTCCAGTAACAGCGACGCGTTTCAAAACCGCGTCAGGACACCTAGACGCCTTTTAGCTTCCAGATTCTCTCTGTCGTTTACATCTGTTTCTGTGAAATAATTAACTTCTGTGTTGAATAGCGTCGACCATCATCGACGCGATTCAGGCAGTTTTTAGTTATTTTCCAGGTTTTCTCTGCTGTTTGCATCTGTTCTCTGCGAAAGAATTAAGTTCTGTTCTGAATAGCGTCGACTATCATTGACGCGATTCAGACAGTTTCTTAATTATTTTTCAGTTTCCAGATTTCTGTGTTGAGTGATAGCTACACATTACTCTATTAAGCATTAGAGGCCATCCAGGTCGCAGGGCATATGCATTGAGGCTAAAACCCTCCTTTTCTTAGGAACACATTACTCGACGTTAGCAACTCTCTCTGATTGGGTTGGTCCCTTGATCAGACTAGAGAAGTTGACGTTGAGACCTCCATAAGTCCCCAAAATCAAGGTATTCCTCCTTGATCATCGGGCTGGTTGTACCAATTGAAGTCCCGGCTAGATTCTGAGAGCGTTGTGAGAGAAAAACCTTAGAGAATAACGGTGGAAATCAAACTGAAACTAGGATCCTTCCCTGAGCGAAATTGTGGTTTAATCCAATTCAAATAACTCAACAAGGAATCCTGAAATCACGTTAAGCATCCACTTGTTTGGTTAATTTCTGCACAACTTGTTTGATTAAATCTTTGAAAAGAGAATCTAATATAATGTTGCTGCGATCAGGCAGAGATTTGAGTATGGCCCAAGATGCCATTATCAACTACGAGGGAGATGCTAATGCCCCTCGCAATTCTGATTTCAACTACGAGAACGGGAGAGATGCTGATGCCTCTCGTAATTCTGTCCCCATTCCAGTTCGGCATGACGGGAATGTCCGAACTCCTCTTTTTAACCCACACGATCAATATCATGATCTTCCTCCGCATGAATATGCGATTCCTAATCCTGACTTTGAGGGGGACATGAATCAGCATGATCCCTCATCCTCCGATCCTATGGATCTTGTCAATGCTCTGGGAGTTCTTTCCTCCCGACTGGACCCTCAGCAGTTCGAGGCGATCCAGTCTATCTTGAAGGGGAAGGCACCCATGCAGCCTGCCGAGCCGAACCCTGTGGCTCCCCCCGTTGTTCCTCAACAACCTCCTCCTCCTCCTTATATCCAACAGGCCATGGAAGGCCTTCATCTTACTTCTCGGCCAACTGGGCCACAACTTTCTTCATCCAGGCAACCGGCTAGACCGCAGACGCCCATTTACCAAAATGCCCTCGGGCATGGCGGAAGCTCTGCCGGACCTCATCCTTATTACCCTCCTTGTCCAACGTACTCTAGGCAGCAGGCCTATCAAGTACTTCCTCCTCCTCCTCCTCCCCAGGCAGATCTAACCACGCAGACGTTGTTGGCCAAGATGGAGCGCATGGATGAACAGTTCAACAATCTTCAGAAAATGATGGGGGTTAAAGCTGTGCCGGAAATCAATTTGCCGAGCCTGCCAGTGTTCCATCTGCCACCCTCTGAAATGCCAGTGTATCGAAAGTATAACGGTACTGGTAACCCCTTCACGCACCTGAAGGAGTTCATGTACGAATCCTCCTTTTGGCAGAATGATAAGAGGTCATTGGCTTTCTTGTTCAGGAGATCCCTAGAGGGACCAGCCCTCGAGTGGTTCTTTTCTCTGGAACCCTCAGAAGTAGAGGATTATGGTATCGTTTCACGTAAATTTATCCAACGATACCAGGACAGAGTTGCACCCTCCTTGTCTATCACGGATCTTATTGCAGAAAAGATGAAACCGGACGAGGAGTTTGTCAGTTTTGCTGACAGGTGGCGGGGCCTGGCTGAAAAAGTGAAAGATCACTTGTCCGAATCCGAACAAGTGAAAATGTTGATTTCTAACGCCACTCCCCAGTTCAAGCTAGTCCTCTCCTTGAACAACTTGACGAACATGGCAGAGCTCTATGAAAGGGCACGGTACTGCCAGAATGCTTTCAAGGACGCTACGTTCTCTAGCGTCTTTGATCCTCATAGACCTAGCAGACCTCCACCTCGGAAGCCTGCAGTGCCGAATTCGCCTAGCTCAGGTCCAACTACTGAGGGCACGCTCTCTCACGAGCAGGTCAGTACTATGAACAATAACTCGCCCCAGTTTGTGAGGAATCAGCAGCAGTACCAGAGGCCACCCCAGCCGAGCCAGCAGGGGTACAGGCAACAGCAGAACTCCCGTTACCAACAGCAGTACCAGCGGCCCCAGCAGCCGAGTCAGCAACAGCTACAGCAACAGCCGCAACGGCAACAGCAGTATCAGCAGCCACATCAGCAGCAACAGCAACAGCCACAGTACCAGCCGCGTGCACCGCCGGCGTACCACAATGTCCCTCCTCCTGGTGACTACAACCAACAAAGGAGACCTCCAGGCCCGAAAAGGGCAGAGTACCCGGCCCTCCCAGAATCCTTGGCGGATATCTTCAGCGCTTTAATGGTAGCCAATGCCTTAGCTTTGCCGAGAGAGAAGGCCGTCTGGCCTCAAAATGCCGATACGTCTAGGTATTGCTATTTCCACAGACAACCTGGGCATACCATTGACACCTGCTTCCAATTCAGAGATTATATCCATGATCTCAATGAGCAGGGCGGCATAGACTGGGAGGAAATGAAGAAGTACATAACAGCCCTGAAGGCGAGGAGACCGCAGCAACAGCAGCAGCAAGCAAGACCACCGGCACAAGCAGTAGCACCACCCAACATGGGTATAGTGCAGAATCCACTCCCGGAGCATCAGAACCAAAACCAGGTTGCTCCCATCCTGACGAACAGCCAGTCTGAGGCTGGTCGTGGGCAGCAGTGGAGAGTAGAGGACTCTTCCTCTCTTTGTTCAACGGGTCACGTTCAAAGTACCGCAGAGCGACCACCACGCCGCACCATCCACATACCAAGGCCACAACCCGTTACCATTACCCCCATACCCACACCTACATATCACTCGCCCACACCCAATAACCCATTACCGCTACCCACCTTCCTTAGACCCATTACGCCCTGCACCATTACACCTCCATCATATAACCCCCCACAAACCAATAACGCACCCCTCCTATCATCTAGGCCGCTATTACGCATACCATTTCCTACTTCACCCGCTACCACTACCGCCTATCCAGATATGCCTTTGCCATCTAGACCATTATTACGCGTACCATTCCCCACTTCGCCAACCACTAGAACTGATCAAAAGATCCAAGAGTCATCAAGAAGCTTTAATGGAATACCTGCAAAAGGTGATGGTCAATGAAGACGTGCCGGTAGAGAAGATTGCAGCACTACTAGTTCCTCAGGGGGATCAGCCCTCTATAACATTCCATACATCGGAACTAGCATCGCCAGCAGCCAGAAGCATGGCTCTGAGTATCACGGTTAACATCTGTAAGAAGGCCGTGGATGCATGCCTGGTCGACACAGGGGCTTCGATCAATGTTTTACCTCCGAAGACCCTGGAGTTATGCGGTGTGCCAAAAGAGAAATGGCTGCCCAGCCCCATATCAGTAACAACATATGACAATTCTACCCGTTCTCCTCTAGGAATGGTTTATTTAAAGGTGGAGCTGGGCCCTGTAAGTCATGCAGAGGTCGAATTTCACATCCTGGAAATCGACCCTTCCATAAATGCCATTTTAGGTCGTCCTTATATTAAATCTCTTGAGGCGATTCCTTCTACGAATCATCAATGCCTCAAATTCCCTTATAAAGGACGAATTATTAAAGTAACGAGCATGCCGATCCTTGCTGCTGCTCATTCCTTGAACATTAAATCTGCTGTTTTACCTGGCCGACAACCTTTTCTGTCGGTATTACAGGTCTACCGTCCAGTGGCTGATCCTCTGAAAGCCGCTACTATTTCTCCATATCCGTTAGATGCTATCAAAAGGGGGAAGTGCATGAGTACCCCAGGATGGAGGATCATGATGAAGAACAGCTACAAGCCTGGGAAAGGTCTGGGCACTCAGTTGCAAGGCAGGACCACTCCTGTCAGAAATCATCGAGCGGCACCTGGAAGTGGTCTGGGCTATAGGCCAATAAAACTGAAGCAAGATATGGTTCAGAAAGCAGAAATTAAAGAAGGCCCGAAAATCTGGGAGGCAATGTCTACACCACCTAAAGAAGGCCGAGATCTCCTAACATGGACCCTGTGTACGCACTTTGTGAAAGGGCCCATACTTAGCTATGACAATACGGTAGTCATTACTTCCTGTTTTGATTTCCATGATATATATGGGAGGGACTTGGCCAGACATTGCTCTGAATTACTTACGTACCAATCCTTGGAGGCTCTGCGGCCTATGAAAAGGAGGAAATTCCATGACCCTGAATGCGAATGGTACAGGTGGTTCGATCTCAGAGACCTGTATATTGCACTGAACAGACTATTTCTGGATCCTGCAGAACCTAAGTGGCCGCCGCAAATTGATGAATTGATTGAAAGCCCTGGTGCTATATTTGACAAGCGGATACTGCTATCTGAAGAAACTGATGAAGGGGAGCCAGATGACCCCTATGAAGCTGGTTATACAACAGATCTGCTCTGGAGAGGGACATATCATTCACATGTCTTCATGCTCCATACCTTATTTCGCACATTGCTTTTGACCCCGACTTGGTCGCGGGTCATAATTGAAGATATTCCACGGGCTCCGCCCGTCATGATTACTCTGTCCCCTCGGGACATTATACCACAACCTCCTCTCGATCTAGAGAGGTTGTATGATCTGATCTGGGACATATTACTATATGATCCCCCTAATCCTCTGGCCTTAGTGCCTCTTCCTCCGTCTAATTCCCCTCCCATTTTTATTCATTCTTGCTTTATGTTTAATTCTTTCATTTTCCAAAAAAAAAAAACGCCAATTTGGCAACAAATTCTTCCCAAATCCTCATTGAGGAAACATCTTACTTGTCCGATTGCACCCCGCCACGCGGGTCCTTCGGTCAAGATTCTCTTCTAGATTTACTCTGTCCCTCCCCTCGGGAGGATTCTCTTATATTTCCACTTGTACCTCAGGATTTTCACCCTGCTTCATCTTCCCTAGGTTATGATAGTGAAGTTAGGCGGTCTAGTCAGGTTAGGAAGTCTAGGAAGCCTAAGGGTAGGCAAATTCCAGATAGATACCTCCAGGACTTAGCTGATAAGTGCTCTTCTTGCTCTTTAATTCCTCAGCTTTTAGAAAATCCAATTCAGATGCCAGAAGATTGCATGGATGATGAGTCAGTCAATGATGGGTACAGGGTATATGAATTAGTACATGAAAAGGACCCCATTGTTGAAAAGGAAGATGACGAGGACGCGGCTGAGGCATACGCCAGTGGAGTGAAGAGATTTGATGAACCCTCAGCTGCCGTAGAAGAGCCCACCAAAGAAATTAATTTAGGGACTGAAGACGAACCTAAGGTTGTCCTCGTCAGTAAGAATCTTTCTACAGAAGATGAGAACGCAATGGTACAAGTACTAAAGGACTATAAGGACACTTTCGCCTGGAGTTATGAGGATATGCCGGGGTTAGACTCGTCTTTAGTTGAACATAGATTGGCATTAAAGGAAGGAGCTAGCCCGGTCAAATAGAAATTAAGGCGATTCCACCCACAAATGGCTCTAAAGATGAAGGAAGAGGTCGATAAGTTGCATAAAGCTAAATTTATTAGAGTTGTCCTCTATCCACAATGGGTGGCCAACATAGTCCCGGTTATGAAGAAGGATGGGAAGGTCAGAATTTGCATTGACTTCCGCGATTTGAACCGGGCGTGTCCTAAAGATGATTTTCCATTGCCTCATATTGATGTACTCATCGATAACACTGCTGGCTATGAGACGTGATCATTTATGGACGGATTTTCAGGATATAACCAGATTAAGCTGGCAGAAGAGGATCAAGAGAAAACGTCATTCACTACACCTTGGGGAACATACTGTTATGTTGTCATGCCATTTGGATTAAAGAATGCTGGAGCCACTTATCAGAGGGCCATGATGGCAATATTTCATGACATGATGCATATAGACTTGGAAGTGTATGTGGATGATTTATTGGTTAAATCGAAAACAAAGGCTGAGCATGCTAAAGTTTTGGCAAGGGTATTAGAAAGATCGAGAGAATATCAGTTAAAGATGAACCCCAAGAAATGTGTATTCGGGGTATCCTCAGGAAAATTGCTGGGATTCATCGTCAGTAAACGGGGAATTGAGATCGATCCTAATAAGGCGAAGGCTATTAGAGAAATGCCACCTCCTAAAAACTTGAAAGAGTTGAGAGGATTAATCGGAAGGTTGCAATTTATTCGCCGTTTTGTCTCTCAGCACTCACAAAGGTGTAAGCCGTTTTACGAGCTTACCAAGCCGGGAGTCAAATTCGATTGGGACGATAAGTGTCAGGAGGCATTCGATGGATTGAAGGACTATTTAGCAAGTCCTCCTGTTTTGAGACCACCATCTCCAGGCAAACCATTAATACTTTATATTTCAGTCCTGGATGATGCTGTGGGGGCTGTCTTAGCACAAGAAGATGAAGAAGGAAAAGAGAGGGCAGCCTACTATCTCTCCAAACTTCTCAACCCCGCTGAACAGAGATATACGGCGATGGAGAAAACATGTGCAGCATTGGTTTGGGTTGTGCAGAAATTAAAGCATTATTTTCTAGCCCATGAAGTCCATCTCATCGCTAGGATGAATCCGATCAAATTCCTTCTGGAGAAATCTGTTCTTACAGATAGGTTAGCGCGATGGCAAAGCTTTCTATCTCAATTCGACATCATTTATATTCAGCAGAAAGCGATCAAGGGCTATGCCGTAGCAGAACATCTAGCTCATCATCCCCTTCCTAGATTTGATCCAGTGCGATCAGAGTTTCCGGATGAGGAACTGATGTCCATAAATCAAATCAGAGATGATATGTGGACTCTGCATTTTGACGGAGCTCTGAATTCTCATGGAAAAGGGATCGGTATCGTTCTGTTATCACCTGAAGGTATCACCATTCCACAAGCCTTTCAGCTTGATTTTCCAGTCACAAACAATATAGCTGAATACGAGGCACTCCTTGCTGGTCTCGAGGCTGCTCATTTCCATGGTGCTACCAAACTCAGGATTGTAGGTGATAGCCAATTAATTCTTCGCCAAGTACTGACCAAGTATCGAACTCTCGATCCCAAGCTCAAGCCTTATCAAGAGCTTACTTCTGCTTATTCAAAGCTTTTCACGAAATTGATCTTTATCCATGTCCCTAGGAATCAGAACATCTTAGCTGACGCTCTAGCTTCACTTGCATCTTCTCTTGATTTTCCAATCAGCAAACAATCCGAATCGATCATAGTTCATAGGCGTCATTCACCTGCCGTGAAAGATCTTTCATTCCTTAGAACTAAGGAGAAGTTGCTGAAGAAAGTCAGGGACGGAGATATCATTGAGAAAAGAGAAATCATGTTAATGGAGCTGTTAGAAGAGATGGATGATGAACAGAAGCCATGGTATTATGAAATTGCAAAATATTGTGAAGATCAATCGTATCCTGAAGAAGCTACAACTGAGGAGAAAAGAGCTATCAGGAGAGTTGCTCAAAGATACACCCTAGTTGGGGGATCATTATATAAGAGAGGTTTTGATGGAGTTCTTCTGAGATGTCTAGACGAAGATGAGCTTTGGAAAGTTATGGAAGGAGCTCATAGTGGAGTTTGTGGTGGTCATGTCAATGGACAGATGCTAGCAAAGAAGATCCTTAGACAAGGATTTTACTGGCCAACCATGGAAGAAGATTGTGTAGGATTTGTTCGTAGGTGTGCTAAGTGTCAACTTCATGCCGACAAAATTCATTCTCCTGCATCTTCACTCCATCCTGTTTCTTCCCCATGGCCTTTCTCCATGTGGGCTTTCGACATCATTGGACCTCTTGGTAATCCAGATTCCGGCATCAAGCAAAAATCTTTCATTCTCACGGCAACGGAATACTTCACCAAGTGGGCAGAAGCTGAAGTGTACGTGGAGATCAAAGCATCAACCGTCTGCAAGTTCATCATGAAGAACATCATCACTCGATTTGGAATTCCAAGCACCATCGTCACCGACAATGGACCGCAGTTCGTGTCACAAGAATTGAAGGACCTCTGTAACAGGTATAAAATTGCATTGCATCATTCGTCTCCTTATTATCCGCAAGGCAATGGCCAAGCAGAGGCAACAAATAAGACTTTGATAAAAATCATCAAAAAGACGTGTAAATCTAACAAATTCTCAGATTGGCCAGAAAAATTGGTTGAGGCTTTATGGGCCTACCGAACTTCAATCCGCACGCCTACTGGACAAACTCCTTATTCCTTAACATTTGGAATGGAGGCGGTAGTTCCATATGAGATCCTTATACCATCATTAAGAGTACAATTGAATAAGGAATTTTCCATTGATGAACATCGTTCAGCACTTCTTGCTCAATTGGAACTTTTAGACGAGAAAAGATGGTCAGCTGCTAATCATGCAAAAGTTTATCAAAATAGATTAGCACGTTTTTATCAAAAGAAAGTCATTGAACGTAAGTTCAAAGTCGGTGAAATGGTTGTCAAAAGAATTTTTATAAAACCTGGTGGTCCGCGTTCTAAGCTCCAACCCAACTGGGAAGGACCTTATGTTGTATCTCACGCTTTTCTTGGTAACGCTTATCGTCTTGTTAATGCAGAAGGAGAAGAGCTAAAACATCCCTGGAATGGTTTACATCTTAAGAAATACTATCCTTAGGTTAAAGAGTCGATCAGTATGGTACAGAGACCAGTGGAATCAGAAAATTTATATACTCAAATTTCCTTATCAGTCTAAATAACTTAATTTTAAGCCCATTACTGCACACACTGACACGTTTGATTCGTGAGTAACAAGAGATGCCAAGTCCTAAAGAATATCGAAAGCTTGACCACAAGTGCGAAGTCCAAATCATTCATTTTTTGAAGCAAAATTCTGTTTTAAACTCGGCCCATGATGTCGGAACGAGACTTAGAATAGACTACCAAGAATACCCGCCATCTTAGTAGGAGGCCGTCATAAAAAAAATGGGGGAGATCCGTCCCGAAGAAAAGAAAAGAAAGAAAAGGAAAAGGCAAAAGCCAAATGTCAAATCAAAAGGCCATTACATTACAAACGTTACATCAAGGTCATGAAATGAAACAAAAGGGAACGCAAGGTCGATAAATACCCCGGAAAGAAATGACCGAACCCCAACGGATACTAGGGTAGGAAAGGAACATCTTTTTAAGTCTCCGGAACCTTCTCATGGGCTTTCTAAACTTATTCATCTTTTCTTTCTAAAGAGATGTACTCCAAACTTAAGGAATGGTTTAGATTGACTAAGGGTCAAATCATCAAATGGGATCACGAATGGAAACACAAGTTCAAACACGATGGGTTTAAGTTAAGTTGTTAAAGAATAATTTGGAAATGAAGTTAATAAATGAATATGATCTTTTGATCTAAGTACCATGCTGATCTTTTAGTCAAAAATCCAAAAAAATTACATAAGTCAAAAAAAAAAATTTCAAAATTCAAAAAAAAAATACATATGTTTCAAAAAGTCCAAAAAAAAAAAAATATATATTTCAAAATTCAAAAAAAATACATATGTTTCAAAATTCAAAAAAAAATACATATGTTTCAAAAATTCAAAAAAAATACATATGTCAAAATTCAAAAAAAAGGCATATATTTCAAAACCACAAACAAAAATGAATATTTCAAAACAACAAAAATATTTCAGTTAGCATCTGCTTGTTGCATTTGATGTGTTTCATTCCTTTTATTTTCAGTGAGCATCTGTTTGCTTGTATGTTGCATCTTTGCTTGAGTTTGATTATTCTCATTACCTTTGTTAATAAAGGCCATGCCCCTTGACCATTTATTGAAGAAAAGATTGATTGACCATTTATTTGGTCAGGCAAGGGGCTAAGCCTAAATAGATACTTAACCTGTTTGTTAAGTGTGTACAGGATGCAAGATAAATACAGGAACACAAGATTGGAGCCAAAAGTTTCATGTATATTATCAAAAGGTGTTTTTGTACATGATACATGAAGAAAAAAGAAAAGATACATAAGCCCTCAAGGCTGGCTCTCCCCTCCGCCCTCGTCCAACTGGCTCTGGGCCTCGTCAGGTGCGTCCGGTGCTGGCTCTCGACTAGGAGGTGGAGGTGGTCCCATCGCGCTCGGGCCCGCCTGGCCGGAAGACACAACGGCACTGGCCGTAAAAGCACTGGTCAAACCACGCTCATGGGCACGCTGTCGAGCTCGCTGGTACCTCTCCTCCACCATTTTGCTCTCATGCTCTGCAACTGACAACCGACCCAGAAGACCCTCCAGTCGTAGGCGCTCGCGCTCTCGCTCTTCGTTGATGAACCCCAGTCGAGACTGGAGGTGTGCAACCTCTCGCGCAAGATCTCCTGTCGAGAGTCGGGCCACCTGCTCCTCCAGAGCCCGGATCCGCTCTGCATCAGCCTCAGCACGAGCCGCTGCAGTACGGGCATGCTCTATCTCCGCTTCAGCCCTCTGAAGGGCTTCCTGAAGCTCAGCAACCTGCAAAGGAAGATTTCGTTAGTCCAAGGCAATCAAGCAAGTAATCAATTCCAGAATTCAAAAATTGAAGAACTTACCTGAGCAGCACGATCCTCTTCCGCGAGAGAAGCCCGGTGGATGGCGGAGGCGAGCTGACTCTGGAGATCAGCCATAGCAGCGTCACGAGTGGATGAGGAAGATGAAGCTCCATGGGTAGGGGGCGCCGCCTGGGTGTAGACTGCTCGCTGCACCAGAAAGACAACTATCAGTGGTTAATTGCCAAAAAAAATTAATTAATTAAAACATGCATTCATATTTATTCATACATACCAGGTCATACAGTTCCTTCTGGACTTGTTCTAGCTGGGCCTCCGCATCATGTAGGCGGGCCCGGAGGTCGACGATGACCGCATCACGCGCATCCTGCATGTCATACATACATTCATTTACAAATATAAATCAAGATAATAATAAAATTAAAGAAGCATGAATGCATACTTACATCGAGTGGTCGGAGGAGCCGAAGCTGATCGGCGTAGTGGGCCCGGTACTGCTGGAGGTAGGCCTCGCTACTCACCGCCCGTGACTCCACCCGTACGCCCCGACGGTGCCAATCCTCGTACTGCTCCGGGAATTTGGCACGCCAGTCGGTGAGGGCTTGCTTCCCCCTCATGCTCCTTCCGACGCCCTCCGGGACCTCTTCGTCAATCCATTCCTGGTGGAGGCCCAGGGTCCTCATCACGAGCCGGAGGCGGAGGAGCTCGATCTCATTGAGGCAATGCACCCACATTTGCCTCCCGAATCGCCTCCTGCCAGCCGTCACCCACGGCTGACCCTCCTCGTTCATGCCCAAGTATGGGCGCCATATCACCTGCATATAGGTTAGATGCATTCATAAATAACTTGCATTTAATAAAAGATTGCATTTAATGAAATTGAACAAGTTAAAAGCTTACCAGGAGTTCTGGATAATCCAGAAACTGACGGCGGAGGGCCGTCAGCTGGTGATGCTGTGGAGCCGTATCCACAATCGGCTGCCAACGGCAGGCGAAAGGGACGGCGTTCGGACGAATAATCCTCGCTCTGCCGAGCGGAAAGTAGTAGTAGCTCCACACCTGCATTCATGAACATATAGGTTAGAAAAAACATCATGTCATATTGCACTGCATATAACAAATAATTAAACAATTTAATACCTGAAGAAATGGTGAGAAGCCACTGATAGTAGTCTCGCGGTCCGGCGTGACCGCGGATAGATCGGCAAAGAGGTGAGCCAGAAGGGCTGCACCCCAGGCATACTCTCCTAGGCTACCTAGGTCATCTAACAAGTAAAGAAATCTACAGTGGATATGGTCGCCCTTCGTACCGAAGAGCAACCTACCGAAGAAGAAAACTAAGAAGACTCTAAGCTGTCTATCTACCTCCTCTACCTTATCAGGATCGCTGCAATAGACTGAGGAGGACGACTCGGCTAGCCTATCCCTGAACTCCTCCCGAGTCTCGTCAGACCGACGCCGGGGCTCATCTAATCCTAGGGCTGCCTCTACTTCTACCCTAGGGACCATCCTAGACTCTCTACCTATGCTGGATACCTCTATCCCTAGTAATGCTTCAGCCAATCCCTGGTAGTTGGGGTAGGTCACCCCACTCACAGGTCGGCCCTCTACCCTGAGGCCAGTAATCCTGGCCACATCCTCTAGGGTGGGGATCATATGCCCCCACGGCATCAGGAAAGCACGGCTTTCCGCATGCCATCTCTCTCTCAAGACCTGCAAGAGGACTAGATCAAGCCAGAATGGCTCGATGTCCAACACTTCACCGAATCCCATCTGACGCAGGCGCGCCTTTTGGAAATCCGGGAGCCCTCTGTAAGCCCCTATTACTAGGTCCCATGAAATCCTAGCCCTCATCACTCCCTGCAAATAAAAAACATAAAAGGGGGTCAGTAATTAATAAAAACAGGAAAATCAGTTCTGTTTTGAAAGGCGTCAGCCTACATGGACGTCTTTTAAAACACGTCAACGTGCGTTGACGCGATTCAAAATTTTTACTCCTATTTAAAAAATCCGGAATTTATCTTGAAAGACGTCGACCCATGATGACGCCTTTTGAATGGCGTCACCTGGTATGGACGCCTTTCAAGCCCAGATTTCGGATTCTTTCAAGAACCCCGTTCTCTCTCTTTTCTCATCCAATCACACCCACAGGGAGCTTACCGTGTGGAGGTCGCCCTCCTCTTCTTCTTCCAACGCCATAGGTGCCGGTGGAGGGAGTTCTTCCTCCAAAAACGCCGCCGCCTCCGCGAGAGCCGCCGGGACCTCCTCGGGAGCTTCTTCTTGCCTCCGCCTCCTCTTGGCTATGACCTTTGTCTTCCCGGAACCTTCACCGCGTTCCATGGCTTGAGAAGAGGGAGATTCGAAGGAGAGATCGCCGGAGTTCGAATCGCCGCCGATGAGGGAAGAGAGAGTTTTTGGAAAAGTGAGGAAGAAAGGGGGCCTTCGCGGGTCTGTTAACGAAGGGCTGAAAGGCGTCTACTCACGATGACGCTTTTTAGGGCGCAAAAGTTGAGCGGCACTGACAGAGGTTTGAATTTGACTGAAAGGCGTCCACCTAAATAGACGCATTTCAATATTTTTGTCAGTACCGTACAGAGGAAAATCATTAAAGGCGTCTTACTGTGTTGACGCGTTTCAGAGAATTAATCATGGAATTAATGACAGAATCCTGGAAAAAGTAGGGGAGAGAGTTGAAAGGCGTCATGATGTACAGACGCGGTTTAACGTTTAAATCGGGTTTTTAAGGATTAAATTGAATTTCTGGAAAAAGTAGGAGAGAGAGTTGAAAGGCGTCATTATGTACAGACGCGGTTTAATGTTTAAATCGGGTTTTTGAGGATTAAATTGAATTTCTGGAAAAGAATTATGGTTTAAAGGCGTCAGGTTGGGCAGACGCGGTTTAACTTTTTCATTGAATTTATTATTGAAAAGCGTCTTTCTGACTGGACGCGTTTTACATTAAACAGAACCCGAACTGTTGAATTTTCAGGAAAAATCAAGTTTTCTCTAAAGGAAAAATCATGTGCACTTCACAGAAAGTTGAGGAAAGGTTTTGAGGCATAAAAAAAACTTCTTTATTCAATGAAATTCTTTATTACATCATGAATAAAAGAGAAAAGGGATCTTCAAGGAAGGATTTCATGAAGACCTTTAAGATAAGGAAATTTCAATCCTTTATCTCTATCTTTAGAGGATCTTACACGGTAACTGAAGCCAAGGTTCCATAAAGTGGTAATGATTTGTACGGCTTCATAGTCTTCGTCAGATTCCAAGTCGCGCTTCTTGATCGGAAGTGTGGGAGAGAACTCGGGGAATTCACGACGGCCCAAGCTAAGTTGAGTAAGGCACCGATGTGGATTGTACAGCACGAATTCGGTGGCTCCAATCAACTTAAGGTCTGCTCCTGCTGCACGACGCACCCATACAGGTTTTCCAACCAGAGCAAGTGGAGATGAGTCGAATATGTCGGACGTCATGAGCTTTAAATACTCTCTCCAATCAGCTCGGGTCTTGAGTTTTGGAACCTTGTTAACCATGTGCTCATTGAACTTTACAATATTAGCTATGCAATGAATTGGGCTATTCAAGTAAATCTGAGATGGATTCAGATGCCTTTTCTTGCTGTGCTCAAACTTAAAGTGAAGTTCAACCCATAAGGCGAAGAGAAGCATGCATCCGTAAGGAGGACGGCCCACAGACGCTGCAGAAAGCCCACTATAGAGATATGCTAAGAGTGCAGTGCTAATGGATTTACCTTCGAAGATTGCGCATATAGCACTAACTTGGTCATCTTCTAAGATATTATCCTGCGCAGAAAAGAATAAGGCACCGGCTAGGCATGTAACTAAGGCTTTTGTTACATCCTCCGCTTCATCCTCTCTTAGATCATCAATTTCGTACAGCGTCCACTCGGCTAGCTTGGTGAGATTGATCCCCTTCTTAGTGAGACATCCTTTGGCTTCTGAAGGATCTTTCATGATAGATGTCAACAATTGTTGACCGGTGATTCTCTCCTTCATCAAAGCTATCTTCTCTTTGTTCTCTTTGGTCTTTGGGAGACCTAAAAGAAGCTCCGCCTCCTCTAAAAGAATCGTGCACTCGAAATCTTGGAAGAAGAACGTATGAGTTTGGGGATGCCACCACTCGATCAAGGCACCCATAGCCGCCCAATCTGCGTTCGCGCTCTTGTAATGCTTGGCAAGCACTACAAGACCTTGGAGATTCCACTTGGATATGAATACTTGCATGGAAAGCTTGATGCTTTTTGCAAGTTTACGGATCCAAGGTAAGGAGGTGAACTTCCTTGGGCCAGGAAACATAGGATAGTTCTGAAAATCAAAAGAAAAGGCGAAGAACATGATGAGGAACATGAAGAACGTGATGAAGAACATGAACATAATTGAAGAAGAAGTTGATTGAGCTTACTTGGAGATTGGGATTTCTTCCATTGAGGTGATTCTCCACATCTGAAAATTGCTTCAAAGACATCTTCATCTTCTTGCTTGAATTCATACTCCCTTTTTCGGAGTTCTTCCTCCTTGAAGCTAGAGAACCTTGGAAACCTTGGAACCTTGAAGAAATCTTGAAGAAAACTCTACTTTTGATCTTTGGATTGTAGTGGGATTGCTTGGGAACGACCTAAGGGTGTTTATATAGACAACATTGCGATCCTAGGAAGACTTTTCCGGATTGGAAAAGGGGTGTGCATTGATAGAGTTGGAATTCGAATAGAGAACAGCCAGAAACCTGTTTCTGTGAGTAAAAGGCGTCGAGGATAAACGACGCGTTTCAAAGTTAAACGGCGTCTGCACGACACGACGCGTTTCAGATCTTTATATGTGTTCTATCCGAAATTCCATGTTTTGATGTTTAAATTGAATATTGGTTTGGAATTACTGATGATTTTATTGCAGAAAATTCAAGAAACCTGAGTGAAGCAAGAAGATCCCACTGTGGGAGTTCAAGAAGTCCTGACCGTGACTAAAAAGACGGTTATTTCTACCCCTTGTATTATTTCATGTGATTAGTTTAAATCATTCGCATTACTATATGATAAGTATTTATTAGAGTATATCAAGGACCTTGTGTTTTTGATGAAACTGGAATTTGAGTTCCCCTTCAACAAAAACAGTGATAATTCCAGAGGATTCATAATCGCACGGATAGGCCGTTGGATTGTTAATTAGTGAGGACGATGGTTCCACTTTTATGAAACGGTGCGTGGATAAACGAGTTTCGGCTTAGCACTGAATTGCAAGAGTTGGTATCTTGACTCATTAATGACAATTTAACAATATTATCCTTGATTAATTTATATTTTATTTGACTTTATATTTTTCTTTTAGCCCAGCATGCATCATGTAGGACTTTGAAATCATTGTGATAAGGATTAATTATTGATTAAGTTTCAGACCATTAATCAAATAACTCAAAACATGATATGAAATATTCCATTCTGAATTGAGTATCTTGATTATCTTTGAGATTCGCTTGAAGATATCTTTGGAATTCTATCCTTGATTGGATTCTTTATCCAATATTTCTTGTTTTCTTTTAAGATCCATCATGGCTGCAGCACGTCCACATTGGCTGGCAAACGCTCCCCATGATGAAACCTACAGTGTCTATGACCTGGAGTACTTCCCACTCCGAGGAGGTTGATCGACCTTATTTTATTTCCTTGTCTACCTCATCCAGACAGGATTGATTCCATTGATTTCATTGAGCTATCTTCATTGATGATTTCGAGAAAAATTCCAATCATGTGATGTTAAGAGCGTGTCTCATCACACCTTGGCATCACCTTTTCAGTACATTCCATTTCATTTTACTCCCTTGCAAAGACGATGCCAAGGTGAGGCAGCTGTAGACACGCTAATTTTGACGTCATTTTGAGTAAATTTCATATCATATAATAATGCCTCAGAATGGTCTGATAATTAATCATTAATTAATTTTTATTGATATTTTTGAGTGTCGGGTCAAACAGACATGTTTAAGTTAATCAATTGAATTGATTTTAACTCAAATTTCAGTTAAAATATGAAGAATCATAAAAGGCGTCGACCCATGTGGACGTCATTTAGAGTTTATTCGTATTTTAACGTTTAAATTTGAATTTTAATCAATTAATTTATTAACTAAAAGGCGTCTGTGAGTGTCGACGCGATTTAGGTTTCCTAAGCTGTTTTAACTTCTCTTCCGGATGTTTATCCTTATCTTAATTAGAGTAAAAGACGTCTACAGAAGTGGACGCGTTTTAGCTAATAAAGATAAAGATAAGTTTTCCCGGATATTTATCCTTATCTTATTTAATCTGAAAGGCGTCAGCCAAGGTGGACGCGTTTTAGATAATTACAGATAAAGATGAATTAATCAGTGATTATCTGTCGATTAAAGTAGATAAATCCGAGATTTTTCTATGTTAATCGCAAACGCAGAAAATGCCTATAAATACCTTGCATCTCAAGGAGTTAAAAAAAAAAAGGAGAGAGAGAATTATTGAGCCACAACGTTATAGCAATTTGAAGATCGAAGCAACCACGCCGGAGCGCTGCCATTACCAGAAGTCGGCATCCTTCTTTCAGATCTTCATTCTTCAAAGCTTCAACCAACTGGACTGGGCATAAGTTTTTCATATCTGAATTTCATTTTCATTCTTTAGTTTCATTCTCTCATACTCACTTCATGCAACACACACCACCTCATTAATTCTCCAAAACCCATCTGTTCTAAAGGGGTTTCAAAGTCATTTAAAACAAGTGAGTTGCTGTTTATACATGTTTCTAATCATAGTTAGCTTTGATATTATTTTTACTTAGATTCTCATCATTGTTTCTTCTTTATTTTTCTGTCTCTCTGTCTGCTGCATTCAACAACAACAACAAGAAATCAAAAAGAGGGAAATCAAGCAAAAGCCAGGAGAACTTCTGGACGATCCTCAACATTCAACAGCAAGAACGAAAAGAACAAGAAGAGGCTCTCTTTCTTCAGCCGGCTGAAGGAGGGGAACCAAGGATTCATTCTTCCGCGTTTAAACAGGTAAGCGATCAAAACTCTTTTGAAGCTTTTTTAGTTAAAAGTTTCTGGCGATCACAGCACCTTAGTTGCATTTTTTTTAATAGGTTAATTTACCCTAAACAACATAGTTTTTCACATAAATCACACGAACAATTTTCAGCACCTACAGCTCTTTTGGCGATCACGGTGGGACTTGGTCTCGCCGTCTTTTAATTTCTTTTGTTCTTGCTATTATCATACCGGGCACCCACGGTGCACCACTTGTGTCTTTCGACACGTCCTCACCAATTGGTGAGTCTTTAGTTTGTTTAATTTCCCTCGTGCACCACGTGCACACCCCAGTGGCAAGATCTTGCCTCCCCTTGATTAGTTTAAAAAGCTGTTTTTGGTGATAAAATGCTGTGTGATTGTGTGATTTCTTAGTTGTTTAGATAGTAAACCATCCTGTTTAAAATCTGAAACTAAAAATCTTTGCATGAGTCGATTGTTTACTGCATTTTTTCCTGTTTAAGGAGGATTCGACCCAGAAAATCCTTCAGGAAATCTGTTTCTGCGAACTGAAAAGCGTCCAGTAACAGCGACGCGTTTCAAAACCGCGTCAGGACACCTAGACGCCTTTTAGCTTCCAGATTCTCTCTGTCGTTTACATCTGTTTCTGTGAAATAATTAACTTCTGTGTTGAATAGCGTCGACCATCATCGACGCGATTCAGGCAGTTTTTAGTTATTTTCCAGGTTTTCTCTGCTGTTTGCATCTGTTCTCTGCGAAAGAATTAAGTTCTGTTCTGAATAGCGTCGACTATCATTGACGCGATTCAGACAGTTTCTTAATTATTTTTCAGTTTCCAGATTTCTGTGTTGAGTGATAGCTACACATTACTCTATTAAGCATTAGAGGCCATCCAGGTCGCAGGGCATATGCATTGAGGCTAAAACCCTCCTTTTCTTAGGAACACATTACTCGACGTTAGCAACTCTCTCTGATTGGGTTGGTCCCTTGATCAGACTAGAGAAGTTGACGTTGAGACCTCCATAAGTCCCCAAAATCAAGGTATTCCTCCTTGATCATCGGGCTGGTTGTACCAATTGAAGTCCCGGCTAGATTCTGAGAGCGTTGTGAGAGAAAAACCTTAGAGAATAACGGTGGAAATCAAACTGAAACTAGGATCCTTCCCTGAGCGAAATTGTGGTTTAATCCAATTCAAATAACTCAACAAGGAATCCTGAAATCACGTTAAGCATCCACTTGTTTGGTTAATTTCTGCACAACTTGTTTGATTAAATCTTTGAAAAGAGAATCTAATATAATGTTGCTGCGATCAGGCAGAGATTTGAGTATGGCCCAAGATGCCATTATCAACTACGAGGGAGATGCTAATGCCCCTCGCAATTCTGATTTCAACTACGAGAACGGGAGAGATGCTGATGCCTCTCGTAATTCTGTCCCCATTCCAGTTCGGCATGACGGGAATGTCCGAACTCCTCTTTTTAACCCACACGATCAATATCATGATCTTCCTCCGCATGAATATGCGATTCCTAATCCTGACTTTGAGGGGGACATGAATCAGCATGATCCCTCATCCTCCGATCCTATGGATCTTGTCAATGCTCTGGGAGTTCTTTCCTCCCGACTGGACCCTCAGCAGTTCGAGGCGATCCAGTCTATCTTGAAGGGGAAGGCACCCATGCAGCCTGCCGAGCCGAACCCTGTGGCTCCCCCCGTTGTTCCTCAACAACCTCCTCCTCCTCCTTATATCCAACAGGCCATGGAAGGCCTTCATCTTACTTCTCGGCCAACTGGGCCACAACTTTCTTCATCCAGGCAACCGGCTAGACCGCAGACGCCCATTTACCAAAATGCCCTCGGGCATGGCGGAAGCTCTGCCGGACCTCATCCTTATTACCCTCCTTGTCCAACGTACTCTAGGCAGCAGGCCTATCAAGTACTTCCTCCTCCTCCTCCTCCCCAGGCAGATCTAACCACGCAGACGTTGTTGGCCAAGATGGAGCGCATGGATGAACAGTTCAACAATCTTCAGAAAATGATGGGGGTTAAAGCTGTGCCGGAAATCAATTTGCCGAGCCTGCCAGTGTTCCATCTGCCACCCTCTGAAATGCCAGTGTATCGAAAGTATAACGGTACTGGTAACCCCTTCACGCACCTGAAGGAGTTCATGTACGAATCCTCCTTTTGGCAGAATGATAAGAGGTCATTGGCTTTCTTGTTCAGGAGATCCCTAGAGGGACCAGCCCTCGAGTGGTTCTTTTCTCTGGAACCCTCAGAAGTAGAGGATTATGGTATCGTTTCACGTAAATTTATCCAACGATACTAGGACAGAGTTGCACCCTCCTTGTCTATCACGGATCTTATTGCAGAAAAGATGAAACCGGACGAGGAGTTTGTCAGTTTTGCTGACAGGTGGCGGGGCCTGGCTGAAAAAGTGAAAGATCACTTGTCCGAATCCGAACAAGTGAAAATGTTGATTTCTAACGCCACTCCCCAGTTCAAGCTAGTCCTCTCCTTGAACAACTTGACGAACATGGCAGAGCTCTATGAAAGGGCACGGTACTGCCAGAATGCTTTCAAGGACGCTACGTTCTCTAGCGTCTTTGATCCTCATAGACCTAGCAGACCTCCACCTCGGAAGCCTGCAGTGCCGAATTCTCCTAGCTCAGGTCCAACTACTGAGGGCACGCTCTCTCACGAGCAGGTCAGTACTATGAACAATAACTCGCCCCAGTTTGTGAGGAATCAGCAGCAGTACCAGAGGCCACCCCAGCCGAGCCAGCAGGGGTACAGGCAACAGCAGAACTCCCGTTACCAACAGCAGTACCAGCGGCCCCAGCAGCCGAGTCAGCAACAGCTACAGCAACAGCCGCAACGGCAACAGCAGTATCAGCAGCCACATCAGCAGCAACAGCAACAGCCACAGTACCAGCCGCGTGCACCGCCGGCGTACCACAATGTCCCTCCTCCTGGTGACTACAACCAACAAAGGAGACCTCCAGGCCCGAAAAGGGCAGAGTACCCGGCCCTCCCAGAATCCTTGGCGGATATCTTCAGCGCTTTAATGGCAGCCAATGCCTTAGCTTTGCCGAGAGAGAAGGCTGTCTGGCCTCAAAATGCCGATACGTCTAGGTATTGCTATTTCCACAGACAACCTGTGCATACCATTGACACCTGCTTCCAATTCAGAGATTATATCCATGATCTCAATGAGTAGGGCGGCATAGACTGGGAGGAAATGAAGAAGTACATAACAGCCCTGAAGGCGAGGAGACCGCAGCAACAACAGCAGCAAGCAAGACCACCGGCACAAGCAGTAGCACCACCCAACATGGGTATAGTGCAGAATCCACTCCCGGAGCATCAGAACCAAAACTAGGTTGCTCCCATCCTGACGAACAGCTAGTCTGAGGCTGGTCGTGGGCAGCAGTGGAGAGTAGAGGACTCTTCCTCTCTTTGTTCAACGGGTCACGTTCAAAGTACCGCAGAGCGACCACCACGCCGCACCATCCACATACCAAGGCCACAACCCGTTACCATTACCCCCATACCCACACCTACATATCACTCGTCCACACCCAATAACCCATTACCGCTACCCACCTTCCTTAGACCCATTACGCCCTGCACCATTACACCTCCATCATATAACCCCCCACAAACCAATAACGCACCCCTCCTACCATCTAGGCCGCTATTACGCATACCATTTCCTACTTCACCCGCTACCACTACCGCCTATCCAGATATGCCTTTGCCATCTAGACCATTATTACGCGTACCATTCCCCACTTCGCCAACCACTTACCCATCCACCATCCAACCCTCTAGGCCTTTAATCCGCACCGCGCCATCACCACCTAGCCCTACGCCATCACCTACATACCAACCTTCTACGCCATCCGCACCATCCAACTCTGCGGTACTTAAAGTGTCACCCGGATCCTCCACGGTCGAGGAACACGCGCTCCGGAGTGGAAGGATTTTCAACAAGGTCTTTCCTCAGTCCACAGTCAGAGACGGCCCATCACAGCCGACTGAGGAAGCCCACAATGAAGAGAGTGCGCCAGGCACTCAATATGACTTGTTGAAACACCTGGATCGGACACCGGCACGGATCACTATACTAGAACTGATCAAAAGATCCAAGAGTCATCAAGAAGCTTTAATGGAATACCTGCAAAAGGTGATGGTCAATGAAGACGTGCCGGTAGAGAAGATTGCAGCACTACTAGTTCCTCAGGGGGATCAGCCCTCTATAACATTCCATACATCGGAACTAGCACCGCCAGCAGCCAGAAGCATGGCTCTGAGTATCACGGTTAACATCTGTAAGAAGGCCGTGGATGCATGCCTGGTCGACACAGGGGCTTCGATCAATGTTTTACCTCCGAAGACCCTGGAGTTATGCGGTGTGCCCAAAGAGAAATGGCTGCCCAGCCCCATATCCGTAACAGCATATGACAATTCTACCCGTTCCCCTCTAGGAATGGTTTATTTAAAGGTGGAGCTGGGCCCTGTAAGTCATGCAGAGGTCGAATTTCACATCCTGGAAATCGACCCTTCCATAAATGCCATTTTAGGTCGTCCTTATATTAAATCTCTTGAGGCGATTCCTTCTACGAATCATCAATGCCTCAAATTCCCTTATAAAGGACGAATTATTAAAGTAACGAGCATGCCGATCCTTGCTGCTGCTCATTCCTTGAACATTAAATCTGCTGTTTTACCTGGCCGACAACCTTTTCTGTCAGTATTACAGGTCTACCGTCCAGTGGCTGATCCTCTGAAAGCCGCTACTATTTCTCCATATCCGTTAGATGCTATCAAAAGGGGGAAGTGCATGAGTACCCCAGGATGGAGGATCATGATGAAGAACAGCTACAAGCCTGGGAAAGGTCTGGGCACTCAGTTGCAAGGCAGGACCACTCCTGTCAGAAATCATCGAGCGGCACCTGGAAGTGGTCTGGGCTATAGGCCAATAAAACTGAAGCAAGATCTGGTTCAGAAAGCAGAAATTAAAGAAGGCCCGAAAATCTGGGAGGCAATGTCTACACCACCTAAAGAAGGCCGAGATCCCCTAACATGGACCCTGTGTACGCACTTTGTGAAAGGGCCCATACTTAGCTATGACAATACGGTAGTCATTACTTCCTGTTTTGATTTCCATGATATATATGGGAGGGACTTGGCCAGACATTGCTCTGAATTACTTACGTACCAATCCTTGGAGGCTCTGCGGCCTATGAAAAGGAGGAAATTCCATGACCCTGAATGCGAATGGTACAGGTGGTTCGATCTCAGAGACCTGTATATTGCACTGAACAGACTATTTCTGGATCCTGCAGAACCTAAATGGCCGCCGCAAATTGATGAATTGATTGAAAGCCCTGGTGCTATATTTGACAAGCGGATACTGCTATCTGAAGAAACTGATGAAGGGGAGCCAGATGACCCCTATGAAGCTGGTTATACAACAGATCTGCTCTGGAGAGGGACATATCATTCACATGTCTTCATGCTCCATACCTTATTTCGCACATTGCTTTTGACCCCGACTTGGTCGCGGGTCATAATTGAAGATATTCCACGGGCTCCGCCCGTCATGATTACTCTGTCCCCTCGGGACATTATACCACAACCTCCTCTCGATCTAGAGAGGTTGTATGATCTGATCTGGGACATATTACTATATGATCCCCCTAATCCTCTGGCCTTGGTGCCTCTTCCTCCGTCTAATTCCCCTCCCATTTTTATTCATTCTTGCTTTATGTTTAATTCTTTCATTTTCCAAAAAAAAAAAACGCCAATTTGGCAACAAATTCTTCCCAAATCCTCATTGAGGAAACATCTTACTTGTCCGATTGCACCCCGCCACGCGGGTCCTTCGGTCAAGATTCTCTTCTAGATTTACTCTGTCCCTCCCCTCGGGAGGATTCTCTTGAATTTCCACTTGTACCTCAGGATTTTCACCCTGCTTCATCTTCCCTAGGTTATGATAGTGAAGTTAGGCGGTCTAGTCAGGTTAGGAAGTCTAGGAAGCCTAAGGGTAGGCAAATTCCAGATAGATACCTCCAGGACTTAGCTGATAAGTGCTCTTCTTGCTCTTTAATTCCTCAGCTTTTAGAAAATCCAATTCAGATGCCAGAAGATTGCATGGATGATGAGTCAGTCAATGATGGGTACGGGGTATATGAATTAGTACATGAAAAGGACCCCATTGTTGAAAAGGAAGATGACGAGGACGCGGCTGAGGCATACGCCAGTGGAGTGAAGAGATTTGATGAACCCTCAGCTGCCGTAGAAGAGCCCACCAAAGAAATTAATTTAGGGACTGAAGACGAACCTAAGGTTGTCCTCGTCAGTAAGAATCTTTCTACAGAAGATGAGAACGCAATGGTACAAGTACTAAAGGACTATAAGGACACTTTCGCCTGGAGTTATGAGGATATGCCGGGGTTAGACTCGTCTTTAGTTGAACATAGATTGGCATTAAAGGAAGGAGCTAGCCCGGTCAAATAGAAATTAAGGCGATTCCACCCACAAATGGCTCTAAAGATGAAGGAAGAGGTCGATAAGTTGCATAAAGCTAAATTTATTAGAGTTGTCCTCTATCCACAATGGGTGGCCAACATAGTCCCGGTTATGAAGAAGGATGGGAAGGTCAGAATTTGCATTGACTTCCGCGATTTGAACCGGGCGTGTCCTAAAGATGATTTTCCATTGCCTCATATTGATGTACTCATCGATAACACTGCTGGCTATGAGACGTGATCATTTATGGACGGATTTTCAGGATATAACCAGATTAAGCTGGCAGAAGAGGATCAAGAGAAAACGTCATTCACTACACCTTGGGGAACATACTGTTATGTTGTCATGCCATTTGGATTAAAGAATGCTGGAGCCACTTATCAGAGGGCCATGATGGCAATATTTCATGACATGATGCATATAGACTTGGAAGTGTATGTGGATGATTTATTGGTTAAATCGAAAACAAAGGCTGAGCATGCTAAAGTTTTGGCAAGGGTATTAGAAAGATCGAGAGAATATCAGTTAAAGATGAACCCCAAGAAATGTGTATTCGGGGTATCCTCAGGAAAATTGCTGGGATTCATCGTCAGTAAACGGGGAATTGAGATCGATCCTAATAAGGCGAAGGCTATTAGAGAAATGCCACCTCCTAAAAACTTGAAAGAGTTGAGAGGATTAATCGGAAGGTTGCAATTTATTCGCCGTTTTGTCTCTCAGCACTCACAAAGGTGTAAGCCGTTTTACGAGCTTACCAAGCCGGGAGTCAAATTCGATTGGGACGATAAGTGTCAGGAGGCATTCGATGGATTGAAGGACTATTTAGCAAGTCCTCCTGTTTTGAGACCACCATCTCCAGGCAAACCATTAATACTTTATATTTCAGTCCTGGATGATGCTGTGGGGGCTGTCTTAGCACAAGAAGATGAAGAAGGAAAAGAGAGGGCAGCCTACTATCTCTCCAAACTTCTCAACCCCGCTGAACAGAGATATACGGCGATGGAGAAAACATGTGCAGCATTGGTTTGGGTTGTGCAGAAATTAAAGCATTATTTTCTAGCCCATGAAGTCCATCTCATCGCTAGGATGAATCCGATCAAATTCCTTCTGGAGAAATCTGTTCTTACAGATAGGTTAGCGCGATGGCAAAGCTTTCTATCTCAATTCGACATCATTTATATTCAGCAGAAAGCGATCAAGGGCTATGCCATAGCAGAACATCTAGCTCATCATCCCCTTCCTAGATTTGATCCAGTGCGATCAGAGTTTCCGGATGAGGAACTGATGTCCATAAATCAAATCAGAGATGATATGTGGACTCTGCATTTTGACGGAGCTCTGAATTCTCATGGAAAAGGGATCGGTATCGTTCTGTTATCACCTGAAGGTATCACCATTCCACAAGCCTTTCAGCTTGATTTTCCAGTCACAAACAATATAGCTGAATACGAGGCACTCCTTGCTGGTCTCGAGGCTGCTCATTTCCATGGTGCTACCAAACTCAGGATTGTAGGTGATAGCCAATTAATTCTTCGCCAAGTACTGACCAAGTATCGAACTCTCGATCCCAAGCTCAAGCCTTATCAAGAGCTTACTTCTGCTTATTCAAAGCTTTTCACGAAATTGATCTTTATCCATGTCCCTAGGAATCAGAACATCTTAGCTGACGCTCTAGCTTCACTTGCATCTTCTCTTGATTTTCCAATCAGCAAACAATCCGAATCGATCATAGTTCATAGGCGTCATTCACCTGCCGTGAAAGATCTTTCATTCCTTAGAACTAAGGAGAAGTTGCTGAAGAAAGTCAGGGACGGAGATATCATTGAGAAAAGAGAAATCATGTTAATGGAGCTGTTAGAAGAGATGGATGATGAACAGAAGCCATGGTATTATGAAATTGCAAAATATTGTGAAGATCAATCGTATCCTGAAGAAGCTACAACTGAGGAGAAAAGAGCTATCAGGAGAGTTGCTCAAAGATACACCCTAGTTGGGGGATCATTATATAAGAGAGGTTTTGATGGAGTTCTTCTGAGATGTCTAGACGAAGATGAGCTTTGGAAAGTTATGGAAGGAGCTCATAGTGGAGTTTGTGGTGGTCATGTCAATGGACAGATGCTAGCAAAGAAGATCCTTAGACAAGGATTTTACTAGCCAACCATGGAAGAAGATTGTGTAGGATTTGTTCGTAGGTGTGCTAAGTGTCAACTTCATGCCGACAAAATTCATTCTCCTGCATCTTCACTCCATCCTGTTTCTTCCCCATGGCCTTTCTCCATGTGGGCTTTCGACATCATTGGACCTCTTGGTAATCCAGATTCCGGCATCAAGCAAAAATCTTTCATTCTCACGGCAACGGAATACTTCACCAAGTGGGCAGAAGCTGAAGCGTACGTGGAGATCAAAGCATCAACCGTCTGCAAGTTCATCATGAAGAACATCATCACTCGATTTGGAATTCCAAGCACCATCGTCACCGACAACGGACCGCAGTTCGTGTCACAAGAATTGAAGGACCTCTGTAACAGGTATAAAATTGCATTGCATCATTCGTCTCCTTATTATCCGCAAGGCAATGGCCAAGCAGAGGCAACAAATAAGACTTTGATAAAAATCATCAAAAAGAGTTGCCAAAGGCCGATGGGTTGAAGAGTTGCCGAGTGTTCAATGGGCTTATCGAACAACAAGCCGAACCCCTACCGGAGAAACCCCATTCCGAATGGCTTACGGAGTAGAAGCTGTTATTCCTGTTGAAATCGGCCTACCATCGTCGAGGGTTCTTGCTTATGATCCGGAGAATAATGATGAAGCCCTAAGGGATCAAGGTGATATGATAGTAGAAACCAGGGATCAGGCTCGCATTCGGCTGGCAGCATATCAACAACGCATGGCAAGATATCACAACGCTCGAGTGAAGCCTCGAAGTTTTGAAGTCGGAGACCTTGTGTTGCGGAACGCCCATGCATCCAAGCCAGCCGAAGCCGCAGGAAAACTCTCTCCAAACTGGGAAGGCCCTTATCGGGTGAAAGAAGTAATCCGACGAGGGGCCTATCAGCTGGAGACCCTTTCGGGCCAACCTCTCCCCCGCACTTGGAATGTAGAGCGCCATCGACGCTATTTTATGTAAAATGTTTTCCTGGGCTTCAACCGGACACCTTAAATGAATACTCTGTTCTGAAATATTGTGTCCGACATTATTCTAAGTCTGTGTAAACCGTACCGGAAGTGGCTTCGGCCATGCAAACCGTATCGGGGGTGGCATCATTCTAAGTCCGTGTACACCATACCGGGAGTGGCTTCGGCCATGCAAACCGTATCGGGAGCGGCATTATTATAAGTCCGTGTAAACCGTACCGGGAGTGGCTTCGGCCATGCAAACCGTATCGGGAGCGGCATTATTCTAAGTCCGTGTAAACCGTACCGGGAGTGGCTTCGGCCATGCAAACCGTATAGGGAGCGGCATGGCTTCGGTCACATACATGACCAAACTCGGTTATCTACTTAGAACATTATGCTATGAAACGGGTAAAGTACAAATCACTTCTATATATATAAGTACAAAAGTAGGCCACGTGCCTGGCCTCGGCAGCTTAAAAGCAAAAACAACCGGGACAAGCCCCCGGATTAGTTATCGGCGTCCTCGCCATCTACATCAACACGAGTGTAGCCTGGGGACGTCGGAGGAGAAGAAGCATGGTCTGAACCCGCTGCTGCATCTTCCAGAGAAGCTGGGATCCTCTCGGCCTTAAGATGTTGCCACCATGCTAAGAGCTGATCACCTTCTTCTTCGGTAGGGAAGCCGAAACCAGTCAGATCTGTGTCCGGACAAGCCTTTTGGGTAATGGCCATCCCCAGATCGAACATGGTTGCGGCCGCCCTAGCCCCGGCATCGAGCATTTCATCGGCATACTCCAGACCTTCTTTATAACTCACCACGGCCGTGTGAGCAACGTCATCGGCTTCTTTTGTCTTGGCCTCCAAGTATGCTTTCAGAGCCAATACAGCTTCGGTGTGACGGTGGCGTTCCTCATCCCGCTCCTTCTCCTTGTCCTGGATCTCGGCCTTTAAAGACGCGATCTCTGCTCGGGCCTGATCCAATTGCTTTTCGGCTTTCTTCTGGGCTTCGGAGGCTGTATGAACCACCTCCTTCTATCCGTCCAGGTCGGACCGCAGCCGCACATTCGCCCCAATAAGGGCATCAATGTTAGCCTCGAGGTCTCGCTGCACCGAGGCCACCTTGCCCGCGGCCAGATGGTCCGAGGCTTGGTCTATATCCTGGAGTTTTCGCTGGATGAGAGCCTGACGGCGAGCGAGAGCCCCACACATGACCGCGGCCTACAGCAGAAAGAAAGAAAAACGTAAGCCGAGACAACTAAAGGAAACAACGAGAAGAATTGAGGATGAAGAGAGAGGTCTCACTTGGATGGCATGGCGGATACACTGCCGGGACAGGCCCTCCGAAGAAAGTTCCCGGATCTCGTCTTCGGCCATCGGGATGGTCAAGCCTCGAGTCAGGCGCAAACACGTATGGGAGTCATCCAGAGTGTCGTCTGTGAAGACCACCGTGTCCGGACGCCATGGCTCGTGCCCGTATCCGAAAGGATACGACAGCACCGTATTCGTCGCAGTGCCTGTGGCCGAAGGAGAATCGTCCCTCTGCAGCTGGGGAGATGATGCGAGCGGAGCATCACGTCCTGTGATTGACTTCTTGGTCACAGGAGCAAATCCCCTCTCGTCGCGGTCGTCCTGGCGCTTCCGCTTCTCGGACCCCTCGCGTCCCCCGGCAACTGCCTTGCCCTTCCATCGCTCCCTCTAGAGAGCAGCGGCGGCCGTGTGGCCTTCGGCAGAGGCTTCTGTCTGTCGCCCCGGTCGAGGATCCAAGGCCGAAATCCCTTCGGCCAACTTCCCTTCCCTAGGACGCGGCTGGGACGGTCGAGATGGTGCGGATTGCCGGGAAATCCGGCTATGAGGCCCCCGAGACTAGACATTTCTGAAAGCAGAGAAGAAGAAGAGTTAGGAAAAGTTTAACAATAATCATATGACCCAAAGCCGACTTACCTCCGGCCATTACTTCAGCGCCCTCGTCGGACGGACGATGGACCTCGGCCGGAGCCCTAGTCGCGGTAGCTCTCGCCACGGTCTCTCTTGGGGCGTCTCCAGGAGGAAGGTAGGGAAAAGCTCGGGCAGGAGGGTGCGACGAGTCCGGCCAGGCTCCCATCGCTATGAGCCTGTCCTCGTCCTCGAGAAGCTCAGCAATGTTGTATGGAGCGTCATCCTCGAAGAGGTGGGCGTCAGCGAGTTGTTCGGGGTTGAGGGATGGGCACTCAGAAAGGCCTTCGACCAAAGGCCCTCATTCGGTGGGAAAGGGCTAGACACTCTTATTCCCCTCCGGTAAAGAGACGAAAAAGAAACCTCTTTCCAATGATGAATGGACGAGGGCTTCCCGGAGAAGATCCCCCAGCCGAAGCGGGGAACGAAGTAAAACCAAGAATATTTCCCCTGGGGTTTGATTTTGAAGAGATAACGGAAGAGATTTACAGAAGGGACAAAGTCAAGAATAGAATTAAGAGCCAAGAAGGCGTAGACTGTCTGCCAGGAATTCGGAAAGAGCTGAGACGGAGCCAGTCCATAGAAGCTCAAGAGTTTTACGACGAAAGGATGAAGGGGAAGACGAAAGCCTGCCTGAAAGCTGTGCTCATAAATTGAGAAGGAGCCCGGCCGAGGAGAATAGGCTCTTGTACGCTTCTCAGGTCGAACGGGAATCATCCAAGATGGAATCGAATAATAATTCGTTATGCCCGTCAGTTCTTCGACACTAAGGGCACAAGCTACATCCGAGACCTTCTCAGCCTGACGGCGGCCGGTTGTGGAAGGCTCGGCAGCAGTAGGGACCGGTTATGCCTTGTCTGCCATAACAGAAAGGAAGGAGTTCGAGGAAAAAGGAGATAACAGAGAAGATTAGGGAGTAGGTTTAGACGAGGAGCACGACGAGCTGCTCTCGGCTGAAGTAGAACTACCGGACATGAATCAAAAGAAGAAAAGGCTAGAGCTGAGGCTTACCCTCAGATTAGGAACTCCCCGGCGATTGACAAGACGTCCCCGGACGACCTTGATGGAACACTCGCAGCTGGAGAAGAAAAGACGTGCGCGGCGCTGCTCGCAGGAACGCTTTGGTGCGGAGAAGAAGAGAGAGAGTGCGAAGGAACAGTTCTGAGGCGAATGAAGCCAGTATTTATAGGAGAACCTGAGGGGGTCAGGTGGCGAACCGACGGTCGAAATCCTCCAAGCTTTCGGCCCCTCCTCGCTCGGATGTTTGCCACGTGTCCCGTCCTTCGCCATGATGGCGAGTAGGCTGCGGGATCGAAAAGAGGCGATCAACGGCCGGAAGCGGCCTGACCCTTCGGCTATTCCTCTGGATGCTCGCCACGTGTCCCGATCCTCGTATCGGGGGCCGGAGTGGCGGTGATCCAGGTGAATTTTCAGGTAGAGAGCCGAAACGGCCGTGATCCGAGTGATGACTGTTAACGGTTGAGATCTTTTTGTGCTTTCGGTTACCCAGCCGGATGTTTGACACATATCCTGTGTTTGTTGTGATGCGACTGTGAAGGCGGGAGATTCAAAGTCATTTTCGCCATCGCTTGGCGCCTCAAAGTGTTCCGGTAACCCTTGTTAGTTTAAGGTGGCCTGCAAGCCAATCTGACAATATAAATCTCGTTCATTTATTAATATAATGGCATAATATTCATTATGTGTAAATCGCATTAATTCTCGTTTCATAATGAAGTCCGTGAATATGTGCTATAGTGATCAGATTATGATGAGATCATACTAATGAGACTGATCACTTAAACACATATTCTTAATTGTTCCTAGTTGGAGGATATCCGAGAAGGACATCGGATATCCGGTTAGACTAGTACAAATTACTCCTGCTCATATGATGAGGGTGACTGATCTCATAAGTCACTTGTGTGGAGACACTAAGGCGAATCTGTAGGTGCTCATTGGAGAATGAGTTCACTGAACTGATTTGACTGAATCGCTGGATGGTATTGTACCTCACTGTCAACCAGCTTGATTCTATTGTCGCAGTTGCGTGGATGGTCCTCGGACCTGAGACACCAAAGACACCTTGGCGGTGGACTTCTGTGCTTTGACCTTGGTTTACGAATCTCTAGCCATGGGATTCTAATACGCCAAGGATTGGGTACAACGGAATACCGTCGAAGGGAATTGTGTGTCAATAAGGAATCATTCGCTCTCGGTACTTAGAGAGAGAATGCTCTAGGAAGGATGCGCGAAAGTCTCTGGCCAGGGCAGACGATAATATCGGGAAAGGAGTTTTCCGATATTCATCAGCGGCATCCAATCCAAGTGAGTCGACCGACTAGGGTTTGACAGCTCGCCATGTCCTGAGTTGACTCGAGAGCATTGTACAAATGAAGGATTATATCCACGCGGTAACTGTCGGCGGAAAGGTTCTAAGAGTGGGTTACTTAACCCCAAATACCTTCCGGGTTCACGCGGTGTTGCTTGGCACCCAACGTGATCGGAGGCCCGGTCGAATTTGATGTGCGACATCAATTCGATTGATTAATTGATTAATAAAGGGTTATTAATTAATTAATAAAGCTAGTGAGGAGTCACTGGGCTTGTTGGGCCATTAACTGGACTGGTACTTTGGCATAGAGGGTCACACGCAAATGATTCTCAAGGCGATGGATAAATAACTGGGTTTTATACAAACCGGGGGTTTTTATGAAAAACCGCGCGGTTAGTATAAAACATAGCGAACGGGCTGAGCAGGCCAAGCTGCTGCTAATCCTAGCCGCCCCTCCTCAGTTTTTGTCTTCCTCTGGCGTCCGGGCAGATCCAGATCTGCTCCGCCGCTTCTCCGAATCCCGTTCGATGGGAAATCATCTGCGCACTGCGGCGATTATTGCAGCGACCGTCGGAGGCTTCATGGGCTGTGAAGAACGAGGAACTCAAGGATATCCGTCGCGAGGACTATCGCGTGGACTTCGCTAGAGGCCGGGCGCTTGCGCGGCTTGCGGTGTCACACCGACGGAACCGAACGGCTGCAGATTCGAATCCGCACACGGTGAGAACAGATAATCCAATTATCTTGTATTTTAGATTTCGAAACGGGAACGGGTCGCTGTATTTTTTTTAGTTTCCGCTGCGTGAGCGATCCGGAGAAACCGAGAAAAACCAACAGTGGTATCAGAGCCAGGTTCCACTGTTTCTCGTCCCGTTTCGGTTTCCGAAATTGATTTTTCTTGAGTTATTCCATGCGTTCAATCCGATTCAAATGACGGAATCGTGTTCATAAGATGAACACAAATAATTTGATTATTTTTCTGTGATTTTTTCAGATTTTATTTGGGGTTTTCGGAGTTCTTCATGTGATGATGAACCGGGATTTTTCGGCGACTTCGTACTTGCTTCCCAAGCATTGGGATGGTCGGCTGAGACTTCGGATCCATAGAGGATAGTCACCTCTATCCACCGGTCACCAAGATCGGCGCCGGAGTGCCCTTGGAGGTCCTGAAAAGAGCCCAAACTCGGGTTTTTGAAACCTGAAAAACTAGAAATTGGGGTGCTTTGTAAGGGCTTAAACCGCCGCATAAGGGGGCCTTGCCGGCGCCGGAGATCCCGCCGTCGCCGGGGCCGTCACCGGCCCGGCCGGACGGCGCCGGGGCACTGGCCGCCGCAGGGCGGCGCCGCCGGGGGGGGGGACCCCCTAGGGTTTCTGCAACTCTGCTTCTGCTGGCCGTCGAGTTGAAGACGGGCGGCTCGGGGCCGGTCCGACCGGCCGGCCTAGGGGCCCCAGACCGGGCCCGCCCTGGCTCGAACCAGGGCGCTCCAGGTCCGAGCCCCTGGCCGAGCCAGGGCTCGCACCTGGCTCGAGCCAGGTACTATAATGGGCTGAGCCCTGGCCTATTTTAAACCCCTATTCCTTAATTAAACCCCTTAAACCCCTATTAAACTTAATTAGCCGAATTAAAATATTATTGGCCTTTAATTTAGATTCAAAAGGTGTTTTTGAAATATTTACATTATTGTTCAATTTTAATTTAAATGGGCTTATTTATGATTTTGAATCATGATTAACAATTAATTTAATTATTAGTTTAATAGTTAAGCTAATAATTAACTTAAGTTGACTAATTTAATTGTTAAATTAGTGTTTAATAATATTTAATCTAAAAGTTAGATTATTTATTATTAAATCATATAATTGTTAATTAATATTTGAGTTAGTTATTAATTTAATTGTTAAATTAATAATTAACTTAAATGACTAATTTAAATGTTAAATTAGTAGTTCTTAATTAATTACTGTTAGACATTAATTTAATAGTTAAATTAATGATAACTTTAATTATTTAATCTAAGAGTTAGATTAATTAATTATTAATTAGTTAGTGTTAATTATTGGTTTAAGAGTTAAATTAATAATTAACATTAATTAGCTAATTTAAGTGTTAGATTAGTAGTTAATAATTAATTTGGTTGATTATTAATTTAAGTGTTAAATTATTGGATTAATCTAAGAGTTAGATTAGTCTTTAAATAATCTAATTGTTAGATTATTAATGGGGTTTAATCTAAGTGTTAGATTATTAGAAATATTCTTATTTACATGGAATAATATGGAATTATTAATTCGGAGTGTGTGCGCATGTGATGTGTGTTTATTGCTTTTAAATTTGATTTAATTGCATGTTAAGATAATAAATGAGTTTTTCGAAATTCAAATACCAATTTTGATTGGATCCCACCTTTTTGAAAGCCAAAATTATTTATTTTGAAAAACTTATTTGTTTTAGCCATGTGATGCGCTGAATCATGTGTGGAATGTTTAAAACACACTGTGGTCATGGATATGCACTTAATTTATTATTCATGTGATGAATGGATTGTGTAGATCGTGGATGTATGTTTGATTATTAATTGTTAATAAATAGAGGTCTGTGCACCTCTCTCTCTCATACTCCGATGTATTTCTACCTCCCTCTCTCTCTTGTACTCGCCATAAGGCCTTCTTTCATTTACTTATAAATTCTACAATTTAAATGTAATATGATCGAGGCAACCGAGGAAGGAGCGAGGACGATCCACAACTGCAACCAGATGGCGAAAAGATGGAGATCTCTTGCCTATGTGATTGTAGGGTAACTAATGTAAATGTTATGATTAGATTGTGTGTGCGTTTGACTGTTGGCTCCAGTCAAACCCACTGTACTATCCATGACCACACTAATGACATGTATGTGATGCATTGTTTATCTTTTGATTATGAATCAAAGCAAGTTATAGTATTTAGTAAATATATACGATATATTTATATATTATCACCTAGGAGAGACCAAGATAAAAGTTATCCAAATACCCTCAGATAAACTCTAAGCCGTAATGCGAGTAGTTGAGAACTTACCGCGTGGTCCACCATCATTATAGTCATAGGATTCGAATCACTTTAGGTAGGTTTGTTGTGCTATCCACAAGGCCTGCTTAATTGGGAGGAGAAACTGTGGCTATGGCATTAGATGCCTATATGATCGGGGTAGAGGAACCATGTAGCTTTGTTGTGCTATCCACAAGGGCTGCATGCAAATCTATGCTCGTCGCGTAATGATGGTTAGCTTAGATCAGAATTAATGGTTTGTTGTGCTATCCACAAGGCCATTAAATCTCTGGGGACCGAAGCCATGATCAGATATTGCAAGGAGTTGCAAGTCCCATGAGTTGGGTGTTCTCTGATTGTATTACAGTTTGTTGTGCTATCCACAAGGCTGTAGTGCAAGTCATTGAGATTCTGATCCCCACTAGGAGACTGTCGGCGTCTCCCGTTCTGTATAACTGAGGGTTATACAGTCCGTCGAAAATTAGTGGAAGTTAAACTTGAACAAAAGACCATGTCTTGTTTTAAACTTTAATAATTGAACATCTGCTAAATAGATTTTACTTATCTTCTGTAGGGAATTATGTCGTCGAATAACCCACGCCGTGGCATACTTGATGCCCTTTTGACTTACCTGATCTACTCAGATTGGTTCAGAAGCCTGAAGAATATCGTCAGATCTGAGCACATTGACTTCGTCCCTGGAGCTGATCCTCCTGCTGAATCGGCATTGGATGCCCCTGAAGCAGAGATGACAGCTAACGATAAAAGATCGAAGGACAAAGGCGAAAGAGTAGTGAAGGGTGACTGTTTCTACTATAAGCAGTATGGTCACTGGAAGAGGAACTGCAAGGAGTTCCTTAATGATAAAGCTCATAGAAGAGTGAAGCTGTCTGAAGCTTTAGATATCTATATGATAGATATCAGCTTGTCAGTTAGAGATTCCACATCTTGGGTATTGGATACCGGATGTGCTTCTCATATCTGCCATGATGTGCAGATGCTGACAAGTAAGCGCAAGCTGAGACAAGGTGAGGTAGAATTGAGGCTAGGAAACGGCGCAAAAGTTGCGGCGGTTGCTGTTTGGACAGCAAACCTCAAGCTTCCATCGGGAAACACCTTACTATTGGAAGATTGTTATTATGTTCCTAGCATAATAAAGAACATCATATCAATATCTTGTTTGGACAAGATAGGATATAGGTTGACTATTGAGAATAGAAGTTGTTCGATTTATTATGGTAATAAATCAATAGCTTCAACATCTTTAGTCAACGGACTATATCTATTAGATGTTTCTTATTACAATCTTCAGATTGATAATGCTCTTAAGAAGAGCAAGAATTGTGTGAACCAGGCCTACATGTGGCATTGTAGACTTGGGCACATTGGCGAAAGCAGATTGCAAAAGTTGCACAAGCATGGTTACTTAACAGCATTCGATTATGAATCGTTTGCAACATGTGAATCCTGCCTTATAGGAAAGATGGCAAAATCTCCATTTACTGGATATGGAGAACGTGCCAAGGATATTCTGGAACTAATACATTCGGATGTATGTAGTCCAATGTCCACCCAAGCCAAAGGTGACTTTTCATACTTCATTACGTTCACCAATGACTTCTCAAGATTCGGCTATGTGTACTTAATGAAGTACAAGTCGGAAGCATTTGAGAAGTTCAAGGAGTTCAAGAATGAGGTAGAGAAGCAGTTAGGAAAGAGTATTAAAGCACTTCGATCAGATCGAGGAGGAGAATACTTGAGTACTAATTTCACACAATTCTTAAAGGATAATGGTATCCTTTCTCAGCTGACCCCTCCATATACACTACAAATGAATGGTGTATCAGAAAGGAGGAATCGCACCTTGTTGGACATGGTGCGATCCATGATGAGCTTTTCAGGATTACCAGTGTCCCTCTGGGGGTATGCTCTAGAGTCAGCAGCATACCTACTGAACAGAGTACCCAGCAAGTCTGTGGCCTCTACTCCATATGAGATATGGAAAGGCAGGAAACTAGAATTTAAACATGTTAAAGTCTGGGGTTGTCCTGCTCATGTAAAGAGGCATGATCCAGACAAGCTGGAATCACGAACTGATAAATGCAGGTTTGTGGGATATCCAAAGGAAACCTTTGTATACTATTTTTACCATCATGATGAACAAAAGTGTTTGTCGCTAGGAAAGCTGTCTTCCTGGAAGAGGAATACCTTCTCCAGGAGGACAGTGGGAGTAAAATAGTACTGGAAGAGGTTCCAGATCCCCAAACAGCTACATTATCATCAGATGAGATATTAGTTCCTGAACCTGTTTAGGTACATACAGATGAGCCTCGTAGATCTGGTAGAGTGCCTAGACTACCCGAACGATATGTGGGACATATCGCTGAAGGTGAGTCTAAGGTACAATATAATGAGGATGATGATCCTAAAACCTACCAGGAGGCCACAGAAGGCCCAGAAGCCGAGAAATGGCGAGAAGCCATGAACTCAGAAATCCAGTCCATGTACACCAACCAAGTTTGGAACTTGGAGGACTTGCCCGAGGGTATTGTACCCATCGGATGCAAGTGGATCTTTAAGAGAAATATCGGTGCTGATGGACGAATCGACACTTATAAGGCAAAGTTGGTAGTAAAGGGATATCGTCAAAGGCAAGGAATTGACTATGACGAGACTTTCTCACCAGTTGCCATGATAAAGTCGATCAGAGTTCTGCTCGCCATTGCTGCACATTTTGATCTGACAGATGGATGTGAAGACTGCCTTTTTCAATAGTAACCTTGAGGAAGAGGTGTATATGATACAACCAGAAGGTTTCACATCTAAAGAATCTCCAGATAAAGTGTGCAAGCTTCAGAGGTCTATTTATGGGCTGAAGCAGGCTTCCCGGAGCTGGAACATAAGATTTGATGAAGCTGTCAAGTCTTATGACTTCATTAAGAATGAAGATGAGCCTTGTGTGTACAAGAAGACCAGTGGGAGTGCAGTCACTTTTCTAGTTCTTTACGTAGATGACATACTATTCATTAGGAATGATGTAGTTATGATGTCATCAGTAAAGATCTGGCTGTCGAAAAACTTCTCCATGAAGGATTTGGGAGAAGCATCTTACGTATTGGGAATACGGATCTATAGAGATAGATCAAAGAGGATGCTTGGAATGACCCAATCCTTGTACATAGATACCATAGTCAAAAGGTTTGGCATGGAAAATTCCAAGAGAGGTCTCATACCGATGAGACATGGAATTAATCTCTCAAAGGAGCAGTCTCCTAAGACTCCTGATGAGAGGGCATTCATGGATAGAATACCCTATGCCTCTGCCATAGGATTTATCATGTATGCCATGCTATGTACACGGCCTGATGTTGCATTTGCTCTAAGTGTTACGAGCAGATTTCAGGCTGATCCAGGCGAAGAGCACTGGAAGGCAGTGAAATGTATCCTTAAGTACTTGAGAAGAACTAAGGATATGTTCCTTGTCTATGGAGGAGGTGACTTGAAACTGCGAGGCTTTACAGACTCGAGTTTCCAGTCAGATCCAGATAATAGCAAGTCAACATCTAGATTCGTGTTTACTTTGAACGGAGGCACAGTGTGCTGGAAGAGTTCCAAGCAAGTAACCACTGCAGATTCGACGACTGAAGCTGAGTACATCGCTGCAGCTGAAGCCGCTAAGGAAGCAGTGTGGTTGAAAAAATTCATCACCGACTTCGGCGTAGTTCCCAGCATCTCTGAGCCTGTTCCACTGTTGTGCGACAACAATGGAGCAATTGCGCAAGTGAAAGAGTCGCGGTCTCATCAGAAATCAAAGCATATTCTGAGGCGCTTTCACCTTATCAGAGAGATCATATCCAGAGGAGATGTAGTAGTGGAAAGAGTTCCATCCGTCGACAATGTAGTAGATCCACTGACGAAGCCGTTGGCTCAAATTGTGTTTGAGCGTCACCTAGAGTCTATATGCTTATTGTATAAAGGTGATTGGCTTTAGTCCAAGTGGGAGATTGTTAGTTTAAGGTGGCCTGCAAGCCAATCTGACAATATAAATCTCGTTCATTTATTAATATAATGGCATAATATTCATTATGTGTAAATCGCATTAATTCTCGTTTCATAATGAAGTCCGTGAATATGTGCTATAGTGATCAGATTATGATGAGATCATACTAATGAGACTGATCACTTAAACACATATTCTTAATTGTTCCTAGTTGGAGGATATCCGAGAAGGACATCGGATATCCGGTTAGACTAGTACAAATTACTCCTGCTCATATGATGAGGGTGACTGATCTCATAAGTCACTTGTGTGGAGACACTAAGGCGAATCTGTAGGTGCTCATTGGAGAATGAGTTCACTGAACTGATCCGACTGAATCGCTAGATGGTATTGTACCTCACTGTCAACCAGCTTGATTCTATTGTCGCAGTTGCGTGGATGGTCCTCGGACCTGAGACACCAAGGACACCTTGGCGGTGGACTTCTGTGCTTTGACCTTGGTTTACGAATCTCTAGCCATGGGATTCTAATACGCCAAGGATTGGGTACAACGGAATACCGTCGAAGGGAATTGTGTGTCAATAAGGAATCATTCGCTCTCGGTACTTAGAGAGAGAATGCTCTAGGAAGGATGCGCGAAAGTCTCTGGCCAGGGCAGACGATAATATCGGGAAAGGAGTTTTCCGATATTCATCAGCGGCATCCAATCCAAGTGAGTCGACCGACTAGGGTTTGACAGCTCGCCATGTCCTGAGTTGACTCGAGAGCATTGTACGAATGAAGGATTATATCCACGCGGTAACTGTCGGCGGAAAGGTTCCAAGAGTGGGTTACTTAACCCCAAATACCTTCCGGGTTCACGCGGTGTTGCTTGGCACCCAACGTGATCGGAGGCCCGGTCGAATTTGATGTGCGACATCAATTCGATTGATTAATTGATTAATAAAGGGTTATTAATTAATTAATAAAGCTAGTGAGGAGTCACTGGGCTTATTGGGCCATTAACTGGACTGGTACTTTGGCATAGAGGGTCACACGCAAATGATTCTCAAGGCGATGGATAAATAAGTGGGTTTTATACAAACCGGGGGTTTTTATGAAAAACCGTGCGGTTAGTATAAAACATAGCGAACGGGCTGAGCATGCCAAGCTACTGCTAATCCTAGCCGTCCCTCCTCAGTTTTTGTCTTCCTCTGGCGTCCGGGCAGATCCAGATCTGCTCCGCCGCTTCTCCGAATCCCGTTCGATGGGAAATCATCTGCGCACTGCGGCGATTATTGCGGCGACCGTCGGAGGCTTCGTGGGCTGCGAAGAACGAGGAACTCGAGGATATCCGTCGCGAGGACTATCGCGTGGACTTCGCTAGAGGCCGGGCACTTGCGCGGCTTGCGGTGTCACACCGACAGAACCGAACGGCTGCGGATTCGAATCCGCACACGGTGAGAACAGATAATCTGATTATCTTGTATTTTAGATTTCGAAATGGGAACGGATCGCTGTATTTTTTTTAGTTTCCGCTGCGTGAGCGATCCGGAGAAACCGAGAAAAACCAACAACCCTGCCCTTTCACACCTGGGATGAAGGTGTTTGTCACCAAGTCTCGGCCTGGAACGAAGGTGTTTGTGACGTAGTCTCGGCCTGAAACATGACTGTTTGTCACCAACTCTCGGTTGACTTGAGACGAAGCCATGACTCCCGATTTTTAAACAAGAATGTGAATAACAGTTTCAGACGAAGACCATCTGTTAGATTTTATCTTTTTGTAAGGGCTTCGGACTTTACTCTCGGCGTTTCATAAAGTTGAGAACGACGAGAGTAGGAGGCCATGTGATGGGAAAGAATCCGATTCGGCCCAGCACTAGGAGGCCGGCCCAATGTAAGAGAGATAGCCGAATTTCATTCGGCCCATCAAGTAAATCGAACAGAAATGGCCCAGACGTCTTATTGAAATAGTACGGTTTCGACCCAAGCGGTGGGCTCTGTTAACAACTATACTCGGCCGAGTCGTAGCAAATAATAGGCCGAAGTGGGTCCGGCCCATTCCGGTTAATTGCTACCCAGCCATCGGCCTATTAATAGGATATTTTGGCAATTTCCTCTCAAATCCCAAAATAGTCCTATATCGGCTGCAACAAGAAGAGAACTTTCATCATCCGCTATAAAAAGAAGGTTATTCATTGCGGAAAAGGTACACCTTAAGTACCCAAGCTTCTTCCTTCCTTATCTCTGAATTGAATCTTCTTCAGAGGCTAACTTAATCATCAGAGAGGGTTCTTCTGGGCCGAAACCCGGGACCCTCGCTGACTGGTTCTTCCTCTCGCAGGAGTCTCGACTTGAATCTTCGCCAGTCTCTTCGTCCGGGTCGGCTTCGGCAACTGATCTTTCGGTTCACATCCGGATTCTGTCCTCAGAATCCGTTAGTGATAGCTTCGGCTACATCAGTTATAAAAATTAAATCTCTCCTAACAATTTTATTTCTTTTTCAATTTAAGAAGGTTCAAATTGCATTTTAGAAGTCAAAAAATAAATTAAATACTATGAAAGTGACTTCTAAGACTTATTTTTCTCAAAAATTATTAAATAGAAGTCTAAAAATATTTTTAGTTAAAAGTTGTGCCAAATACGTCCTCAGTCATTCGATTTAAAAATAAAAAAGTGGACGTCTGAGTACCCAAATTTAAGTTAAGAACACTGAATACTCCTCACCCTCTAAATTTAAAGATCACGTTACAGAAATAAGATCTGTACTTATGTATTAACATGTCTGATTTTTAAATTATTAGATATTAAAATCGATCCACATATAAAAAAATTCAAAAACCGACTCCAACGAACGAGGGCACATGACGAGCGCACACAAGCGGCCCCAGCTCCCTAGAGCTGGCAGCCGTCGGGACGGGAGTTGAGGAATAGTCAGGACAGTAAACAACACGAGGACGTAGCGATTGGGCAGCCACGTAGGCCGCGCATCACCGCGTCTGAACATATCCTCGGCATATTCCCAGCTCTCTTCAAACCCACAATTCTGCTCTTCCAACTCACTTCCCACCTAAAACCATCACACCACCCTTCTTATTGTTGATATATAAGAGGAGCTTTGGAGGAGGAGGAGGAGGGCGTCCCCATCTCATACCTCCTCTACCCCCGAATCCCATAGAGACCCCTCCACCGCCAGGACCTCCCGCTCCCATCTACCCTCCGGCGAGGTGTCGCCGTTAACCGTAACGCCAGGGACGAACGGTGTCTCCTTTCCTTTATTGGTGTTCTAGAGTGGACGTTGACAGCAACGTACGTTTCCCTTCCGGAGAACCTTGGAAAGGCAATTGTAGAGAGGGATAAGGAAACCTAGAAGGACCCCCACGAATATTCCCCGGCATAAACCCCTACCCACCATTGGAATATCCCCTTCTCCTGCCCGTCTCCTAGCTTGCTGCGCGTTCCCCTTTCCCCCGCGTCTCTCCTTTTAAACGGCGCCTCTCTACATTGCCAAGACAGCGACTGAGGCAATCCAAGCCCGACTCCGCTGGCTTCCTTAGGATTCTCTCTCTTTCTGCGAAACTCCGTCTTGGCGGCGATGGCGCTGAAGGCCGTGCACGTCGCCGACGTGCCCACCCTCGACCAGGTCCCCGAGAGCATCTCCGCGTCCCGCCTCCCCCGCCAAGGTACGAAGATATATCTACTCTACGGCCGTTTGTTCTGTTCCTTCCCGTTGGGTCGTCCTGACCGGAGAGCTGCAACGGACCAGGTGCGGAAAGCCTGCGGGCGTCGTTCAAGTCGCCCAAGTTCCTGGTGGTCGGCCACCGCGGGAAGGGCATGAACGCCCTGGCCTCGGCGGACGGGCGGCTCAAGGCCGTCAAGGAGAACAGCGTCCTCTCCTTCAACGAGGCCGCACGCTTCCCCCTCGACTTCGTCGAGTTCGACGTCCAGGTAAACCAACACGCACCTAAGTATACATGTGTCTTACATATCGATTTGTCCATGTTTGCTCGTGTGCTCCGCCCCTATATATATATAGATCCCCGCGCGCTGTCGCTGTTGTCGGCCTTCTGTTCCTTCCTGTTTCATCTTAAATTCGATCGCGTAAACAAAAGGGTGCGTTTGTTGGGTTTCCGGGTTGCCCTTGGCACGCCGGCGCCGTTGCGGCGATGGGACGTGGGTTGGGTGCCACGTACAGGAGCCCCTCCTTGCCTCGCGGCGCCTCGCCGCCGCCGAGCGTCCTGTGGCGGCTCGCCGAGGTTTCGCCGCAGCTGCGATGACACCGTGGGAAGGGGAACAGGGCCCACCTATCCGGGGAGGGGAAAACGTGACGTGCCCACCACGTGGACTAGGGCCGCGGCGCGCGGCTCGATGATCTGGCCACAACGTGTCTTGATGCTTCACGCGCTCGCCAAGCTTGCCTCCGGCAAGAGGTCGCCGTACAGAGGCCGTGACCCAGTCACGCTATTTCTGGGCCTGGTCCAACGTGGTTTTGCTTCTAGAGAACTATATTATATTTCTGCTCTCATGGTGGTTCATTGGACCCGCGGTTAGCGTGGCACCTTGTTATTGGCCGCATAGGGTATCCGGTTTTCTGGTTTGGACCGGATAGGGTATCCGGTCGATCTGTGGGCCGATCTGTGATTTACCCACAGTTTGTCGTCCCTCTCCCTGTATTTTAAGCATGTTTTGGAAATGATGATGGCAGAAAATGTGCGCTTCACCTCTTTGGGAGCCTGTTGGGGACTGTTAGGAACTGACTGAGATGCCAGTTGGATTATGGTTTTTTTAATATTTGTAGTTATTGAAAAGTTAGGATCCCAACCAAATGAGTCCAGAGACCTTGGCTTGCGTGAAGGAGAGATTTTAGAGAGGAGGAGAGAGAAAGACACTTGCTTAAAAATCTTTAAAAGTTAAAAAAAACTTAAACTTTTACATGACATTCAAAGAAAAAATAAGAAAAAGATAACGATGGATATTCTTTCTTCTCCTTAATCAACAAATGTAAAGACAATAGCATGAATATGCTATTCCCATAATTATAATGTACAGACACCCAATTTGCTAAGTAAGGTTATGAGATTTTTTAACTAAATCTCAACTTTTTTAGCATGAGAGAGATTAAGGGGTTTTTCATAATCCATCCTCCTGATAAGTATTATCCAATGATTTAGACTTCTCTGGACTTTTCAGCAGAATTTTAGAATGGGATAAATTCTCTTAGTCTATGGGATTACTTATCCAACTTAGATCTAGAGTTGTTGTCTAATTAGATGGATTTATCTGTGGCACATGAAACTCTCTCTCTCTCTCTATTAGGAGGAAAATATTAGACGTTGTCTGGATTGGTACCCCTAGTTTCCTACTATATATATGTGTATAGTATATATTCGGTGAAATCAGTCATCATATAAAACAAAGTAAAAAATATGCCTTTATGATGTGCGGGTTATCTGCAAAATAAAACCCACAACAATAATTAACGCTTGTCTTTTCTATGAAAAAGTAGACTTTGTAGAATAAATAGTATTTCAAAATTTAAAATCTAATGAAACATCCAAATATTTTCCATCATAGATTGTCATTATGAAAATTTTGTATCTTATTTAAGATATTATGAAAATAGCCCACATGAAATTTAACGTTTACCAACAAAGCACTAAAGATGAATTTTTTTCTTAAAATATCTTTAATATAAGAAGAGAAGCCCTTCGTTCAAAGAAATAGAACATTTTCGTGAACTTTAGAATAGGGCTTCAAGGGGCAGGTGCGGCCCGTGGGTTTATGGGTTGGGTTAAGATTCGGGCCAAAGTTTTGAGTCTGGCGGTCAAATCGGACCGACGGGCCAAGCCCGCGGGCCAACGAGCTAGGCTAGCAGCCGCAGGCTGATGTCTACATTGACGTGCCGACAAAGACCTTCCGTTGAACCAGCAGCGTTGAGCTAAACAAGAGACCAAGGGGCTCGACGAACCCGAAGACGATGGCTGCTATGCAGATGGGCAACACGGCGGCAATCTGGTCATTCCTCCTCCCCCATCTAGAGGTCCAGGCACCGCCACAGCTCCGTAGCCTCCAGCAGCTCCACACCGTGAGCGGATCTAACATATATCCAGTGGGATCTTGTGACCCCATTATATTTTGTAAAATTTACCAAGATCCTCTAAATTTGGCTTATTAACATGACCGGCCATTGATTCCGACCCATTAGAGTAGTGATCCCACTGATACACTGATTCCAACCCAATAAACTGCTAAGATCGATCGTACTTTTTATGTCTAATATTATGTTTTTGAATTCCTCTCGACCGGTTATTGTCTCTTGGAATCATATCCGAGGTGCTGATTTGTTTGCTTTCGTGGGCTTCCCATCACTTTCCTTTAAATTTATCTGGGTGCGCTAAGAACCTTAGACGAGACATATGGATGTGATTTTTGTAGGTTACAAAAGACGGATGCCCGATCGTCTTTCATGACAACTTCATCCTTACAGAAGAAGATGTAAGATTCTTCTTTCCTCTTCTTCCCTTCCATATATGCCTCTTTTTTTTTACTAAATCGTGGCCCCGAGAATCAGATGCTGTAACATTTTAATTGTCCTTTCATTCTTGTAACTTTTCTGTTGATTTGTTGGTGATGTTCCTGCTCCTCGTTTTCCATTTCCAGGGAATTTTGTCTGAGAAGAGAGTAACAGAACTGTACCTGGAAGAATTCCTTGCATATGGGCCTCAAAAGGACTCTGGAAGGGTATGTGGGTTCCCAATATTTATTGATCTTGAGTTAGTGTATAGCGAAAATTTCTCTTTTTGTTACATACTGTAGCTTGAAATGTCAACTACCTCAGAAACTGACACTTTGTTATATATGTCTCTGTTTATTGTCTTGGGCTTTCAGATTGGCAAATCACTGCACAGAAGAACCAAAGATGGGAAAGTAATCAGCTGGAAGGTGGAAAATGATGATGCACTTTGCACATTGCAAGAGGTGTTCATGAATGTGGACTCCAAATTGGGGTTCAACATTGAACTGAAGTTTGATGACGACCTTGTCTACAGCCAAGAAGAACTTACTCTTTCTCTTCAAGCCATTTTGCAGGTGTTGTTTCTGTCATAGCACATCCATGCATGCACTTCTTCCTCTAATACACAAACATCCGGTTCTAGACTAGATTTTGGTAGAAAATAAATAATTTTAAAATCGACGATTTTACTTTTACTGATTTTCAAATCGTTGATTTCGAGACTGATATTTTGTGACACTATAAACCAAGTGACCCTCGAGTCCACCGGCAGATCCGGTATTTAATCCAACGGGGTCTTGGGACCTCATTGGATTTTGTCAAACTCATTGGTCCAATCAAAAGTAGTCTAGGCCGAAATCCCATTGACCCAGTTCAGGACTCCATTGACTCAACCCAAGATCCCATATGACTTTAGTCTAAGATCCTATTGACCCAGTCATGATTATGACTTAATATTCGAATGATCTCACTGGACAAAATTTCTCTGTCTGCCATTGCTTAAGTCAATTTTTAGTTCCACCACTACAAGCTAGAGCTGCTAAATTACTATGTAATGGTTTTTTCTTGACCCTGGAGTCCTTGTTGTCATTGGCCAGGTGGTGTTCGAATTTGCCAATGGCAGGCCTGTTATCTTCTCAAGCTTTCAGCCTGATGCAGCTCAACTAATGAGGAGACTGCAGAGCACATACGCTGTAAGAGCCCACTGATATCCTGGTTTGCTCTGTTCTGGCAACATGTAGTGTCATGGGAATCTTCCTTCCAACTTGAGTTTTAAGACTGTTTCGCACTGGCTAAACTGGTTGGTGATCACTGTTGTAGGTGTTCTTCCTCACAAACGGAGGGGAGGAGCTTTACAGCGACGAGAGAAGAAACTCGTTGGAGGGGGCCCTCAGGCACTGCCTGGCAGCCGGGTTACAGGGAATTGTCTCAGAAGTGAGAGGCGTTTTCAGAAATCCAGCACTTATACCCAAGATTAAGGAATCCAACCTGGGCCTTCTCACGTATGGACAGCTCAAGTAAGTTCCTTTCTCTGCTGCAGTTCCTCTTCATACATTCCTTAACACATGTACACGTGTGCGCACACAATTAAATAGTATAGGAAAATACTTACTGTACACCCCCGTGTAAAAGTGTGTGCGTACGTCGTGTGTGGGCACACGTACACCTTCTCTACACGTGTGTCTATCAGGGCACGGCGTGCGCGCACACCCCCGCGCGGGATGTGCACTAAGCTGCACTCTAAATAGTATTGAACGTATGCTTAAAAATTTGTCTGTGCCACCCCAGCAACGTGGCAGAAGCTGTCTACATGCAGCATCTGATGGGTGTCGACGGCGTGATCGTCGACCTCGTCCAGGAGATCAGTGAGGTGGTCTCGGACTTCATCAGCCCCGCCGTGGACGGAGAAGACGGTTCGTGTGAAGTGGAGGGGGAGGTGAAGTCGGCGTCGAGGCCCAAGTTCTCGCAGCGGGAACTCTCATTCTTGCTGAGGCTCATACCGGAGCTTGTGCAACACTGACTTATTACCACGCAGTGGCATCATACTCTGATTAGTTTTTTTTTCTTGGGTTGGGGGGTGTGGGGTGTGATGGGTCCTGGCTGGGTTTTGTGGTTTCCATTGTAAAGGTGGTCTGTCCATGGAGGTCTGCAGTCGGATTATGAGACGTGCATGATCACCATAAACTCCCAGAGTGTGATATGATGTACCTTATGCCATAGTATGGTATGTGCGTAAGGACTATGACATCACAAGGAGTACTCCCGATGTTGCTGTGTCTATGCAAGCAATATATATGCCTTTGCTATTGATCCATGGAACATACCAATGATCCCAAGATGTGCCCTTTGCCATAGTGTGTTTTTTTGCCCATACTGTGTTAAGAGACTGCCACACTATCCAGCATCTTTATTGATGAATACCCTTCCAAGCCCGTGAGTCACAGGAGTGCGCCTGAGAAACTTCTAGAAGAACTACTTCCCACTTGTTGAAGAAGACTAGAAAATAATATAATGTTTTGAGCGGAAAACATAGACTTTGCTTTAATAATTCTTCGTAAAGAGAAAGAGAGAGAGAGAGATTCTCTTATTACCACATGTCTTTGTTTCAGTTTTGACGAAAAAATAAGAACTCTTGTTCAAGGTGAGATAGATATCTAATAAGATTTAATAGATGTCAAACTTCTTATCATCTTATCAATGAGGGGTAACAAAGAAGTAGATATCCGAAAGACAAAACAGGGAGTAGGGGAATTGCCTTTCCTAAGGTGGATCACATTAAAGGGGTGTTTGTATTCTCAACATTCCTCGGGAGAGTAAAAAATCATTGAAAATATTTCCTTAGAGAGTACAACATTATGGAAAGTACGTTTTTTCAACAAAGAAAAATAGAAGCTTGCAAAACTTCAAGAAAAATAGGTGAGAAATAAAAACGTGGAGAGAGTTCAACATGCGGAGAGAGAGTGCAATGTAAAAATGTGAAATAAAGTCGTTAAAAATATTTTTCCATGGGAAGAGATGGGGAAACAAACCCCACGCAAAAAAGGAAATGGTAGGAGAATAGAAGAATATTCTGAGAATATTATGGAACTATTTCCTGACGTCTTACCCCTATATACCAATGCTATTCCTAACATTATTAAACTTAAGCCCAAGATAACAATAAAATTCCTCGTATACGCTTGAAACCTTTATGACAAGTCCACATGATCTTTGAAGGAAAATAGTAAGGTCATCAGTAATGAAAGTGCAAGAGATGTGGATATTACCAAATTGAGGTACATAACCTCTCTTCCATCACATTTTGATCAACTATGAAGCTGAATCCACATGATGTTTGAAGGAAAATAGTAAGGTCATCAGTAATGAAAGTATAAGAGGTGTGGATATTACCAAATTGAGGTACATAACCTCTCTTCCATCACATTTTGTTCAAGTAAGTGAAGCTGAACCCACATGATGTTTGAAGGAAAATAAGTAATGAAAGTATAAGAGGTGTAGATATTACCAAATTGAGGTACACAACCTCTCTTCCATCACATTTTGTTCAACTAAGTGAAGCCCTCAATAGCAATCATGAATAAACATGGAGAGAGAGAGAGATCAACTCATCTTCAATCTAAATAAAGTTTACATATAAATTGAATTATTACATATTATAGAACAAAATTGACCATCTGTTATTATAATATAATATATACAAATCTTAATCGTAACCCACTTGCGAGGGTTAGAAAGGCCCAAGATATCCAACATTCCGAACTTCCTAATGAAGTTCACTTACTGCGATTGTTTAATTATGCACCATTAGTTAGCATGTAGCATATTTCATATTTTGACGTTTAAATTTGATTTTAAATTATATTTTTGTTTTATAAAGTGAAGCAAGAAACATATGGTTTTTATTTGAAGAAGTGCATGGGGCCTTTACATAGCTTCAAGAGAACTAGTTTTTTGATTTTGTTTTATTTTGAGAAAGATATGAATGATAGACATTAAGCTAGTTACATGTTCCATTTATGTTTTGTTGTTTTGGAATATTAAGATATCATACGCCATCATAACGTATTTTAATTTGATGCTGAGTTCTATTTCATGATGATGATGTTTTGGGATGTTAGTCGTATTATCGTAGAGTGTATAACTTTTATAATATTATGTAAATAATTCAGGTTAACTCGATCCAACCCAAGTTCATCAAAATTGAGTTCAATTTGAACATAGATTTAGTGTGTTAGATCAAACATGAGTAGGATTGCGTTCGTGTTTAAACTTAATCTATATTTGGTTTGACCTAGCTCGATTTTAACGCCACCCAACTTGCCCAAACTTACATTGATTCATACCTTCTGACACTTGGTGCCATTTTAAAAACTTTGAATTTTGAAAGGACCTTGTGAACTCTAATGGAGAGAAGCTTGATGTTTTTTTTTCTTTTTCCGTCTTTTGTCAGAACTATTTATAAGGCTTCCAATGTGGAGAGAGCACAAATATGGGCATTTATAATAATTTTCTCTCTGGTAAGATATTTTTTTTTTGACATAACCATGATAATTCTACCGTCTTGGAGCGATTATTCCCAGCTCAAAGATACCATGGCCGGGAGCAATAATCTTATCACCTCTTTCCCTCCTCTTCCCCAAAGGGAGCATTTAGACATAGGTCCTCATCAATCTATAGGAGAAATCTTTTTTTTGCACAACCACCAGAGGTGAGACTTTAATTCATGACCATCCTAATGAAAGAAAAGTCCGACGTCACTGAGCCACATGCTCCTCAGCAAATGCGCCTATAGATGGGACTTAGGTGGGCTGGACTCGATCATTTAACAATTTGGACATCTAAATTGAAAATGGCCTAATATATGTTCAGTTAACATTTGCTGCACTGACCGCAGTGCTTGACCAAGGGTCAGTGCACTAGGGTCAGTGCAGTGGGGATAAACAAAAATTTATTTTTTATTTTTTATAGGTCAGCCCCGAGGTGCTCTACATGTCTATACGGGCCGATCTCTAAATAGATGATCCAAAACAATATGAAAAATGAAAAAACTCTTATTGGGCCAGGCCTAATAAAGGCACTTTTTTATTCTTCTCAATTTTTTTTTAGGTCGTCTGATCAGAGATCAGTCTATACGGACATGTAGGACACTTCATGACCTAATATAATTCAAAAAATAAAATTACCTCATTGCACTGACCCTCGGTGCAACACACGAGGTCAGTGCGGCAAGTGTTACTCTTTGTTAGATGTTAGAATATATTAGTGTGTGGGTTAGGCTTAAGTTAAACTTGCATGACATGTTATCCTATATAGACTCTATATAAGGGGCAATGCTCCTCGAGAATAAAGTTACCTTTCATTTTTTTCTAACATGGTATTAGAGGGGGTTAACCCGGGTTGAAGACTCCCTCCACCGCAGCCGTCGTCCCACCACACCTTCTTTAAGGATTGAGATTTCGGATTCAGTTACCGGATCGGTTTCGATTTGGATTGCCTGATTTGGGTCCTTGTAAATATGGTGTATAGGTTCTGAAAACCGTGTTGAATTGGCAAGACGTACTTTTAAAATACGTTGGCTTTAGACGACGCAATTCAGTACTATGCATGCGTGACCGATGTATAGACGTTGGGAGACGTGGACGAGTCTCGATCTTGGAGTCATTCTGAGATGACACGATTTAACTTCTGAGTATCTCCGACACCCCACTAGAAATTCTTTTGAATCATGTTTAACCTGTGGAGAATTGTCTTGGGGAGCATAGTGGTGGCTATAATATGGGACAAAATAGCACTAAGGGTGGATCTAATGAAAGCAGTTCTCCTAGCTTTTGTCAGAGTATTGTCTTTTCACTTGCTGAGTCTTTGATGCAAGCTGTCTTCCAAAAAGTGGAATGGTTTCATTCTGCTCCTGTTTGACTAAACGGGCACACCCAAATAGAGGGAGTCTTTCTTGAGGGGGGAAATACCATACATTTGAGTAAGTTGTTGCTAGATAGTGGAGGGGGTGTTGGGCCTAAAACAATCCCTGATTTGCTTCCATTGATTCCCGACCTGACCACTTCTCATAAATATAGAGGTATTGAAGGACCCCCCTCACCTCAGAAACATCTGCTAAGACAAAAATGAAGAGATCATCTACATACATAATGTGTGTGAAGGATGGTTGAAATGCTTGATCTGACCCTCCAATTGTTTAGTCTAGAGCAGGGAGGACAGGGTGTCAGCACAGAGGATGAGCAAGTATATATGGGGAGAGGGGACAATCCTGCCTCAATCCTCTCCGAGGAAAGATTTTACCAGTGGGCTCACCATTTATGTTTGATTCAAACGAGGCAGAAGTAGTGCAATTCCTGATGCGCCTAAGGAATTTCCTTGGAAACTATGGTTACACAGGATAGCTTGGATGAGATTGGATTGTTGAGTAGATAGAGGGGGATTTGTGAGGTTAAAATGAGTTACATAGGTGGTGGGTGGGAAGAATGCTGTAGATTGAAGAAGAACTTGAGAAGCAGTTTCTTAATCTATTGCAGGTCACTAGTCCATTGCCCATTCTCATCCTAAATCCAACTAATGCTATTGGTTCTCTTTTTATTGAGAGCCGAATAATGCATTTGTCACCCTCCTTGAACCAGTGAATTTTGCTTCTTTGCCTCCAATGGTCCTCAATCTGAAGCAATTGATTTATCTTGATACTCTAATGATGGATTTTGCAAATATTCTCATCAATGATGCTACTATTATTAAGATAGGTGGGCTCAACCTTAATTCTGTCAAGCTCTTCGTTGGGGCTATGGAAGTTATTTTGTTCCAAGCTCTAATACCTTTGCGTAAAGCTTTCATCTTACGGCTGTAATTGTCTGCCAATTTAGGGGATGATATCCATAATTTTTCCATTTTAGCTGCACACCTAGGATGCCCGGCCCATGTGGCTTCAAATTTGAACAATTTTATCGTCCTCCTCTTGAAACCCATCAAGTTGATATAAATGGGATTATGGTCGATGTAGCATCTCGGCAGGTGGTAGATAGAAGCTTTAGGGAATCTCATATTCGAATCAGATTTTGCTGAGGCTCTGTCCAACCTTTCTCTTATATGATATTGAGTAATACTTATTTTACCAAAGGTCAGTGCAACAAGTTGAATCATCTTATAATATTATTGGTTCAACTGGATAGGGGGCATATGGAGCGAATAACTTTTTCAACGGGTGGACCGCACAAGCATTAAATGCGAGTGTAAATTCTGAACGTGACAAATATGACTACGTTTGACAAATATTTTATGGGTATGATAAATGTTGTTTGTCATGTCCACGAAACATTTATCGTACTTAAAAAATATTTGTCATCTTTACGTATCTGTGTACAAAATTTTTGTTATGACAAATATTTTACAGATATGACAAACAATTCGTAACCATGACAAATAATATTTGTCATGCCTACGAAGTATTTGTATATTTGTCATGTCTTGAAAAGTATTTATCATCTCTACGCATACGTGTATAGATATAATAAACATTTTTCACGTTTGACAAATATTTCATAGACACATTTGTCATATCTACATAGTATTTGTCATTCGTACACATTTGTCACACTTAAAATCTTGCACTCGTATTTAATACTTGTCAGTTGAAAAACTTGTCCAACCTATTGACCCCTATCCAGCTGCATCAATGACATCTTACATTTCAAGACGACTCAACTTGCTGCATTGAGGGTCAATATAACAAATATTACTCTATGATATTTGGCTAATCTTTTATTTTACCTTGTGAAGATAGGACCATCAAAACCTAATTCATTAAACGGCGCAGTGTGCAACCCATTTGAACCCTGATCCTCCTTGTTTGTCTTCTTTAGAATAGAATTCGTGTCACCAACAACTAGAGTGGGGATCGAGAAATTCTTCCTATCTCTGACATTTGGTGCGGCATAAATGCAAAGCAAAGCACAGCGTTGGTTGGTTAACATTATGACCGTCCACGTAACCCAAGATGTAATTAGGTGTGGAGGCAGTAATATTAATATCACAATTCGGTTTCCACCATAACATAAGACCACCAGAGTTGCCCGACATCTAAACAGTATGAAAATTGGTGATATTTTTAAGATGAAAGAAATTTGCTGCTTTGGTATTAGAGTATCTATATCATACTAATAAAACGGAATTTTTAACTCTCTCATATTCTTTTTTACAAAAGAAAATCATTATATAATTTTTAGGAGAAGTCATTAATACATATAATCTTATTTTAATTATTCATTTCCCTTATTACTTTCACTCATTTTAAAACAACTCATTAACAGCCATAACTCTCACCCTCACCCATCTCAAACCAACTCATTAATAACCATAACTCTCTATCTCTCTCTTAGGGACGGAGTTAGGAGAGCAGAGGGCATGACCTTCCAAAAATTGAAAAACTTCTTTGATAATAAAAGTATTATTATTAAATTAGTCATATTATAATTTATTTATATTATAATAAAAATATTAAAAAATAAATTTAATATTATTTTAATATTAAATACAAAATAATATTATTCCTAAATATTTGTCTTACTCTATTCTTTTTAACTTATCTTATAAATTTATTTAACTCATATGTTGTATACTTTTTCGTCATATATTATTTGTATTTATTATTTATTATGTTAATTTTTATATGTTAATAATTGTGATATCATATAATATTTAATATTTATAGTCACATATAATATTTTTTAGTTATAATATATAACATATTAATATTTTAAGTATATTTAACATATTAATATATACAATAAGCCACCTAATAAAGAAGACAACTCCAAATCTTAAAATTAGAAGCATATCTATCATACCTTTAATTGACATCAGCCTTCATTGATAGTGTCCTTCATTAATGATCTTTTTTTGAACAATGGCATTGTTAAATTGTTTATTGCATAAAGTACTATGGTCGTCCATTGAGTTCGAATAGTATTTTACCTAATTTGTCATGATTTTGTCGTAGTCCGCATTCCAAATTATATTTATACTTAGTTATTTACTGCATATTACTATTTTTTTTTCAACATTATTTTAGATCTCTTGAGATCTATCTATTAAACTCATCTAACTAGCACTAATATAGTTTAGCATGTGAACGAAATGCTTTCATATTAAAGTTCTTATTAAGTAAAATTAAAAGTTTAATATTCATCGTGTAAAATTATCTTTATACTTAGAGAGTAGTGAGGGGTAACCATTTAGCTTTGGGTTTCTTCACGCTTTTTTTGAATAGAAAAGGTAATATATACATTTATATTAATCTAATCCCTGTAAAGGGTACAAACTAGCAAATAGTAGGAAAGGACAACACAAGCAAGCCAGAGCATACGGCACCATGCGGAACCATTGGAAGAAACCCCACGGACAGGGACAAAACGGGTGGGGAACAGAGGAAGATATTTTTATGTTTTAACGCTTAAAAATATAACATACAAATATGTCTTCCTAATTTAATTATTTATCAATAAATTCTCACAATCATAACTTTCTTATAAATAAGTACCTTTTAAGAGGGTTTATTTGTAAAATTCTCAAGGTTTATTTGTAATATTTGATCAATTCACGATAAACTGTGAGAGTTTATTTGTAAACAATTGGATTAGAACTTTTATTTGTAATATCAATAGTTTATAAGAGCTAAAGAATAAAAATCTTTTAAAGATATCGCTTGGGGTACTGCCAAAGGTTACACATATTGTTAAACAGCGACTTGATTTGACACATAATATTGTTGTATGCGCTGCAGCTCGAAGAATGCTTTTGCCCTTATGATTGTCTCCATGGATATAATTCCTCGAAACAACATAAAATGTTGAAAGAATTTATCTGAACCAAATAGACATACCACTTTGTTTGCAAAATGAGTTATTATGTGAGATCCACTCACAGAATAACGTATATTAGAATAAGAAGTATTTCGATTTAATAGTTTTGTGAACCTACCGACGGAATAAAAAGAATAAGTAGTTTTTGAATTTAGGGTGGGATGACATATTCTCTTTATTCCCCGAATTCGTTATTATGTATCGGTATAAACTATTCCGCTTGTCAAAACAAAATTAAACTTATTCTTCCCTTATTTGTCCTTATTCTTCTCCTATCTCCAATCAAAGTGGCACTATGTGTTTCGGCACTTTAAGGATATCTATCACCACTAATTACCAAGTTGCGGATAAATTCAACCATTAAAAAAGATCGATGGAAGCACAAAAAAGATGCAGAAATCAAACTCAATCCATCAGGACAGGAACTGATGGTTGTGCCTGCAGAGCTGCAGCGTTTCACTTAAGGGTTGTTTGTTTTAGAGTAACGTAAAAATAAAAATAAAAATTATTTTATGCTATTTTCAGATGTTTGGTATGATGTACAATAGTACAAAATAAAAGATCATCTTAACTTATCTGCCCACTTGGCAGGACCGTTCTCTTGTTTTCAGTTTACAAGAAAGAGCAACTGTAAATCAAAACCAGTCATTCTCTTGTTTTATTTTACAAACAACTAAGCAAATGCTTTTTAATTTAAAAAAATAAAATAAAAAATTATTTATTTTAAAACCTTTTAATTACAGAGTTTTACGTTAAAACAAACAACCCCTAAACGGCGTTTTGCTGTATTATGTGAAAACTCCTTTTCAAAGGAAAAGCATGCTCTTAGAACTGTGTATCAAGTATCAACCATGTTAAACACACAATTAGCAGCAGTAACACTCAAAGATTTCTACTTTCATATTGATCTTTAAAAAAAAAGAGATGCAGGATAGTGAGGAGTAGTGAATGGGTAACTTAATACTCCACATGCTCTTAAAGACAATCAATGAATGCAGCAGTGAGAATTCTATTTATGCCTTTATTGCAATAACCATATGAGAGACTGCCACATATTTCAATAATTTAGAGTAGATAGGGATAGGTGTTTGAGTTCTCAACATTTTTCGGGGAAATAGAAAATGAGGGGAAATGTTTCCTTCAGAAAACAAAAACATATGAAGTAGAATTACGGGAAATGTTTCCCAAGGAAGAAAAGTGAGGAAGTAAACTCCGGAGGAAAAAAAAATATTCTGAAAATATGAGAACTATTTTTTTAACTAACTTTTACTCAGAAAGCTAGTTGAGAAAATATTTCTTAGAAAAACTTTTGAGAATGTAAACACCCCACTTGAAATGTCATATATCTGTATGCATATAGGAGGTCACATTTATTTCCGACTAATGACCATGGAAGAAATATTCACACGCATGCACAGAGAGTCCTCAAAAATGTCCTCTAAGGTGGGCATCCGATTTGCGACTTTTGTCATAGGTGAGATGCCCGTTATGCTTTCTTCAAATTTCATGTTGAATCGGCAATGCCACTGCCATCAGTTTCTTTCGTAATTTCAGTGCAAAATGCCATTGGCAAGCAACTTAAAAAAATAATATCTTTTGACTAATTAGATCTAATGAGGGGTGATTGGGGATCCAGCTCAATCAGCCCATTTAACTAAGGGACCCAAGTCAGCAGGAACTTGCACGAGGATATTATGTCGGTTCTCTCGGTATCTCGATTGACAAGCCGAAGGCAGGAACTTAGAGCATATAGGCTCAAGTCCCGGGGACGTCATGCCTGGAAGACCGACATATTAGTCGGTCATCTTCGAGACACCATAGTGTCTTAGTCATGTCTGCCAAAAGCCGAGAAGAGCCTACCCTCTCAGTAATCAAAGGTCTGCAACTTGTCTAAGGGGAGGCCAGGAACTTGGACTCAAAGGCTGCCTCCTCTCAACTGTCCGGAAGATTAAAGGTCCCATAGGGTCAAACCCATAACTCCTCCCTACCATCAGGTGGGTCTTACTAGTTAATGGCATAACCGTCTGCTAAAGGCAGGTCCGCACGGTTTTCTCCCCCGATCACGAGGAGATCCCTCCTTACCCTGTATTCCACAATCACCTCGATCAGAGGGATATGATCATGGGCCAATTACCACCCCCTAGAATAAATGTCTCTCAAAATGCCGCATGAAAGAGGAACTATATATATCCCATTCCTTTTCCGATGAAAGGTACGTTGAATACTAGCTTAAAACTCCAAAGAATCCATTCCCTCCAGAACTTGACTTAGGTATCGGAGGATTTTACTCTCTAGAAGAACGGGAGGCGATCTGACGTCTCTTATCTCTCTTGCAGGTTCTACCCTGGGCATTTTCAATTTTACAAATTCTATCGAGTAGTCGGAAGATTTGATCGGACGATCGTCATCACCTGACTAGTTTCTAACCGCTACAAGATCAAAACGTACATATTCCAAATATTGAAAATTAAAAAAAGAATATAAATTATATTTAAGATCCATTTATTTTCATGTAAAATGAGCCACATGAATTTTTTTTTCTGAAAAGTGTATCATAATCACTTATTTGGTAATCTGTAAAACTTAAGTCAACAGAAAACTTTATTCATTGACTCCTCTTTTTTTTTTTTTTGGCATTCATGAGATAAGACCGAATGTTCTTTTCCAAAAGAGTTAAAAATATTTTCATGAGCATGAAATGATAAATTTTGTTTTCATTTTCTTTCTAAATATATTTTCTTAAAAAAATATTTTCGTCCGATTATATTTTACGTGTAATCAATCAAATGTACCCTTAATGTAGCATCCCATATGCTGCTTAATCAGATGTGTTGCATATCTAATTATGCCAGTAAGTTCCTTGCAACAACTATTCATGTGAACATTTTCTTCGCACATGTTAATAAAAAAACCATCTTGTTTTGGACAGATGATCGATCATTCAGCATATATTATCTATCCTTCCTTGATAAGCTTTCAAAGCGTCCCATTAGTATCAGGTTATCAACTGTTTACCAGATACTAAGATAAAGTGGTTTAACATATGAAACTATTAAGAATGTTCACACAAGCTCATCAAGCACTTACGGTCTATCTCAACAGAGCTCAGGAAAGGGGAGGTCACAACTAAAACAATCCGATTATGTCACTGTAGGTATCATGGCACAATCCGACCGGCAGCAAAGACAAAACAAGTGAAGGAACTTCCACACATACGTAAGGCAAACAATTTAGTGGGAACATAATTTCTTAAGACGCCGACCAGGTTATCTGATCTTGAAGACTCAGCGAGAAGTCTACTATTTGGAGCCTCACAGCCGACAAATACTTGTCTGAAGGGGAGACAAAATACTTATTCTAATCACTGCCTTGAATCTATAATTATCACCATCAAAGGTCAACAATGGCTAGGTCATCTTCTCTTGTCGACTACTTCTTTCATATTTGCATGGTCAAATCTGTTTAACAAGTCATCTCCCTCCCTCTGGATTCAGTTCCTTATCAAAAGGGAATAAATGGGCAGAAGAAATGGTTGGATTGCAAGTTGGTTGCTTAACAGGCAGCAAACCTCTCTTTGATTAGGACTGGAGATTAGAAAGCTTTTCCTCCTCTTCTCAGCAAGTCCAGTTTTCCCAGGAGGAGCAAGAGGCAGAATAGACCCAAAAGCTCTCTCTTTGACATCATTTGGTAGCACCTTATTAAATTACATTTACCACCCAATTTGCTGGTGAGCTAAAGATCCCCACCACCTCCCAAGTGCCAGAAGATAAGCCAAGTCATCCTCTTCAATTCATCGTTGGACTAAATTTTTATCTCAGTACATGTTTGGACCGGAGTCCAGTAATATTGAGAAGGGAAGGAAGGCCAAACATTGCAAAAAACCCTTCACATGATCTCAAAAGTTACAAATACTTGGACTCTCCCCCTCTCAATACTGCTGGACTCTAGTCCAAACATGTACTGAGAGGATCTCCTCTCAAATTTTTAGGCCTCCTGATCACCCTGCAGACAAAGGCACCTACCATTCTTATTTGTGGTCCATTTTGATAGAAACGTCTCCTCTCCTGTGTTCCTTGTGCTGCTCAAACAGGTTGTGGTCTCATATGGCTAGCTGCTTCAGGAGCAATATCATCATACCATTCCTTCCAGAAACAATGACAGTATTATCTTCTCAACCAAGGGAAGCCTCCACCCAAATGCTCCTGGAGACTTGTTGTGGACAGCAACCCGCTGTGGGCACCTCTCCTAGAGATTGCCGGAAATGCACTGATCCTTACATGGCTTCCTTCACAACTGTGCATTCTATTGCTACTCCAATAAGCTTTAAATCTGGGCAGATCTTACTTCTTGTGTTGGAAGAGAATCGCTTCTGGACGAAGGTTTTGTGATCTTTTGGGCTTCATGATAAGCCCTGACGGTTCTGATGGTGTGTATGGTGCAACTTCCACTTGAAAGTTCCTATATAGACTTTCACACCTTTGCAGTCCATGTTGCTTTGAGAGGATGAGGAAGACATCAAAACATCAAAGTTATTCATGTTATTTCTTTCGCCTTCCAACCAGAAACTCTATATTGGAGTTCTTAAATCGGAAGAAGATAAGAAAATATAATAATAGAGGGAACAATTAGTGCACCATCTAGCCCACAACTAAGTTGCATATATATTATTCTCATCTACTATTTCGCATGTTGAAGGTCAGAGTCAAACCGTAGCTTCTAAGGTGAATGTTTCACCGAGTAAAGCTTGGATAGATTAGCTTCTACCTTGGATGAGCATTAATGTAATCCTGGTTGTTATATTATTGTAAGGAAGCTCCACTTGACTGATGTCTTTTCTTGACATAACTTAACACCAGTTAACAAAATTAAGATGCACACGTTTTATTAGCGTTAAACTCAGTGTTATAATCATGATCGAGGACAAGAGGCGCCGGAAGGATTTTTTCAGCCAAGTTGCGCTGCCACCAACTTCAAAAGAAGAAAACTCTCCTTTCCTTCTCTATCTATCTCTCCTTGAGAGAGAGAGAGAGAGAGAGAGAGCAAAGCCTTTTTACTTGCAAGGATGAGTTTAGGAATCTCTCCAACACCATCACATCAACCACAGGAAAGGGGATTCCCCAGCGCTTCGAAAACTACTCACAAGTGGGCGCGGGACTGCGACTCCCTGCCCAGTAACAAGTTATGCTTATGAAAAGGGCAACCAAGAAAGTGAGAGCCGAAAAATATCAGCTGCAAACCCTATTCACTTGTGCAAGAAAGCTCGCAGAAATCTTTGAATGGTAGGGGTCCCCCAAGAAGTTGTGCTTGTGACCCACCCTAATCATGTCCGTAAATGAGTACATAATGGCATTTTCTGCACAAGGATTGGGGAGCAACTGGATGCCATATGATGACTTTTTGGTGTGGTTTGGATTATTTTATTTAAAGATCTCAATCAATCTGGTGTTTTATGTCACAAAACAGGCCCTTATGTTGGGGTGGCATCAGACAGAATGGTGTGCTCACTCGGGCACTTGTAATGCCGGAAGGCTTCAATCTGAAACTAGTCGAGTCTCAAGCGCCAGCTTCCAAACCTATTGCAACTTGGGGATGTAGTGCAAGAAACAAATACATAGTGGGATTAGCGAATCTCTACTAAGATCTCCTCCTTAGATGTTTATCTTCTCACCTCCTTTGATATTTATCTTCTCAGCATCATATATTTTTATGTAATCTAACAGTACCTTACTCTAGCTAAAGGTTACATTCTTATTTGAGAAAAGTGAAACTTTTTTTAGGAAAAATTGTTAAAAAGGACACAAAAATTTATAAAATCCTTCTCGGTGAGTGGGCATTCAACTACTTCAAAGATTACTATGTTGCCTTTGTCACACAATTGGCTGATACTAATCAGGTTGTGCTTCAGATCATCCATACATAGCACATGTTCAATCATAGTTAACTTCTTGTTGCCTACTGTGCCATTGCCTATGAATTTTCCTTTGCCATTGTCCTCATAGGTGAATGTTTCTCCTGCTGCTTACATGGTTTTGAATAAGGACAGGTCACCTTTTATGTGCCTTGAGCATCTATTGTCCAAGTACCATTTGGATGCTATAAGATATTCCTGCAAAATAGAAAAATTCAAGGCTTTCTTTTAGGTACACAAATCTTTTGGCTCTTTTCTTATTAATGGCATGAGGCATAGAACCTTTAGGCACCCAAGCCATATTCTTAGATTTGCATGTTTGAAGAGTATGTCCAAATTTGCCATAGTGGGACCAACAATCAATATGAAGAGCATCCAAAAATGAGCATGTTACACTAGATGCTTTTGCAAATCTAGGTAAGGGATTGACATGTTTTAAGGCCTTAGGAGGAATGTAGCTAATTCCTTCTTTGCTAAGATTCTTTCTAAGTCTCCTAAGAATGAGTTGCAAGGCTTTCTTGCCCCTAAAGAATCTTTCAATGGCTAATTTTAAATAGATGTTTTCATGAATTAAGTCACTATTATTAGTTTTATGTTCAAAGTTAACTTCAATCATCTTGTCTTTTTTATACGTCAAAAGTTCAGCATGAAGTTCTTTAAATTTTAGATCATTGGTTTTATGAACCTCACATAACTGTTGGTTTTCATATTAATCTATCGTTAGTAGAAGTTAAAGATGTAATTTTAATTTTTAAAGAATCTTCTCTACGTGCGATTCCATATGATGCTATTTTTACAGCTCGACCGCTTTACTAAATGTTTTAAACTTATCAAATGCTTATCAAATGCTTGCTTTAGTGAATACTCTTCTTCATTGTCAGAATAGAAAAAAAGAGTCAAAAGATGTATTAGACTTTATCTCTCTCTCTCTCTCTCTCTCTTCATCTGTCTTGACCATCTAGACCATGTTGGTTTCTTCTTCATCATCTAAACTTGATGAGCAGGAGGAGTCTTCTTCTATATCCCAAGTTGTAGCCATTACCTTATTCTTCTTGTGGTCCTTCTTGTATCTATGATCCTCCTTTTTCTTTTTGTTCTTGTATTTATCTTTCTTGACTTGAGAGTTGGACAATCTATTCTTAGACGTCTTGGCTTCTTGTGTTCCTAGTAGATTGACCTCAGTTTTTCTCTCATTTTCTGATCAAATTTCTTCTTGTAATCTCTAAAATCTGAGCTTCTTTGCATATTCTTCTACAAAATTTTATGTAATCTTCTTCAAAGCATTACTGCTTCCTTACTGTCTTCATCACTATCTTCATTTGATGAATCATCTCTGTGGTTTATTGGTGGAGTTAACTTTTAGAGCATTGGTTCTTCTCTTGCACTTGCCAAGGGATAGTAATCCATTTGTAATGTCACTAAACCTGCTATACATTTTAGTGATTGTTTCAGTAGGCTCCATCTTGAATTGCTCATATTGGGAAACTATTAAGTTGATTTGAGTTTTCTTCACTTTATCGATTCCTTCATAAGTGATCTTAAGCTTACGCCAGATGTCTTAAGTTGTCGTGCAAGTTGACACTCGGTTGAATTCTCTTCTTAAGAGAGAACAACATAGCATATTCTTTGTCCTAGCATTAAGAGAAAGATTTTACTTGCCAACATCTTCTCATTTCCCCTTTGGTTTGTCATACTTGAGATCTTTCAGTAAAAATTCCATCCTGATGCTCTAGTAAGAGTAATCATTCCCTTCGAACAACAGAGGATATTTAGTAGATTGACCTTCTATCACGCCACTGGCTATAGATACTTTTTCTTTTAGGTCTTCAGATTCAAACAACGAGAGACCTAGTTCTGATACCACTTGTTGGCTAAGCTATGACTACTCGAAGAAGTGAATGGAGTAACTTATTCCCCTTATTCGCCCTTATTCTTCTCCTATTCTCCAATCAAAGTGACGCTAATTGAATTTAACAATCAAATACTCAAATCTAACAAGAATATAGAGGGAAATAAGAAGCAAACACACAATAATAATTGCACAAAAACTGATATTGCTTCGGTTAGCGACCTACGTCCAATCCTCAAGGTAATAGCCTTGAGAAGTCCACTAACTCAATACTAATACAAGCATCAGCCTTAGCTGGATAAGCCTCCTATCCTCGACAAGCCCTCTCCCCTCAGGACGGAAACTAGACACAAAGCTCTAGCATGTTAGAATTCTTGTCCATGATAGGGCCTCTCCCTTACAAAAGGAAGCAACAACCCCTTGTCCAAGATAAGCCCTCTCCCAATAGGAAGGAAAACAAATAAAAGAATTATATAAAGATTCCACTTAATAGGCTGACGTATGTATAATGAATTTAGTAGGAAAACAAAAATCAAGACGAGAAGATCAGAGAGTGAAGTATCAGAGTCTTGATTGCAGTGGAGTGAGCATGAAGAGAATATTGCAGAGGGTGGAATGCTCATAGTGTGCTCTTCACTTGCTCTCTTGTTAGTTGGCTATATTTGAAAAGTGACCCCCATAAACTCTCTTTTGTTTAAGCTCTAATTTAGTTTGCTTGCTCACAGCTTTTTCTTCTTCTATATTTGGGGTGAAAGATGCTTGTATGTATAGGCTCTTCTTCAATTTCTGTCCATTAGGCTCATGGTGATGATTGTTAGATTGGTGGAGATTGGCTGTGTCTAACATTTTGAATTTGTGAGAGCTTGTGAGTTGTCTTTTCAGCTCTTTCTTCTTCAGTCTTAACTTCTTCATCCCCTTTGTAGTTACATATGTAAGTTTCCATATATGTCATCAAGTACTTCCTCAGTTAGGTAAGTTGAAAAGCCCTGACAGATATATGCATCATAGGAAGTCTAAAAAAGTTGCTGAACTTTTCCCAATCTATCAGTGAAGATGTTCATGTTGCAGAAATCTATGGAAGTACATATATATGCATCATAAAAAGTCCCTTAAAATTCTGTTAGCGAGAAGCATGTGAACTCTAAAAAGTAGACATAAAAAGGAAAAAGGCGTGCAAATTTTGAATTCTTAGACTGTCAGTCAAAAAAGCTTCAGATAAGATCAATTAAGTTGAAGCATAAGTCACATATGATCACAGGCTCAATCAATTAAGTTAAAGGATAAAGTAGATAAATGCACTGTAATCAATTAAGTCTCGCAAGTTAAAATAGCTTGGAAAATAACTGATTAATCGAGGTAATGAAGCTCAAGGTAATTGCTAGAAACTAATTACTCTATTAGTTAAGATAAAGTAGGAAGGGACCTAATAGTTCAACACGGTTAAGGCTGGGAAGGGACTTGGAGGAAGGGACTCACATAAAGGAGGATGAAGGCTAAGAGGTGAAGTAGATGGAGAACTCATTGTTGTCAATGCCGCCACTCCCAAATCTGTGTGGGTGATGTTGCTGGACTCTCTACTCCATCCATGGCCTTAATCCTTCTCTTCTTCTTCTTCTTCATTGCTCCATCCACCAATTGAGGGCATCTAGTAGAATAGGTACTGTGGGATGTATAGAAGAGAAAAGAATAACAGAGACAAAGGAATAGAAGGTTCTTAAGAGGAGGACATAGTAGCTAAGCAAAGTGGTGATATTCTTATAGGTAGACATGGAGCTTGTAGGTAGACGGCATAGAGGAGGCTTTGAAGATGGGGGATCACTACTGTACAAGATGGGGACTCACAATCATTGAAGATGGCAGACTCGCCGATGGAGGGGATGGGAGCACGTCATCATTGAAAATGGCATGCTTACCTGCATGGAGGATGGGAGTATTTTGGTGTTAGAGTTTTAATGGTGTTGGGCACAAGGAATTAATATTCTCTAACATATCTTTTGTTTTAAATGTCCCTTAATCACATGGATGTTGTGGTAAACATTGGAAGATTGTGTGTGCTTCTAGAAAAATGGCTGGATTTAATGGGCCTCTTATATAGTTTTGAATGATTACAAGGGTTTAAAAGTAAAAACCCCAAAAATATAATGTGAGCTAGTTTTGTAGTTCAAGTTCTAGAAGCCCAATGCGGAATGTGTTAATGCACATTTCAAAGACGTTAGAGTGGATGTAGAAGTTTTAGTGCTCTCTAGAGACAAATTATTGAGATACCATAATGAAAGTACCTTTGATGTTCCAATAGACTCAAGAAAGGGATTCTCCCATTGTTAATTATAAAAATGGACATGTTTAGTGACCCCATCCAATTTATTAGGTTAAGGGTCAAAGGTTCAGCAATCGAGCAGAGATGGAGTTAACTTGGTACAAATATAAAGTATCCAAAAAGACACTTATAAATTTAGACGCACGCAAAATAAGCACACATAAAATGCATAGATTTTGTTATTTTATGCATAAGGGAATACGCTAACAAAATGGGGCATGAAGACATATTGTTTATGCATAAGGGAATACACTAAGGGTCATTTTCTAAGGAAATATATTTACAAGGAAAATGAAAATAAAATTCGTCATTGTTTTCATGAAAATATTTTCAGCTCTTTTGGAAAAAGACATTCGGTCTTATCCCATGGAAGTCAAAATTAGGAAAAGGGGGAGTCAATGAATTAAGTTTTCTGTTGATTAGAGTTTTATGGATAACCAAATAAATGATTGTGATATATTTTTTTCGAAAAACCTTCTCCTATGGCCCACTTTACGTGAAAACAAATAGACCCTAAGTTGGCACCACAAAAGGGGGCATGAAGACGAAAGGACCACATTTGTCCCATAATGGAAAATTAAAAAATGGGATCCATAGCTACTACGATGATTGTTGTCCCATAAGAGAAGCGAGAGCGCTATTGAGATATAGTCCAAGTAGACTTGAGACTTAACTACGGTCAATACTTGTTTAACATGTTTATACCAGTTCAAACTAGTTTTTCTTAAAAAGTGGATTATCTTGATTTAAATCCGTAGAATCATCCAATTCATGGGTTAATTGGTTCAACTGGCCAGTCTGATCTAGATTTCAAAACCATGGATTCACCTTTTCTAGGGTTTAAGGATTTAGTCTGTACATTGCAACAAAAGATGAGAGAGAGAGAACAATGAAGATGAGATAGTTCAAATAAGATTATCAACTTAAATGTTTTTATAATAAACCAAAGAAAAATTTAGCATTCCTAGGTCATAAAATAAATTATGATATTAGATGCACATTTATACCCTCATAAGAGGACACTTAAATTCTTCCTAGTTGACACCAAAGTAGAGCCCCAAGAACACAATTTGAATCTCAATATCTTGAAGTGAGCTTATGAAATCCCTCATCCATGATGTGTAATTCTTTTTTTTTTTCTACTTGTACATTAGTTTTAGAACAAATTTGGAGTTCACATTTTCAGTTATGGTTCAAGTGTTAATGCCAAGGCCCATGCATCCAACTGTCTCTAACTTATTTTCTTCTAACATTTCTCTTATAAGATTATTAAAAGCAGATCCATGTGTCCTTTTGACCATTAAATTACCACTTCACCTGAAAGAAGATTGTAGACATGAAAATTAACCTTCCATATTTACACAAATAAGCATGTAATGCTAGGATGCCACTAAGATTAATTAAATCTTGGAAAGTGTTGATAGTTAAAAAAAAAAAAAATGCTCCACAGATTTTAAATATGATTAATAGAGGATTAATCAAGAAGGCAAAGGCAAGATGACCCAATTTGGTTTGAAGTTTTTGAATCTAAAGCCAAGGGCTCATGAATAGGGTGTACATCGCATGCACAGTGCTCGGTCGTTGCTTCATGTGCTTCATATGGAACTTCTAAGGAAAAAGGAGGAGGGTAGAAGGAGAAGAAGAAAAGGGGGCCATTGTTCCCTACCCAACTAAGGGAAATATTAAAGAAAAAGTGGTTTAAGAGGATTTTATTTATTTTTTTATTTTTTATTTTTTTGTACTATCCGTTTCTTATTGGCCATGTGTTCCCAATTTTGATACATTTTATTTGCATGCATAGAAGATATTCTCATCTCTATTCGTTTTCATCACGTTGTGATTTCTTCTTTTGCGAACTTCTTCCTTTGGTGCCAAGGCTTTAATGTTGATGGGATGGCTGATGGAGACTCCTCTTCCCATGGGGATAGACTCATGAATGCCTAAAGGTCCCCCTTACATAGTTTATGTGTAAGAGAAATGCTTCTGCCCATGTTTTCCTCTTATTGATTATACTTATGACCGTTTCATGCCTCCAATCCATGAGAAAATTGACATCCTCCACATGCATGATCCATGGAAGGTGAGGTCTTATGGGTTTTCCCAAACCATGGATCCCTCGAGGGCGCTAGAAGGATGCTTAAAGTTTGTTTTCATTGACCTTTATCACGTATTCCTAATTTGTGTTGGGTCTAAATTAGAGAATCTATCTTGGAGGTGTTCAGGGTTGGCCTTTAATGGTGGCTAGAAGAGTTCCAGCCTATGGGACCATTTATCTATGCCATATCCCCCGAAGTGCCCCATATGAGGTGCTAACTCACTTTAGACTAACATTTTTCATATTATTTTTTAATTTTTGTGAGCATCCTTTTCCTTCAGAAGGTAAAGGCATGGCCATGAGATGAATAGGATATTTCCTAATGATGTACGTGGTCTCTATAGACTTTAAACTCCTCCCATGCATGCTCGGAGGAAAAAGAAATGTTCTAAGTTTAAATTTTAATTCACTTTTTTGTTCATCAATTTTGAGTTTGAAGTGTTTGTTTAGACTAAGCCTGAACCTTGGAAGATGGTTCCAAGAGTCACTGTAAGGATTGAGGTTTCGGATCCAGTTATTGGATCACTTTCGGTGTCGGACCCTTTAATTTGGGCCCTTGTGGAGCTGGGAGCATACGCGGTTTAAACGACGTCTTGATAAGAAGACGCATTTTAGAGTGTGCTACGTTGGTGCCACGTAGGCGCCACGTGGGCCAGTTTTGGACCGCAAAAGTACGGTTCTGGTCTTGTCACTTGAGTGGCGTTGGTGTTGGGCGACACGTTTTAGCTAGGTTCGATTTAAACTCACGAACCCTCCCTCCTTTCTCTCATTTCTCTCATTTTCATCTCTCTCCTCCCTCCCTCCGAACACTTCGCTCTCCCTTCCCCTTTCTCCTTCCTTTCCTCTCCCTCCACTCCATCAAATCCCCCTCCCTAATTTCCACCACTACCACCACCATTTCCTTCGCGATATATTGCTCTCCGGACGGCAGCCGACGTCCCGGTGGAGTGACGGCGTCCACGGCAGTACCGGCGGCGGTTTGTGGCGTGGCGGTTCGGCGGCTTGAAGCTCGGAGGAGTTCAAGTAACTGGTAGGGTGACGATCTCCATTGTATTTTGATTAAAACCATATTTTTCCTGCTTTGGATCATGTTTAGGAGATGTTCGAGATAAAATTTCACTTTTTATACTCGGAAGGCTGGGGGGAACCTGTTAGCGGATGTTAAATGGCGTCTTGAGATAGTGACGTCTTTTTGAATGGCAGCTGCCTCCCACGACGCGATTTAAGTTTGGATCACTCCGAGGTCTAATTTTGTTTCTATCATAATTAGACGACGAGAGACTGCGACACCTTTTAAAAGGTGACTACCTTGTACGACGCGTTTTAGGCCATCATCCGAGGCCAGTTTTCACGTGAACCAGTTTAGGGGTCTTGAATGACGTCGGCCTTGGGTGACGCGATTCAAAACAAAATCTCATTAAAGCATGCAATTAATATGTGTTACATTGTTAGATAGTTTGGATAAATGCATATTTGAAAACATACTCGAGGACGATGATTTCTATATGATCGGATCGCACCGTGTTGGGTTTTGTGCGATCGTGGACCTAGAGTGACAGTTATTAGCGCTTAGGCACCCTGTGTCGGTGTGGGAGTGACACGGCGCCGGTGTGGGAGTGGTGGGGTGACGCCTAGAGAGAGGGTCACCTGGTGTACCTCGGGGTATAGCTAATACTGGTGTGGGAGTGGTACATTTGGAGTGTCACTCGTGTTGGGGGAAGCAGAACCATCTGGAGCCTGTTAGGCCGGAGTAGTCAGTGCGCTATCCGAGGGATTGCTGTTTGGTCTCAGCGGGTCGGTGTTTTCCGCGTTCGGCTGCGTGGTTTGCGTGTTTAGTCGAGACGTTGGTTGTGGACTCCGTAGTGGAGTGGTTTTTAAAGTTGTGTTTGCTACTTTATTTATTTAAATTGTCTTTATTCATGTTGTTGCACTTGTGGGTGCGTGAGTGGGTGGTGGGGATCGAAGGATCCTTATTGAGTCTATTTCGATGAGACTCACCCCTTCCGATTTTCAAGTGAGGGTTCCAGACAGGCGTAGCGAGGAGGGTTTTATCTCAGGTTGTGCACCAGCAGTCATCGTTTCGGGGTATGCCCCGATGTAGTTGTTATTTCTTTTCATACATGTACGCTTAATTACTTCTTTTTAGTTGAAATATGTAATTATTTACTGAGTCAAGTTGAATTGTAATAAATTTTAATTCCTGCACTTCTTTTACAATTCAATGTGATGTGGATGTTTAGCTTAGTTTATCATTTATTTTCCAGACTTATCGAGATCCTGATTTAACTTCAAATTTTATTGATTCGGTACCCATTTAGTAATCGGATCCCCGATTATAGGGTGGCGGGTCGTTACAGTTACCACTTGTTGGGATGACCTTACTGTGAGTGCTCAAATTAGGGGTGTGATTATCATAAAAAATTTTGTTGTTTATGTGACAAATAAACCTATTAAAAAGAAACTAAGTGAATGTGATCGCCATAAGTTTTTAACTAAAAAGTTTCAAAAGAAAGAATTTAATCGCCTACTTGTTTCAGAATTGAGAGATGTTGGAGTCCTTGATTTTCCTCCTTCAGCCGGCTGAAGAAAAAGAGTCATTCTGACTTTGTTCTTACTTTGAATGCTTATCAAACTTTGAGGATCATCCAACTTGATTCCCTTGTTGTTGATTCTCTTAATCTCCTTTTGTACCTTGCAAGAAACAAGATGAAAGAAAATAATAACTCAAGCAGATGTAGTATTTATTCTAATGAAGATTATAATCATACAACTTGAACAAAGAACTCACTTGTTTGATGGTCTTTTAAACCCCTTAAACAAATAGGTTTGAAATTATGTTAGTGAGTGTGTGTTGTATAGAGTGATGTGATGAATGAGATCTTGAACTAATATGATGATGAAACCAACAGAGATTAATAAAAAGAACTAGGTTAGATGGCCCTTAGAAAGCCTTGGTCTTGAAAATTCTTGAATGAACGAAGAACGGATGAAAAAATGATGTAGACTCCGAGAAGCAGCAGCGCTTCGATCCTTCAGCGTTTGGACGTCGTCTCCTTCACTTTCGCCAAGATTCTTTACTCAATTTTCACTCAATTATTGCTATCATCACTCAAAATTATCACTAACTTTTTAATGACTAAGGAGTTAGGTATTTATAGGCTTAAGTTTACGCATCCGCGGTTACTTATAGATTAACAGGAAGGAGTTTGAAGTTAATCCAACTAATAAGTAGATAAACACAGCTTAATTCATCTTTATCTGTAATTACCTAAAACGCGTCGTCTATGGGAGACGTCTTTTAACTTAATTAAGATAATGATAAACATTAGGAAGAAGAGATAGAATCAGCTTAGGAAACCTAAATGGCGTCGTGCATGGTAGACGTCTTTTAGTTTATTAATAAATTAATTAAAAATCAGATTTAAATATCAAAATAAGAATAAATTCTAAATGGCGTCTACACATGTCGACATCTTTTAGACTTTTTCATATTTGATTAAAATCTGAGTTAAAATCAATTTCTTTAATAAACTTAAATTATGTCTGTCTGACCGATGTCATTTAGATAATTAATTCAGAAAGATTAATAAAAGTTAACTAATGATTAAATATTAGACTATTTTGAGATATTATTATATGATATGAAATTTATTCAAAATGATGTCAAAATTAGCGTGTCTACGCTCACTCATTTGCTTGAATCTCTCATACTGCTGGTAGCCTGTTGGTCTCACTTCAGACTCACTATTCTCATGTTTATTTCAAATCAAGTGCTTCTCATTTGAAATTTATTTGTTTGAAGTGGTTCGAAGGGACTCCCTTCACCATAGTGATGGACTCTTGATATTCTAGTTCTATAAATTACCCAAATGCAAAAACAAGCCCTTTACATACTTGTAATTATATAGTTAAGAGTTATATGATTTATAGATTTCACAAAAACGAAAGGTCAACTGATGGGAGAACAACCTTTACATTACCTTCTCTTGTCAAAAGGGCTTCAAATAAACCTTTGGCTGACCCTCAGCCTCTCATTGTCTCATTAAGAGTGTATGGGTGTAGCAGGAGCCTTCTCAAAGTTCCAACATTAGCAAATCACACCTATATGACGGAAGTCATGACACTTTCATGTAGAGATGTGCAATATGCCCCTAAGGCATCCCCGCCATCTTAAAGGCATCGGTTAGTCCCCCTTAGCAACTACTTAAATTTGAGATCTGTCACATGCAAAGCCCCTTAAGGGACTTTCCTTTTGGATTCTTCTTTTGGCACGGTTTTTATGAATGTCACCTTCTCACACTTGTGTTTTCTCATTAATCTTCACTTAATGAGATAACACAATATGCCATATAAAGGATATACTTTCTTTATCTTTCTCGTCAAAGATCGGAAAGTCTTTGACAAGTTAAAGGAAGACGATCATTCATGAGACCCTCATCCCGAAGGGAATTTCTCTATCCCATGGATCAAACCCTTAAGATAACAAAGCACCATCGGATTTCTGAGTCTGAACTGTTTTTAAGCCTTTGAATTCTAAGTCTAAAGGGACCTTTGGTTGCCTTCTTGTCTCAGGACAATGAGTCTAAAAGCCCTTCAGCTCACCTTCAAACTAATAGGCTGCAAAGTCTGAAGTACTAGATTAAGCCGAATATAAAGATGAGCCATAGTATCAGAAGGGTTCCTAGGTACATTATGCTAACCAAACTAATTCCCTGCTAACGTACGATGATATGTTTGCATTTATGATGACATGATTTGGTCAATTTAAGAATTCATGACTCTAGGCATCTATAGGATCCTTATCTTATGACTATGTAGGTAAAACCTCTCTAAGCATTCATGATGCGTTATAAGATCATTACATGGGATATGGACAGTTAATACAAACTCATGGATCAACTTGTTTACCTAATTGAAAATTCACTAAGTATAATTTGAATGATTAAAACTTAATGAAAAATCAGATGTACAAATCAAATCAGATGTTGTTTGATAATAATAACTCTTTAGGTTACAATAGGTTGACTCTGTAGAGCCCTTTCGAACTTATAAACTAAACATAAAAATCAACACAAATAGGTTCTTTTATACAAGATGCATGTCAATTCTTCGAACTAATAATCATCAATACAAGTCCTTTAAATGCCATAAGAACCTACCTAAACACGACAAGAAAATTATATGAAGTTAAATTTTATGACCAGTAAACACAAACTCAAATAAAATGGCAATCACAGCATACGACTCTCAGTGAATGTAATCATTGTTCATGTTTAACTTTATTTATGGGGCATTATATGGAATTCTTCCAACAATTACTCAAGGGTTTTCTCATCTCAAAGGGATGTAATTAACACCATCCATTTTATGGATGGCAGGATCATGTCAAACTAATCTACACAATCACTTGATAAAAGTCAGAATGATGTGACATAAATCATAAAAGCCCAACCAAACCATTTAAATAAGAAGCATCAAAATAGAAAGTAATACTTATCTTCATGCATCATATAATAAATATATCTTCTCCTTCATCAGCCAGCCATTGATGATGAGCTTCTCCTTGATTTTTGATCCTCCCTTACAAAAGGCATGAACAAGAAAAGAAGTGAAGAAACATTCGAGGCTATTTAGTGAAGTATCCATCGTGAAATAATGAAAAAAATAATCATAAAAGGAATGCCAACTAACCCTAGGATTTTTGGTGTTTAGACCCCTATGTTGGAAGGTAAGGTGGATGGGTGCATGCACATGCAATGTGCAAAATGGGATAAAATGATCTATCTATATGAGATGTTTGATTAATCTATGAAAGCAAGGAAGAACTAAAGAAAAGAAGAGGGATCCCCCCATTGAAGTGCAGGCTAAGGCAAAGGTCTCCTCTAAAGAAGGGTGCCTCCTTCCTTCTTCAAATCTCCAAAGAAGTGTAGATGTGGCTAGGGTCAATTTGAGTAGCCTTGGGGCATGGTGGTCATTTACGATAAAAAGAGGTGAAAAATACAATGAAAACTCTCCCAAACCTATCCACTAGGGGTTGTTCCTTCTACATATAACTACAAGCCACTTTCGTATAAAAGAGATGAGATTTTTTATTTCCTTTAAAGATAACTGCAAGCCATATTTATATAAAAGAGACGAGATTTATCCCTCGTCTAGAGAGCTATCCGGAGAAGAAACATGTGTTCGAATGGATACCTAAAGGCATCTCATCGAGTAGATCTCTATCGAAGCAGGCATCTTCCTCGATATATGTTTTAATCTAAAAACAAAAAAATCTAGAAAAGCCCAAAAAATAAGAAATGCATCAACCTAATCTGACTCCTATCAACTTAGGCTTCTACCCAAGCAGATGCTTTAATCAATGTTTAAAAAATTACACGAAATTCAAAATAAGTTTAAAAAATAATTATTAAAGCAGGACATTAACCATAAAAATATGAAAATTTTACTCACAATGATGTTAAAAGTGAATGTCTACAAAGATGAACTAGTTGATGAGTCTTGAATTTCATTAGCCATTAATTTTGCAAGAACTTTATAATGAATATGTCATATTATCCTCAAAAGGGTATGTAAAGTCTTTATGGTTCTCCTTAGAACCATAGTTTTCAAAGGCATGTACCTACCTATTTATCACAAAGGATCAATAGATTTATATAGAAATATTAAATCCTTGAGGTCTAAAATTACATGCTTCAAAATTAGTTAAAATAAAATTCTTGATTTTAGGTTATGATCATTCAATTGTTGTACATAATTTTCGCTCAATGTTGTAAGACTTATCATATAAACTAACATCCTTCATTGGTGAAGGAATAAGATTACCTACACCCTTTGATGCAAGCACTTAAGAGGCTTTGATATGTCTTAATTCAAACCCATCTTTTCAAGTGAACTTGACCTGTAATATGGCTCATTGTGGCCCTTGGGCACACACACAACCATGCAAACAACTTTATCTTGTAGATCAGCATGTGCTCATTTGTCTACTAGTCTTATCAATTGGCACTTAAATAAACTCTATCAAGAGGATCACTTCCTATCTTTCCCCACCAAAGGAACCTTAAGTGGCATTTCCTGAAGTCTAATTTTGCAAAGCATTTCTTTTTATTTTTGATGAGTCGAATAAGAGATATTCAGTAACCTAACTGATTTTATTGGCCATTATGGTCCCTTCGGTGAAGGTGAAACATACTTTGAACACGTAAATGCACTTTGCACACATGCACCATAGGATTATAGTGCATTTTAATTTGTCCCCTTCCTCTTCCTTCTTTTCATATAAGATGAGTTGAGTTGTAGTTCAAGTATCTCTTGAGTGTGAAGAAGCAATTTCATCTCAGTTAAGTGCTTCTACTATTCTCCTCATTTAGATAAGAGAGCAATGTTGATGTCAATAGGTGCAACAAATCTCAACTCCTTATAATTCTATCTCGATAGGGAGGGAGAGAAGGGGACCCTATGTTGCAGCCCGCAACAAAGAGATATTAAGTGACCAAGATGAATCTTCATCTCGATCATCAAAGAGATTTCATTAACTCTAGCTTACTATGATTCACATTGAGTTGATGTTGTTGACATTAGTAGGGATACTCTTTTCTTAGTTGGTGCGGACAAATTCCCTTGATGGTCTTCGAACTAAGATAATCTCTTTGACCAAATCACACTAGGGCTACAAGTCTAGATAGACCAACTCAAATTCAATAGAGTCAACTCAAAATTATGATTGACAGGATTAGGACTGCAACTTAGGTCTAGTTAAGTCGGGTTAGGGTCAAGCCCTAATTCAACCCATATCAAGAGCCCTTCAACTCTTACCCAACCCAATCTAAGTCTCAACTCAACCTCATCAGTCTTAACTCAATCCATCTAATAATGTCCCAACTTAATCCAACCTATGTAGCCCAACCTTTATCGGGTGGATCAAGTTGAGTAGGGCAAGATTTTTAACTTTCTTTCTTATTACCAAAATTTCTTATAAAATGAGATGAATAAATTATCTTAACAAAATAACTAAAAAAGGAAGGTACAAATATAATTACATACTTGAGAATGTCTTTATTCATGTTATAATCTAAATTTTACTCAAAGATATAAATTAAATAAAACACATTCTAATATTCTAAAAATTTAGTAATCATTTATATATATTGAAGTCAGGTTCTAATTAGGTTGGGTTGATCGACTCTCAACCTAATCCAACCCATCCAACATCAGATTAAAAGAACCCCTAGCCATAACACAAAAAAAATCTTAACTTAGTCGGATCTAACCCAACTGAACCACCGGATTAATCCACGCGAGTTTGGGTTGACCCATCCAAAGTTGCAATCCTATAGATAGGGCCTTTGTTTTGCATGTTGGGTCAGATTTATTAGCAATCTTAACTCTAATTTCGTTTGGTTAGGCTGGTCTCTTAGGTCAACCTGGCCCCAACATAATCTTATTTACATTAAGAAAAATACTTGCTGCAATTGATGTCCTAGGACTTTGTGTTATAATGGCTGTCCAATCGGTGCACCGAATGGCATCGAAGTATAATATCCGTTCTACCTCCTACGAAGTGGTGGAGTGATCAAGCACCATTTGATCTTCCAATGAGATGGCGATTATACTATAACACCCATAGACACATTACAACAAGTTGTTTTCTGCATTAAACTTTGTGGACAGGTCCAATTATAGTGTTTTGACGAGGTCCGTAGCAGGCAATGGATCCGAATAATATCTTCTGATTAGTCGGATATTTATCTGGTGGATATATCTGAATATTCGCTTATTGAAGCGGAAATGGAAAATAGATATCCGCTCTGATTATTATTCGACCGATTATGTATTTTGATAAGTTCTTCTAATTTTAATGATATTTATATATTTAAATAAATGATAATTCGATATTTGAAATATATTTAAGATGTGTTGAACGCTAATAATGAAGTTTATTGTGATTTTTTTATTTTTAGTGATTTTATTAATTTAGATAAATTATTTAAATCATTTGTTCTAAGGTATATTTAATAAAGCATTCAAGTTATTTAAAATTTATCTAGGTATTTATAACTTAAATATTTATTAATTTAAATCTATGATATTCATGGAGTATACAAAGAATAAAATATACAAGTCATTAAGTTACAAGACAAAGTTGAAATATTTAAGTATTCGAATTATTTTCCGAATTCGGATATTATCCAACGGAGTTGGATTCAGATAGAAAAATCTATTATCCATCAGATAGTATCCGGAGTCAGATATTCGGATAATACTAAATGGAGCGGAGTCGGATACTGTGATATCCATTCCGTATTCGCTCCGTTGACAGCTCTAGTTCGTAGGCTAAGCCAAGTTGAACTATTTCGAATTCCGAAAGAGAAGATGTACATAGTCCCAATTTTAAACTTTCTTCCCACTACGTAATGTTCAGAATGTTACAAAACACAGATGACCATTGAGATCTATACATCTCCATTTAGTTCTATGGAACAAGTGTCTCTAAAGACTAGAGAATTTTGAATTTTCATTCTTTCTAAAGAATTATTAAACAAAAGGAAACTTCTCTTTTATTTTAACATCTATCACATTGGACGAATCTCCTGCTATGACTAACTTGCTCTGTTGAACTATTAGCCCAGCATTCGTTCCTCCCCCAATAGCCATTAATTCTGCTTCTTCTACATTCCTGTGACCAGTGAAAATGCTCCCTGCTTTGGGTACTTCTCCTTTGATGTTTTGATGAGTGCGATTCCTCTCAATACGGGTTTCAACTAAACTCAGTTAATACAAAGAGAAAAGGAGAGAGTCTTTCATATAAACTCTTCCTCAGGAATTAAAAAAGTACCACATGAGAAGTTTTTTTTGAAATCTTCCCTTCTCTTTACTGAGTGAGTTCAATTCAAATTTGAATGTACAAGATCTCTATTACCCGTTCATCGTTGCTACGACTACAGTCCGATCGAGGTGCAAGATCACACAAATCAGTTAGAGTGGGGCTCCCCATCTCCTCTTGTCACAAACAAGGGATGTGATAGGGCAACAGGTGGAATGGACCCTTTAGAACATGGGGCACAAAGCCCCCATGTAGCACCCCCTTCTCACTGTACAAGCACTGCTGTGACATGGGGACTCATTAAAACAGGCAGATAATCAGGTGATTGAATTTAGAAATAGTCTATCTTTATCTTTGATTCGAAATTATCTCCATCATATAACCTTAAAAATGTTCTTTTAAGTTTTGGCAACGGATCGATGGATAGACGGGCAATATTAGGGTAGCACCATTTATACACATCCCTAACCCTACACACCTTCAACCACCACAACAAAGTAACAAGTCCAGCTAGTTGATATTTGACACTTGCAGCCTCAAAGCTTCCCCACCATGTGCATGCCAGCACCCATTTTATCCATCCCTGGAAGCAAAGCACAATAAACAGACATTCCCCAACAAATGCAAATTCCTGCTCCACCTCCTACCCTTATTCCAAAAACTCCCACAGCCCGGACAAAGCGAAAGGGAAACCGAACAAACCCCAACATTTGTTGGTACCACACACGCGAAGTGACAACATCGTGCTGGAAATCACAATAATTGAAGCTCTCCACCGTTACTCCTAGAAGCCCTCTTCGCATCTCCCACACGCAAACTAGTTTGACCGCAGAGAGAGGACAGAAAAAATAAACCCAAGGGACAACCGAAAAAGGGGAAAGGAACATCTTAAGCAACAGTACTCAGCAGTGATGTGGGGAGGACAGAAAAATATAAAAAGGTAGAAGAGAGAACAAAGGATGGATTAGTTTGCCTACTAGAAAAAGAGGAAAAAACCAGCCGTATTTTGGCTTTACAAGAGCCAGATTCGAGACTCTTGGCACATGGTGGGAGTGGAATCTGACGAGAGGGTGGTGTTGGTTTTATTTTTCTAAAAAATTTTAGATCACGGGGAGGTTTCCCTTCTGTCCACGGAAACCCAGCTTTCCCAAGGTCAAGGCTCGAGGCTTGCCGGCCTTGTCTTCGACGTTGACTCCCATTCTCACAAAAATACACAGATATCCCCACCTTGTTGGCTATATGCTTCACAACTGGATAGTGGTGATTATTATTTACATGTTAGTTTGATAAAAATAAAATTAGAAAGAAAAAAATCTTCTCAGTATAAGGTTGGACAAGAGTCCCGTAGTACTGAGAAAGGAAGAAGACCAAACATTGTAAAAAAGTCCCTCATATAACTTAAAATTTTTACAAATACTTGAGTCCCCCCTCTCTGAATACTGCTGGACTCGTGTTCAACCTTGTACTGAGAAGATCTCTTCTCAAAAAAAAATAAAAAAATCAACCACAGAAGTTTCTTCTTAAGAAAAAAGTTTGTAACTCGTGTATTTGATTCTACATTTGACATCACGTACAAAACACACATAACATAAGTGAGAGTCACAAATTTTACTCATGCATTTATCATTTATTCACCTTAAAATTTATGTTATGTGTGATGTCAAATGTAGAATCAAATGCACAAGTTACAAAATTGTTTTCCTTCTTTTTATTAAAAAGACTATGACTTTAATTCTCACCTTTCGCAATGTACGAGGCTAAAAGGTCTATTCATATATTCTTCGCAAAAACCTACGTCTGAGTGCCTCGTGCCTCTTGTAAGTGGGAAGGGGGGCAGCGAAATATATAGTCACATTAGATGTGAAAATAATCTCTTACTTAGAAAAAAGAAGTGATGATGTTGTCCAGATTCAATGTATCTGTTGCTAGAACTCATGAATGTGGTTTGTAATTAAGACAATAAGTCTTTACACAATTATATTTTAAACATTCTTATGATTAAACTCCTAGAACGATATGCATGCAATTAAGGATCTTAAAGTGCTTGACAGCCGCCAAAAAGATAAAGAAAGAAAACATAATAAAAATGTCCAATTAACCACATCCTAGCGTAGTGCGGTCGTAGACGTTAATTCCTACAACATTAATTGGCTAGTATGAATGAATTATCAGATTATAGAAAGTTAGACTTTCTGTTCTTTGTCAATTTGTTTTGAGTCATATATATTTTCTAACAAAAGGTTACTAACAGTCTATTTTAATACGATATTCTTCTCTTATGTTCTTATTTTGACCTCATTCCGTAATTTCAGTCTAGACATGAGAGGAGCCAGTCGTAAGTTTGACTTTGACTGCGCATATGTGACCTGAGATTATAAGGTGGTGGACATTTCTATTCTTTGTCAATTGATTTTGAGTTGCATGGCATATAACATGGTGTTAGCTAGAATTGACTTGTACACAAATTAATATCCGATAAAAAAGATAAACCCTGTTTGGATGTAACTTAAGAAAACGTGAATAAATTTATTAAAAACGTATTTAGCATAAAAATGTTTGGCATGAACGTGGGTTTTATGCACTCATGTTTGATTGTTTTGTATAAACTAAAGTGAGTTTATGATAAATCTGAGAGCGAATTCAACATAAACCTGACTCCTACTGTGTTTATGGGGCTACTTTCAAATTATGGTAAATCTGTTTTTTTTTTTTCATCCAAACTAAAGTTATGGTGAAAAATGCATTTATGACTTAATTGCATCCGAACAGGGCCTACTGCCTAGTGTTTGTGATTCTATGTTATGGTCTCATCTGCTATATCCTCATGTGCCAAGCCTTCCATTTTCTTGGTAATCGAACTCACTTTGTTTGCAGAATAAGTTATTACGTAGGATTCACTAGCGGAATAACATATACTAGAATAAGAGATGTTTCTGTTTGATAGTTGTTTGGTATCCGTTGACGGAATAAGAAGAACAAGCAATTCTTGAGTCTAAGGTGAAATGATGTATTCTCCTTATTCTCCGAATACGTTATTATGCACTGGTATAAATCATTCCGCTTGTCAAAGCAAAATTAAGTTTATTCTCTTCTTATTCGTCCTTATTCTTATCCTATTATCCAATCAAAGTGACGCAATGTTTTAAATCCTGTATCAGTTGCGTGTGAAGTGATTTTTAAAAAACATTGAGCCTCTTCACTATCTGTGCTACTGCTAACACAGTCATCTTGTTTCTTAAACACAGACAGTGATCCATGATTTTTGATGGCATAAACAGTAAACTGATAAACTCAGTCCACATTTCTAAAGAAAACAAGTTCAACCTAACATCAAGATCATCACCAATGGTCACCATCATAACCTTATCCCCGTATTTCAGGAATTTGGCATACACGAATATTATTGCTTTCGAACACTATTTTTACGTGAATCTTTCTAACTTTTGCCGTCCAATTTGGGGATCGAAGGAAGGTTGTCTGTTGGGAACTTGACAATCACTATTTCTGACTTTGATTCTGCACCATCCCCAGGGCAGCATCACAAGCCATACACAGGTCTGTGCCCAACTTTGAGAACAACCATAAAACTCTCTGATTGGATGATTAAAATGAGGAAAATAACCTCTCTCTTTTCCTTCTCCTCATTTTATTTGGTTTTGGCAGGTGAAGTAAAAGATGAAGCTGACAGTGACTTGTTTGTGTTGATTGAAGCTGACAGTCAATTATAGAACCCATAAGGGCATCTCTCCCCAAACGAGAGAGAGAGAGAGAGAGAGAGAGAGAGAGAGAGAGAGAGAGAGAGAGAGAGAGAGAGAGAAGAGAAGAGAAGAGAAGAAGAAGATCAGGGAAAATCATGGGGGATATCGTGGAAAGGCCCACTCTTGTCCAATTGTCCGTCGTTTCGGAAACAACCTGTCGTGTAAAATGGTTACCGTATCCAGTCCCTTTCCGAAGATGAAGGTAGGGTAGATATAAATATATAATTACTTTAATTTATTCGAACAATATCTAAACATAAATGACCATATTCATTTCAGAATTTGCATATATTTAAACTTTTAGGAAATCGACTAAAAGTGATTTTCTCACGTCGTCACTTATCACCACCCTATGTAAAACGTTTAATAACGAGATACTCCATTTTATGTTTTTTATCTATATAATTATTCTTTAATCCTTGAAAAAGTAACGTACTTATGAATAAGTCTTTTTAATCTAATTATTTATTTATAAGCCCTCACAATTTCCCATAAATTAGTCGAAGGATCCAGAATGTTACTAAAAAAGCCCCTGAGAGTATTACAAGATAGCCCCTAAAAAGGGATAATTATTTGTATGAAACTTGTAATTGTGAGAGCTTCTTTGTAAATAGTTAGATTAGGAGGAGTTCTTTGTAATATCAAAAGTTAACAAGGGTTGAAGATCAAGAAAACCTTTTTTTTTTGTTTTACTACTTAAATGTACTAAGAGAGAGAGGTTTAGAACGAGTAATTTACTCTTTAATTAAAGTTATCTAGTTACTTTATATGCACGAAAATGGAGTTAATGTTCACATCCTTTACATTCATAGCTATTGAAATTATTGGGCCACTCAACTCAAAACTTTTATGACGTTGATTGGAGTAGGCACCATCTATTTAAATACATTTTAGTTTTGACTTTTCTCAATACAGAATGATTTTAACACGCCTCCTCTTGTATAAGCTGACTTAGGCTTTATCATGTGAGCTACAAATATAGGGTACATGGCTCGATTCATAACCATAGACATTGATACTATATTAAAGTTACTAGATTATTTAACTCAAAACCTGAGTGGAATAAGCACCATATATCTAAATATATTTTGATTTTATCTCTTTTTTAAATGTCAAACCGTTTGATGCACATTTCATCATCTCCTTCACTCTCCTATAAAAGATACATCAACCATTGCAGCTCTTGTAGACTAGATAGTAGAGAATGACCTCCCAAAATGGGAAGTCTTGGGTTTGAAGACTATCCGGTGTGGAAAAACATCCCTTCATACAGTGTATATGGTCTGTGGGATCTTTTCCAATGTAGTTGCGGACCTGGAGTACTCACCTAAATATGGTAGAAAAATCATCTTCACAGGCAAAAAATATCGATATACAGATTTATCCTTAAATTGGGAGAATGCTGAATCTCGTGAGTTTAAATTTTATCCACTTAAAGAGTAATTGTACAAAGCTGGCCAACTCGCCTACTCTTTCAAAAAAAAAAAAAAAGTTAGAGATTTAGCAACCAGTGACTAATGAGGTTGTATTTGGTTGGAATCAAAGGGCCAACTAAGCCCAATCGAAGTGAAATGGTCTCGGCTCAGCTAAAGAAGAAAAGATGTACTAGCTTGGAATGGAGGGTTAATTGGGAATGAGCACTCTTCAAGAGATAGAGGAAGGTCTTATTTGGATCTTAGTTAGCACATGAGAACTAGATAAGGAGCATGTAAGAAAGCTTGAAGGTTAAAGAAAGGAAAGAGTTACTATTCTGAAGAATGCTCCCCATTCACATACACCTTGAGGCAGGGGGAAGTCTTATGATGTCCACAGGAAAAGATCCTTTAATATCCAATATCCGACTATCCTCGGCATGCCAAATAGATGCCAAGTGCCCAGAGATACTGGGTAGTGATGGCGAGCCAAGCATGTTAGCAGGCACCCTTGGCCAAGTCTATGATAGAAGACCTTCCTAGCATGGTTTACCGACTCGGATTGGCTTGAGCCAACTTGTACTAGTCGACTCATAGGTAGGTAGGTAATCTTGGCATATAGATATAGTCTTAATAGGATAGATTTTTCCTAAATTTTATTTAAAGTTATTATCATTAATAGACTATTGAACTTAAATTTTTTTACTTATGTCATAATTATTCATAAAATTTAAAAATATGAAGAAAAAATAAAATATTGATCCGAATTAGCCCGATTCATGTGATTTGCGTGAGTCAAACTAAATTGATCTGAATCGAACTAATATGACTTATATCTGGAGGAATGACAGTTGATACGATCCACTTACTCAGCGAACTTTGCTTCCTAGGAAGCGGGCTAGTGGGCCCACTAAATCTAATCAGCCCACCAGATTGTCCTACTTGGTTAGCTCAAAGTATTGAGCTTCTAATAGAAGATCACATATTATGTGGTGATGCATGCATACCGAAAAATTTAAGGTTTTTTTATAAATGTTTTGGCCCTATTATGTCCTATATATCCATCCAACTCAATTTCCGATAGGAAAACTTAAAAAAATTTTAAAAATGAGAAATCTAATGAGGAAGGTTGACGCATTCAACTTTCTGTGAGCAGCAAGGATCCTGGTTACTATTACCTGTACATCCTATTTTATATCTCTTCTTTCCCAAGAATGTATATTTAGGTTTCCTCTCATCCAAGTCCTTCTATTCATGTAATGATGCTCTTTCCATCAATGTAATCATGAGATTCTAATATAATACAATTGATGAGGAGAAGACAATAGGAAAAAGAGGTCTGCTCCTCCTTCAGAACGTGTTCTTCTCCCTCTCCTCTTTCAAACTTTCTCATGGTATCAGAGCACGAATCCTGACCACCATTTGCCTTCTTCCTTATTCAACCTTCAATCTAGCCATTCCACAGCCCCAACTTAGCCCTTCAGACAACATGTCTGAGGAAATTTCCTCTGCTGCAACCATAGCATCTCCGGTGACAAAGCATCACATCTCGGCTCAAATACTTCATCAGCTATCTTCCTTCATTGGCGTGAAGTTGACGTCTACAAATTTCCTCATATGGAAGGAGCAAATTTACTCCATCATGGTTGGTCAGGGCATTGACCACCACATTACCGACGACCCACCAAAATCAACAGTGGAGGAGAACGAGATGTCAACACCGAATCTGATCTATACTCAATGGATAAGGGATGATTCCCTCGTCAAGAGTTGGATCAAAGGGCATATAACAGATGAAGTCCAATATCTTGTGACAGGCTTGCAGACCACCAAACAAGTTTGGAAGACACTAGAGGATGCTTTCGCACATAATACCAAAGAACGAGAGACTATGCTAAAAGATCGTCTCTTCTCATGTAAGAAAGGCTCTTCCTCTCTTGTTGATTATATTAAGCGCTTTAAGGGTATATGTGATGAACTTGCTGCTATACAACAACAAATCAGTGATGATGATAAAGTGCGTTGGCTTGCACGTGGCTTGGGGAGAAAATATATGATGTTTGTTGACACACAGCTCACCAAGCCACCATATCCCACCTATTCTCAATTTGTTGCCTCATTGCACAACTATGAATTACGACTCCACGAGTTTGAAGAAGAAGTTCGCACGGACCATGATGCAGCCTTTATTGGTCAGCGGGGAAGGGGTCGACGAAATAGAGGTGGTAGTAGAGGCCGTGGAAATTATGGTTTCTCCTCACACGGCCATGGGTTCACACCTTCTAGTCAATATATGTACTCTGCAGAACCATCACGGGGCCACAGGTTCTCACCTTCTAGCCAGCATACCCATTCTGGAGGACCATCACAGAAGCATATCCAACCTTCCTTCTCATCCTTATCTGATAATAATAATGAAAGGAAGGGGTCCAGTTCTAAGGACATGAGTAGAATGCTCATGGACCAATCATCCCAGCAAGTAATCCAATGCCAACTATGTGATAAATATGGCCATTATGTGAAACAATGCTGGAAACGTTTTGACCATGCCTTTGGTACAGAAGAGATACCTCAAGCATTAGCTGCAATGACTATCAATGAAGTTCCAGATCCCACTTGGTATACAGATACGGGTGCAACAACACATATGACACATGATGCAGGTAATCTTATTACCTCTACACCTTACACTGGGACGGATAAGATATTTGTTGGTAACGGATCAGCTTTATCTATTTCACAAATTGGTGATGCTGTCATTCCATCTCGACCTGAAAATATCTATTTAAATAATGTTTTGGTGGTGCCAGAGATCAAGAAAAATTTATTATCAGTTAGTCAATACACATCAGATAATGCTTGCACTTTTGAATTCACTTCCTCTGGTTTTGTTATTAAGGACAACAGGACGGGACGAGTAGTGGCAAGCGGGAGTAGGCATGGTGATTTATATTCCGTTGGTGGCATAGGAGCACGAGCAGCACTTTCAGCTATTAAATTAGGAAAGGCAACTGAAGAAGTTTGGCACTCACGTCTTGGTCATCCTCAATCCAAAATTTTGAGAACTTTACAGTCTAGGAAAATGATTGATGTGAGTAGTTGGTTCAAAGATTCTTCTATTTGTTCTAGTTGTCAACAAGCAAAGAGTTGTAGACTTCCATTTTCTAGTAGTAATAAAATGGCTGCTTTTCCATTAGATAAAATTCATTGTGACTTGTGGGGGCCAGCACCTGTCTTATCTATGCAACACTACAAATTCTATGTAGTATTTGTAGATGATTGTAGCCGATTCACATGGCTATACCCTCTGAAACACAAGTCTGATTTTTTGAATTGTTTTGTCAAATTTAAGAGATTGGTGGAAAATCAATGTTCAAGGAAAATTAAAATATTTCAGTGCGATGGAGGTGGTGAATTCTCTTCCAAAAGTTTTAGAGATTTGCTTGATGATAGTGGTATTGCTCTTCAGATTTCGTGTCCAGGCACGCCAGAACAAAATGGGATTGCTGAAAGGAAGCATAGGCATATTGTAGAAACAGGTCTTACTTTGCTCTTTCATGCATATGCTCCGATGAAATATTGGGTGGATGCCTTTTTAACTGCTGTCTATTTGATCAATCGATTGCCTACTCCCGTCTTGTCAATGGATACCCCGTTTCATACTTTGTTTGGAGTAGAACCAGCGTATGATGGGTTGAGAAGTTTTGGTTGCAGATGTTATCCTTATGTACGGAAGAACACTGATCACAAATTTCAACCAAGATCATATCCATGTGTATTTCTTGGTTATAGTTCACTTCATAAAGGGTACCGATGTTTGTATCCTCTAACAGGGAGGATATATATTTCTCGCCATGTGGTCTTTGATGAATCTTTCTACCCTTTCTCAGATTTAAAGTCTCTTTCTTCACTTCCCATTTTGGATGGTACTGTTACTAGATATCCAGATGATGCGGAATGGATAGGAGCTCTACCTTCATTAACAGATGCTTACCTATCAAAGGTTGAAACATTGCCGATTGACAATAATACTCTCTCATCAGCTGAAATTCAGCAATCTCCTAGTCCACCAGAGGAAGCAGAAGCAGTTGCAACATCTACTGAAGACACTTCCTCTCCCATATATGGGGTTGTTGAAGATACAGAACAGGTACACAATCCTCACACTGCACAGATGGAAATAACTCCTATTTCAAGAATGGTAACTCGAGCTCAGTTAGGCATTGTCAAACCAAATCCAAAATATGCAATGGTCTCTACTTCTGTTGATATGTTGGAACCCAAGACATTCAAAACTGCATTAAAATCACCCATTTGGTTCAATGCTATGCGCGAGGAATTGCATGCCTTACACAAAAATGATACATGGATTCTTGTTCCTCGTTCTCCCCAGATGAATATAGTTGGTTGCAAATGGGTTTATAAGACCAAATTAAACTCTGATGGCAGTATTGAGCGACACAAAGCTCGTTTGGTTGCTAAAGGCTATAACCAAAAGGAAGGAGTCGACTTTGATGAAACCTTTACGCCTGTCATTAAGGCAACCACTATTCGTCTGATTCTTTCCATTGCAATTATGAAGAGTTGGGTGATTCGACAATTAGACGTCAAGAATGCCTTTTTAAATGGTTTTTTAAAGGAAGCAGTTTACATGGAGCAACCCCCAGGCTTTGTAGATTCTCGATTCTCTGATCATATCTGTTTTTTGAAAAGAGCTCTTTATGGATTGAAACAGGCACCACGAGCTTGGTTTGACCGCCTATCATTATTCTTACTCAGTATTGGATTTTTCTGTAGTAAGGCAGACCCCTCTCTATTTATATTTCAGTCCCCGCATGATGTCCTATTAATGCTAATTTATGTGGACGACATTATTGTTACAGGATCTAATCCTTCTTTAATTCAGAATCTTATTTCCATTTTGGGGCATGAATTTGCTCTTAATGATCTTGGTGATCTACATTATTTTCTGGGTGTCAAGGCAGAACGTACAGAGGATGGTTTGTTTCTTTCTCAAGCTCGTTATGTTTCTGAACTTTTGGACAAAGCAAATATGCTAGACTGCAAGCCCATTGATACACCTCTGGCTCTGAAGCATCAATTAACAATACATTCTGGTCAAGCACCGGAAGTTGATACTACTTTGTATCGTAGCTTGGTGGGTGGCTTACAATACCTCACTATGACTCGTCCGGATATTTCTTATTCAGTAAATCTTTTATGTCAATTCATGCATTCACCTTCTGCTGCACATTTGCAATCCCTCAAGCGTGTTTTACGATACATCAAAGGCACTCATAGCTATGGAATCCAGTTTCGGAAGAGTAGCTCTCCTCATTTGTTTGCATTCTCTGATGCTGATTGGGCTGGATGCCCCTACACACGCAGATCCACCTCTGGATGTTGCGTTTTTCTTGGCTCAAATTGTATTTCCTGGAGTGCTAAAAAGCAACCTACTGTGGCTCGCTCTAGTGCTGAAGCAGAGTATCGCAGTATGGCCTCAGCCTCTGCTGAATTGACATGGATCTCCTACTTATTGCGTGACATTGGGTTCTCCCTAGATCGTGCTCCAGTATTGTATTGTGACAATCTCAGTGCATTATACATGACTACCAATCCAATTTTTCATGGGCGGACAAAACATGTTGAACTGGATTACCATTTTGTTCGGGAAAAAGTTGCCCGTGGAACTCTTACTACTAAATATGTTCCAGCTCACTTACAGATTGCTGATATATTTACCAAATCTCTTGCTCGTTCTGCATTATTTAGGCTTAGATACAAGCTCGGTGTCTATAACCATAGTCTGTCTCGCTTGAGGGGGAGTAATGAGGAAGGTTGACGCATTCAACTTTCTGTGAGCAGCAAGGATCCTGGTTACTATTACCTGTACATCCTATTTTATATCTCTTCTTTCCCAAGAATGTATATTTAGGTTTCCTCTCATCCAAGTCCTTCTATTCATGTAATGATGCTCTTTCCATCAATGTAATCATGAGATTCTAATATAATACAATTGATGAGGAGAAGACAATAGGAAAAAGAGGTCTGCTCCTCCTTCAGAACGTGTTCTTCTCCCTCTCCTCTTTCAAACTTTCTCAAAATCGACCCCTGACAGATAGTTAAAAAAAGTCTTTAGCGGGCCAAACATAAGAACAATCTTTAATTTCGGGCTCATTTTTTATTTTTTATAATTTTTAAAGTTGTCCAATTGTTGATCATGCTGTACGAATATACGGGCTATGGTGAGATCGACTTAAACTTTTTTAATTCTTTTCAGTGTGCATGAATGAATAAGCAGTTGGATTCACATGAATAACAACTATTCGATTTAGAGATGGGTTCGTATCTGATTATGCTCAACTCTAATCATTCACATCAAATATTTGATAATACTATATGCCTCTTAAATATATTACTATTATCTATTATACTTTAAATTCCGCAAACACCCATACCACAAGTAGCACAACCAAAGCCAAAACCTGGGAAAGAGAATCTCCAGGTCACACAGTGGGTCCCCAAGGCCTTCAGAGGGGTTATTTTGGTCACTAGCCACAAAGGCCACTTAGGTGAAGCATTGATGCCATTTGCCTGTCAGCATGATGTCATCAGGCGATGGCTGCCGGCTGGACTGTGTATACTTTAGGATCCTGCGCAGGGAAAGATGAGATCATCAAGTGTTAAAGGTGGATCCACAATTTATGGTGAGAAAGATTCCGAGTAAGCGCACACTCATTAGTGTACAAGCAAAACAATCTAGAGGATCTCATCTCCTTCTAGATGCATCTGGTTCTCCCTTTTAATTTCCTCCAAAACAGGAAATAATTTACTTTTACCATGAGTATTCTCCCTCCACTTTACTTGCCTTCATTATTATTCTTGAAACTATTAAAAAATGGTTGTTTGATTTGACCTAAAATGTTATAAAAATAATTTTAAAATTATCAATTTTAATTTTTTAAGTTTAGAAAATTTTAAAGTTAAAAATTAGAATCAGTCAAAACAATGTTATATATGTACGATCAATTTCGAAAATATAGCAATTTATAAGATTTCGGATGGGTAATGCTCATGGCAATGCCCCCTCCTACTGCAATGGAGTCATTGCAGCGGATAAACTTGTTTTATTTTTTTGAATTTTTTTAGGTCCGCCCTCACATGGCCAACATGATCATATAACCCAACTTCCGATCCGACAATCTAAAAATTTAAAAAAATCAAAAATCATTGTTGGGATCGACCCATTAAAGGTATTTTACTCTTCACTGGGGCTAGGTTTTTAATTTTTTTAGAATCTTGTTAGTCATCGGATCGAAGATCGAGTTGTACGGCAATATAGGACATGTGAGAGCCGACTTAAAAGAAATTCAAAAACCAATTTAACCTACTGCAATACCCTCCATTGCAGCAAGAGGAGACATTGCAGTAAGCAGTACTCCATTTCGGACATACAGAAATACCAATTTCTAATATTTTACGTCATTTTGTAGGACCCTAAAGACCCCATAGATGTAGGACATCATATCTTTAATTTATTTGAGTATCGAACATGATATCAAAGTTGAATCGTACCTCTCCCTGATTTGAGAATAACTTGAAAATTTGTAGAAAAGTAATTCAGCTTAGCTTGAAGAAATTGTTTGCAACTTTTTGAAGATGATTCGATCTAGTTAAGTGCTTTTGATTAAATTTAATTCACTCAAAATTGAAAATTGAAAAAAATGAGATCTCATACAATTGTAGTGCATGTAGGATTCAATCTAGAGTATCAACTTTCCTCTTTTTCTTCCTTTTTCAGCACCCCAACCCTCATCCTCTCTTGACGTTCTCAATCTCTTAGAGGTCGTTTGGTGTGTCATGAAAGTAAAATGTCATAAATGGTCGTAAAATAGTATTTCGTTATATTTAGATTACTGTAAATTATTTTGTTTTATTTTTTGTATGTTTAAAGTACCGTAAATCTCCACATTCTAAAACTGTTGATCCACATAATTTTTTTTTAGTTGATTTTGATTTTCTATTAAAAAATACTATAAGTCAAAATTAATGAATTTTAAATAAAAAACTTATTTTTACTAATTTTAAAGTTGATAATTTCATAATCAAGATTTTCTAACGGTCACCTCCAAGGATCGGCCTCTCCTTCACATCTGTGTCAACCCTCCCTCAGCAACCCCCCCTTCCCTCCCCCATACGTAAAACGTACTAAGCCGAGGTAACGTTTGCTTAATTTAAACTCAGTTAATTTAGTAAGGCCTGATTTATTTGTAAGATTACTTTATTTGATAAGTAATCCCAGATTAAGGAATTACTATTTTATCTAAATAAATAAAAAATAGTATCGTTAATGCTTATTCTAAGAATAAACAATTCAAGATTTTTAGTAGGATTACTTGTTCCAGTTTATTTGAGAATAAGTCATTCTCTTCCGAATATGCCATCCGGACAATCACATTGAATTAAACCAAAATAGGACAAATAGGCTATCCTGCTCACCCCTTAGCCTACAAACAAAGTCAAATTTAAGCTTAGAACAAACTCATTGAATATTAGATCAGCTAAGCTTTGCTCCAAATGAGCCTGATTTTTTTGGTATACTTAGTACACTTTTTTATTTTTTTGAGAAGATATTCATTGAACACGCATTTAGTTATACCTCTATCAGTTACCATTGTGTAACTAATACAATTGTCACAAGGGGGTTCAAAGGGAACGATACGAGTGAACAGAAACATGCTCTTGGAGAGATAGGCAATGGGATTGAAATTTCCTTGATCCCCTTACTATGGTCTCTCATAGACTCTAAAGCATTGAGAAGAGAAAAGATTTTCCTTTTCTCTTCTTTAAATACTCGTAACCCATCTAGTAAGGAGGAATACTTACTGCACATGCATGCATGTGGTGCAGTCTAAGTTTTTTTAAAATTTTATTTTTTTTGAAATTTGTTTAAGATCGGGTTATCATGTCTGGTATGTTCGCACAATCTGATCTCAAATCGGATGATCTAAAAAAATTAAAAATAGAGTCTCAATGAACAATAAAAGAACACCCTTACTTGACTCAGCCCAATAAATTGGAGTTCAATTTTTTATTTTTTAGAATTTTTTTGGATCGTCAGATCAGAGATCTAGTTATACGAACATATTGGACATAGTAGATATAATCTTTAAAAAATTTCAAAAAAATAAAATTTTAAAAGAAATGGGCTAGATCCCATGTGATACAAGAAGTATTACTCTTTAGTGAGTTGGAGAAAGTATTCAATTAAAATTCTAGGAATAGAAGATCCTAATAAAAAGAGACTAGGAATTAGGAAACCTTAATTTAGTCTATTTAGAGCAACTAAGGGGGCTTCCTTCTTGAGGAGCCCTTGCATTTCGGTGGGTTAGCCCTCAAGGTCACCTCTATGCGGCATCTATCCTTATGAAGAAGCAACCACATATGAATAGTTAAGCAGTTTATATATACTAACAGTACCCTTAAAAACTAGCACATTAATGAAATTTTTTTGATAAAGTGTATATGCGGTCCGCATTTTTCTTTTTCTTAACTGATTGAATTCATGATCTAGATATTGTTTAATATTTTAAAAATTAGGTCAAATGGGATGGTTAGGAATCCGAATAATTACTTGGATTCATTACCATCTCGGTCACTAAAGCATCCCCGTCAATTAGAACTCAGTGAGACGCTAAATGATGCCTCCCACCTCAATCAGAGCCAACTCCGCCAAACTCCAGTCAACGGGAGCTTTGAGTGAGAAAGATAAATCAATTTTGATCACCTAACTAGTCTCATATGATTAGACCAAAAAACACTACTAGAAATCGTAGTATTAGCGATGGCTTGTTCGTATCGGTTTTTCAGTTTTGAATGAGAGAGATAATGATCAATTTTGATCACCTAACTAGTCTAGGATGATTAGACCAAAAAATTACTAGTAGAAATCGTAGTATTAACGACGTCTTATTCGCAACGGCTATGCATAAAACGTCGTCACGAATAATATTATTAGCGATCTATATAAAAATAGTTGCTATTATGATATTATCCGCGACGGCTAAAAAAATCGTCGCAAATAAGATTATTAGCGACGGCTAATAAGAAAGCCATCGCAAATAATTTTATTAGCAACGGTTGAAATGTCATCCAGCACTATTATAATATTATTCGTGATGGCTAAAATAAGTCATCGCGAATAATATTATTAGCGCCGTTTTTTATGCCGCCGTCGTTATTATAATATATTAGCGATGGTTATAAAAAAATTGTCGCTATTATTATAACACAAGTTAAATATAATATACTATACTTAATATTTGCTTAGTATAACTATATTTAACTATACTAAATATTTACTTTACATAATTATGTTTAACTTAGTATAACTATATTTAACTATACAAAATATTTACTTTATATAACTATGTTTACATTATATATTTATTAAGTAAACATATAACATAAATATTATTAAATATTCTTAACTAAATATATTAGCTAAACATATTAGCATATTAGTTTAAGTAATACACTTAAATATATACTATATAAACAAAGTATATATAAGTATTTAGAGAAAATAGAGTTAGTTAAGTTTCATATAGGTAAATAAGTAGTTAACTATTATAGTTAAGCCATTTACTTAACTAGTATAACTAATATAATATAGATAAATATAGTAGAATTAAATATAGTTAACTTAACTATATTAGTGTAAGTTTAAAGTGTAAGTATGACATAGTTAACTTAATATATATAAGTATTTATTTTCAAGCAAATTATATCTTTAAAGACTTAAAATTTTAACAACATATTTAAAATATATATTATATTTAATAGTAATTATATATATTAAAATTAATAATTTATCAATTGTTATGTATTCTTTAACCATAATATTTATATCAATAATAATACATACATAAACACGGCCTAAAATATTTTTATATATTAATATTTAATTATATATAAATGTGCTTATATATACATAAAATTATATATTCAACAATATATTAAAATATTTTAATCAACTTTACTAATATAACTAATATAATTATTTTTTACATTAATATTATAATTATTTATTCTATTATATATTCAAGTATATATTTTAAATAGACTTCTGTGCAAAATCCTCCAAAATCTTGAGTTCTCGGTCACTCATTTCTCACTCAGTTAAGAACTCGACGACAATGACGTTGACTATTTAAGAGAGTTAGAAACCCTCAAATATAGTAGATTTGTATATTAAATCAACAAAGTACTTGAAGAGTATTGGTTTGAGTTTTGCAAAGAACTCCATTGTTAAGTGTGCATAATTAGGAGTAGTACGAGGATGGATAATCTCCTATGAAGTTTCTATTTCTAAAGTTGATTGCTCTGAAAATAATAAAATATTAAGGATAATAAAAATAATAAGATAATAAAAATGTTTATATATTATGACATTTTTGGCAATATATAAAAAATAAAAAAATTATTTACAATGGCTACAATCTAAGTCGTCACTAATGATATAATATTTTTTAAAAAAAATATTAGCGACGGCTCTCTGTAAGTCGTCGTTAATAGTGCATTATTCACGATAGCTTTCATATTAGCCGTCGCTAATAGTCAACTATTAACAACGACTTTCTTATAAGCCGTCACTAACAGTATCCATTATTAGTGACGGCTATAACTAAGTCCTACGAATAATCGAGACTATAGCGACGGTTTTTATAACTCATTGCTAAGTATTCGCGACGGGACTTTAGCGATGGTTAATTTGGCCATCGCGAATACCTTTAGTGACGATTTTTTGTTCGGCAGTAGTGAATACCCCGATTTTTACTAGTAAAATTGGAACCACTCACCTTTCTATTTCCAACTTACTGAATTTTTACCTAGCTTTTTGGGTCAATCACTAAAAGATAGAACCGGGGAACTTTTTTCCGAACTACAATTCGATTTCAAATTGTAGATTACGTTGGGGAAAAAAATCGTGTGGATTACTGTGTAACTTAAGACAAAAAGTCTTTTGGTCTCCAACCTTTTCTAAAAATGTGCGGGTACCAATAGCACTAGTGCTTGAGCTGTTATTTTTAAGTCAAATAGAAAGTGGTAGCTTTCGTTGCTAAACAAGAGAGAGGTATATGGTACATAAAATACCATACATAGACAATCCACTTGTAATTAAACTCTACATTGACTTCATGATCCTAGTTACATTCTCATGGAGATATCCACTGCCAAATTCTAAAAAGAACTTTTTTGAAATGGATCCCCCTATAAACATAACGAATTCAAAATTTGTCCATGTATCTTGCATACTAATTTTGATAGTAGTCCTTATATACTTAAGACTTTTTAGTTTTTAATCCTTATCATTTGTTGCTGTCCTTTTTTCTTAATTCTACTATAGTTAAACATGAGTGTAAGTTTAACTCACTCTCTGCGGGAGAATCTAGACCTAGTTGATGAAACTAAAGAAGAAACCAGAATCCACATGATCAACTATCAGCTGATGGTGGCTAGGCTGTATAACGGACATGAACCATTAAGTGCATTTTTAAGGAAGCTCATGCCTTGCAAAGACAGACTAATGCCGCTTAGTTTGGGCCCTCCTAGCCTAGACTCAATCCGAGAAAGGTTTTAAAATCGGACCCAACAACCTTAACATTAAGATCAGGTGACTGCAAGGGGTTGTAGGATTCAAATCCGCTCTCTAATAGAACACTCGGGCCAACCCGACTAGACTAAGAATCCTACCTCACTCGGAACTTAGCTCAAACAGGGAGACTTCGCTTCTCTCAGCCCAGTCCGACCGCAACTCGGGGCAGAGTAAAATGAGTCTAAAATCCATTCCAGACTTAGCTTTCCTGTGACGATCTTTTTTGGTTTGGGGCCACCCTCCAAGCCCAACTTCCTGATCGGAATTGGTTTCCTGCATGACCCTACACCACTATATAGAGACCTACAGACCAATAGGCCAAGGTATACTCTGAATAGTCCAAGCTACTTCTGCTTTCTTCCAGCATCCCAACCTTCTGACTTAGACATATGAGGGAGATCTCCTAGATCATCATCAGGAGTCTTTAACGGTGTTCTCTTTTTGTAGGAATAGCTGACTCACTCTCCGATCATAGGCGGAAGACTCTGATCGTAGTGGACGAGATTTCAACCCATCACCTCTATTTAAAATTTGAACTTTACTTGTTACATCAGTAGTTAGTATTGCACTAGCTATTGGTGCAGCCAAAATAAACAAAATTATATTATTTTAGACCACCCCAAATATGTCCCACGTCTCTATACACGTTGATCTCCTATTGGATGATTTAAAAAAATAAAAAATATTATTAGGCTCCACCTTTAAGGTTATTTTTTTACTATTTATTGGCGCTCAATTTTTGATCTTTTACTGTCATTTCAAATATTTTCATCTGTTTTAATATTTGTTTGAACAATATTTCATGAATATTTATTTTTTCAAAATGATTCTTAGTTGGAAGGATTTATTATTAAATCATATTAAATTTATAGAGAATAATATCAAAATACACAAGATATAGAAATTTATTTTGAATTCACTATGTTTATGGAGATCGATAACGAAAAAGCCCTTCTGAAAAAACAAGTACCAAAATTTGCTACCTGTACAGGTTTTCTATATACATGCCTAATTTGAAAAATACTCACTCATGACATCCTCATTGATCTTACGGAGACGAACGAGAGATCTTTAAAAAAGATCGCCACCAAGAGCACACGTTAGTCTGTCCCAAGAGGAAGCAAGTTTTGCGAAACTGTGGATCTCTCAGATAAACCTAGAATAGGATAACTTATTTGAGTAACCCGAACTCGTTCGCTTTGGTTGCTCAAACTTATTATTCGGGCAGCGAATATCTTATTTTGGAGTGGAGGAGTAACTCAACCGAAAAACTTGACTTACTAGAATAGAAGTTACTTATTTTATATTTCACTTCATCTAATTTATTTTTCTTACTCCAAGTAGAATATCAATTTGGTTATCTAAGTAACATATCTTACATTCTCACATAAACAATCCTCAATGTTTATGCCGGAATAAGTAATCCAATTATCAAAGAGAGACTTTAGATACAAGCCACAACGAGTGTCTATTCTACCGCAAAAATATAAGTGAAAGCATCTACCATTGATGATCTCGGGGGGAATCTGAGAGAGTTTTGAGAATGCTGGTATTCTTGGTCATAGTTGGTGATCAGTTTAGTGCCAACGAAGTTATGACAAAGTAGATATCAGAATGAAGATCCAGCATAAGAGAGGTGGGGAGATAAGCAAGAGAGACACTTCACACTACCCCTACTCATCCAACCAATGGAACACCATATCAAAACATTTCCCATAAGGTAGGAAAGATAATTTTTTTTTCGTTTGCAATTTTGATTTATTTCACCTACGGTGACTTGGATTAGATGACCAAGATCTTAGTCAATAAGTGAGTCATTTTCACCTAGCTAGAAAAAAAGAAGAGCTAATGATTTTTTAGGGATTTTTGTATATGTCCCTCTAAACTACTGTATTTGTATCTATACCCCTGACTCTCAAGTAATATATAGATACACTCGATAACCTCTAAGTCATTGTAGTTTTGCCCTTGTCATTACGTCCGTTTGGTAAAGTTAGGTTTAAAGTGCGAAATGCCCAACTCACCCTTGGTTAACTATTATATGGTCCACGGTCTTCGCCGGTGGCGGTGGAACTTTCGCTAGGGATTCCCCATCACCATGCAACTCCGCCTTTAGCTTCTTGGCCTGCGGTGCTTGGTTCTGCTTGTCCTCGAAATAGAGCTCAACATCCTCCTAATCATAATGATCCTCTCGGTCATGTTCTTTGCCTCCAGCCTGCTCCATCTCCTCGTCTGCCTCCTGCGGCTCGTTCACAAGGACCCCGACAAGGCAACTACCTGCCAGGGTCCTCCACCAGTCCTTCCACCTGCATGACATCGGGGTGGACCAGTCCTTCATCCACGTGATCTTGGTGTTCCTCTACAAGACCATCATATTGGTGACGTCAAGGACCCCTTTGATTGCGCCGTCTACCTCTGCGAGTTTGGCGATGACTGGCTTCCCTTGCTGCAGTGCTGTGGTTGTAGCCATGCATTCCACCTTAAGTGCATTGACTCCACCTGGTCACTGTCTGACTCCACTCGCCTGCTTTGATGCAACAACCTCCTCTTGTACACCTCCCTGCATGCAAACTACATCCCCCCTCCTCGGAACCCTGAAGGGAGTCAGCAACCTTAAGGATAAGCAATCTTGCCCAGCCGTCCTCTCCTCAGAACCGCTTGGCGGCAACAAAGGCAACATTGGGTCGCAACATGCTGGGGCAAAGGCTCCTGAGGTAGGCATTTCGTCGAACATCTGGGGTGAATTTTTGCCTCTCTTGGGGGATCTATAGAAGGGAGGCGGGGTGGGCAACAACCTCGAAGGATTCAAAGTATTCAAGCCATCGGAGAGCGTGGCCGAGCTAGGTGGAGGAGGCGGGGCGGGAAGTGCCCACATCAGAGAGAGCTTCTTGGTGTTGAAGACATGGCTGTGACGGAGGAGCCCCCGGAGAATGCAAAGGCAGAGTCGAGGCAGGCGTTCTCGTTTTGGCTACCACTCTAGTGGGTAGGTGTTAGTTTTAGGTGGCCTACAAGCCAATTAGACAATATACAATCTTGTTCATTAATTAATAAAATGACATTATTTCATTACGTGTAAGTCGTTTAATTATCGTCTCATAATGAAATCTGTGAATATGTGCAATAATGATCATATTATGATGAAATCTTATTAATGAGATTGATCACTTATACACATATATTCTTAATTGTTCTTAGTTGGAGGATGTTTGAAAAGGACATCAGACATTAAATTAGACTAGTATAGATTACTTCTACTCATGTAATGAGGGTGATTAATCTTATAATCATTTGTATGGAGACACTAAGGTGAATTTGTAAGTGCTCATTAGAGAATAAGTTTACTGAACTAATCTGACAAGGTAATGTATCTAACTGTCAATCAACTAGATTCAATTGTCACAATTGCGTGGATAGTTCTTGGACTTGAGATACCAAAGACACATTGTCGGTGGACTTCTATACTTTGACCTTAGTTTTCGGATATCTACATACGGAATTCCAAACAACAAATGATCAAGTACAACAAAATACAATCGAAGGGAATTGAGCGCTCAACATGGGATCATTTGCTCTCAATTTTCAGAGAGAGAGTGCTCTATGTAGGATGCACAAGAGTCCTTGGCCAAGGCGGACAATAATATCGGAAAGGAGTTTTTCGATATTATACAGTAACATTCAATTCAAGTAAGTCGACCAGTTAGGATTTGACAGTTCACCATATCTTGAGTTGACTTTGAGAGTATTGTGCAAATAAATGATTATATCCATGTGATAACCGTCGATGGAAAGGTTCTATGAGTGGGTTGCTTAACCTCAACACCTTCCAGATTCACGCGGTGTTGTTTGGCACCTAATGTGATCGGAGGTCCGACCCAATTATATGTGCGACATTAATTCAGTTAATTAATTAGTTAATATATGATATTAATTAATTAATTAACTTAGTAAGAGTTACTGAGCTTAGTGGGCAATTAACTGGACTAGTAGCTGGACCTAGAGGGTCACATGCAAAAGATTTTCGCGCGACGGATCAAAAATCGAATTAATATTAAGTCAGAGATTTCTGTGAAAAATCTTGAGATGACTTAATATAAATATTCGCTATGAGGGCTGCCCTAGCCAAATAGAACAGTGTAGCCCTGGCCATCCCCCTCTCTCTCCCTGGCGCCAGGAGGAGCCCCCCTTTAGTGCTTCGTCCCACCTTCATCTCCAACTCTTGATCGGCGGGAATTTGTCTACATGCCGCAAAGATCATTGCGGAGAAAGGTGGCATCTGCGAGTGCTACTACAAGCGAGAAATCAAGGGAGACCCGTTGCAAGGAGGATCGCGTGGATACTACTGGAGGTCGAACGTCTGTACTACTGGCAGCATCACTCCGTCGAAACCGATCAGTTGTAAATTTGAATCCGCGCAAGGTGATGACTGATTACCGTTTATGCGATTTTTATTCTTCGAAACGAACTGAGATCACTGTAGATTAATTTTTATTTGTTTCCACTGCGTTCCCGATCCCGTCGCAGAGATCCTTACAGTAGGGGCAGAGGAAGATGAAAAGAGGAGGTGGTGCACCGTGTCCTCAGTAGGGGCCTTGCCGCACTCGGCTTGGAGGGCATCTCGGTATAGAGAGGCGGATCAAAAATCCTGCCACCATGTCATCGTCTTGATGGTCCTCGTCGTCATTGGCGACATCGTCCAAGTCAATTGGGTACTCCCCCACCCCCCTTACCTCTCTCTCTCTCTCTCTCTCCCCCCATCAGCGCCCCCTGCACCCACCTCCTCGCCCTCACCTTTGGTACCACCGCCACCGCCATCACCGGAAACGGCACTGGCGACGTCGCCCAATACCATCGTCGTCCACCTCCATCACCGTCAATCCTGAATGAAGATAATCTAGAATATTTTGAATATATTCCTTAAGAGTTAATGGTTATGTAACCTTAAGAATATAATTGCAACGACTTAGAAGTTGTCGGGGGTATCTCATATATTATTTGAAAGTTGGATGTATAGATACAAATACGATGGTTTAAAAAGGTATATATATATATATATATATATATAAATCTCCTTTTTTTCAAGGTCAACAACACAAGTATATATATATATATATATATATATATATATATATATATATATATATATATAAATCTCCTTTTTTTCAAGGTCAACAACACAAGCTCAGCCAGAATCTCACAAAATCAAAGATAAATAAGAAAAATTAATAAGTAAGATAGCTATTCATCTAAAAGACACACTTAATTGGAAACTCCATTCAAACCCTCCAAAGCTGCTACCCACGCGGCCACGTTGGCAGTGGGAAGTACTACAACACCGCACGGCCCCTCCCCCCACGCCTACTGCCCTTTGTTTCGAACTTGCCCCCACGCAACCCCCTCGAGGCCTCCCCTGTTTAAACTTTTCACGCGCCCCCCCCCCTTCTTCCTCCAGCTTTCCACCCTTGGTTTGGCCTTTCTCCTTTTCCATTTCACCCAAAAACCTCGCTTGTTAAAGGGAAAAAGGAAGAAAAGAATGCGTAAAAGAAAGGGAGGGTTGAGTCCTCCTCACGCCATATTTGGGCCGAAGAGAGAGAGAGAGGGAGCTCGCACTGCCCCCCATTTGCTTGGCTTCCTACAAAGAGAGCCGTCAGTGGGTCGCTTTTCCCTTCACATGAAACCCACTTCCTCCCTCCTTCCTCCCCCACTACCTCCTTGTTGTTTTCCTGCTTCAACCTTTGTGTCTTGGAGTCCCATTTTTTCTCTTTCTAATTAGCCCTTGCTTCCGCCTCTTCCCTTCTCCTGTTCCCTTCCCTCCTCTCCTGTTCTTTTCACCGGTAGAAATAAAGGGTTGGCTTACCTTGCAAACGTTTTATATATAGCAGCTGGGCGGGCTTGGCACTAGTGTGACACACAGCTTTAGCCTGTGGGGAGAGGAGGCAGAGAAGGGGGAGCAATATTACATCGTGTGATGGAGAAGGTATGCTTCGTGAGGCAAGGGGTGGTGAGGCTGCCGCCGGGGTTCCGGTTCCACCCCACGGATGAGGAGCTGGTGGTGCAGTACCTCAAGAGGAAGGTCTACTGCTGCCCATTGCCGGCCGCCATCATCCCTGAGATCGAGCTCTCCAAATATGATCCCTGGGACTTGCCTGGTGAGAGTTTTTACCACCCTCTTCCCTTCCCTTCTAGAGTAAATATTTCAGAGCGCATAGAGATGTGGGAAATGACCATTTCCAATTATGTATGCATGGTGTCATCACTCTATAGGTGTGGGGTGATCATTCCATGGTAAAAAGGGGGATTCTTGAGGCCAGACTAGATCATGATTAGTCTTACTTTGGCAAAAGTTGGTAGTCTTTCTCTCAATGTTTTTTCCCCTCCCCATCATGCACAATTCATTGCTGTGATAGGACCCAGAATCTATTTCTTCCATGAGAGATGGAGTGGCTAACAATCATAGGAACACAGGACCAACATCTTCGCATCATTTGTTGATAACATCATAGAATGCACACAGCATCAACTGGTACTTCCCCAGAGAGCTGCCTTCCTCCCCTCATGCGCTGGTGTAGATTTTGGAGCTGTCCAAATGGAAATTTGTTCTAAAAAAGCTGTCTTTCCCTTTTTCCCTCCTGCCATGTCGCAGGTAGCGCGGACAAGGAGAGGTACTTCTTCAACATCAGGGAGGCGAAGTACCCAAATGGGAACCGGCCCAACCGGGCGTCGGCCTCCGGCTACTGGAAGGCCACGGGCAAGGACAGAGCCATTGTGGCGCCCAGGTGCAACCAGGTGGTGGGGATGAAGAAGACGCTGGTCTTCTACAGGGGCAAGGCTCCCTCCGGCTCCAAGACCGACTGGGTCATGCACGAGTACCGCCTCGCCGGCGCCGGCGGCGCCCAGGCCTGCGTCTTCCCCCAGAGGAAGAACACCACCCATGTAAGCTCCCCTCCCCCTCCTCTTCCTTGTCACAACAACCAGCACGACTATAGCAACACAACCGTGTTCGAGTAACTCTTTTTGCATCTGGGCCGGGATTCGCGATACCAAGAAGTTTCCAACTTGTAACAAGAACGGCTGCTTCATTTAGTGGGGGATTATCCTGTAGCCTACCATATTTTTGCTTTTAGAAACCCATCAAAGGTCACCGGTTGATGACAGCCCCCCAGTGTCAAAAATTGGGCAGCGGTCGTCTGCGTAATCTTTCGTGGAACCCACCTCTCGACAGCCGAATCGCCACGGATGGCGACGTCGGACGTGGATGGAACAGCTCCGTGTGTTAAACGTCTCAAACGATAGCGAAACGACATGGTGGAGGAAGAGGAGGAAGGGGGAAGCAGCAACGACACGACACACAACTGCACAAGTCCTTTACTAGTTACTACACTGCTAGCGCTGTCGCCGGGTGTTTCCCATGGGGACCTTTCCAATAATTTGACGCTTGCTCCCTTCTCTTGCTGCAGAGCTCCGTGGTGCAGACGGGGGACTGGGTACTATGTCGCGTGTTCAGGAAGAAGAAGGCGAGCAAGGGCGACGCCATGGACGACGAGGAGGAGGTCGGCAGCGCGGGGCGCGTTCGCTTCATCGATTTCATGGGGCGGAGGGACGCCGCCGACGCGGCGGCGGCGCCTTCGGATTCCGAGCACAGCTGCGTGACAGAGGCCTCCGATGGGTGCAGCAGCGGGGAGGAGAGCGCCCGTGGCGGCGCCTCCTCTTCCCCGCCCCGAGGCGAGACTTGAGAAGCCATGGTTGCCTCCCCCCTGAACTCATGAACTGGCCCGGTGCGCTCGTAGAAGCCGCGCAGTTGCTGATAATAACCATCAAAGCTAGCTCCTTTTTTTAACTCCTGCTGTCGGTTGGGTCTCTCTCTTCATCTCTTGTAGGTGAACTCCCTGTGTTCCTCTCTTTTCTTAACAAGCTTAGAAAGCAAGAGAGCTCAGCTAAGAGAGAACAATGCTGCAAACCTGCGGGTAAGCAGTCCCTGCAAATGGGACTTTTGGTTGGGCTAATCTTGGCGAGAAAAGAAGAAAAACAAAAAAAAGATGAGCTTTTGATTTTGTTGTTCTTGTTCCTTAAGCTGAAAGATGCATGTTTGGAATCCACAACTCTCCCATAATAAAGATAAGGGAGATGAGCTGAAAGAGCTAGTAATTGGGTACATGGAAAGTGCTTTAGGGGGTTGAGCATATGGTGCCTTCTCCACCAAAAGGTGGGATTTTTTTCCCTCCCCTTCTTTTTTTTTTTTCCTATCGGCGGAAAGAAGGGATCCAATGCGAGGACTAAGGAGAGAAAGCACCACAAGAAAGTTTGTGGCATATGTGCCCCCATGTGAGTGAGCTTGAAAAGAGATGCCATCGGGGCAACCATCAGAATAAGAAGGTTGTGAGGATTTGGGCAAAGATGCCATATGGGTCCCTTGACAGGTTCCCATATCCGGACTAGATCATGAGTCGGACCCATGAAAGGTAGGGAGATCTCTTTCTAATGGGGTCTGTCCTTGGGAGATTTTACCCACCCATGCCGGCGATTTCCCCACTGTGTACATAAAAACGCCTCTTTCCAGGCTGTCTTCCTTTCCATCTGGATGTGGGTGGTCAATAATGGCACGGCCACGGATGGGATGATTGGAACCTTTTTGCGTCGGGCAGAGGGGTCTGCAGGTAGTGTCTGGTGCCCTCGTGTACGCCATAGCACGAACAGGTAGGGCCACTTTCCATGGTTAAACCAGAAGGTGCTTACACAGATTCTAGAGAATCCTAATCCAACAATCTCTAATCATGCATCCCGGTTCTGGTGTGATTTATAAAATGATCCCACCAAACCCTCCTGTGTCCTCATGATTAGAAATGTTTCAATCATTTGATTAAAAAAAAAAGAGTAAAATATCAGATTCACCCTTGAAGCATATGAACAAGCGCACATAAAAATTTAGAGAAAATAAGTGAAATATCAAATTTGTCTTCACATTGACCCTCCAACGCATAAGTGAGGATACATGAGAGTCCAAAGAATCTCATCGTGTGTGGGAATATTTTTAACAAAAAGGAAAACTAAATTATGCTCATATAATTGGAGACTATTTGAGAGCTTAAGTGGGAGCTTAACAGATTTAACACGGAAGAGGGATCCGAGGCATGGGTTGGTACTATCATTGACGTGATCATTGATGCACTTCAATCAGTATGCTCTTAGAAAACTACATTAGGAAGGGGAGGAAACTTCCTCCATTGCTCTCCACCTAGAGCCACTCAGCCTGTGGTACCACGTTATGTTCTCGTGTGGTGTGTGTAGACTTCAGTAATGATCTCTTTCCTTGGCCAAGTGAGTGAAATCTTTATTTGTTCTCGCAACAGAGAAAGTATACACAATCACGACCCTTGTACAGATGACATGCTACTATGCAAAGAGACACTTTGTGCCTAAAATGTCCTATTGGAAAGGACTTGTAGCAGTAACCAAACTACATGTCCGGTGGTCTCCAATCATGATATTAGTCCTGATTTCTTGACAATTTCAACGAAATTCTCTAGTTTGAACAATCTATTTATTCAACTGCACTAGGTGGATGGGAACAGAACCTGTAACTTTCTACTGCATATTAACCAATATTTCAACAAATTAGTTGGGCAGATGAGTGTTTCAGGTCCTGACTCCTAACCAAGTCCAGTGATTGTTCGAAGTTATGGAGAAGATGATGGAGATGTAGAGAATGAAATGGGCAACCTGAACACCTCAACCAACAACCTTACACTATGCAATACAAATAATCATAACTAATGAGAAGATGAGGGCCATGTGGAGTACAAAATAACAAATGCTGCAAGTAATAGCCCATCACTGCCGAAAAGCAGAATCTTAGTTTATTGGTAGGATTAATGGAATATTAAACCCTCTGTCTTGAGCACCCGAACAGCCGGATTGGTTAGGAGGTCACGTATTCCTATAATCTTACTAATATAGTAGTCTGTGCAGACATAGATACGTACATGGGTAGTAAACTTCGGCCGGGGACTCAAAATTTTGACCCATTTGTTTACTTAGATGTGGGCATAAACAATTCCACCTTGGGTGGTGAAGTGGGTGGGAGGGTCTCACGTTTTGGGGTACACCATTATGATAGATTGTTGATAGCATATAATATGGTGGTCAATCAAGTGCACCAAACAGCAGCACTGGGGGAAGAGTAACATTGGAGGAATACAGAACACAGTAGAAGAGTGTGCTTCTCTCCGTCCTATTTGCATATACATAATATAATAGAGAATGAGGCAACTAGTAAGCACAAAAGGACGTAGGTGTGGGGGTATAAAAGTATGTTTACGTGCTTGCCATGACAATCTACATAAAATAACGTCGACTAATTTAAGTTTCTTGCAGTTGTGGTGCGACTTTGAGGATCATGATCCAACCATAAGGTTTAGGAGATTTTGATTAATCTGGTGGATTGCTGAGTTGGGTTTATCTGTTCACTTCTCACGTGGCTTTCTGCCCCAGATGTATTCAACCATTTAATTCCATGGCAGGAGCCAGGAAGTAATTGGCAAATCCTTATCTCAGAAGACATTTTGGTTTGGAAAACGGTATAACGACAATATTTTTTGTGTGTGCGTCACTTAGACTGTGTCAAAAATTGTGTTAAAAAACAGTGTCAATATATCATTTCCTTTTTCCACGTTCAACACAAAGCTCGTTTCTTTGGTGTCAATAGTGTGTGTTATAGTTTTTTATGCCGTCAATATTGAAAATGATATAGTAAGTGTTCCGAAGGGTAGCCGAGAGAGAGGAGTTCAGAGTGGAGGAAAGAGAGGAGAGGGAGTTCCAAGATTTTCAAAGCATGAATTATAACATTTTATTTGTGAATATCAAATTGATAGTATATAACTAAATATCTTTTATTAATAGTACTATAAATTGATACAGGAATTTGATGTAACAATCAAACCCCTCCTAAGATATAATCGACAGTAATAAGTTCAATTAACGGCATGCCCAACCTCTGGGTATTCCTTTCTGAAGTATGGCAAGAAAAAGTAACAAAACTAAAAGGTTTCCACATGGGAATGAGATGCATTTACTCCATTAAAGAGGAACTGCTGTTAGCTGTCATATATTGAACGAAACCAACAATTGAAAGATTTTTTTTTTTTTTTTTTGAACGAGTAGATTAGTGATAACGGGGATAGGGATTCATAACTAAGGTCCCGGATTTGAAACTCGACATTCCGCCGGATTAAGTGCGGAGAAAGAAAAAGACATCCAGAAGAACACCCTCGGAGGCTTCGAACCCGAGTCTCCCCGCTGAAGGCTTGTCAGCAATGGAAACCCATGATGAAATACTTCCTAACGGCAATGACACGCATGACTTGATTGGACTTAGACCAAGGGATTCGATATTCCCCTGATGAGAGTCCTAACAATAACATTGGCATTTTACAACTCCATGCTCTGAATGCTATGGATAGTTGAATCCCAATCTCCCATTTCTAGGGGTGGTATGGTGTTCCGAATGCGATGGAGAGTTTATCCCCATATCTCCCACCTGTAACAGAGTGTGCCACGCCCTGTGAAGAGTCTTCAAAAGGAGATCCGATAGTGAATCAATGAAGCAATTGTCTAATTGAGCAAGGTTCATAAGAAAAGGAATATGAAAAAGAAAAGAAAACAAGAGAGAATTCACAATTCTAAAATAAAAATAAAAAATCATAAATATTATTCAACTAGTATTATTTACATAGGGGACATCTATTTATAGACGTGAATTCTAATTTTCATTAGAAAAAACAAAAATCTACCGAATGAAAGAAGATGAAATTCTAAACAATTTCTATAAAAAATCAATGTCAAAATTAAACTCTAAGTCTACTTTATTCTAACCTAAAAAGTTAACGAAAATAACAAATTTGAACTAAAATTGAATCATTCGCTATAAAAATGATAAAATTTGACTTGAAAAACGTGCCTTACAATTTTAAGCAGTAAAGCAATTGATCCTCTCAAATTGACAATTTCGAATTGGGTTCTATGCGTAAATCTGACACTCCAGTAAAAAATTATGCCCATTTTACTGACATGGTGTCGAATTCCTTATCAAACTCTTCCTTTTCTTCTTATCCTCACACTTGAGCGATGTCGGTACCAACTTGGTTGTATCATTTTACCTGGGGTTAAAAGAACTCGCCCTCAAGTTTGATTCCTCATTAAAAGAGTCACCTACATAATGCACCAAGTGCTTGACATTGAAAACATTAGATGTTTGCAAATGACTCAGAAGCTTCAACCTGTAGGCATTATCACTAATCTTTTACATAATCTCAAAAGAACGCACCTTCCTTTGACTTAACTTGTCATATTCTTTTGTTGAGAAATTATCCTTTGTAAGAATTGCCTAGACCAGATCACCTTCTTGAAAAAGACACATCTCCTGTGCCTATTAGAAGCCTTCTTATAACAGTTGTTTCTCTTTTCAATTTGTGCATGCACCTGCTAATGAATAGAGTTCAGGTGCTCAGCCAAATCTTCAGCCTTGCCACTGAATTACCCCTTATGGGGAGTAGGAGCAAGTCCAGAACACAATGAGGATTAAACTTATAAACAATCTTAAATGGATCATACTTGGTATTGCGATTCTAGGACTTGTTAAACGTGAGCTCAACCTATGGTAAAGCCAAATCCCATTACTTTGGCTTGCTTCCAAACAAACTTCTTAATAAATAAGCAAGGTTTCTATTCACAACTTCAATTTGGCTATCTGTTTGAGGATGATATATACTGCTAAATTGCAATTTGGTACCTAGTGTAGCCAACAAACTTTACTAAAAGTGACTCATAAACTTAGTGTCGTGATCTGACGTGATAGTAGAGGGGACACCATGAAAACACAATCTCCTTGAAGTACAAGGTACCAATATACGTACATGCCCTTCTTGCAAGGAACAAAGTGCACTATCTTGAAAAATGAATCTACCAACACCATTATTGAATCCATATCCCTCCAAGTGAGAGGAAGGTCAAGTACAAAGTCCATGCTAACCTCTCTCCATGGTGCAGTGGGAACATATAGAGGAGTATAAAGTATTGTACTAGAAGCCACACCTTGAGACACCTAGCATATGTGGCATCACTTCACACACTTAATCATATCCCTTTTCAGTTTAGGCCATTATAAATCCTTAGAAACTAAGCCCAAAGTCTTGTCTCTACTAAATGCTCTTCGTCGTGCAGTGATAGAGAAATCAGCATGTTCTTCCTTCATTACCTCTTGTAGAATCGGGTTAGATTGTGGGTCAATAGGATACAACCGCTGGAAGGTGCTGAAACCAGCCACCTGCACCTCCATGTTACCCAATAACATCATCTTACTGCTCAACGCATCAGTCACTTTGTTGAGCGTGCCTGCCATTTACCATAAGCTGAACATAAACTCCTAAAGGAAAGGCATCCACTTAATATGTCGATGGCTAAGTTTGTGTTAGCCATTGATGTACTTGAGCACCTCATGGTCCGAATTGAGGATGAACTCATGATGCACCAAGTACTACTTCCAATCATAGTGCTTGCACCATAGCAAAAAATTCAACATCATAAGTAGAGTATTTCATCTTTGACCATTCAACATCTCGCTATAGAAGCCGCGGAGGCGGACGTAAAAATTTTATTCAGTGGGGTCATTTGAATCATTATTAAATCTATCAGTATTTTATTTTTGTTAAATTAAAAAAATAAAAAATAAAAATAAATATATTTTAATCATTATAAAAATGATATATTTCGTTACAAGGAATTTTTTCTTCTAGATGCACTTAACGAATTATTTATTAAATCATAAATATAAATCATAATAATATGTAAAAAGTCCAGTGGAACTAGACTCCGAGTGAGACTGGATCCTATGAATCATCTAAAAAATCTAGTGAGGTCACCTTGTACATAAAGTTGGAACTTGCCTTATTAGACTAAGACTCTTGTAATAGAATTTTAAAATTTCAGTGGAGTCCCAGGACCCCACTGGATACAAGTTAGGTGCCGGTGATAGAAGGCCAGTGGTTCTCAACATCGCCAATTCCTATAGTTGACTTATCCAATTGGAGGCATTTTTTACTATTTATTGGAGCTCGGTTTGATTTTTTTTAAAATGTTTGATTTGTCCAATTAGAGATTAAGTTATATAAATATATGGAGCATGTGACATCCAACTTTAAAAGAATTTCAAAAAAAAAAATAGTGTACTAGCACCGCCTTAGATGAAGCACTGTACAACAATATAGCAAGTAAACTCAAAAATTAAAGAGGCCAACGCCTCAATTTCAGAAAGGCCCAGCCTCCCAACAACAACTGTTAAGTCCTCGAGCCATGGGCTCGGAGCAAACCTCGTGTCCCATGACAGGTATTGTGATTTTAAAAGTTTTTTAAAAATAAAAATAAAAATAAAAATACTTAGATTAAGTATTGTTAAAAAAATTCAAAAGTGGACATTAACATCCCCTTTTGTTTTCACATCTAAATAATATATTATCAGAAACTTTCGATTCAGAATTATGGCCTTCTCAAAAGTCAATTAAATTCATATTCACTTCTGACATGTTTGAGAATGAGTCGAAAATCAGATAACTGGATCTCCATTTTTAATACCAGAATCAAACAGTAAGCTCCCATGTCCTCCGCTTGCAATAATCGTAACCGTCCGTTTTGCCAGCAGATTAACCAACTCGATAAGTTGGATATGGATCATCTATGACAAATGTTAGGCCAAGCTCCATCTGGTATCTGCCTCCAAGCTTGACACGACAAGCATGTCAAAAACTATGTAGTGAAAAAAAGGAAAAAAAAAAAAAAAGAGCCTCCCATACCGGACTGCCACAGCTTAGCACAGGAAACTTTTCTGCGAAACTCAGGTAACCCCTCATATGAAGTAGATAGTGCATTACTTGGACTAGATGTTGGACTTAACTGGTCCAATACCTGTCCTGGACAATCCGCATCCAACAAGGTTGGAACTCTAGCCATAACCTGCGAAGGTGATTGCCTACAGCACCTGGTGGAGGGAACTGAACACCCCGGCAAACTGCCAATCCGCTACATCAGCGTACCGCATGTTGGATGTTAAAACTTTAAATAAATGCACCTTTGAGCCAAATTGTTAAAGCAGTTCAGTCGATGAGATTTTTCCTTTTTCTTGGTGTAATGACATAAAACGGCAAAGCCCATTAGGAAGCCTAGGGTTCACACATGAAAGTCAGAAACACCTTCGGCGGACAAAGAGGTCCTGACACGCGTCCTCGCCCAGTTTAGGGACGTCTCCTTGGCGCAGTCCGAAGAGAATCCATCTCAAGGCAAAGATTATGCTGCAGCATGACTGAAGCCTCTAGACCTTGCGAGGTCTCATCTCTCTTTTCCAGGCTCTTTCTTCCACATGGCAACGACAATGGCCAAGTGGGCACATCACCCCAACCGTCGAAGGCCATAAAAACCTCAGAACAGAAGAGGTAAGGGGGGCTCTTCCTTCAACCCTTACACAGCAGTTAGAAGGTCACTGACTTGATTGTCGGAGGAGGGGTCCCTTGGTTACACCGGGGGCTCCTCCTCCCACGTTTCCTTTACTTGTGTATGAACTTGCCTCCCAGATCGACGTGGGCTTGGCCCCTCAAGAGCCCCTCCTCTCCATATCTCAGACCTGGGCATGATCTTGTCGAGCTCTAATGCACTACAAAATTTGTGCCGTTTGTGGGAAATAAACATAGAGTCCATGTCACAGCTCCCAGATGCCTTCAACAGCAAAGAGACGCTTTCCCCCTCGAAGGGAGGAATGACCTCTCACAATCCCTCTTGGCCATCAAGAAGTAGGTTCGATATCTCGCCACAGAGGTAGAAGAACTACGAGCTGGCAAGGCTTACAGTTCCCAACTCCTGGGTCCTCTCTTACCCCCTGACTCTCTAATCGGGAGGAGAATTACTGGCCATCCAGATCAGACCAGCACCTGACCAAAAGGTACACGTAGGTTCTTCCCTCGACCAAGAAGAGTAGGAGGCTCTTGCCAATCTCTTGAGGAAGAATATACACACCTTTGCCTAGTCCGTGGAGGATCTACCAGGTATTCACCCTGACGTTCGTACCCACCACTTAAACATTAATCCCTTTATCAAACCCATGCAACAATGAAAAAGGAAGTTCGCTCCTAACAGACAGCAAGCCATTCACGAGGAAATCTGAAAGGGGCTAGCTGTAGGACTTATGCGGGCTATTTAGTACCCTGAGTGGCTGGCCAACATCATCATGGTACCAAAGGTCTCGGGTAAATGACGTATGTGTGTATACTTCACCGACCTCAACAAAAATACCCCGAAGGATTGCTTCCCCATGCCAACGATTGACCAACTTGTGGATGCCACCTTAGGCTACTGAGTGCTGAGTTTTCTCGATGATTTCTCAAGATATCACTAGATCCATGTGCATCCTCCTAACAAGGAAAAAATCGCATTCGTTACAGATTCTGGAGTGTACTGCTACACTCAGATGCCCTTCGAGTTGAAAAATATCAGGGCAACCTACTAGCGACTGGTAAATCGGATATTCGAACCCCAGATAGGACGTAACGTTGAGGTTTACATAGATGACATACTGGTAAAAGTCAGCTCATTCAAGGAAAACCTTAATAACCTGGAAGAGACCTTTTCTTCCCTCACTCGACACCAAATGAAGTTGAACCTTAAGAAGCGCAATCTCGGAGTTGAAGCAAGAAACTTCCTCAGCTTCATGGTCTCGCAACGAGGGATAGAGTCTAATCCAGACAAGCTGAGCCATCAGGAGTTTGTCCCCCCACCCATAAAATAAAATTTCGGGATGTGCAATGTCTCGCAGGGAGAGGCTTCCCTCAATTGTTTCCTCTCCCGAGCGGTAGAAAGGAGTCTCCCTTTCTTCAAACTGCTAAAGTGGGCCACTAAAGGAAGCTTGGGAGAGGTCACCTAGGCCGAGGAGTGTGACCAGGCCTTCAGGAATTAAAGCAATATCTGCAATCTCCTCCGATACTGTCTAGACCCAAAGTAGGAAAAACCTTGTATGTTTATCTATTTGTAACAATGAGCACACTTAGTGTCATCCTTGTTCGAGAGGAGAATAATATCCAGTACGCCGTTTACTACGTGAGCAAGACCTTACAAGGCCCTGACTTTCGATATTCTTTCGTGGAAAAATTTATCTTGGCCTTTGTAATGGCGGTCAAAAAATTAAGGGCACATTTCCAAGCACATTCCATTGTCATACTAACTAACCAACCCTTACGAAGACTCATGCAAAGTCTAGAAGCCTCAGGACGATTAGTCAAATGGGCAATTGAGCTCAGAGTATGATATACAGTTTACTCATCGTAAAGCCATTAAAGCCTAAGCCTTGGTGGATTTCATCGCCAAGTGTACGGCCTCTGAGGAAGACGTTGGTCCACACCTCCTGGCATTAGAAGTATTTGTAGATGGGTTATCCTGTACCTCAGGATGTGGTACATGCGTGGTCTCCCCTCCCCAGAAGGAAATGAGATCCACTACACACTATGGTTTGGATTCCCTGTATCTAATAATGAAGTAGAGTATGAAACCCTAGTATTGGGGATCTCAATGGCTAGGCATCTCAGAGTCACACACCTTAAGATCAATATGGATTCACAATTAGTGGCGAGCCAGTGGTCAAGATCCTATGAAGCTCGGGATCCAACATGGCCAAATACCTCCAACAGGACAAAACCATGGCCACTGCCTTAGAATCTATTAAGATCATGCATATCTTGCAAGACAAAAATGCTAAGGCCGACACCTTATCTTGGCTAGCATCCATGTCCCAAAAGGATATACCCAGGGCAGTGCTCATAGAAGAGTTGATCCGACCCAGTGGAAGAATTAGTGGAGATTCTTGTTGCCGAAGAATCTCCTAATTGGAGAAGTCCCATTCGAGCTTACCTGGAAGACCAGGAGATATCCGAAGACCCCTTGGAAGCCCAAAGAGTCAAACTTCGGTCAGCAAAGTTTACCCTCATTAATGGGCATTTATATTGGAGATCTTTTTCCCAACCCTTGCTTAAGTATGTAAGACCCAACGAGGTCCTCGACTTGTTGTGAGAAGCCCACAAAAGGCATAGTGGAGGGCACGTCGATAGGAGGGCGCTCGCTCGGGTAATATTGTGGCAAGGCTTATGGTGGCCTACCTTATAGAGTGATTGCACCCAATACACCAAGTCCTATGATGTTTGCTAGAGGCATGGTCCCCTCCTTAAACTACGCGCGACGGGATTAACGTACATTATAGAACCATGTCCTTTTGCCAGATGGGGCATAGACATCTTGGGACCATTCCCGGTGGCCCAAGGACAAAAAAAGGTCCATGTTATAGCCGTGGATTATTTACCAAATGGATAGAAACTGAACCCATGTTTCAAATCACCAATAAGGTGATTTGGAATTTCATTTGGCGAAACATTCTATGTCGATTCGGGGTACCTAAGGCCATCACCTATGATAACGGGGAACAGTTCAATTGTGCTTATTTTCGTGAAAAATGCTGCCTATTCAACATAACCAACTATTTCACCCCTGTGGCACATCCTCAGGCAAACGAATTGGCAGAGAGCACCAACAAAACCCTGCTACACAGCATCAAGACTTGGCTAAACCGAGCATAAGGATCATGGGTTGAAGAACTCCCTAGCACCCTATAGGCATTCCGCACCACGCCCGGGGTCCTAATTGAGGAGACTTCTTTTCATGTTAACTATGGAGGGGAAGCTTTGGTGCATGTCAGGATCATCAGCAAGACACTTTGGACGAGCTATTTCTTAGACAAAATGAATGAACAACTGCTCTGAGAAGATAAAGATTTCCTAGAAGAATAGCAGGAATAGGCCAGAATCCATACTATTAACTATCAACAATTACTACAAGCCTACTACAACCGCAAGGTCTGAGAAAGGCCATTCTCCTCGGGAGACTTAGTCCTTAGGAAGACCCACGTGAGCGACCCTCATTTGAGCAAAAATTTAGCCCTCAAATAAGTATAACCATTTAATGTTCCGCAAGTGCTAGGCAAAGGGGCTTACCGATTAGAAACATTAGAAGGAAAGGATAAACCCTGAATGTGGAATGCTTGTGATCTGAAGCAGTACTTTCATTGAAATTCAAATATTTTTAGGACCATACAAGACCAAAAAAAGGAAGAAGAAAAAGAGACAAACAACAAAGATCATGCCCCTTGGGCCTTGTCCTCCCCTGCCCTAACTTGAGCCTTTTCCTGCTGAGTGGTGTTCTCAGGGGAATCCATGATTGTAACCTCAGTAGGGCCTCGGTGGCCACTACACCCCTGGCAAAAGCTGGCACCTCACTTGTCGAAGGTTGAGTTCCCGCGGCACCCTTTGGACTACCACGGGTCTCCCCTTCTGTCTCGCTAAGCCCATCTGAGGGTACCAGGAAAAGGCCCGTAACGCTGGTCTCCTTCTCGGTGAGGCGACGACCTGCCACCCAGCCACTAGCATACCCTCGGTCATACCACCATCAAAGGTAGGGGCAGCTAAGGCATCTAGCTCCTCCTGGTACTCGGGCGAATTGTGGAATGCCTCTATCACGGCTGCCTTGAAACGAGTATCTTTCTGTCCCGCCTCCTCCGCCTCGCTCATCCAAACTACATACTGGTAGTCGCCTCCTTTAGCTTGGCTTCGTCTCAGCCATAAGGGAATCTGTTGTTGTCTTTGCCACTACTAGGGTGACCCGAGAGACCTCTGACTCAGAAATCTTAAGCTCCATAGACTTCTAGGCTGCCACTGCCTCCAATCGAGCCCTCTCTCTCTCTACATATAATTTCTTCTCCTCCTCCAAGGCCTTGTGCAACTCTTGGAGTTTGTTGGTGGTGCGCTGAAAATCCATCTCTAGCGCCTTCTGGGAGATACGCATGATCCGCTCCTCTTGGAGGAGGCAAAGCATGCAAATGACTAAGTGAAGACTGTTAGTTTAGGTGGCCTACAAGCCAATCTAACAATGTAAATCTCGTTCATTATTAATAAAATGGCATAATATTCATTATGTGTAAATCGCGTTAATTATCGTTTCATAATGAAGTCCGTGAATATGTGCTATGGTGATCAGATTATGATGAGATCATACTAATGAGACTGATCACTTAAACACACATATTCTTAATCGTTCCTAGTCGGAGGATATCCGAGAAGGACATCGGATATTCGGTTAGACTAGTACAGATTACTCCTGCTCATATGATGAGGGTGACTAGTCTCATAAGTCACTTGTGTGGAGACACTAAGGCGAATCTGTAGGTGCTCATTGGAGAATGAGTTCACTGAACTGATCCGACTGAATCGCTGGATGGTGTTGTACCTCACTGTCAACCAGCTTGATTCTATTGTCGCAGTTGCGTGGAAGGTCCTCGGACCTGAGACACCAAGGACACCTTGGCGATGGACTTATGTACTTTGACCTTGGTCTACGAATCTCTAGCCATGGGATTCTAATACGCCAAGGATTGGTTACAGCGGAATACCGTCGAAGGGAATTGTGTGTCAATAAGGAATCATTCGCTCTCGGTACTTAGAGAGAGAATGCTCTAGGAAGGATGCGCGAAAGTCCCTGGCCAAGGCGGACGATAATATCGGGAAAGGAGTTTTCCGATATTCATCAGCGGCATCCAATCCAAGTGAGTCGACCGGTTAGGGTTTGACAGCTCGCCATACCCTGAGTTGACTCGAGAGCATTGTACGAATGAAGGATTATATCCACGCGGTAACTGTCGGCGGAAAGGTTCCAAGAGTGGGTTACTTAACCCCAAATACCTTCCGGGTTCACGCGGTGTTGCTTGGCACCCAACGTGAGCGGAGGCCCGGTCGAATTCGATGTGCGACATCAATTCGATTGATTAATTGATTAATAAAGGGTTATTAATTAATTAATAAAGCCAGTGAGGAGTCACTGGGCTTACTGGGCCATTAACTGGACTGGTACTTGGGCCTAGAGGGTCACACGCAAATGATTCTCAAGGCGATGGATAAATAAGTGGGTTTTATACAAACCGGGGGTTTTTGTGAAAAACCGCGCGGTTAGTATAAAACATAGCGAACGGGCTGAGCAGGCCAAGCTGCTGCTAACCCTAGCCGCCCCTCCTCAGTTTCTGTCTTCCTCTGGAGTCCAGGCAGATCTAGATCTGCTCCGCCGCTTCTCCGAATCCCGTTCGACGGGAAATCGTCCGCACACTACGGCGATCATTGCGGCGACCAGCGGAGGCTTCGCGGGCTGCGAAGAACGACGAACTCGAGGATATCCGTCGCGGGGAGGATCGCGTGGACTTCGCTAGAGGCCGGGCGCTTGCGCGGCTTGCGGTGTCGCACCGTCGGAACCGAACGGCTGCGGATTCGAATCCGCACACGGTGAGAAAAGATAATCCGATTATCTCAAATTTTAGTCTCCGAAACGGGAACGGATCGCTGTAAATATTTTTGTTTTTCCGCTGCGTGAGCGATCCAGAGAAACCGAGAAAACCCAACAGTGGTATCAGAGCCAGGTTCCACTGTTTCTCGTCCCGTTTCGGTTTCCGAAATTAATTTTTCTTGAGTTATTCCATGCGTTTAGTCCGATTAAAATAACGGAATAGTGTTCATGAGATGAACACAAATAATTTGATTATTTTTCTGTGATTTTTCGGATTTTATTTGGGGTTTTTCGGAGTTCTTCATGAGATGATGAACCGGGGTACTTTAGCGGTTTCGTACAAGCGTTGGGATGGCGGCCCGGATGCACGGATCTCTTGGTGATAGTCACCACTACACATCCGACATATTTGCCGGCGCCAGGGTGGCCTCGAAGAGCTGCAAAATCGAGCCTAAAGATGGTCTTAAACGCTGCAAAACCAGAAATTAAGGGAAGTTTTAAGGGCTCGGATTGCAGCTCCGAGGGCCCCGCCGGCGGCCATGCCGGCGCCGGGGGCATCGCCGGCCGGTGCCAGTCGAAGTCGGGGGCCGGCCGGCGGCGGCGCCGGATCCTCCCAGCCGCAGGTTACCAGCGTTTAGGGTTTCTGCGTTTTGGGGGTGAAGGGTTCAGGCGCTGAACCGCCCCTGGGCCCGGTCCCGAGCCGGTCGGACCGGACGGGCCGGGTCCAGGGCCTGGCCGAGCCAGGCCAAGAGCCAGGCCTGGGCCTAGCGCCCCTAGTCCGAGCCCTGGCTCGGCCAGGGCCCGAGCCCAGGGCTCAGCCCATCCGGCTGAGCCATCTTTTATTTTTCCCAATTAACCCCATTAAACCCCATTTGCCCATTTAATAAATAAATTAGATTTTAATTTGATTTTAAAATTGTTTTGAGATCTTAATTATTATCAAAATTTTAATTATTTGGGCATTAATGATTTTTGAATCATTTAGTAATTAAAGATTTATTAATTAGCAGTTAGTTGTGGATTAATTGAGGTTAATGTTAGTTTAAGTGTTAAATTAATTATTGACCTCAATTTATATAATTTTAAGAGTTAAAATTAGTAATTAATAATTTTTAATCTAATTGTTAGATTATTAATTATTAATACATCTAATTGTTAATTATTAGTTTGAGTTAGTTATTAATTTAATTGTTAGATTAATAATTAACTTAAATGACTAATTTAAGTGTTAAATTAGTAGTCTTTAATTATTATTGTTAGTTATTAATTTAAGGGTTAAATTAATAATTAACTTTAATCTTTTAATCTAATTGTTAGATTATATTTATTAATTAATTAGTGTTGATTATTAGTTTAAGAGTTAAATTAATAATTGACATTAATTAACTGTTCTAAATGTTAGATTAATAGTTAATTATTAATTTCTGTTAATTATTGGTTTAAGAGTTAAATTAGTGATTAACATTAATTAATTAACTATTCTAAGTGTTAGAATAGTAGTTAATAATTAATCATAGTTGATTATTAATTTAAATGTTAAATTATTAATTAACTTAGTTGGATTAATCTAAGAGTTAGATTAGTCTTTAAATAATCTAATTGTTAGATTATTAATGGGGTTGAATCTAAGTGTTAGATTATTAGAAATGTTCTAATTTTCATGGAATAATCTGGAATTATTAATTCGGAGTGTGTGCGCATGTGATGTGTGTTTATTGCTTTTAAATTAGATTTAATTGCATGTTAATTTAATAAATGAGTTTTTCGAAATTCAAATACCAATTTTGATTGGATCCCAGCTTTTTGAAAGCCAAAACTTATTTATTTTGAAAAACTCATTTGTTTTAGCCATGTGATGCGCTAAATCATGTGTGGATGTTTAAAACATACCGTGGTCATGGATATGCACTTATTTTATTATTCATGTGATGAATGGATTGTGTGGATCGTGGATGTATGATGTTTATTAATTGTTAATAAATAGAGGTCTGCGAACCTCTCTCTCTCATACTCCGATGTATTTCTACCTCCATCTCTCTCTTGTACTCGCCATAAGGCCTTCTTCAATTTACTTGTTAATTCTAGAATTAATGTAATATGATCGAGGCAACCGAGGAAGGAGCGAGGACGATCCACAGCTGCAACCAGGAAGGCGAAAAGATGGAGATCTCTTGCCTATGTGTTTGCAGGTTATTTAATATAATTGTTATGATTAGATTGTGTGTGCGTTTGACTGTTGGCTCCAGTCAAATCCACTGTGCTATCCATGACCACACTAATGACATGTATGTGATGCATTGTTTATCTTTTGATTATGAATCAAAGCAGGTTATAGTATTTAGTAAATATATACGATATATTTATATACTATCACCTAGGGAGAGACCGAGATAAAAGTTATCTAAATACCCTCTGATAAACTATAAGCCGTAACGCGAGTAGTTAAGAACTTACCGCGTGGTCCACCATCGTTATAGTCATAGGATTCGAATCACTTTAGGCAGGTTTGTTGTGCTATCCACAAGGCCTGCTTAATTGGGAGGAGAAACTGTGGCTATGGCATTAGATGCCTATAGATCGGGGTAGAGGAACCATGTAGCTTTGTTGTGCTAACCACAAGGGCTGCATGCAAATCTATGCTCGTCGCGTAATGATGGTTAGCTTATACCAGAATTAGTGGTTTGTTGTGCTATCCACAAGGCTATTAAATCTCTGGGGACCGAAGCTATGATCAGATATTACAAGGAGTTGCAAGTCCCATGAGTTGGGTGCTCTCTGATTGTATTACGGTTTGTTGTGCTATCCACAAGGCTGTGGTGCAAGTCATTGAGATTCTGATCCCCACTAAGAGACTGTCGGCGTCTCCCGTTCTGTATAACTGAGGGTTATACAGTCCGTCGAAAATTAGTGGGAGTTAAACTTGAACAAAAGACCATGTCTTGTTTTAAACTTTAATAATTGAACATCTGCTAAATAGATTTTACTTATCTCCTGTAGGGAATTATGTCGTCGAATAACCCACTCCGTGGCATACTTGATGCCCTTTTGACTTACCTAATCTACTCGGATTGGTTCAGAAACCTGAAGAATGTCTTCAGATCTGAGCACATTGACTTTGTCCCTGGAGCTGATCCTCCTGCTGAATTGGCATTGGATGCCCCTGAAGCAGAGATGATAGCTAACGATAAAGGATCGAAGGACAAAGGTAAAAGAGTAGTGAAGGGTGACTGCTTCTATTATAAGCAGTATGGTCACTGGAAGAGGAACTGCAAGGAGTTCCTTATCGATAAAGCTCATGGAAGAGTGAAGCTGTCTGAAGCTTCAGATATCTGTATGATAGATATCAACTTGTCAGTTAGAGATTCCACATCTTGGGTATTAGATACCGGATGTGCTTCTCATATCTGCCATGATGTGCAGATGCTGACAACTAAGCGCAAGCTGAGACAAGGTGAGGTGGAATTGAGGTTAGGAAACGGCGCAAAAGTTGCGGCGATTGCTGTTGGGACAGCAAACCTCAAGCTTCCATCGGAAGACACCTTACTATTAGAAGATTGTTATTATGTTCCTAGCATAATAAAGAACATCATATTAATATCTTGTTTGGACAAGATAGGATATAGGTTGACTTTTGAGAATAGAAGTTGTTCGATTTATTATGGTAATAAATCAATAGCTTCGGCATCTTTAGTCAACGGTCTATATCTATTAGATGTTTCTTATTACAATCTTCAGATTGATAATGCTCTTAAGAAGAGCAAGAATTGTGTGAACCAGGCCTACATGTGGCATTGTAGACTTGGGCACATTGGCGAAAGCAGGTTGCAAAAGTTGCACAAGCATGGTTACTTAACAGCATTCGATTATGAATCGTTTGCAACATGTGAATCCTGCCTTATGGGAAAGATGGCAAAATCTCTATTTAGTGGACATGGAGAACGTGCCAAAGACATTTTGGAACTAATACATTCAGATGTATGTGGTCCAATGTCTACCCAAGCCAAATGTGGCTTTTCTTACTTCATTACGTTCACCGATGACTTCTCAAGATTCGGCTATGTGTACTTAATGAAGTACAAGTCGGAAGCATTTGAGAAGTTCAAGGAGTTCGAGAATAAGGTGGAGAAGCAGTTAGGAAAGAATATTAAAGCTCTTCGATCAGATCGAGGAGGAGAATACTTGAGTACTAACTTCACACAATTCTTAAAGGATAATGGTATCCTTTCTCAGCTGACCCCTCCATATACGCCACAGATGAATGGTGTATCAGAAAGGAGGAATCGCACCTTGTTGGACATGGTGCGATCCATGATGAGCTTTTCAGGATTACCAGTGTCCCTCTGGGGGTATACTCTAGAGTCAGCAACATACCTACTGAACAGAGTACCCAGCAAGTCTGTGGCCTCTACTCTATATATGATATGGAAAGGCAGGAAACCAGAATTTAAACATGTTAAAGTCTGGGGTTGTCCTGCTCATGTAAAGAGGCATGATCCAGACAAGCTGGAATCACGAACTGATAAATGCAGGTTTGTGGGATATCCAAAGGAAACCTTTGGATACTATTTTTACCATCCTGATGAACAAAAGGTGTTTGTCGCCAGGAAAGCTGTCTTTCTGGAAGAGGAATACCTTATCCAGGAGAACAGTGGGAGTAAAATAGTACTAGAAGAGGTTCCAGATCCCCAAACAGCTGCATTATCATCAGATGAGATACCAGTTCCTGAACCTGTTCAGTTACACACAGATGAGCCTCGTAGATCTGGTAGAGTACCTAGACCACCCGAACGATATGTGGGACATATTGCTGAAGGTGAGTCTATGGTAAAATATAATGAGGATGATGATCCGAAAACCTACTAGGAGGCCATAGAAGGCCCAGAAGCCGGGAAATGGCGAGAAGCCATGAACTCAGAAATCCAGTCCATGTACACCAACCAAGTTTGGAACTTGGAGGACTTGCCCGAGGGTATTGTACCCATCGGTTGCAAGTGGATCTTTAAGAGAAAGATCGGTGCTGATGGACGGATCGACACTTATAAGGCAAGGTTGGTGGCAAAGGGATATCGTCAAAGGCAAGGAATTGACTATGACGAAACTTTCTCACCAGTTGCCATGATAAAGTCGATCAGAGTTCTGCTCGCCATTGCTGCACATTTTGATTACGAAATCTGGCAGATGGATGTGAAGACTGCCTTCCTCAATGGTAACCTTGAGGAAGAGGTGTATATGATACAACCAGAATGTTTCACATCCAAAGAATCTCCAGATAAAGTGTGCAAGCTTCAGAGGTCCATTTATGGACTGAAGCAGGCTTCCCGGAGCTGGAACATAAGATTTGACGAGGCTGTCAAGTCTTATGACTTCATTAAGAATGAAGATGAGCCTTGTGTGTACAAGAAGACCAGTGGGAGTGCAGTCACTTTTCTAATTCTTCACGTTGATGACATACTACTCAGTAAAGATCTGGCTGTCGAAAAACTTCTCCATGAAGGATTTGGGAGAAGCATCCTACGTATTGGGAATACGGATCTATAGAGATAGATCAAAGAGGATGCTTGGAATGACCCAATCCTTGTACATAGATACCATAGTCAAAAGGTTTGGCATGGAAAATTCCAAGAGAGGTCTCATACCGATGAGACATGGAATTAATCTCTCAAAGGAGCAGTCTCCTAAGACTCCTAATGAGAGGGCATTCATGGATAGAATACCCTATGCCTCTGCCATAGGATCTATCATGTATGCCATTCTATGTACATGGCCTGATGTTGCATTTGCTCTAAGTGTTACGAGCAGATTTCAGGCTGATCTAGGCGAAGAGCACTGGAAGGCAGTGAAATGTATCCTTAAGTACTTGAGAAGAACTAAGGATATGTTCCAGTCGGATCCAGATGACAGCAAGTCAACATCTGGATTCGTGTTTACTTTGAACGGAGGTGCAGTGTGCTGGAAGAGTTCCAAGCAAGTAACCACTGTAGATTCGACGACTGAAGCTGAGTACATCGCTGCAGCTGAAGCCGCCAAGGAAGCAGTGTGGTTGAAGAAATTCATCACCGACCTCGGCGTAGTTCCCAGCATAAGCTGAGTACATCGCTGCAGCTGAAGCCGCCAAGGAAGCAGTGTGGTTGAAGAAATTCATCACCGACCTCGGCGTAGTTCCCAGCATCTCTGAGCATATTCCACTGTTGTGCGACAACAATGGAGCGATTGCGCAAGCGAAAGAGCCACGGTCTCATCAGAAATCGAAGCATATTCTGAGGCGCTTTCACCTTATCAGAGAGATCATATCCAGAGGAGATGTAGTAGTGGAAAGAGTTCCATCCGTCGACAATGTAGCAGATCCACTGACAAAGCCATTGACTCAAATTGTGTTTGAGCGTCACCTAGAGTCTATGGGCTTATTGTATAAAGGTGATTGGCTTTAGTCCAAGTGGGAGATTGCTAGTTTAGGTGGCCTACAAGCCAATCTAACAATGTAAATCTCGTTCATTATTAATAAAATGGCATAATATTCATTATGTGTAAATCGCGTTAATTATCGTTTCATAATGAAGTCCGTGAATATGTGCTATGGTGATCAGATTATGATGAGATCATACTAATGAGACTGATCACTTAAACACACATATTCTTAATCGTTCCTAGTCGGAGGATATCCGAGAAGGACATCGGATATCCGGTTAGACTAGTACAAATTACTCCTGCTCATATGATGAGGATGACTGGTCTCATAAGTCACTTGTGTGGAGACACTAAGGCGAATCTGTAGGTGCTCATTGGAGAATGAGTTCACTGAACTGATCCGACTGAATCGCTGGATGGTATTGTACCTCACTGTCAACCAGCTTGATTCTATTGTCGCAGTTGCGTGGATGGTCCTCGGACCTGAGACACCAAGGACACCTTGGCGATGGACTTCTGTACTTTGACCTTGGTCTACGAATCTCTAGCCATGGGATTCTAATACGCCAAGGATTGGGTACATCGGAATACCGTCGAAGGGAATTGTGTGTCAATAAGGAATCATTCGCTCTCGGTACTTAGAGAGAGAATGCTCTAGGAAGGATGCGCGAAAGTCCCTGGCCAGGGCGGACGATAATATCGGGAAAGGAGTTTTCCGATATTCATCAGCGGCATCCAATCCAAGTGAGTCGACCGATTAGGGTTTGACAGCTCGCCATACCCTGAGTTGACTCGAGAGCATTGTACGAATGAAGGATTATATCCACGCGGTAACTGTCGGCGGAAAGGTTCCAAGAGTGGGTTACTTAACCCCAAATACCTTCCGGGTTCACGCGGTGTTGCTTGGCACCCAACGTGAGCGGAGGCCCGGTCGAATTCGATGTGCGACATCAAATCGATTGATTAATTGATTAATAAAAGGTTATTAATTAATTAATAAAGCCAGTGAGGAGTCACTGGGCTTACTGGGCCATTAACTGGACTGGTACTTTGGCCTAGAGGGTCACACGCAAATGATTCTCAAGGCGATGGATAAATAAGTGAGTTTTATACAAACCGGGGGTTTTTGTGAAAAACTGCGCGGTTAGTATAAAACATAGCGAACGGGCTGAGCAGGCCAAGCAGCTGCTAACCCTAGCCGCCCCTCCTCAGTTTCTGTCTTCCTCTGGAGTCCAGGCAGATCCAGATCTGCTCCGCCGCTTCTCCGAATCCCGTTCGACGGGAAATCGTCCGCACACTGCGGCGATCATTGCGGCGACCAGCGGAGGCTTCGCGGGCTGCGAAGAACGACGAACTCGAGGATATCCGTCGCGGGGAGGATCGCGTGGACTTCGCTAGAGGCCGGGCGCTTGCGCGGCTTGCGGTGTCGCACCGACGGAACCGAACGGCTGCGGATTCGAATCCGCAAACGGTGAGAAAAGATAATCCGATTATCTCGAATTTTAGTCTCCGAAACGGGAACGGATCGCTGTAAATATTTTTATTTTTCCGCTGCGTGAGCGATCCAGAGAAACCGAGAAAACCCAACAAAGACTGCCTCGGAGAGCCTCCTCGCCCAACCAGCTGTAGTCGGCGCCATAGTACTCCCCCCAATTTCTCGAGAGGATAAGGCCTTGCACCAACTCCTGCACCGTCGCCTTTTCGAACAAAGAGCTGACACCTACCCCCTAATGTGGGCAGCGACACTCCTCACTGGAACAATCCGAAGGGGGGGTGGGGGAGGGGGGAGGGGGTGAGAAGAAAGGGATGTCCAATCGACGACACTTGCAGACCTCAGAAAGCAGATCTCCTGACATTGGAGACCTTATGCCTATTGTCACCTCGACTCTCGGGGAATCAGTGCTCAGGGATGAGGGATTTGGCAAGGTACCAAGGCGGTGGTTCCTACGGCGGACCACAAAGGGTCGTGTTTGAACAAACCTGAAGAACGAACCGGTCCTGGTGAAGTTACCGCTAGGGACAAGATCACTTGTTTCCCTTTGTTTCTCCTCCTTGCTTCAAGCACGTCCAAGTTAAGCTTGGGGGTCATTAGCTTTGTTTTTACCAATGAAGATGACAATCGACTACCAAGAGGTGCCACTTGACGGCTCAACATGCCTGAGGAAGGTTGGGCCACGGTGTTTGGTTCTCGAGGTTTCTCCGGATCTCCCGCGTAGCGGAAATAAAAATAAAACGGAGATCCGTTCCCGTTTCGAAAAATCTAAAAACTCGATAATCGGATTATCGAATCTTACCATGTGCGGATTCGAATCCGCAACCGTTCGGTTCCGTCGGTGCGACACCGCAAGCCGCGCAAGCACCCGACCTCTAGCGGAGTCCACGCGATCCTCCTCACGGTGGATATCCTCACGTTCCTCGTTCTTCGCAGCCCACGAAGTCTCCGCCGTTGGCCGCAACGATCGCCGCAACGCGCGGACGATTTCCCATCGAATGGGATTCGGAGAAGCGGCGGAGCAAATCCGGAGATCCTGTTTCTTCTGGGGCACTAGAGAGAGAGAGAGAAAGAGAGGAGGGGGTGGCTAGGGTTAGCAACAGCTTAGCCTGCTCAGCCCGTTCGCTACATTTTATACTCACCGCGTAGTTTTTCATAAAAACCCCCGGTTTATATAAAACCCACTTATTTATCCATCGCCTTGAGAAGCTTTTGCGTGTGACCCTCTAGGCCCAATAACCAGTCCGGTTAATAGCCCAATAAGCCCAGTGACTCCTCACTGGCTTTATTAATCAATTAATAACTCTTTATTAATTAATTAATCAATCGAATTGATGTTGCACATCGAATTCGATCGGGCCTCCGATCACGTTAAGTGCCAAGCAACACCGCGTGAACCCGGAAAGTATCGGGGTTAAGTAACCCACTCTTGGAACCTTTCTGCCGACAGTTACCGCGTTGATATAATCCTTCATTCTACAATGCTCTCGAGTCAACTCAGGATATGGCGTGTTGTCAAACCCTAACCGGTCGACTCACTTGGATTGGATGCCGCTGATGAATATCGGAAAACTCCTTTCTCGATATTATCGTCCGCCCTGGCCAGGGACTTTCGCGCATCCTTCCTAGAGCATTCTCTTTCATCGTACCGAGAGCGAATGATTCCTTATTGACACTCAATTCCCTTCGACAGTATTCCGATGTACTCGATCCTTCGCTGTTTAGAATCACGTAGTTAGAGATTCATAAACCAAGGTCAAAGCACAGAAGTCCACCGACAAGGTGTCCTTGATGTCTCAGGTCCGAGGACCATCCACGCAACTGCGACAATAAAATCTAGCTGGTTGACAGTGAGGTACAATACCATCCAGCGATTCAGTCGGATCAGTTCAGTGAACTCATTCTCTAATGAGCACCTACAGATTCGCCTTAGTGTCTCCACACAAGTGACTTATGAGATCAGTCACCCTCATCGTATGAGCAGCAGTAATATGTACTAGTCTAACCGAAAATCCGATGTCCTTCTCAGATATCCTCCGACTATGAACAATTAAGAATATGTGTGTTTAAGTGATCAGTCTCACTAATATGATCTCATCATAATATGATCACTATCGCACATATTCAAGGATTTCATTATGAGACGATAATTAATACGATTTACACACAATAAATATTATGTCATTATATTAATAAATGAACGAGATTACAAAGTCATATTGGCTTGTAGGCCACCTAAGACTAACAATCTCCCACTTGGACTAAAGTCAATCACCTTTATACAGTAAGTCTATAGACTCTAGGTGACACTTAAACACAATTTGAGCCAATGGCTTTGTCAGTGGATCTGCTATATTGTCGACTGATAGAACTCTTTCTACCACTACATCTCCTCTGGATATGATCTCTCTAATAAGATGAAAGCGCCTCAGAATATGATTCGATTTCTGATGAGACCGCCGCTCTTTCGCTTGCGCAATCGTTTCATTGTTGTCGTATAACAGCGGAACAGGTTCAGAGATGCTGGGAACTACGCCGAGGTCGGTGATGAATTTCTTCAACCACACTGCTTCTTTGGCGGCTTCAGCTGCAGCGATGTATTCAGCTTCAGTCGTCGAATCTGCAGTGATTGCTTACTTGGAACTCTTCCAGCACACTGCGCCTCCGTTCAAAGTAAACACGAATCCAGATGTAGACTTGCTATCATCTGGATCTGACTGGAAACTCGAGTAAGTAAAGCCTCGCAGTTTCAAGTCACCTCCTCCATAGACAAGAAACATATCCTTAGTTCTTTTCAAGTACTTAAGGATACATTTCACTGCTTTCCAGTACTCTTCGCCTGGATCAGTCTGAAATCTGCTCGTAACACTTAGAGCAAATGCAATATCAAGCCGTGTACATAGCATAGCATACATGATAGATCCCATGACAGAGATATAGGGTACTCTATCCATGAATGCCCTCTCATCAGGAGTCTTAGGAGACTGCTCCTTTGATAGACTAATTCTATGTCTCATCGGTATGAGACATCTCTTGAAATTTTCTATGCCAAACTTTTTGACTATGGTATTGTTAGAATTGGGTGGCCTCAAAGCCAATCATTGTACATTCTAGTTCAAATAATTAATAAAGGCAATTATTTCTTCATTTATAGTTATCGCAAAGTAACTATCGTAATGAAGGTCCATAGACAAATGTATGGGATATTGAATCATGATGAGATCATGATAGTGAGATCAATATCCTCAGTCAATTGTCTTAAACAGTTCTCGATCATAGGATATTTGAGATGGACATTAAATATCCGATAAGATCGACACAAGTTATGTCTGCTCATGTGATGAGGGTGAATGATCTCACATTCACTCGTGTGGTGACACTAAGACAAACAAGTGGGTGCTCATTAGAGAATGAGTTCACTGAACAGACCCAAATAAGAATTCCTGGATGGTAATTATACCTATTAGTCAACCAGGGAATTCAATCGTTGCAGTAGCACAGTTGGTCCTTTGACCTGAGTCAACAATGATACCTTGTTTGTGGACCATTGTATCTTGATTCTCTTACTAGTGAACTTTAACCATTAAGTCCACAATAGTCGGTCTTTCAGATACAGTGGAAAGCTTGCGAAGGTAATTGAGTGAACAACAAGGGATCACTCACTCTTGGTATAAGACTGGAGAGAGAATGCCCTATGGATATGTACACAGAAATCCCTGGCCAGGGTCAAATGAAAGAAATGTCTTTCTAAATATTAACTGAGTACTGGAATCCATCTGGATAATGCGAAAGAGGGTTTGACTATAAAACCATACCCTTGCGTTATTGGGACATTGCATGAGTGAAGGATTTTATCTGTGCGGTATAGGCAGACGGAAATGTTCAATTAAAGGGAACAGTATCCCTTATATCTTCTGGGATCATGAGGTAGTGTTTGGTGCTGTTCATGATCAGAAGGCCAAGTGATTTGATCATCAGATGATAATTCACTTGTTTATTAAATTAATCATTTAACATATGATGTTTAAATGTTAATTAATAAATATTAAACTCAAGAAACAGTTCTAAGTTTAATGGGCCTGCAACCGGACTGATATATGGGCCTAGAGGGTCACACACATAAGAGTTCTCGTCAGACGGTGAGAGACGTTAAATTTCATGCTTATCTGGGTTTTTATGAAAAGCCGCACGATAAACATGAAGATTAATGGAGAATTATCCAAGGCCAAACTCTTGGATAATCATGAGGATTAATCCTTGTGCTTATCCTTATTTCTATATAAGGAGGGTCAAGGGGAAGGGGTAAAAAGTTGGTTGGACGAATTTTACACCCCAGATTCTCTGTCTCCTCTCTCTCCCTCCTTCTCTCTCTCTTGGAGTAGATCTGTCTCTTTCCGCGCATGGTGGATTTGAGATCTGATCGGAGCACTCAAGTCGAGGAGGAAATCGCGTCTGCTGCGGGAACTCGTGTGGATACCTCTAGAGATCGTGCGCGTGCGCGATTACCGAGTCGGCATCATCCACGGGAGATTCGAAACCCCGCAAAGGTGAAGAACCGTTCTTCCCGCGTTATTTTAATGTCCGTTTTACGATCCCAGCAACCGATACAATGGAATCGATTTTATTTTCCGCTGCGTTCTCGGCGATTCCTAACAGGTATCTATGTACAAGGATTGGGTCATTCCAAGCATCCTCTTTGATCTATCTCTATAGATCCGTATTCCCAATACGTAGGATGCTTCTCCCAAATCCTTCATGGATAAGTTTTTCGATAGCCAGATCTTTACCGATGACATCATAGCTACATCATTCACAATAAGTAGTATGTCGTCTACGTAAAGAACTAAGAAGGTGACTGCGCTCCTACTGGTCTTCTTGTACACACAAGGCTCATCTTCATTCTTATGAAGTCATAAGACTTGACAGCCTCGTCAAATCTTATGTTCCAGTTCCGGGAAGCTTGCTTCATTCCATAAATGGACTTCTGAAGCTTGCACACTTTATCTGGAAATTCTTTAGATGTGAAATCTTCTGGTTGTATCATATACACCTCTTCTTCAAGGTTACTGTTGAGGAAGACAGTCTTCACATCCATCTGCCAGATTTCGTAATCAAAATGTGCAGCAATGGCGAGTAGAACTCTGATCGACTTTATCATGACAACTGGTAAGAAAGTCTCGTCATATTCAATTCCTTGTCTTTGACGATATCCTTTTGCCACCAACCTTGTCTTATAAGTATCGATCCGTCCATCACCACCGATCTTTCTCTTAAAGATCCACTTGCATCCGATGGGTATAATACTCTCGAGCAAGTCCTCCAAGTTCCAAACTTGGTTGGTGTATATGGACTGAATTTCTGAGTTCATGGCTTCTCGCCATTTCTCGGCTTCTGAGCTTTCTATGGTCTCCTGATAAGTTTTAAGATCCTTATCTTCATTATATTATACCTTAGACTCACCTTCAGCGATATGTCCTACATATCGTTCGGGTAGTTTAGGTAATCTACCAGATCTACGAGACTCATCTGTGTGTACCTGAACAGATTTAGGAACTGATATCTCATCTAATGATAATGCAGCTGTTTGGGGATCTGGGACCTCTTCCAGTACTATGTTACTCCCACTGTCCTCCTGAAAAAGATATTACCTACCGTAGCATGACAGAAGCCTTAGGACCCTACGAGGTCCCATCTCCCTTTTTCAGGCCCTTTGCTCCACGTGGCAACGATAATGGCCAAGTGGCCACATTACCCCAGCCATCGAAGGCTATAAAAACCTCCAAACATAAGAGGTAAGGGGGGCTCTTCCTTCAACCGTTACACAGCAGTTAGAAGGCCACTGACTTGATTGTCAGAGGAGGAGTCCCTTGATTACACTGGGGGCACCTCCTCTTATGTTTCCTTTACTTGTGCAAGAATTTACCTCCCATATCAACATGAGCCTGGTCTCTTAAGAGCCCCTCCTCTCTATATCTCAGACTTGGGCGCGATGCTGCTGAGCTCTAATCCACTACACTAGTATATGACGAAGTAATAGGTTGACAATGGGTGGGGAGACGAGTCTCCACGAGGCATTGCCAACCCACTCCCACAACCTAAGGGAGTCTTTGGTTAGTACATTAGGTCGCTACATCAATATTACTTTTGTAGTTAACAAATAATCGATGTTTGTTTATGCTTTATCAATTTTGATATTCATACTTTAATAAAGCATAATAAATCTAATACAAGTTTAACCTATATTAAAAACACAATAGTTTTTGAGATGCCAAGACCTCTCATCTTCTTGTCTCACCTCTTAACTCTTTCCTTTCCCTTCAGCCGCCTCCTGTGTTCCTCTAGTATCATTTCAATACTAACATGGTAGATCTCAAAAATATCAGTAACAAAAATAATACTCTAACCAAACATAACATAAAGCATGACAACCACAGCTACACACGGCACCGAACCATGTACGTCAATGGGCGATGAAGCTAATGTTCATCACCTTTGGTTGCACGAGAAGATATAACTACAAAGTGACATGGGAAAACAGAGTTAGGAAGAGCAAACGGCAACCGAACATAAACTAGCCAACAAAACGTGAAAAAGGAAAAAAAAAAAGGCTACATGCTTCAGGTATCGCTTCCACAGCAAAACAGGTGTTCCTCATCCAAAAGGAGGAAAAAAGGAAATCTTTCAAAAGCACTCTGTAAGGTAGGAAATACATGAAAATAGCAAGCTGCAGAAGCAGAATCAGCAACGAAAGAAGGCCGGTTTTCAGAGGATCTTTAAAGAAGGACCAGGAAAGCCGGTTCATGAAGAGGGAACCACCACTTCAACAAATGATCACGACCACACGAAATTTGAAGCAAGCAAGTATCAGACACAATAAACTAGTTTCATAAAGCATCTCCCCGTTTAAGTTCTCTTTCTCGTTCTGTGGACCTGATTTTGCATGCCGTGCATTGGTTGGGTGGATCCCCACTAGAAACAACTAACTCTCATGGGGTTCTGGCTATTTGTCTCTTTCCACCATCCAGAACTCACCAAGGGGGGACGCATTTAACTTAGATGGACACCTCTCCAACCCTCTCATCCTAGTGTCAATAATAATAATAATAATAAAAATAATAGTTACCAAAATATTTAGAATATTCAAAATGCATCCTCTAGGTTGGTTCTCGTTCTTTGGTTTTAATTTTCACTGTTCCATCAACGAAACCAACCGTTAAGCATTCAATCAAGTGTTTCGTTCGTTGAGAATCAAAACTAAAATCTCAGAGGATCGACTCGATCCTAATATTTTTTTTTATAAAAATATTTTTTTACAATGAAAAAATTTAAAAACACATGTTTGGTGGACCTTTTCAAAATATATTTTGGTGGATGTAATAAGAAAAAAAACAGACAGAGCGCTTTATTTTTTTCTTGTAGTGCACACGTAGAAGCCCCCGTTCGCAACCATTCACCTCCCACCCCGTTCATCTACGCAGCTGTTCTACTTCATTGGCCACTCCCAAGGACATCCTCTCTGTCACAATCTTCGTCGACAACCGCCAGATCATGCCTCTCCGTTGTTGTCTCTGAGATCCTTCTACCCTGTCTCTGCCTAGGCGTCGGCTGGGATCCCCTCTATTCGCCCCACCCTTACCGCCGCTTGGATCTCTACTTACGACATCTTCGATGGATTTTTCATTTTTTTAATTATTTTTTAAACATTTTTAACATTTATTTTTTGACACGTATCTCATCAGATGGCTCCATTTGCTTTTCAAGATAGGATGGTGAAAATTAAAGTCACAAGAGTAAGATCAATCTTAAGATATCTATTTTAATATTTAAAAATTTATGATAATTTTTATTTTTCTTTTAATATGGGGAGGATAAGTTGGATGCGCCCGGGGCACGTACTATAATATATGTATGTGTGTGTGTTTGTTCTTTGGCCATAAACCATCTTCTGCAGAGTAGGGAAGGTCACTGTGAATAATGGCCTTCGAGAAAATTTCATCTGAAAGACCAAGAATTGTACTCAGTTTTCGTTGGATTTTGCTTTTGGATTTCTCATAGTTCTGATTCTAACTTTTTTTTTTTTTTTTTTTTGGGAGGGGGGGGGTGTTATTAATTGCAAGCATGTTTATATTTTTTTTCTTGGAACAATTTTTGCTTGTTCAAAGAACAACAAAGTTCTTTCTCTAGCGGTCACATCGATTACATTAAGCTAATGCTTCATCAGCACACACAAGAATTAATGTGATTGACATGAATTGCACGTGCCTATTGCCTAAGCCCAACCAGTTGCATCATCATAAATAGCACCAACATAGAGCCTTACCTCCCAATATGAGGCTGATTTTAGATTGCAGGCACAAAGTCCTAAAGGAACAGTCTAGTCCATTAATATAGTTCATGCGGCGCCAAGGCAGATTTAGATTTACATCTGCTAGGTGCTAAACACGGGCCCAAAAGTCACGCTAGGCGCACGCCAAGGCGGCCCAGGCGCCCATATCAGGCCTATTGATCTGATCGAGTCTAGGGCCCATTTTGAGCTCTCTCTCTCTCTCTCTCTCTCTTATATTGTATATTTCATCTAATTAGCATTGTTTTATTATGAAATTTTATCTTTTTGTTGATGATAATATATTTTTATTGTGCTTTACATTATTGCATCATATATATTGTTGTGCGTATTAAGTCGCAGATTTTGGAGGAATAAGTTGACAATCATCCAAGTTAGTCTTTTTTATTATAAAATTTTATTTTTATAATTATTTTTAGTCACGTATAAAACTTTGATACTTCAATCTAATAAACTACTTATTAACTTTTATATCAATGTCATATTATTGTTATTTTATTATATTTTTTATGTTAATGTCATATTAGTGAATAATAAATATATTATTATCAACTAGGTGTCCAAGCGATACTTAGGTGAGCGTCGAAGTACTAAGGCACTTAAGAACCTCAAGCATGCCTTAGGTCACCTTACCGACTTGACAAGTATGATATGGTTTCCTCAACTTGCAAAGCTAGCTCCTAATTCAAACCAAACCTTTGTTTTATCCAAAGAAGGAATAATCGGGGATCAAGCACAAATCAGCCTAGTCCAAGATCGATTGGATCACCGATCCGATCCAATCTAAATGGATCTTGTCCAGTTCCTCCTTTATTTGTTTAACTTTTGAAACGTCGACAAAAAATCAAATAAATTAGGAAGAGTTGAATAATAAAAAATGATCACCAAATTATACAACTTGAAAAATAATCTCAATCATTTTCAAATAATGAATAATTCACATCAGGGAAATTAAAAATTTAAAACTATGCGCCAAATCATATTAAAAAGAAATAAGAAAAAGAAGGATCACCAAAACTTGATATTACTATACTATTTTATAAACCATATCTTGAGGTAAGATTCATTGCGAAGTGTGAATTGTCAGAATATTTACATATTGTCGCTTGTATCTAGAAGTAGAATAGATATGCTCTTAGATATAACTGAAAATAAGAATACTCCAACCATTCACATTTGTAACAGATCTTATCCTAGATATCGTCCATAAAGTAGGATATCAAGTTCTAGTTATCCTTCTTTTTCCTATTTCTTCTTCATATGATTTACGTAAAAAATGCATAATTTAAAAAGTTTGAACTTAAAATTTTTGTGATAAGTTGAAAGGAACAAAAAAATAAATCCCAACACTCAAAATTTCTATTCATCTGTCGCACTTTGATATTTATCCTTCCTCGAATAATAGAAGTATCGCAAACGATACAAATTTGTACATGATCAAACACTCAACATTGATGCATTATTTGCATCCAATGTTATCATCATTCAACACAAATTATTCATCAATTATGTATTATCTATCTACTAATTCATATTAAAATTTATCTATAAATTAAAAAGAGATTATACATTTATATATAGTGTGTAAGGATCTTTCCGACTCAAACTCAACTACCCAACTCTATAATTGACTCAAGTTCCTCTTATGAGATAATTATTGCAAAACTTCACAATAAAATCCCTATAAAATAGAAACTTGCACCTAAAATTAAAATAAAAATAAAAATATGTTAAACAGGCTCCAAACAGGCTAAATAAAATATCTATGGACTCCCTTAAAAGTACTCTACATCTCATACATACTTTGAGAAGCTTCTGAGCGCAACAAAATTGGCAGTGATCTTGGATTCCCATCATTCTCCTTCAGTTCAAGAAAATTTGTCCTCGAATTTTTAAGTGCGGCAATATCCACGAGAAAATGATGAGAATAGCAAAACAAAGATGTAGAATTGATGTCGCTGAGATCACCATGTAGAAGAAAACTCCAACTTAAGGTGGAAAATGCACCTCAATATGTCTCCATATGTGGTCAAAATCATGTTGACTGATAAAGTCTTGAACAATCTTTGGTTGATCGACCACATCTATGGTTGTGTCTTTCTGGTTCAGCTCATCCTGCTCAACCATGAATGCGAAACTAGCCTCAAAGTAGAAGTCTGAAATCACATCTAACTGTAGTTCAGTAACGAAGATGTCATTAGAAAACATCTTGGACTCAACCTCTTCAAAATACTTATATGTGAGTGTTGTATCGACTTCATAATGTATCTCTTTCATTTGACTTTCATACTCTTTAATTAACGTTGAGTCAGCCTTATAAATTACTTCTTCCATGTCTCTGGGAAAGTTGACTGGTCATTAATCGGATTAAGATTGGAACTGGTGAAACAAAATTGTCCTTCAAGTGTGCTAGCTGGAGAATCTAACTGGGTTGCTCTAAGTCAAAAGTGGCATGGCACTTGTCAATCCACTCTCAGCCAACAGTGATGGTAAGAGGAGGTGTTAAAGAGACAAAGGAGGAAGAAGGGAGGAGGGGAGAGAGAGCGCGTTGGACCGGCCGCTTGGGCGTCACGCCCGACGCCGTCGTAGGGGGCAAAGGAGGAAGAGGGGGGTTAGAGAGACTATCGGTGTCGCACAACAATAGAGAGGCCTCCGACATCACACTAACAGCTTGGGCATCACACCCCTCCCCATCGTAGGGCATATTCGACCCCGTCGTAGAGTCGTCTTCTCCATTGCAGAGCTAAAAAAAATAATAAATAATTAAAATTCACACTAAAATTAATCCATCAATTAAAATAAGACTATACATCTACATATATAGTGTTTAGGGATCTTTCTGACTCAAACTTAACTATCCAACTCTAAGATGAACTCAAATTCCTATAATTAGATAATTATTGTGAAAATTTGCACTAAAAATTTCTAAACAATAGAAAATCATATCTGAAATTCAAAAAAAATAAAAACATGCCAAACGGATTCCAAATAAGTTAAATAAAATATCTATAAACTCCTTTAAAAATACTCCACGCTTCAAATGTGCTTTGGCAAGCTTCTAAGTGCGACAAAATTGGCGATGGTCTTGGATTCCCATCAGATACTTCCAAGCACAAATTTAAAAGTGTGACGAAGGAATGTAAAAGTTACAAGGGTACAACAATTTACTATAATTATAATGATTGCCGTGGAGTATCATTGATAGTGATGGACAGCCATTTGATCGCCGTGGGGAGCCACGCCTTCTTTGGACTTTGTAGCCAATCCTATCGCTATAAAGACTCATCCAATCGCCATAGAGTAGTTCCGATCTAATTGCCATGGATCGCTATAGAGCCGATCCAATCTTATTGCCATGGATCACCATCCGATCATTGTGGAGAGCTCCAAATGGCATGTATTTAGAGAGAGAAAGAGAGATAAGACATCTTAGAGAGAGAGGGAGAGGGAGGGAGAGAGCTTAGAGAGAGAGAGAGAGAGAGAGAGAGAGAGAGAGAGAGAGGGGAGAACTTGGATAGGATGGAGTGGCCTTAAGGGGGTTATATAGACACCCCAAGAACCAAACTAGCCATTGAGAACATTCCTAATGGCTAGCTAGTGGATAGTTTCAAACTAATTGTTGGCAGTGATTTATTTGAAACTAGCCATTGGGGAAAGGATCGGTCCGATCAAGACCTGATCCAGCTGATCCTGGCCAGGGATCGGCCAATCCGGCTGATCCTGTCCTAGCTGATCCTTGGCCAGGCTTTATGAATCAAGGCACGTGATAGGATTGGTTCAAGCCAAAATCAATTGGATCAGCCAATCCAATCCGTGTTGATCCTGCCCTCCATAATTTTGTCCTTTAGAAATGAACCTTCTTATTTGCATATTCCGTAACTAGTACCATCACACAAATGGTGTTGTCTCTGTGTTCATCCAGGGTCTACCATTGGCTTAAAAGGAGAAGGGATTTCCTTATCACTAAATCAAAAGGCACTTATTCTACATTTGTCTTGATATGAACACATTATACAAGTATCATTGCGAAAATAAACAAAATATGTCATATTAAACTAACCATGAAAGGAAGTTGTTCATAAAGTCATAGGCTCAAGAAGTTAGATTGTTTTCCTGTCCCCCAAATTTCCGATATGAAAGTAGGGCAGCAAATTATCTACTTTTGAGAGTAATGATGATAAAGTGACTTTCCATAATCAACTACTCTTAATGTGATTCTACACATTTTCTAAAAATATAACTGATGATACAACTTTTATCATCTGGACGAACCCAGGGAAATAAAGAATTTAATTGTGTCACATACTTTGACAATCTCGTATCAGATTTACTAGCACATGCCCAAGAACTTTACTGTAAAAGTGTGAAAAATAAGAAGGTGCATATCAGACATCAAGGATGATAACACATGCAGTAATTAGAAACATATAAACTGTATGCATGAGGAAGTCAGCCATTAAGAAAACAGTTGAGACGGCAAAATACGAAAAAACACGAGCAGCTAAACCATTAGAATTGTACCATTCTTCTTGCACAACGTGGCGAAAACATATCCACTCACATATGCAACAACCTGTGACAGAGATACCCTTTTTGTGCTAGCCATTTTTCATTTAAAAAGGAATGAGTCCAAAAATGAAAAAGGAAACTGGCTATTGTTCATCTAAAAACAAAATGCTGCCTGAGAAAGGAGTGAATCATAAAAGGAAAAAAGGAAAAAAGGAAAAAGGAACATGGCGATCAGAAGATTTCTTCCTTCCACCCACAAAGGAGTAAAGTTTCAATGAACTCCAAGGATGTTTAAAAAGAAAAGTCATGATATGGATTCTCCAGAAGAAACTGCAGGAGACAAGACTTTCTACCATGACGGTTGGAACTACAACAGCATGTCTTCATGGTTTATCTGGCACTCCTTAGTTGCTGTCTTTTTCCGACCCAGTTGTGGCAGTGCTAACAGATGATCCTTTTGTGGCAGGTGGTTCAGCACAAGCCCTTAAAACGGCCTCATTCTGGAGAATATTTAGAGCTTTCAGACATTTCATGACACTTAAGCAGAATAAAAATGAGTGTGAATTATATAACCGTTCAACTCTGCTAAAGAATGGAAACAAGTGAGACAACATTTTTTCTATTGACAAAAGGAGTTGGATACAAGCATGTGGCAGATGAAGAATATCACATATGTTGGTACACTTCCTATATAAAAGGGAAACTGATATTAATGCACACTGAAATATCATAGGCGCATGTCTATAGCATAACAATTTCCTACAAGATTTTGCCGAGAATTAAATAGACCCAAAGTTTCTGGACACTAAAACATTAATGCTTAACAAAAAAAACATTGTTCACCAAGTGACTATAATGACAACGAAGGTCATACCTTAAACCAATAAGATGTTGCACCTGCATATCAAAACTGCCGTGGGAAAAGCTGTAAAAACTCATACCAGTTAAGTGGCAAAGCTGTTTTACATTCAGTATTTTATTATCCTTAACCCTTTCTTAAGGATAGTTGGACCCCTTATCCTTGAACTAACTCAAACTATAGCCACAACCATGAAATACTAATTCCATCAATTTTTCAATGACCTTAGAAATCCCAAAATAGAGCCTAAGGAATTGATAGGCATATGATGGGCCACCAATCAGATTCCATCGTCCATACGGTCTCCTGTCCAGTTGCCGGTTCGGACTCAGCAGGCAAAGGACTCCCTTAGTTTGATGGTAAAAAGAATCTGGACATCATTTGCTTAGCACTGGACTCTAGCAGCAGAAGATGAACTAAGAGAAAATAATAGAAGTATACAAAAAGAAAAGCATGAGGACTTCTTGAAAATTAGGAATCAAATCTTTAATATCTTTTTTCTTGGACATGGTTGGTGCCACTTTTCAGTAACAAACAGAAGGATAGCAACACTGGAGGACCATGAAACATAAAACACCTTCAAATCCCGTAAAGGCATATCTCGTCCCCTAACAAAAGACTGTCTACTGGTGAGAACATTAATACAAAGTATACTGTGATGTAACAGTGGCACCAGATCCAAGGACTCTTATGCCAATCAACCGCACGTCAGGAAACCCAACACAATGGAGTTCCCTGCATCTTTGTCATGAATCACCTCTATGCACTCCTTGATGGTTTCCCATCTCCTCTCCAGATGTTGATCAGGCTAATAGACCAGCTAGAATGTTCTATTGCCATTCATTCTCTAAAGCCATAGAATAGAATGCAAAATGATCCATCCGTCATGAGAACTTCCTATATGCCAGCACGTACCAGTGCCTAACCCACGTAGTCAATAAGTGCACCATCAAGGGATGTTGAAGCCATGAAAGGTAAGCCCATTAGCACAAGGCCTTCTGCACCTCTTAAGCTGGTGTGCACCTTAAAACTCAAAATATACTTCTGAATGGTCTTTTCCACCCTATTATACGGACAAACTCTAGCTTAATGTCAAGAACAAAGGTGGTTAATCTGCCGCAACTTAGTAGCTCAGCTTAGCCAACCATTATATAAGTGCCACACAGCCTGTGAGAAGGATCCCTGCATCTGACATGAGCAATAAACAGGTATGCGGATCTTACTGGAAGGATGCATAGATGTCATACCTCTCAATTCATGTTTCTAATTCCAATTGGGACTGTACTCGACCATGTAACTTTAAAAAAGAAAGAAAAAGATAATGCAATCCTCAAGGAGCGATCAGGGATCCCCTGTTCATTCCAATAGAGATCCAAGTTCCAGCTGAACATCCATAAGTTTGACCAAGCGAGACTTGTAATTACCACTGATGGCATGTTGTGGTTGGGATCATGGTTTGATTTGTGGAGTGACCAATCTTTTTTTTTTTCCCGAGTTTAGGGACCTGTTCGAAATTTATGTCATCCAGAGTCATGTCTTCAATTGTCAGTTTGTTTATGTATGTGATTAAACTGGTGCAGATGCCATGTTTAAATTATTAGAACCTCATCTGAGGCAGGACAGTTACAAGGTTGCAGAAAAAAGACAGTTCGGTTCCGAAAAACTCTTGAGAGATCTTCTGGCACAAAACACATCTTCTCCCTCCGTTTGTTCAGATATTAGCATTTCTCTGCTGGCACAAAGCCCATCTCCTCCCTTCCTTTCTTCAGATGTTAGCATTCCTCTCCCTATTTCATTGTGGCGCACTTGGACTCATCATAAGCCATCATTGTGCATGGAAATCATCCGGCGGCATGTGGTCCCAAAGCAAGGAAGTGAAAATGGTGCAAGCATGATGAGAGACAAACAAGGATAGTGCTCTCTGTTCTGCTTTTGGATCTGATCGCTGACGTTTCAGGTAATCATCTGAACCACCGGACTGGACATGAGGCCCATCCTTCCATCATTGATCCATCACATCCCCTAACTGCCAGCTATGCATGCCCAATTTCCTTTTGTCTGCCCAACCTACCTTGTTTGTGCTGTTGTCCCATATTTACACTTGTTAAATTGTTTATTGTCTCCTAGTACGATAGGAATATGTTCCATGCCTTCCACCTGTCTTCTAAGTTTGTTCAAAATTCCCATCAAGAAAAAAGTATCAATAGTATTTGCAGTATATGATTTCCACATACTAGTCCTGGGCACACCAGGTATCAATGTACCTTATCCTCATGGCTGACTGTTATACCTGATTTCCTGAAGAAGGAAATATAGTCTGGCATTAGATCTGTTCTGAGTAGATCAACCGGCAAATATTTTTTCTTCATGTAATCACCAATGATCTTCTGCATTCTTGCTTGTGCCTGTTATTGTTAGTTGCTGCTATGTGTGATTGACTACATGATGTGCATACATATCACTAGTTCCAAATTGTCCCACATCAGATCTCAAAAAAAGTAGCATGGGATCTCATACTGCACCATGGTCTGTTATATAATCATTTAGTCCCATACTGGGAAAACAAAAGGCAAAGCAGGGGAAAAAATCTATAAAAGAAGGTACCCATTCCCCTTACCATTTAGTTGGTGTAACCATGGTTCAGTCGAGCATGCCCAGGCGGAAGCCCGGTGTTGCACCCAAGCACCAATGGTTCAAACCATCAAATCAAACTGAACTAAACCAAATTTATTCAGTTTGGTTTTGTTCAATTTTTAAGAGGCATTTTGTTGGCTTTGTTGAGAAATTTTTTCCGTAAATGAAACCAAACTGATCCATGAGCACCATTACACAAGCACTATCATTGATAGAAACTTCCCAAGAATGATGACATGGCAAGAACTTGATGATGGAACTATTTATAGTCAAATAAAATCTTTAAGCTCCAGATGAGCTCTCCACCTACAGATCTCCAAAGCCTGCTTGCATTCACATGGTACTTGATATTACACCAAGCTCAGGTGAAGCAACATGAAAAAGACTAAATCCACCATCATTTGTTGGTAGACTAAAGGAGATGATCCACTATAACGCTGTCCAGGCTGTTTAAAATTTAAGCCCTTCACCTAAACAACTTGATAGTCTTCCAAGCAGCTCCTAGATGTAATCCTTTTCTCTGCAATTGATCAAGTTGCACCATCCATTTGACACATGCTCAGCAGGCCCTTGGTTATTTCCGCATTAGAAGCACCCTGGGTTATGGTACCGCTACTGTTAAGGGCCATGACTCTGACATACACTAGATAAGCATAGCTGTCAGTCATAGTGTTGTTTGATCACCGTGATACCACCAACAGCACCATCAAGGAACACAAGCCATAGGCACGTCCATCCCTACGAGATTATCCACAAAAGAGCCACCAATCCATTCATACAGACTAGCCAGCCAAACCAAAACTAGGGCAAAAAGGAAAGACTCATGGTGATCTCTAAATAACATAGCAGCATTAGCAGGCCAAACAAGAAACACCTTAAAGCTCCACAAGTGCAGATGCCATGTAACTCCACTAGGAAGGACCATCCACAACCACATTCACAAACACCTCAATACCCAATAGAATTTTCCTACCTTCTGATGACAAGTGATCAAACATGTGCATAAATATCCAAAGCAATAACAACAGTGGCACTTCTTCAGGCTCTTTCTTAAACCATAAACATATATATTGAGAACGGCTCGGCTGTCCTCATCTCTAATCCCTATCTTTCTAAATGAGATAGTTCCTATCAATTCAGATCCCATTTTACCTAAAACCATTCATTCAATCCCTTGTAGTAGAAAACCCTTTGACAACTCTACCATGGTCACTGTGAACAATTCCCGCAAACCTTGAACAAAATGCCGCCCTCCCAACTTTAGCAGATATGGTCAGGACTTCCGGTGAAATAACTAGCACGGAACCCCCCCAAAAGAACTCCTTGACTTGATCCATGTGTACCCAACACAGTGGAATATCCTAAATGGCACAGCAAAATTTAACAATGCAAGACCAGCTAGACCCCTCGATTAACTGACACAACAGTACACGGCACTTCAAACAAGCAAGTTAAGCAAAAAGCCCGGACCACCGTTCTGAATGGAAAACAGGTCGTGTAATGTTCAAATAACAGGAAACTATCGACCCACAACGCCGAGCACCAGTCGCAGCATTCGGCGGAGACATATGTCGAACAGTCGATGGGCAATGACGAGATGCACCGGATGGAGGCGGCCAGCCATACGAAAGATAGTAGACGAATACACAATGGCTTACATGATGGGTAGGATGTTGAAGGCGGGGAGGGTGGGGTCTTTACCTGCCAGACACGGCGGAGGCGCTTCTTGGCGTTGGCCTTGCGGGTGGTGGTGAGCTTTATGCGCTTCCACAGCAGCCCTGGCGAGTCGTTCCTCCTCACGATCTCCAGGACCCGCGTCCCCCAGAACGCCCCCGCCATCCCTCCCCACTCTTCCGGGTATTCCCTACTACTCTCTCTCTCTCTCTCTCGCTCGCTCGCTCGCTCGTAGTGCTGAAGTGTTCCCTACCTTTTAACTTTCTCTCTCCTGACCAGTGGGAAGTCGAGATAGGGAAGAGCATTTAGGTTGCTAAAACTATACAAACCATAAGGTCAGAGCTTTTATGAAGCATTAGTAGGTAAAAGGATTTTTTTTAATTCTTTCTAGAGAAACACTTGTTGTACTATGCGTGGGCGTTCGATCAGTTTGATCCGACGGCTGCAGCAGTAGTGAATTTTTATTTTTATTTTTTTATTTTTAATTGTTTTTAAGGTCGGCCCTGATGAGGATTTTCCCCGAGGTCCTATTTGAGCCGGCCCACGGAAGAGCCCATTAAAATTGGATCAAATCGGCCCAAGAAGACTGCCTGGGTCACCTATGGCCACGCCTAAAAAAGAGAGTAAATAACAGTTAATGCTATAGTAAATGCTCCTAATTAGTACCACATCAGTAGTAGCCTTTACTGCCACCTACCCACCTTTCTAAAAAGTAATGGGTCTTATCCATTAAAAAAGGGGCACAAAAAAGGTTTCTTTTAAAATATTCCTTCTTTCTCTCTCCTCCACTCTATCTCGCTCTCTTCTTGCCACTTGGCACTCGGCTGACTTGAGTGTCGGAGGGGTCTATCTACGATGAGTGCTCGGGCCCCATCTGATGACTCATCCCTTTATGCGCAGGAAGGGAAGCTCTACTCTACTCAGTCCTATCATCTGACTCCTCTCCTCTGACTCCCTTGGGCCTGGCTTGACTCCGACTCCATCTGTAGTTGGTCGCTTGATTGCCCGGCTCGGCACACCCATGCGCAAGGTTGCGTCACTTGGCGCTCTCGGTGGGAAAGATGCAGCCATAGTCCTGCGGGTCTCGTGACCAGGAGTCAAGCAGCGCAGTCGGACTCAACTAGGGAAGTCTAAACGGCTCACAATGTCTCCATCGCCAAAAGTCTAGGCCATGGTCTGAGTACCTTTGTTGCCCACCCTCAGGAGCCAACTCCCTAACAGACGGGTCAGCCTGTACCGCCTCTGACTCAGGAAGACAGAGTGGAGGCGCTAGCTCAGTAGGTGGCACACCTTACCGCCAACGTTGGTATGTTAACACCCCTGCTCGACATGGTCGCCTCCATTGCTCAACACTTAGGACTACTTGGTCCCCAGGCCCCACCTACACCGGTGCAGCTTCAACCACAATTCCAACAACCTCAGCCAATGTATCAGCATCCCTCCCTGGCTAGGTACTGTTGGGTTCTCGGGTTTCTCCGGATCGCTCACACAGCGGAAAATAAAAATAAATCGGCGATCCATTCCCGTTTCGAAAACACTAAAAACCATATTATCGGATAATCGGTTCTTACTGTATGCGGATTCGAATATGCAACCGTTCGGTTCCGTCGGTGCAACACCGCAAGTCGCACAAGCGCCCGGCCTTTAGCGGAGTCCACGCGATCCTCCTCATGATGGATATCCTCACGTTCCTCGTTCTTCGTAGCCACGAAACCTCCGCTGGTCGCCGCAACATGCGGATAATTTCCTATCAAACGGGAGTCGGAGAAGCGGCGGAGCAGATCTGGGGATCCGGATATGTCTGGGACGCCAGAGAGAGAGAGAGAAACAGAGGAGGGGGCGGCTAGGGTTAGCAGTAGCTTGGCCTGCTCAGCCCATTCGCTATATTTTATACTAATCGCGCGGTTTTTCATAAAACCCCCGGTTTATATAAACCCACTTATTTATCCATCGTCTTGAGAATCATTTGCGTGTGACCCTCTAGGCCCAATTACCAGTCTGGTTAATAGCCTAATAAGCCCAGTAACTTCTTACTGGCTTTATTAATCAATTGATAACTCTTTATTAATTAATTAATCAATCGAATTGATGTCGCACATTGAATTCGACCGGACCTCCGATCACGTTGGGTGTCAAGCAACACCGCATGAACCCAGAAGGTATCGGGGTTAAGTAACTCACTCTTGGAACCTTTCCGCCGACAGTTACCGCGTGGATATAATCCTTCATTCGTACAATGCTCTCGAGTCAACTCAGGATATGACGTGCTGTCAAACCCTAACCGGTCAACTCACTTGGATTTGATGCCGCTGATGAATATTAAAAAACCTTTTTCCTGATATTATCGTCCGCCCTGGCCAGGGACTTTAGCGCATCCTTCCTAGAGCATTCTCTCTCATCGTACCGAGAGCAAATGATTCCTTATTGACACACAATTCTCTTCGACGGTATTCCGTTGTACCCGATCCTTAGCTGTTTAGAATCCCGTAGTTAGATATTCATAAACCAAAGTCAAAGCACAGAAGTCAACCGACAAGGTGTCCTTTGTGTCTCAGGTCCGAGGACCATCTACGCAACTGCGACAATAGAATCAAGCTGGTTGACAGTGAAGTACGGTACCATCCAACGATTCAGTCGGATCAGTTCAGTGAACTCATTCTCCAATGAACACCTACAGATTCGCCTTAGTGTCTCAACACAAATGACTTATGAGATCAGTCACCCACATCATATGAGTAGGAGTAATCTGTACTAGTCTAACTGGATATCCGATCTCCTTCTCTGATATCCTCCGACTATGAACAATTAGGAATATGTGTTTAAGTGATCAGTCTCATTAGTATGATCTCATCATAATCTGATCACTATCGCACATATTCATGGACTTCATTATGAGACGATAATTAATACGATTTACACACAATGAATATTATGCCAATATATTAATAAATGAACGAGATTTACATAGTCAAATTGGCTTATAGGCCACCTAAAACTAACAATCTCCCACTTGGACGAAATCCAATCACCTTTATGCAGTAAATCTATAGACTCTAGGTGACGCTCAAACACAATTTGAGCCAACGGCTTTGTTAGTGATCTGCTACATTGTCGATAGATGAAACTCTTTCCACCATTACATCTCCTCTAGATATGATCTCTCTGATAAGTTGAAAGTGCCTCAGAATATCGTTCGATTTCTGATGAGACCACGGCTCTTTCACTTGTGCAATAGTCCCATTGTTGTCGCACAATAGCGAAATATGATCAAAGATGTAGGGAACTATGTCAAGGTCGGTGATGAACTTCTTCAACCATACTACTTCCTTGAAAGCTTCAGCTGCAGCGATGTGTTCAGCTTCAGTCGTCGAATCTGCAATGGTTGCTTACTCAGAACTCTTCCAGCACACTGCGCCTCCGTTCAAAGTAAACACGAATCTAGATGTAAACTTGCTATCATCTGGATATGACTGGAAACTCGAGTCAATAAAGCCTCGCAGTTTCAAGTCACCTCCTCCATAGACAAGAAACATATCCTTAGTTCTTCTCAAGTACTTAAGGATACATTTCACTACTGCCTTCCAATGCTCTTCGCCTATATCAACCTGAAATCTGCTCGTAACACTTAGATCGAATGCAATATCAGCCCGTGTACATAACATGGCATACATGATAGATCCTATGGCAGAGGCATAGGGTACTCTATACATGAGTGCCCTCTCATCAGGAGTCTTAGGAGATTGCTCCTTTGAGAGACTAATTCTATGTCTCATCGATATGAGACCTCTCTTGGAATTTTCCATGCCAAACCTTTTGACTATAGTATCTATGTACAAGGATTGGGTCATTCCAAGCATCCTCTTTGATCTATCTCTACAAATCTGTATTCCCAATACGTAGGATACTTCTCCCAAATCCTTCATGAAGAAGTTTTCGACGACCGGATCTTTACCGATGACATCATAGCTATATCATTCTCAATGAGTAGTATGTCGTCTACGTAAAGAACTAAGAAGGTGACTGCGCTCCCACTGGTCTTCTTGTACACACAAGGCTCATCTTCATTCTTAATGAAGTCATAAGACTTGACAGCCTCGTTAAATCTCATGCTCTAGCTCCGGGAAGCTTGCTTCAATCCATAAATGGACCTTTGAAGCTTGCACATTTTATCTGGAGATTTGTTAGATGTGAAGCCTTCCGGTTGTATCATATACACCTCTTTCTCAAGGTTACCATTGAGGAAGGCAGTCTTCACATCCATCTGCCAGATCTCGTAATCGTAGTGTGCAGTTATGGTGAGTAGAACTCTGATCGACTTTATCATTGCAACTGGTGAGAAAGTCTCGTCATAGTCAATTCCTTGTCTTTGACGATATCCCTTTGCCACCAACCTTGCCTTACAAGTATCGATCCGTCCATCAGTACCAATCTTTCTTCTAAAGATCCACTTGCATCCGATAGGTACAATACCCTCGAGCAAGTCCTCCAAGTTCCAAACTTGGTTGGTGTACATTGCTAGATTTCTGAGTTCATGGCTTCTCGCCATTTCCTGGCTTCTGGGCCTTGTATGGCCTTCTGGTAGGTTTTAGGATCATCATTGTAACGACCCGCTATCCTATAATTGGGGATCCGATTACTAAATAGGTACCGAATCATTAATTTGGAACCAAACCAGGATCTAGATAAGTCTGAGAAATAAATAATTAACTAAGCTAAACATTCACATCGCATTGAACTGAAGAGGAAGTGTAAGAATTAAAAGTTATTATAATGCGATTCGACACAACAAATAATTACATATTCCAACAGAAAAGAAATAATTAAGTATACATGCCAGAAATAAAAATAACAACTACGTCGGGGCATACTCCGGAACAACAGCTGATGGCGCGCAACACACTGTAGGTGCTGAAAATGCTCGTGTGATTAATGTGAAAAACTATGTTGTTTAGTGTAAACTAACCTATTAAAAACATCAACTAAAATGCAGTGATCGCCAGAAACTTTTAACTGAAAAGCTTCAAAAGAGATTTGATCGCCTACCTGTTTGAACACGGAAGAATGAGTCCTTGGTTCCCCTCCTTCAGCCGGCTGAAGAAAGAGAGCCCTTTCTTTGTTCTTTTGTTCTTGCTGTTGAATTTGAGGTTGAGGATCGTCCAGAAGTTCTTCTGGCTTTGTGCTTGATTTCCCCCTTTTGTTATCTCTTGTTATTGTTGTTGAGTGCAGCAGAGACAGAGAAAGAAAAACGAAATGAAGAAACACTGATGAGAATTTAAATGGAAGAAATATCAAAACTAATCATGATTATAAACATGCTTAAACAGCAAACTCACTTGTTTAATTGGCTTTGAAACCCCTTAAATCAAATGGGTTTTGGAAGATTAATGCTGTGGTGTGTGTTGCATGAAGTGAATATGAGAATGAAACTAATGAAGATGTAGAATGAATGCAGAAATGAAAAACTTATGCCCAGTTGGAGCCTTGAAAGGATGAAGATCTTGAAGGGGACGCCGACTTCTGGAAATGGCAGCGCTCCGGCGTTACGACGTTGTTGCTTCGATCTTCAATTCGCTATAACGCTGTGGCTCAACTTAATTCTCTCTCTCTTTTTTTTCTAACTCTTGAGATGCAAGGTATTTATAGGCATTTTCTGCGTTCGCGATTAACATAGAAAAATCTAGGATTTATCTACCTTAACCGACAGATAATTACTAATTACTTCATCTTTATCTGTAATTATCTAAAACGCGTCCACCTTGGCTGACGCCTTTAATATTAATTAAGATAAGGATAAATATCCGGGAAAACTTATCTTTAACTTTATTAGCTAAAACGCGTCCACCTGGGTAGACGTCTTTTACCCTAATTAAGATAAGGATAAACATCCGGAAGAGAAGTTAAAATAGCTTAGGAAACCTAAAACGCGTCGACCTTCACAGACGCCTTTTAGCTAATTAATCAATTGATTAAAATTCAAATTTAAACGCTAAAACAGGAATAAAGTCTAAATCGCGTCCACACAGGTTGACGCGTTTTAGAATTCTGAATCGCGTCCACACAGGTTGACACGTTTTAGAAAGAATTCTGAATCGCGTCCACACAGGTTGACACGTTTTAGATTTTCTGAACCGTGTCCACACAGGTTGACACGTTTTAGAATTTTTGAATATTTGAGCTAAAATCAATTTAATTGATTAACTTAAACATGTCTGTTAAACCCGACACTCAAAATATCAATAAAAATTAATCAATGATTAAATATCAGACCATTATGAGGCATTATTATATGATATGAAATTTACTCAAAATGATGTCAAAATTAGCGTGTCTACAGCTGCCTCACCTTGGCATCGTCTTTGCAAGGGAGTGAAATGAAATGGAATATACTGAAAAGGTGATGCCAAGGTGTGATGAGACACGCTCTTAACATCACATGATTGAAATTTTTCTCAAAATCATCAATGAAGATAGCTCAAAGAAATCAATGGAATCAATCCTGTCTGGATGAGGTAGACAAGGAAATAAAATAAGGTCGATCAACCTCCTCGGAGTGGGAAGTACCCCAGGTCGTAGACACTGTAGGTTTCATCATGGGGAGCGTTTGCCAGCCAATGTGGACGTGCGGCAGCCATGATGGATCTTAAAAGAAAACAAGAAATATTGGATAAAGAATCCAAGAAAGGATAGAATTCCTAATGATATCTTCAAGCGAACCTCAAAGATAATCAAGATACTCAATTCAGAATGGAATATTTCATATCATGTTTGAGATTATTTGATTAATGGTCTGAAACTTAATCAATAATTAATTCTTATCACAATGATTTCAAAGTCCTATATGATGCATGCTGGGCTAAAAGAAAAATATAAAGTCAAATAAAATATAAATTAATCAAGGATAATATTGTTAAACTGTCATTAATGAGTCAAGACACCAATTCTTGTAATTCAGTGCTAAGCCGAAGCTCGTTTATCCACGCACCGTTTCACAAAAGTGGAACCATCGTCCTCACTAATTAACAATCCAACGGCCTATCCATGCGATTAAGAATCCTCTGGAATTATCACTGTTTTTGTTGTAGGGGAACTCAAATTCCAGTTTCATCAAAATCACAAGGTCCTTGATATGATCTAATAAATATTTATCATATAGTAATGCGAATGCAAAATAATTTCATGGAAAGAGTACAAGGGTAGAAATAACCGTCTTTTTAGCCACGGTCAGGACTTCTTGACTCCCACAGTGGGATCTTCTTGACATTTTCCAGCTTTTCCTCAGCTTTTTTTGAATTTCAGAAACAGGTTTCTGGCTGTTCTCTATTCGAATTCCAACTCTATCAATGCCTTGTGTCCTGTATTCAACTTGAATAAACATGTTAAGTATCTGTTTAGGCTTAGCCCCTTGCCTGGTTAAGTAACCGACTACTTGATCCTATCCTTGATAGAAGGGTCAAGGGGCATAGCCTTTATTAACAAAGGTAATGAGAATAATCATACTTAAGCAAAATGCAACATGCAAGCAAACAGATGCTCACTGAAAAATAAAAGGAATGAAACATACTAAATGCAACAAGCAGATGCTAACTGAAATTTTTTTTGTTGTTTTGAAATATTCATTTTTGTTTGAGGTTTTGGAATATATACTTATTTTTGAATTTTGACATATGTATTTTTTTTGAATTTTTGATTTGTGTATTTTTTTGGATTTTTGACATATATTTTTTTGGATTTTTGACATATGTATTTTTTTTTGGATTTTTGACATATGTATTTTTTTGGATTTTTTTTTTTTTGACTAAAAGATCAGCATGGTACTTGGATCAAAAGATCATATTCATTTATTAACTTAATTTCCAAATTGTTCTTTAACAACTTAACTTAAACCCATCGTGTTTGAACTTGTGTTTCCATTCGTGATCCCATTTGATGATTTGACCCTTAGTCAATCTAAGCCATTCCTTAAGTTTGGAGTACACATCTTTAGAAAGAAAAGATGAATAAGTTTAGAAAGCCCATGAGAAGGTTCCGGAGACTTAAAAAGATGTTCCTTTCCTACCCTAATATCCGTTGGGGTTCAGTCATTTTCTTTCCGGGGTATTTATCGACCTTGCGTTCCCTTTTGTTTCATTTCATGGCCTTGATGTAACGTTTGTAATGTAATGGCCTTTTGATTTGACATTTGGCTTTTTGCCTTACTTTTTCTTTTCTTTTTTTTCGCTTCGGGACGGATCTCCCCCTTTTTTTATGACGGCCTCCTACTAAGATGGCGGGTATTCTTGGTAGTCTATTCTAAGTCTCGTTCCGACATCATGGGCCGAGTATAAAACAGAATTTTTGCTTCAAAAGGAATGATTTGTACTTTACACTTTAGGTCAAGCTTTTGATATTCTTTAGGACTTGTCATCTCTTGTTATTCACGAATCAAATGTGTTAGTGTGTGCAATAATGAGCTTAAAATTAAGTTATCCAGACTGATAAGGAAATTTGAGTTTATAAATTTTCTGATTCCACTGGTCTTTGTACCATACTGATCGACTCTTTAACCTAAGGGTAGTATTTCTTAAGATGTAAACCATTCCAGGGATGTTTTAGCTCTTCTCCTTCTGCATTAACAAGACGATAAGCGTTACCAGGAAAAGCGTGCGATACAACATAAGGTCCTTCCCAGTTGGGTTGGAGCTTAGAACGCGGACCACCAGGTTTTATAAAAATTCTTTTGACAACCATTTCACCGACTTTGAACTTACGTTCAATGACTTTCTTTTGATAAAAACGTGCTAGTCTGTTTTGATAAACTTTTGCATGATTAGCAGCTGACCATCTTTTCTCGTCTAAAAGTTCCAATTGAGCAAGGAGTGCTGAACGATGTTCATCAATGGAAAATTCCTTATTCAATTGTACTCTTAATGACGGTATAAGGATCTCATATGGAACTACCGCCTCCATTCCAAATGTCAAGGAATAAGGGGTTTGTCCAGTGGGCGTGCGGATTGAAGTTCGGTAGGCCCATAGAGCCTCAACCAATTTTTCTGGCCAATCTGCGAATTTATTAGATTTACACGTTTTCTTGATGATTTTTATCAAAGTCTTATTTGTTGCCTCTGCTTGGCCATTGCCTTGCGGATAATAAGGAGATGAATGATGCAATGCAATTTTATACCTGTTACAGAGGTCCTTCAATTCTTGTGACACGAACTGCGGTCCGTTGTCGGTGACGATGGTGCTTGGAATTCCAAATCGTGTGATGATGTTCTTCATGATGAACTTGCAGACGGTTGATGCTTTGATCTCCACGTATGCTTCAGCTTCTGCCCACTTGGTGAAGTATTCCGTTGCCGTGAGAATGAAAGATTTTTGCTTGATGCCGGAATCTGGATTACCAAGAGGTCCAATAATGTCGAAAGCCCACATGGAGAAAGGCTATGGGGAAGAAACAGGATGGAGTGAAGATGCAGGAGAATGAATTTTGTCGGCGTGAAGTTGACACTTAGCACACCTACGGACATATCCTACACAGTCTTCTTCCATGGTTGGCCAATAAAATCCTTGTCTAAGGATCTTCTTTGCTAGCATCTGTCCATTGACATGGCCACCACAAACTCCACTATGAGCTCCTTCCATAACCTTCCAGAGCTCATCTTCGTCTAGACATCTCAGAAGAACTCCATCAAAACCTCTCTTATATAATGCTCCCCCAACTATGGTGTATCGTTGAGCAACTCTCCTGATAGCTCTCTTCTCCTCAGTTGTAGCTTCCTCAGGATATGATTGATCTTCACAATATTTTGCAATTTCATAATACCATGGCTTCTGTTCATCATCCATCTCTTCTAACAGCTCCATTAACATGATTTCTCTTTTCTCAATGATATCTCCATCTCTGACTTTCTTCAGCAACTTCTCCTTAGTTCTAAGGAATGAAGGATCTTTCACGGCGGGTGAAAGACGCCTGTGAACTATGATTGATTCGGATTGTTTGCTGATTGGAAAATCGAGAGAAGATGCGAGTGAAGCTAGAGCGTCAGCTAAGATGCTCTGATTCCTAGGGACATGGACAAAGATCAATTTCGTGAAAAGCTTTGAGTAAGCAGAAGTAAGCTCTTGATAAGGCTTGAGCTTGGGATCGAGAGTTCGATACTTGGTCAGCACTTGGCGAAGAATTAGTTGGCTATCACCTACAATCCTGAGTTTGGTGGCACCATGGAGATGAGCAGCCTCGAGACCAGCAAGAAGTGCCTCGTATTCAGCTATATTGTTTGTAACTGGAAAATCAAGCTGAAAGGCCTGTGGAATGGTGATACCTTCAGGTGATAACAGAACGATACCGATCCCTTTTCTATGAGAATTCAGAGCTCCGTCAAAATGCAGAGTCCACATATTATCTCTGATTTGATTTACGGACATCAGTTCCTCATCCGGAAACTCTGATCGGACTGGATCAAATCGAGGAAGGGGATGATGAGCAAGATGTTCTGCTATGGCATAGCCCTTGATTGCTTTCTGCTGAATAAAAGTGATATCGAATTGAGATAGAAAACTTTACCATCGTGCTAACCTATCAGTAAGAACAGATTTCTCCAGAAGGAATTTGATCGGATTCATCCTAGCGATGAGATGGACTTCATGGGCCAGAAAATAATGCTTTAATTTCTGAACAACCCAGACCAATGCTGCACATGTTTTCTCCATCGCCGTATATCTCTGTTCAGCGGGGTTGAGAAGTTTAGAGAGATAGTAGGCTGCCCTCTCTTTTCCTTCTTCATCTTCTTGTGCTAGGACAGCCCCCACAGCATCATCCAGGACTGAAATGTAAAGTATCAATGGTTTGCCTGGAGATGGTGGTCTCAAAACAGGAGGACTTGCTAGATAGTTCTTTAATCCATCGAATGCCTCCTGACACTTATCGTCCCAATCGAATTTGACTCCCGGCTTGGTAAGCTCGTAAAACGGCTTACACCTTTGTGAGTGCTGGGAGACAAAGCGGCGAATAAATTGCAACCTTCCGATTAATCCTCTCAACTCTTTCAAGTTTTTAGGAGGTGGCATTTCTCTAATAGCCTTCGCCTTGTTAGGATCGATCTCAATTCCCCATTTACTGACAATGAATCCAAGCAATTTTCCTGAAGATACCCCGAATACACATTTCTTGGGGTTCATCTTTAACTGATATTCTCTCGATCTCTCTAATATCCTTGCCAAAACTTTGGCGTGCTCAGCCTTTGTTTTCGATTTAACCAATAAGTCATCCACGTACACTTCCAGATCTATGTGTATCATGTCATGAAATATTGCCATCATGGCCCTCTGATAAGTGGCTCCAGCATTCTTTAATCCAAACGGCATGACAACATAACAGTATGTTCCCCAAGGTGTAGTGAATGATGTTTTCTCCTGATCTTCTTCTGCCAGCTTAATCTGATTATATCCTGAAAATCCGTCCATGAATGATAACGTCTCATAGCCAGCGGTGTTATCGATGAGTACATCAATATGAGGCAATGGAAAATCATCTTTAGGACACGCCCGGTTCAGATCCTGGAAGTCAATGCAAATCCTGACCTTTCCGTCTTTCTTCATAACCGGGACTATATTGGCCACCCATTGTGGATAAAGGACAACTCTAATAAATTTGGCTTTATGCAACTTATCGACCTCTTATTTCATCTTTAAAGCCATTTGTGGGTGGAATCGCCTTAATTTCTGTTTGACCGGGCTAGCTCCGTCCTTTAATGTCAACCTGTGTTCAACTAAAGACGAGTCTAACCCCGGCATATCTTCATAACTCCAAGCGAAAGTGTCCTTATAGTCCTTGAGAACTTGTACCATTGCTTTTTCATCCTCTGTGGAAAGACTTTTACTGACGAGGACAACTTTAGGTTCGTCTTCAGTCCCTAAATTAATTTCTTTGGTGGGCTCTTCTACGGCAGCTGAGGATTCATCAAATCTCTTTACTCCACTGGCATATGCCTCAGCCGCGTCCTCGTCATCTTCCTCTTCAACAATGGGGTCCTTTTCATGCACTAATTCATATACCCCATACCCATCATTGACTAACTCATCGTCCACACAATCTTCTGGCATCTGAATTGGATTTTCTAAAAGCTGAGGGATCAAAGAGCAAGAAGAGCACTTATCAGCTAAGTCCTGGAGGTATCTATCTGGAATTTGCCTACCCTTAGGCTTCCTAGACTTCCTACCCTGACTAGACTGCCTAACTTCACTAAACTCACTATCATAACCTAACGAAGACGAAGCAGGATGAAAATCCTGGGATACAAGTGGAAATACAAGAGAATCCTCCCGAGGGGAGGGGCAGAGTAAATCTAGAAGAGAATCTTGACCGAAGGACCCGCGCGGCGGGGCGCAATCGGACAAGTAAGATGTTTCCTCGATGAGGATTTGGGAAGAATTTGTTGCTAAATTGGCGTTTTTTTTTGGACAATGAAAGAATTAAACGTAAAGCAAGAATGAATACTAATGGGAGGAGAATCAGACGGAGGAAGTGGCACCAAGGCCAGAGGATTAGGGGGATCATATAGTAATATGTCCCAGATCAGATTATACAACCTCTCTAGATCGAGAGGAGGTTGTGGTATAATGTCCCGAGGGGACAGAGTAATCATGACGGGCGGAGCCCGTGGAATATCTTCAATTATGACCCGCGACCAAGTCGGGGTCAAGAGCAGTGTACGAAAAAGAGTATGGAGCGTGAAGACATGTGAAGGATATGTCCCCCTCCAGAGCAGATCTGTTGTGTAACCAGCTTGATATGGGTCATCTGGCTCCCCTTCGTCAGTTTCTTCGGACAGCAGTATCCGCTTGTCAAATATGGCACCAGGGCTTTCAATCAGTTCATCAATCTGCGGCGGCCACTTAGGTTCTGCAGGATCCAGAAATAGTCTGTTCAGTGAAATATAGAGGTCCCTCAGATCGAACCACCTGTACCATTCACATTCAGGGTCATGAAATTTCCTCCTTTTCATAGGCCGCAGAGCCTCCATGGATTGGTACGTAAGCAGTTCAGAGCAATGTCTGGCCAAGTCCCTCCCACATATATCATGGAAGTCAAAACAGGAAGTAATGAGTACCGTATTGTCATAGCTAAGTATGGGCCCTTTTACAAAGTGCGTACATAGGGTCCATGTTAGGGGATCTCGGCCTTCTTTAGGTGGTGTAGACATTGCCTCCCAGATCTTCGGGCTTTGTTCGATCTCTGCTTTCTGAACTGGATCTTGCTTTAGTTTTATTGGCCTATAGCCCAGACCACTTCCAGGTGCCGCTCGATGATTTCTGACAGGAGTGGTCCCGCCTTGCAATTGTGTGCCCAGACCTTTCCCAGGCTCGTAGCCGTTCTTCATCATAATCCTCCATCCTGGGGTACTCATGCACTTCCCCCTTTTGATAGCATTTAATGGGTATGGAGAAATAGTAGCGGCTTTCAGAGGATCAGCCACTGGACGGTAGACCTGTCATACCGACAGAAAAGGTTGTCGGCCAGGTAGAACAGCAGATTTAATGTTCAAGGTATGAGCAGCAGCAAGGACCGGCATGCTCGTCACTTTAATAATTCGTCCTTTATAAGGGAATTTGAGGCATTGATGATTCGTAGAGGGAATCGCCTCAAGAGTTTTAATATAAGGACGACCTAAAATGGCATTTATAGAAGGGTCGATTTCCAGGATGTGAAATTCGACCTCTGCGTGACTTACGGGGCCCAGCTCCACCTTTAAATAGACCATTCCCAGAGGGGAACGGGTAGAATTGTCATATGCTGTCACTGAGATGGGGCTGGGCAGCCATTTCTCTTTGGGCACACCGCACAGCTCCAGGGTCTTCGGAGGTAAAACATTGATCGAAGCCCCTGTGTCGACCAGGCATGCATCCACGGCCTTCTTACAGATGTTGACCGTGATACTCAGGGCCATGCTTCTGGCTGCTGACGGTGCTAGTTCCGATGTATGAAATGTTATGGAGGGCTGATCCCCCTGAGGAACTAGTAGTGCTGCAATTTTCTCTACCGGCACGTCTTCATTGACCATCACCTTCTGCAGATATTCCATTAAAGCTTCTTGGTGACTCTTGGATCTTTTGATTAATTCTAGTATAGTGATCCGTGCCGGTGTCCGATCCAGGTGTTTCAACAAGTCATATTGAGTGCCTGGTGCACTCTCTTCATTGTGGGCTTCCTCAGTCGGCTGTGATGGGCCGTCTCTGACTGTAGACTGAGGGAAGACCTTGTTGAAAATCCTGCCACTCCGGAGCGCATGTTCCTCAACCGTGGAGGATCCGGGTGACACCTTAAGTACCGCAGAGTTGGATGGTGCGGATGGTGTAGAGGGTTGGTATGTAGGTGATGGCGTAGGGTTAGGTGGTGATGGCGCGGTGCGGATTAGAGGCCTAGATGGTTGGATGGTGGATGGGTAAGCGGTTGGCGAAGTGGGGAATGGTACGCGTAATAGCGGTCTAGATGGTAAGGGCATATCTGGATAAGTTGTGGTGGTAGCGGGTGAAGTAGGAAATGGTATGCGTAATAATGGCCTAGATGGTAGGAGGGGCGCGTTATTGGTTTGCGGGGGGGTATATGATGGAGGCGTAGTGGTGCGGGGCGTAATGGGCCTAAGGAAGGTGGGTAGTGGTAATGGGTTATTGGGTGTGGGTGAGTGATATGTAGGTGTGGGTATAGGGGTGATGGTAACGGGTTGTGGCCTTGGTATGTGGATGGTGCGGCGTGGTGGTCGCTCTGCGGTACTTTGAACGTGACCCGTTGAACAAAGAGAGGAAGAGTCCTCTACTCTCCACTGCTGCCCACGACCAGCCTTAGACTGGCTGTTCGTCAAAATGGGAGCAACCTGGTTTTGGTTCTGGTGCTCCGGGAGTGGATTCTGCACTATGCCCATGTTGGGTGGTGCTGCTGCTTGTGCCGGTGGTCTTGCTTGCTGCTGCTGCTGCTGCGGTCTCCTCGCCTTCAGGGCCGTTATGTACTTTTTCATTTCCTCCCAGTCTATGCCGCCCTGCTCGTTAAGATCATGAATATAATCTCTGAATTGAAAGCAGGTGTCAATGGTATGCCCAGGTTGCCTGTGGAAATAGCAATACCTGGACGTATCGGCATTTTGAGGCCAGACGGCCTTTTCTCTTGGCAAGACTAAGGCATTGGCTGCCATTAAAGCGCTGAAGATATCCGCCAAGGATTTTGGGAGGGCCGGGTACTCTGCCCTTTTCGGGCCTGGAGGTCTCCTCTGCTGGTTGTAGTCACCAGGAGGAGGGACATTGTGGTACGCCGGCGGTGCGCGCGGCTGGTACTGGGGCTGTTGCTGTTGCTGCTGATGTGGCTGCTGATACTGCTGTTGATACTGCTGTTGCCGTTGCGGCTGTTGCTGTAGCTGTTGCTGGTTCTGATTCGGCTGCTGGGGCCGCTGATACTGCTGTTGGTAATGGGGGTTCTGCTGCTGCCTGTACCCCTGTTGGCTCGGCTGTGGTGGCCTCTGGTACTGCTGCTGATTCCTCACAAACTGGGGCGAGTTATTGTTCATGGTACTGACTTGCTCGTGAGAGAGCGTGCCCTCAGTAGTCGGACCTGTGCTAGGAGAATTTGGCACTGCAGGCTTCCGAGGTGGAGGCCTGCTAGGTCTGTGAGGATCAAAGACGCTAGAGAACGTAGCGTCCTTGAAGGCGTTCTGGCAGTACCGTGCTCTTTCATAGAGCTCTGCCATGTTAGTCAAATTGTTCAAGGAGAGGACTAGCTTGAACTGGGGTGTGGCGTTAGAAATTAACATTTTCACTTGTTCAGATTCGGACAAGTGATCTTTCACCTTTTCAGCCAGGCCCCGCCACCTGTCAGCGAAACTGACAAACTCCTCATCCAGTTTCATCTTTTCTGCAATGAGGTCCGTGATAGACAAGGAGGGTGCAACTCTGTCCTGGTATCGTTGGATAAATTTGCGTGAAACGATACCGTAATCCTCTACTTCGGAGGGTTCCAGAGAAAAGAACCACTCGAGGGCTGGTCCCTCTAGAGATCTCCTGAACAAGAAGGCTAATGACCTCTTATCATTCTGCCAGAAAGAGGATTCGTACATGAACTCCTTCAGGTGCGTGAAGGGGTTACCAGTACCGTTATACTTTCGATACACTGGCATTTCAGAGGGTGGCAGATAGAATACTGGCAGGCTCGGTAGACTGATTTATGGCACATCTTTTACCCCCATCATCTTCTGGAGATTGTTGAACTGTTCATCCATGCGCTCCATCTTGGCCAGCAACGCTTGCGTGGTCAGATCTGCCTGGGGAGGAGGAGGAGGTGGAAGTACCTGATAGGCCTGCTGCCTAGAGTACGTTGGACAAGGAGGATAATAAGGATGAGGTCCGGCAGAGCTTCCGCCATGCCCGAGGGCATTTTGATAAATAGGCATTTGCGGTCTAGCCGGTTGCCTAGATGACGAAAGTTGTGGCCCAGTGGGCCGAGAAGCAATGTGAAGGCCTTCCATGGCCTGATGGATATAAGGAGGAGGAGGAGGAGGTTGTTGAGTAACAACAGGGGGAGCCATAGGGTTCGGCTCAGCAGGCTGCACAGGTGCCTTCCCCTTCAAGATAGACTGGATCGCCTCGAACTGCTGAGGGTTCAGTCGGGAGGCAAGAACTCCCAAGGCGTTGACAAGATCCATAGGATCGGAGGATGAGGGATCATGCTGATTCATGTCCCCCTCTAGATCAGGATTAGGGATCGCATATTCATGCGGAGGAAGATCATGATATTGATCGTGTGGATGAAAAAGAGGAGTTCGGACATTCCCATCATGTCGAACTGGAATGGGGACAGAATTACGAGAGGCATCAGCATCTCTCCTGTTCTCATAATTGAAGTCTGAATCGCGAGGGGCATTAGCATCTCCCTCGTAGTTGATGATGGCGTCTTGGGCCATACTCAAATCTCTGCCTGATCGCAGCAACATGATATTAGATTCCCTTTTCAAAGATTTAATCAAACAAGTTGTACAGAGATTAATCAAACAAGTGGATGCTTAACGTGATTTCAGGGTTCCTTGTTGAGTTATTTGAATTGGATTAAACCACAATTTCGCTCAGGGAAGGATCCTAGTTTCAGTTCAGTTTCCACCGTTATTCTCTAGGGTTCTCTCTCACAACGCTTTCGGAATCTAGCCGGGACTTCAATTGGTACAACCAGCCCGATGATCAAGGAGGAATACCTTGATTTTGGGGACTTATGGAGGTATCAACGTCAACTTCTCTAGTCTGATCAAGGGACCAACCCAATCAGAGAGAGTTGCTGACGTCGAGTAATGTGTTCCTAAGAAGAGGAGGGTTTTCGCCTCAATGCGTATGCCCTGCGACCTGGATGGCCTCTAATGCTTAATAAAATAATGGGTAGCTAGCACTCAAAACACAGAAATCTTGAAACTGAAAAATAATTAAGAAACTGTCTGAATCGCGTCGATTATAGTCGACGCTATTCAAAACAAAACTTAATTCTTTCGCAGAAACAGATCTGAAAAATAACTAAAAACTGTCTGAATCGCGTCGATCGTGGTCGACGCTATTCAACACAGAATTTAATTATTTCGCAGAAACAGATGCAAACAGCAGAGGAAGCCTGGAGGCTAAAAGGCGTCTGGGTGTGCTGACGCGGTTTTGAAACGCGTCAACGTTCCTGGACGCTTTTTAGTTCGCAGAAACAGATTTCCAGGAAGATTTTCTGGGTCGAATCCTCCTCAAACATGGTAAAATGCAGTAAACAATCGATTCATACAAAGATTTTTAGTTTCAGATTTTAAACAGGATGATTTACTAACTAAACAACTAGGAAATCACTCAATCACACATCATTTTTATCACAAAAACAGTTTTTTTTGAACTAATCAAGGGGAGGCAAGATCTTGCCACTGGGGTGTGCACGTGGTGCACGAGGGAAATTAATTAAACTAAACACTCACCAATTGGTGAGGACGTGTCGAAAGACACAAATGGTGCACCGTGGGTGTCCAATATGATGATAGCAAGAACAAAAAGAAACTAAAAGACGGCGAGACCAAGTCCCACCGTGATCGCCAAAAGAGCTGTAGGTGCCGAAAAATGCTCGTGTGATTAATGTGAAAAACTATGTTGTTTAGTGTAAACTAACCTATTAAAAACAGCAACTAAAATGCAGTGATCGCCAGAAACTTTTAACTAAAAAGCTCCAAAAGAAGTATTGATCGCCTACCTGTTTGAACGCGGAAGAATGAGTCCTTGGTTCCCCTCCTTCAGCCGGCTGAAGAAAGAGAGCCCTTTCTTTGTTCTTTTGTTCTTGCTGTTGAGGTTGAGGATCGTCCAGAAGTTCTCTTGGCCTTGTGCTTGATTTCCCCTTTTTGATCTCTTGTTGTTGTTGGGTGCAGCAGAGACAGAAAAAGAAAACAGAAATGAAGAAACACTGATGAGAATTTTAAATAGAAGTAATATCAAAGCTAACCATGATTATAAATATGCTTAAACAGCAACTCACTTGTTTAAATGACTTTGAAACCCCCTTAAAACAAATGGGTTTTGGAAAATTGATGCTGTGGTGTGTGTTGCATGAAGTGAATATGAGAATGAAACTAATGAAGATGTAATTGAAATTCAGAAATGAAAAACTTATGCCCAGTTGGAGCTTTGAAAGGATGAAGATGTTGAAGAGGGACGCCGACTTCTGGAAATGGCAGCGCTCCGGCGTTCCGACGTAGTTGCTCCAATCTTCAAATCGCTATAACGCTTTGGCTCAACTTAATTCTCTCTCTCTTTTTTTTCTAACTCTTGAGATGCAAGGTATTTATAGGCATTTTCTACGTTCGCGATTAACATAGAAAAATCTAGGATTTATCTACTTTAACCGACAGATAAATACTGATTAATTCATCTTTATCTGTAATTATCTAAAACGCGTCCACCTTGGCTGACGCCTTTAATATTAATTAAGATAATGATAAATATCCGGGAAAACTTATCTTTATCTTTATTAGTTAAAATGCGTCCACGTGTGTAGACGTCTTTTACCCTAATTAAGATAAGGATAAACATCCGGAAGAGAAGTTAAAATAGCTTAGGAGACCTAAAACGCGTCGACCTTTACAGACGCCTTTTAGGTAATAAATCAATTAATTAAAATTCAAATTTAAACGGTAAAATACGAATAAACTCTAAATAGCGTCAACATGGGTCGACGCCTTTTAGGATTCTTCATATTTTAACTGAAATTTGAGCTAAAATCAATTCAATTGATTAACTTAAACATGTCTGTTAAACCCGACACTCAAAAATATCAATAAAACTTAATTAATGATTAAATATCAGACCATTCTGAGGCATTATTATATGATATGAAATTTACTCAAAATGACGTCAAAATTAGCGTGTCTACACACACAGCAGCACTCTCCTCGCTAAGTCTGCCTGGAACACTCACCTGAAAACCGCAGGGGTGAATCTCAACAAAAAGACTCAGTAGGGATCCTTCGATCCCCACTGCCCACCCACACACCCACAAGTGCAAAACACAGCTGAAGGTATAGTAACCAAGTAAAGCAGTAATTACTACTCCTAAATCTCGATATGAATCACATACATTCGAAATATATAACATGCATATCTCTAAAACCAATCTACCAAGGAGCCCACAACCAACGTCTCGGCAAAACACGCTAACCACACGAACGAAGGTGGGAAACACTGACCCGCTGAGACCAAACAGTAACCCCTCGGATAGCATGTTAGGTACTCCGGCCCAACTGGCTCAGGTGGTTACTCCTTCTCCCAGCACACTTCACAGGTACCACACCCACACCGGTAGTAGCTAACCCCGGGGTTCACCAGGTGACTCTTTCTCACTAGGCGTCACCTCGCCACACCCACACCGGCGCTGTGTTCCACCCACACCAACACATGGTGATAAAGCGCTACAACTGTCACTCTAGGTCCACGGTTGTACGAAACACAGCACGGTACGATCCGGTCATACAAGAATCCTCATCATCGAGCACAATCACAACTACGAAATTAACCAAACTATCTAACAGTGTAACACATTAATAACATGAATTAATGTGATTCTGTCTTGAATCGCGTCGCCCAAGGCCGACGCCATTCAAGCCTCCTAAACTGGTTTATAGAAACTCGACCTCAGAACCTGGCGTAAAACACGTCGCCACAAGTAGCCGCCTTTTGAAAGGCGTCCCTGTCCCTCGTTGCCTGTTAGCGACCGGAAACAAGGACAGGCCACAGGGTGATTTTCACTAAAATGCGTCGTTCATGCAAGTCGCCTTTTGAAAAGGCGTTGTCATCCCTAGACGCTCAACAGTCCAGAGACAGAGTCTGTAAATGGGGCCAAATCGCGTCGTATTTCTAAAAGGCGTCACTTCACCTCGACGCCATTTAGTCTCGACAGACAGGTTCTCCCTTTTGTTTCCCCCAGTTCACAAGGTGGGATTTCTCCCCCAAAACGCACAGAAAAGGGTACAAAACATAAAGGAGAAGGAGGAGAACCTAACTACCCCTTAGAACACCCAATTTCTCATACATGCACTTAGTGTTTTCACCCCAAAAATGCCCCTAAAGTATGCTTCAAACGCGGGAAAACATGGTTTTAAACGAAATGCACTGGGAATCGTTACCCTACCGGTTACTTGAACTCCTCCAAGGTCCAAGCCACCCGCACGTCTCGCCCCACGCTGCCGCCGGTACCGCCGAGGACGTCGTTACTCCACCGGGACGTCGGCCGCCGTCCGGAGAGAAAACGCCGCGGAGGAGGTGGTGGTGGTAGTGGTGGGAGTTAGGAGGTCGATGGAGTGGAGGGAGAGATGAAATGGTGGGAGGAAAAGATGGAGGGGAAGGAAGAATCGCCGGAGCCGCCGGGGAAGAGAGGAGAGAGAAGAGGGAGGAGAAAATGAGGGAAAGGAAGGAGGGTTCGCGGGGTTAACCAGAAACTGGCTAAAACGCATCGTGCTGTACGGACGCCTATCAGTTGACATGACAGGCCGTACTAACAGAGACCTGAAACGCATCGCCTATCAAAGACGCTTTTCAAACGACAAGACCAGCGCCTTACACTGACAACCCAGGGTCATACTCTGAATGGCGTCATCCATTGATGACGCCTTTCAGACGACAGGACAGGGCCGTACTCTCGCGGCCCGAAGCCCGCCCACGTGGCACAACAGCCACTCAACTAAATGGCGTCCACTCAGCAGGACACAGTTCAAAAGGCGTCGTGCATCCTAGACGTCATTTAGAAAGCACTCTCCAGACCCATCAGGGCCCAAACCAGGGGATCCGTCCCAGAAACTGTCCCGATAACCGGATCCGAAACCTCAGTCCTTACAATCATCCTCATTATATTCAATCTTAGACTCACCTTCAGCGATATGTCCTACATATCGTTCGGGTAGTCTAGGTAATCTACCAAATCTACGAGGCTCATTTGTATGTACCTGAACAGATTCAGGAACTGATATCTCATATGATAATAATGCAGCTGTTTGGGGATCTGGAACCTCTTCCAGTACTATTTTACTCTCACTGTCCTCCTGGAGAAGGTATTCCTCTTCCAAGAAGACAGCTTTCCTGGCGACAAACACATTTTGTTCACTAGGATGGCAAAAATAGTATCCAAAGGTTTCCTTTGGATATCCCACAAACCTGCATTTATTAGTTCGTGATTCCAGTTTGTCTGGATCATGCCTCTTTACATGAGCAGGACAACCCGAGACTTTAACATGTTCAAATTCTGGTTTCCTGCCTTTCCATATCTCATATGGAATAGAGGCCACAGACTTGCTGGATACTCTGTTCAGTAGGTATGTTGTTGACTTTAGAGCATACCCCCAGAGGGACACTGGTAATCCCAAAAAGTTCATCATGGATCGCACCATGTCCAACAAGGTGCGATTCCTCCTTTCTGATACACCATTCATCTGTGGTGTATATGGATGGGTCAGCTGAGAAAAGATACCATTATCCTTTAAGAATTGTGTGAAATTAGTACTCAAGTATTCTCCTCCTCGATCTAATCGAAGAGCTTTAATATTCTTTCCTAACTGCTTCTCTACCTCATTCTTGAACTGCTTGAACTTCTCAAATGCTTTCGACTTGTACTTCATTAAGTACACAGCCGAATATTGAGAAGTCATCGGTGAACGTGATGAAGTATGAAAAATTGTCTTTGGCTTGGGTGGACATGGGACAACATACATCAAAATGTATTAGTTCCAAAACGTCCTTGGCATGTTCTCCATGTCCAGTAAATGGAGATTTTTCCATCTTTCCCATAAGGCAGGATTCACATGTCGCAAACGATTCATAATCGAATGCATTTAAATAACCATACTTTTGCAACTTTTGCAACCTGTTTTCACCAATATGCCCAAGTCTACAATGCCACATGTAGGCTTGGTTCACACAATTCTTACTCTTCTTAAGAGCATTATCAATGTAAAGATTGTAATAGGAAACATCTAGGAGATATAGACCGTTGACTAAAGATGCTGAAGCTATTGATTTATTACCATAATAAATCGAACAACTTCTATTCTCAATAGACAACCTATATCCTATCTTGTCCGAATAAGACACTAATATGATGTTCTTTATTATGCTAGGAACATAATAACAATCTTCTAATGATAAGACGTCCCCCAATGGAAGCTTGAGGTTTGCTGTCCCAACAACAACCGTCGCAACTTTTGCGCCGTTTCCTAGCCTCAATTCCACATCGCCTTTTTTCAGCTTGCGCTTATTTGTCAGCATATGCGCATCATGGCAAATACGAGAAACACATCCGGTATCTAATACCCAAGATGTGGAATCTCTTACTGACAAATTGATATCTATCATATAGATATCTGAAGCTTTAGACAGCTTCACCTTTCCATGATCTTTATCGTTGAGGAACTCCATGCAGTTCTTCTTCCAGTGACCATTCTGCTTACAGTAGAGCAGTCACCTTTTACTATTCTTTTGCCTTTGTCCTTCGATCTTTTATCGTTAGCCATCATCCCTGCATCATGGGCATTCAATGTCGGTTCAGCAGGAGGATCAGCTCCAAGGACATAGTCAATGTGCTCAGATCTGAAGATATTCTTCAGGTTTCTGAACCAATCCGAGTAGTTCAGGCTAGTCAAACGTTTGGCATCAAGTATGCCACGGAGTGGGTTATTCGACAACATAATTCCCTACAGGAGATGAATAAAATTTATTTTAGCAGATGTTCAATTATTAAGTATAAAACAAGACATGGTCTTTTGTTCAAGTTTTAACTCTCACTAATTTTCGACGGACTGTATAACTCTCAGTTATACAGAACGGGAGATGCCGACAGTCTCCTAGTGGGGATCAGAATCTTAATGACTTCCAGTACAGCCTTGTGGATAGCACAACAAACTGTAATACAATCAAAGAGCACCCATCTCATAGGACTTGCAACTCCTTGCAATATCTGATCATAGCTTCGGTCCCCAGAGATTTAATGGCCTTGTGGGTAGCACAACAAACCACTAATTCTGATCTAAGCTAACCATCGTTACGCGACGAGCATAGATTTGCATACAGCCCTTGTGGATAGCACAACAAAGCTACATGGTTCCTCTACCCCGATCATATAGGCATCTAATGCCATAGCCACAGTCACTCCTCACAATTAAACAAGCCTTGTGGTAGCACAACAAACCTGCCTAAAGTTATTCGAATCCTATGACTATAACGATAGTAGACCACGCGATAAGTTCTTAACTACTCACGTTACGGCCTAGAGTTTAAACGAGGATATTTAGATAACTTTTATCTTGGTCTCTCCTAGGTGATAGTATAAATATATCGTATATATTTACTAAATACTATACATGCTTTGATTCACAATCAAACATAAAACAATGCATCTCATACATGTCAAGCGTGGTCATGGATAGCACAGTGGGTTTGACTAGAGCCAATAGTCAAATGCCCAGTCAAACCCACACACAATCTAACATAACATTTATATCAAACTATCCTGCAAACACATAGGCAAAGGATCTTCATCTTTTTGCCTTCCTGGTTGCAGCTGTGGATCGTCCTCGCTCCTTCCTCGGTTGCCTCGATCATATTACAATAAATTCATAATTTACATGTAAATAGAAGAAGGCCTTATGGCGAGTACAATAGAGAGGGAGGTAGAAGTATATCGGAGTATGAGAAGGAGAGAGGTGCGCAGACCTCTATTTATTAACAATTAATAAATATTCATTCAATCATACAATCACGATCCACACACATCATTCATCACATGAATAATTTAAAAAACAAAAAGTGCATATCTATGACCACGGTGTGTTTTAACCATTCCACACATGATTCAGCGCATTACATAGCTAAAATAAAAGAGTTTTTCAAAATTAAATAATTTTGGCTTTCAAAAAGCTGGGCTCTAATCCAAATTGGCGTTTGAATTTCGAAAACTCTTTTAATAACTTAAGCATGCCATTAAATCAAATTTAAAAGTATATAAATCACACATCACATGTACACACACTCCAAATTAATAATTCCAGATTATTCTATGCAAATTAAAACATTTCTAATATTTAAACAATCTAACACTTAGATTAAACTACATTAATAATCTAACAATTACACTATTAATTATTAATTACTAATCTAACTCTTAGATTAGTCCACTGAAGTTAATTATTAATTTAACACTTAAATTATTAATTAACTCTAATTATTAATTAACTACTAATCTAACTCTTAGATTAGATAATTAATATTAATTACTAATTTAACACTTAAATTATTAATCAATACTAATTAATTAATAACTACAATCTAACAATTAGATTAGCTACTTAAAATTAATTATTAACTTAACACTTAAATTAACAATTAACTTTCATTAATTAATAATTACTAATCTAACAATTAGATTAGATGATTAATGTTAATCATTAATTTAACCATTAAATTAATAACTAACAATAATAATTAAAGACTACTAACTTAACACTTAAATTAGTCATTTAAATTAACTATTAATTTAACAATTAAATTAATAACTAATTCAAATATTAATTAACAATTAGATGAAATAAAAGTTAATAACTAATTTAATCCTTAAATTAGTCATATTAAGGTTAATAATCAATTAAACATTTAAATTAATATTAACCCAAATTAATTAACAACTAATTGTTAATTAATTAACCCTTAAATTACTAAATGATTCAAAATCATTAATTCTCAATTAATTAAAATTGAATAATATTTTAATCCTCAAAACAATTTTGAATTTTAAAATTAAAATCAAATTTAATTATTAAATGGGCATGGGATTTAGATGGGAATTATACAAATGGGCTCAGCCCAAAAGGCCCTAGCCCTGGCTCGGCCAGTGTTCGAACCAGGGTGGGGCACTGGCTCGAGCCCTGGCATAGGGCTAGGTCCCAGCCAGCCCGACCCGACCTGACCCGGCCCAGCCGATCGAACCGGCTCGGGACCGGCCCCTAGCCTCCTTCAACCCAGCCGCCCTCCCCATTACCTGCAAACCCTAATGTACAGGAGCTTGGCGGCGGGAAGGAGGCATTGCAGCACTGCCGCCGGCGTCGCTCTAGCTCCGGCGACACGCCCGGCATCAGCAAGGATGTCGGTGGCCTCCGGTTGGGGTGCAGTCCAAGCCCCAAATACCCCAAAAAAAATTGATTTTCTAGTTTAAAATCAATCTAAGGCTTGATTTTGCAGCTCTCTATGGCCACTCCGGCGGCAGTCTAGGTGACCAATGGATAGTGGTGACTATCCTCAGGGGATTTGGGGTCCTGTCTCGCCATCCCAACACTTGGGAAGTGTGTACGAAGTCGCCGAAAAACCCTGATTCATCATCTCATGAAGAACTCTGAAAAATCCCCAAAAATTTGATTTTTGCAGAAAATTAATAATCTAATTCTTACGTGTTCATCGTAAAAACACGGATCCAGCAAAGTAGTCGAATATGTGCGTGGAATAACACATGGAAACATTAAATCGAAGACTGAAACGGAACGAGAAACAATGGAACCTAGCTCTGATATCACTGTTGGGTTCTCGAGTTTCTCTGGATCGCTCATGCAGCGGAAAATAAAAATAAATCGGCGATCCGTTCCCGTTTCGAAAACACCAAAAACCAAATTATCGGATAATCGGTTCTTACTGTGTGCGGATTCGAATCTGCAACTGTTCGGTTCCGTCGGTGTGACACCGCAAGCCGCGCAAGCACCCTGCCTCTAGCGGAGTCCACGCGATCCTCCTCGCGGTGGATATCCTTACGTTCCTCATTCTTCGCAGCCACGAAACCTCCGCCAGTTGCCGCAACGTGCGGACGATTTCCCGTCAAACAGGAGTCAGAGAAGCGGCGGAGCAGATTCGAGGATTCGAATCTGTCTGGGATGCCAGAGAGAGAGAGAAACAGAGGAGGGGGCGGCTAGGGTTAGCAGCAGCTTGGCCTGCTTAGTCCGTTCGCTATATTTTATACTAACCACCCGGTTTTTCATAAAAACTCCCGGTTTATATAAAACCCACTTATTTATCCATCGCCTTGAGAATCTTTTGCGTGTGACCCTCTAGGCCCAATTATCAGTCCGGTTAATAGCCTAATAAGCCCAGTAACTTCTTACTGGCGTTATCAATAAATTAATAACTCTTTATTAATTATTAATCAATCGAATTGATGTCGCACACCGAATTCGACCGGGCCTCTGATCACGTTAGGTGCCAAGCAACACTGCGTGAACCCGAAAGGTATCAGGGTTAAGTAACCCACTCTTGGAACCTTTCCGCCGATAGTTACCGCGTGGATATAATCATTCATTCGTACAATGCTCTCGAGTCAACTCAGGATATGGCGTGCTGTCAAATCCTAATCGGTTGACTCACTTGGATTGGATGCCGCTGATGAATATCAGAAAACCTTTTTCCTGATATTATCGTTCGCCCTGGCCAGGGACTTTCACGCATCCTTCCTAGAGCATTCTCTCTCATCGTACTGAGAGCGAATGATTTCTTATTGACACACAATTCCCTTCGACGGTATTCCGCTATACCCGATCCTTGGCTGTTTAGAATTCCGTTGTTAGAGATTCATAAACCAAGGTCAAAGTACAGAAGTCTACTGACAAGGTGTCCTTGGTGTCTCAGGTCCGAGGACCATCCACGCAACTGCAACAATAAAATCAAGCTGGTTGACAGTGAGGTACAGTACCATCCAGCGATTCAGTCGGATCAGTTCAGTGAACTCATTCTCCAATGAGCACCTACAGATTCGCCTTAGTGTCTCCACACAAGTGACTTATGAGATCAGTCGCCCTCATCATATGAGCATGAGTAATCTGTACTAGTCTAACTGGATATCCTATGTCCTTCTCGGATATCCTCCGACTAGGAACGAGTAAGAATATGTGTGTTTAAGTGATCAATCTCATTAGTATGATCTCATCATAATCTGATCACTATCGCACATATTCACGGACTTCATTATGAGACGATAATTAATACGATTTACACACAATGAATATTATGCCAATATATTAATAAATGAACGAGATTTACATAGTCAGATTGGATTGTAGGCCACCTAAGACTAACAGGTACTACCCGGAGGACCCTTTGGCTCATCAATAGGGACTAGCTCCATGGGGGACCTCCGCTCTCCCCGAGCAACCGGCTAGGATGCAGGGACCTGTCCTGCCTTAAGACGGGCTTGGAGGGTCGGCCCGACAGTAGCAAACCTGAGCCACCATGGCGGGACAGTCATCATCTAGCACTCAGCTGACCAGGGGATGTGAGAGTATGGCTACCTCAGTCGCCTTGACCCCCATATTGGAGCACCAACTGGTCGAACTTCGAAAGGAGATGCAGTGATTGGTGAGCCAGTCTGCTAGTCGGCCAAGAAAAAGAGATGGAAGCTTGCTAGTCGGCCAGCAAGGGGGAGAGATGGAGGGCGTGCGAGAGAGAGCAAGAGGGAGGAAGGGAGGGTCGGCCAGCAGGAGAAGGTGTATGCATGACAGAGAGAGAGAGATAGAGGCCTAGGGTTCAGAGGGATCGGCCAAGAGGAAGGGTTTTTATTGGAGGGGCTTTTGGCATGGAGGGTGGAGATCCATTTTAGAGGAATGAAGGACTAGGATGACTTGGCTAGGGAGAAAGGAGGTGAAGGAGGGGGGCGTCCAAGAGCCTATGCCAGATGCAAGGAGGGATATGCCTCCTTCTCTCTATAAACCAATCAAGGATTCTATTCCTTGATTTAAGGAGAGAAGAAATATATCTTTTTCTTATTTTTTTCTTTTCTTAAAACATGGAAGGTGGCTAGGAGAGAGGCCGGCCAGCAGATGGAGCTCCAAGGGGAGGTGCGCCTAGCTCCCTAGGGCATCCTTTGGGAGCCTCAAATGTCAGTAATGTCCTTTTCTTTCCTACATACACTTTGACATGCCCCTGCACAAAGAAAATTATACTTTAGTTCTTGAAAGTGATAAAATTAAATTCATAAACTATAAAAATTATATATTATGCATGAAATATTTATTTAAATTCTCAAGAATATTTTCATGTCCCTCCATATCTTTGTGTGTAAAAAATTGCATTTAAACCCCTGAAATTTGCTCAAGTGCAAAATAACACTATTTTTGTCCCAGATTGTTATAAATTTCTTGTCAGTGTAGTGGAACGAATTTGAACATCATTTCATGTTGATATGCACATAAAACCATAGATTAAATGCATGAGAATGGCCTTCTTAATACATAAAATTGTGTTTTTGTCAGTGGGCTCGGTGTCCATTTGGGTGACCTCTACTAGCTGAATAGCGAGTGCTAGTAGATCCTAAACGAACACCATTCGGAAAGCTGGCAGTACCAAGGAGGCAAGCTTGGCTAATTCGTTTGCCTTCTGGTTTTCCTTCCTTGGGATGTGCAGAATTTCAAACCCTTCGAGGGCGGAGATCATCTGCATGGTCAATTCCCTATACCGTCTCATTCTAGGGTTTTTGGTTTCATACTCACCCTTCAGTTGTCGGACAATTGAGAATCAGAGATAGCTCATAATTGAGTTTCTCCCAAGTGGCAAGCCACATAGATTCCTATGAGGAACACTTCATACTTTGCCACATTGTTAGTTGTCCAGAAGAGAGAAAATTGTAGGCTCCCGTTTTATACCTATATCTTGAATATAATTCATTTAGTTACTGGGTCTTGGGTATTAAGCTCAATTTAGTTAACTAAGTAGCTTTTAGGTAAATTAATTAATTAATGGACTAGGGTCATTTAAGCCCATTTATGATTTATTATTTTGGTTAATAATAGATTTAGAATGGAGAAGTTATTAGTTAAGTCAAACTAGGCCCATTGGACCCATTAGTGTTTTGAGTAGGAACCTAGAGTATTGTGGACTTATCCAAATTTCTAGATTCGCATGGCACACGACAGCAACCCAGTAAAATGATCGCGCTCGGTTAATGAAAAATTATGATTTTAGTACCGTTTGAAAAAAAAAATTTAAGATCTACAACTTTCTTAATAAGAATTTTTGCTAATTCCAACAATTTTTAGGTCGAATCTGATAATCTTCGGATTAGGAAACAAAGGGATGTAGGAATTGAGTCGTAGTTGCACTAGGAGAACTCTTTAACTTGGTCATTAAGTCTTCTCTTGTTAAAGTTCGACTCCAGAATGAAGAGAGCTTAATTTGGATATTATTAGAAATGAAAAGATCCATAAATAAGGCATCGGGGTCATACTTGGTTCCCCTTGCATGCAACTTCAACTTTAAGGTAAATTTATGTGATGTTCTTTAGAGAATAGAGCTTGTTCTTAATTGTTTCCTTTGGCAGTTTGATTCTAATGGTTGGTTCATGTTCTTGGAAGCATAAAGAATGTGGAGAGAAGCTTAGATCAATGAGAATTTGTGGGTAGCTTGAAAGGAAGCTAAGAGGAAAGGGATTGTTCTAAATTCATCAAGAGGTAGGTTATAATAACTCATCTTATGATATTTTGAATTATATAATTTTTTGATTTTTGAAAGTGGTCAATTTGGATTTTTGGAAGTATATTTTATAAGTCTATGATCTTAATTCACACTTTGATTCATTAATTCTTTGTCAAATTCATAAATTATGGTAGTTCTGAAAATTCTACCTAAAAGATGTCCATCTCAATAGACGTCTTTCAAAAGACATCGGCTCGACTAGACGCCTTTCAATCCTAGTGATTCAAACTCTCTCATAACTTAATTTTTAGTTTAAAAAGTGTCTACTATGGGAGATGCAATTTAAAAGTCATCCACCTACTTGAACATGATTTAAACTGCTCAATATGTCGTTAGTTATGGAATCTGATCCAACTTGTTTTAGCCACAACTCTGTGAATACTTGTCCAAATTATCAAAAATTTTGACCACAGTTTATTCATGATAAAATATATATTTTTTATAAAATTTATAATTTTTAAAAATTTATTTATTATTATTATGATATTTATTCGATTGGCCAAATTTGACTTAAGTTCTTGAATTCTTACTTGATGTTCTAAATCACTCATAGGAACTCCAATTTGTATGAAACTTTGCACATACATTGCATTGGATTTATTTGCCATCTTTGTTAGGTTTGGCTATTTTTCAAGTCTGTTTGCTATTTTTGGACCTAATTATTGGATTTTTTGCTCTGAAAATTAGGTTTAATGTTCATAAATTATGTTTAATAGTTCAAAACATTTGAGAAAATTTCTGTAGCTTAATTTTATATCTAGTAACATGTTGGAACTGTATTTGCTTTGAATTGTCATATATTTGACCTATTTGATTCTATAAGTGGCTATTTTGTTTGTAAAAGCTTGTATTTTGATTTATAGCAATATATCACTTTGATAAGTTAATTTTTAGATTTATGCTCATCATTTGCTCTCTGTTATATGATTGTGTCATATTTGTACGACTATGTTTGGACATTGCCATCTTAAGGAGATGTAGAGTCTGATTCTAGTATAAACATCCGTATTGGATATGGCATTTGAATCTGAGGGCAACGGGTAGAATCCTGATTTTTAGTTGGCTAAACCAAGAGATGGCAATACATAATGTCCTAGTGGTTTGGAGTTGAGTGGGACTTAGACTTTCTGGTTTTGCACAATAACTATGACCTCTGCATCATTGCTTAGATGCTTTAGTATACATGTAGAACTCCTTATGATGTGGTTTGGGTGTATGTCTATTAACAATTTAATATAATATAGATATGACTTGATTGACAGAAAATCTGAAATTCATATTCTATTATGTCTCATTTGACCTCAGTTTATTCTTTGAAATCGTATGAACATTGTTCAGCTAATTCCTTGAATTTTGTTCTATACTTAAGATCTATATTTACTCATATATCATAATTTGATCAGTTTGTTGGACTACTATACCATGTCATTCGTTATGTGATATGTGGTAGGAAATATGTGACATGTTCATTATATGGCTAGTAGATTTGATAAGTCATATGTGAATTTGATTTGTCCATTATGCTAAATAAGTTATATGTTATTCGATTTAATCATGCTATTAGAAAACACACATGATTTGATTAGCCTATATATATGATCATATTTTGTATAATATTCTTATTTAAGATATATGATGAATTGTAAATCATGATTAATTTGTTACCGTCACTTTTCAATTATTATATTGTTGACATTTGGTAAGTTTGATTATTTACTGAGTAGTTGTACTCATAAAAATATTAAACATTTTCAGAGTCTGAAGAAGCGAGTTAGGACTCGAGGAGGATCTGCCTTGAGGACTTTTACTTGAACTTTTGAGTAGGTTATCTAGTTTAGATACAATTTTTTCTATTTTAGTATATTGATGTAGTAGGGTTAAGAGAGAGAAATATGTACTTTTTCATTTATTTAGTGAATTGAGTGATCTTATTTTCATTAGATATTTGATGTACTATGAGGATCCTGGAATTGTTGATGTGTTTTATGAAACTATGGTATTGGCAATGAAAAGTCTATTTGGATATTTTGATAGTAAATGGCATTTATATTGTTTTAGTTATTTATCTCTCGTCATTCATGTACAATTAGTATGCTATTTGATCTCATAATTACGTAGCTTGAATCTAAAGTGAGTCCAAATGACTAAATTAGATCAGGGACATAACATCCCACCCTCCGATAGCTTTTAGAGGAATTAAGATAAGTTGGGTTCCAGAACCAGCATCCTAAGGCAACCTGTTAGTGTAAATTAGCCAGACCGGTCTAGGTCCTACCCCAGTCGCCTACTTCTGGGGAGGGAGCATACATTTTGCTACAAAATTTGCTAATGTCTACACTTTGATGGAAGTGCTGGGTCTATAAGAAATGTCAAATTTTGAAAGTTCGACTATCCAATTCAGCGTTCGTCTAGAAGCATCTGGACATTGTAGGAGTTGCCGCAAGGGTCGATCAGTCATGACTTCAATAAGGTGTGCCTGGAAGTATCAGTACAGATTTCTTGCAGCTATGACTGATGCTAGCACAAATTTCTCCGTGGTCAAATGGCAAAGCTTAGTGCTTGAAGGACTCGGCTCACATAGTACGTGGGCTTTTGAACATCTCGCTCTTCCCTAACCATCATAGAGCTAATAGTATTAAGGGATAACTGATAGGTAGAGGAGCAACGTCTCACCTTGGTGGGATTTAGAGAGCAACAGAGGGACTGCCATGTACTGCTTCAGCTCGTCGAAAGCCTATTGATACTCTGGTTACCAATTGATGATGCCTTGGTTACCAATTGATAATGCTCGGGTTCCCTCTGTAGATCACATGTATCACTCACTCAGGTTGAGCAGAATGACCATGATTGTCTAGCGGAGGTGACCAGTCATCGTGCTTACGGTAATCACGAGGTGATATTTCGTCCGGGGAAGCTTATGGCCCTACGATTGGTCGTGCGAATACTAGGGCATGAGGATGGTCATCCACAGGGAGCTCGCAGGGTCACCCTTAGACTTCCCACAATTTAATGTCATAGCAATAAGGTTGTTCCATGGCCGATCTTGTCGGGTCGTTATGTGGAGGAGGTGGTGGAGGCGTCCGACTTTCCCGACCGCAAGACCTCTAAGAGAAGTGGGTGTTGTAGTGACCATGCCGGGGGCTTCCTAGGTGACGAGGCTTTTATCAGAAGGGCTCTATTTCTAATCGTTCAATTTTTGCTTCTAGCCAATAAATTACATTGACCAGGGTTTGGAAATTCGGTACTAGGAGTGGTTGATGTGTACCTTCGTGAGGACATCGAACATTGCTTCGTTACCTGGTATTGGTTTGCTCAGGACTTTAACGACTGAGGGTGGCAGGAGTGTAATGTTGTATACTCCTTTCTGCTGCTAGAAGCTCGACTGCTATTTGCATGCACCGCGACTTTTGACTTACGATTCCCATAGATGGCGCCAAAAGATGTTGACTCAAAATCTCATCCACTATGATCAGAACCTTCCACTAGGTATCGGAAGGCCAGGGATTAATGGATCTGCAAAAAGGAAACATTGTTAAGGGCCCCCGGCGATGATCCGGGAGATACCCCTCCGATGCTTGAGTGAGAGAGCTAGGATTCAAAAGGAAGATAGGACTAGTTAGGTGCTGGAGAGCGTACTTGGCAAGGTCGAACCAGGAGTCTTTATATAGTAGTTCTTGGGCAGCTTACGAGCTAATTCAAATCAAGAAGAGTAGACTATGGACGAATCTCCTTTTAGAGACCGTGTTTGGAAGGAGATCGTTTTGGAAAGGCTAGTTCCGAGACGGATCTCCAGATTCATCGCAATCTGCGTGGGATTAAAAAGGGTTGCTTTAAAGAAAAGGATTCGTATCTAGGTGAGTTTCTGAATTCATCCTAATTTGCTCATGGTCACGGTCGGATTAGGATGAGAAGGTTAGGATCCTCCTACAAGGAGGAGTCTCGGTCGAGTTGATCGAGAGATCCTGCCAGGGGAAGGATTCGGATGCCTCCTCAACAGGCTGAATGCAATGGGCTGAGTACTTCTGGTGGTAAGGCCCCCTACGCCTAGTCTTGGGCCTTCCCGGATCAGATCCTGGATCAAGGACCTTGGTGGGATTGGGCCATTATCGGGCTATATTTGTTAGCGTGGACTCACACTATTAGGATGGCCCACTAGCTGTTTGGGCCAGGCGAATTCTTATCCTTCAAGACCATTTTATTAGTACTAAGCATGAAAAAACTTGGAAATTAAAATCCAATATAACCCATTTAACCCGACAGAACTCTATATAACCCGTTCATCTCATTGCCGAGTTTACTACGAGGCAGGGTTTAGCCTACTCAATCGTCTGTTCTCTTTCTCGCTCTTTAGAAACTTTGATGAGAGTGCGAAGTCATAGAAAAGGAGTTCTCATGCATCAGCACGTCTCCTCTTTGTTTTCCCTCATGTCTTGGAATCTAGAAATTTAAGAGATACAGGTTACTATTTCTGTCTAAGCTCATGTGTCCCTTTTGCCTTTCCTTAAGGAATTTGAAAGAAGTATCTGAATTCCAGACTACAAGCGATATTTCTTTCCTTATCTTTTGTTTGCCTAGTTTGTCATACAATATAATGCTATATATGGTCCATCATTTCATGGTTCGACTCCAATGGTTGAACCTGTGACCCTTAATAACCTTCTTGAGGCAAGAACCAAGTTGGGTTTTAAAACATTGTGAAAAACGATGCCAAAAAGGACATAGGGAGCCGGCCCATTAATTCGTCAAAAACCCCGACTGAAATGTTCTAACCCAATTTCTACGCAACCTGTCCTGATCGACCCGGTGCCTAATCGAACCTTAAAATTCAAGAATTTTGATTTTCTTGTTCAAACACTTTGCCGCTACGTACCTAAACAAAGTCTTTCTACTTTTAAAACCTAAAAAAGTTCACTAACCTGAAAACTAATAATTGTAAAACCTAAGAATTTTGACATTCCAAATTAAAACGAACGACATCCTAATATTACAAACAATATAAATTAAGCAACATAATGACATGCCATGCTGATCTCCTGCACATTTTTATCTAAACTGATTTACTTATAACAGCATGCCATGTTGATGTCCTATAACATATCTTCCAAAACTAATATTACACTACGAAGACAATAAAAAGTTCTAATCTAGACAAGCGCCCACCATGTTAAACGAATAAATATAATTTTTGACAGTTGTAGGCTGAAAATAAAAACTAAAAAGAAGAAAAAGTACCGGAGAATTCAAGTCAACAGAACTTTATCACCTACTAATTTACAATATCTCAAACATAAATAAAACACGATAAATATTAATTATCCTATAATATTTTGTAGTGTTTTACAGCACAAAATGACTCCCCGGCAGCTGTGGCTGGTCTGCCGGGCCTGGCGTGCAATTTTCTTGCGAAGGCACAAAAGAACAGCCAACGCACTCCAGGCTGGGCTCCTCACAAGTGACCCCACTTTCCAAACCACATGCAGCCGCTCTCGGGTTCCGGTTTTACTGGTTCGAAGAAAATTCGATAAGAACATCGGATAAATCACCTCTTACAATCAGTTAGGCATGTCCCCACTCTGTCCTCAAAGAGGAAAGGACCATGGACCAGGCCATGGACCGACAACCGTATCCTTTAACCCGGGGTACAGCTAACCGCAGCCCCCTGCATGGGTGGAATCACAACTAAGCGGCTAGCTGACACCAGACCAAAGTTGGAGCCCCCTCCACTCCCCATTTGGGGTTGGAATCTAAAAGGGGGCATAATACCTTAAAAAAGGTCAGCGGAACACCTCATGCCCCACCCCATTCCTGGCAAAGAAGGAAGAGGAGGGTACCATAAGACCTTTCCATGGCCTCCATGCAGCCTCCCTCATCTACGTAGCAGAGAAGGAAGAGGAGGGTACACGGCCTTGCTCAGCACTGCTGCACGCTTCCTTGGTCAGTTCTGCCACCTCTCCTTTCCTCCTCCGTTGTCCCCGGCGCCTGCAAGTTCTCCCCGGCGATGGGCTGCGGGGGGTCGAAGATGGAGACCGGGGAAGACACCTGGGAGGGGTTCGGTACCATCCGACGGAAGGTGGAAGACATCAGGAGACGTAGGTTCGGGTCCGGCGTCCGCCTCAGGAAGGACAGCATTGTGTCCACGGCCGGGCTCCTGCGCCCCGAGGAGGAAGAGGAGGACGCCGCCACGGCCGCCACCGATGAGGCCTCCCACGGCGAGTCCCTCCGTCGCGACCACGTCTTCCGCATCTGTGGGTCGGCTTCTGCAACTCCGGAGGACAACAATATTACGGGCCCGTCCGGTACTCCAACTTCGACGATGGCGACCCCGCCGCCGGTGATCGAGATGGACAGAACGAAGGCTGAGGAGGCAGAGGTACTGGCGGCCGTGCCGGCGGCGGAGACGGACGGTGCAGTGAGGAAGCCGGAGAAGAAGCGGGAGAATGAGGGGAAGGAGAAGCAGGATCAGGAGGAGGAGGAGGAGGAGGGGGAGGCTAAGAAGAAGAAGAAGGAAGAGGGCGGCGACAAGGACGAGGGAGAGACGGAGAAGAGGGCTTCGGGGGAGAAGAGGGTGGTCGGTGGGCCATCGCTGCTCAGCCGAGGGAGGTCGCGGTGCGACGAGGAGGAGCTGCCCGGGTCGCCGAGCTTCCGGGTTTACTTCCAAGGGTCGGTCCGCGAGTCGAGCGACGACGACTCGGTCATCGCGGGCATGAGAAAGGCCGGTAACGGTTCTGTGAACCTTCAGCTTACCTTGAGACCTGACTTTAGCAGCTCGAGCTGATCTGTTCTGCTAATTAAAATAAGACACAAGTAGATGTCGAATTAGGTATAGTAGGCTAACCTTAGAATTATCTCCCAATAAAACAGTTGGTAAGATTGGTACCGTCCGAACGGAGGACTTGACGACCTTTGCTTTGTTTTCTCCATTGTTAAGTCTACTCGTGAGCTTAATTTGAGGACCCAGCCATTAACATTACTTTGTCTTCTTGATGTGTGTAGCAGGTAGCACGGAGTCTAAGGAGGTGCCCGGAAGAAATGACAGCATCGGCTCTTCCAATTACTCGGAGGCACGTCCTTCATGTGTTTGGTTACATGTTAGCTTGCTTAAGATTTTTGCGAAGTCATAGTTCTTTCTTGATTTAGTGTATTTCTCACTGGATCCACCAGATACGTCTTCGTCCATGAATGGGAATTAGTAGGCTCAATGGTCCTATATATGTTCTCCCCGTTCCACGCGCGATATGTTCCTCATATATGCAGCTAATGTGCAATGTTTAACTTTCACGTACTGTCACAGGAATCGGAAGGCAAAACTTCAAAGAAACATAGAGGGAAGAGGTTGAAGGCATTGACAAGGGGACCTAGTGCTGTATACGGCCTGCTGCACGTTGGATCCTGCATTAGCCACAACATCAACCACACGAACTCTTCTTCTCACGAGAACCACAATGAAAAGTGATTAAGTGAACTCGACCGCAATAGTGTACATAGATCGTTAAGTGTACGGTCTTGCTACAACGGCGGCGGCAGCAACAGCAACAAGATCTTCAAATGAGAACCCCTCTTCGCTATCTGAACAAGTTGCATTAGCGATTTCTGCACATGGATATATCTTTGTTCCGGCCGGTTTTGGACGTTGCATATATGAACGGCTCTCTCAAATTTATAAGAGTATATAAATGTAGCATTTTCCCTGCAGGGACCTGTACAAATTATGCTGTCCAGTGCCTTTCTAATGATTTATGTTTTCTTGCGCTACAGTGGTCCTGCATGCTTAAGGGGAAGGAGTGTCGATCGTCCTCCATCGCGTGCACGAGATGAAACAGCAAAAAGTGGAACACATTAGCAGAAGCAACGAGAAGTAGTATTGGGGGCTCCTTGTAATTCTTACTGTCGATTAATTTATGATAATTTACACCTTTAAGAAAGGGGGAATATGTGCATGTCTTTCTAGCTCTCATTCAGCAAAAGCAAACTATATCTAGTTCTCATTCAGCAAAAGAAAACAAGAAAATAAAAGAATGTGTATTCATGTGAGTGTGTGTGGGTTGTGTGCACGCATGCATGTACATGTGCACAGGGGGAGGTGGTCAATGGACTGACCTCGAGCTGGATTTGACAAAATTTAGGTAGCAAGCTAAAACCAAGATCTTGATCTCACTAAGGCACATGTTGTGGCGCTCTGGCTTAGAAAATCCAAGGCCGACCCTATCTAGAGGTTCCTAACCTGAACAAACCTATCTAGAACTAGAAGTTCCTACCCGATTGCGATGACCAATAGGATTTTGATATCCTCAATGGGTTGGTGGTATGCCTCTGCTAATCTTATAGTAGATAAGGGTGATAAAATATATTTCGCATTTTTTTCCCAAGCCACAGGTCCCGACTCCATTCATAAATAATTTGAACTCAAACGCAATAAAATGAGTCCAGATTAATAAATGCCAACTAGATAATGAGTAAAAGTGCACAACTGATCAGAGAAATTATATAGCAAAGCATCCCATGAGTTGTACATGCCCAAACCTGAAAAATAGAAAATAAAGGAAAGGTACTAAGACGAGGGAGCACACAAGCAAGATGTAGCCATTACACTCCAAAGACCGATCAAACTCTTGAATCATTTCTGCCAACTTCCTCAAAACCTAGCTACTCGCGTCCAAACCCAAGAAAAGTGGATCGAGCACGATGACTTGGTGGGAGTCCTCACTCTTTGCATGCCTTACAAAATCATCATTAATCAATAAAGTTAAAAGGAAGTAAATGATGGGAAGTTTCAATAATCAATCCACAGGTATATGCTTATATAATCTATTCACTAAATGCTTTGAATTAAATAAGGGAGCAAATTATATTAATATTTCACAGGAGTACATGCACCATAGCTTTTCATGGAGTATGATGAATGAGTCAATAATCCTTAATTTAATTCTATTATTACAATATGAAAACATTAATCAAATTAGTAATATTTCTTTTAGGGATATACTCCTTCAAACAAACTATCGTATTTGTATGTATATCCATGACTCTTATATATTGCTATAGATACTCCTAAAATCTTAAGCCCCTTTATTGAAACATTGTGAACTCCAACTGAATATGCCAAAAATATATCATCAAGTCTTGATAAATTTAGGATTATACATGCTGAAAAAGGGTAACTGGGGTCCGACCCAATTAGGCCCAAATAGTGGAAAGCCCAAGGGCCCGCAGCCCACAGGCTGTCATGTGATAACATCACGTGGCTTATCTAGGTTCCCCAACGGGCAAGCTAAAGACTGAGACCCAGAACGTAGGTGTCTTGGTCCCCCAGAGAGCTAAGCCATAAGGAGACCAACGCCTCAGTTAGTAAGTCTTGAGATCATCGACGTCTCGGATGAAGGTCCCGACTACCAAAAAGATCTAACTCTCTCGATAATCTAGAGCCTCCACTTCGACTAGAGGAGGCAAGCCCCTAGGCTCAAAGGTTACAGCCTCCCAACCTTCTGAGAAAGTAGGACCCCCCGAGTCAATCCATAACTCCACCCCACCATCAAGCAAGTCTTGCAGTTTAACAGCGTAATTGACCACTAAAGGCAGGTTTCCGTCATCTACTCCCCTCATCATGAGAGGGGATCCCTCCCTCCAGCCTAGTGGCCCACGATCTCCTCTATCAAAGGGCGTGGATTATGGGCCAACTAGCCCCATAAGGGCAACTGCCCCCACGCTGCCGCACGTAGAGGGGGAGATATATACACCAACTTTCCTCCAGAATGAGGTTCATTCAAAACCACACTTTACCCTAAAAGAATTCCCTATCCTCTACCTCTCTAAAGGGACCTGACTTAGACATCAAAGGGCCTAGCTCCTCAGGAGAACAGGGGGCCCTTTAATGTCCTTTCTTCCTCTTGTAGGCTCTAACCTTGGGCATTTCGTCTTTTATAAATTCTATCGAGTAGCCAGAGATTGGATCAGACGATCGTTGTCGCCTAACCATTTTCCAATTGCTATACAATTGGCGCCGTCTATGGGAAACGCATAGAAAACCATGTCTAGAAGAAATAAGAATAGCCACCGCGTTGGAGTCCCTTCTCAACCCAACGATGATGGGGCCGATGCAAGTGCTAATTGGTCCCAAAATGCATCTTCAGCGCCCTCACATAATGGCGACAATCCCATGCAGATATTCGCCCAACAGTTGGAGACTCTAATCACCCTGATGTAGGAGCATCTCCCTGCACCCCAAGGAAGTGTCAAACCCTATGTAAGTGCTGCACTCCAAGAAGGCTCTACAGGGAGGTACAACAACCACCAACGGTTATCGACCGGCGGCAAGCGTGCAAAGCACCAGTGGCCATTTCCTCATCCTTGATGGGGAGATCCGTCATAACAACTTGTAGCCCGCTGCTTTGGGAGTCATCGGTCTGAACCACGCTTCTCCTCGGAGCAGAAGCGGTCACAAGAGCCCAAGCCACCGCTCCCAGGCATCGAGGTCCCCCTCTTCCCGAGTGAGTCTGGCTATTCACCGACGCATTGACAAGTTGGAAAGGTGGCTCGGCGAGCGAGAGTGTATGTTGGAACGCCGAGAAAAGCACCTCGAAAGCCTCCTTCGAGGAGATGTTCGCTTTTCCTCTACAACGAGGAAGGGGATCTCTCCCCTTCTCTCCGGAGATCTTGGACGTTCTAGTCCTAGGAGCCTATCAACAACCCCAACACTTACGACGGGCAGGGGGACCCAAAAACTCACTTCAACAATTTTCAGTCCCACATGAGATTACACAAGATCCCGATGTTGTCCGCTGTCGCGCTTTTGCCACTACCCTCGTGAGAACTGCGCAAGTGTGATTTTCCTCTTTGGCTCTGGGATTTGTTAGCTCCTTCGGGAAACTCGAAAAACTATTCCGAGACCACTTCGCTGATGCCCACTAGAAGAGGTCATCAGCTTGCCTCATGGCTATCAGGCAAAGATGCGGAGAATCCCTTAGGAATTACATCTCGCAATTTCATGATGAAGCCCTTTGAGTACCGAAGCATGAAGTTTTTTCAACCGTGACAGCTCTTACTCAGGGCACCCGAGACAATGCTCTTTGCAGGCTATCGTCCTTCAAGAACCCAAGACCCTGAACGCCCTCATCAACCTCGCACACTGGCATGTTGACTAGGAGGAGGTGGTAACTGCATACCACTTTCAGGGAGAAGAGGGCGATCATAAGCATTCAAGCGAAAGGTCTCTCCCCGAGAAGAAAAAGACTCAGCGCTGTGAGTGCTGAAAAATTGCTCGTGTGATTTATGTGAAAAACTATGTTGTTTAGGGTAAATTAACCTATTAAAAACAGAAACTAAAGTGAAGTGATCGCCAGAAACTTTTAACTAAAAAAGCTTCAAAAGAAGTTTGATCGCCTACCTGTTTAAACGCGGAAGATTGAGTCCTTGGTTCCCCTCCTTCAGCCGGCTGAAGAAAGAGAGCCTCTTTATTCTTTTGTTCTTGCTGTTGAATGTTGAGGATCGTCCAGAAGTTCTCCTGGCTTGTGCTTGACTTCCCTCTTTTTGATTTCTTGTTGTTGTTGTTGAATGCAGCAGAGACAGAGAAACAGAAAAATAAAGGAGAAATACTGATGAGAATTTAAATGGAAATAATATCAAAGCTAACCATGATTATAAACATGTTTAAACAGCAACTCACTTGTTTAAATGGCTTTGAAACCCCTTTAGAACAAACGGGTTTTGGAAAGTTGATGATGTGGTGTGTGTTGCATGAAGTGAATATGAGAGAATGAAACTAATGAATGAAGATGAAATTCAGATATGAAAAACTTATACCCAGTCCAGTTGGTTGAAGCTTTGCAGAGATGAAGATCTTGAAGAAGGATGCCGACTTCTGGAAATGGCAGCGCTCCGGCGTTCCAACGTGATTGCTCCGATCGCTATAACGTTGTGGCTCAATAGTTCTCTCTCTTTTTTTTTTAACTCCTTGAGATGCAAGGTATTTATAGGTATTTTCTGCGTTCGCGATTAACATAGAAAAATCTAGGATTTATCTATCTTAACCGACAGATAATTACTGATTAATTCATCTTTATCTGTAATTATCTAAAACGCGTCCACCTTGGCTGACGCCTTTCAGATTTAATTAAGATAAGGATAAATATCCGGAAAAACTTATCTTTATCTTTATTAGCTAAAACGCGTCCACATGTGTAGACGTCTTTTACCCTAATTAAGATAAGGATAAACATCCGGAAGAGAAGTTAAAATAGCTTAGGAAACCTAAAACGCGTCGACCTTCCCAGACGCCTTTTAGCTAATAAATCAATTAATTAAAATTCAAATTTAAACATTAAAATAGGAATAAACTCTAAATAGCGTCCACATGGGTCGACGCCTTTTAGGATTCTTCATATTTTAACTGAAATTTGAACTAAAATCAATTCAATTGATTAACTTAAAACATGTCTGTTCAACCCGACACTCAAAAATATTAATAAAAATTAATCAATGATTAAATATCAGACCATTCTGAGGCATTATTATATGATATGAAATTTACTCGAAATGACGTCAAAATTAGCGTGTCTACAGCTGCCTCACCTTGGCATCGTCTTTGCAAGGGAGTGAAATGAAATGGAATGTACTGAAAAGGTGATGCCAAGGTGTGATGAGACACGCTCTTAACATCACATGATTGGAATTTTTCTCAAAATTATCAATGAAGATAGCTCAATGAGATCAATGGAATCAATCCTGTCTGGATGAGGTAGACAAGGAAATAAAATAAGGTCGATCAACCTCCTCGGAGTGGGAAGTACCCCAGGTCATAGACACTGTAGGTTTCATCATGGGGAGCGTCTGCCAGCCAATGTGGACGTGCTGCAGCCATGATGGATCTTTAAAAGAAAACAAGAAATATTGGATAAAGAATCCAAGAAAGGATAGAATTCCAAGGATATCTTCAAGCGAACCTCAAAGATAATCAAGATACTCAATTCAGAATGGAATATTTCATATCATGTTTGAGTCATTTGATTTAATGGTCTGAAACTTAATCAATAATTAATTCTTATCACAATGATTTCAAAGTCCTACATGATGCATGCTGAGCTAAAAGAAAAATATAAAGTCAAATAAAATATAAATTAATCAAGGATAATATTGTTAAATTGTCATTAATGAGTCAAGATACCAATTCTTGTAATCCAGTGCTAAGCCGAAGCTCGTTTATCCACACACCGTTTCACAAAAGTGGAACCATCGTCCTCACTAATTAACAATCCAACGGCCTATCCGTGCGATTAAGAATCCTCTAGAATTATCACTGTTTTTGTTGAAGGGGAACTCAAATTCCAGTTTCATCAAAAACACAAGGTCCTTGATATGCTCTAATAAATATTTAACATATAATAATGCGAATGCAAAATAATTACATGAAATAATACAGGGGTATAAATAACCGTCTTTTTAGCCACGGTCGAGACTTCTTGACTCCCACAGTGAGATCTTCTCGATATTTTCCAGCTTTATTTAGGTTTTCTTTGAATTTCCTGTAATCAAAATTGTTAATAACTCCAAACCACAGAATTTTGGATAAATCAGTAAAAAGGCTGAAACGCGTCGTGTCGCGCAGACGTCATTCAACGTTGAAACGCAGCAGTACTCATCGACATCTTTTATTAACAAAAACAGATTTCTGGCTGTTCTCTACTCGGATTCCAACTCTATCAATGTCTTGTGTCCTGTATACAACTTGAACAAACATGTTAAGTATCTGTTTAGGCTTAGCCCCTTGCCTGGTTAAGTAACCGACTACTTGATCCTATCCTTGATAGAAGGGTCAAGGGGCATAGCCTTTATTAACAAAGGTAATGAGAATAATCAAACTTAAGTAAAATGCAACATACAAGCAGACAGGATGCTCGCTGAAATAAAAGGAATGAAACACACTAAATGCAACAAGCAGATGCTAACTGAAATATTTTTGTTGTTTTGAAATATTCATTTTTGTTTGGGATTTTGAAATATATACTTTTTTTGAATTTTGACATATGTATTTTTTTGAATTTTTGACTTATGTATTTTTTTTTTTTTTGATTTTTGACATATGTATTTTTTTGGTTTTTGACATATGTATTTTTTTTTATTTTTGGGATATATGTATTTTTTTATTTTTGGGATATATATTTTTTTTCATTCTTGACTAAAAGATCAGCATGGTACTCAGATCAAAAGATCATATTCATTTATTAACTTCATTTCCAAATTGTTCTTTAACAACTTAACTTAAACCCATCGTGTTTGAACTTGTGTTTCCATTCGTGATCCCATTTGATGATTGGACCCTTAGTCAATCTAAGCCATTCCTTAAGTTTGAAGTACATCTCTTTAGAAAGAAAGGATGAATAAGTTTAGAAAGCCCATGAGAAGGTTCCGGAGACTTAAAAAGATGTCCCTTTCCTACCCTAATATCCGTTGGGGTTCGATCATTTTCTTTCCGGGGTATTTATCGACCTTGCGTTCCCTTTTATTTCATTTCATGGCATTGATGTAACGTTTGTAATGTAATGGCCTTTTGATTTGACATTTCGCTTTTGCCTTGCGTTTTCTTTTCGCTTTTTTTTTTCTTTGCTTCGGGACGGATCTCCCCCATTTTTTTATGACGGCCTCCTACTAAGATGGCGGGTATTCTTGGTAGTCTATTCTAAGCCTCGTTCCGACATCATGGGCCGAGTTTAAAACAGAATTTTTGTTTAAAAAAGAATGATTTGTACTTTACACTTTCGGTCAAGCTTTCGATATTCTTTAGGACTTGTCATCTCTCGTTACTCACGAATCAAACGTATCAGTGTGTGTAGTAATGGGCTTAAAATTAAGTTATCCAGACTGATAAGGAAATTTGAGTTTATAAATTTTCTGATTCCATTGGTCTTTGTACCATACTGATCAACTATTTAACCTAAGGGTAGTATTTCTTAAGATGTAAACCATTCCAAGGATATTTTAACTCTTCTCCTTCTGCATTAACAAGACGATAAGCATTACCAGGAAAAGCATGCGATACAACATAAGGTCCTTCCCAGTGAAGCTAGAGCGTCAGCTAGAGCGTCAGCTAAGATGTAAGTGAAGCTAGAGCGTCAGCTAAGATGTTCTGATTCCTAGGGACATGGACAAAGATCAATTTCGTGAAAAGCTTTGAGTAAGCAGAAGTAAGCTCTTGATAAGGCTTGAGCTTGGGATCGAGAGTTCGATACTTGGTTAGTACTTGGCGAAGAATCAGTTGGCTATCACCTACGATCCTAAGTTTGGTAGCACCATGAAAATGAGCAGCCTCGAGACCAGCAAGGAGTGCCTCGTATTCAGCTATATTGTTTGTAACTGGAAAATCAAGCTGAAAGGCTTGTGGAATGGTGATACCTTCAGGTGATAACAGAACAATACCGATCCCTTTTCCATGAGAATTCAGAGCTCCGTCAAAATGCAGAGTCCACATATCATCTCTGATTTGATTTACGGACATCAGTTCCTCATCCGGAAACTCTGATCGCACTGGATCAAATCTAGGAAGGGGATGATGAGCAAGATGTTCTGCTATGGCATAGCCCTTGATCGCTTTCTGTTGAATGTAAGTGATATCAAATTGAGATAGAAAGCTTTGCCATCGCGCTAACCTATCAGTAAGAACAGATTTCTCCAGAAGGAATTTGATTGGATTCATCCTAGCGATGAGATGGACTTCATGGGCCAGAAAATAATGCTTCAATTTCTGCACAACCCAAACCAATGCTGCACATGTTTTCTCCATCGCCGTATATCTCTGTTCAGCAGGGTTGAGAAGTTTAGAGAGATAGTAGGCTGCCCTCTCTTTTCCTTCTTCATCTTCTTGTGCTAGGACAGCCCCCACAGCATCATCCAGGACTGAAATGTAAAGTATCAATGGTTTTCCTGGAGATGGTGGTCTCAAAACAGGAGGACTTGCTAGATAATTCTTCAATCCATCGAATGCCTCCTGACACTTATCGTCCCAATCGAATTTGACTCCCGGTTTGGTAAGCTCGTAAAACGGCTTACACCTTTGTGAGTGCTGGGAGACAAAGCGGCGAATAAATTGCAACCTTCCGATTAATCCTCTCAATTCTTTCAAGTTTTTAGGAGGTGGCATTTCTCTAATAGCCTTCGCCTTGTTAGGATCGATCTCAATTCCCCGTTTACTGACAATAAATCCAAGCAATTTTCCTGAAGATACCCCGAATACACATTTCTTAGGGTTCATCTTTAACTGATATTCTCTCGATCTCTCTATTACCCTTGCCAAAACTTTGGCGTGCTCAGCATTTGTTTTAGATTTAACTAATAAGTCATCCACATACACTTCCAGATCTATGTGCATCATGTCATGAAATATTGCCATTATGGCCCTCTGATAAGTGGCTCCAGCATTCTTTAATCCAAATGGCATGACAACATAACAGTATGTTCCCCATGGTGTAGTGAATGACGTTTTCTCTTGATCTTCTTCTGCCAGCTTAATCTGATTATATCCTGAAAATCCGTCCATAAATGATAACGCCTCATAGCCAGCAGTGTTATCGATGAGTACATCAATATGAGGCAATGGAAAATCATCTTTAGGACACGCCCGGTTCAAATCGCGAAAGTCAATGCAAATCCTGACCTTTCCGTCCTTCTTCATAACCGGGACTATATTGGCCACCCACTGTGGATAAAAGACAACTCTAATAAATTTGGCTTTATGCAACTTATCGACCTCTTCCTTCATCTTTAGAGCCATCTGTGGGTGGAATTGCCTTAACTTCTGCTTGACAGGGCTAACTCCGTCTTTTAATGTCAATCTGTGTTCAACTAAAGATGAGTCTAACCCTGGCATATCCTCATAACTCCATGCGAAAGTGTCCTTATAGTCCTTGAGTACTTGTATCATTGCGTTCTCATCTTCTGAAGAAAGACTTTTACTGACGAGGACAACCTTAGGTTCGTCTTCAGTCCCTAAATTGATTTCTTTGGTAGGCTCTTCTACGGCAGCTGAGGGTTCATCAAATCTCTTCACTCCACTGGCATACGCCTCAGCCGCGTCCTCGTCATCTTCCTCTTCAACAATGGGGTCCTTTTCATGTACTAATTCATATACCCCGTACCCATCACTAACTGAGTCATCGTCCATACAATCTTCTGGCATCTGAATTGGATTTTCTAGAAACTGAGGGATTAAAGAACAAGAAGAGCACTTATCAGCTAAGTCCTGGAGGTATCTATCTGGAATTTGCCTACCCTTAGGCTTCCTAGACTTCCTAACCTGACTAGACTGCCTAACTTCCCCATCATATCCTAACGAAGACGAAGCAGGAAGAAAATCCTGGGATACAGGTGGAAATACAAGAGAATCCTCCCGAGGGGAGGGACAGAGTAAATCTAGAAGAGAATCTTGACCGAAGGACCCGCGCGGCGGGGCGCAATCGGACAAGTAAGATGTTTCCTCGATGAGGATTTGGGAAGAATTTGTTGCCAAAATGGCGTTTTTTTTTGGAAAATGAAAGAATTAAACATAAAGCAAGAATGAATAAAAATGGGAGGAGAATCAGACGGAGGAAGTGGCACCAAGGCCAGAGGATTGGGGGGATCATATAGTAATATGTCCCAGATTAGATCATACAACCTCTCTAGATCGAGAGGAGGTTGTGGTATAATGCCCCGAGGGGACAAAGTAATCATGACGGGCGGAGCCCGTGGAATATCTTCAATTATGACCCGCGACCAAGTCGGGGTCAAGAGTAGTGTGCGAAAAAGAGTATGGAGCATGAAGACATGTGAAGGATATGTCCCCCTCCAGAGCAGATCTGTTGTGTAACCAGCTTGATATGGGTCATCTGGTTCCCCTTCGTCAGTTTCTTCGGATACAGTATCCGCTTGTATGGCACCAGGGCTTTCAATCAGTTCATCAATCTGCGGCGGCCACTTAGGTTCTGCAGGATCCAGAAATAGTCTGTTCAGTGCTATATACAGGTCTCTGAGGTCGAACCACCTGTACCATTCACATTCAGGATCATGAAATTTCCTCCTTTTCATAGGCCGCAGAGCCTCCAAGGATTGGTACGTAAGCAGTTCAGAGCAATGTCTGGCCAAATCCCTCCCATATATATCATGGAAGTCAAAACAGGAAGTAATGACTACCGTATTGTCATAGCTAAGTATGGGCCCTTTCACGAAGTGCGTACACAGGGTCCATGTTAGGGGATCTCGGCCTTCTTTGGGTGGTGTGGACATTGCCTCCCAGATCTTCGGACCTTGTTCGCTCTCTGCTTTCTGAACCGGATCTTGCTTTAGTTTTATTGGCCTATAGCCCAGACCACTTCCAGGTGCTGCCCGATGATTTCTGACAGGAGTGGTCCTGCCTTGCAACTGCGTGCCCAGACCTTTCCCAGGCTCGTAGCCGTTCTTCATCATGATCCTCCATCCTGGGGTACTCATGCACTTCCCCCTTTTGATAGTATCTAATGGATATGGAGAAATAGTAGCGGCTTTCAGAGGATCAGCCACTGGACGGTAGACCTGTAATACCGACAGAAAAGGTTGTCGGCCAGGTGAAACAGCAGACTTAATGTTCAAGGAATGAGCAGCAGCAAGGATCGGCATGCTCGTTACTTTAATTATTCGTCCTTTGTAAGGAAATTTGAGGCATTGATGATTCGTAGAAGGAATCGCCTCGAGAGTTTTAATATAAGGACGACCTAAAATGGAATTTATGGAATGGTCGATTTCCAAGATGTGAAATTCAACCTCCGCATGACTTACAGGGCCCAGCTCCACCTTTAAATAAACCATTCCCAGAGGAGAACGGGTAGAATTGTCATATGTTGTTACTGATATGGGGCTGGGCAGCCATTTCTCTTTGGGCACACCGCACAGCTCCAGGGTCTTCGGAGGTAAAACATTGATCGAAGCCCCTGTGTCGACCAGGCATGCATCCACGGCCTTCTTACAGATGTTGACCGTGATACTCAGAGCCATGCTTCTGGCTGCCGGCGGTGCTAGTTCCGATGTATGGAATGTTATAGAGGGCTGATCCCCCTGAGGAACTACTAGTGCTGCAATCTTCTCTACCGGCACGTCTTCATTGACCATCACCTTTTGCAGATATTCCATTAAAGCTTCTTGGTGACTTTTGGATCTTTTGATCAGTTCGAGTATAGTGATCCGTGCCGGTGTCCGATCCAGGTGTTTCAACAAGTCATATTGAGTACCTGGTGCACTCTCTTCATTGTGGGCTTCCTCAGTCGGCTGTGATGGGCCGTCTCTGACTGTGGACTGAGGGAAGACCTTGTTGAAAATCCTTCTACTCCGGAGCGCGTGTTCCTCAACCGTGGAGGATCCGGGTGACACTTTAAGTACCGCAGGGTTGGACAGTGCGGATGGCGTAGAGGGTTGGTAGGTAGGTGATGGCGTAGGGCTAGGTGGTGATGGCGTAGTGCGGATTAAAGGCCTAGAGGGTTGGATGGTGGATGGGTAAGCGGTTGGCGAAGTGGGGAATGGTACGCGTAATAATGGTCTAGATGGCAAAGGCATATCTGGATAGGCGGTAGTGGTAGTGGGTGAAGTAGGAAATGGTACGCGTAATAATGGCCTAGATGGTAAAAGAGGCGCGTTATTGGTTTGCGGGGGGTTATATGATGGAGGCGTAGGAGTGCGGGGTGTAATGGGTCTAAGGAAGGCGGGTAGTGGTAATGGGTTATTGGGTGTGGGCGAGTGATATGTAGGTGTGGGTATGGGGGTAATGGTTACGGGTTGTGGCCTTGGTATGTGGATGGTGCGGCGTGGTGGTCGCTCTGCGGTACTTTGAACGTGACCCGTTGAACAAAGAGAGGAAGAGTCCTCTACTCTCCACTGCTGCCCACGACCAGCCTCAGACTGGCTGTTCGTCAAGATGGGAGCAACCTGGTTTTGGTTCTGATGCTCCGGGAGTGGATTCTGCACTATGCCCATGTTGGGTGGTGCTACTGCCTGTGCCGGTGGTCTTGCTTGCTGCTGCTGCTGCTGCGGTCTCCTCGCCTTCAGGGCTGTTATGTATTTCTTCATTTCCTCCCAGTCTATGCCGCCCTGCTCGTTGAGATCATGGATATAATCTCTGAATTGGAAGCAGGTGTCAATGGTATGCCCAGGTTGCCTGTGAAAGTAGCAATACCTGGATGTATCGGCATTTTGAGGCCAGACGGCCTTCTCCCTTGGCAAAACTAAGGCATTGGCTGCCATTAAAGCGCTGAAAATATCCGCCAAGGATTCTGGGAGGGCCGGGTACTCTGCCCTTTTCGGGCCTGGAGGTCTCCTTTGTTGGTTGTAGTCACCAGGAGGAGGGACATTGTGGTACGCCGGCGGTGCGTGCGGCTGGTACTGTGGCTGTTGCTGTTGCTGCTGATGTGGCTGCTGATACTGCTGTTGCCGTTGCGGCTGTTGCTGTTGCTGGTTCTGATTCGGCTGCTGGGGCCGCTGGTACTGCTGTTGGTAATGGGGGTTCTGCTGCTGCCTGTACCCCTGTTGACTCGGCTGTGGTGGCCTCTGGTACTGCTGCTGATTCCTCACAAACTGGGGCGAGTTATTGTTCATGGTACTGACCTGCTCGTGAGAGAGCGTGCCCTCAGTAGTTGGACCTGTGCTAGGAGAATTTGGCACTGCAGGCTTCCGAGGTGGAGGCCTGTTAGGTCTGTGAGGATCAAAGACGCTAGAGAACGTAGCGTCCTTGAAGGCATTCTGGCAGTACCGTGCCCTTTCATAGAGCTCTGCCATGTTAGTCAAATTGTTCAAGGAGAGGACTAGCTTGAACTGGGGAGTGGCGTTAGAAATTAGCATCTTCACTTGTTCAGATTCAGACAAGTGATCTTTTACTTTTTCAGCCAGGCCCCGCCACCTGTCAGCAAAACTGACAAACTCCTCGTCCGGTTTCATCTTTTCTGCAATAAGATCCGTGATAGACAAGGAGGGTGCAACTCTGTCCTGGTATCGTTGGATAAATTTGCGTGAAACGATACCGTAATCCTCTACTTCTGAGGGTTCCAGAGAAAAGAACCACTCGAGGGCTGGTCCCTCTAGGGATCTCCTGAACAAGAAAGCTAACGACCTCTTGTCGTTCTGCCAGAAAGAGGATTCGTACATGAACTCCTTCAGGTGCGTGAAGGGGTTACCAGTACCGTTATACTTTCGATATACTGGCATTTCAGAGGGTGGCAGATGGAACACTGGCAGGCTCGGTAAATTGATTTCTGGCACAGCTTTAACCCCCATCATTTTCTGAAGATTGTTGAACTGCTCGTCCATGCGCTCCATCTTGGCCAACAACGTCTGCGTGGTCAGATCTGCCTGGGGAGGAGGAGGAGGAGGAAGTACCTGATAGGCCTGCTGCCTAGAGTAGGTTGGACAAGGAGGATAATAAGGATGAGGTCCGGCAGAGCTTCCGCCATGCCCGAGGGCATTTTGATAAATGGGCGTCTGCGGTCTAGCCGGTTGCCTGGATGACGAAAGTTGTGGCCCAGTTGGCCGAGAAGTAAGATGAAGGCCTTCCATGGCCTGATGGATATAAGGAGGAGGAGGTTGTTGAGTAACAACAGGGGGAGCCATAGGGTTCGGCTCAGCAGGCTGCATGGGTGCCTTCCCCTTCAAGATAGACTGGATCGCCTCGAACTGCTGAGGGTCCAGTCGGGAGGCAAGAACTCCCAGAGCATTGACGAGATCCATAGGATCGGAGGGTAAGGGATCATTCTGATTCATGTCCCCCTCAAGGTCAGGATTAGGAATCGCATATTCATGCGGAGGAAGATCATGATATTGATCGTGCGGAAGAAAAAGAGGAGTTCGGACATTCCCGTCATGTCGAACTGGAATGGGGACAGAATTACGAGAGGCATCAGCATCTCTCCCGTTCTCGTAGTTGAAATCTGAATTGCGAGGGGCATTAGCATCTCCCTCGTAGTTGATAATGGCATCTTGGGCCATACTCAAATCTCTGCCTGATCGCAGCAACATAATATTAGATTCCCTTTTCAAAGACTTAATCAGACAAGTTGTGCAGAGATTAATCAAACAAGTGGATGCTTAACGTGATTTTAGGATTCCTTGTTGAATTATTTGAATTGGATTAAACCACAATTTCGCTCAGGGAAGGATCCTAGTTTCAGTTCAGTTTCCACCGTTATTCTCTAAGATTTTCTCTCACAACGCTTTCGGAATCTAGCCGGGACTTCAATTGGTACAACCAGCCCGATGATCAAGGAGGAATACCTTGATTTTGGGGACTTATGGAGGTCTCAACGTCAACTTCTCTAGTCTGATCAAGGGACCAACCCAATCAGAGAGAGTTGCTAACGTTGAGTAATGTGTTCCTAAGAAAAGGAGGGTTTTAGCCTCAATGCGTATGCCCTGCGACCTGGATGGCCTCTAATGCTTAATAGAGTAATGGGTAGCTAGCACTCAACACAGAAATCTGGAAACTGAAAAATAATTAAGAAACTGTCTGAATCGCGTCGATGATAGTCGACGCTATTCAAAACAGAACTTAATTCTTTCGCAGAGAACAGATGCAAACAGCAGAGAAAGCCTGAAAAATAACTAGAAACTGTCTGAATAGCGTCGATGATGGTCGATGCTATTCAACACAGAACTTAATTATTTCGCAGAAACAGATGCAAACAGCAGAGAAAGTCTGGAGGCTAAAAGGCGTCTATGAATGATGACGCGGTTTTGAAACGCGTCGCTGTTCCTGGACGCTTTTTAGTTCGCAGAAACAGATTTCCAGAAGGATTTTTTGGGTCGAATCCTCCTTAAACAGAGTAAAATGCAGTAAACAATCGACTCATGCAAAGATTTTTAGTTTCAGATTTTAAACAGGATGATTTACTATCTAAACAACTAAGAAATCACGCAATCACACAGCATTTTATCACAAAAAACAGCTTTTGAACTAATCAAGGGGAGGCAAGATCTTGCCACTGGGGTGTGCACGTGGTGCACGAGGGAAACTAATTAAACTAAACAATCACCAATTGGTGAGGACGTGTCGAAAGACACAAATGGTGCACCGTGGGTGCCCGGTATGATAATAGCAAGAACAAAAGAAATTAAAAGACGGCGAGACCAAGTCCCACCGTGATCGCCAAAAGAGCTGTGAGCGCTAAAAAATTGCTCGTGTGATTTATGTGAAAAACTATGTTGTTTAGGGTAAATTAACCTATTAAAAACAGAAACTAAAGTGAAGTGATCGCCAGAAACTTTTAACTAAAAAAGCTTCAAAAGAAGTTTGATCGCCTACCTGTTTAAACGCGGAAGATTGAGTCCTTGGTTCCCCTCCTTCAGCCGGCTGAAGAAAGAGAGCCTCTTTATTCTTTTGTTCTTGCTGTTGAATGTTGAGGATCGTCCAGAAGTTCTCCTGGCTTGTGCTTGACTTCCCTCTTTTTGATTTCTTGTTGTTGTTGTTGAATGCAGCAGAGACAGAGAAACAGAAAAATAAAGGAGAAATACTTATGAGAATTTAAATGGAAATAATATCAAAGTTAACCATGATTATAAACATGTTTAAACAGCAACTCACTTGTTTAAATGGCTTTGAAACCCCTTTAGAACAAACGGGTTTTGGAAAGTTGATGATGTGGTGTGTGTTGCATGAAGTGAATATGAGAGAATGAAACTAATGAATGAAGATGAAATTCAGATATGAAAAACTTATGCCCAGTCCAGTTGGTTGAAGCTTTGCAGAGATGAAGATCTTGAAGAAGGATGCCGACTTCTGGAAATTGCAGCGCTCCGGCGTTCCGACGTGATTGCTCCGATCGCTATAACGCTGTGGCTCAATAGTTCTCTCTCTCTTTTTTTTTTAACTCCTTGAGATGCAAGGTATTTATAGGCATTTTCTGCGTTCGCGATTAACATAGAAAAATCTAGGATTTATCTATCTTAACCGACAGATAATTACTGATTAATTCATCTTTATCTGTAATTATCTAAAACGCGTCCACCTTGGCTGACGCCTTTCAGATTTAATTAAGATAAGGATAAATATCCGGGAAAACTTATCTTTATCTTTATTAGCTAAAACGCGTCCACATGTGTAGACGTCTTTTACCCTAATTAAGATAAGGATAAACATCCGGAAGAGAAGTTAAAATAGCTTAGGAAACCTAAAACGCGTCGACCTTCCCAGACGCCTTTTAGCTAATAAATCAATTAATTAAAATTCAAATTTAAACATTAAAATAGGAATAAACTCTAAATAGCGTCCACATGGGTCGACGCCTTTTAGGATTCTTCATATTTTAACTGAAATTTGAGCTAAAATCAATTCAATTGATTAACTTAAAACATGTATGTTCAACCCGACTTTCAAAAATATTAATAAAAATTAATCAATGATTAAATATCAGACCATTCTGAGGCATTATTATATGATATGAAATTTACTCGAAATGACGTCAAAATTAGCGTGTCTACAAGCGCTTCAAGGGAGAAACTAAAAGTCTCACTGCATCTGGCCAATACACTCCGCCGACCACTCTCGTATTCGAAATCCTTCAAGATATCGAAAACAAAGAATATGTCAACTGGTCGCATAAGATAAGGTCCAATCCAAAGCATCGAGACAGGAGAAAGTACTACCACTTCCATAAGGATCACAGCCATACCACGGAAGAATGCCAACAACTACGAGATGAGACAGAATCCCTGATCCGTCGGGGCTATCTTAGAAAATACATGGCAAAGCCCGGCCAAGTGCACAAAGCCCCCAGGATCAAAAACCGCTCTAACGGAATGAAGATCCATATGATCTTGGGCAACCCGACGTCCGGAGGAGACAATCCCCAGGGAAAGAAGCGGTACACACGTGAACCTTGTAACTCATGATCCCAAGCGCTCTGAACTCGGGAAAAACGTTGTAAGAGACCTAATGAAGGATCCCACCATTTTTACGGATGAGGTTGGAAGGAGTGACCATCTCTCATGACGATGCACTCATCGTGACCGTCATGATCAACAAATGTAAAGTTCACCGTGTCTTAGTAGATGGAGGCAGCGGCCCTAGTGTTATCAATTATGACTATTTTCTTGGAAATAGTGTCAATGTCTCCCCTATACGATAGATACAAACTCCACTCTTTGGATTTTCAGGGCACGCAGTACCCCCGGTCGGGGTGATGGCACTTGCTATAACTCTCGAGACCGCTTCCCAAGAGGTCACCTTCATCATTGATTTCATCATCATCCGAGAGATGAGTATCTATAACGCCATCTGTGAGTGCTCAAATTGGGTGTGTGATTATCATGAAAATTTATGTTATTTATGTGACAAATAAACCTATTAAAACTAAGTGAATGTGATCGCCAGAAATTTTTAACTAAAAAGTTCCAAAAGAAAAGATTGATCGCCTACCTGTTTTGGATGTGGGAGATGTTCGAGTCCTTGATTCCCCTCCTTCAGCCGGCTGAAGAAAGAGAGCCCTTCTAACTTTGTTCTTACTTTAGATGCTTATCGGACTTTGAGGATCATCAGATTTCCTTTTCTTTATTGATTCTCTCATCTTTATCTCCTTTTGTACTTTTGAACCTTGCAAAAAGTGGAAAGAAAGAAAGAGAGAACTATAAGAACTCAAATAGATGTAGTATCTATTCCAGTAGAAATTCTAATCATGCAACTAAACAAATGAACTCACTTGTTTGATGGTCTTTTAAACCCCTTAAAACATGGATTGGAAAATAATGCTAGTAAGTGTGTGTTGCATGGAGTGATGTGATGAATGAGATTTTGAGCTAATATGATGATGAATAATTAAGAACTGAGTTGGATGGCCCCTAGAAATCCTTGGTTCTTGAGTGGATGTTGAAATGACGAAGAAGTGATGAAGAAGGAATGTAGCTTGCTTCAAGACTCCTCAAAGTAGCAGCACCTTGATCCTTTAGCGTCTGGACGTCGTCGCCAAGATTCTTTGCTCCAATTTCACTCAATTATCACTATCATCACTTACTTTTCAATGACTAAGGGGTTATGTATTTATAGGCTTTTCATCCGCGGTTATTAATGGATTAACATGAAAGAACTTGAAGTTTATCCAACTAACAAACAGATAAACACAGATTAATTCATCATTATCTGTAATTATCTAAAACGCGTCGCCTATGAGAGACGTCTTTTAGACTAATTAAGATAAGGATAAACATCCAGAAAATGAGATAGAATCAGCTTAGGAAACTTAAATGGCGTCGTGCCTGGCAAACGTCTTTTAACTAATTAATCAATTAATTAAAATTCAAATTTAAATATCGAAATATGAATAAACTCTAAATGGCGTCTACACATGTCGACGTCTTTTAGACTTTTTCATATTTGGTTAAAATTTGAGTTAAAATTAATTTAATTAATTAACTTAAATTATGTCTGTCTGACCCGATACTATTTAGATAATTAATTCAGAAAGATTAATAAAAATTGACTAATTATTAAATATCAAACTATTTTTGAGGCATTATTATATGATATGAATTTATTGAAAATGATGTCAAATTAAGCGTGTCTACAACTGCCTTACCTTGGCATCGTCTTTGCAAGGGAGTGAAATGAAATGGAATATACTGAAAAGATGATGCCAAGGTGTGATAAGGCACGCTCTTAACATCACATGATTGGAATTTTTCTCAAAATCATCAATGAAAATAACTCAAGGAGATCAATGGAATCAATCATGTCTAGATGAGATAGACAAGAAAATAAAATAAGGTCGATCAACCTCCACGGATTGGGAAGTACCTTAGGTCATAGACACTGCAGGTTTCATCATGGGGAGTGATTGTCAGCTAATGTAGACGTGCTACAGCCATGATAGATCTTAAAAGAAAACAAAAAATATTGGATAAAGAATCCAAGAAGGGATAGAATTCCAAGGATATCTTTAAGCGAACCTCAAAGATAATCAAGATATTCAATTCAGAATGGAATTTTTCATATCATGTTGGGAATTATTTGATCAATAGTCTGAAACTTAATCAATAATTAATTCTTATCACAATTATATCAAAGTCCTATATGATGCATGCTGGACTAAAAGAAAAATATAAAGTCAAATAAAATATAAATTAATCAAGGATAATATTGTTAAATCGTCATTAATGAGTCAAGATACCAATTCTTATAATTCAGTATTAAGCCAAAGCTCGTTTATCCACGCACCATTTTACAAAAGTGGAACCATCGTCCTCACTAATTAACAATCCAACGGCCTATCCGTGCGATTAAGAATTCTCTGAAATTATCACTGTTTTTGTTAAAGGGAAACTCAAATTCCAGTTTCATCGAAACCCCAAGGTCCTTGATATAGTCTAATGCTGATAATGCAAATTTAATCACATGAAAGAATAAGGGATAGAGATAACCGTCTTTTTAGCCACGGTCATGACTTATAAACTCCCACATGTGAGTGCTGAAAAATTGCTCGTGTGATTTATGTGAAAAACTATGTTGTTTAGGGTAAATTAACCTATTAAAAAAAAATGCAACTAAGGTGCAGTGATCGCCAGAAACTTTTAACTAAAAAAGCTTCAAAAGAAGTTTGATCGCCTACCTGTTTAAACGCGGAAGATTGAGTCCTTGGTTCCCCTCCTTCAGCCGGCTGAAGAAAGAGAGCCTCTTTATTCTTTTGTTCTTGTTGTTGAATGTTGAGGATCGTCCAGAAGTTCTCCTGGCTTGTGCTTGACTTCCCTCTTTTTGATTTCTTGTTGTTGTTGTTGAATGCAGCAGAGACAGAGAAACAGAAAAATAAAGGAGAAATACTGATGAGAATTTAAATGGAAATAATATTAAAGCTAACCATGATTATAAACATGTTTAAACAGCAACTCACTTGTTTAAATGGCTTTGAAACCCCTTTAGAACAAACGGGTTTTGGAAAGTTGATGATGTGGTGTGTGTTGCATGAAGTGAATATGAGAGAATGAAACTAATGAATGAAAATGAAATTCAGATATGAAAAACTTATGCCCAGTCCAGTTGGTTGAAGCTTTGAAAGGATGAAGATCTTGAAGAAGGGGATGCCGACTTCTGGAAATGGCAGCGCTCCGGCGTTCCGACGTGGTTGCTTCGATCTCCAAATCGCTATAACGCTGAGGCTCAATAATTCTCTCTCTCTCTTTTTTTAACCCCTTGATATGCAAGGTATTTATAGGCATTTTCTGCGTTCGCGATTAACATAGAAAAATCTAGGATTTATCTACTTTAATCGACAGATAATTACTGATTAATTCATCTTTATCTGTAATTATCTAAAACGCGTCCACCTTGGATGACGCCTTTCAGATTTAATTAAGATAAGGATAAATATCCGGAAAAACTTATGTTTATCTTTATTAGCTAAAACGCGTCCACGTGTGTAGACGTCTTTTACCCTAATTAAGATAAGGATAAACATCCGGAAGAGAAGTTAAAATAGCCTAGGAAACCTAAAACGCGTCGAACCTTACAGACGCCTTTTAGTTAATAAATCAATTAATTAAAATCCAAATTTAAACGCTAAAATAGGAATAAACTCTAAAACGCGTCTACATGAGCCGACGCCTTTTAGAATAATGCATATTTTAACTGAAATTTGAACTAAAATCAATTTAATTGATTAACTTAAAACATGTCTGTTAAACCCAACACTTAAAAAGATCAATAAAAATTAATTAATGATTAATTATCAGACCATTATGAGGCATTATTATATGATATGAAATTTACTCAAAATGACGTCAAAATTAGCGTGTCTACAGCTGCCTCACCTTGGCATCGTCTTTGCAAGGGAGTGAAATGGAATGGAATGTACTGAAAAGGTGATGCCAAGGTGTGATGAGACACGCTCTTAACATCACATGATTGGAATTTTTCTCAAAATTATCAATGAAGATAGTTCAAGGAAATCAATGGAATTAATCCTGTCTGGATGAAGTAGACAAGGAAATAAAATAAGGTCGATCAACCTCCTCGGAGTGGGAAGTACCCCAGGTCGTAGACACTGTAGGTTTCATCATGGGGAGCGTTTGCCAGCCAATGTGGACGTGCTGCAACCATGATGGATCTTAAAAGAAAACAAGAAATATTGGATAAAGAATCCAATCAAGGATAGAATTCCAAAGATATCTTCAAGCGAATCTCAAAGATAATCAAGATACTCAATTCAGAATGAAATATTTCATATCATGTTTTGAGTTATTTGATTAATGGTCTGAAACTTAATCAATAATTAATCCTTATTACAATGATTTCAAAGTCTTACATGATGCATGCTGGGCTAAAAGAAAAATATAAAGTCAAATAAAATATAAATTAATCAAGGATAATATTGTTAAATTGTCATTAATGAGTCAAGATACCAATTCTTGTAATTCAGTGCTAAGCCGAAGCTCGTTTTTCCACGCACCGTTTCACAAAAGTGGAACCATCGTCCTCACTAATTAACAATCCAACGGCCTATCCATGCGATTAAGAATCCTCTGGAATTATCACTGTTTTTGTTGTAGGGGAACTCAAATTCCAATTTCATCAAAAACACAAGGTCCTTGATATACTCTAATAAATAATTAATATATAGTAATGCGAATGCACAATGATTACATGAAATAAAACAGGGGTAGAAATAACCGTCTTTTTAGCCACGGTCAAGACTTCTTAACTCCCACAGTGGGATTCTCTTGACATTTTCCACTTTCTTGAATTTTCTGCAATCAAAATTGTTAATAACTCCAAACAAATATTCAATTTAAACATCAAAACATGGAATCATATAAAGAGATGAAACGCGTCGTGTCGTGCAGACGCCTTTTAAAGTTTAAACGCGTCGCTTATCCTCGACGCCTTTTACTCACAGAAATAGGTTTCTGGCTGTTCTCTATTCGAATTCTCACTCTATCAATGCACATCCCTTTTCCAATCCGGAAAAGTCTTCTTAGGATCGCAATGTTGTCTATATAAACACCCTTAGGTCGTTCCCAAGCAATCCCACTACAATCCAAAGATCAAAAGTTGAGTTTTCTTCAAGGTTTCTTCAAAGTTCCAAGGTTTCCAAGGTTTCTAGCTTCAAGGAGGAGGAACTCCGAAAAAGGGAGTATGAATTCAAGAAAGAAGATGAAGATGTCTTTGGAGCAATTTTCAGATGTGGAGAATCATCTCAATGGAAGAAATCCCAATCTCCAAGTAAGCTCAATCAACTTCTCCTTCAATTCTCTTCATGTTCTTCATTATGTTCTTCATCATGTTCTTCGCCTTTTCTTTTGATTTTCAGAACTATCCCATGTTTCCTGGCCCAAGGAAGTTCACCTCCTTACCTTGGATCCGTAAACTTCCAAAAAGCATCAAGCTTTCCATGCAAGTATTCATATCCAAGTGGAATCTTCAAGGTCTTGTAGTGCTTGCCAAGCATTACAAGAGCGCAAACGCGGATTGGGCGGCTATGGGCGCCTTGATCGAGTGGTGGCATCCCCAAACTCACACGTTCTTCTTCCAAGATTTCGAGTGCACGATTCTTCTGGAGGAGGCGGAGCTTCTTTTAGGTCTCCCAAAGACCAAAGAGAACAAGGAGAAGATAGCTTTGATGAAGGAGAGAATCACCGGTCAACAATTGTTGACATCTATCATGAAAGATCCTTCAGAGGCCAAAGGATATCTCACTAAAAAGGGGATCAATCTCACCAAGCTAGCCGAGTGGACGCTGTACGAAATTGATCATCTAAGAGAGGATGAAGCAGAGGATGTAACAAAAGCCTTAGTTACATGCCTTGCCGGCGCCTTATTCTTTTCTGCGCAGGATAATATCTTAGAAGATGACCAAATTAGTGTCATATGCGCAATCTTCGAAGGTAAATCCATTAGCACTGCACTCTTAGCATATCTCTATAGTGGGCTTTCTGCAGCGTCTGTGGGCCGTCCTCCTTACGGATGCATGCTTCTCTTCACCTTATGGGTTGAACTTCACTTTAAGTTTGAGCATATCAAGAAAAGGCCTCTGAATCCATCTCAGATCTACTTGAATAGCCCAATTCATTGCATAGCTAATGTTGTAAAGTTCAATGAGTATATGGTTAACAAGGTTCCAAAACTCAAGACCCGAGCCGATTGGAGAGAATATTTAAAGCTCATGACGTCCGACATATTCAACTCGTCTCCACTTGCTCTAGTTGGAAAACCTGTGTGGGTGCGCCGTGCAGCAGGAGCAGATCTTAAGTTGATCGGAGCCACCGAGTTCGTGCTGTACAATCCACATCGGTGCCTTACTCAACTTAGCTTGGGCCGTCGTGAATTCCCCGAGTTCTCTCCCACACTTCCGATCAAGAAACGCGGCTTGGAATCCGACGAAGATTATGAAGCCGTACAAATCATTACTACTCTATGGAACCTTGGCTTCAGTTACCGTGTAAGATCCTCTAAAGATAGAGATAAAGGATTAAAAGCTCCTTATCTTAAAGGTCTTCATGAAATCCTTCCTTGAATGTCCCCTTTCCCTTTTATTCATGATGTAATAAAGAAATTTTATTGAATAAAGAAGTTTTTCATGCCTCAAAACCTTTCCTCAACTTTCTGTGAAGTGCACATGATTTTTCCTTTAGAGAAAACTTGATTTTTTTCCTGAAAATTCAACAGTTCGGGTTCTGTTTAATGCAAAACGCGTCCAGTCAGAAAGACGCCTTTCAACCGTAATTCTTTTCCAGAAATTCAATTTAATCCTCAAAAACCCGATTTAAAGATTAAACCGCGTCTTTATATCCTGACGCCTTTAAACCGTAAATTCAATGAAAAAGTTAAAACGCGTCTTTATAACCTGACGCCTTTCAACCTTAATTCTTTTCCAGAAATTCAATTTAATCCTTAAAAACCCGATTTAAACGTTAAACCGCGTCTGCGCATACTGACGCCTTTCAACTCTCTCTCCTACTTTTTCCAGGATTCTGTCATTAATTCCATGATCAATTCTCTAAAACGCGTCAATAAACTAAGACGCTTTTCATGATTTTCCTATGTACGGTTCTGACAAAAATTTTGAAACGCGACTAGTAAGGTGGACGCCTTTCATTCAAATTCAAACTTCTGTCAGTGCCGCCTCAACTTTTGCGCCCTAAAACGCGTCATCCGGAGTCGACGCCTTTCAGCCTTTCGTTAACAGACCCGCGAAGGCCCCCTTTCTTCCTCACTTTTCCAAAAATTTCCCCCTTTCTCTCCGGCAACCGAGCTCCGGCGATCTCACCTTCTAATCTCCCTCTTCTCAAACCATGGAGCGCGGTGAAGGTTCCGGGAAGACGAAGGTCATAGCCAAGAGGAGGCGGAGGCAAGAAGAAGCTCCCGAGGAGGTTCCGGCGGCTCTTGCGGAGGCGGCGGTTTTCTTGGAGGAGGAGCTCCCTCCACCGGCACCCATGGCGATAGAAGAAGAAGATGAGGGCGACCTCCACACGGTAAGCTCCTTGTGGGATGAATGGATGAGAAAAGAGGGGAGAAAACGAGATTCTTAAAGGAATCCGGAATCTGGACTTGAAAGGCGTCCAGACCAGGTGACGCCTTTCAATATAAATTCCGAATTTTAATTAGGTAGAAAATTATGTTGAATTGCGTCAAGGCGTGTGGACGTGTTTTGAAACACGTCTGTGCGTGCCAACGCTTTTAAAGACAGAAAGTGAATTTCCCTGTTCTTTTATTTATTACTGACCCTATTTTTATATTTTTATTTGCAGGGGGTGATGAGGGCTAGGATTTCATGGGACCTAGTAGTCGGGGCTTATAGAGGGCTCCCCGACTTCCAGAAGGCACGTTTGCGCCAGATGGGATTCGGCGAGGTACTGGACATCGAGCCATTTTGGCTTGATCTGGTCCTGCTGCAGGCGCTCAGGGAGCGTTGGCATGCAGAGAGTCGGGCATTCCTAATGCCATGGGGGCATATGGTCCCCTCCCTAGAGGATGTGACCAGGATTACCGGCCTCCGGGTAGAGGGCCGACCTGTGAGCGGGGTGACCTACCCCAACTACCAGGGATTGGCTGAGGCATTGCTAGGGATAGAGGTATCCAGCATAGGTAGAGAGTCTAGGATGGTTCCTCGAGTCGAGGTAGAGGCAGCCCTAGGTCTAGATGAGCCCCGGCGTCGATCTGACGAGACCCGGGAGGAGTTCAGGATTAGGCTAGCCGAGTCGTCCTCCTTAGTCTACTGTAGTGATCCTGGGCAGGTAGAGGAGGCAGATAGACAGCTTAGAGTCTTCTTAGTTTTCTTTTTCGGTCGGTTGCTCTTCGGTACGAAGGGCGACCATATCCATTGTAGATTTCTTTACTTGTTAGATGATTTAGCTAGCCTAGGGGAGTATGCCTGGGGTGCAGCCCTTCTGGCTCACCTCTTTGCCGATCTATCCGCGGTCACGCCGGACCGTGAGACTACTATCAGTGGCTTTTCACCATTTCTTCAGGTATTAAATTGTTTAATTATTTGTTATATGCAATGCAATATGATATGATATGATTCTTTTCTAACCTATATGTTCATGAATGCAGGTGTGGAGCTACTACTACTTTCCGCTCGGCAGAGCGAGGATTATCCGACCAAACGCCGTCCCTTTCGCCTGCCGTTGGCAGCCGATTGTGGACACGGCTCCACAGCATCACCAACTGACGGCCCTCCGCCGTCAGTTTCTGGATTATCTAGAACTCTTGGTAAACTTTTAACTTGTTTAATGCAATCTTTTATTAAATGCAAGTTATTTATGAATGCATCTAACCTATATGCAGGTGATTTGGCGCCCATACTTGGGCATGAATGAGGAGGGTCAGCCGTGGGTGACGGCTGGCAGGAGGCGGTTTGGGAGGCAAATGTGGGTGCATTGCCTCAATGAGATCGAGCTCCTCCGCCTCCGGCTCGTGATGAGGACCCTGGGCCTCCACCAGGAGTGGATTGACGAGGAGGTCCCGGAGGGCGTCGGAAGGAGCATGAGGGGCAAGCAAGCCCTCACTGATTGGCGAGCAAAATTTCCTGAGCAATATGAAGACTGGCATCGCCGGGGTGTCAGAGTGGAGTCACGGGCGGTGAGTAGCGAGGCCTACCTCCAGCAGTACCGGGCCCACTACGCCGATCAGCTTCGGCTCCTCCGACCACTCGATGTAAGTATGCATTCATGCTTCTTAAATTTTATTATTATCTTGATTTATATTTGTGAATGAATGTATGTATGACATGCAGGATGCACGTGATGCGGTCATCGTCGACCTCCGGGCCCGCCTACATGATGCGGAGGCCCAGCTAGAACAAGTTCAGAAAGAACTGTATGATCTGGTACGTATGAATGAATATGAATGCATGTTTTAATTAATTATTTTGGCGATTAACCACTGACAGTTGTCTTCTGGTGCAGCGAGCCGTCTATACCCAGGCGGCTCCTCCTACTCATGGAGCTTCATCTTCCTCGTCCGCTCATGATGCTGCTATGGCTGACCTCCAGAGTCAGCTTGCCTCCGCCATCCACCGGGCTTCTCTAGCAGAGGAGGACCGTGCTGCTCAGGCAAGTTCTTCAATTTTTGAATTCTGAAATTGATTACTTGATTGATTGCCTTGGACTAACAAAATCTTCGTTTCAGGTTGCTGAGCTTCAGGAAGCCCTTCAGAGGGCTGAAGCGGAGATAGAGCAGGCCCGTGCTGCAGCGGCTCGTGCCGAGGCTGATGCAGAGCGGATCAGGGCTCTGGAGGAGCAGGTGGCTCTTCTCTCGACTGGAGATCTTGCACGCCTCCAGATTCGCCTGGAGGTTGTGACGGAGGAGAGAGACCGCGACCGCCTTCGACTGGAGGCTATGCAGGGTCGCTTGTCGGTTGCGGAGCATGAGCGCAAGATGGTGGAGGAACGGTTCCAGCGAGCTCGGCAGCGTTCCCATGAGCGTGGTCTGACCAGTGCCTTCACTGCCAGTGCTGCTGTATCTTCCGGTCATGCGGGGCCGAGCGCGATGAGACCACCTCCACCTCCTAGTCGAGGACCAGCACCGGATGCACCTGACGAGGCACAGAGCCAGTTGGACGAGGGCGGAGGGGAGAGCCAGCCTTGAGGGCTCATGTATCTTCTTTTCTTCATGTATCATGTACAAAAACGCCTTTTGATAATATACGTGAAACTTTTGGCTCCAATCTTGTGTTCCTGTGTTTATCTTGCATCCTGTACACACTTAACAAACAGGTTAAGTATCTGTTTAGGCTTAGCCCCTTGCCTGACCAAATAAATGGTCAATCAATCTTTTCTTCAATAACTGGTCAAGGGGCATAGCCTTTATTAACAAAGGTAATGAGAATAATCAAACTTAAGTAAAAATGCAACATACAAGCAAACAGATGCTCACTGAAAATAAAAGGAATGAAACATACTAAATGCAACAAGCAGATGCTAACTGAAATATTTTTGTGGTTTTGAAATATTCATTTTTGTTTGGGGTTTTGAAATATATGTATTTTTTTTTACTTTTGGCATATGCATTTTTTTTGAATTTTGATATATGTATTTTTTTGGGTTTTGATATATGTATTTTTTTTGAATTTTGATATATGTATTTTTTTTGAATTTTGATATATGTATTTTTTTTGAATTTTGAAATATGTATTTTTTTTTTGAATTTTTGACTAAAAGATCAGCATGGTACTTAGATCAAAAGATCATATTCATTTATTAACTTAATTCCCAAATTGTTCTTTAACAACTCAACTTAAACCCATCGTGTTTGAATTTGTGTTTCCATTCGTGATCCCATTTGATGATTTGACCCTTAGTCGATCTAAGCCATTCCTTAAGTTTGGAGTACATTTCTTTAGAAAGAAAAGATGAATAAGTTTAGAAAGCCCATGAGAAGGTTCCGGAGACTTAAAAAGATGTCCCTTTTCTACCCTAATATCCGTTGGGGTTCGGTCATTTTCTTTCCGGGGTATTTATCGACCTTGCGTTCCCTTTTATTTCATTTCATGGCCTTGATGTAACGTTTGTAATGTAATGGCCTTTTGATTTGACATTTGGCTTTTGCCTTGCGTTTTCTTTTCGCTATTCTTTTTTCTTTTCTTTCACTTTGGGACGGATCTCCCCCATTTTTTTATGACGGCCTCCTACTAAGATGGCGGGTATGCTCGGTAGTCTATTCTAAGCCTCGTTCCGACATCATGGGCCGAGTATAAAACAAAATTTTCGCTTCAAAAAGAATGATTTGTACTTTACACTTTCGGTCAAGCTTTCGATATTCTTTAGGACTTGTCATCTCTTGTTACTCACGAATCAAACGTGTCAGTGTGTGTAGTAATGGGCTTAAAATTAAGTTATTCAGACTGATAAGGAAATTTGAGTTTATAAATTTTCTGATTCCACTGGTCTTTGTACCATACTGATCGACTCTTTAACCTAAGGATAGTATTTCTTAAGATATAAACCATTCCAAGGATGTTTTAGCTCTTCTCCTTCTGCATTAACAAGACGATAAGCATTACCAGGAAAAGCATGCGATACAACATAAAGTCCTTCCTAGTTGGGTTGGAGCTTAGAACGCGGACCACCAGGTTTTATAAAAATTCTTTTAACAACCATTTCACCGACTTTGAACTTACGTTCAATGACTTTCTTTTGATAAAAACGTGCTAGTCTATTTTGATAAACTTTTGCATGATTAGCAGCTGACCATCTTTTCTCGTCTAAAAGTTCCAATTGAGTAAGGAGTGCTGAACGATGTTCATCAATGGAAAATTCCTTATTCAATTGTACTCTTAATGATGGTATGAGGATCTCATATGGAACTACCGCCTCCATTCCAAATGTTAAGGAATAAGGAGTTTGCCCAGTGGGCGTGCGGATTGAAGTTCGGTAGGCCCATAGAGCCTCAACCAATTTTTCTGGCCAATCTGCGAACTTATTAGATTTACACGTCTTTTTGATGATTTTTATCAAAGTCTTATTTGTTGCCTCTACTTGGCCATTGCCTTGCGGATAATAAGGAGATGAATGATGCAATGCAATTCTATACCTGTTACAGAGGTCCTTCAATTCCTGTGACACGAACTGCGGTCCATTGTCGGTGACGATGGTGCTTGGAATTCCAAATCGAGTGATGATGTTCTTCATGATGAATTTGCAGACGGTTGATGCTTTGATCTCCACGTACGCTTCAGCTTCTGCCCACTTGGTGAAGTATTCCGTTGCCGTGAGAATGAAACATTTTTGCTTGATGCCGGAATCTGGATTACCAAGGGGTCCAATGATGTCGAAAGCCCACATGGAGAAAGGCCATGGGGAACAAACAGGATGGAGTGAAGATGCAGGAGAATGAATTTTGTCGGCATGAAGTTGACACTTAGCACACCTACGAACAAATCCTACGCAGTCTTCTTCCATGGTTGGCCAATAAAATCCTTGTCTAAGGATCTTCTTTGCTAACATCTGTCCATTGACATGACCACCACAAACTCCACTATGAGCTCCTTCCATAACTTTCCAAAGCTCATCTTCGTCTAGACATCTCAGAAGAATTCCATCAAAACTTCTCTTATATAATGCTCCCCCAACTAGGGTGTATCGTTGAGCAACTCTCCTGATAGCTCTCTTCTCCTCAGTTGTAGCTTCCTCAGGATATGATTGATCTTCACAATATTTTGCAATTTCATAATACCATGGCTTCTGTTCATCATCCATCTCTTCTAACAGCTCCATCAACATGATTTCTCTCTTCTCAATGATATCTCCGTCTCTGACTTTCTTCAGCAACTTCTCCTTAGTTCTAAGGAATGAAGGATCTTTCACGGCGGGTGAAAGACGCCTATGAACTATGATTGATTCGGATTGTTTGCTGATTGGAAAATTAAGAGATGATGCAAGTGAAGCTAGAGCGTCAGCTAAGATGTTCTGATTCCTAGGGACATGGACAAAGATCAATTTCGTGAAAAGCTTTGAGTAAGCAGAAGTAAGTTCTTGATAAGGCTTGAGCTTGGGATCGAGAGTTCGATACTTGGTCAGCACTTGGCGAAGAATCAGTTGGCTATCACCTACGATCCTAAGTTTGGTAGCACCATGAAAATGAGCAGCCTCGAGACCAGCAAGGAGTGCCTCGTATTCAGCTATATTGTTTGTAACTGGAAAATCAAGCTGAAAGGCTTGTGGAATGGTGATACCTTCAGGTGATAACAGAACAATACCGATCCCTTTTCCATGAGAATTCAGAGCTCCGTCAAAATGCAGAGTCCACATATCATCTCTGATTTGATTTACGGACATCAGTTCCTCATCCGGAAACTCTGATCGCACTGGATCAAATCTAGGAAGGGGATGATGAGCAAGATGTTCTGCTATGGCATAGCCCTTGATCGCTTTCTGTTGAATGTAAGTGATATCAAATTGAGATAGAAAGCTTTGCCATCGCGCTAACCTATCAGTAAGAACAGATTTCTCCAGAAGGAATTTGATTGGATTCATCCTAGCGATGAGATGGACTTCATGGGCCAGAAAATAATGCTTCAATTTCTGCACAACCCAAACCAATGCTGCACATGTTTTCTCCATCGCCGTATATCTCTGTTCAGCAGGGTTGAGAAGTTTAGAGAGATAGTAGGCTGCCCTCTCTTTTCCTTCTTCATCTTCTTGTGCTAGGACAGCCCCCACAGCATCATCCAGGACTGAAATGTAAAGTATCAATGGTTTTCCTGGAGATGGTGGTCTCAAAACAGGAGGACTTGCTAGATAATTCTTCAATCCATCGAATGCCTCCTGACACTTATCGTCCCAATCGAATTTGACTCCCGGCTTGGTAAGCTCGTAAAACGGCTTACACCTTTGTGAGTGCTGGGAGACAAAGCGGCGAATAAATTGCAACCTTCCGATTAATCCTCTCAATTCTTTCAAGTTTTTAGGAGGTGGCATTTCTCTAATAGCCTTCGCCTTGTTAGGATCGATCTCAATTCCCCGTTTACTGACAATAAATCCAAGCAATTTTCCTGAAGATACCCCGAATACACATTTCTTGGGGTTCATCTTTAACTGATATTCTCTCGATCTCTCTAACACCCTTGCCAAAACTTTGGCATGCTCAGCCTTTGTTTTCGATTTAACCAATAAGTCATCTACATACACTTCCAGATCTATGTGCATCATGTCATGAAATATTGCCATCATGGCCCTCTGATAAGTGGCTCCAGCATTCTTTAATCCAAATGGCATGACAACATAACAGTATGTTCCCCAAGGTGTAGTGAATGACGTTTTTTCTTGATCCTCTTCTGCCAGCTTAATCTGATTATATCCTGAAAATCCGTCCATAAATGATAACGTCTCATAGCCAGCAGTGTTATCGATGAGTACATCAATATGAGGCAATGGAAAATCATCTTTAGGACACGCCCGGTTCAAATCGCGAAAGTCAATGCAAATCCTGACCTTTCCGTCCTTCTTCATAACCGGGACTATATTGGCCACCCACTGTGGATAAAGGACAACTCTAATAAATTTGGCTTTATGCAACTTATCGACCTCTTCCTTCATCTTTAGAGCCATCTGTGGGTGGAATCGCCTTAACTTCTGCTTGACAGGGCTAACTCCGTCTTTTAATGTCAATCTGTGTTCAACTAAAGATGAGTCTAACCCTGGCATATCCTCATAACTCCAGGCGAAAGTGTCCTTATAGTCCTTGAGTACTTGTATCATTGCGTTCTCATCTTCTGAAGAAAGACTTTTACTGACGAGGACAACCTTAGGTTCTTCTTCAGTCCCTAAATTGATTTCTTTGGTAGGCTCTTCTACGGTAGCTGAGGGTTCATCAAATCTCTTCACTCCACTGGCATACGCCTCAGCCGCGTCCTCGTCATCTTCCTCTTCAACAATGGGGTCCTTTTCATGTACTAATTCATATACCCCGTACCCATCACTAACTGAGTCATCGTCCATACAATCTTCTGGCATCTGAATTGGATTTTCTAGAAACTGAGGGATCAAAGAGCAAGAAGAGCACTTATCAGCTAAGTCCTGGAGGTATCTATCTGGAATTTGCCTACCCTTAGGCTTCCTAGACTTCCTAACCTGACTAGATTGCCTAACTTCACTATCATAACCTAACGAAGACGAAGCAGGATGAAAATCCTGGGATACAAGTGGAAATACAAGAGAATCCTCCCGAGGGGAGGGACAGAGTAAATCTAGAAGAGAATCTTGACCGAACGACCCGCGCGGCGGGGTGCAATCGGACAAGTAAGATGTTTCCTCGATGAGGATTTGGGAAGAATTTGTTGCCAAATTGGCGTTTTTTTTTGGAAAATGAAAGAATTAAACATAAAGCAGGAATGAATATAAATGGGAGGGGAATCAGACAGAGGAAGTGGCACCAAGGCCAAAGGATTAGGGGGATCATATAGTAATATGTCCCAGATTAGATCATACAACCTCTCTAGATCGAGAGGAGGTTGTGGTATGATGTCCCGAGGGGACAGAGTAATCATGACGGGCGGAGCCCGTGGAATATCTTCAATTATGACCCGCGACCAAGTCGGGGTCAAAAGCAGTGTGCGAAAAAGAGTATGGAGCATGAAGACATGTGAAGGATATGTCCCCCTCCAGAGCAGATCTGTTGTATAACCAGCTTCATAGGGGTCATCTGGCTCCCCTTCATCAGTTTCTTCGGATAACAGTATCCGCTTGTCAAATATGGCACCAGGGCTTTCAATCAGTTCATCAATCTGCGGCGGCCACTTAGGTTTTGCAGGATCCAAGAATAGTCTGTTCAGTGCAATATACAGGTCCCTCAGATCGAACCACCTGTACCATTCACATTCAGGGTCATGAAATTTCCTCCTTTTCATAGGCCGCAGAGCCTCCAAGGATTGGTACGTAAGCAGTTCAGAGCAATGTCTGGCCAAATCCCTCCCATATATATCATGGAAGTCAAAACAGGAAGTAATGACTACCGTATTGTCATAGCTAAGTATGGGCCCTTTCACGAAGTGTGTACACAGGGTCCATGTTAGGGGATCTCGGCCTTCTTTGGGTGGTGTAGACATTGCCTCCCAGATTTTCGGGCCTTCTTTGATTTCTGCTTTCTGAACCGGATCTTGCTTCAGTTTTATTGGCCTATAGCCCAGACCACTTCCAGGTGCTGTTCGATGATTTTTGACAGGAGTGGTCCTGCCTTGCAACTGCGTGCCCAGACCTTTCCCAGGCTCGTAGCCGTTCTTCATCATGATCCTCCATCCTGGGGTACTCATGCACTTCCCCCTTTTGATAGCATCTAATGGATATGGAGAAATAGTAGCGGCTTTCAGAGGATCAGCCACTGGACGGTAGACCTGTCATACCGACAGAAAAGGTTGTCGGCCAGGTAGAACAGCAGATTTAATGTTCAAGGTATGAGCAGCAGCAAGGACCGGCATGCTCGTCACTTTAATAATTCGTCCTTTATAAGGGAATTTGAGGCATTGATGATTCGTAGAGGGAATCGCCTCAAGAGTTTTAATATAAGGACGACCTAAAATGGCATTTATGGAAGGGTCGATTTCCAAAATGTGAAATTCGACCTCTGCATGACTTACAGGGCCCAGCTCCACCTTTAAATAAACCATTCCCAGAGGGGAACGGGTAGAATTGTCATATGTTGTTACTGATATGGGGCTGGGCAGCCATTTCTCTTTGGGCACACCGCACAGCTCCAGGGTCTTCGGAGATAGAACATTGATCGAAGCCCCTGTGTCGACCAGGCATGCATCCACGGCCTTCTTACAGATGTTGACCGTGATACTCAGAGCCATGTTTCTGGCTGCCGGCGGTGCTAGTTCCGATGTATGGAATGTTATAGAGGGCTGATCCCCCTGAGGAACTAGTAGTGCTGCAATCTTCTCTACCGGCACGTCTTCATTGACCATCACCTTTTACAGATATTCCATTAAAGCTTCTTGGTGACTTTTGGATCTTTTGATTAATTCTAGTATAGTGATCCGTGCCAGTGTCCGATCCAGGTGTTTCAACAAGTCATATTGAGTGCCTGGTGCACTCTCTTCATTATGGGCTTCCTCAGTCGGCTGTGATGGGCCGTCTCTGACTGTGGACTGAGGGAAGACCTTGTTGAAAATCCTTCCACTCCGGAGCGCGTGTTCCTCAACCGTGGAGGATCCGGGTGACACTATAAGTACCGCAGGGTTGGACGGTGCGGATGGCGTAGAGGGTTGGTAGGTAGGTGATGGCGTAGGGCTAGGTGGTGATGGCGCGGTGCGGATTAAAGGCCTAGAGGGTTGGATGGTGGATGGGTAAGTGGTTGGCGAAGTGGGGAATGGTACGCGTAATAATGGTCTAGATGGCAAAGGCATATCTGGATAGGCGGTAGTGGTAGTGGGTGAAGTAGGAAATGGTATGCGTAATAGCGGCCTAGATGGTAGAAGGGGTGCGTTATTGGTTTGCGGGGGGTTATATGATGGAGGCGTAGGAGTGCGGGGTGTAATGGGTCTAAGGAAGGCGGGTAGTGGTAATGGGTTATTGGGTGTGGGCGAGTGATATGTAGGTGTGGGTATGGGGGTAATGGTAACGGGTTGTGGCCTTGGTATGTGGATGGTGCGGCGTGGTGGTCGCTCTGCGGTACTTTGAACGTGACCCGTTGAACAAAGAGAGGAAGAGTCCTCTACTCTCCACTGCTGCCCACGACCAGCCTCAAACTGGCTGTTCGTCAAGATGGGAGCAACCTGGTTTTGGTTCTGATGCTCCGGGAGTGGATTCTGCACTATGCCCATGTTGGGTGGTGCTACTGCCTGTGCCGGTGGTCTTGCTTGCTGCTGCTGCTGCGGTCTCCTCGCCTTCAGGGCTGTTATGTATTTCTTCATTTCCTCCCAGTCTATGCCGCCCTGCTCGTTGAGATCATGGATATAATCTCTGAATTGGAAGCAGGTGTCAATGGTATGCCCAGGTTGCCTGTGAAAGTAGCAATACCTGGATGTATCGGCATTTTGAGGCCAGACGGCCTTCTCCCTTGGCAAAACTAAGGCATTGGCTGCCATTAAAGCGCTGAAAATATCCGCCAAGGATTCTGGGAGGGCCGGGTACTCTGCCCTTTTCGGGCCTGGAGGTCTCCTTTGTTGGTTGTAGTCACCAGGAGGAGGGACATTGTGGTACGCCGGCGGTGCGCGCGGCTGGTACTGTGGCTGTTGCTGTTGCTGCTGATGTGGTTGCTGATACTGCTGTTGATACTGCTGTTGCCGTTGCGGCTGTTGCTGTTGTTGGTTCTGATTCGGCTGCTGGGGCCGCTGGTACTGCTGTTGGTAATGGGGGTTCTGCTGCTGCCTGTACCCCTGTTGACTCGGCTGTGGTGGCCTCTGGTACTGCTGCTGATTCCTCACAAACTGGGGCGAGTTATTGTTCATGGTACTGACCTGCTCGTGAGAGAGCGTGCCCTCAGTAGTTGGACCTGTGCTAGGAGAATTTGGCACTGCAGGCTTCCGAGGTGGAGGCCTGTTAGGTCTCTGAGGATCAAAGACGCTAGAGAACGTAGCGTCCTTGAAGGCATTCTGGCAGTACCGTGCCCTTTCATAGAGCTCTGCCATGTTAGTCAAATTGTTCAAGGAGAGGACTAGCTTGAACTGGGGAGTGGCGTTAGAAATTAGCATCTTCACTTGTTCAGATTCAGACAAGTGATCTTTTACTTTTTCAGCCAGGCCCCGCCACCTGTCAGCAAAACTGACAAACTCCTCGTCCGGTTTCATCTTTTCTGCAATAAGATCCGTGATAGACAAGGAGGGTGCAACTCTGTCCTGGTATCGTTGGATAAATTTGCGTGAAACGATACCGTAATCCTCTACTTCTGAGGGTTCCAGAGAAAAGAACCACTCGAGGGCTGGTCCCTCTAGGGATCTCCTGAACAAGAAAGCTAACGACCTCTTGTCGTTCTGCCAGAAAGAGGATTCGTACATGAACTCCTTCAGGTGCGTGAAGGGGTTACCAGTACCGTTATACTTTCGATATACTGGCATTTCAGAGGGTGGCAGATGGAACACTGGCAGGCTCGGTAAATTGATTTCTGGCACAGCTTTAACCCCCATCATTTTCTGAAGATTGTTGAACTGCTCGTCCATGCGCTCCATCTTGGCCAACAACGTCTGCGTGGTCAGATCTGCCTGGGGAGGAGGAGGAGGAGGAAGTACCGGATAGGCCTGCTGCCTAGAGTAGGTTGGACAAGGAGGATAATAAGGATGAGGTCCGGCAGAGCTTCCGCCATGCCCGAGGGCATTTTGATAAATGGGCGTCTGCGGTCTAGCCGGTTGCCTGGATGACGAAAGTTGTGGCCCAGTTGGCCGAGAAGTAAGATGAAGGCCTTCCATGGCCTGATGGATATAAGGAGGAGGAGGTTGTTGAGTAACAACAGGGGGAGCCATAGGGTTCGGCTCAGCAGGCTGCATGGGTGCCTTCCCCTTCAAGATAGACTGGATCGCCTCGAACTGCTGAGGGTCCGGTCGGGAGGCAAGAACTCCCAGAGCATTGACGAGATCCATAGGATCGGAGCGTAAGGGATCATTCTGATTCATGTCCCCCTCAAGGTCAGGATTAGGAATCGCATATTCATGCGGAGGAAGATCATGATATTGATCGTGCGGATGAAAAAGAGGAGTTCGGACATTCCCGTCATGTCGAACTGGAATGGGGACAGAATTACGAGAGGCATCAGCATCTCTCCCGTTCTCGTAGTTGAAATCTGAATTGCGAGGGGCATTAGCATCTCCCTCGTAGTTGATAATGGCGTCTTGGGCCATACTCAAATCTCTGCCTGATCGCAGCAACATAATATTAGATTCCCTTTTCAAAGACTTAATCAGACAAGTTGTGCAGAGATTAATCAAACAAGTGGATGCTTAACGTGATTTTAGGATTCCTTGTTGAATTATTTGAATTGGATTAAACCACAATTTCGCTCAGGGAAGGATCCTAGTTTCAGTTCAGTTTCCACCGTTATTCTCTAAGATTTTCTCTCACAACGCTTTCGGAATCTAGCCGGGACTTCAATTGGTACAACCAACCCAATGATCAAGGAGGAATACCTTGATTTTTGGGACTTATGGAGGTCTCAACGTCAACTTCTCTAGTCTGATCAAGGGACCAACCCAATCAGAGAGAGTTGCTAACGTTGAGTAATGTGTTCCTAAGAAAAGGAGGGTTTTAGCCTCAATGCGTATGCCCTGCGACCTGGATGGCCTCTAATGCTTAATAGAGTAATGGGTAGCTAGCACTCAACACAGAAATCTGGAAACTGAAAAATAATTAAGAAACTGTATGAATCGCGTCGATGATAGTCGACGCTATTCAAAACAGAACTTAATTCTTTCGCAGAGAACAGATGCAAACAGCAGAGAAAGCCTGGAAAATAACTAGAAACTGTCTGAATAGCGTCGATGATGGTCGACGCTATTCAACACAGAACTTAATTATTTCGCAGAAACAGATGCAAACAGCAGAGAAAGTCTGGAGGCTAAAAGGCGTCTATGAATGATGACGCGGTTTTGAAACGCGTCGCTGTTCCTGGACACTTTTTAGTTCGCAGAAACAGATTTCCAGAATGATTTTCTGGGTCGAATCCTCCTTAAACAGGATAAAATGCAGTAAATAATCGACTCATGCAAAGATTTTTAGTTTCAAATTTTAAACAGGATGATTTACTATATAAACAACTAAGAAATAACGCAATCACACAACATTTTATCACAAAAAACAGCTTTTGAACTAATCAAGGGGAGGCAAGATCTTGCCACTAGGGTGTGCACGTGGTGCACGAGGGAAACTAATTAAACTAAACACTCACCAATTGGTGAGGACGTGTCGAAAGACACAAATAGTGCACCGTGGGTGCCCGGTATGATAATAGCAAGAACAAAAGAAATTAAAAGACGGCGAGACCAAGTCCCACCGTGATCGCCAAAAGAGCTGTAAGTGCTGAAAAATTGCTCGTGTGATTTATGTGAAAAACTATGTTGTTTAGGGTAAATTAACCTATTAAAAAAAATGCAACTAAGGTGCAGTGATCGCCAGAAACTTTTAACTAAAAAAGCTTCAAAAGAAGTTTGATCGCCTACCTGTTTAAACGCGGAAGATTGAGTCCTTGGTTCCCCTCCTTCAGCCGGCTGAAGAAAGAGAGCCTCTTTATTCTTTTGTTCTTGCTGTTGAATGTTGAGGATCGTCCAGAAGTTCTCCTGGCTTGTGCTTGACTTCCCTCTTTTTGATTTCTTGTTGTTGTTGTTGAATGCAGCAGAGACAGAGAAACAGAAAAATAAAGGAGAAATACTGATGAGAATTTAAATGGAAATAATATCAAAGCTAAGCATGATTATAAACATGTTTAAACAGCAACTCACTTGTTTAAATGGCTTTGAAACCCCTTTAGAACAAACGGGTTTTGGAAAGTTGATGATGTGGTGTGTGTTGCATGAAGTGAATATGAGAGAATGAAACTAATGAATGAAAATGAAATTCAGATATGAAAAACTTATGCCCAGTCCAGTTGGTTGAAGCTTTGAAAGGATGAAGATCTTGAAGAAGGGGATGCCGACTTCTGGAAATGGCAGCGCTCCGGCGTTCCGACGTGGTTGCTTCGATCTCCAAATCACTATAACGCTGAGGCTCAATAATTCTCTCTCTCTTTTTTTTTAACCCCTTGATATGCATGGTATTTATAGGCATTTTCTGCGTTCGCGATTAACATAGAAAAATCTAGGATTTATCTACTTTAATCGACAGATAATTACTGATTAATTCATCTTTATCTGTAATTATCTAAAACGCGTCCACCTTGGATGACGCCTTTCAGATTTAATTAAGATAAGGATAAATATCCGGGAAAACTTATCTTTATCTTTATTAGATAAAACGCGTCCACGTGTGTAGACGTCTTTTACCCTAATTAAGATAAGGATAAACATCCGGAAGAGAAGTTAAAATAGCCTAGGAAACCTAAAACGCGTCGAACCTTACAGACGCCTTTTAGTTAATAAATCAATTAATTAAAATCCAAATTTAAACGCTAAAATAGGAATAAACTCTAAAACGCGTCTACATGAGTCGACGCCTTTTAGAATTATGCATATTTTAACTGAAATTTGAACTAAAATCAATTTAATTGATTAACTTAAAACATGTTTGTTAAACCCGACACTTAAAAAGATCAATAAAAATTAATTAATGATTAATTATCAGACCATTATGAGGCATTATTATATGATATGAAATTTACTCAAAATGACGTCAAAATTAGCGTGTCTACACCACAGTGGGATCTTCTTTGAATTTTCAGTTTCATTTGGATTTTCCTGAATTTCCTGCACTCAAAAATTATCAGTAACTTCAAACAAATATTTAATTAAGTATCAAAATATAGATAAACATTGAATTTCGGATAAATAACAAAAAATCCTGAAACGCGTCATGTCGCGCCGACGACATTAATCTAACTAAAACGCGTCGCTGTTCAACGACGCCTTTTCAGTCGCAGAAACAGGTTCAGGCTAACTTCTACCCGAATTCTAACTCTCTCTATGCTTATCCTTTCTTCAATCCGGATTAGCCTTCCTAGAATCGCAATTCTCTCTATATAAACTCCATAAACTTGTATCAAGGCAATCCTAACACAATCTAGAGATTAAAGCTATGAATTTTCTTCAAAGTTCAAGGATTTTCAAGGTTTTCAAGACTTCAAGAAGGAAAAGCTCAAGAACAAGATGGATTCTTTAAGAAAGAGGGTGAAGAAGACGCTAGAGAAGCTCTCCGACGTGGAAAATCATCTAAGTGGAAGAGATCATAATCTCCAAGTAAGTTAAATCCTCTTCTCCTTCAATCATTTTTCTTCAATTTCTCTTTTCTCTCTATATTCTTCAAGTTCTTCAAGTTTTTCTCCCTTCTATTTTCTAGGTATACCCTTTGTTTCCTGGCCCAAGGAAATTCACATCCCTTCCTTGGATCCGAAAGCTTGCTAAAAGTACTATTATTTCCATGCAATCCTTTGTTTCCAAGTGGAACATCTAGGGTCTAGTAGTCCATGCGAAGCATTACAAAAGTCCAAACGTGGACTGGGCGACTATGGGTGCTTTGATTGAGTTGTGGCATCCTCAAACTCATACCTTCCTTTTTCCTGAATTTGAATGCACTATTCTTCTAGAGGAGGTTGAACTCCTATTGGGCCTTCCCAAAATCAAGTTGTACGGTGACAATGAAGTGATCCAGAATAAGATGACTTTGATGAGGGAAAAGATCACCGGTCAACAATTGTTGATGAAGATCATAAAAGATCCAAAAGAAGTTAAAGGATGCCTCATCAAGAAAGGAATCAATCTTGCTAAGCTTGCAGAATGGACTTTGTACGAGATTGAAGATCTTAGAGAGGACAACACTTAGAACGTGATGAAAGCTTTCGCCACATGCCTAGCTGGAGCTCTGTTCTTTCTTGCTCAAGACAACATACTAGAAGATGATCAAGTCAGTGCAATCTACGAGATCTTTGAGGGAAAACAGATAGGCACAACGATTCTAGCCTATCTCTACAGTGGGCTCTCTGCAGCGTCTACAGGTCAGCTTCCCTATGGTTGCATGCTACTCTTCGCTCTATAGGTTGAGTTGCACTTCAAGTTTGAATATCACACTAGGAATTCTGCAAGACCATCTCAAATCTATCAGAATAGACCAATCTTCCATATTTCCAACATAGTGAAATTCAATGAGAAAATGATCAATCGAGTGCCAAAACTCAAGACTCGAGCTGACTGGAGAGATTATCTGAGAAGAATGTCAGCAAATGGGTTCGACTCTTCACCTCTTGCTCTTGTAGGAAAGCCAATTCGAGTACATCGTGCAGCAGGTGTAGAGCCTCAGCTGATGGGGGCTACTGAGTTCGTGTTGTACAATCCACATCGTTGCTATACTCAACTCAGCTTGCCTCGCTATGAATTCCCTGAATTTTCTCATATATCTCCAGTCAAGAAGGATGCCTTGGAATCCGATGAAGATTATGAAGCCACTGAACTTATAGTCACACTGTGGAATATTAGCTTCAATCATCGTGTAAAATTCTCCCAAGAAATAGATAGAGGATTATCTGTTCCATATATACTGAGACTTCGGGAATTTCTTCCTTGAATGTTCTCTCTTCTTTTCTTTTTATGATGTAATAAAGAATTTATTTCAATAAAGAATTGTTCCTTTATGTCTTGAAATCCATCATCAATCTTCTGTGACTTGTTCATAATTTTTTCTTAAGTAAAAACTTGATTTTTCCTTAAAATATGACAATTCGGGTATACTTTAATACAAAACGCGTCCACTCAGGAAGACGCCTTTCAACCATAATTCATTTTTCCAAAAAAATCAGACATTAATCCTTAAAATCTCGGATTAATCTTAAAACGCGTCCATCAATATAAACGTCTTTCATCCAAAAATTCTTTTTCTCAAAATAAGATATTTATCCTGAAAATCACAAATTAATCTTAAAACACGTCCATATGTGTAGACGTCTTTCAATCAAAAATCTTTTTTCCAAAAATCAAAGATTAATCCATAAAATCCTGAATTATCCTTGAAATGCGCCCAGATGTATAGACGCCTTTCAATTCTCTTTCTTACTTTTCTCTAGAATTCCGCCATTAATTCTGTGATTAATCTACTGAAACGCGTCGTGAGGTGTGGACGCGTTTAATCATCATGCCTTGTACTGTTCTGACCTGAATTGGTGGTTTAAACTGAAACGCGTCGCTCTGTGCAGACGCCTTTTGATCAATTTCAAAGCTCTGTCCTTTGCCGCCTCAGTTTATGCGCCTTGAATGACGTCGCTGTACCTCGACGCGTTTCAACTTTCTCTAACAGAACCCGCCAAACCCCCCCTTTCTTCCTCATTCTCCCAAAAATTCTCTTCCTTCATCCTCTCCAGCGACTCCTTGCTCTTCCGGCGATCCTCCGGCCATCTCCCCCACTTTCCTCTTGGCACCGGCCCTTTTCTTCCTCCATCCTCTCTTTCTCTCGAGCTTTCTCTTTCACCCGAGCTCCCTCTTCCTCTAGCCTTCTCTCCCTCTCAAGCTCTCTTCCTTGGCCATGGAACAAGGAGAGGGATCACGCAAAGCCAAAGTCGTGGCGAAGAGGCGGAGGACGGCCTCCCTCGCGGTGGTTCCAACGGCGGAGGAGGTTCCCGAAGAAGCGTCGGCCGACCTCGCGGCGGTGGCGGCGTTTTTGAAAGAAGAGGAGGCTCCTCCAGCACCCATGGCCGAGGAAGAAGAAGGGGAAGAAGCTCTACACCTGGTAAGTTTTCTATGGATGTGAATGGAATGGAGGAAAGGGGAGAAAGGGGTTCTTTTGGAAGAACCCGAAATCAGTCTTGAATGGCGTCCAGACCAGGTGACGCCTTTCAAAGGGCGTCGACCTAGTTTGACGCCATTCAAAACGAAATTTCATTTTTTTTTTTTAATAGGGTAGAAATTAGGTTTGAATCACGTCAAGGATGTTGGACGCCTTATAATGGGCGTCCAACATGGTAGATGCCTTTTAGACAAAATATTTTATTTAATTAATGACTATGAACTGATGAAATTTTCTTGTTTTTATTTGCAGGGGACGATGAGAGCCCGGATTTCATGGGACCTAGTGATAGGGGCCTACCAGGGACTCTCGGACTTCCAGAAGGTGCGCCTGCGCCAGATGGGGTTCGCGGAGATTCTGGAGATCGAGCCATTTTGGCTCGACTTGGTCCTCCTGCAAACGCTGCGGGAGAGGTGGCATGCGGAAAGCAGGGCTTTCCTAATGCCTTGGGGACATATGATCCCCACCTTAGAGGATGTGGCCAGGATCACTAGCCTTAGAGTAGATGGTAGACCGGTGAGCGGGGTGACTTACCCCGATTACCGAGGGTTGGTAGAGGCTCTGTTAGGGATAAAGGTGTCTACCCTAGATAGGGAGTCTAGGACTGTACCTAGGGTGGAGGTAGAGGCCGCTCTAAGACTAGTTAAGCCCCGGCGTCAGTCGGACGAGACCCAGGAGGAGTTTAGAGATAGACTAGCTGAGTCCTCTGCTACTGTATATTGTACAGACCCGAGTCAGGTAGAGGAGGTAGATAGACAGCTTAGGGTCTTCTTAGTTTTCTTCTTCGGTCGGTTGCTCTTCGGTACGAAGGGCGACCATATACACTGCAGATTTCTTTTCCTTTTAGATGAGTTAGAAAGTCTGCACGAGTATGCCTGTGGTGCAGCCCTCCTAGCTCACCTCTTTGCTGATCTTTCTGCGGTCAAGCCGGATTGCGAGACCACCAACAGCGGTTTTTCGCCATTTCTTCAGGTATAACTTATTTTATTATTTATTTATGATATGAAATGCAATGATATGATGCTTTTCTAACTTACATGTTTATGTGCAGGTGTGGAGTTATCTTTACTTCCCGTTCGGCCGAGCGCGGATCGTGAGGCCGGACGCTGTCCCTTTGGCTCGCCGCTGGCAGCCCATGACCCCACAGCATCACCAGCTGACAGCCCTCCGCCGTCAGTTTCTTGATTACCCGGAGCTCCTAGTAAGTCTTCAATTTATCCAATTTTATTAATTAAATGTAGTGTTTCATTTATTAAATGCAATCTTATTCATATGGATGCATCTAACCTGTATGCAGGTGATCTGGCACCCTTACTTGGGTATGGGCGAGGAGGGTCAGCCATGGGTGACGGCTGGCCGGAGACAGTTCGGGAGGCAGATGTGGCTCCACTGCCTCAACGAGATCGAGCCGCTCCGCCTCCGCCTGGTGATGAAGACATTGGGCCTCCATCAAGAATGGATCGAAGAGGAGGTCCCGGAGGGCGTCGGAGGAGTATGAGGGGCAAGCAGGCCCTCACAGACTAGCGTGCCAAGTTCTCCGAGTAGTACGAGGACTGGCACCGCCGCGGCATACGGGTAGAGTCCCATGCGGAGGATAGTACCGCCTACCTCCAGCAGTACCGGACCTATTACGCCGACCAGCTACGACTCCTCCGACCACTCGATGTAAGTATGATTTATGCATTTTTCATTTTATTCTTATCTTGATTTATGTTTGTGAATGAATGTGTGTATATGTGGTACGCAGGATGCACAGGATGCCGTGATCATCGACCTCCGGGCCTGCCTACATGATGCGGAGGCCCAGCTGGAGTAGGTCTAGAAGGAGCTCTTTGACCTGGTATGTATGCATGCTTATGAATGAGTGTTTTAATTAATTTGTTTTGACAATTAGCCACTAACGGTTGTCTTTTGGTACAGCGAGCCATCTACACCCAAGCGGCTCCCCCTATTTATGGAGCCTCATCATCTTCCACTTCGTCTGCTGCTCATGAGGCTGCCCTTGCCGACCTCCAGGGCCAGCTTTCCTCCGCCATCCATCGGGCTTCTCTTGCGGAGGAGGACTGCGCCGCTCGAGTAAGTTCTATCCTTTTTCCTCCATTGTTGAACTTTGATTTAATTGATTATCTTGAACTGACAAGGTCTCCTATTGTAGGTCGCTGAGCTTCAGGAGGCCCTTTAGAGGGCTGAAGTGGAGTTGGAGCATTCTCGTGCAGCAGCTGCTCGTGCCGAGGCCGATGTTGTACGTATCAGAGCCTTGGAGGAGTAGTTGGCACGCCTCTCCAGGGACGATCTTCCTCGTGAGCTGACACGCCTCCAGATCCGTCTAGAAATGCTTACCGAGGACCGAGAGCAGGAACGACAGGAGCGGCAGCGGGTCGATGCCGAGGTGACTTCCCTCTGGGTCCAGCTTGGTGTCGCAAAGCATGAGCGACACAGTGTGGAGGAGCGTTACTGACATACCCGCTAGCGAGCGCAGGAAAGAGGGCACGGAAGTGCGTTCACTGCGAGCGTGGCCATATCATCGGGCCAGGCTGGTCCGAGTCTAATGGGACCACCACCTCCGCCCAGTCGAGGACTGGCATCGGATGCTCCTGATGAGGCTCAGAGCCAGTTCGACGAAGGGGCCGGGGAGAGTCAGCCATGAGGGCTACTTCTATATTTTCTTCTTTTTATGAGTCCTGTATAAAAACAGATTTTGATATATATATATGAAACTTTTGCCTTCAACCTGGTGTCTCAGCATTTGTGTGATTTCCTTGGCTTTCGTTCCTGTACCCTGTATATTACTTAACAAATAGGTTAAGTATCTATTTAGGCTTAGCCCCTTGCTCAGTCAAGTGAATGATCGATCAATCTTTTTCTTAGTAGAAGGGTCAAGGGGCATAACCTTTATTAACAAAGATAGCATGAATAATCAAACTGTAAGCAAAAATGCAACATGCAAGTAGACAGATGCTCACTGAAAATAAAAGGAATGAAACACACAAGATGCGATAAGCATATGCTAATTGAGATATTTTTGTTGTTTTGAAATATTCATTTTTGTTTGGGTTTTTTAACAAATATATTTTTTTTTGGATTTTTGAAATATCTTTTTTTATTTATTTGAGATATGTGCTTTTTTTTTATTTTGGAATATGGTGCAAACTAAAAAAACCAGCATGGTACTCAGATCAAAAGGAAACATATTCATTTATTAACTTAATTCCCAGATTGTTCTTTAATAATCTAACTTAGACCCATCGTGTTTGAACTTGTGTTTTCATTCGTTATCACATTTGATAATTTGATCCTTAGTCAATCTAGGCCGTTTCTTAAGTTTGGAGTACGCCTCTTCAGAAAGAATGGAAGAATTGGTTTAGAAAGCCCACGAGAAGGTTCCGGAGACCTAAAAAGATGTTCTTTTCTTACCCTAATATCTGTTGGGGTTGGGTCATTTTCTTTCTGGGGTATTTGTCGACCTTGCGTTCCCTTTTATTTCATTTCATGGCCTTGATGTAACGTTTGTAGTATAATGGCCTTTTGATTCGACATTTGGCTTTTACCTTTTGCTTTTGCTTTTCTTTTCTTTTTCTTGGGACGAATCTCCCCCATTTTTTTTAATGATAGTCTCCTACTAAGATGGCGGGTGTTCTTGGTAATCTATTCTAAGTCTCGTTCAAACATCATGGACTGAGTGTAAAAAACAGATTTTTTGTTTGAAAAGAATGATTTGCACTTTACACTTTTAGTCAAGCTTTCGGTATTCCATAGGACTTGGCATCTCTTGTTACTCACGAATCAAAGGTGTCATTGTATGTAGTAGTGTGTTTGAATTAAATTATTCAGACTGATAAGAGAATTTGAGTTTCTAAATTTTCTGATTCCACTAGTCTTTGCACCATGCTGATCGACTCTTTAACCTAAGGGTAGTATTTCTTGAGATACAATCCATTCCAGGGGTGAGTTAATTCTTACCCGTCTGCATTAACTAGACAGTAAGCATTACCAGGAAAAGCATGTGATACAACATAAGGTCCTTCCCAATTGGGTTGGAACTTAGAACGCGGACCACCAGGTTTTACAAAGATTCTTTTGACGACCATTTCACCAACTTTGAACTTACGTTCAATGACTTTCTTTTGGTAAAAACGTACTAGTTTATTTTGATAAACTCGTGCATGATTAGCAGCTGACCATCTTTTCTCGTCTAAGAGTTCTAATTGAGCAAGGAGTGTTGAACGGTGTTCATCAATGGAGAATTCCTTATTCAATTGTACTCTTAATGACGGTATAAGGATCTCGTATGGAACTACCGCCTCCATTCCAAATGTTAAGGAATAAGGAGTCTGCCCAGTGGGCGTGTGGATTGAAGTTCGGTAGGCCCATAGAGCCTCAATCAATTTTTCTGGCCAGTCTGTAAATTTATTAGACTTGCACGTCTTTTTGATGATTTTTATCAAAGTCTTGTTAGTTGCCTCTACTTGGCCATTGCCTTGCGGATAATAAGGAGACGAATGATGCAATGCAATTTTGTACCTGTTGCAGAGGTCTTTCAGTTCTTGTGACACGAACTGCGATCCATTGTCGGTGACGACGGTGCTTGGAATTCCAAATCTTGTGATGATGTTCTTCATGATGAATTTGTAGACGATTGATGCTTTGACTTCCGTGTACACTTCAGCTTCCGCCCATTTGGTGAAGTATTCCGTTGCCGTGAGGATGAAGGACTTCTGCTTAATGTCGGAATTAGGATTGCCAAGGGGTCCAATGATATCGAAAGCCCACATGGAGAAAGGCCATGGGGAGGAAACATGGTGGAGTGAAGATGCAGGAGAATGAATCTTATCGGCGTGAAGTTGACACTTAGCACACCTACGGACATATCCTACACAATCTTCTTCCATAGTTGGCCAATATAATCCTTGTCTAAGGATTTTCTTTGCTAACATCTGTCCATTAACATGGCCACCACAAACTCCAGCATGAGTTCTTTTTATAACCTTCCAAAGCTCATCTTCGTCTAAACATCTTAGAAGAACTCCATCAAAACTTCTTTTGTATAATGCTCCCCCAACTAGGGTGTATCTCTGAGCAACTCTCTTGATAGCCTTTTTCTCCTCAGCTGTGGCTTCTTCAAGATATGATTGATCTTCACAATATTTAGCAATTTCGTAGTACCACGGTTTCTGTTCATCAGCCATCTCTTCTAACAGCTCCATTAACATAATCTCTCTCTTTTCCAAAATATTTTCATCTCTGACCTTCTTCAACAGCTTCTCCTCAGTCCTAAGGAATGAGAGGTCTTTCACGGCGGGTGAAAGACGGCATGTTCAGCCTTAGTCTTAGATTTCACCAACAAGTCATCCACATACACTTCTAGATCGATATGCATCATGTCGTGAAATATTACCATCATAGCCCTTTGATAAGTGGCTCCAGCATTCTTTAATCCAAATGGCATGACGACATAGCAATATGTTCTCCAAGGTGTAGTGAATGATATCTTTTCCTAATATTCTTCTGCCAATTTGATCTGATTGTATCCTGAAAATCCATCTATGACTGATAAAGTTTCATAGCTAGCAGTGTTATCGATGAGTACATCAATGTGAGGCAATGGAAAACCATCCTTAGGACACGCCCGATTCAAATCTCGGAAGTCAATGCATATTCTGACCTTCCCAACTTTCTTCATAACCGGGACTATGTTGGCCACCCATTGTGGATAGAGGACAACCCTAATGAACTTGGCTTTATGTAACTTGTCGACCTCTTCTTTCATCTTCAAAGTCATTTGTGGGGGGAATCGCCTTAACTTCTGTTTGACCGGACTAGCTCCATCCTTTAATGTCAACCTGTGTTCCACTAAGGATAAGTCTAACTCCGGCATATCCTCATAACTCTAGGCGAAAGTGTCCTTATAATCCTTAAGAACTTGTACCATTGCCTTCTCATCCATTTCGGAAAGATTCTTGCTAACGCGGACAACCTTAGGTTCGTCTTCAGTCCCTAGATTGATTTCTTTGGTGGGCTCTTCTACGGCAGCTGAGGGTTCATCGAATCTTTTTACTCCACTGGCATATGCCTCAACTGCGTCCTCGTCATCTTCATCTTCAACAATGGGGTCTTTTTCGTGTATCAATTCATACATCCTATATCCATCATTAACTGACTCATCATCTACACAATCTTCTGGCATCTGAATAGGATTTTCTAATAGCTGAGGGATCAAAAAGCAAGAAAGGCATTTAAATCTAAATCCTGAAGGTATCTATCTGGAATTTGTTTACCCATAGATTTTCTAGAATTCCTAACCTGACTAACCTGCCTAGACTCCCTAACTTCACTAGACTCCCTATCCTGACCTAATGAGGACGAAGCAGAATGAAAATTATGGGATACAGGCGGAAATACAGGAGAATCCTCCCGAGGGGAGGGGCAGAGTATATCTAGAAGAGAATCTTGACCGAAAGACCCGCGCGATGGGGTACAATCGAACAAATAGGAAGTTTCCTCAATGAGGATTTGGGAGAAATTTGTTGCTAAATTGGCGATTTTTTTTGGAGAAAAGATGAATTAATCATAAAACAAGAATGAAGGTGAATAGGAGGAGAATGGGATGGAGGAAGAGGCACCAAAGCCAAAGGATTTGGGGGATCATACAGCAGTATGTCCCAGATTAAATCATAAATCCTCTCTGGATCGAGAGGAGATTGGGGAATGAATTCCCGTGGGGATAGAGTGATCATGACGGGCGGAGCCCGTGGAATATCTTCAGTAATGACCCGCGACCAAGTCGGGGTCAAAAGCAGAGTGCGGAACAAGGTATGAAGTGTGAAAATATGAGAAGGATAAGTTCCCTCTAGAGAAGAACCGTGGTATAACCAGCTTCATAGAGGTCATATGGCTCCCCTTCATCTGTTTCCTCAGACAGCAGTATTCTTTTATCAAAAATGGCACCAGGCCCTTCAATCAGTTCATCTATTTGTGGCGGCCACTTAGGTTCTAAGGGATCAAGAAACAGTCTATTCAATGCAATATACAGATCCCTTAAGTCAAACCATCTGTACCATTCACACTCAGGGTCTTGAAACTTCCTCCTTTTCATTGGCCGCATAGCCTCTAAGGACTGGTACGTGAGCAACTCTGAACAATGTCTGGCCAGGTCTCTTCCATACATGTCATAGAGATCAAAACAGGAAGTAATGACCACTGTATTATCATGACTGATCACGGGCCCCTTGACGAAATGTGTGTATAGGGTCCATGTTAAGGGGTCCCAACCTTCTTTGCATGGTGTGGACATTGTCTCCCATATCTTCTGGCCATCTTCATTTTATTCTTGCTGAGTAATGTCCTATTTCACTTTTCTTGGCCTATAGCCCAGGCCATTTCCAAGTGTCCTTCGGTTGTCCTTGATGGGTGTAGTTCTACCTTGTAATTGCGTACCCAGGCCCTTTCTAGGTTGATAACCACCCTTCATCCTTATTTTCCATCCAAGGGTACTCATGCACTTCCCCCGCTCTATGACATTCAGTGGATAAGGAGTAAGAGTGGTGGCCTTTAAAGGATCAGCCACCGGATGGTAGACCTATAATACCGACAGAAAAGGTTGTCGGCCAGGTGAAGAAGGTGGCTTGATATTCAAGGAGTGAGCAGCAGCAAGGATCGGTATGCTCGTAACTTTAATGATTCATCCTTTGTAGGAAAATTTGAGGCACTGATGATTCGTAGAGGGAATCGCCTCGAGGGTTTTCATATAAGGACGACCCAAAATAGCATTCAAGGAAGGATCGATTTTCAAAATGTGAAATTCGACCTCGACATGACATACTGGGCCTAACTCTACTTTTAAATAGACCATTCCCAGAGGGGAACGGGTGGAGTTATCATAAGCTGTAACAGAGATAGGGCTAGGCAGCCATTTTTCTTTAGGTACACCACACAATTTAAGGGTCTTTGGAGGCAAGACATTAATTGAAGCCTCTGTGTCGACTAGACATGCATCTACAGCCTTCTTGCAGATATTGACCGTAATACTTAGAGCCATACTTCTGGCTGCTGGTGGTGCTAGTTCCGATGCATGAAATAAGATAGAGGGTTGATCTCCCTGAGGAACTAGTAGTGCGGCGATTTTCTCTACCAGCACGTCTTCGTTGACCATCACTTTTTGTAGATACTCCATCAGAGCCTCCTGATGGATCTTCGATCTCTTTATCAATTCAAGTACAAAGATTCGTGTCGGTGTTCTGTCAAGATGTTTTAACAGGTCATATTGAGTGCCTGGTGCACTCTCATCATTATGTGCTTCCTCCGATGGCTGTGATGGGCCGTCTCTGACTGTTGATTGACAAAAGACCTTATTGAAGATCCTCCCACTCCGAAGTACATGTTCTTCAGTTGTGGAAGGGCTGGGTGATAACTTGAGCACCGCAGAGTTAGTGGATGGTGTAGATGGTGTGGAGGGTTGGTATACGTGTGATGGCGTAGGGTTAGTTGATGGTGGCATGGTTCGGATGAGAGGCTTAGATGGTTGGATGGTGGAGGGGTAATTGGTCGGTGCGGATGAAGTGGGGAATGCATGCGGAGTAGAGGTTTAGATGGTTGTATAGTGTTTGGGTAAGCGGTGGCGGTAGTAGGTGATGTAGGGAATGGTACGCGGAGCAGTGATTTGGATGACATGAGGGGTACGTAATTAGCTTGCGGGGGGTTGTTTGATGGAGGCGTGGTGGTGTGGGGTGTAATGGGTTTGAGGAAAGTGGGCAGTGATGATGGGTTAATGGGCGTAGGTAAATGGTATGCGGGTGTTGGTACTGGCGTGATGGTAATGGGTTGTGGTCTAGGTATACGGAGGGTGCGGCGTAGTGGTTGTTCTGCGGTGCTCGGAGTGTGGCCTGTTGAATAAGTAGAGGAAGAGTCCTCTATCTTCCACTGTTGCCCTCGATTAGCCTCAGACCGGCTATTTGTTAAAATGGGAGCGACTTGATTCTGGTTCTGGTGCTCCGGAAGCAGGTTTTGCACTATACCCATATTTGGAGGCGCCGCTACCTGCGCCGGCGCTCTTGGTTGTTGTTGTTGCTGTTGTTGTTGTGGTCTTCTCGCCTTCAAGGCGGATATGTACTTCTTCATTTCTTCCCAGTCGATGCCTCCCTGCTCGTTGAGATCATGAATATAATCTCGGAATTAGAAGCATGAATCTATGGTGTGTTCAGGTTGTCTGTGGAAATAACAATACCTGGAAGTGCCGGCATTTTGGGGCCAAACAGTTTTTTCTCTTGGCAGAACCAAAGCATTGGCTGCCATTAGAACACTGAAGATATCTGATAAGGACTCTAGAAGGACTGGATATTCTGCCCTTTTTGGGTCTGGAGGCTTCCTCTGCTGGTTATAATCAGCAGGAGGAGGTACATTGTGATATGCCGGCAGTGCGCGTGGCTAGTACTGTTGCTGTTGTGGGGGATGATACTGTAATTGCCGTTGTGGCTGCTGCTGTGGTTGCTGTTGTGGTTGCTGGTTCGGCTGTTGAGGCCACTGGTACTGAGGCTGTTGATACTATGGGTTCGGCTGCTGCTGTCTGTAACCCTGCTGGTTTGGCTGTTGCGGCTGCTGGTACTGTGGTTGCTGATTCCTCACAAATTAGGGCTGGTTGTTGTTCATGCTACTAACCTGCTGATGGGAGAGCGTGCCCTCAGTGGTTGGACCTGTGCTAGGGGAATTTGGCACGACAGGCTTCCGAGGTGGAGGCCTGCTAGGTCGATGAGGATCAAAGACACTAGAGAATGTAGTATCCTTGAAAGCATTCTGACAATAACGTGCTCTTTCATAGAGCTCTGCCATGCTGGTCAAGTTGTTCAGGGCAAGGACTAACTTAAACTGAGGCGTAGCATTGAAAATTAACATTTTTACTTGCTCTGACTTAGACAGATGATTTTTCACTTTTTCTGCCATGCCCCTCCATCTATCAGCAAAACTGACGAACTCCTCGTCGGGCTTCATTTTTTCTGCTATCAAATCAGTAATGGACAGAGAGGGGGCAACTCTATCCTGGTATCGTTGAATGAACTTTCGTGATACGATACCATAGTCTTCTACTTCAGCAGGTTCTAAAGAAAAGAACCACTCGAGGGTTGGTCCCTCTAAGGATTTCCTGAACAAAAATGCCAACGACCTCTTGTCGTTTTGCTAGAAAGATGACTCATACATAAACTCCTTCAAATGAGTGAAGGGGTTACCAGTACCGTTGCATTTTCGGTATACGGCATCTCATAAGGTGGCAAATGGAACACAGGCAGACTTGGCAGGTTAATCTCAGGTGCAGCTTTAACTCCCATCATCTTTTGAAAGTTGTTGAACTGTTCATCCATACGCTCCATCTTTGCAAGCAGCGCTTGTGTTGTTGGATCAACCTGGGGAGGAGGGGGAGGTGGAGGTACATGATAGGCCTGTTTCCTAAAGTATGTAGGGCATGGGGGACAATAGAGCTGAGGTCCGGCAGAGCTTCCGCCATGCCCGAGGGCATTTTGATAAGTAGGCGTCAGCGGCTTGACCGGTTGCCTCGAAGAAGAAAGTTGTGGCCCAGCTGGATGAGAGGTTGAGACTTGATGGTCTTCCATGTCCTGGAGAATGAAGGAAGTATGATGAGGAGGAGGTTGAGGAATGATAGGGGGAGTCGTAGGATTCGGCTCGGCAGACTGCATGAGCGTCTTTCCCTTCAAAATAGACTGGATCGCCTCGAACTGTCGAGGATCCAGACGGAAGGCATGAACTCCCAAAGCGTTCACTAGATCCGAGGGATCAGAGGATGAGGGATCATTCGGGTTCATGCCCCCCTCGAAAATAGGATTAGGAATCGCATGCATATGCAGAGGAAGATCAGAATATTGATCATGAGCATAAGAAAGAGGGGTTTGTTGGTTTCCCTCGTATCTAACCGGACAAGAATGGGGATTACAGGGGGCATCAGCATCTCCCCCGCTTTCAAAGTGGTAATCAGACTCAAGAGGGGCATTAGCATCTCCCTCGTAGTTGACTAGGGCATCTGAAGCCATGCTCAAATCCCTACCTGATTGAAGTAGCATGATATTAGATTTTTTCAAAGATTTGCAGACAAGTTGCACAGAGATTAAGCAATCAAGTGGATGTTTAACGTTATTTCAGGATTCCTTGTTGGGTTATTTGGATTCAGTTAATCACAAATTCACTCAAGGAGCAGGATCCTAGTTTCAGTTCAATTTCCACCGCTATACTCTATGGCTTTCTCTCACAACGTTATGAAAATCTAACCAGGACTTCGATTGGTACAACCAGCCCGATGAACAAGGAGGAATATCTTGATTTTGGGGACTTACGGAAGTCTTTAACGCCAACCACTCTAGTCTGATCGATGGACCGACCCAATCAGAGAGAGGTGAAGACGTCAAGAAAGGTGTTCCTAAGAGAAAAAGGGGGGTGTTAGCCCCAGTGCGTATGACCTGTGGCCTGGATGGCCTCTAATGCTTATTATGTAATGTGTAGTAGCAAACAGATCAGAAATCTGAGAACTGAAGAAAAAAATAAGAAACTGCTTGAATCGCGTCGCTGTTGTTCGACGCTATTCAAACAGAACCTTATTTTTTCACAGAAACTCAGGCAGCAGACAGCAGAGAATTTGTCTTGAAAGGCGTCTGGGTTAGGCGACGCAGTATGAAACGCGTCGCTGTTCCTGGACGCTTTTCAAGTCGCAAAATGAACAATTCAGGAGGAATTTCTGGATCGATTCCTCCTCACACAAACAGGATGAAAGCAGTAAATGATCGGCTTATGCGATTCTTTCTTTTTTTTCAATTTTTAACAGGATAATTTCATCAGATGAACAACTAAAATATCAATCAATTACACAATCTTCTTATCACAACCACAACTTTCCAATCAATCAAACGGGGAGGACAAGATCTTGCCATAGGGGTGTGCACGTGGTGCACGTAGGAATAACAATTAAATAAAAAACTCACTGATCGGTGAGGACGTGTCGAGAGACACAAGTGGTGCACAGAGAGTGCCCAATTGATGAAAGCAAGAACAAAGATTAAAAGATGGCGAGACCAAGTCCCACTGTGATCGCCAAAAAGCTGTGAGTGCTCAAATTGGGTGTGTGATTATCATGAAAATTTATGTTGTTTATGTGACAAATAAACCTATTAAAACTAAGTGAATGTGATCACCATAAACTTTTAACTAAAAAGTTCCAAAAAAAAAGATTGATCGCCTACCTGTTTTGGATGTGGGAGATGTTCGAGTCCTTGATTCCCCTCCTTCAACCGGCTGAAGAAAAAGAGCCCTTCTGACTTTGTTCTTACTTTAGATGCTTATCAGACTTTGAGGATCATCCAGATTTCCTTTTCTTTATTGATTCTCTCATCTTTATCTCCTTTTGTACCTTTGAACCTTGCAAAAAGTGGAAAGAAAGAAAGAGGGAACTATAAGAACTCAAATAGATATAGTATCTATTCCAGTAGAAATTCTAATCATGCAACTAAAACGCATCGCGTATAGGAGACATCTTTTAGACCAATTAAGATAAAGATAAACATCCAGAAAAAGAGACAGAATCAGCTTAGGAAACCTAAATGGCGTCGTGTCTGGCGGACGTCTTTTAACTAATTAATCAATTAATTAAAATTCAAATTTAAATATCAAAATATGAATAAACTCTAAATGGTGTCTACACATGTCGACGTCTTTTAGACTTTTTCATATTTTATTAAAATTTGAGTTAAAATCAATTTAATTAATTAACTTAAATTATGTATGTCTGACCCGATACTATTTAGATAATTAATTCAGAAATATTAATAAAAATTAACTAATTATTAAATATCAGACTATTTTTGAGGCATTATTATATGATATGAAATTTACTCAAAATGATGTCAAAATTAGCGTGTCTACACCATCATCGTAAGATAAATCATCGGAGGAGTGACGGGAGTCCCTTCCTTATATCATCAAAAGTTAAAGTTCCCGACTCCCTTTAGTGTTGGAGAAGTGAAAGGAAACCATGAAGAAGCACGTCGTCGCTATCTTATCGCTTCCAAGGGGCAAGAAAAGCAAATAGTTGAGCTCCCCCGAGAGCCAGAAGAAGATCCTAAGGCTACCACTCCTGCCGAGCATCTCCTGAATATCCAGTTATGAGAGGATCCTGACCAGGTTATCCGCGTAGGTTCAACCCTCTCCACTCGGCAGGTGGAGGAATATCGCTCCTTCCTATCCCGTTATCAAGATGTTTTTGCCTAGTCCAAGGAGGACCTCTCAAGCATCCCTCCCCCCCGAGTTGGCGGTGCACCACCTCAACCTGCTTCCCGATAAGAAGCTGGTCCAACATCAGAGAAGGAGATGCACGCCCGAGTGGCAAGAAGTAGTCTAGGAGCAAGTCGCCAAAGGGCTGAAGACCGGTCTACTTAGACTTGATCAGTACCCACAATAGCTTGTCAGCATGGTCCTAGTCCATAAGGCTAATGGAAAGTGGCGCATATGCGTAATCTTCATCTACTTAAATAGGACCACCCCAAAGGATTACTACTCCTTGCCAAATATTGATCAACTGATCGACTCCATGTCGGGAAACAAGATGTTGAGTTTCCTAGATGCATACTCAAGGTACCATCAAATTCGGATGAGCCCAGCCGGTGAGGATAAGACAGTGTTTGTGAGGATTGAGGTTTCGGATCCGGTTATCCAATCGGTTTCGGTGTCGGACCCCTTGGTTTGGGCACTTGTGGGGTTGGGGCTTGGGTTATTTTTCGTGTCGAGCTTGCTCGACGCGGTTCAAACGGCGTCAGGTTATAGGGATGCTTTTTAGAATGTGCCACATGGGCCGGTTTTGGGCCGCGAGAGTACGGCCCCGCTCTTATCGTCTGAATGGCGTCTTGCATGGTCGACGCCATTCAGAGATCTATCAGTGTACGACCCTGTCGTGTCGTCTGATTGACGTCAGTCTTAGACGACGCATTTTAACGAAGTTTCGGTTGACACTCCGAGGCCCTCCTTCCCTACCCTCATTTCTCTCATTCTCTTCTCTCTCCTCCCTCTCTCCGATCCATCCGCTCCCCCTTCCCCCTTCTCCTTCCTTTCCTCTCCCCATTCCTCATCTCCCTCTACTCCATCAACCTCCTAACTTTCACCACTACCACCACCATCTCCTCTGCGGCGCATTTCTCTCCGGACGGCAGCCGACGTCCCGGTGGAATGACAACGTCCACGGCGGTACCGGCGGTGGCTTGTGGCGTGGCGGTTCGGCGGCTAGAAGCACGGAAGAGTTCAAGTAACCAGTAGGGTGACGATCCTCGCGGTGTTTCGTTTAAAACCATGATTTTCCCGCTTTGAAGCATGCAATATGTGTGGATGCTTCTGGGGTAGAAAGCATGCTTTAAGGGGTTCCTTATGAAATAATTAAGTTCTCCCCTACTTTCTCCATTTTTGACATTTTTTTGCGATTTGGGGGGGGAGAAATCTCACTTTGTGACTCGAGGGAGGCCGGAGGGGAACCTGTTTGCATGTGCTAAATGGCATCTAGAGATAGCGACGCCATTTTAAATGGTGGCTGCCACCCGAGACGCGATTTAGCCCAACTTGTTCCAAGGCCAGTTCAGGAGATTCTGTCTCGGTATTGAATGGCGTCTGGGGACAGCGACGCCATTTTAAATGGCGACTGTAAGGGGCGACGCAATTTAGGCCATCTTCCGAAGCCAGTTTCCATGTGAACCAATTTAGGGGTCTTAAATGACGTCGGCTACGGGCGACACGATTCAAGACAGAACCTCATTAATTTATGAAATTAACATGTGTTTACATTGTTAGATAGTTTGGTTAAATGCATACTTAAAAACGTACTTCGAGGACGATGATTTCTATGTGATCGGATCGCACTGTGTTGTGTTTTGTGCGATCGTAGACCTAAAGTGACAATTGTTAGTACTTAAGCACTCTGTGTCGGTGTGGGAGTGACACGGCGCCGGTGTGAGAGTGGTGGGATGACGCCTAGAGAGAGGGTCATCTGGTGTATCCCAAGGTATAGCTAGTACTGGTGTGGGAGTGGTACATTCGGAGTGTAATTCGAACCACCTAGAGCTAAACAGGCCGGAGTAGCCATCACGCTATCCGAGGGGTTGCTATTTGGTCCCAGTGGGTCGGTGTTTTCCGCGTTCGGCCGCGTGGTTTCTGTGTTTAGCCGAGACGCTGATTGTGGACTCCGTGGTATAGTGGTTTCAGAGTTATGCATGTTGTATTTACGAATACATGTGTTTTATATCGGAATTTGAGAATCTTTGGGAGTTGTGTTTACTACTTTATTTATTTAAATTGCCTATATTTGTGTTGTTACACTTGTGGGTGCGTGAGTGGGTGGTGGAGATCGAAGGATCCTTACTGAGTCCATTTCGAGGAGACTCACCCCTGCGGTTTTCAGGTGAGAGTTCCAAGCAGGTGTAGCGTAGAGGGTGTTGTCTCGAGTTACGTGCCAGCAGCCACTGTTCCGGGGTATGTCCCGATGTAGTTGCTATTTTCCTTTCAAACATGTACGCTTAATTATTTCTTTTCAGTTTGAATATGTAATTATTTGCTGAGTCAAGTCGAATTGTAATAACTTTTAATTCTTGCATTTCCTTTACAATTCGATGTGATGTGGAATGCTTAACTTAGTTTATCATTTATTTCTCAAACTTATTGAGATCCTAGTTTGACTCTAAATTTTAATGATTTGGTACCCATTTCATTACCGACTTAGGCATCTATTGCTATACCAAGATGCCTTTCGACCTCAAGAACGACGGAGTGACCTATCAGCGCTTGGTGAATTCGATGTTTGATTCTCAACTCAGAAGAAACATGAAAGTCTATATCGACGACATGCTTGTAAAGAGTCTGAATGCAGTTGATCACCTCTCCGACTTGGTGGAAACCCACAATATGCTTAGGAGGTACAATATAAAGCTAAATCCCTCCAAATGCACATTTGTTGTCAAGTCGGAGAAGTTATTGGGATTCCTAGTCACCCATAGGGGGATCAAGGCCAATCCGAAGAAGCTCCAAGCCATCGAGGACATGCGACACCCTGACAAGATCAGGGACGTCCAGCACCTGGCTGGGAGAGTAGCCGCACTCAGCCTTTTCCTATCACACGTAGCAAGAGATGTTTACCCTTCTTTAGGATCTTGCGGGTTATCCAAAAGTAGTCAAAAAACAAAGGCAAGGTCGAGTGGACTCAGGAGTGCAAGGCTACGTTCCAAGAGATAAAACCCTACCTCGCCTCGCCACCAGTCTTGTCCAACCTAGTTTCTAGAGAGCATATATTCCTATATACGTCGTTCACTTCCCACTTATTGAGCTATGTATTGGTGAGATATGACAGAATTCAAAAGCCAGTTTACTACACCAACAAGGTCCCGAATTGTGATATCCCATTGTCGAGAAGTTCGCCTTAGCCTTGATATACTCGGCCAGGTTGGAAAGAGATCCAGTTGGTACAAGGTTGTCGAAGTTGCTTGTATCATCCGGTGTCCCTTAACTGAAGATTATTGTTATTTACCCTCTGCCATGAAAGATCCGGAGAATGCTGCCGCTGGAGGTGAGCTCTGACTTCAATCATGACATGGAAGCCTGGATGGCAGACATGATTCTTGTTGCATGGCTGACCTGCATGGAGGAGACGATGTGCCAAGAGGTGCAACGGGTGCTCGATCTGCTGTTAAGAGTAGATCCTTTTCTGATTGCCTTTTTGCATCTCTTGCATCCTCTACTTCTGTAATGCTCTCAAACTTGGCTCTTGATTATTGCTCTTAATAGAATAGTCTCTCTGAAGTTAAAAAAAAAAAGAAAAATCACATTCTTGTAGGCAATAAAAAGCACTGCCGGCACCACATTCTTCACGGACAAAAATAAAGTAGGTGAGGGAGGTAATTATACGCCATGACTAATAAAGTGGAATGGGTTACTAATGATAGATAGTGGAGTTTACCATCTAACTTTGCATGCACACGAATTGGAGAGGGAAATCTGACACCTTCTGCAAAGCTGCATGAACTGGTTACAGTGGTTTCAAAGAAAATTGCCACCTTGTTGTGTTATTACATACAAAGAAAATGCCACCTATTTTAACATACTCCTTAAATATAAATATCGACATCGCATTGTTTATTCATGAATCAAATACATCAATGATATGGATCACCAATTCAATGACAAGATATGAAGCACCACCCTGTACTTCCTCCACATTACAATGTATATCCATGAATCAAATGCAGTAGTCCCCATTAATGAGATGGATCACGGTTTCAATGACATGATATGTAGGAGTACGCTTAGGGAGGGAGAAAAGCACCACTCATATAAATGGCTAATCCAACAATGTTGCTGATCAATGTGTGTGTGACTAGAGTGTGTGAGACTTCATATTTCTTCATAAAAGATTTTTCAATTCACTCTATTGTGTCCCTCACATAGTCGGAGTCAAAATAATCACCAAACCCTTTGCACTCCTTAACACGAAACACAATAGCCTCAGTGCAATTAAACAGCAGAAACAGACCAGAGCACTTGTACCGTTGATGCACTTTACAAGCGACAAAAAAGGACAGGTAATCCAACACAGAAGAACAAACCACTCTAAACACAGCATATTATAACAACCAAAAAGCACCAAGGAACCCATTATAACTAGAACAATAGACACCATAGGTAAAGAACTACAGATTCTTCTAACCAGAGGCAAAGGGGAATGCTCTCGACAAGAACTCCTCATCCTCGAGGAAAAGCTGCAGATTCTTTGTCATTAGCAAGAACTTGACAGCACCTTCTTCAAAGTCCACTAGGCAGCCCAGCCTAATGAGCTCCGCCAGCCTTGAAACCTGATCAGGCATTTCCCACAACACCCCTTCTGATATCACCTCGGAGAAGTTGGTCGCGAACTCCATGCTGGGTCTCTGCCCCGACGCCCAATTGTGCTTCTGGATGAGTAGCCTGGAGTTCTCTCACTCCAGACGGAAGATCCTGCTTGCCTTCACTTTGATGGCCTCGCCGGATGAAAGCAAAATGCTGTAGTGCATGGTGATCGGCTCTTCCGTCTCTGTTTCCAGGACCTCTAGTTCACAGATGTTCTGAACAATCTGGTGCCTCTTCTCCATAGACATGTCAAGAGAAGGATCTGCGAGGAAGCCCAGTAGCATTCTGAGGAGCCCTGTCTTGAGCAGACTCTGCTTTGCATTGACTTTCTTACTACCGGCGGCCATAGAAATAGAAGACTCACCCTTCTCTACAGCTTCTGAGAGAGTTCTAACACCAATACTGCGGTAGATTTCGTATAACTTGGACCGTGGCAAGGTAGGCTCACTGCGTTGAGGACACCAGACAGATAGAGGACCTTGGAAAGCCTTATCAAAAAGATTCTTCAGTAGCAGATCGTCAGGAATGAAGACATCCTGCTTGTCACGTAGAAGGATGCTGACCTGGGTGCTTACAGGAAGCTTCTTGATCTTACTGCTGAGAAGTCTCTCTGTGTTGGGATTCCAGTGCCTTGCAACATAAGCCCAGAAAGCACAACAGTCTTCATATGCCAACAGAGGGTGTTGCTGCTGCTCCCAGACATGCCACAGCCTGCAGTAATCAGCAATGGCTGGACTGTGTCTAACACCAAGAGCTAAGGAGAAAAAACCAAGTAGCTTTTGCTCATAATGTTCGTCCAGGATGTGAAACTCGGAGCCGAAAAGATTATCCTTGTCGTGAAGAACACATGATTTGGGACTCACCCACTCTCCAGTATTATCTCCAGATGGGATCCAAATCCAGTTTGCATTAGTGTTGGCTGGCTTCCAATTGAATTCACACATATACCTGTAGATTCTAACTATTGCAAGCCTATGAGAGTGCCTTGAGAGGTGGCTAGCCATCAAGGCACATCCATTGGCAACATCCACAACCACTCCAATCTGCCTGAGTTCCTCACGATATGAAGCAATTTGTGAGCCATAAAAATCGTCATTGATGAAAGGCCCGTCTTCCCGCTGCAAGAAGGAAGCCCACTTCGAATCAAACAAAAGAGATTCCTTTGGTGTGTTGAAGCCCTTCCAGGTCAACACCCACTTCGTCCTGATACTTGTTGTGAACCCCTTGAAAGAAGATGAGTCTGTCATACTCCTCTTCAAATTCCGAATGCATTGGAGCAGTGACAGGACACTGCTAGCAGCCAATTTTGTGGGGTCCTCTGGAATGTTAAGCCCACCAGCCACAAACCTTGATCCCTTCTCAAGTTCATCCACAACACCCAGGGCCTTGAGCTCCTTTCTATAATCATGAATTTTCTTGCCATAACATTCTTCCGTGTCATCAACAAAAGGAAGAGAAGCAATCGAAGAAATCGGCTTCCATTTTTGGCTGAAGAGAATAGAACATGAGGGAGACCTGTGGCCCATTTGTGTCTTCAACCATTTCTCCCCTCGGAAGCAGCTCATCAGCTCCGAAGGCAACTTTCCTTTTGATTGTTTTAGGTGCCTATAACAAGCTAGCAGCCCAAATACATTTTCCTTAGTAAGAGATGATGATGATACCAGCTGCTTGAACCGATGAGCTATTGCCTTGGACACCTCCTCAAAACCCACCCTCACCCCTGCCATTTTTAGTTCTGCCTGGTAAAGCATGATTCTACTTCCATAGAAGTCCTTATCCATCAATGGAACGCTGTCAACAACCTTTAGAAGACACGCCCACTCCGGCTTGAACAAGATTGATTCAGAAGGAAACTTATAACCAAGGTTGGTCTTTACCCATTTCTCTTCCTTCAGTCTTCTGATAAGGCAGTCAGTAGATCGCGCATGCTGAAGGCATTCAAGAAGTATAAGAATGGTGTCAGCAGCCATGGCACCGAGAGGAGCAAACAGCCTTAAGTTATCAACCAGAAGCTGATAGTTTTGATTAAATCCAACGATGACACCAAGCAACTGGAGCTCGGCCTTGTAGTGATGGATGTCGTTGCCATAGTAGTCAGCATCGATGAAGGGGGGATCACTGATAAGTGAGGCATACTTCCATTCAGCATCAAACAATACAGCACCAACTGGACACCTGTTACCATGCGAAGTCCTAAGCCATCTTCCCTCTCTAACACTCTTTCTAAAGAGGCGTACTCCAAAGTTAAGGAACAGCTTAGATTGACTAAAAGATCAAATCATCAAATGGGATCACGAATGGAAACACAAGTTCAAACACAATGGGTTTAAGTTAGATTATTGAAGACAATTTGGGAATTAAGTTAATAAATGAATATGATTTTTTGATCTGAGTACCATGCTGGTCCTTTTTAGTTTACACCATATTTCAAAAATCCAAAAAAATACATATCCCAAAATCCAAAAAAAGACATTTTAAAAATTCAAAAAAAAAAGAAGCACATATATTCCAAAACTCAAACAAAAAAGATGAATATTTTAAAACAACAAAAATATTTCAATTAGCATTTGCTTATTGCATCTAGTATGCTTCATTCCCTTCATTTTCAGTGAGCATCTGCCTGCTTGTATGTTGCATTTTGTTTACAGTTCGATTACCTTTGTTAATAAAGGCTATGTCCCTTGACCCTTCCACTAAGAAAGAGATTGATCGACCGTTCACTTGGTCAGGCAAAGGGCTAAGCCTAAATAGATACTTAACCTGTTTGTTAAGTAATGTGCAGGACATGGGACAAACAAATGGAACACAAGGTTGAAGGCCAAAAGTGTTATATATATATATATATATATATATATATATATATATATATATATATATATATATATATATAAAGTGTTTCTTACATGATACATCAAAAGAAAGGAAAATACATATAGCCCTCAAGGCTGGCTCTCTCCTACCCCCTCGTCGAGCTGACTCTGAGCCTCGTCAGGCGCGTCTGGCGGTGGAGCTCTGGGAGGTGGTGGTCCCATCAGACTCAGACCAGCTTGGCCTGATGATATGGCCACACTCGCAGTGAACGCACTCCCGTGCCCCCTTTCCTGCGCTCGCTGGCAGGCACGTCGGTAACGCTCCTCCACGCTACGTTGCTCGTGCTCTACAACGCCAAGCTGGACTCGGAGAGCAGTCATCTCAGCATCCACTCACTACCGCTCCTGCCACTCCCGTTCTCGGTCCTCAATGAGCATCTCCAGACGGATCTGGAGGCGTGTCAGCTCACGAGGGAGATCGTCACTGGAGAGGCGTGCCAGCTGCTCCTCCAGGGCTCTGATACGCGCAGCATCAGCCTCGGCACGAGCAGCCGCTGCACGAGAATGCTCCAACTCCGCTTCAGCCCTCTGAAGGGCCTCCTGGAGCTCAGTAACCTACAGAAGAAGTCATTGTTAGTTCAAGGCAATCAAGCAATCAAAATCAAATTCAGAAATCAAAAGAAATGATCAGAACTTACTCGAGCGGCACGATCCTCCTCGGCAAGAGAAGCCCGGTGGATGGCGGAGGCAAGCTGGCTCTGGAGGTCGGCCAGAGCAACCTCGTGAGCAGCAGCAGAGTAGGAGGACGATGATGCTCCATATGTAGGGGGAGTCGCCTGGGTGTAGACGGCTCGCTGTACCAAAAGACAATCATCAGTGGTTAATCGTCAAAACAAATTAATTAATTCACTCATCCATATTCATTCATACATACCACGTCGAACAGCTCCTTCTGGACCTGCTCTAGCTGGGCCTCCGCATCATGTAAGCGGGCTCGGAGGTCAACGATGACCGCATCTCGTGCATCCTGCATATCACATACATACATACATTCACAAATATAAATTAAGATAATAAAACGAAAGACGCATAAATCATACTTACATCGAGTGGTCGAAGGAGCCGAAACTGATCGGCGTAGTGGGTCCGGTACTACTGGAGGTAGGCCTCGCTACTCTCCGCATGAGACTCTACCCTGACGCCGCGGCGGTGCCAGTCCTTGTACTGCTCCGGGAACTTGGCACGCCAACCGGTGAGGGCTTGCTTGCCCCTCATGCTCCTTCCGACGCCCTCCGGAACCTCCTCGTCGATCCACTCCTGGTGGAGGCCCAGCTTCCTCATCACGAGCCGCAGGCGGAGGGGTTCGATTTCGTTCAGGCAATGTAGCCACATTTGCCTGCCGAACCTCCTCTGGCCAGCCGTCACCCACGGCTAACCCTCTTCGCCCATACCGATGTACGGGCGCCAGATCACCTGCATACAGGTTAGATGCATTCATATAAATAACTTGCATTTAATGAATAAAAGATTGCATTTAATGAACAAAATTAAACAAGTTAAGAACTCACCAACAGCTCGGGGTAGTCGAGGAACTGACGGCGGAGGGCCGTCAGTTGGTGGTGCTGGGGTGTCGTGTCCACAATTGGCTGCCAACGGCAGGCCAATGGGACAGCACCGGGTCGTACTATCCGCGCTCGGCCGAGCGGGAAGTAGTGATAACTCCAAACCTGCATACATGAACATATAAGTTAGAAATCATTACATCATATCACATTGCATATCATAAACAAATAAAAAGACGATTTGATACCTAGAGGAATGACGAGAAGCCGCTGATGGTGGTCTCACGGTCAGGCGTGACCGCAGACAGGTCGGCGAACAGGTGTGCTAGAAGGGCCGCACCCCATGCATACTCATGCAGCCTATCTAAATCATCTAACAGATAGAGAAACCTACAATGAATGTGGTCGCCCTTCGTACCGAAGAGCAACCGACCAAAGAAAAAGACTAGAAAAACCCTAAGCTGCCTATCTACCTCCTCCCCCTGACTCGGGTCGCTACAGTACACAGAGGAGGATGACTCTACTAATCTAGTCCTAAACTGCTCCTGGGTCTCGTCTGACCGACGCCGGGGCTCATCTAATCCTAGGGCAGCCTCTACTTCTACCCTAGGGACCATCCTGGACTCCCTGCCTAGGCTAGACACCTCTATGCCTAGCAGGGCCTCTGCCAACCCCTGGTAGTTGGGGTAAGTCACCCCACTTACCGGTCGGCCCTCTACCCTGAGGCTAGTGATCCTGGCCACATCCTCTAAGGTGGGGATCATATGTCCCCAAGGCATTAGGAAAGCCCGGCTTTCCGCATGCCACCTCTCCCGCAGCGCCTACAGGAGGACCAAATCGAGCCAGAATGGCTCGATCTCGAGGATCTCGCCAAACCCCATCCGGCGCAGGCGCGCCTTCTGGAAGTCCAGGCGTCTCCGGTATGCACCTATCACTAAGTCCCAACTAATCATGGCTCTCATCGTCCCCTGCAAATGAAAACAAAGAATTGCATCAGTTAATGAACATAAAAACATATCAAAATGTTTCTGAATTAAAAGGCGTCGAGTCACATGGACGCCTATTGAAAGGCGTCCACAGGTCCTGACGCAATTTGGGACCATTTTCTGTCCACTTAAAAATCTGGAATTTTGCCTGAATGGCGTCGACCCAGGGCGACGCCGTTTGAAAGGCGTCACCTGGTTTGGACGCCGTTCAAGCCCGATTCTGGGTTCTTTCCAAGAACCCCTTTCTTTCCCCTTTCTTCCACTCCATTCAATCACACAGAGAACTTACCAGGTGGAGGTCGCCCTCCCCTCCTTCTTGCTCGGCCATAGGTGCCGGAGGAGCCTCCTCCTCCTCCAAGAAGGACTCTACCGTGGCGAGCTCGGCCAGGACTTCTTCTTCATCCCTCGCCGAGGTCCGACGGCGCTTCACCATCACCTTGGCCCTGCGGGATCCCTCGCCGTGCTCCATGGTCTTGGAAGAAAGAGTTTTGAGAGAGAGAGAGAGAAGATCGCCGGAGGTGTTCGCCGGAGAGCTCGGAGAGGAGAGAGAAAGTCTTTGAGCAAATGAGGAAGAAAGGGGGTCTCCGCGGGTTCTGTTAGAAAGGTTTAAATCGCGTCAAGGTACAGCGATGCGTTTTCAGCGTGCATAAATTAAGACGGCAAGGCCAGCTGTTTGAAATTGAGTGAAAGGCGTCTGTACAGGGCGACGCGTTTCAGGTTACCGCCAATTCTGGTCAGAACAGTACAAGGCATGATGCTGAAAGGCGTCCACACATCAAGACGCGTTTCAGTAGATTAATCACAGAATTGATGGCGAAGTTCTGGAAAAAGTAAGAGAGAGAGTTGAACAGCGTCTGTCCTGGTAAACGCATTTTAAGCTTAATCCAGGATTTTGAGGATTAATGGCTAATTTTTGGAAAATGAATTATGGTTGAAAGGCGTCTTTATGAATGGACGCGTTTTGGATTAAGTAAACCTGAACTGTCATGTTTTAAGGAAAAATCCAGTTTTTACTAAGGGAAAAATCATGAACATGGCACAGGAGATTAAAGAAGGATCTCAAGACATAAAGGGACGATTCTTTATTCAATAAAATTCTTTACTACATCAGGAAAAGGGAACACTTAAGAAAGAAATTCCCGAAGTGCTAGTATGTATGCAACCTTCAATCCTCTATCTCTATTTTTAGAAGATTTTACATGATGACTAAAGCTAATATTCCATAAGGTAGCAATAAGTTCTGCAGCTTCGTTGTCTTCATCGGATTCCAGAGCACGCCTTTTGATTGGAGATGTATGGGAGAACTCGGGGAATTCATGGCAAGGCAAGCTGAGTTGAGGATAGCATCGATGGGGGTTGTATAACATGAGCTCAGTAGCCCCGATCAACTTAAGTTCCGCTCCCGCTGCACGACGTACTCTGATGGGCTTTCCAACGAGTGCAAGTGGAGAAGGGTCAAACCCGTTGGATGACATGAGTCTTAGATACTCTCTCCAGTCGGCTCGGGTCTTGAACTTTGGTACTCGATTGATCATCCGCTCGTTGAATTTCACGATTTTGATATGTGGAAGATCGGGCTGTTCTGATAAATCTGAGACGGTCTTGCTGACATCCTCGTGTGATATTCAAATTTAAAGTATAGCTCGACCCACAAGGCAAAGAGCAGCATGCATCCGTAAGGAGGTTGACCTGTGGACGCCGCAGAGAGCACACTGTAGAGGTAAGCCAGGATCGCAGTGCTGATGGATTTTTCCTCGAAGATCGCACAGATCGCGCTGACTTGGTCATCTTCGAGGATGTTGTCTTGCGCGGGAAAGAACAGAGCCCCGGCAAGGCACGTGACGAAAGCTTTCGTCACGTCTTCAGCTTCATCCTCCCTCAGATCATCAATCTCGTATAAGGTCCACTCTGCAAGCTTCGCTAAGTTGATCCCTTTCTTGGTAAGGCACCTTTTTACCTCTGTGGGGTCCTTCATGATTGACGTCAACAGTTGTTGGCCGGTGATCTTTTCCTTCATCAAGGCCATCTTATTCTTGATCTTCGGAAGGCCCAACAAGAGCTCGGCCTCCTCTAGAAGGATAGTGCACTCGAACTGAGGGAAGAGAAAGGTGTGGGTCTGAGGATGCCACTGCTCAATCAAGGCACCCATGGCCGCCCAATCTACGTTTGGGCTCTTATAGTGCTTAACGTGGACCACCAAGCCTTGGAAATCCCACTTAGAGATGAAAGTTTGCATGGAGAGTTTAGGACTCTTAGCAAGCTTTCGAATCCAAGGGAGGGAGGTGAATTTTCTTGGACCAGGAAACATGGGGTATGCCTGGAAAGATAGAAGAAAAGATCAACTTGAAGAGAACATAAAGAACGTGGAGGAAAAAGAAGAAATTGAAGAAGAAGGATTGAAGGGAAGAGAATTCAACTTACTTGAAGGTTAGGATCTCTCCCGCTTAGGTGATTCTCCACCTCGGAGAGCTTTTCCAGCGACCTCCTCATCCTTTTGCTTGAAGAACCCATCTTACTTTCGAGTTTCTTCCTTCTTGAAGCTTTGAAGCCTGAAAACCTTGGAAATCCCTTGAACTTTGAAGAAAAACTCCAACCTTGATCTCTAGATTGTAATAGGATTGCTTTGAAGCAAGTTAATGAAGATTATATAGAGGGAATTGCGATCTTAGGAAAACTTTTCCGGATTGGAAAAGGGATGAGCATGGGAAGAGTTAGAATCTGGTTGGGAATCAGCCAGAACCTGTTTCTGCAATTGAAAAGGAGTCGTTGAACAGCGACGCATTTTAGGTGACTGAAGGGCGTCGGCGCGACACGACGCATTTCAGGCTTTTCTGCTATTTTACCCGAAATCCAATGTTTAGCCATATTTTGATGCTTGTTCGAAGTTACTGATGAGTTTTTAAGTGCAGGAAATTCAGGAAGGTCCAAATGAAGCTGGAAAATATCAAGAAGATCCCACTGTGGGAGTTTATGAGTCTCGACCGTGGCTAAAAAGACGGTTATCTCTATCCTTTGTATTCTTTCATGTAATTGATTTGCATAAACATTATCATTACTACATGTTAAATATTTACTAGAGTATATCAAGGACCTTTAGATTTTGATAAAACTGGAATTTGAGTTCCCCTACAACAAAAACGATGATAATTCCAGAGAATTCTTGATCGCACGGATAGGCCGTTGGATTGTTAATTAGTGAGGACGATGGTTCCACTTTTGTGAAACGGTGCGTAGATAAACGAGCTTCAGCTTAGCACTAAATTGCAAGAATTTGTATCTTGACTCATTAATGACAATTTAACAATATTATCCTTGGTTAATTTATATTTTATTTGACTTTATATTTTTCTTTTAACCCAGCATGCAGCATGTAAGACTTTGATATAATTATAATAAGAATTAATTACTGATTAAGTTTCAGACCATTAAGCAAATAATTCCCAACATGATGTGAAATATTCCATTCTGAATTGAGTATCTTGATTATCTTTGAGGTTCGCTTGAAGATATCCTTGGAATTTTATCCTTTCTTGGACTCTTTATCCAATATTTCTTGTTTTCTTTTCAGATCCATCATGGCTGCAGTACGTCCATATTGGCTGGCAAACGCTCCCCATGATGAAACCGGTAGTGTCTACGACCTGAGGTACTTCCCACTCCGTGGAGGTTGATCGACTTTATTTTATTTCCTTGTCTACCTCACCCAAACATGATTGATTCAATTGATCTCTTTGAGCTATCTTCATCAATGATTTTGAGAAAAATTCCAATCGTATGATGTTAAGAGCGTGTCTCATCACACCTTGGCATCACCTTTTCAGTACATTCCATTTCATTTCACTCCCTTGCAAAGACGATGCCAAGGTGAGGCAGCTGTAGACACGCTAATTTTGACATCATTTTGAGTAAATTTCATATCATATAATAATGCCTCAGAATGGTCTGATATTTAATTGATCTTTTGAGTTAATTATCTAAATAATTTCGGGTCAAACAGACATGATTTAAGTTAATCAATTAAATTAATTTTAACTCAAATTTCAGTTAAAATATGAAGAAGTCTAAAAGTCGTCCACCTGTAAAGACGCTATTTAGAATTTATTCCTATTTTGATGTTTAAATTTGAATTTTAATTAATTGATTAATTAGTTAAAAGTCGTCTTCCAAGCACGACACAATTTAAGTTTCCTAAGTTGTTTCTATCTCTTTCCGGATATTTATCCTTATCTTAATCTAAAAGGTGTCTCCACAAAGAGACGCGTTTTAGATAATTACAGATAATAATGAATTTTTTCCGGATATTTATCCTTATCTTAATTAGCTAAAAGGCGTCTTCCATAGGCGACGTTTTTTAGGTAATTACAGATAAAGATGAATTAATCTGTATTTATCTGTTTGTTAAGTTGGATAAACTTCAAAATTTCCATATTAATCCATTAATAACCGCGGATGTAAAAGTCTATAAATACCCAGCTCCTTGGTCAGTGAAGAGTGAGGGATGTTGATGCAAGTGATCTGAGTGATAGTAAGAGTGACAATAGTGATAATTGGCGACGACGTCCAAACGCTGAAGGAGCGAAGTGCTGCTACCATCAAGAGTCTTCATCCGTTCTTCGTCCATCCAAGATCCTTTCAAGACCAAGGCTTCCCAGGGGCCATCCAGCTTAGCTTTCAATTAATTTCTACATATTTCTCACATTTTCATCACATTAACCTCATATTTTTGTCACATCACTCCATGCAACACACACACACTAGTATTATTTTCCAAACTATTTGTTAAAGGGGTTTAAAAGACCACTCAACAAGTGAATTCACCTGTTTAGTTGCATGTTTAAAGTTTCTTCTAGAATTGATACCACTTCTGTCTGAATTCTCATTGTTCTTTATCTCTTTTTTTTTATTTTTCTTGCGAGGTACAAAAGAAGAGCAAGGGGAGGGAATCAACAGCGAACAACAAGGAATCTGGATGATCCTCAAAACTCAATAATCAAAGCAAGAACAAAGATAGAAAGGGCTCTCTTTCTTCGACCGGCTGAAGGAGAGGAACCAAGAACTCAACATCTCCCACGTCCAAACAGGTAGGCGATCAAATCTTCTTTTGGAACTTTTTAGTCAAAAGTTTCTGGCGATCACATCATCTAGTTTCTTTTTAATAGATTTATTTTTTACTTAAACAACATAATTTTTCATGATAATCACACACCTAATTTGAGCACTCACACCAGGGCCCCGTCCCTGCGACGGAGCGCCTCTTCTCCACCCACTATGCCCTCCCCTTCTTCAACTCCCTCCACGACGGCCGCTTTCTCTTTGCGCGGTTCCCGCTGCTGGCCCTCGCCCTCAACCTGCTGCTCCCCCTGGTGGCCGCCTACCGCTCCGTCCCTTATGCCAGCTTCGTCGCATTCTTCGCCCTCTACCTCGGCGTCGTGCGCAACCCCGCCTTCAAACCGTACAAACGTTTCAACACGATGCAGGCGGTGGTGCTCGACGTCTAAGATGAGGGGCCTCTAGAAGAGAAGAAAGCCAGTCCGCCCAATGGCGGACGTAGAAATTTTGTCCAGTTACCCCACTGGAACATTAAGTCATAAATAAAGTTGGGTCAATGAAATCTTGGACTATATTATATGGGGTCTTAGTCCTTGACTAAACTAGTGGGGTCCTAGACAAACTACTTAATATTGAGACAATAGAATATGGCTGCATCCGCCACTGAGTCCGCCGTTGTCCGCCCCACCTCCCTTCTTCGAGTTGAGGTTGCCTAGAGGAGGCAGCAGTGAACAGGCTAGGGCGTTTCCACAAACAACGAGAATGGGGCTTTGCGGGCTGGCGGGTTTGGCCCGTCAACTCTTTTTTCGGCCCAATTTTGTCCCGCGGGCTCAACAAGTCAGCCCAAATGCAATCCATGTCTGAGCCGACCCAGAAACCCGCGGGCCTGCCCGACCCGTTGACAGCCCTACTTAGGATCCATTTGGTTGCACTTAAAATATAATCGGATGAAAAAAGTTTTTTAAGAAAATTAATTTACAAGGAAAATGAAAACGTAATCGATCATTTGTCTCTTCTGAAAATATTTTCTTAAAAATCTTTTCATTCATTTGTTTGCCCATAAAATTCTATTCCGAAAAATGATTTCATACATCTGTTTACTTATAAAAGAATTTTTGTATCACAAAATTTTTAACATAGATATGACAAAGCCAAAAGATTTCTTTTATATATTTTTCTGAACTGAGAGAATACCCCAACTCTACATTTGATTAGATAATTCAAACAAAAAAGGTCATATCTTCACATGATCAAAATTTAAACCGTAACATTAAAGGGTTTTTTTGTAAAAAAAATTCAGCTTAGGATACCTTTAGTCTGGTTCTACGTAAAATATATTCAATCAAAAAATATTTTTTAAGAAAACTAATTTATAAGAAAGATAAAAACATAATCTATCATTTGGTATTTTTGAAAATATTTTTTTAAAAATATTTTCATTTATTTATTTTCTGTAAAATATTTTCTTAAAAACGCAATCAATATTTTTTTAAAAAATCTTTTAACTTGTTTGTTTTCTTGGAAAAAAAATTGAACTGTCTGATCACACAATTATGAGATTATTAAGATAAATAACATAGTCAATTGACCTTTTTTTTATTTTTTAAGTTAAGATAACGGTCAACTCGGTCTTTGATCATACATTTCAAATAAAAAAAAGACCATGTCCTCACACCATCAAAATTTGTAAAATTAATATAAAAATTTATTTTTTTAATTTTTTTAACTTTTTTTTAGTTTGAAGAACATTCTAGCTCAACATTAGATTAGACGATTCAAATTTAAAAAAAAAAATCATATTTCCACACTGTCAAAGTTCAAATAGCAAAGTCAATAGATCTTTTTATTTTTTCTATTTTTCCAGTCGCCAGAATGCCCTAACTTGACATCTAATTAGATGGTTCAAATAAAAAAATATCACATCCCTATACATTACACATTATATATTTGGTTGTATTTAAAATATAACTAGAAAGAAAAATAATTTTAAAAATAATTTATTATAAAAATATACTTTTAGAAAAATAATTTTATTTTTTTTCTCGTAAAAGTGAAACTTTCTTAAGTTTCAAGAGTATCATATTGTTTTAAAGATATAAGTATAAAATTATAATATCTTAAATTTGAAGGGTATAAATATAAGTAATTTCAAAGGGAGAATAACTTACTGCACCCTTAGGGGTTATTACATCGTTTGATGGTACAATAAAAAAAAAACTTTTTTGAAATTTTTTTGAAGCCCCCAACATGTCCTACATGGCCACATAATTAGATTTTTTATCAGACATCCTAAAAAATAATAAAAATTCAAAAATCAAGACTTGATGAACAGTAATATACTATTTATTGGGGATCGATTTTTTAATTTTCATAATTGTTTTTGAAGACTTCTAACATGATCTACATATCATATAATTCGATTTTCGATCGGACATCTCAAAAAAAAAAATTCAAAAACTGAGTCCCAATGAACAGTATTCTACTATTCATTTGAGCTCGATTTTTTATTTTTTGGAAGCCCCCTGGCATGTCTTACATGCCTATCTAATTCGATTTTACATTCAAAATCTCAAAAAAAGATGAAAATTTAAAAATCTAGCCCCAGTAAACAGTAATGTACTGTTCATGGAGCTAAGGTTTTTGAATTTTTCATATTTATTTTAATTGTTTATGAAAAATCTAATTATATGAAGACACAGACAATGTTGGGGCCTTTTTTTTTTTTTTTTACTGTGATGATGCCTGTCTGTCACGCATGCGGCATGGGGAGTGTTAGAAGACTAATTGAAAAACCTTGCATCACATTTTTCCTGAAAACCTTTTTCTACAGGTCATTTTACAGAATACCAAATGGATCCTGACTATAAAACGAAATTAACTGAACAAAGTAGTTTACCAGGGAGTAGGTTTCGCATGGGCCTGTGCTTAATGGTTGTGTGCTATATGTGGTTTCTATAGGAGGGTGGGAAAGGAGAGACTAGAGACTTGGGGAGAGAAAGGAATCTCGAGTTTTTTGGGCAACGAAGGGCACGGTTTTTTCTCTCACTTCTTCGTTTAATAATAGTTAATATAAATGAATAATTGTGTTTAAGATCTTTCTTTAATAATTTTTTTATTAAGAATTCTTTATACATACTACATTTATATCTGAACTCTTGAATTACTTCTCCAAATTTTAGAGAGCTTAATTTATTATTTGATCAATAGGTTAAAATTTCAATAATTTCAATAACACTTACTTTCTAATTAAAAGAAAATTTAGGGAGTTTTCTACGTTCATGCATAACACAAAGGACTATTTACATACACGAGATTCTTAGAACATTATTCATAAAAAAATTCAACTATATCATTCTCTTGTCCTTGTGTCCTATTTTTAATTATTTACCATATTCGACACGTATCCGTGTCGATATTTGACATATGTGTTCGTTTCTTCCAAATCATAGAGTGAAAGGTGTAAAAAAAAAAAAATCTCAAAAATAAAGAAATTTAAGGAATATAACAAATCATCAGCTTATACAACCGATTGCACAGTTCGCGCCCGAGTTGTTCGGGCATAACCATGCCCTGGTTAAGATACTTACCCACATCCGGCCATTCTGCCAGCGGCAATATGATGTCCTCCGTGCAATTAAACAGCAGAAACAGACCAGAGTGCTTTGAACAAGAACTTGTACCATTGATGCCGTTTACAAGTAACAAAAACAGACAGGAAATAACACAGACCATACAGAGTACATAGAAGTAACCTGTTGTAACAGAGCACCAAGTACAGTCCACCACACAGCATATTATAGTAATGGATTATAAGCGCAACAGAACACACCATGAGGCATGAGAAATACAAATTGCGGATTCTTCTAACCAGAGGCAGAGGGGCACACCGACGCCAAGAACTCCTCGTCCTCGAGGAAGAGCTGCAGATTCTTCGTCTTCAGCAAGAACTTGACAGCACCTTCTTCAAAGTCCACCAGGCAGCCCAGCCTGACGAGCTCCGCCAGCCCGGCAACCTGATCAGGCGTTTCCCACAGCACCCCTTCTGATATCGCCTCAGAGAAGTAGGTTGCGAACTCCATGCTGGGTCTCTGCCCCGCAGCTGCTGTGTGGTGCTTCTGGACGAACAACCTGGAGTTCTCTCGCTCCAGACGGAAGATCCTGCTTGCCTTCACTTTGATGGCCTCACCCGACGAAAGCGCAAGGCTGTAGTGCATGGTGATCGGCTCCTCCGTCTCTGTCTCCAAGACCTCAAGTTCACAGATGTTCTGAGCTATCCGGTGCCTCTTATCCACAGGCATGTCAAGAGAAGGATCTGCGAGGAAGCCCAGTAGGATTCTGAGCAGACCTGTCTTGAGCAGGCTCTGTTTTGCATCGACTTTCTTACTGCTAGCCGCCACAGAAATAGATGACTCGCCCTTCTCTACAGCTTCTGAGAGAGTTCGAACACCGATCCTGCGGTAGATTTCATATAACTTGGACTGTGGTAAGATAGACTCACTACGTTGAGGACACCAAACAGACAGAGGACCCTGGGAAGCCTCATCAAAGAGGTCCTTCAGCAGCAGATCATCAGGAATGAAGACATCTTGCTTGTTACGTAGAACAATGCCGGCTCGGGTGCTGACAGGAAGCTTTGTGATGCTACTGCTGAGAAGTCTCTCTGTGTTGAGATTCCAATGCCTCGCAACATAACCCCAGAAAGCACGGCAGTCTTCATACGTCAATATAGGTTGTTGCTGCTGCTCCCAAACATTCCACAGTGTGCAGTAATCGGTAATGACCGGACTGTGTCTCACACCAAAAGCTACAGAGAAAAAACCAAGTAGCTTTTGCTCATAATGCTTGTCCAAGATGTGAAGCTCGGAGCTGAAGAGATAATCCTTGTCGTGAAGAACACGAGTTGGGGCTCACCCACTCCCCAGAATCATCTCCAGATGGGATCCAAATCCAGTTCGCATCAGCGTTGTCTGGCTTCCAATTGAATTCACTCAAATACTTGTAGATTCTAACTATTGCAGGGATATGAGAGTGCTCTGAGAGGTGGCTAGCCATCAATGCACATCCAGCGGCAACATCCACGACCACTCCAATGTACCCGAGTTCCTCACGATATGAAGCAATTTCTGAGCCATAAAATTCACTTACAATGAATGGCCCATCTTCTGGCTGCAAGAAAGAACCCCACTTTGAATCAAACAAAAGAGACTCACATGGTGATTTGTAGCCTTTCCTGGTGTTCACCCACTTTCGCCTGATACTTCTTGTGAACTCTTTGAAAGGAGTCAAGTCCACCATGCTCTTCTTCAAGTTCTGAATGCACTTGAGTAGTGACAGGATGCTGCTAGGAGTCAATTTTATAGGGTCCTCTGGAATGTTAAGCCCACCAGCCACAAACCTCGATCCCTCTTCAAATTCAACCACAACGCCCAGGGCCTTGAGCTCATCTTTGTAATCATGAATTCCCTTCCCATAGCATTCTTCCCGGTCATCGACAAATGGAAGAAAAGCAATCGAAGAAATCGGCTCCCATGTCTGGTCGAAGAGAACCGAATCTGATGGAGACCTGTAGCTCATTTGTGTCTTCAACCATTTCTCCCTGCAGATGCAGCTCATGAGCTCCACAGGGGACTTCCCTTGGGCCTCTTTTTGGTGCCTGTACCAAGTTAGAAGCCCGAATACATTTTCCTTTGTAAGAGATGATGATGATACAAGCTGCTTGAACCCATGAGCTATAGCCTTGGACACTTCTTCAAAACCTACCATCACCCCCGCCATTTTCAACTCATCCCGGTAAGACATAATTACACTTCCATAAAAGTCATGATCCATCAATGGAACACCATCCACGACCTTTAGGAGGCATTCCCACTCTGGCTTGAACAAGATAGATTCAGTAGGGAGCTTATAACCAAGGCTGGTCTTCACCCATTTCTCCTCCTTGAGTCTCCTGATAAGGCATTCAGTAGAACTCGCATGCCGAAGGCATTTAAGAAGTAACAGAATGGTGTCAGCTGTCATGGCAATCAGAGGAGCACACAGCCTTAAATTGTCCACCAGAAGCTGATAATTTTGGTTAAAACTAATAATGACACCGAGCAACTCGAGCTCAGGCTTATACTGAAGAATATCCTTGCCATAGTAATCATCATCAATGAATGGTGGGTTGCTGATAAATGAGGCACATTTCCATTCAGCATCATACAGGACAGAACCAACTGGGCACCGGTAACCATGGGAAGTCTTGAGCCATCTACCCTCTTTAAGACTCGTGACAAAATCTGCAGGGGACAGATACTCGGCCCGTAGGAATCTTATGAATTTTAACATGGAATACACATTTGATCTGGTGAGATTTGAAGAGGCTGCAAGTGACATAAGCCGTCTGCCGATGAATCGGCAAGCTTCTCCATACTCAAAGATCACTCCCAGGGCTTTAAGCTCCTCCTTGTAATTGCCAATGCGATCCCCATAGAATCCCTGATCAATCAAAGGAATATCAACAAGCAGAGAACCCATCTGCAGTAGACTACCCCACTCTGAGTTAGAGAAGAATGACTCAGAAGGGGGACGGTCACCACCTGAAGTCCTCAGCCAATGCCCACTTCTTATACACTGCAGAAATCTATCGGGAATTCTCATCCCTTTAGACCTCAGATTCCTTATCCACTCAAGTAGCAGAAAGGTGTTCTCCTTTGTCAAAGAGGAAGAAACAGTAGCAAAAGTGGCATCTGGAGGGCATATATGAGGCACATCAGAAGCATCAATCTGGGTTCGAAGGAACTGTAGAAGCTCACCTTCGGATGTATAAATACCAGCAAATCTGCCAGATGATAAATAATCCAGACCCAGCTCTGTGTAGCCCTGACTCCTCCATGGATTAGAACCCATTAGTCCAACCCAGCTGCTACCCTTTGCAGGGACGAGTACTGCACTTCCTTGGCCAGTTGCATGCCCATAGTTATCTACAAGAGGCATGGATTTGCACAACTGGCTGGTCTCCCACTCTGTAAGATGCTTCTTTGACGAAGAGTGATACAAGAAGTGAGTAAAAGTGATCAACAGTTTTGGATTACTACTTAGGCTTTGGAGGAGGAGCAAACAGTAGTTGTACACAGTTACAGGCTGCACGCCTGCACATTGTTGAAGCCACTCTGTGATCATTGATCTCTTGTGAAAAGATCTCAGTGCTCTGTGTGTGCCCTGTGGTAAAAAGAACCAGCTTGTCACACCTCCGAATTCCTGGTTCCAATCAATCAGCCATGAGATGTGATCCTCAGGAGATGCAAGGCATATTCTCTCACTGAAGTTAATGGCTCTACTTATGCTCCATAGACAGACCCTTCCTTTGAGATCAATATATTTTAAAAGTGGGATGTCCTTTGCATTAGTAGTATTGAAGTGGTTCCACCAATTATCAGCAAAAAAGCACAGGAGATCCAAGTAAACCTCATCTGTGGCTTGTGATGCAAGATTGGAGCCCTTGACACACCTTGCATACCAAGAATTGTCAACATACCTCACACCAAGAAACTCCAGAACATCATTGTACTCTTTGACATCAAATGCAGAGCTGAGAATATAAGTCCCATGTGATGATAGGTTCTGCAAATTTATCCCCAGCTTCTGGACATGAAGCAAAATGTCCCAGAAGGCAGGCATTAACCTTCCAACTTCACTGGGCTTGCAGAAGAGCTGTTGACTGGTGTAGGACTCACAAGGAATGATATGTTCTGCAAGCACTTTCTCTTTTATGGACATTCTTAAGGAGTCTAACAAAGGAAAGGGGGGGCTATTTACTGGTAGAAACCGGAAGAAGGGTGGCAAAGAAGCAGAGGGTGGGTTTTCTGTGGATTTCAGGAGTGAAACAAAGGCATTGATGAAAGCAGGAGCCACACAATCTAGTATTCCCTTGTTCCACCTGCTGTCCAAGAGTATTGATTCCCTTGATGATACCAGGATAAAGTCTGCTTGGATTATGAAGGGGAACTTTGTCACCATCTCTGTTGGAAGAAATGCATAGACCCCAGAGGATCTCATCCCTCTGCTAAGTCGTTTCCCAAATGGGAAAGCCAATGTGACTGTCCATTCTTCAATCTCCATCCTCTTCTCCACCCTGCACTCAGATTTAACTGGGAACCTCTGCCTCCACATGTAGTAAGAGCATTCCTCCTCTCCCTCACCACCATCTTCTTGCGCAGAAAGGTGGAGAGTATAAGACTCTGCATCCATGTTTTTCTTCCTTTGGAAATCAATTTCACTCGAGATTGAAACCTCTTTGACAGTGTTAAGCTTTGTGTCTGCATTGACTTCCCTGACAGAAAGATGTCTGATCTTTGAAAGGAACAAAAGGAGTTCAGGGTGGAAAATTGAGAGCTGTTGTTTAACAGGTACGACCTTTTCATGCTTCAAAGGTAAAATAATGCTTGTTGTTGGAAGTGTCCCTGTGAGGCCATATATCTGTTGGATGTCTGATAAAACTGGGTTCTTGTCAACCCATTCAGGAACAATATATCCAAGGTCACATTCTGGAGATGGTTCCTCATTGAATCTTATCTGATACCCATTGCTGAAAATGTAAGGCTTGCTGGTGATAAGAAATACAATCTTGAACCCGATACCTGTAGCCCACAAGATGTAAACACGTCATTAACAGCTTGGTCTATAATACCAATGCTGGAAAGTGTGGAAGAATGACCATGCACTTGCACAGGCATGGGGTACAGAATACAAATGATTTATGCATTACAAGTAAAGCTGAGATTGACCCTGAAACTCTAGTTCAATGTTCTGACGAAAGTGCTACTATAGAGTATCCTAAATTCTATATATCTATGCCAATAGCTTTTCAACATGGAAAAAAGCTATGAATGGACAAAGAGATAAATGAGTAACTGTCACAAACAAATAGCAGGCTTTCAAACAATTGGAACTAACAGTTTTAACGGGTACCAGTCGGTACTATGCCAAGTTCTGGCTTAACTGAATGCTTTCATGCATGCTACTTTATGGGATGCGTAGTTGCTGTATTAAATAGCTTTATCGCTATCATTTTTTATATTGCTACCAATAGTAGGTGTTTGGTAATGCTGTATTAAGTTTGATATTCATACATTAACATATGTATTGCCATAATGAAATTAATACAGGTCTGAACCTGCATTGAAAATAGAAGAGCTTAGTCTTTGAGTGTCTCTAGAGTCTAGACTAACTCTCCTCCCCCTTAACTCCCTCTTCCCGTTCATTTTTCCTCCTACACATTCCTCCAATATCAATTTCAATATTAATATTGTAGACCTCAATAATATTAATATAAGAACTAGTACCTCCACATTGCTCCAATATCAATTGCAATATTAATATTTCAGACCTCAGAAATATTGGTATCGGAACTAATATCAAACCAAACAGGATGTTAAATACTGATTGTACATCGAACAAATCTGTTGCAGAAGCTATCTGAGTATGTGATACCGTAAGGCAAGGGCTGGGAAGAATACCATTTATTGAACAAGCTCAAAAATTTCAAGATCAACTTTTATTTAAAGTGGACCTGAAGGAATAGATCATCATACCAAGAAGGAAATTCAAGCAAATCCAGCAATAGAGATTGTGTTAAAAATCAGATATCACTTGAATGAATCAAGTCAATGGCAAATAAAGTCTTAGAATGAATGAAAATGAGTTCAACCATGTCAAATAATATTGTGGATTAAAGTTGCAAAAGTAAGGCAGATAATAAAAATGAACGTTCTTAAACAATCAAATGATCCTCTATTGAAAGAGAATAAAATGACCCTTTAAGTGAAAGTCCGTTAAGTGGATCCTCCTACTTTATAAGTAACTACGATGATCATCCAAAAAATGTATAGAACCTCTAGATATAATAACTTGACAGTTTGGCACATGCCATGCAAGTTCACATACATGGACTATCCAACAAAGAGAACAGATAAAATTCAAGTATACATATGGACATCATGTCTTTAACGCAGTACAGAAGCCAAAATAAGCTTTCAGCTTATCAACTAAGATGATAGAACTAGGACCATATATAATGAGATACTAGAATATTCCAATAAACATTTGCTACCATTAGTTAAGGGATCCACAACAAAGAGATGATTGATCATTTCAATTTTCACATACTTTCAGATAACAATTTTCCTGTCCATGGTTCACATACTTTATAATTATAGAAACCCTCCGCAAACCAGGGAGTTTAGACCATAGTGGTTCCCGCATCAACGATACTCATTTCTCATTTTCATATCCTTTTTAAAATTATGCAGGAACATATTTTACCCTTTTCATTTTAAATGGTGCATTTTGTCAGGAAGACTTTGTAACTCAACAACTACTAAAGATTTTAATTGATTAGATCTTATATAATAAAATTATAAAAAGAAACATAGAATAACACCAGTATTAATAAATTCATTGTAAAGCATGTTAAAAACGGCATAGATGCAAACTCAACCAACATCATGGGTAAATCTCAACTTATGCATTTTTCTAAGGCTGTTATTAACGAACAGCATAGACGCAAACTCAACCAACATCATGAATAAATCTCAAGTTATGCATTTTTTAAGGCCGTACTAAAAAAATGGCCTTCACTAAGATCCAAAATAGTATGCGTGCCCACCCTGAAACAAATTTTATCAAATCCAAACAGTATCAAGAAAGTCTGCCCTTTCATCATGCAATTACATCTATTTGTCAGTTTCCTCAACCAATAATTATAATAGTGGATGCAGATTTCATGTGTATCAGAAACCCCACAATTTTGCTCGGACATTAGCTTTTAATTTCTTGGAAATCTTCACCTTTTGAAAGGAAAAAGAAACTCATGGAAATCTAGCTACTAAAAATACAGCACAAACCAAGAAATTTCTTTGACATCAAGGAAAACCTGGTTGTATGCTTACAAGAATATGTTGTGACTTTCACTTCCGATCTTTCATTCAATGAAAACAAAGAAGAATTTATAAATGGAAATGCAAAAAACAATATAAAGATGAACCAAAAGATCATTTAAAATACTCCAAATGTTGAAACAGAGAATTAAAAAGGCCTATTGCCTTGAAAATGGTTGGCTAGTATTTAGCTTCAAGTTATACTGATCTATGGACCATCGTGGAGAAGTGGGACCAGGGAGTGCCAACAAGGAAAACTATCACAGGTTGTACTGTATGCATGCTAGAAGTAGATTAGTTACATGAACCCACCACTGACAGCTAGATATTTAGGCTGGGCGGTAAATAAATTCAACAGTGGAATAATTAGCAAATTAAACTTCCAACTCACAGAGATTGTTAAGACTTGATGTGCCATGATAAAACCTCTCCAAATTTGATCCTACCTTTAATGGTAACTATAAGATGGACCAATCCCACAACAACACTTCAACCATTGGAGATTCCTTGAATCTCTTGATATTAAATTTTGCTTGATCATCTTATAGCCAAGTTAAGAATAGATTGGATTTCCATTATCGACAATGCAAAATACATGCCTTTCGTTTCATACATAGAACTGACTATCTACACATTATAAGACCATAAAATTGCCCATGTATTCTTTTGTTGATAATGTTTCCATGAAACTACTTGTAGGACATGCAATCCAAGTCAAGAGCAAGAAATCTAGTCCAAGTAAAAGCAAAATACCAAGATATTAAGAAATTTCCCATAAAAATGTCAACTAATTCCTCATGATATTCATGATGATTGAACTTGTAGAACCTTGATCATTTACTTTCAAATTCCCCCTCAATGAGACATACACCATATAAGGGAGAATATGAAATTCAATCACGCCCTGTCCCATCACTTTTTCTTCAAAATCTCACCATCCACTTCTTTTCCATATTCTTCACCTTTTACGTACAATATTCATGGCTCTCCTTTCTTGTTTCCCTACTTTTGATAGATCATCCAATAATGTTTATATTTGATATTTTATGAAATGTATAGCTTTTGTGAATATCTCATATCACTCGACTTATTTGTGATAGAATCTCTGTTTCTTAAAGACCCTCTTCGCAATTTCCATAGACGACTACAACATACACATGAAGCACAAATCCACTTTTTTCATTCTTCATTACCTGAACCTCACAAAAGTCTAGATTGCCGATCAGAATGGTAGGCATATCAAAAGCATGCTATGGGTCAAACAGCGCATCCACTTGTTTATGTAGTAAGTTTGATGACAGGATTGTGGGTTGATGACGCGCTTGAGATTGGGTTATGGTGGATGATAATACCAAAGTAACATGGTGAAGTATTATGGAAGAAGATCAGCAAAAATCAGACGAGAGTTAGACAAGTTCTACGTGTGGTGTGCCAAATTCAAGCAGTCCAAAGCTAAAACCAGTGATGAACATGAAAAGTAAAAATGATGATGACGATCTCAAAGAGGGAAATACTGAGAACCAAAAAAGGTGCCATAAAGAGATAAGAATGCATTTAGCGACAAAGAAAATAGGCTTTCTTCTATACACTACCCTCAGAATAGATATATTCAGGCTCCCAGTCAGAAAGCTTGCCTTACTTCTTTGATGGAGAAGATATAGAGCAACCACAATCAAAAGTTTAAAGCAGGTGAACTCACAGCAGCTAGCAATGTCAAACTTATAAGGAGTCTAACTTCAGGAAGTAATATAGTTTTTAAACTTATGACTTCTTAACTTGACACAAATCCAGCATAACATGTATCTTGTTGAATTTACACATCTAACAATGGTAAAAAGTGAGGTAGTTAGGATCTAATGGTATCTAGTCTCTTAAATCTTTAGCTTTCTTTTGGTTAAGCTACCCAACTCTTCTTATTGTACTTTTTATAGTATCATATGCAACTTGTTTTTCCTTGAATTTCATGTTTGAGGATCATGACAATTCGAATGATGAAGAAATTTTGAAATATGCAAAAACTATATATTATGCAAATTAACTTTGCTTTATATCCACTTTCCCTAGTATACACAATGCATTATTGTTCATCAATTTTATTCATGCCAAGCTTGTTGAAATGATATATTTAGGAATAGCATTATTTTAGTGATGTTATGAGCAATCAATTTAATTAAAAATGTATTATTATTAAATAACTTGTCTAAAATATTTTTATGCTTGAGACTTTTAACACAAATGCACTGATAATTGAACAAAAACCAAAGATCAGAGATATTAATGAATATAAAAAGGCTACCACCATGCTATGGGTTAAGTATCCATTTACATTCATACATGCATGGATGTCCATGGATACTTACCGGGCTGGATAGCATTTGTATCCTTATCCCCACCCTATAAGGAAAATGAGTACCTTTGTCCTTGTGTATCATTGTTTCTTAACAATCATCAAAAAGATATACATAAGGGCTAAATTGTTGGATAATACCAGGTGTCAACCTAAGAAAAATTAGTACCATTGTCTTTGCGTATCAATGTTTCTTATTCTTAAAAATTATCAAAAACATATACATAAGGGCTATAATATTGGATAATACCAAGTGTCAAGCTAAACTTCTTTTATTAAAAACCTAAAAATTATATTTCAAAAATTATAACTATGTAGGTAACTATCAAATCCAACCCTCGTGAAATATTTTTCACTTTGGACCAAGTCTACACAATTTTGTCAAAAAACTATACCTCATATGTTATTGATTCTGAGTCCCCATATAAAACCTAGTAACATAACTCCATTTTTTTGACATAGGAATAATACGGCACATCCCTGTTCTAGTCCCTGGACATAATGGTAGATCCATGTCATGATAGCTCCACACTAACATGTAATCGCTCTTATGTCAAAGTAGCCCTTTCAAATGGCTATCACCTAGTGCTCAGCCCATGAATAGGAATATAGACCCATTGACTTCTATCTACTTTATCCCCAAACCATCTCATACAGAATGGTCTGATCCAACCTTAGTGAGATATTTTCTACTTTGGACCAACTCTGCACGATGTCATCCCCAAAAGGCACTTTAAATTATGGATGTAAAACCTCCCATATATAGCTTAATAACTATTTCTTACTTTCTAATTTGGGACTAATCTGGTTCATACCTACCCCGAGCCTAGAAACAATGATAGCTCGACACCCCAGTGGCTCCACAATTGTAGCATTTTCACCTACATTCAAGTAGTTTTTTTTTCCTATAAGTAGCCCTCTCTTGTTACCTGGCTTATGCCTACGTCACCATAATACATATGCTTCAAAAGACTATTCGAATGTCTACTTCTCAAGCATGCATTGTACTTAATTTTTATACAAGTGAAAAGCGGGAATGGGGGTCATAAAAGAGGGGTGGGAAGTGATGCATGCAATAGGAAATGGTGAAACATACATGTGATTAGGATTTCCTATAAGCCTGTTAAAAATGAGAGATACAGATTATTTTAAATGAAACTTAAACTTATTCCACCTTCCAAAAAATAGATTATTTTCAATGACTAAGATGAGCAAGCTGTAATACCTGCCCTATTAGTTAGTCCGTTAGAGGCCCATTAGTGATTCGAGCTAGGACCACTAGTGCGTTAACCGGATTTTTGGTGTGACTTGGCCTAGAACTTTGATCGTGTCACCTGTGACTGACGCGATTCAGAGAAAGGCGTCATCTCGGGATGACACGTTTCAGCCTATTTGCTGAGTCCAAGTGGGACTTCTATCTTTCCTTTTGTGGGACGTTCGAGTCCACTTTGAGTGCGAACTTAGACTCTATTTAAGTCCCTTCTTCACCCCCAAGACTCTTGTTTGTACCCCAAACCCTAGAACGTGAGAGATAGGGAGTTCGAGGGTGATTCACGACAGGAATGGAGGCAGTTTGGTGCGTCCTTCGCGTGCCTGGCATGCACAGCGTGAAAAGATCATTGCAGCGGCGTTGCTGTACGTGAGGGAGTATTGTTCACCTTGCCTAGACGAGCTCTTGTGAGTTCTTTGCATGGATTTGTGAAGCAAGTGATGACAAATCTCGTTCATAGCTATTTTTACGTATAGAAATGTATTTTCGAAGTATTTTCTTATGTATACGATATGTATGTGAGAGATGGATTGTAAAGACTCTTTTGATGCGTGCTTATGTCTGTTAATGAGGCCTTTGCATGGTTTTATGGAATCCAAGCTTTTAACCCTAAAAAAATTGATTGAATTTCTGCTGCTGGGGTGAAACGTATCACCCAGTAGTGACGCGATTCAAGAATCAGTTCAAAACTGTGTGTTTTGCTTGATCCGAGCCCTGCCCTGTGTTATGTCAATCGAATATATTTCATGATTAAACTATGGATTAAGAGTCTGTTTACAGATTTGAAGCATGTTTAAGGTTCTTGAAGTATGACTACTTTCAATTTAGATGTTATAAGTCTCGCATGCATGAGTTGATTCAATGAAACATGGGAGATAGAGAACTATGCAAATATCTTGATAATTCCATTATAATTCTCATGCTTAACTTCTGAAAAATGTTCTCAGTCGTGCATGATTATGTTAACCTTGTTTACAACATATTATCATGGATGTTTCGAATACATAATCCCTGTTCTAATGTACAATTATGGATCTTTTTAGGTGATCCTTTGAACTGTTAGAAGACTCTAAAAGACGTCACCCAGAGATGACACGATTCATGATTCGCGTCATTTATGAGTGTCGCGTTTTAGGTCGTTCTGTGAATAGTTCCAGACAGAAACCTGTTAGATGCATGCTTGTGTTTGGTATTTGTATTGTTATTATGCATTGCATTGTTATAGAAGGTTTGCATGTGTATTAAAATGCTTAATACAAGGGACCATGCCACCTTAGGAGTAAGGTCCAACCCATAAAAGCGTCCTAGTGGGGAAGACATTAAATAAGATGTGAAAGAGCCCAAGGCAACGGGTTAAAATCCTGGAAGCGTACTTACTTGCGAGTACACTAACCCTATGTGGGATATGTCGATCCTCCAACTGCACAGCCGAAGATCTAGTGGGTTTTGCCTTACCACTAAGTAAAGAAGACGAAGAAGAAGAAAGATGATTAAGATCTCCTAATATCGAGGTTGGATGTGTTTCACATGACTAAAGTGGAAAGATGATGCATGTGTGTTATGTTTATGATGAACCATGTCAAGCAAGACTAACGACTGTCTTCATATTAAATCATGCATGTCTATATGTAGATTTTCATGCTCATGTGTACAATAAAGATATGTCATATACGTGCTGCATATAGTTTTGTTTTACTTATCTTTGAGAACATGTTTAGGAAATAAAGCTTGATAGTTTATACATTACTGGAATTGCTGCTAGATTACATGTTGATTATCATGTTTTTTTCTATTATATGAATGTATGGAAAATCTATGAATTGTGGATTTTGAGCTTGCTGAGTTCCATGTGGACTCACCCTTGCAAGACTAACTATTTTTCAGGTGAATTGGACCCCGTGGTGGAAGATGAGCCGGAGGGAAACTATGAAGCTTAAAGCTTGAGTTTCAGAGTTACCATTAGAAGTAGGCTTATTTTTGTTAATTAAGGTAAGCAAAAAATGTAATAAGAGAGAGAGATAGAGAAGACAGTGAAGAGAGGGAAAGAAAGAAAAAGGGAGCAAGGAACAAAGGATTGTTTGGTTCCTCCCCAGCGGATTAGATAGAGAGAAAAGAAGAACAGTGGGAGGAAGAGAAAAAGAGTGAGATAGAGAGGAAGTTTGAGGGTGAGGTAGAAGAAGTCGAAGAAGGAGATGAGAAGAATAAAAAAAGTCAGCACTTGTGAAGAACATAAAGAGAGGAAGATACAAGGAAGTTTAATGGACTACAACGAGACGGTTCGCCCACAACTGGAGGCTGCAACGTCGAGGAGATTTCTCTTTGTGTCAAGGCTCACCTAGTTGAGGTAAGGTGATATTGTCCTACTTTTCTCAACTTATAGTTTAGAATTTAATTAGATGCTCATATCAGATCCCATAAGTCTTTCCTAAAGACAAGACCATGTCAAGTCTGTTTTCGAAAAAGAATGATTTTTAAGGAAATGTTATGTTTGAATGTTTTCTTACAAGCAGTGATTTAAAGATAATTAAAGACCTTCTAAAGGAACAATAATTGGTCTTAAATTTAATAAGTGATTGGTCTATCCAACCACAACATGGACACATCCGCCCGCATTAACCAATCCATAAGATCCGTTAATCCAATTGTCCCAGCTGTTGCAGACCAACTCTAACCCGCGATAGGTGATCTCCAACAAATAGTTGGGGAAAGCTTAGGGGCAATATAACCCCTATTTGTCCCTATTTTGCCATTCCCACCCCCATTTCAAATATTCTCATCCCCCTCTCTTTAAGAACTCTCTTTATCTACCTTTCTCCTTCAATCTCCTTTTACTCTCATTTGCTCTCTCTCTCTCTCTCTCTCTCTCTCTCTCTCTCTCTCTCTCTCTCTCTCTCTCTCTCAAACTCCTCTTTCAATCCGTCTCTCATTTACTCTCTCTCTCCAACATTTTACTCTCTCTGTGTCCAACATTCCTTTCTCTCTTCTTACTCTTTCCTCACACTCTTTTTCAAATCTCAACTTATGCTATCATGCAAGGTTCGCCGTATCGCTGATCCGTATCTGATCGTATCTTCCCAGATACGGTATGATACAGATCCGACTCGTACGAGTCGCATGAGTCCAACCAATGAGTTTGTTAACATTAATGAGTTGTTTGTTAAAATTAACGAGTTTAAGTCACATTTTAGAGAAATATATCTTATTAATCGATATAAAAATATAATTCTACTTATCAAATAGGAGAAACTCAACTTAAAACATTCTATTAAGCATGTATGAGTCAGCACGATCTGGTCCAACTCGGTGCATATCAGAGGATCGGGTTGGCCCATATACGAGTCGACTCGTACGAGTCGGCCCGATCCGGTACGATACGGCAAATCTTGCTCCCATGTTTGTCTGTATACATACATTGCTCTCATGTTTGTCTGTATACACTATAAATTGGCCAAAGAAGACGTTTGTCTTCTAATGACTTCATCGCGAGATAAGAGCCCAAGAGAAAGCAATAACATGGCAATATGCCATAACGAGTCATTAAACTACTTCCTTTTAGAGCATGATTAAATGCAAATGATGCATACTACATTGGACAACTTAGGATCGAAGCTAAGGTGACCACATTGGATGTTTTTCCTTTCAAGTTTCAAGGTATGTTTTTCAACTTTTTTATAGTTACAACTATGTCTTTTAACTTAGGATGCATTCATCTACTTTTTAGTATTTCTCATGTGTGAATTTTTTAACCAACAAATAAGGGCTGATCATCAATTCTAAGATCAGCCAAATAGGATCGAGGTTGGACGATCTAGATTGGCCGAAGGGCAACAAATTTGTGCCCGATCCCTGACGCTGCCTTGAAATGAACAACTATAGGTCTATAATGTGTCAACCTCTGCCCCACTAGAACCAGACCTGGGGAGCCAAGCAGGCCATGGTCCCCCCTAAATTTTGCAAGTTCCAAATACATTCAGTCTCTTCCCACAGAAATCTTGAAAGATATTTCCCTAACCCCCCCCCAAAGAAAGAAAAAAAAAAACACATGAAATCTCCACCACATCTTCTAATGACAAACACCTTTCTTGACAGTTGCTTTAAAGTCATTGATAATTTAGCAAGTAACTTCTCTTCTAAAAACTGTTTCTTCTACATTTAAGAAACACAAACCAAGATTAATCTCTTTATAATAATCAAATAGATAATAGGGGACCAGATCTTCTACCTGTAAAACCTTTGTCTCTCATCTTTAGTTGAAGACCCGTGATGATAAATATTACAGTTTCATCTTAAATTGAAGACCCATGGTGATAAACATTAATTTCTTTCAATTTTCCCAACTAAGTGATCAATTCTTTATAGTCAAATAAGATTAAGAGGTCAATTGGATTTTCTCCACATTTTTAACTATTATTTTTCATACCATCATAGTTTGAATCCGTCTACATTGATTGTAATTCATTGGTAGCTCTATGATGTTGTTTAAATAATTGGTGCTTTTGCAATTTTAAAATTTTCTTTTCTTTACTCATATTTTGTTATAATTATCAAAACACGCAACTTTTTCTATACAACTTTGTTTAAGTGAAAGTGCTTGTAGTTGAAGTAGATTTAATTTTTATGAGTTAATATTTATATTGATATTGTTACATAAACTTAACAGTAGCATATATTTGCAACACAAACAATTATATTTAATTTTTATGTGCACAATGACTATTTTCATTACTACCTTTAACACCTTTCTAGTCTTGGCTAAAGGCTTTAAAAAAATCAAAAATCAAATGCAGATTTTTGAAAAAATTGTAAATAAAAACTAATATTTTATAATTTCATAGTTTAATTAAATTAATAAATAAAATTATGCTTATAATTTCAAATAATTTAACAGTAAAATAATCATCCGCATGCTTAATAGAAGTCACCCCAATCTACTTGATCAGACCCATGTGAGCTTTTCTCCTCTAATTTCACCTCAATACTAAGTTTACACAGGCATATGTCCCCATATAATTCGAGACTATTAAAATAGTACCAGACTTCCAATACACTATATAGTGGTGTGTTTGGTTAATGTGTTAGATAACTCTAACAGAGTCAATTTTGATATTACTTTCAACAATATATATTTAGTTATGTTGTACCAATTTTGATGTTTATACTACGATAACAAATTAAATACATATATTAAAAATATTGAGTTTAGTCTTGTGAACCTCAAAGACTTCCTCTCCTCTATGTTTCCCACCGGATTACTCTTCTCCTTCGGTCATCCTCCTCCACATTTTTTTTAATATCAATTTCAACATTAATATTATAGATCTTGAAAATATTAATATCAAAATTAAGATATGGCTTACTTAGTTGGACTTAAAACATTGTAAAACACTGCACTTTTATGAGATACAATGCACCGTTCTACAGTATTTTGCAGTATGTCACATCAAGCTAATGTCACATCAAACTAAGCTGACGCTTAATATTATATGAAAACTAATATTTCAATCAAACAGAAAATAGAGATGCCTGGTCGATGACGAGACAAGGGACGACGAAAAGACTGAAGGCAGAGGAGCACCTTTTTCTCCAATGTAGCCCCGCTGCCGGTTCCCCTTCTTGGTAGACTTGCCGATCCTGCAGATGGACTCGATGTTAGCCGGCGAGAAGCCCCTTTCGTTGTTGAAGACGAGCAGCGTCGCGGTTGCCCCCGTCGCGGTGATGTCCCTGGACGTGATGACGAACTCCAGGGAAGGGTCCACGCCCGCCGGGTACTCATTATCCTCCGCGTTCTGTCGTACGTCGTTAACGGAAGAAGGAAACAAACATAAGGAGGGATGCATTAGTATATATGCACGAGTGTGCTGTTGTACAACAAAGCAAGGTTCACGACAGATGGAAACGAGACCCAAAGCTGTTAACATGAAGGTGACCTTCTCGCGAGAGAGAGAGAGTGTGTGTGCGCGTGCGTGTGTGCGTGTGTGTAAGAGAGAGAGAGAGACATCAGATGAGCGATGGAGGTGGAGGGCGGTAGAAAGTTGCATACTTGGATGAGCTCCATGAGGAAGTGGACGTCCTTGGCGTAGAGCTCCTCGGAGAGGTAGTTGACGGCCTGGTGCATGTCCTCCGCCAGCGGGTTCTTCTCGTCCCGCCCGATGAAGAACCTCTCCCTCCTTATCTTCCCTATGTGATCCCTCGGGTCGCTGGGATACTCACCGCCAGCGGCCGCTTCGGAGGCACCACCAGCACCAGCCATCTCGGTCGGAGGTTTCCTCCACAACAAAGAAGCAAAGAAATCAGCCCCCCCACCGCACACACACAAGAAGGCACGTCCCAAAAGAAGAAGAAACCCCAGTAACAGGAAGCTACTTACTGGCAACACTCCCAGTAGGATGCAGCTATATAGAAAGCAGAAGAAAGCACTTCGCTGTGTCTGGTGCCAGGCACAAGAGCGGAACCGCGCCCTGGGATGGATGGGAACGGGACGGTGGGATGGCAATCCGGTCCGGACGATCCTGTTCCCAGTGGGATCTTTCTTTTACTTGCATGGGAAGGAAGGAGACGAGAATGGACGTGTACTGTCTCACAGTACGGACGCCGACGAGGAGCTCGGCTTCACACTTTAGCGGTGCGGCCTTTCGCTTCTCGGCCACGAGAGAGACCACTTTGAGTCGTTGACGACCCATTGACGAGGGGGGAGGCGAAGGGGCAGCGAGGTCCCAGGCTCCGCGTCCATGCTTCGCCCACTCTACTTCTTCTCTAGGAGGTCTCCAACTACAGGAGTGAGTGCGCTAAAAAGTCTAAGAGACAGGTGGACGGTGACGAGATTCGCCAGGAGACTCAAGGTCAAGGGCGCGTCCATACGTGTCGCGGCTGTCGCCGCCCGCCGGCCTTCCTTCGCCGATAATCTTTCCATCACAGCCGTTGGATCTTTGATCTTTGGTGAGGGAGCCAAGCTGGGGGACTTGGGGAAAAGTAACCGACAATTTCCATACCGAAAGAAGCTCTTTTCTTTATTTTATGACTTTCGGAACGGGAATTTTGGAGACCCTTCCCCAAACCTTAGCCTCCCTAATAAATAATAGATCATGAATCTTATCAGACAATTAACTACTGATGAGGCAGAATCCGATTCGGCTCATTAAAACAAGCTCAAACTCCGTTCAGCCCAGCAGCAGCAGTACAAGGCCCTCAGGGAGCTTTCGGCCCATCAGCGGCCCAACAGCCCTCGGCCCATGAGCGGCACCGTCGCTCCCGGCCCAACAGGCTTCAGCCCGTCAGCGGCCCACCAGCCTACGGCCCGGAAGCAGCACGGCAGCCCTAGGCCCAGCAGGCTTCGGCCCATCAGCGGCCCAACAGCCCTCGGCCCATAAACGGCACCGTCGCTTCCGGCCCAACAGGCTTCAGCCCGTCAGCGGCCCACCAGCCTACGGCCCGGAAGCAGCACGGCAGCCCTAGGCCCAGCAGGCTTCGGCCCATCAGCGACCCAACCCCCTTCGGCCCGATAGCCGAGTCCGGCCCACTCCGGTGGAGGACTAGGCACTATGGCGGTTTACCAGTAAGCCCGCACATAGTCCTATATCGGCTACCACCGTTAACCATCCTCTATCCTCTGCTATAAATACACCGCTATTTATTGTCAAAGGTATGCTCTCTTATGCCTCCGAGACCCTTAAGGACTACAGTCCAAAAAGCATTAAAGCTACTATTTGCCTTCTGAATCGAATCTTCTTCAAGAGCTAACTTGACCGTCGGAGGGGGTTCCTTAGGGCCGAAGCCCGGGACTCCTGCTGACCGGTTTTCTTCTTCTTTCCCTCCTGCAGGAGCTCGGTTCGAATCATCGCCGACCTTCCCGAGTCGGTCTCGGCCGCCGACCTCGGACTCCTCTCCCTGGTCTCGATGCCGTGCGCCGGCTGCCCCGCGACCAAGGAGACTCGGTTTCCAACCGCCCCTTCGTCTGCCGAAGGAGCTTCGACCCCGACTTCCCGGAGACAAACCAGCCCCCGACCGAGCGTCTCTCGGCCTTCGGACCTTCGGCTTCGCCTCTGCATCCTTCGCCTTCCGAATCTCCGTCGGGCCTCTTTACACCGATCCGACCCAGCTCCGGATCCATCTCTTCGGATTCCAGCTTCGGAATCCGGTCGTGATAGCTTCGGCTACATCAACTACTATTAATTATAAATTATCTATGTTACTAAGGTCCTATTGAATCAACACATAGAAATATCACATACTTTTGTATTTTTAATCTTCTTTTCTTAGACCTTAATTTTTTTTTCTTTAAGGAATTCATATTCATGAAGTTGTGTTATATATGCTGCATGAGTTTTGTCGTTTGCTCTTTTCTTCAACTTCTCTAATTTTTATCTTCTACTATTAACTTCTTAAATATACCAAACTAACATTTTATACTTTATTATTATTCTTGTTATTATTATTCCATATTGATCGACCACCATGCAAATTACCTTTCATTTATTCTTCTTTTATTTAACTTGAATAACTTCTATCTAACAATGTGTACAATGTTCATTTCTTCTAATTTTCATACTCTAAAAGCATATGAAAGGTAATCTCTTAATGACTTTGAGATTTTTTAGTTATGATTATCATAGTCACGTCTCGGATCCGGTTCAGTCATTTAGACTCACATCAAACTCAAGTCACATAATAGTGGGATCAATCCAACATACAAATTAGATAAATGATAAGAGATAAATAATTAAAGATAGAAAAAAATGTCAATTACCATTAAATAATCCAATAACTCAAATAAATGGCCAATACCATGTCCATCAATTACATAATATATTAAATAAAATAAAACATTCATCTCACCAATAAAATAATATTATATTATCTCTCATTTTCCTACTATATGAATATATTAAAACTGTAAATCAAACTAACTAACTATACAACCTTCAGTCAACTAGACCACCTCCATCCAAAGTCAAGTCAAATCCTTTTCTAGTTGTTGATCCTCCTCTTCAACCAAATATGTGATAATTAATAAGTTTATAAGTACAAGTACTCAATAGGCATCAAACCTATCAAATACAGTGATAACTAAATATCATAATTCAGTAGTGCTACATATAACTCAAGTAAAATAATGATATAAAACATGTTCATATATATGTTTACCAAATCAAAATATTTTATAATAAGCATGATCAAATCAAATAACATATAACTTAGTCAACATGGTGCCTTAATCGAATTAAATTTACTAGCTATGAATAGATCATATCATATATCCCTTATCTTATAGCAAATTGACATATGGCATAGCAACTTACAATGTAATATCTCAGATACTAAGCAACTCGATTAGCCAAATTAAGTTGGGTTAGATCATATTTTAGTTAGTTAAGTCGAGTAGAAAATTCTTTAGAATATGACAAGTTCCCTTAGGTTGAACTCAAAATTTTGTTAAGTCTTAGATAATCTATTAAGATGAGCTATAACAGAGCCTAGTTAACTAATAAAGTCACCTATAATCGAAGTTTTAAAACAAACCAAGTAACTAATTTAAGATGGAGTTAAGATTAGTGTTATAATCGAAGTTAATATAACTCTTCAGTCGAATTTAAGTTAAGAGTGTAATAAGTTAATATAAGTCTTATAATCGAATTTAAGTTTAGCACTAATCGAGTTAGAAGAGATCAAGAAATCGAAGTTAAGTTAAGAGATAGTTGATTTATAAAACCCTTGTAATCAAAATCAAAAGAAGGTAGGTAATCGATTAAGCAACGTCATGTAATTGTAGACATGCTAATTTTGACTTTACGTTGAGTAAATTTCATATCACATTATAATGCCTTAAATTGATCTTTAATTTAATAGTTTGACTGATTTTGATTTATTATTTGTTAAACTTAATTAAGTCTTTTGAATCGCATCTTCTATGCTGGACGCCATTTAGTAAACGATTACTGAATTATCTAAATTGCATCCTTTATGGTCGACACCATTTAGAATTCTAATTTTGACTGATTAACTATTTGATTTTTGAATTGATTATTATTACCTTGAAATGCATCCACCATGGTAGACGTCTTTTAAAATTTTCTTTCTCTTCCATTTCATTTCTTTTGTGGCCTCATCAAAAAATGTCCTGGTTGGACGACACGTTTCTAAAATGTGTCTGTTTGACTAGATGCTATTCAGTTGTATTGCCCAGTAGGCCTAATCCGAGTCAAATTGAGAAAATTAGTTCTAATATGGTTTCCTTCTATACTAATCCTTCCTTCTATGAATTGATCTGAGGGAGAGGGTGAGTTGGATGGTTTCTTTCTTTGGAGTGCCTTAGAGTCCAAGAACTCAATTTTGGATTGATTTATTGCGGGAATTAACTCTCTATGTATAGATATGAGTATTAGAGCTTAAGAGAGGTTGGGTAATTGAGTTTTTTGAATTCTACCAAAGAGAGAAGAGTGTCCTCTTACCTCTGCACAATAATCAGTAAGCTTGAAGCTCTTCTTTCTCTCCCAAGAAGCTTTCTTCTTATTTGAAGGGTAGTTTAAATTAAAGGTGACTTTTGGAGGGGTCAATTTCTTTTCTTTTCTTTATTTTCTTTAATTTTTATTCATAATTCATTCATAATTAGTTCATAGTTCATTCATATCTATCTTCCCTCTTACATATAGGAGTTTTAAAGAAAAGAACAAAAAAGTGAGTTTCTAGTTTAGTTGCATGATTATTTTCTCATCTAGAATAGATATTACACTATAATCAAGCTCTAATTATTTCTTTTCTTTTTTTTGTTTGTTTTCTTTGCAAGGAACACATTAAAGAGAGTGAAAAAGTTAGAAAGAGAGACTCTTCTTCTTCAGTTGGCTAAAGGAGAGGAAGTTAATGTTAGTATTAGGTGATCCGAAAGCCAATCCAATACTATGTTTTATTCAGTTTATTTATATAATAGTATAAATTCATTGTGTGTAATTAATTTAACCTATGTTTATCATATCATGATGAAGTCCATGAACATGCACAACAGTCTTCGGATTATGATGAGATCATAATTACGGGGCCAAAGACTTATAAACACATGTTCTTAATTGTTCATAGTCCAAAGATGTTTGAGAAGGACATCAAACATCCGGATAGACTAGTACAGGTTTCTTTAACTCATATGATGAGGGTGATTGATCCTATAAGTCACTTGTGTAGAGATAATGTGTTGGACCTGTTAGTGCTCATTGGCGAATGAATTCACTAAACTGATCCGACCATGAATCGCTAGATGGTATATACCTCACTGTTAACTAGCTAGATTCTTTTGTCACGGTTGCGTAAATGATCCTTGGACCTGAGACACCAAAGATATTTTGTTGATAGGTCTCTGAGCTTTGACCTTGACTAACGAATCCCTAACTATAGATTATCGATAAGTCAAATGATCGGGTTCAGGTAAATGTCTTCGAAGATAATTGTGTGTTCAATACGGGATCATATGTTCTCGAAATTTGGAGAGAGAATGTTTCGAGAATGATGCGCTTAAGTCCCTGGCCAGGGTGAACTCTGTATCAGATAAAGAGTTATCTAATATAGATTAGCGGCATCTGATTCAAGTGAATCGACCGGCTAGGATTTAACAGTAAACTATATTCTAGGTCGATTCGAGAACATTGCACGGATGAAGGATTATATCCGCGCGGTAACCATTGACGGAAAGGTTCCCATAGTGGTTGCATAAACCTCAATGCCTTCCGAGATCACGCGGTGTTGTTTGGCACCCAACGTGATCGGAAGCTAGTCCGAATTTATTGTGGGACATTAAATTCGGCTGATTAATTAATATAAGGATATTAATTTATTCAGTGGGTCTGTAAAAGGTTACTGGGTTTAATGGGCTGCTGACTGGATTGGTATTTGGGCCTAGAGGGTCACACGCAAAAGGTTTTCAAGTTGGTAGATTTTTCGACGGGATTTCGGATAAGTGTGGATTTGTTTTGAAAAAACGCAACGCACTTATTATAAAAGACTGGGGCAAGGTCAGGGGCTAGCAACCCTGACCTAGCACCCCCTCTCTCTCTCCTCCTCTATCTCTGGTGCCTCCCTCCTCTGGTTGGCCCCAGGAGACTCTGCTCCGACTCACGCTTGATCCGTCTTCCTATCCGACGGGAATTTGTATATGCATGTCGCGGAGAGTTCCGCGCAGCTAGATGGGATCTACGGACACTGTTGCGACCAATGAAGCGAGGACGATCCACCAAGAGAAAGATCGCATGGATACCGCTAGAAGTCGGACACCTGCACGACTTACGGCATCACACCGACGGAACCGGACGAACGTGGATTCGAATTTGCGCAAGGTACATTCGATTTACTGTTTAGTTTTGTTGATCAAAACGGGACGGATCCGATTCTGACTTTAAATTTTATCCGCTGCATTTTGGTCGGATCCGACATAGTGAACCCAATAGTTAAAGAGTCACAATCATCCCGAAATCTCAAGGTACACATGATCATTCATTTATTTAATCTTAAGAATCTCATTATCTCATGATCACATATTTCATTGTTCTAGCACGTTATTTTTAATCTCTTTCCAAAATCACAATTTGAGCAATTACAGTAATCAATTGGAAGAACAACATGTAATCAATTTCTTGGCGTAAGATGTCTGCCTCTCGCTAAAGCTGGGCCAGGTCCTTCCCCATCCGCTTTGACGAAGCCTCAGCCTCTGACAATCGCTTCTGGAACTGGATAATTTCCGCCGAGCAGTCCAACAACTGCTTTTATAAGGCCTCGGTTCAGTGGACCTCCTCCCACCAATGATCACACAAAGCCGCTGCATGGAGGACGACCTGGGATGCAAGAGAGGAGAGCCTTGCAGATAGCACATCGCTAGACGGGCTCCGAGGCTGGAATCTGCTGGCGGTTAGGCGAAGGAAGAGTCTGGGCCAGCGTCCCGCTGCACATCCATAGTCGGTTCCTCCCTGGCAGTCAAGCCGGGGACCTCTCTCGTGAGCGCTTCTCCCTAAGTGACAGGGCAACCAGGAGAAATCCCCACCTTCTTGCTGGGTGGAGAGCGCAGCCGTAGAGAACACACGGGGATTTTCAGGCTCCTAAGCCACTCCAGACGAAACTCCACCACCCGAGCCTCTACCTCGGCGACCATGAAAGCTAGGATGTCTCCGCCCTCCGCCGCAGGAGGAGGCACTAAGGGGTGGGTACTCTTGTCGCCCCCTTCCTTGAGCTGTAGCCCCATCGCCGCCCAGGGGCTCAGGGAAACACCCATTCCCCCCTCAGCTGCAACTGGCTCTTCGAGCTCCACGACTCGAGGCTCGTCCACTCCGGCCCCTAATTCATCACTGGCTGCCTCCTCTGCAAACAAGAGACCTATCTTTAAGTAACCGAACAATTTGTCCGCCGACTGAGCAGATCGGAAACATATCAAAACCCATAAATGTACTTAGTCTCCGATCACCTCTGTGGAGCCTCTTCAACAGTCGGGGGCTCGGTGAAGATACATCTCCTGCCGAGGGAGAGCGCGCGATCACCCTCGAGGGGGATGCTATCGATTCCTTTCCTCTAGCCCCCTAGCTTTCCGAAGAGGAGGACCATACTTCCTCCACTGCTTTGGCATCCCCGCCGACCGTGTTGCCTTCCTCACCCTCCGTCTCCTCGCTTTTCGTCTCCTCACTTGACGCCACCATAGAGGCCGACGCCAAGTCATGCAAGGCGGGAGAGCTCGACGCCCCCGGACTGCCTGCCTGAGATTCCTCAGGCACGACTCCCCTTCACATTAGCTGGGTGAGGGGAAGATCAGATTCAGGTGATTCCTCGGTCCTTTCTACTTGAGGGACCACCTGAGACGCCGCCAGGACGGCTGCAGCATCCTGCCTTTTCTCTCACCACCGCCAGTGAGGCTAGTATGGACCGGGTTATTTAATCAACACCTTTTCATACCCCAGCCTAGGACATGGAGGGAACAAGAAAGGGTTAGGCGTACCTGCGAGGTGATCTATCGCCCCTCCTCCTGCTCCGCCTCTCGACGTCGGGGCGGATGAATTCCCGGACCTTCCCGGGTTCGACCACTATCACTATCGCGGCCCCTTTTGGACCTTGAAGGGGAACCGCAGCCGGAATCTCTCCCCATGCAAACTGCGGGGAACGGGCGCCAACCCCTGAGCATGAAAGAGGATGCCGATCAGTGGCAAAAGGGAAAAGCAAAGAAGGAAATTGAAATACATACTAGGAAGACACTTACCCAGGATCGGCAGGCCGCTCAGGCCTGCCGCCTCCAACCTCTCCTCTGTCACCACATCGACAATCTCAGGAGGAGGTGTAAGGACTGAGGTTTCGGGCTCTGTATTCGGGTCGGGTTCGGGCCGGATCCCTTGGTTTGGACCCTGTGGGGGGTCTTGAGATTGCTGACTGAATGGCGTCAGCACTGCTCGACGCCTTTCAAAAGGCGTCAGGTTGTGTGGACGCCATTTAGGTCTGCAGGTTGTTGCGCCACGTGGGCGGGTTTCGGGCCGCGAGGGTACGGCCCCGATCACATCATCTGAACGGCGTCGTGCTTGGTCGACGCGATTCAGACTGTGACCTCTGCGATGTCAGGGTACGACGCCAGAGCGTTGTCAGTACGGCCTGTCCTGTCGTCTGAACGGCGTCCACGGTGGGCGACGCGTTTCAAACCGCTGTCAGTACGGCCGTCCTGTCAGACTGATAGGTGTCTGTCTCGATCGACGCGTTTTAGCGGGATTCTGGTTGACCCCGCGAGCCTTCCCTTCTTTCCCTCATTCTCGCCTTCACTCTCTCTCTCTTCGCTCTCTCCGCCCTCTCCGACGCTCTTCTTCCCCTTCCCTTCCTCTTCTTCCTCTTCCACCACTCCAATACCACCTTACCTCTCACCTCTACCTCCACCACTTCCTTCGCGGTGTTCCACTCTCCGGATGGCGGCCGACGTCCCGGCAGAGTGGCGGCGTCCTCGAGGGTACCGGCGGCGGTGTGCGGTGCGGCGGGACGGCGGCACGGAGCTTGGCGGAGTTCGAGAACCGGTAGGGGGACGAGACCTTGCATGTGTGCTCGTTTGCTTCTTGGCGTGATGTAGCGTGTTTGGGGTTAGATTGAGCATGTTTAGGGGGATTCCTTGTGGGAATGACGGTGTTTGTGGACGTGGTTTCATAGCATGATCGTGTTGCTTGACGTTCTCATCTTCCCCCTTTTGGTTTTGGGGCTTTTCGGGGTGCTTGGGGTTCAAGGGTGAGAACCTCGGGTCGAACCAGGAAACCTGGTTTCTGGCGCTAAATGGCGTCGTGCCTGGTCGACGCCTTTCCGAAAGACGTCGGGTCAGTACGACGCATTTTAGGGCAGAAACCTCCCTGTTCGAGGTTTCCTGAGTTAGGAGTTCTGGCGCTAAATGACGTCATGGATGGGCGACGCCTTTCTGAAGGACGTCGAGCCATCATGACGCCATTTAGGCAGGAAATGCCCCCGTTTAAGGATTCGGTAATCTGGATTTCTGGGTTGAATGGCGTCGGGCTACCCTGACGCGTTTTAAACGGCGGCTTCACTGGTGGACGCGTTTTAAGGAATAATCTGGCTTTTAATAAACCTGTCTGAGGGTCTTGAATGGCGTCGACCTCGGTCGACGCGATTCAAGACAGAAATGCTTCAATCCTGTTATTTCATGCGTGTTTCACGGGGGGATGGTTTTAATGCATGTTTTGGGTTGTATACTGAGACGGAGGACTTCTGCGTGAGTGGAATTACATCACCTGTGTGTGTGTGTGTACTTTACCTATATACTGAGACTGAGGTTTACTGTGCGAATGGAATCATGATTACATGTGTGTTTGTGTTATGTGAATGTGGATCGGGTTAACTGTGGTTTACGTCTGTCACCATGGGCCGATGGGAGAAGGGCCATGGTGTCTGTGGAGTGGTGCGTGTTGTGTTTTACCCTTGGCTGAGAGAAGCAGAACCACCTTGAGCCCGTCGGGCCGGAGTAGCTGGTGTGCTATCCGAGGGGTTGCTGTTTGGTCTCAGCGGGTCGGGGTTTCCCTTGGTTGTCGTGACAGCTTCTGGCGTGTTTCTTGCTGTGGAGCTGGTGGTGTTTCTGGTGGGAGTTGGTTTACCCTTTAGCCATTGGGCATGATGTGACCTTTGATCAAGGTTACGAGTGGTACCTATAGCCCTTTGGCCTGACGCAGCCCGGGAGAGTTGGGTTTGTGGGTAGTTCCTGTAGCTTCGGCTTGACGGGGGTTCGCCGGTCCCCAGGGCCCTCCTGAAGCGCTGAGGCCTAGCGTGGAGGCAATCCGGACGGTAGGACAATAGTCTAGACTGCTTGTGTGCACACGTAGCTGGCAGTGGCTGTACACTGGTTCCAGCTAGTCCTAGTTTGACTCACTGCCTCACCCTACAGTGCCCCGGAACACTGTAGGGGCGGACAGGCGTGAGCTGTGGTGGTAGTGTTGGGAGGCGACGTTTGACTTCGGTCGACAGTGTGGTTCAGTCGCTTCGTGGACTTTGGCTGTGAGTTGTGACTCTGTGTTGGGTTCTTCGGGTTACTTAGAATGGTTCTTGTTACACTGCTTACCGTGCGTTTCATATCAGAGTTGGGTGCTGTGTTTACTGCTTTACTTAATTGCCATATATTCTTGCTGTTACACTTGTGGGTGTGTGAGTGGGAGGCAGGGGATCGGATGATCCCTACTGAGCCCATTTCTGGTGTGGCTCACTCCCTGCGGTTTCAGGTGTGGACCTCGAGGCGAGCGGAAGCGTGGTGTCTTCTTGGTGTGCGGACCAGCAGCTGTCTTAGTTCCGGGGTATGCCCCGATGTTGTTGTACTTCCTTCTGCCTGTACTTATTTAATTGTTTGGACATGTAATTATTGTTGGACTGTATACGGACATGGTTATTTTCCTTCCTACGCACTTGTTTATCTTTGTAGTCCGTGAGATTGTTATATTTAGCTCTGTTTAGCACTTACTCCTCCAGATGTGTTGTTTGAGATCCGGGTGTGAACCCGCAGTTAATGGGCCGACATCCATTTAGTGATCGGGTCTCCGGTCATAGGATGGCGGGTCGTTACAGGAGGCCCCTGTTGAATAGTCGTGACCACCAGGGCCTCGTTCGAAGGCACCAGGGCCAGCGGTAGGTCCACCGATGGTCCGACCGAGAGGTCGCGGAAGGTAACGGGGAACGGCCAGCACCCCCTTCTTACTTGGTCACCTAGAAGAATCACTCCGTCAAGTGAGCGACCTTGCTGAAGCCCGTTAGATAGAATAAGGCCTTCTCGCAGGCCTCTATTTAGACGAACCCGCAGTTATCGGCTTTTAGCGCTCCTCTTCGACTGGAACGCGAGATGTAGCATCCCTGGCGAGGGCTCCAGATAGCCAAGCTCCTTCGCTCGGATAAAGAACCCGATGATTAGCCGCCACAAGTTCGACATTATCTGTCCTGGCGCCAGTTGAAAGTAATTCAGGAGCCGGTCCGCACACGTTGGGATCGGCAACCGGAAACTCGCCTCGAACATGGCCTCGTAAGCCATGAATGAGCGGCTCCTCTGGTCGTGGATTCGCTCATCACCGCGAGAGACACTGAGCCTGTACTCTTCTGGATTATTGAACTTTGTTCGGATGTCCGCCAGGTGCCTTTGGGAGCACACCGACGGCTGCATTGCCTCGCGATCAGCCTCAACCCCTCTGGCGTATGACATGTCCCTAGATACTTGCCTGCACGGCGGGCCATTGGGACATAAAGAGCAGAGAAGCAGATGGCTCGGTGGGCTTGATGAAGGAAATCTGAGCGATAAGTATTGAACGGGAGGCTCGAGCAGAGATAGCCCTCTATCCTCATCCTGAGGGCTTTATATCCCCTTCCAAATCACACGAGAAACGTCCGTTCGGCGGCAATGTTCTACCTCCCTTGATAGATGAAATGATGGCCCACCTCAGGCAGGCGTGATCGCTGAACCGATGCCCAGGCTCGAGCGTGACACGTGTGCTGCTCAAATCATTACCTCCTGCGCTTAAACGAAAGGACAAGATGCTTCTCGCCGACATTTAATGTGCCGGCCCACTTGTGGTTCGACTGCTCCGAAGGGCGCGCCCCCACCCTGCAGGGCACGGGGGCTAGTGAGAGGGTCCAGTCTTGCTAGCCCATATACTATGTGCGCCGGCCGGTTAAGGAACATCCTGGCTCGTAGCCAGGGTCATATGGGCCTTTCAACCGGTTGGCTCATATACCTAGGCTCCAACAGGGAGCACCTTAATCCGAAGTGGACCCCGACACCCAGCGGGCGCCAGGAGACTTCCTACCGAAAGAACCCTCCTCCGGATCAACTTCAGAGTCCTAGATAAAAAAAGCTAGAGTCCCGTCCTACCTGGAGATTTGACCGAGCTTCCCTCAGTACATTCTCCAATTGGACTCAGTTACTGCCTCAGACGTGCCCTTATAAAAGGGATCCCCCGGTACACTCATAAGGCACGTTCTACACCCAAGTCTCCATTTTTTCCTTGTCCTTGCACACTTTAACTTAGACATCGGAAGGGGTTCGCCTGTATCGCAATCAGGGTCTCCTCTGGCCTGATGTCTATTTTGTAGGAGTGCGAAGAGTATTCTGTGATTTAAAGAGTATCTGTTGTCCGATTCAGAAGCGGACGAATCTCCGACCCAACACTAGTAATTATCAACTTAATAACCACCAACTTACAATTCCAAGGAATGACCAAAACCAGAAAATATTTGAGTCATTTAAATCCAACAAAGGCCCAAGAAAGGTGGCCTACTTAAGGCTCATATAATGCCCAATAGGTGGGAGTTTGTTTACAATTTCAGAAAGGGAGACCTGGTTAATGACGACGTTTTTTTCCCTCCAGATTTTTTTTTTGACGGCTTTGAGACTCAAATCCTTTCTTTCCACTTTTCCTGGGAAGATTATCCTACTCGAAAAGTTATCATTTGAACCTTCTTTTGTATATAAGCATGACAAGTATATAAGTTATTTTAGAAATTTCATTGGTCAAAAGATGTTAGGCACAATTGATTTCTTCATTATCCCAATTTTGGGATAGCGGGGGAATCGGAAAAAGGACGTTGCTGTGTCTAACGGTCAGAATCAAAGATTTTGAAAATCTCAAACCAATTTCCTCATTTGTTTTTTGCTAAACGTCTTTTTTGTGATTTCCAAACATTTCGGGCCGTTGAAATTCCCGCAATAAGTTTAACAGACACAACCTAAAAGGGTTGTTTAAGTCGCAAATACCTTGGTCCAAAATTGTCCCTCATTTGAAGTCAGTTAAATTCGATTATTTTCCGATCTTCGACCCATTGAATACTATTTTTATCCTGACAAACATAGTAACAAATTATCCAAGGCAAGAATAAAACTAGATAAATACTTATGAAGACATTTTTTAACCACGTCAAAACGTCTAAAATTGTGCAAGAAAATTTGCAACCCACATAATCATATATTCTTGGACTTTTATTTAAAGGTACCTATCTAATATTATTAAGTGGGACTTGCAAGAGTAACCGTCCGAAGGAGGAGAGGCTGAGTGTTTGGCTTTTCCTCTTCTCTCCTTTTTTCCTAATTTTATTTTCTTTTATACGAAGAAAATGTAAGCCAACTTGTTCTCTCATGAGCTCAGTCCGTGGCCCGAGTTGGCCCAAGTTAGTCCGCAGGCTGAAAACTTTGGCCCGAGTTAGCCCGCGGGCTCAAAATTAAGACTTGAATTTGAACCCGTCCTTGGCCCAGTCCGTGAACCCGCGGGCCAACCCGGCCCATTGACAGCCCTACGGGTGTGTTTCCAACCACGCGACAGTCATTCTAGAGCAGACCTGTTTCTATCTCCCTCTCATGAAATCAATCTGGTGACCGTGATTATTAGAAGTATGATTACGGAGATTAGGATGAACTTCTTAAACTTCTTTTGCTGCAGGTTCTTTATGGTGCGCAGAGCTCCATTACTTGCCTGTACGTGCTCACCTACAAGCACAAATTCGTCATAAGTTTTTACAAAAGCTATTCCTTTGTTGTTGATCTTCCATGACTAATTTTGTAGGAAGCAGGGTCGTCAGAAAGATATACCACCCCCAAGAATATGTTTATTATCTTTTCAAAGAGATGTTAGGTCAGAGTGGTAATGTGACGGCCATTGCTGCTGTTTTTGCCAGACGTCACTGATAAAGAAGAGAAAAACCTCATCACGTTGCTCTACTAACAATTTTAAACTAAGGCTAACGGTGACCCATTTGAAGGTAAGGATGCACCTCTCTCTCTCACTCTCTCTCTCGACCACTTCTTTTTCTTTTTCATGCTCAAGATCAAGTACTGATGCTCTTTCTTTCCATTTGATAATTATGTGAAAGGCCCTCGATCCCTGTTATCTTAGAAACGGTGAAAATATTTATACGGTTGTTTTGACTTAACTATTTTTGGTCCCTCTCTAAGAGATGACTTTAATTAGTTGTTTTGGTTTAGTTAATTTTCACGCCTTTTTATTGATTGTAGCTTATTTGAGGTTTAGGATTTAAAGTGTAAGATTATTTCGGTTTTACTACTGTGCATCATTTCAAGTTTCATGGCTTGTTGCATTAGGTGGACATGTGACTATTACGTGGGTGAATGGTGGAAAATATTATCATGTAGTTGAAGCGTGCATCCACAAGATGTTCTACAATAACTTTGGTAACACTTCTCCAAGAACGATGGAGACAATTGCCAAACATACGTGAAACCAATTATGTGATAGGGAACCAAAATCTCCATGGAATCAAGGCTACTTCACTGGGAGAGGTAAGAGCACAATGTTTATAGCAAGGCCTGGAAACGGCTGCCATATGTGCTAGAGACCAGCATCTTTTCTCCAACTATTCCCTCCCAAAAGCCCCTTCGTATTCAATGGCTCTGAACCTTCTCTCTCTTTCTCTCTCCCAAATCCCAGAACTTCTCTAGAACTCTGGGCCATCCTTAGTTATGCCATTACACAAGGTAAAAAGGACAAAGAGAGGGGAGGACATCCCACCCGACACCTCTGAGTACAAGACAAAGAAAAACCCATAAACTCAGCAACCCATTAATTACACGACTCTAATATAAGGCGGATCCAATTTATCAAGCCATGCTACGCCCCTCGCATGTGTGTAAGTTATCAACTGTAAAGAGAAAAAAGTCCCTCCCATAACGATCAAGGTTAGAAAGGAAATCAGCAAGCCAATTAACTTCCTGTACATGTATGATCTTTGGAGAGAAATGATGCAACAAATTAGTGATCTCATCCCAATAGTCCCATAAGCACCAAGGAGGCTTCCGATGATAATTATGTAGGAATTGAACAAGAGCTTTAGACAGTGGCGGACGTACAAATTTTGTTCAGTGGGGTCACTCGGATATTAGGTCATAAGTATGATTGGGTCAGTAGAATCTTGATCTAAGTCATATGGGGTCTTAGACTAGGTCAGTGGGATCTTGAGTTGAGTAAGTGAATTTTCGAACTAACTATTTTGAATTGGGTCAATAAATTGGATAAAATTCAGTAGAATCCCAAGACCCCATTGGATACACACTGGATCTGTTATTAACTTTAAAGTCCAATTGGATCTCAACAATGTGAACCCCATGGCCTTGGCACATCGCAGATCATCAATCAACACTCTGCACTCTGCAATTAGAGACGAAGAAGCCAGATAGTAATGAGTGTACGCCCTGATGACAGCACCCTTGGCATCCCTGATAATGCCACCACTATGCCCAGAATAATCTTCATAGTTAAAAGTCCGGTCACAATTAAGTCTCACTTTGTTTGCATAATAGTTTAAACTAGAATAAGGTTTTGCAGATTTCTTAAACCAGAATAAGAGGTATTTTGATTTAGTAAGTTATTGATATTCTACTCAGAATAAAGAGAATTATACTGCACTATTTCAAGTAATTTGGTAAGAATAAGTGGAATAAGGAGTAAAATAAATGGTGAAATTGAGAGAATTGGAAGAATTAGATATTCTAAGTAGAGTTTGAAGAATTGGAGGAATTGGAAGAATTAGACATCCCTGCAATCAAACTAAAATAAAGTCTTTATACCGGTTATTCTGACTCTATTCACAAATAAAATGAGCTTAACCCGAGGGTGAGTGCTTCCGGTGAATGATAGAGCAGAACTTGTCCTTGACCTGTGTTTGAATAGAAACTCCGAGACGAGCAAGAACCTGATTCTATGAGTAGGAACCTTAGGAAGTGTAATTAGGGCTGCAATTGTGGGCAGATTAACTTGAAGAGGAGCGGACTAATTTTATGGTCGAGTCAGTTTAAACTCGATCAAATTTAAATTAAGTTAGATTAAATTGAGAGATTTTTCAATTTGATTTTGAATAGGTTGAGTTGACTGTCAGTCGATCTGATCCCACATAGTCCGAGCCTAAAATTAATGTATATAGTTAGTAATTTAGATCATTATAATATATTACACTTTTTGTTTTATGTCTTTACTATTAAAAATATAACTCAGACTCAAGTTAACCAAACTTGATGAAAATTGGATTACATAAATTGAATTGGATTTGATATTGTTAGATAATTTGAGTTAAAGTTGAAGAAGTTGAATTGAATTTAGTTAAACTGAAGATTTTTTAAATTAGAGTTGACCCAATCCGATTTAATCCGACTTAAGTTACGGTCATACCTTCAACTCCAAGCTTCTCCAAACCTTTACTGGTCCAATTCCTAGCTCAAACAAATCAAAAGATTTATCAGTTTATTTAGAGGTGACATAGTTCAAATGTGGACGAACAATTCAAGCTACATTGTTAATTGCAATCAGTGCCATCAATGAGGATATAATAACTAGGAAGTCTTAAGATTAAGACATAATGCTCGTAGGCATGGTTCTAAGTAAGAAGGAATAAAGGAAACCTGAAGGTTCTTCAATGGCGGGCTTACCAGGAAAAAGAAAATGAACATTAAGAAAATTTATTTTCAGCATGACAACATGCCTCACTCATGTAATCGCGTAACGAGCATGAAAGAATCTTTAAGGCAAAGATGCTTGAGGAGATTAAGAATATCCAGATAAGATCTAATTCTCAATTTTGAGAAGAAAAGAAGTTGAAATAATCCCATGCCTAGCATAAAGGAAGTGATGAGAACTGTATCAAGAATCAATTGAATTGCACAAAAAGAGCCCATTATCTGGGTCCTGAGACTAAAGGGCATGGTAGGATCATCTTAAAAGATCAAAGAATCTGAAACCTACCAAGTCTTTGGGATCAAGACAATGTCCACCTGGCGTACTGGATTCTACATGTAGGAAAACACATCAAATAATTAACACTTTCAGATCGTACCCAGAGTTTCAGGTGTACCATTGTCGAACAGAGAAAATTCTGTAGTTTACAAAAGATATTTATTTTCTTCTGTGCACGCAGGTACAATTCTCCTATGCCTCTAATAATAAAAAGTAATATAAACTTCTTCCTATATGTGGTGTTTTCAATGAATACTAGTAGATAAAAATGTAGTTTGGCAAAAGATGATATGCATAATCGTGAAGCTACTTACTGGTGGTTCATGGGGATAATCTGGAGGAAAGCATATGTCAAAGAAGAATAGAGCATCGATCATGATACGGCGTTCCAGGTGCACCAACAATGGAAGCCCTCATAAGATCCATCCTTTCTTCATAAACTCTAACATAGATTGTATCTGTTCAATTTAAAAGGAGCAGCAGGATATCAGAAGTAATCAATAGGAAAGCCAAACTGTAAGTAATACATCCTTTTGTCTCCCCTGCCCAACATTGACAACATGTTTCCTATCATTTTTCCAGTTCAAGGTAACACGATGATTGCTGAATCCCAGGAAGAGTTACGTTCTCTTTCTACAAGGAATGCTTGGCTGGGAAGCTTGTGCATAATTTCGCAGTGCCTAAAGTTTAAGACGAAAATAGGAGAAATATGACATATAACTAAACGTACGATGCATAAAATGCAATTCTAGATATAAACTATATTTAATTAGGATAATTATGTATGTCAACAGCTTAACTTTCTTCTAACACCCACTGCCAGGGACAAAGTTATGGAAAAAAGTGTATGATTTGTGAATAATTAGGACTCTTAGGAGCATGCGTTGATTTTGTCTTCAAAAGATCTTAAATTTATGAATTCCTGCTTCCCTATCAAGTCAATTCCAAAGTGAAATTTCCCTGTCACTACAATTTGATAACCAGAATGCAAGGATGAACCTGGCAATTTCTTTTCCAGAATGCTCCATTCTTGCTGTACTTTCTTCAACCAACCTCTTTTTACCTGTGGACAGTGGAGAAGATGATCAAATTTAACATTAAACAGATTTTTAATCAAGTACAAGAACAAACGAAGATCCCTACCTGGGCTAGCCCCAATCCCTTACTGAACCCATCGATGAAATGATGATCAGAATAATCATCAACAATGCCAAATTGCTTGAATTCTTCAATTTTTGTGCCACCTACTGAACCGGCAAGAGGTTCATGCATGCCCACAACTACTTGGTTCTCCAAACTTTTTTTTCTCAGTTTCTCATTGTGGAGAATCGCATCCTCTGTGTGCATAATCTGGCATTCGGACTCCTCGACTTGCGATGCTGGTTGTTCCAAACAAAGGCTGTACGTTTTATTGTGGTCATCAAAATGACCAGACTTTTTGGTGTCAGACAACGAAGTAGAACGATGGTAGCCAAATAGAATTGTAGCAACATTAGCCAAGAACCCAACAGCTGCTCGAGGGAAAAAGAGGGCTCGAGCATCCCACATGACCTTTTTGCAGTCCTCAGCAGAGCCATTCACAGAATTTTCTGGCAGATCCTGCACAGATTTCCTGGTGATTCATCCTATAGAGCATCGACAGCAGCGCCTCCTCCCGGGCATCTCCTAGTCATGACTCTTCTTCCTCAAGGTCGACGGCCTCACCCCAAAATAGGTGTGGCGGTTCCAGTCACCACTCCCGCCACTTGTCCCCTAGAGAAAGAGGATACGGAATCTAGAAAAGCGAGTAGAGAAACTACTCCGTTGGTACCAAAAATCTGCCTGGGAGATCTGGGAGGCTGAAGCTCCTATTTTACAAGGTGGGTGTAGGAAGAACCTCTCTCCTCATGTTTCTGCATATCTACCTTGAAAACATATGACAGCACGAAAGACCCGAATGACCACTTGCAGATGTTTGAAAGCACGTTTTTACTCCTAAATATGCCGGACGAAATTAAATGTCAGGTCTTTCCAATAACCTTAGAAGGAAACGCCTGACAGTGGTTCCGACAGCTTAAGGCGAACTCCGTTGACAACTTCACAGAGCTATGTCGCTCTTTCTAGAATAGCTTCACTGCCAATAGGCACATGCTAGTGACCATGGCGTCACTAGCGTCCCTACGCCAGAGAAAAGACAAGTCACTCTGAAGATACCGGGCACGTTTCCATGAAGCCGCGTTGAAGATCCCCAACGTACATGTGCCGAATGCATTGCAATATTTTATAGCAGGTACCACTAGTCAGTAACCCAGTTTGAGCTCAGAAAGGAGCTCTTGGTTAACCTCCCTAACTTTGTTAGGAAAGTTAACCAATGCATTAATAGCGACAATTATTTCGTGCGTGCAAAACTTTCCAATAGTGCCCTGATATCGAAGGCAAGAGTGAAGAGCAACTCGCTTCCAGGCGGAGCAAGCGGCAGCTGGAGCACGACCGGAGAGGTCGGCCCTACAAAGATCAGCACCAAGGTTAGACAGAAGGGTGGTTCCCTAATCGGCAGAAAGAGAATTATACCATGTTGAACACGCCAACCGACCACATCCTCCGGGAGATTAAAAATAAGAGCTACGTTCACTGGCCCAAGAAGATGAAGCTCATCTATGGAGGGGAGCAAAATCCCCGACAAGGAGTGAGGGACGACCACCAATCCCATCCACCAGCGAATCGAAATCGGCTAGCTCCTTTCGAACGGGTCATTCATATGACCTATGTAGGAGCCTCTAGTGGTGGGGATAGCAACAAGAAAAGGCGAAGTTATGCCTCCAAAACCCAGCGCCTCGCTTGGGAGATCGTCACGGTCCATTGTCCACCTTTGACCAAGGACCCTATTAGGCTTTCCAACGAGGACCTCCAAGGTATTGTGCTCCTACATAATGATGCCCTAGTAATCAAGACTGACATTGCAAGTTACAGAGTCAAGAGGGTCTTTATTGACAATGGGAGCTCCCTGGACATCCTATTCCTCAATTACTTCAAGCAACTCAAGCCAAACCTATCTGGCATACGGAGGGTCCGGGCTCCGATCTATAGCTTCAATGGTCAACATGTCACTGTCAAGGGCTAGATAACACTCTCCATGACGACAATGGTGATCACCCGCAAGATCGAGTTCACAGTGGTAGATGTGCCTTTCACCTACAATGTCATCATGGGAGAGAGTCCATAGGACAATTTAAGGTCGTCCCCTCCAGCCTGCATTAGAAATTGAAGTTTTCGATCGAAGAAGGGATCAGAGAGGCTCGAGGGAATCATAATGTTGCCTGGCAGACGTATCTCGCGGCGTCCAAAGTGCAACTAAAGAAGCCTATCGTCGTTGTCAGGCACCCTGAGCTAGATGAGTAATAACTTGTTATTCCTTTATTTAAATAAGGCTAAGAGGCTCGAGGCCTTCTCTAACCAAAAATATCTTCTAAAAAACTTTTATGGGCAATGTTTGTTTTCAATAAACTTGACTATTGTCTTTATTGAGTATAATACAATCATTCGATGGTACTTAAAGCTTCAACCAGTCTCACAAGTGATCAATGATATCCCTGTCGAGCCTTGACTCGTAGGGAAGGAGCCACACCTTGCAGGGAAGGGGTTCTCGACCCTCAGATGGGACTAAATTCGATTGGGACTAAACTCGATCAATGATACTTATATCGAGCCTCATCTTACAGGGTTGGAAATATCCACCCTCAGATGGGACCAAACTTGATCGACGATATCCCTTCCGAGCCTCGTCTCACAGAGAATGAGCTCCCCACCCTCATATGAGACTAAACTCGATTGACGATACCCCTGCCTAACCTCGTCTCACAGGAAAAGCGTTTCCCATCTTCAGATGGGATTAAACTCGATCGGCGATACCTCTGCCGAACCTCATCTCATAGGAAAGTGGCTCCCCACCCTCAGATGGGACTAAACTTAATCATCAATATCCCTGTCAAGTCTTGTCTGTTAGGAAATGGACTCCCCACCCTCAGATGGGACTAAACTCAATCGGCGATACCTCTATGGAGTCTCGTCTTGTACAGAAGAAGCTATCCACCCTCTGATGGGACTAAACTCGATCGGCAATGCCCCTGTTGAGCCTCATCTCACAACGAAGGGGTTCCCCACCCTTTAATGAGATTACACTCGATTGGGATGCCCCTGCCGAACCTTGCCTTACAGTGCAAAGGCTCCCAACCCACAAATGATACAAACTTCGACGAAATGTAGTGTTAGCACTACACATGCCCCACCTAAAAGCCAAACCCAACCAAGTGTTCACCTAAGTTGCGAGAACAACTTAGCCTATTTTGGTTTGAGGAAAAGAGGAGATATACTACAAAAGAAAGCCCAAAATATGAAAGGCATAAAATATTTAGCATTACAGAAAAAAAAAACCCTCTCCTGATTACAAAAAAAAAGGGTAGGGGGGGGGGGGGGAGAGAAAAAATATATCAGCCCACTAAGGTCCTCGAGATGATCCACTGTCATGACAACCCTATGGAGGTCAAAAAGATGAGCCCGCCCCTAAAGGTGACAAAGCCCCAGCCGAGACAAAGCACGCCTTGGAGTCGAAAAAACTCGTAAGGTATGCATCATCTCAACTGATGTCGTACACTGGCGTCTCGACTTGAGCAGTATAAGCTACCATGTCTTGATGGAATTCCTTGGAAGCACGATAGGTGGCCACTCCCTCCTAGCGAATCGCCTCCCATTCGACCACCCACTGTGCGTGTATGATTTCCAGTTCCCTCTCCGTCGCCGCGGCTCGCTCCTCGAAAATCTTGAAATGTGCAAGATCAGTTGATCACAAACCTATATTAAATTGAGAAAAATAGATAAATAAGGATCTTTCGGTGTAATTTTTGCCTTCTATTTAATTATTTTGAAGTGATGGAACTATGCTTTGGAAATCATTTCTATAATGTTCCAGATTTAGCTTCCAACTGAAAAACTACAAATTAAAACTTTTAATTCAAAATAAATGAGTACTACTAAGGAAGGCTTGACTTTTATAATTACTCAAAGTCACTTACACATGTTCATACATGATATTTTTCTATATTCAAAGTAAAAAACATTAAGATGACTTCAAGTTAAAAACTTCGTCCAACACCAATTTTTTATACTAGAATAAAAATAAAAATAACTTAAATTAAAAAATCTTGTCAAACACATCTTGCATATTAGGATCTTGCATGTGACGCTTTTAGAGCCTAATAAATTATCACTTACAGGGATGAAAAATGAATTAAATATTTCATTTAATTTTTTCTAACAAAATGAATTTATCCATCTCTTACTCACAATGAAACAGAGAGAACACATCCCAATTAAATTCAAAATTACCCAATCCAATTTTAGTCCAACCTTAATTTAACCCAAACTTAACCCAAATTCAGCCCAAATTCAATAGTAAGTGAGTTGGGTTTAGGCTGGTCCTGTTTATAAATAATTTATTAGAAATATTTTAATTTTTATATGAATTACTGTAAAAGTCAATAGATTAAACTGGCCAGCCCGTTTTCAGTCCAACCCGGTTCAAATTTAACTAATGTCAACTAAATTTAATCTAACCCAATTTATATAATTTGGGTCAATCCACTTTATTTTAATATGACTAGATTGAGCTGGATCATAGACTGATCCGCCTGATTAACACCCTTAATGGTACCTCAGTGTAGGAATCTCTTCTCTTAAAAAGAGAGAGAACAGACAGTTGAAGAATAAAATGATTAATTCATTTTTTGATTCTTATGGGTGACGACATAAAATCTAGAAGATGATATCCCCATTATCTGGTCTCATATCCCCGTCGTGCCATCTGAAGCCAATACCGCCATGGCCGGAATACTGCGCGTACGCAAGGGCGCACGAGCGACTCGCGGGAACGCGGGACGCGTGGTGCGACGTGCTTGGAGGACGATTCGCGCTGCGGAGAACCCTGTGGCCCAGGCGGACGTCATTGCCCCCGATGCATCACCTGAGCCGCCGGCTGAGTTGGTCAACGACGGGGCAATCAAATTCGGACATAATTTCGTGCCTTGACTTCGTCCCCCGTCGTTTGACCTGGATTTCGAAACTGCCACGTAGGCATTATTCCCATTATCACACTCTCTCTATTCGGGAGGAAACATGAACACCCCACCATGTTGAAAATTGCGACAGCACTTTGCAGATCTCCATCCATATGGCAAGGTTTTTTCTCAAAATTTCACACATTATTATCAGTTGTTACCTGCCCGGCCTCATCAAATTTGTCAATTCTCTCTCTCTCTCTCCCCGCTCCCCAATCTCGCGACATTCTCTCACATTTCTTTAGCTTTTTTTAAAAATCCGCTTCGACCGGAAACAAAACTAAAAAGGGGGAAAATAAAAAATTAAAAAAAGGCGAACGTGAGAGGGGAGGCGAAGAAGAGAGAAAGTGCTCCCCTCGTCGGACCACCACCAGAGATCCTGCCCCCCACTTCTTCTTCCTCCGCCAACGTCCCCCTCCTGCTACTTCTAGGGTTTCTGATCGCAGCAGACGAAGAACATATCGAGATCGAGAGGGGGGGAGAGGAGGAGGTTCTTCTTCTTCTTATTCGGTTCCTTCCGAAGAATCCTCCTCCTGCTGTAGCTACCTCTCTCTCTCTCTCTCTGGGCGTGTTGTGGTGGGTAGGGAGAGGGAGTAGGGAGCGGTTGGGGGCGGCGTGAGTGGAGATGAAGTCGTCGCTGAGGAAGCTGCGGGGGCTGGCCGCCCACCACCGGCCGGATTCCAGGGAGAAGCGGAGGGATCTCCAGCCGAGGGCGCAGCTCGACGAGCTCGCGCAGGCGTCTCAGGTTCGCTCGAAATCTGTTGTTGTCTTTTCGCAGTAGAGGTAGAATGGAATGATGACAAGACAACTGCACTTGGGAACACAATGGTGTGGAATAACCTCGGAATTTCTACCCATTGGCTTCTTTGCGCGGATACCTGTTGTTTTGCTTGATCTGGCCGGGAAAAAGAAGGATTTTTTGTGGCTTCCTGTTCTCCTGCCGAATTTCGCCGTTTCGGTTTGCTTCCTGGTGGTTTCTTCATGACTTACCTGACAGCATGAGTTTGTGGTTTTTCTCTTTTTTTTTTTTTTTTCCTTTGCCGAGAAGGAAAGACAAAATGATTAGGGTGAGTTTTGGTCTCGTGAAATTGCCGGTTGGTGTAGTCCTAATCTTGCTTTCGGGTGTCTGTCCACTCCTTTCGGGTGTCTGTCCACTCCTCTTTTCCTTATTTCCCTGACCCGTCTATGGCTTTGTTATATTTACTTTGCAGTTAATTGAGGTTCAAAACTACGTGAATATCTTGAATATCTTTGCGGGGTTATGATTTTCAATAAATTAGAATATCTTTCCATTTCCTTGTTTTCAAGTATCCAATTGTAAATTATGTCTATCCCTGATAGTAGAAGGTGAATTGCTAACCTTCATCATTTAGTCGGGAGGAGTCACAGGTTCAATGGCTAGTGAAACTAATATAAAAGCTACAGACACTTAATCTTCAGAAAGACTGCCATGTCAGATGGGGTTTGTACATCTCTCTCTGGATTTGTGTGAAGTACCGACTGGTCAGTGTATTTACAAAGTTCACATTTCACGGAAGCAGTGAGCTATGAACTGGATTGTTGCTTCAAAGATGACATCTCTACAATGCATGAGGAATTGGGGATCATTACCTGATTTGTTGGATTTGTTAGATGTGAATTTGTCCATCTCTTACTATTGAGGGCTAGTCTAAACTGAATGCCTGTACCAAGTGTCTTCTTTGATTTGCATCGTCGACCAATTCAGGAGAGTTGTTATAGCTGGTGGTGTTGTCAGTATACATTGAATTCTGTATGTAGCTAGGGATGATTTTCAGTATATACCAGATAAATGATGGAGTTTCCTGGAAGATCAGCTTGATTTCAGAGAGCTGGGGTTTATAAGATTCTGAGGAACTTTAAAGTTGGAACATTTCAGTGGGATTTATTAATAGGAATTTCTTAAATGCTCATTGGCAATACCCACAAATTGTATAAATCTGATGAGGAAATTTACTCCTGCTCTTTTCGCTAACTCATAATCTAGGGCTGTTTTGTCCTTGAGTTCCAGATTGTCTTTCATTGCTTTCTTTTTCAAATGAGTGTAAAAAAAATCTGCAATTTTTTGAAAAAATTACGATTTATTCGCACTTTTTCATTGTAACGTATTTTTCACTAACAAATCCCGGTTTATTGAAAGAATCTAAAAAATCTTCATAAATTAAAAAAGTAGTGATTTAATCACAATTTAATCATGTATTTTCAGGAAAGTATATCTTTTCTAAAAGGAACTCATGTTTATAATATATATTCTTAAGTTTTTATATTACATCCATTATATATTAAAAATTAGCATATCTTTCACAATTTTTCATGAAAGTTTCAGATTTTTTACCGACCTGAGATTTTTTCCTTGGGCTGATTTTTTCCCAAATCCCAACTTGGTGACATTTGAAGGACGTGGGCTTATCTCTCCTTAGATTTGAATGATCATGGACTAGGGAATACTTCTCAACACTGCTGTTCAAGGATGTCTTGACCCAACTGTCCTAGCTAAATGGTATTAAGACAATGTGTGCTTATGTAATTAATGACCAACAAATGTGAATGGGGACATCTAATGTTTGGTACGCAGCTCATCTCAACTGAATCTTCAGATGGGTGCCCATCATGCATCTTTTTGATGGAGCTGAGGCATAATCCAGGCTGGTAGGCTGACGAGGCATATTATATAATGGGTTTGAGTTTGGCCACACGCGGGCCATGCAGCATGGTTCGTCTCTTACTGGCTTGCAGGTGCATGAGAGTTAACAGTTAATTTCCTTAGGATTTTGTTGAAAAGAAATGGGATATTGATGACGGAAAGATGGAGTCAAATGTGGAAATTTGTTGAATGACATTGCCAAAGAATTTGCACTGGTCAGCCTAGTCTAGAAATTTGTTGGAGCACATTGTCAAAGATTATGTTCCAGTGATCATTTGGCACATGAGGCTTGTGGATGTGCTTTTCTGCCAGTTTAAAGGCAGTCACATGTTTAACAATTGATGCACACAGGAACATGCATGCTATTGTGCATTTTCATATGGAGATGTTCAATTTGGTTGATTTTTTTTATAATTGAATGGTTTAAGTTCCCTATGGATGAGGGTCCAGTTTGCATTTCAACACATTGGTTCTCACCAATGGCCAGTTTCTCTGCTCACAGTGATGTGTATCCCAGGGATGGGATGCAATGCTTGTTTCTGTGGTTTGTGGAACATGGGATGGATTTCCCTAGGGCTGCACATCGTCCCCAGGGATGGACTTCCCTGTTCATGTCAAGCTATTTTGTTTGGACAAGGTATTCTTACCTTTTCAAGTAGGTGTACTGACTGACCATTATATGTAGGTCTAGGAAGTGTTTATACTTGTGCCAAACCCAGAAGAACATTGTGGGAGTTAAAATCTAGAAAAACATCATTGGATAAGGTTGAGGAATGCCATGTGACAATGTGCATTCATCCATGAACATCCAAGTGGGAGTGGAATTCTGAGGTTACAGTTGAAGTTTTTGAGGTGAGACAAGCATGGTTTTGATGAATAAAATGAAAGTGGCAGAAATGAATTTCATGCTGCCCACATTGGTCCATATGGGAAAGTGTCCATGTCTAAAGAAGTCTGGAAAGTTTTGCTTTCTACACTTGCTTCTCAGTGATATACGGAATATTTCCAATCAAGGAATTCCGGATCGGATCGGGTCCCTAAATCGGGACCCGCCGATCCCGATCCGAATCAGGATCGAATCGGTCGGAATTGGCCTGGATCGGCCAGAATCAGCCGGGATCGGCTAGAATCGGCCGAATCGGGACCTGCCGATCCCGATCCGAATCGGCCGATCCGGATCGGGATCGGCCGATTCTGCATTCCATGTTTCCAATGGCTTTGGTCTAAAGTAAAGGCTATAGCCATGGATAAACAAAGGTTAAGGTGAGGACAAAACGTAAACCGCTTTGTTGAAAATCACTTTTATCAGAAGTGTTTTAGAATTTAGTTGAATAGGTGCATTTTGGTGTTAGACATGCGTAGAACATTGCTGGCTTGAACCCAACATTTACCTTTATAGACTTTTTTTGGAAGGTGACAGAAGTTACAATTCATTAAAGATGAATAGAATACAAAATGGCCAAAAGCCAAGACCAAGGCCAAACATCATGGCAAAAGCCAACCCAGAAAAACAAACCCAAAAACTTCTATTTTAGTAAGGAGATAAAATAGAAGCTAACATAATTGTCTCAAGAAAAAATCAAAACAAGAAATCTTGACACTTGGAAGCCCTTGAAATAAGATCTCCTTCTGAAGCCTTCCAGATTTCAGCTGATCTTTCCCAATCTATCACCCAATTGAGAGCTCTTCGGAGAATATTGGAAGGGGAAGAAAATTTCTGATTGAATTTCCTATTGTTTCTTCCTAACCAGACATACCACATCATTGTTGGACGAAACAGGTACCAAATCTTGCTGTCAGTCTGGTTAGGACAGAAAAAAGGCCACATTTGCATGAGATGAAGGCAGTCTATCGGTTCCATCCACTGAATCTTCAAGGCCTTAAAGAGGATTCTCCATTGGAAATCGATAATCCCACAATGACAAAAGAGGTGATTCTGGTCTTCATCAAATGTTCCACAGAAAACACAAGAGGTGTTATTGAGATTAAAGATTCTCTTCAGTCTACGGGAGGTGGGAAGTCTGTTCATGGCCACCTTCCAAAGGAAGAACCTAATTTTGATTGGTGTATAATTGGACCACACCAAGGATTTCCACCACACTCTGATGCCACCATCTTGAATAGTACGTGTGAGAATTCTAGAAGAAAATGATCCTTCGCTGTTCCAAGTCCATACTCTTTTGTCTTCCTGGTCCGTGTTGATTTGGATATCTGAAATTATATTAAGAATTCTAAGAAGCTCCCCTGTTTCAGTCTCTGTAGGATTTCTTCTGAGACTGAGGTTCAAATGAGAGCCATTTCGTCTGGAGAGAACCTGTGCCACTGTTGCATCTTTAAAAACTGAAATATGGTAAAGGTTGGGAGCAACATCAATGAGGGGAATATTAGAAAGCCATGAATCCTTCCAGAATCTAATGTTAACACCATTGCCTAATTGAAAGTGAATTGCTGGTAGAACCAGAAAATTCAATTGAGCAATATTCCTCATGATTTGGGATGTAGGAATAATGATTTGGGATGTTTATTCCTACAATAATGATTCCTGCTTTCACCTTACAAAAACATTTCTAAAGTTTCAGTATATATAAAGTTAGGTAGCATATTGAAATGCCTTTGGTTTACCAATTGTGGTCAAAACTGGATTTTGACACTCATGTTATAAATGTAGATATTTTGAAGGTTGAGAAACAGCAGTTAGATTCTTTGTTTGAATTTAAAAGGTTGAAACAGATTTTTAATTTAGTTTACCTTGATGCCCTTGCTTTTATGGTTAGCTTTCAAAAGATGTATTCAATTCATGGTAAAAATAAAACTTCAATCGTTGAAATCTGGTTGCCTTTTCAAAAGCTCCCCACTCGTAGCTTCTGGAGAAAATCTTCTCCTTGTTCCTTTTTGTGTCTATCTCTCTCCACCATTTCAAAATCATGAAACTTTTGGATACTTAGAAAACTGAGGAGAATCTGTTTCATCTGTAAACATTTTTGACTTGTCAGAAATTCCAGTGATTGGACTCTATCTCGAAGGTGTACGATACCTTAGTCACAGGTGATTATGGATACAAGACTGCAATTTATGCACATGGTTTTCATTCAAAGAAAATATCAGATATTTAAGGGAAGTCTCAGCTCACATAATTAATGATAACATCCAACATGGTCACTGAATTAGCCTGTGACAGTGATTGATTTAATGATGCCTTGATTACAGTAACTGACTACTAATTTTTCCTTAGTTTCCAACTTGGTGTTTTTTCTTCTTTTCAGGACATGCAAGATATGAGGGACTGTTATGACAGCTTACTATCTGCTGCAGCTGCCACAGTAAATAGTGCATATGGTACATATATGTTTAGTGACCAATTATCATTATTGTTATCACGAAGCATCACGATTTAAAGGTTTAATTGATCCACACAAATTTGATTGCTGGAGCAAAGGCTCTTTTTTGCTTTAGTTATCTCTTTCATCTTTTCTTTTCCTGCTGAACTGGGAAATATTATACTATTCAGCTTTCTGCCATTCTTATGTTTTTATGTCAAACCTTTTTGTATCTTCAATTGAGTCATGACTCGTGTGTGTGGGGGGTGGGGGGAGGAAATTATGGTTGATCTATGAGTTATGGACCTAGTAATAATGGGTTCGCTTCAGCTAATATTAGGTATCAGGAAGCTGTTGTAATAAGACTTGTTTGAACTTTGAATTAGAAAAAAAGCATTTACGAAATAGACAGGAAGTTGGAAAAATCAGCATTCTGTGTTTAAGCTTTAATTCCACTCAGTTTTATCAAGTATCAGTTAATGCTGGGCAAAGAATCAAGGATGACTTAGAAGGAAGAAGAGGATTATATGGTGTGTGATGTAAATGGTGATGCCAATGCTATACTTGGTATGATGTGAATGATGATGTCAATTTAGACGGGATAATATTCAATGATAAAGAAAAAGACACCTTTGGCTCACTTGTAAATATGTCATGACTCATGCACGACTCAGTCAAGTGCCAAGGAATAGTTGAAACTTTTGTTAAATTGCGACAACTCTGTCTGAAACAAAATTCATTGTGACTTACTTTAAAAGGATCATAGTGTTTTGCACTGACTTGTCACATTTTGGCTTCTTCCAGTATCTGATTTGGTTGTTTCTTATATCATCTGCCTGTCCACATGTGTCAGAGTCGGAATAATATTGGGATCAGTGTTTCAAAAAGATGATTAGGAATTTGAATGCTTAAATACCATTATTTAGATTTAGTGTGGAAGAACTTTAATCCATATGCTTAAGTTGAAGATGTTGTTGGTATGTTGGAGCATGGAAATGAATTTACAAAGGAGAAACTCTAGAGCAGAAGGTGATAGTCATTAAACCAAAACTTATTCTCCTGCTTCGGAGGAAAATTTGGAACTTTGGACACTAGAATACATACCACTTTAGTCAGATATTGGGGTGAATCTACTGGAAATCTGGAACGTGCCTCATCCCCACATGCATTAGTCCAAGTTGAGTGTGAGTTGGCTTGCTCTGACTCTGTTCCAAACACCTGAGTCAGGTCCGAGTCCAGAGTCATCCAACCTTGCTTAACATAAACCTAAGAATTACTTAGATGAATTAGGAGGATACTGACTGTCACTAAATTATCTTATTAACAACCTGTAAATTGAATATTGGATACCTTTTAATTTGTCAAAATTGCCTTATTGTGGCAATCTATTGCAAGTTGCTTATGACAAAGTAGTCGTTTACGTATCCCCATCAAATTGGTATTGTGGACTTAAAGCAAAGCAGAGATGCACAGTTGTGCACTTCAACAAGTATCAATAAGATGTCTGGTATAAGGTTTTGGATGGTCTGGGAATCAATTTTTTGGTGTTAATTTCATTTTTTACATATCTTATGTAATAAAGATGTGGTATGTGAAGGTAGGGCTGCAAACGAACTGATATGCTCAATGAACAGCTCGCGAGACAACTTGATAACAGCTTGACTTGGCTCATTTATTAAGTTAAATAAACAAGTTTGAAAAAAAATTTAAACTCGGTTCATAAACCAGATCAAGCTTGAACACAGGTGAGCTCGGGTCGGTTATGTTTGTGAATAGACTCGTTTAAGAATTCGTTAAGAGCTCATTTAAATACTCATTAAGGACTTGTTAATAACTCGTTTATATGCTTGTTAAGAACTCATTTAGATACTCGTTTAAATGCTCATTAAGAACTCAATTGGATGCATCTTAGTTACTTTGTTCATGAATAAGCTTACTACTAAGACATTGAATTAATTATTAAGATATTTAATATTTTATAGAATCTTTTATAAATAAGTTGAGATTATAAGATGCCATATATAAAAATAAAAACTAAGGGGGTTAGTGGTTAAAAAGTAGGGTTAATCTTTAAAGAGGAATGGAAGGACAATGGAGTTGTTCACCGGTACTGCCATATTGGGAACGGTGGATGGACTTGCTGTATAGTCCAACATCGGAAGATTTAGAAAAATGGGGGCCAGGACAGTCTTTAAAAGGCATAGGCTTTAGATCCTGTTGGCATGGACACCCAGTTTGGGCAACCATCTGATAGACAGTATGTCCATTGAACCATTATTAGTTATAATTTTACAATTTGAATGTTGAACATTTGGTTGTGGGCTGAGTTTGGTTTTGGGCTCGTTAGCTCGCGATTTGAGCTCGAGTTCGACAAGCTCTTGAACAAGCCAAGTTTGAACAATAAGTTGAGAAACTCGGTCGAGTTTGAGCCGAGTTCGAGCTATGTAAAACTCGGCTCAGCTCGACTTGTTTGCACTTGCGCCCCTATGTGGAAGGGAAGCTCCTATGGGGGGAGATTGGTACTGTGTAGATCTGTACTTGATAGTTTACTTTTCTACTTTCTAGTGATTTTTAGGATCCCGAAGGGTGTTGCTAGGAAGCTTGAGTCTATACGAGCTAGATTCTTCTAGCATCACAATGGGGAGCTGTTGAACCCAAAAATAATTTCATATACAGACATGCAGATTTGCATTGTATGAGTATGCATATATGACGCATGCTCGCGTCGATGTGAAATTCCCATAGGAGAATACACATGCATAAGCATGACAATATGTTCATGAAGGACCATGTCATGCAAGATGAAATGCACGCCTATGATATAGGTGAATACTAGAAATCCATAAGAAACCACGGGCTCGCATTGCGAGGGCAGCGGAGTAGGAGACATACCTAGGCCACGAAGGCCTTAATCAGATTTTTTTTTCAGGAGCCTAAGGCAGCCCCAAGTTGCTCGCTTCGGCTCCCGAAAATCAACTCCCGAACCGCCCTTGCAATGCTCGACGGTGAGGCCTGTAGGGAAACCTCAAATGCAGCGATAAGAGGGACACCAAATGCTGCAAAACAGAGGTTAAAATCAGTCCCAAAGTGGACTAAAATCTGTCCCGAAATGGGGCAAAATCAGTCCTAGAACTCCCCCAAAATGGCCCCGAAATGGAAGCCCAATAGTGGGGGAGATAGGCCCAATAAGTAGCCCTATGGGTGGGGCCAATATGAGGCCCAATAAGCCCCCAAATGGGCCCAAGTTCAGTCCCAAAGTGGACTGAAACCTGTCCCGAAATAAGGTAAAACCAGTTATGGAACTTACCTAAATCAGCCCCGAAATGGAGGCCCAATAGCGGGGAAGGTAGGCCCAATAAATGGCCCGATGAGGGAGGCCGAAAAGAAGCCCAATAGGCACCCCTAACAGGCCCAAATCAGTCCCGGAATGGGGCTAAAATGCTCTCCAAACTTGCTCAAAATGACCTCAAATGAAGGCCCAATAGCAAGGGAGGTAGGCCCAATGGGTGGCCCAATAGGGAGGCCCAATGGGGAGCTCAAATGGGCCCAAAACCAGCTCACAAAAGGGGCCTAAATCTGCAAAGAGGGAGAAGAAATCTCCAGAATTCCCAAAATGGCAAAGGGGGATGTGGACCCCCTCTCTCTTCCCCCCCCCCCCCCACCGGTTGGGAACCCCCCCACCGGTTCCAAGAGGAAACCGGTGGGGGGGGGAGGAGGCTTTCCCTCCCTCTCTTCCTTCTTTAAAAAAATTCAAATAAGGGGGTGGGGGAGTTAATTAAAGGAGGGGAGTTAAATGGGGGATCTTAACCCCATTCACATGGGTTAAGAATCCCATGCAGAAACCTTCTTAACCCCCATCCTAAAACCCCCTTTCACACTTAACCCAAGTCTGAATTTAATGGGCAAAGACCCCTTTCACACTTGGAAATCTGAAAATAAGAGGGTCAAGGCTCATTAAGAGCCAAAAAGGTGAAAAAAGGAGGGAAGTTTGGAGAGGGGAGACCCCCCCACCGGTTCCCAACCGGTGGGGGGTCCAACCGGTGGCCATCCCCCCACCGGTTCCAACCGGTGGGGGTGCCCACCGAGGCCTCCTCCTCTCTCCTTTATTTGCTCTCTCTTACCCCCCCTTGCCACCCATTGGCTGATATGGAATAAAAAATGAAAAAGAGGGGAGGAGAGAAGCCCTAACCGGTGGCACCCCCCACCGGATTAAGATTTTGGGCCTATAAATAGGACCCCAAGGTCCCCAATTCAAGGATATAGAGGGATAGACAACACAAGCATACAAGCTGCCCATATAGAAGGGTGAATTTGTGAGGGAGAGTTCTGTCCGGCTGAAGACCAAATTCGGGTTTTAAACCCGGATTTGCTGCGATTTCGGAGGTCTTTTCTTTCGTCCCGGGGAGTCCTCGCTCCTAAGGTTCAATCCTGGGGGAGGCTCTGTTGGATTTTTTTTAGAAAACACCCTGTTATAAGGCGAAATGCTGCCGAAATAAAATCAGAATTTCTGTGCTTATGTGTGTCATTTGAATTTTATAATTATCATACCCTTTTTAAAAAAAAGAAAGAAAATAATATGTATATATATATATATTTTCCTAAAACTAAAAAAAATTGTGTACATCCACAACCTAACCCTAACCTCACCCCGTGACTAAACCAAATTCAGAAATCTGCATAAAAATTATAATTAAACCCAAGGATAATTTATAATTAATTAATAATTAATTAATCAATAAAAATTCAGGAAATTAATTAAAAATCAGGAAAAACCAGGAAAAATCTGTAAGAAACATGTAAAAACCTGAAATACGAAACAAAAATCATAATAAATTCAAATACCCGTATATATTTAATTAATTAATCAGTTAATTAAAATAATCATAAAAAAATAGATAAAATTAATAAAATTAACAAAAAAAAATCAGAAAAATCAGAAATCTGAAAGAATGTGAAAGCATTAACCATATACCTAAAAACCTAATGTAAAATTACGAAAGCACCCCTGTGCATGATATTTACACATATAACCCTGAAAATACTAAAATTCATATTATAAGCAAGATTTCTTCTTATATAGTCTGGATATCATTAAATATGAGCCATAAGACTTGAAAACCCGATTTTAAGGTAAAATTACTAAAAAACCCTCATATATTTAAAAATAAATTCCCTAACTCCCATAAAGCTTGAAAACCTCTAAAACTCACTTCTATATGTTTATAAGCTACTATATTTTCATAAAACCCCCATAATTACATAAAAAATCCCTGAAAGTAGATAATTGCAAAAAAACCCCTGTGGGACTAAAAATTGGGAATTAACCCGTATAACCCGGAACCAATCCACCTAACTTGGAACCAATCCTAATAATCGAGAATCAATCCCGAATCACATAAAAAATTGTCCCCCGAACCAGGGTGAGGCTAAGGGTTCAACCTAAAATATGCCTTCATATGCATATGCCTGCGCTGCCTTAGTAGTAGTTGTGCATGATTAAGGGCATCATACGGACGGTTAATCAAGGGTTGCCGAGCAGTTGCTCAGCGTAATTAACACTGACCGAGGTCAGTGGAGAGAGGTCATATACTCGAATCTTCGCCTGATTCGAAGTCCCGGATTCCCTGAGGGCTAATCCAAAGCTCTCATAATCCGATAAAAAAATATAAAACTGACCTATAATTCCTCTAGATAAACAAAGAAAAGGGATTTCCGAATAATCCGACATAGGGGAGGATAGATATGCCTAGGTCAGGTCCCGAAGCGACCGAAGGTTTTAGAAAAAAAATCTTCGCGCAAACAGGAGCCTAAGGATATCATGCTATTGGTTGGGGGAGACGATGCAGAAGCAAGGATAATGGTGGGTTGGGACTGAAGGACATCAACAATTTTAACCTTGCTCTACTTGCCAAGTGGCTTCGAAACCTGTTAACGCTGATTCAGGCTTTGTGGAATATCATCTCTCGTAAATACTATGATCGCCTCAGATTGTGGGATGTTTCCCTCTCACTTCAGATTGCGGGATGTTTCCCTCCTTACCACCTGCAATGTCTCCCAGGTATGGAAGGGTATGTTCTTTGTCCTAGATATTCTTCGAGGTGAGGCCCACATCAAGATTGGGGGTGATCAGACCTGCCTTCTTTGGATTGACAGATGGTGTGCTCCTTACGCCCTTCAGGTCCTTTTCCTGAGATTGTTTGCTATTGCTTTTGATCTGAGGGCTGTAGTGAGTCAGTGCTTTGACTCAGGCTGGAGCCCCTCTTTTAGGAGGCAGTTGAAAGAGGTGGTGCAAGATTTTGCGCAGCTGCTTGGCCTTCTACAAAATTTCCAGCTTGACCCTACCTCTCATGATTTGTGGAGCTGGATGTGGGACAAAACAGGGACCATTTCTGTCAAATCAATCTTATCAACTGGCTCTATTGTGCAGATGGGGGAACCCGGTACCCTTTTGATATGAGTGTTTGGCAAGTCATGAGTCCTCTTAAGTTGCAGATCCTTCTTTGGAGAGTCTCTCTTGCAATGTTGTTAAGGCGTATGCCTAGGCAGTCAGGCGTAAAACTGGACCCAAGGCGTTGGTTTGCCTTTTAACACTCCAAAAAGGCGTTTGTCGGCCTGCTTAAGTGGCCTAAGCGGCCGCCTTGGACCGCCTGGGCCCATTTGACCTGGTAAGGGTCCAGATCCAATTGGATCCTTTATAACCCTAAAACTAAACCCCCGAGCCGCCTGACCCCATTTGCCCTTCAACCCGCCAACCCCCATTCGCCCTAGGGTTCCTTCCGCCGGAGGAGTGCTCCCTTCACCGCCGCCATCAAGTTGCTGCTCCCGCCGTTGAGCTCCGCTGCTGTCACCATCCTGCTGTGAAGCTTTTGCGCCGAGCTCAAGTGCTGCTGCCACCGTCGAGATCGAGCTACCACCGACATTGTGCTACTGCTGTCACTGTCGTGCTTCTGCCGCTGCCCTGCCTCAATGCGCTGGTAAGCTTCCTCTTCCTTCTTTTTCTTTGATCATTCTCCCTAAACAACAACCCCCCCAACCAATACACACACAGACACACACCGTCTTCCATTTTTTTTTTTTTGCTTCGATCGAACTCCCTCTAACCCCCATCCTCTTCCATCTGCTCTGTCCCTCTATCTCTCTGTCTCTCCCTATCTTCTTATTCCATTTTCTTTTATTCCTCCCCAGTCCCCCTCCCGACCTCCACCTCCCCTTCCGCGTCATCACACAGCGCACTGCTGTGTACTGTGCACAGCAGTACGCTGTGTGTGAGAACTGTGCACACAGTGCACTGTGTGCAGTCACAGTGCACTATACTGTTAGGTTAGTATTTTACCCTTGAAATTTTATTTTTTATAATTATTTTTCAGTCACATGTTTAACTTTGATACTTCATTGTAATGTTTGTTTTCATGTTAATGTCATAGTACTATTATTCTTGTCATATTTTCATGTTAATGTTAAATTAATGTAATATAAAACATATTATTGTGAAGTGAACGCCTACGCGGGTGCCTAAGCACTTAGGCACTCGGGGACCCCAAGTACGCCTTGGGTCGCCTTACCGCCTTGACAACTATGCTCTCTTGACAGGTTACCTAGTTCTGACAGGCTTGCCCGCTTCATGACTAGCGTTAGTACTGGGTGCTGCCTCCATGGTTGGAGGATGAGATTCTAGATCACTTTCTTGTGGCCTGCACCTTCTCCAATGACGCTTCTATGCCATTTACTGCAGTGCGGTTTTCGCCTGTGCATCTTGGTGGAGAAGCTCCTTCTTTTGTGGGGTAGATCATGGCCCCATAAAGGCAACCACATCATGCGGTGGCTGATCCTCCATGCAACTATGTGGGCCCTCTGGTTGAAGCGTAACAGAAAAATCTTTAAAAGAGAAGTTTTGTCTCAAGAGTGGGTGTCTTTTTTTGTATGTGAGAAACTGAGGGAATGGGTGAGGGTCTGATGCGGGACGTGCAGAGAGGAACTGGGATGAAGGGCTCGGAGCCCAGGGAAGAAGAAGACTGGGGTTGCAAAGGTAATGAAGATGGGAAGAAGGGGGGGGGGGGGTGGAAGAAGAAATAGGGGCTTCTCACCCCTACTGCTCACACAACCCCATTCGGGCTCTCACACACAGAAAGTGGCGGCTGCAACCTTTCTTTTTCTTATTTTCTCCAAAAAAAGCATTCATTGCCCTCCTTTTTGGGAGATGCTACAATATATAGGGTCCCCTTAGGGTAACCCTAGGTACAATAAAGCCCAAAATACCCCTTGTCCAAAATAAAGAGACTTAAAACAGACCTACATTTAAAAATACATCAATTGGACCTCTAATGGGCCAAACAAAATAAACATTTGGCCATGAGCTTTGTTTCAGCAGTCCCTAGATCCCCATCATTCTCCCCTTATTTGAGAAAACTCGTCCTCGAGTTTTAAAGTGAGCCAATATCCATGGAGAAATGATGGTAACATACTCGGGAAACAACACAGACGACTCAAGAATCATCGTACGTAGGAATGCTCCAACCTGAGGAAGAAAGTGGGCCTCAATGTCGCTCCATATATGGTCAAAATCTTGCAGACTGATGACATCCCGAACGACCTTCGATTGATCGACCACATCTTCCAGTAGCTTTCCTATCTTCGGCTCATTCTCTTCAGTGAGGAAGAGGTCATTATCTGCTACAGGCATTATTGATTCAACCTCCCCCAAATATTCATCTTCTATGGCTCGATCGGCCACATAGTGTACCGCCTTCATTTGATTTTCCTACTCCTTGATCATCACTGGGTCGACCTCATAGACAACATCTTTTGGCTTGGTCAGCATGGCATAAAGGTTCTGAAAATCACCCCTCAGCTGGTCCCAATCGTGCTTCCAATCCTTCCTGAAGTCATCTAAATCATTCACTAATTTATTCAATCCAAGATCCTTAGACATCTCCCAATGTCTGCTCGAGTAGACAGTAGCCATCGCCTCAGAAAGCAGGAGAAGTAACACGCAAAACGATGCGCCACTGATTGAAGGAGTACGTGACGAGGTCCGTCTCACTGCAAAGATGCTATCGGTACGATCGACGCAAGAAACAGAGCTCAAATCACCAACCTCGGTATGTGTGCAGAAGTGACACGCAAAATGATGCAAGTCGGGGCAGATGTGTGCTGAAACTGGATGGACCTTGCTGAGACGAGAGCAATGATGTTGATGGCGCTCAAATCAGAGTCCGGGATGATCTCGGATGGTAAGTACAAACGTCCTCGTAAAATGTGCAAGTGCAGCACGCAAAACGATGCACCATTGGCCGAAAATGTGTTGGACGAGGTCCGCTTCGCTGTAAGGATGCCAACTATATGATCGACACACGAAACATAGCACAAACGAGGACCTTGATATGCGTGTAGAAATGGCACATAAAACGAGACAAGTTGGAGACGCAACGTGCTGAATCTGGGTTGACCTCGTCGAGACGAATTCAACGGAGCAAACGGTGCGCGAATTGGAGTCTGAATGAGCTCGAAGCGAGGGCGATGCGCTAACGGCTCCAGTTGCACCACTCGACACCCAGCAATAGACCTGGATGACACCCTGGCTCGGACCTGGCCGCACCTTGGTTCAGACCAGGTAGCAGGTGGTTCGGACCAAGTGGAGGGGTTGGGCTCGGTCAAGCCGGTTCGGGCCAGGGCTTGAGCCGGTTGTGATAGGGCTTGAACCAGGGGCAGGCTTGGCTGGGTAACCTGGCTCGACCATGTTGCTTCTTAAAAGGGGGTTGACCATTGACCCGGTGGTCTTCTCCTGCGCCTTCCAAACCCTAACAACATACGAAGGGGAGGCGGGCGAGGCAGGGGATGTGGGGCTGGCTGGCGACCGGCGAATGCGGTGGTGGCGGCGACGGCGGGGGCGTCGGTGGCTGCGGGACCCACCGACGACCACCGCGGGAGCGGGCGGTGGCGGAGCAAGCGGCTGGCGACGATAACGACAGATCTGGTGAGGGCCAGTACCGGCTTCGCCTCCTCTACTTCATCTTCTTCTCCTTTTTTTATTTGAAGGAGAAGATGGTGGCGGTGAGGGCGTCGAGCAGCGGCGGACCGGGGTGGTGGTGGTGGTGAAGGGAAGCAGCGGCGGATCATTGGGGCGATGAGGGAGTCGAGGAGTGGTGGATCTTGGTTTGGTGGCGCCGGTGCCGGTGAAGGCTGACGACGGTAGCGGTGCGCGAAGGCGGGGAGGGTGATGGGGACCCTGGTGGGGTTTGGCGCTAGCAGTGACGACGTTTTCAGGCGACGGCGATGGCGGGGAGAGGCGGCGACGGTGGCTGCGGGTCCCACCGACGACCGTGGACAACCTCCCCGGGTTCCAGTGGCGGTGGAGTCAGATGCTGCTGGTGGCAGTAGCAGCTGAAGCAGACGGCGGCTCCGATGGCGCCGGGGGAGCTGATCGACGGCGGCGGTGGCTCTGGTGGAGCCAGGCGACGGCGACGGCATCCACAAGGTGAGTCAACGTCCTTGTCTTCCTCTTCTTCTGCTTTTGTCCAAAGAACTCAAAAATAGGGAACTGAGCGGGAGAGAGAGAGGTGATTGTGGGGCTGTGGAAGGAGACTGAGGGAAGAGAGATCTGCAGCGAGGGAGGGAGGGAAAGGCAGCCTAGGATCCCAAGAACAAGTTAGTTCCCTAAGCTCTGATACCAAATCTAATGCGGGACGGGCAGAGAGGAATTGGGATGAAGGGCTCAGAGCCCAGGGAAGAAGAAGACTGGGGTTGCAGAGGTAATGAAGAGGGGAAGAAGTGTGGGGGGGGGGGGTGGAGGAAGAAATAGGGGCTTCTCACCCCTATTGCTCACACAGCCCCATCCGGGCTCTCAAACACAGAAAGTGGCGGCTGCAACCCTTCTTTTTCTTATCTTCTCCAAAAAAAGCATTCATTGCCCTCCTTTTTGGGAGAGGCTACAATATATAGGGTCCTCTTCGGGTAGCCATTGGTACAATAAAGCCCAAAAAACCCCTTGTCCAAAATAAAGAGACTTAAAACAGACCTACATCTAAAAATACATCAATTGGGCCTCTAATGGGCCAAACAAAATAAACATTGGGCCCTGAGCTTTGTTTCAGCAGTCCCTGGATCCCCATCAGGGTCTCTTGCAATGTTGATCATTGTAATTCATCCTTTTTTTGTCTTCTTGGGAGGGGGAGTTGATGGAGAGCTACACCTTGGTGTTTTTGTATGGAGCTTTTTTTCCTGTGTTGTGTCTTCCTTGTAACTGTACATGCTTTCTTTTTGCTTTATAATACATGCGTCAATATCCACTTTCCAAAAGAAAAGATGTGGTATGTGAAAGGCAGCTCCTTAAAAATGTATTGAATGTCAAAATTTATATCGACTTAAATATCTCAATCTTATCACCCCTCCCTCTCTTTCTCTGCCTTCCATGCTTCTAGCCTGTTTTGATGTACCAGACAATAGATTGTGATTTTTCTAATCTGGATCTTATAAATTTTATGCTTGAGAGTGGTCTTTTGGATTAGTACTTACGTCTGGCACCTTTGCTTCTATTTTTTATTTTTCAACTTTGTTAAGCCATTGCCTAATTTTGTCGACTCCTCATACATGACTCTGCAATTTCTCAGATTATCCTTATTTTTGCAGAATTTTCAGAGTCCCTTAGGGAGTTGGGCACTTGTCTGCTTGAGAAAACTGCATTGAATGATGATGAAGAAAGTGGTAAGTACATTAATGTGCATTCATGATGTTTCTTTATCTGACATGGCCAGGGATTGGCTGTAATTCTTATGAGAAGGAAAGTTCATTCTTGATGTTCCCTAGTTTATCTGACATGGCCATGGATTGGCGGAGTCCCAAGGAGAAGATAAAGGAGAAATTAGCCTGTGAACATTGAAATTTGTTTCCTCTGGTCAAAACAAAACAAACATGGAACCTCACCTTGTGGCGCAGTTGGTGGATTTGCTCCACACAGTTGAGCTTGACCCTTGCCATTTGCCAGGCTGACTGGGGTGTATTTGGGAGGTCACAGTGCACATACAGGCCTGTTTGGTATTTGATAGAGATCAGGTATAACAATGCCTATCCCCCAACCCTCCTTGGTATGAGTAGGTTGGCTCACTCTGCAGATGACTTGCACTCAATTTCCGAGTATCCTGCTGGTTCAGTCAGTCCAGGGGATAGTGGAAAAGCCCTCAATACTCTTTGGCATCAAGAACCCTTTGAAATGACCCTACTAAACAACAATTTCAGTCTGTCTAGTTCATCCTCAAGTTTCTCATCCTAAACAAAACAACTTGGGAATCTGGATTAGGGTTGACTTATCTGTGGGTTGGCTCAACCCTATGCTTGTAAAGTCTTTCATCTAGCATCACAAGTTTTGCCCAACTTGGCATGGTTGGCTAGTATCCGTTGTGATGAAAACTAAACATATGCTTGTAAAATTCCCAACTATTCTGACGTTTTTTAAATTGTAGTTCACCTGTTCAACAAGTCTTGATAAAATTTATATATCTGTCAGTTTTATACTATTAAGAATCTAAGATGACATCGGAGAAGTCAATTCAGGATTACATGTTTCCAACTGTCTTTAATACTTGTTTGACAATTAGAGTAGTTCATAAAATTTAATGGCTGACTGATTGTTCCTTTTTTCAATTGCAGGTAGGGTTTTATTGATGTTGGGAAAAGTACAGTTTGAGCTCCAAAAGCTTGTTGATGGCTATGTAAGTCTTGATTGCTCTGTCGGTAGAGCAGTTTTGCAATGCTCAATTTGTATTTCAGGCCACATTGGTTAAAAATAAGTTTAGTAAAATTTTGTTGTTCATTTTGCAGCGTTCTCATATTACACAGACAATAACAACCCCCTCTGAGTCTCTTCTCAATGAACTTCGAACTGTGGAGGTTTGTTATCTTTAGATTAAGATAATTTATGCTTCCTGCAAGATGACACTGAATGCTATAAATTTCAGTTAAGTAATTAATGAAAATATGTTTCTTGGGCTTTCCATGCACTTAGAAAATTAGAATTGTTATATTGTTTTATTTGTTAATTGAGGGGGAGCCTTGGTTGAAATTTGAGGTTTATCCATTGGGACCTAGAGGTCACAGCTTCAAAACTGGAAACAGCCTTTTTGCAAAAGCAAGGGTGAGGCTCCTCCTCAGACCCCACAGTGGTTGCAGTCTCATGGCATTCGGCTGCCCCTTATAGTTTATCTGTTACATTATTATCATGCTGCTGCACACACATGCATCCTCTTCCTTTGAGTGATAAGGGAAGAATTTCCATCAATTAAAGAAACAGGAGGGTACGTCAAGGAGTGTCTGTTGTCTTTCAAAAGGAAGACATAACCAGCTTCAAAAGGTTTAGAAAAATGACAGAACTGGAATATTTCTGTAAGACAAAATCAAGACATGTCAACCTTATGCTGTGAACTATGTTACCAACTTACCATTCCAATAAGTATCTAGGATCCAATATGATGAACTTCAAGCCCTTGTAAAGTCAAGGAGCATACAGGAGTGTCTTTTCTACAGTGAGAAGGATCTAGTACATAAAGAATGAAGGATCTGGCTAACATAGGCCTCGAACAAAATATTGATAAATTGCATGGGCTTGGTTACGAGGAATATGATTGAGATATGCTGGACATTTTTGTTGTGGTAAAAAGGAAAGCTTAGTAGTAGTAATATGAAAACTCTGGATGGAAGAGTACTGATTACTGAGATCTCTAGGACACTGACTGTTAAGCTGAAGGATGATAAGAGCGATTTTGGTTGCTGTTTACATGTGGAGGATGCTATTGTGTTTGTCTATCAAAAGCCAAAACTATCCTGTACTATCTGGAAATGTGCAATACAGGATGGGCCTATCCTGACTGGGATCAGCAAGGCTGATCTAATTTCAGGTCCTGAAATCGGCCTGATTCAAGAAAAGAAAGGTTGGTTCTAATGGACCTGAATCATACTGTAATTCCCAGCCAGTCAGAGCTATCTAGGTGGGACTTGCTCGATTCAGCTGGATCCCATGGTATTTAACACCCTCCTTGGTCCCTGCCAGTCACTACTGCTGATTAATACCACTGGCTGTTGGATTCTGACAGGTATGGAGGAGAAGAGTGGGAAAAGAGAAAATGAGAATAGGGGGAAAGGAGGAAAGAGGAGTATCTCCTGAGGAGGAAGAAGAAGAAAGAAGAAGAATTGAAGGAAAAACAAGCTGACCCATCTTCCGGTTTCTGCGGTTGAGCACTATCGTCGAACACTGCTGTTGTCCTCCCTCCTCTTTTCTTCTCCCTCTTCTTTTCTCTTTTCCAATACATCAGTGTCTGCAACAATTGTTGTGTGTGTGGGGGGGGGGAGGGGGAGATCGGGTGGGTTAAAAGGGTTTTATACAAATAGTGCTATATGTATAGTTAAATATTTCTATTTTTAATAACAGTTTTTTTGGTTATCAAAATTAGAAGTCTTGTTGGATTGCTGGCCGATCTTTTCTGGATGCATGTTGGCACACCAGAGATGGGTGCTCGATCTGATATGGGTTTCCTTAGCAGTTACCAACAAGGCATTGAACCCTAATGTGATTTTGTCCATGTTGAATCAATGGAATGGACATCTGTATATCCTTGCATCATGGATCATTCACATTCTGGAGTGATAATGATATTGCTATCATTTTTGGTCCAAAATACCAGTTGGACCCAAATGGCAATTAGTTTGCATGCATATAGTTGCCCTCAGATTCAGTAGCTTCTGATATGGTCAGAGTCCAATCTCTTGTCATATGCGTCATTGCAGCTGCTGAGCATTCTATTAGAACCGAGGGTTGGTTATTTCCTCTTACGCTTCAAGCCATCCTACTGTCTTCATAATTTCATATAACCTATCCTCTTTGGGCTAGTTCTGGGGTTTCTGGACTTCTCAGCAGCTACTCAATCTCTGAGTTCCATGGGACACTGGGTTATGCACTGTTGCATCCAACCTAGTTGAAATGTTGGATACTGATTGATTTTTGTTGTTGACTGTTCTGAGCAACTATGTGACCTTCCTGTCTACAGGCAATAACCAAGTTATCTATCTAGTTACAACAATACATTCCACTATTTTCTATCACCGATTCACCATACAAATTTGTCACATTAGCTTGTTTGGTGTGGAAATTCCATTTCAATGTACCTCTCCTTTTTCAAGAGTTCCTAATTATATCTTTATTGGAGTAAGATGATGTCCCCAACAAACCCATTTGCTTAGAAGACTGTTAAACTTGCTTCAGATATCCTTTTACTTGCTCATCTTTTTTTAGGGCCTGCTCACCGCAATTAGAAAAAAAAAGTCTCTCCTAGGTGCTGGGAATCCAAGACCAGCGCACCACTGCATTACACATGATGGAATGCGTCTACCACTGTTGAAGAGTCATTCCAACTTCATTGTGACTCGGATACTCAACAGCTCGTTTGATGTGTAGCTTATTGTTAGAGGAATCTGTAAATATTTTGTTTAGCCCATTTGAGACTCATCTAGGTCTTTTTCTATTTTTTAAGGATTTTTTATGTGATTTTCGCACTATTTTTTCATGTCCTAGAGTATTTTGGTCTAGAGTAAAATTTAGGGAGTTAAATTAGGGTTTGTTTTCTCTTTAAATATTCTTGTAAAATAGAATTTTATTTTTCAATGAATATTTTTGTGAATTTCAGTTAATTTCTTGAGTTCCTCTGTGCGATAGAGAAGACGCCTTATGACGGGGTTGGATATGTTCTATGATGGGGCTGGGTGTGACACCCAAATTTTTACCCTAGAATGGGGCTGGGTGAGATGCCCGATGATCGTAGAGTGAGACGTCTTTGATTGTTCCGCATCAATTTTGGTATAAGAACTAGGTTTTAGATCGTTCTCACGATCTAAATCTTGTTTTGATTTCCAGTGTGTTTCCTAAGGACAGAGGAGAAATCCTGAGACGGGGTGGGTGAGATGCCCAACCACTGTTGTCAAGGCGGGCGCCTAGGCGTTGCCTAGGCTCCGCCTTGGCGCAAAGGCACCAAATAGAGCCCTGGCGAATCGGCTCCTTTCCAATTCTTCAAAAAGCGGGCCAGGCAGTCGACTAGGCGGCTAGGCGGGTGAGGTGGACTGCTCAAACCGCCTAGTCGTCGATCCGATTGGGCCAGACCCGATCGGATCCAGCTACTTAAAACCTCAACCCCCCTTCCCCTCCTTCCTTCCTCATTTCGTTCAAGTCTCCCTCGAGCATGTGACGATCCAGCTAGGGTTTTGAACGGCGCCATGCTCCGCCATCAACAGAGCCACCTCTTCGACAGCGTCCGCTGCCATCTGCCGCCATCCACCGCCGCTTGTTGCTCTCTACCACCGTCCATTGCCATGTGTCTAAGCTCTCTCTCTCTCTCCACTTAAATCTTGTTCTCCGTCCCTCTTAATGGCCTGCACTGAGCACCTTCTTTCTTCTCTTTTCCCTCTTTCTTTATCTTAATATATCTCTCCACCTCTCTATCCCTACCTATTTCTATCCCAATCTTCCTCTCCCTCCGACTTGTGCAAATGTACAAGGTATAGTGCACTGTTCACCGTGAACAGCGCACTGTGTACGCACAAATAGTGGACTGTTCACTGCGAACAACGCACACACTGTTCACTGTGAAGTGTGAACAGCCTCTTCCTCCTTGGCTCTCTCTATCCCGGTCTCCCTCTCTCCCACTCATTGCAGATTTTGGAAGAAGAAGATAAACATGAGGTTAGTACTCTTTAAGTCTTTATTATGAATTTTTATTTTTATAATTATTTTTTGTCCTATATTTAACTTTGATATTTCATTGTAATGTTAGTTTTCATGTTAATGTCATATTAACATTATTAGTTGTTATGTTAATGTCGTATTAGTGTTATTTCTTCATATTTTTCATGTTAATGTTAAATTAGTGTGATATAAAATATATCATTATGAAGTGTACGCCTAGGTGGGCGCCTAAGCGCTTAGGCATTCGGGGACCCCAAGCATGCCTTGGTCACCTTACCCAACCTGTCTCCGTCACCGCCGCCACACCATTGTGACTGCACCACCACCCTCCTCTCTCTCTCTCTCTCTCTTCTTCCTTTCTCTCCCCCCCTTGGGGTTACTGTTCACCATGAACAGCAGACGATGAACAGTATGCGTAGTTACTGTTCACTATGAGCAGTACCGTGGTACTGTAGCACATGCTCTTGGGTGCCCCGTTGGCGCCTACTGTGGTACTCCTTGGCATTGCCGGCAAACTACCCCTCCATTGACCACCTGCCGACTGTTGTCCCTCTGCCGCTGCGACATTCCCTGCTGTTTGAGTGCCAACCATCCCAGCGGCCATTGGGCCTCGTTACCAAGGCCGTCTGTATCGAGTTCCGCAGCGACTTCATCATCCAAGAGGAATCTACAAACAGGAACAAGCTTGGCGACATGGTCCATCGAGCCCCGTAGGTCGGATCATGCTTGTTCGTCATTCGTACCATTCGTAGGCATGACTTCCTCAATCTTCTATATTGGAGTTATTTTGCCCAACAAGGCACATGCTGCCCTTGTGTAGTGGTTTGGAAGAGAATTTTATTTCACAAACACTTGTCGATTTACTCTGCAAGACCAGAGAAATTGTATTGATGCTGACAGAGTATTTGCGAAATTCTTTGGGCCTTTCAAGGATGTTTTTCACTTTGATGGGGCATAGTGTACCATCCTTTCCAAGATAGGGTCGTACATTAGAGTTAGCAGAGATTGGATGGAGGAACGGCATGCCAGTGTGAATCATGAGCGACAGAGATGCACCCTCTAGCCGCTTCATTTGAAAGGAAAGTTTATTTTTTTAATCAAGTATCCTTCAAGTATAGCAAAGTCCTAGCCTGAGGATATAAGCAAGATCGCGAAGTGTAAGGCTAATTCGACGACCATCCCAGTAGATTCATGTTCTTTAAATGCCATTGGCAGTACTTCATCACCGTCTCCACCCTTATCCTTCGTGGGGTATGAGCTTGATGTGACCCTTGCCACATGCATTGTAGTGGCCTCTGCCTGACCCACCTGCATGGGATCAATCATAGTTGTAGTCAGTTTTCATTTGCTGGAGGATTCTCTATTCGAGGAGTTGTTGCACCCACAGATTCAGTAGATCATCATTAGGAAGTAGAACTTGCCACCCGAGACCACGCTTTTGATCTAGTGTGGTATGCTTTTGATGATCATGCAGTGCGATGTTTGCGCATCTCGATGTGGGTGTTGGTTCGAGAATTCCGGTGCCATGTTCGCCTGTCACAATTGCTATCATGATCCTCCGACACTACAAATCTCGAGGACGGGTTTTCTCGAATCAGAGGAGAATGATGGGAATCCATGATCAACGCACCACTGCATTACACATGATGGAGTGCGTCTACTGTTGTTGGAGAGTTGTTCCAACTTCATTATGACTTGGAAACTCGACAGAGCTTGTTTGATGTGTAGCTTATTCTGAGATGAATCTATAGATATTTTGTTCATCCCATTTGAGGCTCATTTAGGTCTTTTTCTATTTTTCAAGAATTTTCTATACGATTTTTGTTAGCTGTATTTTGGTCCAGAGTAAAATTTAGGGAGTTAATTAGGGTTTGTTTTCCCTTTAAATACTCTTGTAAAATAGATCTTTATGTTTCAATGAATATTGCTGCGAATTTAAGTTTAATTTCTTGAGTTCCTCTTTGCGATGGAGAAGACGACTCTGTGACGGGGTTGGATCTGCCCTGTGATGGGGTTAGGTGTGACGCTCAAATTTTTGTCCTGCAATAGGGTTGGGTGAGATGCTTGAGGATCACGGGGTGAGACGCCTTTGATCGTTCTGTATCACTAGGTCTATGGTCTTGCTCAACAGTGAATCTTCCTCTAAGTTGATATGCTTTCTTTCTAACCTTTTTTTTATAAAAATGGATATTACCCAAGGTTTAAAAAACTGGTTTGGGAATCAGAATTGGGCAGTGGTGGTTTTGATCCTTGTTCTAGTTCTGGTTCAGACCTGAACCGGGCAATTCTCACATATACAAAGCAATTATACTGTTGATATCTAATATAAAATATAAGATAATAGTAACTATCTAAAATGTAAAAAAGTAAATTAATGTTCAAAAAATGATTTTGGGCCTGTTTTTGGGCCAGTTAAAGTTTTGGGCTTATTGGCTATCAATCCTTGTAAACACAATGAATTTGAAATAAATCCCTATATCTTGCATTTTTTGATATTAGTCCCTATAAACTTAATATAATTTAGCATTAAATCCTGTCAGTTAAGAATCATTTAGAAGAAGCAAATATTCATGAAATATTCCTCAAACAAATGTTAAAATGAATGGCAATACTTGAAATGACTCTAAAAAATCAAACATTGAGCCCTCTAAACAGTAAACGGTAAGCTTAATGGGTCGAGCCTAATAATATTTTTTTATTTCTTAATTTTTTTGGATCGTTCGATTGGAGATCATGTTGTCCGGACATGTGGGGGCATGTTTGGGGCAACCTAAAAAAATTCATTTTTTTTAAATTTTGGCTGCACTTTCAGCGGATGCAGTGTTGGCTGCCTGTGCAACAATTAAAACTTAAATTTTAAATAGGAGTATAAATGACTTTTCTAGAGTGAGTTAAACTTAAACTCATGTTTAAGTATGGTAGAGCTAAGAAAAACCCATGCAAGCAAATGGTAGGGATTAAAAACTAAAAAAGTTTAGGTTTATAGGGACTAATATCAAAATATGTAAGATATAGGGATTTATTTCAAATGTACTACTTTTATAGGGATTGATATCAAAAAACCCTTTTTAGATTCATGTTTTAATTTCTATCAAGTTCTAGTTGTGTCTAGTTGTGTACAACTAACGTCCTTTAGTTCTATCTTTCTTATTCTGATCACATATTGTTTGCCTAAGTTTCTACAGTGGAGGTTTCTAAAGAATTCTCACTTGTCTGTATTCAGTTGTGAATAGGGATATAAATGGTACCCCAAAATCTATTTTTCCATCCGTTTCCAAAGCTTAAAGGGCATAAAAGGATACATTTTAAAGGATAAGGATAAGGATACTATATGTATCCAAATAATTTAGGATAAGGAAAAGGATGCATCTTTTTTGGAGTCCGATTATCTGAGTATCCGTCTATTTTCTTTCACTCGTCTTAGTTATTGATTATATCTTTCTTAAAATTCTCATTTCTAAACAAAATCTCCAACCATACCTACATAATTACATGTCTTATTTTCCACACTATTGTTTTAACCCCTTCTCTCTCATTTACTAGTTTTCAAGATTCATTTTCACAAATGTTATGTGATTTACAAATAAATTTATAAGAACTACTTAGAAAGAACTCTATGTATATTTTGAAAGTTGTATTTCTTTGTTCCCTCTAGAAGTGATAGAAGATTAAGCTTATGTTGACATATAGTATTATCCGATAATTTAACCATTATATATCTGTTTCCAATAATGTTAAAGGATAAGGATAAAGATACACGTATTTCTTAAAGGATAAGGGTAAGGATACACGTGTTGCTTAAAGGGTAAGGATAAGGATAGAGCCAGTATTCGGCCTGACATGTATCCTTTTACATCCCTCGTTGTGAATAAGAAACATTGCTTTACTTTTCTTTGGACAGGAATACAAAGCAGTATACCTTGTTGCGTGTAGCTGTTTCATCTCTCATATTTTATTTCATGTATTCTTTCACTACAAGCTGCCTTTTGCAACTGTGAAACTGTATAAGCATGCTTTTTTCATCCCTTGTATAATGTAGTTTATTTTTCTCATGGTGATACTATGTTGATGTGCCATATGTTGCAGGAGATGAAACGTCAATGTGATGAAAAAAGGTAAGAAACTGTTAATTACTTTTGTCTTCCTTTCTGGAAAACTTTATTACGATTTTCTTCTCAAGCGAGGCACATTTTCTTCAGGGAAGTATATGAATACATGTTGGCGGCCCAGAGAGAAAGAGGAAGGTCAAAAAACTCGAGGGAAAGCTTTTCATCTCAGCAGTTGCAGGCTGCTCAAGAGGATTATGATGAGGAGGCAACTCTATTTGTTTTCCGTTTGAAATCACTAAAGCAAGGACAGTCACGCAGCCTTTTGACACAAGCTGCTCGGCACCATTCTGCCCAGGTTTTTTTTTCTCTGCACAAAGTTTCTACCTTCTTTTGCAATTCCTAACTGAGGGTTATATCTTACACATTTTCTTCCTGTGATTGGAAGCAGTTGAGTTTCTTTAGGAAAGGAATTAAGTCTCTCGAGGCAGTTGAACCACATGTTAAACTTATTGCTGAGAAACAGCATATTGATTACCAGTTCAGTGGACTAGAAGATTACGATACAGATGGTGATGACAATGATGATGGTGTCAATTCTAGTTATGATGCTAATGATGATGGAGAACTAAGTTTTGATTATGGGCAAAATGAACAAGGTCATGATGTTGTATCAACATCTAGGAACTCCATGGAGGTAAGAAAAGTTAGCACTGTCTTTGTAACATCTTTGATGATTTTGTGTAAATTATTTTAATTTATTTATGTCAACATTTTCCTCTCAGGAGCATGAGAGAAAACCTTTCTCAACCTGTTAGAAAGTATCCCTTCATCATGCACATACAATGAAAGCACATGGTGATACCATTTCTTTTGTTTTGGGGGTTGGGGGGGGGGTGTTGAAGGTGCCATGTTGTTAAATTTACAAACGTTTTGTTAAGGTATGAGGAGCTTTCTACTGTTTATCTCAACATGCCTAGGATTTTGTCAGTTTACACATCAATGTTAATTATACATTGTATGTCAAAAGGAACAAGTTTTGCACGGAATGGTGTATTGGCATACTCATGGTTGAGGTGGGTTTACAATGATGCTATGGTGATCTTTCTGATGGGCTGTTTAGGCTGCAAGGCTGGAATTTCAGTATTCAAATGTTTGATCAAGGCTTAAAAGGTTGAAAGGCCAAAATGCTGTGGGCAGGTGGGAGGTGGGTAACTGGGTATTGCAAGAGTATTATCCATTTTAGCAACCTGTTTGTAGAAAGGAGAACAGAGTCAAAAGAGCTGCACTTGATTGTCTGTGGGGAGTTTACTAAAAAAACAAGGAGGCAATGCTGGTTAAATTTGAAACATTAAACAAGGCTCTACTAGCAAAAATAGTTACAGAGATCAGGCCAGGAAGATAAAACATTGTGGATTCAAATTGTCAGAAAACAATGTTTGAGAAACTGCAGAAGATGGTGCTTAATCCAAAGTTCACAGAACTGGGACTGCTTCTGGAACCAGCAATGGTGGATTCCAATTTTGACCTACCTAGGAAATGGCCAATGTGGTCCCAGACAGGGAGTAAAAAATGAAAAAGTTTTGGGGGGGGGGGGGGGGGGGGGTGATGAGGAAAAGGAGGGGAAGAAGATGAATGAAGATAAAAAAGAAGGGATGGGAGAAGGTGGGAAAGTCATAAGGGACTCTAGGGAAAGAAAATGAGTAGATGGGGAAAAAACTTACCTCGTAAGTGGGTGTGGTGGTGAGAATATGGAGGAAGCAGTGATATAATCATAATTAGAGCCTTATCCTATTTATTTGGGGTTTGCCACATTAATCCTATCCCGCTATTTTAATCTATCAAGTAATACCATATCTATGGTTAAACCTAAGAAGTTCAAGATTTTCCTTGCTATGTTTATCCACTTGATTTTCGATCTTCCTCGAGGTCTTTTACTTTTCTCCACTCTAATTTGATCACACCTCCTAACCAATGCTGAACTTGGATGGTAATGTACATGGCCGAACCATCTTAGCATCTTCTTCCTAAGCCTAATGTCAATCGGAGCTACCATCTAAGTAACCATGTGTTTGTTCATTTTGACTCTTATCCTTTCTAGTCTTTCTACACATCCATCTCCGTATCCTTATCTTTGCTACCCACAGTTTTTGTACATAATCTTTCCTTGCAGCCCAACACTCAGTTCCATATAACATAGTAGGTCTCAGATGCATTTTATAGGACTTCAAGCTTTAAGGGGACATGTCGATCCTAGAGGATTCCAGATGCACTTCTCCACTTCAACCAAGTATCAACCTACCTTGACTCTATATGACATCCTCTTAGATCTCTTCATCCTCTTGAATAATAAATCTTAAATATTAAAAGATGCTATTTTTATGGAAAACTTATCCATTAATTATAAACCAACTCCTCTTTTCAACCTTCGTATTATTGAAATTACATTACATTTCATATATATTTCAAAGCATCTTTTTATCATTATAACTTATCATTTAAACTTTCAACATTGTCAACAATTAGAATGTCTTTTGCAAATAACTTACACTAAGGGATACCATGATGCAGATGTTTAGTCACTTCATCTGAAACTGAACTAAAGAGGAAGGACTTAGTGCCAACCATTGATGTAACTGTATGGTAATTAAAAACACAGATGTCTCTCTGTCAATAATTTCTCATGCTAGTAAGAGCTTTCTCATGCATATCCTTAACATTTAAAGGGTCGTTCATATTCTAAAGTCTGCCTAATTAGCTTTTTTGTCATCAGAAGCAGAGAGGTAGCAGCAAGGGCGGTTGTACACTGATGATAGTGGCAGATATTTTCCCCCATACTAAACCTCTTCTTTCCATCTCACATAGGTGCATTTTTATAAAGTGACATCCACGGAAAAAAAGAGTACCCCAACAATGACACAAGGGATCAACATCCACAAAAAAGGAAAAAAAGTACCCCCAGTAATAGCGTGAGGGATTAACATTTTTCAGCTTATTAAAGTTTTTAGCCCCTAGCTTTTTTTAAAATTTTAAGTAACCGGCTGACTTTCAGTTAAGAATGCCTAAATTAATCAGGAGACTGCTGGTTCTGATCTTCGTTTAGCCAATTCGGATAGAACCAGCAGGTTCCAGGAATGAGTCTTAATGCCTTCTGACCCCTTAGCTTCATCACCAGTGTGGAGAAGTATTCGTAAGTCTGTAGATCTTAAGAAATGTTCAATTTTACATCAATTAGGAAATAAAAGATGGTGATGGATCAGATTCTGAAAGATCAGTGGATTGCAGATCAGCATTTTTTCTGTTATGTCTGGACAACCATTTGGAATGACCCATTGTTAAAGAGAGAGAGAGGCCTGCTGGTTTCAGGATTGCAGTTCAGATCAGCATACATGGGATGGGAGACAAACTTTAAAAGGAATCATGCCAATTCTGAACTAGAGAAATTTAGACAATTAAAGGCTCCTAAGCAATATGCGATATTATGGAATGCATGACAACAGAACTGAAAGTGGGAATACAAGGGTATATTTCAGTTGGATCCTTACTAGAGAACTTTTGAGATGGTAATTATATACTATCGTGTGTGGCAGAGGGATTTGGTCTGGGACTGCCATACACCTAACAGTTTTGCGGTTTTCTTTGGAAGGTAGCTCATAAGAGGCTTCCTCCTCGTGACAGACTGGAGAGTCTTGCTCGGAGTATAAGGCAAATAAGACTGCAGTGCAAGAAATTATTTGAAGCAGAAAGAACCACAAACTACTAGCACATTTATCATATTCTAAAGAATGTCCCTTTAGATGATTTAGGCTTGTTCACTCGAGCTATTGATACCTGTTGCCAAAGGCATTGATGGAAGCTATTGTCTTACAAAAAAATAAATGTGTATGTTTTAGATTTCAGCACTGTGTTCATTTATTTTTCTTCAACTTCAATTTTAATTCTTGCAGTTAGATCAAGCCGATCACACCTCTACAACAATTTCGACCATGGAAACTGCTCAGGTAAATACTTTCATCCATCCATGCAAATTTGAAGCTTGTCCATGATCATTATGTTAAAACTAGACTTTTATCTTGCTTCTCCACTTGTCATCAATTTTGGCTGATCATCTCTGTATACATTTTATTTTTGTATAATTAGGACCATCAGTCAGTTTGTCCACTGAAACATAGTATTGGAGTGCAATATGATCTGCAACCTAAAAACATGCACAAAATTTGTTTCTTGACCCTTTAAGAGTTTTGCTATCTATTAATGCATTCTAACATTCTCTAGTTAGTGATTTGTAATTCCCAGTGGTTCCATGGACACGGCATCTGTGTCAAGTGTCCATGTACGTTCATCGTATCTACCATGTCAACACTAGAAGAATAATCCCTGCACACTTCTCTATGTATACTTAATATGAATGAAAATAAGTTCTAATACAGATATCATTTACAAGATTAAGTTTATGGAAAGACATTTCATAGGATGCTAGGAACAGGAAAATATAAAGATGAATACTTCAATTAAGACCATCACTTTGATAGGTTTGCTACTGGGACATATCTCTCTAGTGTCGAATGTTGCACCATGTTCTGTCCAAGTGTTGGACACAACAAAAAATCCGAAACTGGTGACCTGCAACACTGGTCATTCCATGCTGGCATACGTTTCAGTGCCTTTACAATCTTTTTCCACAGTGAGTCAAAGTAGCAGCATTCTATTGTCCTAAAATTTAATCTTGTAGCAGACTTCATTCCAATGGTGTGCGAAGTCTAAGTGTCCAAGACTGCAAAGAATATTTATTCTTTTGTTGATGGATTATTTTCATAAATCTTTTTCTCAAACCTCCAGGGAATTTTGTTACATCTTTGCTGGTCTGGTTATCTCCTTTTCTGTTTACTTCAGTTATTTGTGGTTTGGCCTTGTGGTTTTGTAAATATTAGCTTTCAAATGCCAATTTGTTCAGAATCATCTCCCCTTATTGCTATTTGGTTCCCACATGAAGGGTTGAGTTGAAATTATCTTGTTAGGAGCTCAGGATAAAAGATGACTACTTTATATTTTACCATCTCAGATTCATATTTCCTTATTGAGCAAGAAAGTTATTTGCATTGGTTAAAAAAGTTTAAACTTCATCCATCGGCTCTTAATTATCTAAGTTTATAACTTGTCTGATCAAATAATATGTAAGGCCAGTGGTGCAAGACAGGGTTATGCACAGCATCCAAAAAGAAAGAGAGGCCTATTACATTCTAGATGGTGGTCTTTATACCTAAATCAGGAGTCTTTGTTTCAGGTTCTGATTTTTTTAACCATTCTTAAATCTCCACGGAATCGCTTTTGATTAAATTAGCATCTGCAGCATGTCAAGTCATGATTTTCTCAAAAAACTTGTAGTTGTTTTATGTTTTGTATTTATCTATGCAGGAAAATCTAGACAAAAGCCCACCAGATTTGCTTTCCTTCAGGAGGCCTCGGCCTGGAAGTCAATCAGCACCTATCTTCCCTGATAAGAAGTTTGATCCAGCTGAACGGATAAAAGATATGCGGCCCTCTTCTACGAAGAAGTTTCATACATATGTGCTACCTACACCTGTTGATTGCAAAAGCTCTACTGTACTATCCCATGGTAATCCAGTTTCTGTATCACAGCTGGATGGCACAGGTGGTTGGCCGACACAACTGTGGCACTCATCACCGTTGGAGCCCAATAAGCATATGAGAAATTCTCTGTCATCCAGTGCTGCCCATTCACAGTCGATACTTAAAGAGAGCAACATTAATGGTGATCCGATTAGGATGCCTCCTCCATTGGCTGAGGGCCTCTCATTACCACCTTTAAGGGAAAGGTGGGATCACTCATCACCCCTATATATTTCATATAATTCCGATCCTAAAAAGATCAAAAGACAAGCTTACTCGGGGCCACTGCCAAGTAAAGGATGGTCAAACAAGCCTGTATCTTCCATTCCCTCATTACAGAACCAAGTTGTTTCTCCAGTGCCTACACATGTTTCCACAACACCACCATCCACATCACCAAAAGTTTCACCCAGTACATCTCCTCCTCGAATGCCTTCACCAAGAATAAATGAACTTCATGAACTTCCAAGACCTCCAAGTAGTTCTGTTAGCCTCAACAGACCATTTAGTTTAGTCGGTCATTCAGCCCCTCTAGTGTCTAGAGGGCAAGAGCTTTCTATAGCAGGCAGAATTCCTTCGGCTTCATCACAAACGGCATCGCCATTACCAACACCCCCAGCTACCATGGCACGCAGTTTTTCTATACCTTCCAGTAGTCAAAGAATGACGTTAAATGTGGTGAAGCTAACAGAAACATCTCATAATCAAGGTGCAACTGGGGAGACTTCTTCTCCTCTCCGTACACCCATTTCTTGGACAAATGCTCAGCCAGAATCAGCAGCCTCTGAGTCTGCTTTGCAACCAGCAAAAGCCAAAGGTAACTGAGACTGTTGATACATGCATTTTTCTTTCCTTCCCCCCCCCCCCCTCCCCCCCCTTTTTTTTTTTTTGGTTTCACTGTTGTCATAGGAATTGGAGTCAAAACTAGATGAACTAGGGAATTGTGCAGTATCTCAGTGCCTATCCTGATACATTGTGGCCCTTTGACGGGATGACATTTCTCAAATTCAGAGACTTGAAATGAAGATCATGATTCTGATTGGCAGTTCTAAGGAAATGGCATGGTCTCAAGAATCAGCCAATTGTATTAAGGAATATGCTAATCGGCTTAAATAATCTGGAATTGGTCTAAAATCAGCTAATTCCAAGCGATTCTGAACTGATCCAGAGACCCAGGTCTGAATTGGATTCTGTCCGGCCATTCCCAGGAACTGAGCCAATTCCACAGATCCTTGGAAATGGATGCCAGGTGCATATGTTGAGCTCATAGGTTGAGTTTCCTAGATCAGCATCGAGGAGAGATGGGGAGAGAAACGGTACCATTTATGATAGTGATAAGGTGCTTAAGAATGCAGCTAATAGAGTGGCTATTCGACGGTCAATTCTACATAGATGGACTCTAGGTAAAGATATTGTGCTCATAGGGTGATTCTGTTTTTGTTGTTTATCAGAGCACCTATCGAGGGGAGATGGAATTAGAAAGGTGTGTTAACCACAGTGAAAGGATGCTTGAGAAGGTAGTTGAATTGAAAGTATGGTTGTGCAACACTTGGCTTTTTTTAAAGTGGTTAGTACCACAGTATATATTGAAAAAAATAGGAACATGTACAAGAGTATAAAGAGAACCCTCATAAACCGCCCTATACAAAAAGCACCAAGATGGTGCGACCGTCACCTCTCACTCAAGAGATCAAAAAAGGAAGATGTAGACCCATAACAAAGAATCAAAGCCCATTCTTTCACTTTTTCACAAACAAAAGAAACAATTCGATCATGGATTAAAGCTTCTCTGCGAAAGATCCTCTTGTGGCTTTCGTTCCAGATGGCCCAAAAAGTGGCATGAAAGATCAACCACCAAATCTTGCTATCTTCCTTATGGGCAATATATGACCCCCATTCGGAAAGAAAGGACTCCATTGTGCAGATTGGAAAGCAATAATCTCCCTGAATGTGAAGCTTCTCCAGCAGAGCCCACCATACCTCTTTAGAAAAAGAGCACATGCAGAAGAGATGATCAGTAGTCTCCTCCTCCTCTCCGCATAATGAACAAGGGTGAGACCATCAATAAGTCTTGCCATCTTGTCGCAAGTGGGCAGCCTACGAAGGGAACATCTCCATATAAGGATTTTTTTACTTTTAGGGGGTCTTTGGCTTCCAAATATGAGAATAGAATTGATGTAGAACACCCCTATCAGCAATAACCTTAAAGGCATACTTCACTGAGAAAACACCGGAAGAGTTCCAGGTCCACTGACTTGTGTCCGGTCTGGTGGCATCAACTGCAAAGTCCTGAAGGTGAAGGAGAAGAGTCGATAGTTCCTCAATTTCTGCATACCTTAATTGCCTCCTAAAGGAGAGGTTCCAGCCCCTACCCCTAGAGTTTGGATTGAAATTCTGATCCACAACCACAGATTGGTTGGAGGCAATAGCAAAAAGAGATGGGAATTGAGAGGATAAAGATGAAGCACCACACCACTTATGAGACCAAAAGAGGCAAGACCTGCCATTCCCAAGAGAAATGCAAGTTGCAGCAGCAAAAACATCATGAGCATGTAGAATCCCTTTCCAGAGATGAGAAACCCTATAAAGAGAGGCTGGCATACATCCCAACGGTAGGATCCACTATAATCCTTAGTCTGGATAACCTCCAACTAGAGACCACTGTCAGCTGTGGTCAGATTCCACAACCATTTGGAGAGAAGAGCGAGGTTAAAGTCACCAATTCGTTTGATCCTTAGTCCTCCATTTTCTTTGCTATGGCATATGATATGCCAAGACACGTGAAAACCACCCTTTCTTCCATTGGCCTCAGCCCCGTGCCAAAAAAACCTACAACGAATATATTCAAGTTTCTTGGCAATCATCTTGGGGATCCGAAAGATAGAAAGTATATGGAAAGACTATCAAGAACAGATTTGCAAAGCACCAACCTACCACCATAAGAGAGCAGCCTACCCTTCCACCCTGCCAGTCTAAAATGGAAATCAACCACTTTCTGCCAGTCTCTATTAAACAGCTTGTCCGGTGTAAGGGGGAGGCCCAAGTAGGTGATTGGGAATGTCCCCACTTGGCAACCCACAATATTAGCTGCTGCAGCCACCTCTCTATCAGACAAGTTGATCCCAATAACTTGACTTTTGGAGAAGTTGACTGCCAGGTGATGGGGATCCAGGAGCAGCTGGAATGGAGTATAAGGTCCAATGTGCAGCTCATTTGGCCCATTAGGGGCCCATTTGGAGTCTTTTAATTTATATGTAATTTTTCCCATATTTTTTAGTTATTTTCGGAGTCCGAGGGGTAGTTTAGTAATTTTCATATTAGGGTTTCTTTGAAGAGTCTATATATTGTCCTGTATCCCCTCGTGGGAAAGAATTGAAGAGAATATTTTGAAATGAAGAGCCGCCGTTGCGTGTTTTCTCCCGAGATGGGACGGGAACCCTAGCCTTCTTCTCCTCCAACCCCTCTCTTCTCTCTACTTCCGGTCTACCCCCTCTCCTGTCCCGCATCAATTTGGTATCAGAGCCCAACTCCGATCCCCATCGTGCCTCCACTACCTTCTCTTCTTCTCTGCCTTCCTCCACCTTCTCTCTGCGCTGCCGTCGTCTACCCCTGCAAGGAGCCGCCAACTGGAAGCCGACCGCCGGACTCCCACGCCTTCCCCGCAGCCCTGTCGGAAGTCCCCACCTGGCGGGTTCCCTTCCCGGCCGTTCGCGGGCTCGGGTCGAGCCAACTGAGGAGGCTCCAGGCTTCCACCGCATCCCGCCTCCCCCTGCGAACCTGACGGAGCCTACCCGGGGTCCTTCTGCTGGCTTCCACCGCTCGCAGGCCCCGGAGGACCATCCCCTGCGGCTCCGCTGCCGCACGCCAGGCTCGGAGAATCCTCCCATGCGGCTCCGCCGACACACGCAGGTTCCGGAGATTCCGCCCCCGCGAGCTCCCCTCCCCACGGTTCAGCGGCTCAGCGGACCCTCACCACCGGCCTCCGGTTCCCGCGAGCACCACAGCTCCTCCCCGCCACCGCCGGCTCCGAAGAGCCCTCCCCTGCGGGCTTCCCGCCGTCGCGCGTGGGTGTTCATCGGCGCCGAGTTCTGACGACAACCATGGTGATGAGAGATTCGGGCGCGTGAGAAGGTTACGCGGGCTTCTGGAAGAGAGGAGAGAAGAATCGTCGGAGCACCTGCATGCTCCCGCCACAGCCGGTGCTGCTGTCGCCGGCTCCTACCGCCAGCGCCGTCGTCGGGCCTCACCGCCATCGCCGTCGAGGCCGTCGCCACCAGCGTTGTTGGCTTACGCCAGCGCCGCCGTTGTGGCCCCCTCCTCCACGAGCCGCTGCCGCCGGCGACGCCGCCGCCTCCCGCCGGTCGCTCCGCCGCCGCCTATTGCCGTCGTCGCCTACGCCGTCGATCGCCCTGTCTTCTCCCTCTCTCTCCCGCCTTCTGGTGCGTTAGGGTTAGAGGAGGAAGGAGTCGAGGGGCCCGAACCCTCTTTAAGTCAACCGGGCCCAACCGGTTCAACCGGCTCACTTAAAAAGGGGGGGGCTCAAGCCCATTCATAGGTGGTCCGGCCCGACTGGTCCGGTTCGAGCCCCACTCAAGCTGGTCCGGGTCCTTAGCCACGTGGTCCGAGCCAGGTGCGCCTGCAGGTCCAGCCCAGACCCATAGTTGGTCCGGCCCACACCCAGGTCCGCTACAGTGCATAGGAGGTGCACTAGGGGTTCTTATCGCACCGCCATCGCCGAGAACTCGTTAGTACTCCGATTTGCGAGCCGCCAGCGCCGTTGGGTTCGTATCGGCGAGGCCGACCTCGCTGCACGTTTCGCCTGACAGCAACGTCTCGTTTCGCGTGCCGCACTTGCACGCTTTACGAGGACACTCGGGCGCGCCGTTAGAGGTCTTTCCGGACTTCGATTTGTGCACCGTTCGCGTCGTCGGATCCGTCTCGACGAGGCCAACTCGGATCCAGTGTGCTGTTCCCAGATTTGCCTCGTTTTGCGTGCCACTTCTGCACGCATACCGAGGACCCCAAACGTGCATCCCGAGGCCAACCCAAGTTGCCTCGATTTGAGTGCCAGCATCCCAGCGCACAGATTTCGCAGCAGCTAGTACCCGCTTATCTCGTTTTGCGTGCCACTTTTTGCACGCATATCGAGGATGATGATTGGAGCTCCGATTCTTGTGCCGATCGTACCGTTGGCATCCTTACAGTGAGGCGGACCTCGTCCATCATTTCTTTGGCCAGTGGTACGTTTTATCATCATGGATTTTAGTTTTGAGGTAGAGCTACCCAATTCCGTGAAAACTCGGGTGTATCTTGAGGCAACGTCGTTCGGCAATGTTATTTCACAATCTATTGTGGATTCTATCTCCCACACGGGCTACGTAAGGGTCTCTGGAAACCGAGTCTATGTGCCATTTTTTCCATCTCTTAAGGAGCAGCAGTACTTCCCGAGCCGTCAGGTATTATGATGATGCATGGTGCAAGATTATACCCCATGGCTCGTATATCGGTTTGGGTAGAGAATGGATAGACGAGCGGTAAGTTATGATTGATCATACTGGACGAGATTGTCTAATACAACCTGAGGAATACCAGGCACCCTTTCTTATTCTCAATGCCACTTATCAGGATCGAGAGAGGTTTCAACAAGCAGATGATTGGGAGCGTGAGAAGTCCCAGATGAGAAGTGAACTTCAGAAGATTTCTGCCATGCTTGCCAAGCTGACCAAGCCAAAAAATGTTATCTATGAGGCCGACCCAACGATGAGCGAGGAGTATGAAAATCAAATGAAGGAGGTGCACGATGTGGCCGATCCAGCCCTAGAAGATGAATATTTGGGGGAGGTTGAATCAGTGACGCCTATAGCAGATAATGACCTCTTCCCCACTAAAGGGAATGGGCCGAAGACAGAACCTCTACTGGAAAATGTAGTCGATCAGCCGAAGGTCGTTAAAGATGTCATCAGTTTGCGTGATTTTGACCACATATGGAGCGACGTCGAGGCACAATTTTCTCCTCAGGTTGGAGCATTCATGTGCGCGATGATTCATGGGTCATCGGTGTTGTTTTCCGAGCATGCTGCCATCATTCCCCCATGGATATTGACTCATTTTAAAATTCGAAGACGAATTTTTTCGAACCAGGGGAGAATGATGGGGATCCAGGAGCAGCTGGAATGGAGTATAAGGTCCAATGTGCAGCTCATTTGGCCCATTAGGGGCCAATTTGGAGTCTTTTAATTTATATGTAATTTTTCCCATGTTTTTTAGTTATTTTCGGAGTCCTAGGGGTAGTTTAGTAATTTTCATATTAGGGTTTCTTTGAAGAGTCTATATATTGTCCTGTATCCCCTCGTGGGAAAGAATTGAAGAGAATATTTTGAAATGAAGAGCCGCCGTTGCGTGTTTTCTCCCGAGATGGGACGGGAACCCTAGCCTTCTTCTCCTCCAACCCCTCTCTTCTCTCTACTTCCGGTCTACCCCCTCTCCTGTCCCGCATCACCAGGCCACTAATTTTCTGAAACAACTCCAATAATAACCTAGACACCAAAGCTGTTCCTATCCATAGGCAAGGAATAACACCGTCATATGCATATTGGAGATGAGAGATCAATGCTAAAAGGGAAGCCAGCAAGTAACTCACATTCCTCTGCTCTGGACCACATCCTGCTGAGGATATTAGCAACCAGGACAAAAAGGAGGGGAGACATGGGACACCCTGGCGAAGGCCTACGCTGCTGTGGAAGAAAGGAAGAGAACTCCATTAAGGATGCCAAAAGATGCAGGGGAGATGCATCTCTTATCCATCCCACCCATTTACCAGCAAACCCCATATTGTTCAAACTTCAAAACCTGAAGAAGACATCCCCAATTCACCTTATCATATGCTTTCTCAAAGTCTAGTTTCAAGACCAACCCTTTCTGACGGGAGGTTTTCGTGAACTGAATGCAGTCATGTGCTACTAGGAAATTTTCCTGTATATCTCTCCCCCTAATAAAACCACTCTGGTAGCAGCTGACCAAACGATTCACCACATGTTCCAATCTAGATGTCAACATCTCAGTGATGACCTTACAAACCCCATTAAGGAGGCTTATAGGTCTAAAGTCAACTAAGGTATCTGCACCTTGTTTCTTGGGGATAAGCACTAGAAAGGTCTTGTTGATCCCCCTGAGGTAAGCCTTGGCATGCTGAAACTCCCGAACAGCCTGCAAGAGGTCTTTAATCACCTCCCAAGAGTGTTGATAAAAGGACATGGGAAAACCATCAGGGCCCGGTGCCTTGTTGCCAGCTAGACCAAAAGCAGCAGCTTTAAGTTCCTCCAAAGAGAAGGGTGCAACAAGAAGATTCCTCTCCTCCTCTGAGATACAAGGAAGAAGATCACTCTGGGTAGTTGGTCTCCCAAGCACATCTTCAGCAAACAACCCTGCATAAAAGTGAGAGATATGCCTCCAAATATTGTCTTCCTGTGAAAGAATCTGATTATCAACCCTGATTGAGTGAATATGGTTCAACCTGTGCCTCTCAGAGGCAATCCTGTGAATGAATCCTTTCTTAAGACGGCGCCCGCACACGAACTCCATTGGAGGAGAACGCATTCCAGTGGTTGTGGTTGTGCAACACTTGGTGGTAACTTGAATTGAAACTTGAAAGGGTTTTCCACTTTTGTCGACTTTTACCGGACTCTTGTGGAAGCTGGGTTTGTACGTTGTTGAACAAAGTGTACAAAAGTTGCATCTTTGCCCAGCATTTTGCCTCCCTTTCACAAAATTTAGTTATTTTTACCCTTGTCTGTTGGGGAGGGGCAGCCATCGCGAGAGTTTCGTAGGGAAGTCTTAAGTGGTCAACATTCATAGAGATTTCTGAATGCAGCTAGCAGGTGCAAGAATAGAAAATCTTAATTTTGGAAAGGAACAGCCATATTTTAAAGTTGCAAGATTCTTTTTGTAATTATTTCTCTTTCTTGCATACTTCACGGAAGATATCTTATGATTTCTTCGTGAACTGCAGGTGCATAAAGTGCGGATATCGCCTAGGAGTCTTCATTGTTCGCCTTTGTATTCATGTAAATTATAATCTGAGTCTCTAGGTTATTTGATCATAATCCTTTTTTTTTTGCTAGTTATTGATTTTTGGTAAGATCAAGCGTCCTTTGCTTCAGAATAATGTAATCTCTTCTTGGGCATCACGTGGTTCATTAATGAAGAAAATTCTTGCACGTGTATTTTTTTTGAAAACTTTGGTCCCTTCAGACTTGTGGTTGACGGTAGGCATATGTCGGTAGAACTAGTTTCCGAGTAAAAGAACATTTCGTTTTGACGTAAAATATCATAAGACATCAGTTTTGAAATCATTAATTTAAACCGCGTAGGCGCTTGACTTTAAACTTCAGGCGTGAAACCCTCTTTTGATGGTCCTGGATTGAATCGGAATCGAGCAAAAAGGAATGTTGCATGGGCCGACAGGATTTTGAAATCTAGCAAATTATCAATTTCAAACGTAAAAAATACTATGACATATAAGTATTACGAAGTAATGTTTTATGGTGCTTTGCAACCAAATAATCCTTAAATCTTCCCATCAAAGACTATTGGTTCTTGAGAAGTCCAAGTGTTCACCCATGACTGCAAATGTTGAATCTGCATGAAAATAACGAGGACGAGCCTCAGTAATATCCAGGAAATGTCATCAATCAAGGAAATCCATGTCAGGAATGAAAGGTAGCCCGGGTGTCGCATGATGCTAACTTACCTTAATTTTTCTGAAGATTATAGCATCGGTCTCCCTACTATCGGCAATGGAGCTGTTCATTTGAGGGTATGAATCTATTGTCATCTTTCTGTTAGCCAAGGAGGTCTTTTGCCCCCTTCTCGATCCAGCTTTGATCCCCCGGCTCAAAAAGAAAAATGGAGTCCGGAGAATTCTGGGGTTAGGAAAGAGGTTCCCCAAGGCAAAGGATTTCTTACGTTTGTTTGATCAGCCCCATCCGGTTTCGGGAACTGTCCGCTATTGCAGCATCCTAGTCATCAACCGGTAGCATTAGAGACGACCCACAAAGGAGTTGGTTCTATATAATCTTGCAATGTTATTAGTTGTTCCATTCTCATACAAACTTTTAGCTCCTGACAATCCACAAACACTCTGAAATAAATCGATCAATCTTGTGAAATCTTCAACAGTGTTGTTACTCCGTGTTAACCCAACTTTGCTCAAGTTTATTTCTAATATGGAAGCTACGGTTTTATCCTCACTAGAAATAAAACCACATCAAGTTGGAAGATGAAAGAAGAGGGAAGAGAGAAGAAAGGATCTAGGTATGCGGGGTGGGAGTCTATTATCCTAGAGACCAAAGGTGTCCTTGGGGTCATGAATCCACAACCCCTCAAACACTCATCTGCTCTAGTCTAAGACCCCGTTTGGATCAGCTTAATGGAACGACTTATGAGGGGGACAAGACCTCGACATGATTGCATCCTTTTCAAACACTCCAGTTGCTCTTAGGATTGTGTGCAATCCAACTTATAAGGGGTAAGAGAGATAGAGAGAGGAGAGAAAGTACAACTCACTTTTTGTAAAATTCATCTCAACTGCTTTTGGACGGAATGATGGATTATGAAAAAGATGTTTACTTTCGTAAGTGCTACCAAATGTAGCCTAAGTCCCCAATTTAGCTCCACAGCAATAAGTTATCTAGTCCATCTTTGCTGAGACTTTGAAGTAGAAGTAGTCCTCTCCCCCTTGGGTGGTTTGGTCGCCTATTTAGGCGGAAGAGTCACCGATCAGCGGTGAACGTCCGAGAGGGGTAGTTCCATCGGGTGACCCCCCCACTCCCTCTCTTCTTCTTCATGTCTTTCAGGTTTCGTCGTACCCCTCTCCTCCCTTTTCATTTTGCTTTACTTCACCTCCTTCGATGCCTCCTCTTCCTCTCCATCGCCTTTGCATCTTTTATCCCTCCGCCCTTTTCTAACCTAATAACCCTCCTCAGCCATCCTATCCATCTATTTCCATACCCCCCAACCCTTTTTTTGTGCGACTTAGGCTTTTGTCCTTCCTTTCGTTCCCCCTTTGTGGGGTTTTTATGTTTAGCACCTATCTTCACCAAATCTCATCTTATCGGCATTCTGCTTCCGTTCCTTTACAAAGCCTCTCTTTGTGTTTCCCCCTCCTATGTGGCCCTTTATTTTGTTTTTATATCTGTCTTGCAGGCCCAGTTTTGGTTCGCAGCTCTTAGCGACAAATGATGGCATGTTCTTCTCCGGCACTAACATTAGCTCTAGTTACTGGGTTGGTGTCTTCGTCAGCTCTGTGCCCTTCCCCTTTCGGACAAGTCTCCAATCTAGATGAGTTCGAGTATCTGGATGTCATCCGTGTGTTCTTTGTTGGCATACGTCTCTAAACTCTGTCGTTTGTTTACAACCTTGTCGTTGCTTTTGGGATGCTCGAGCCCTGACAACCTTCTTCTCCAGCATTGGATGTTTGAATGGTCCTTGTTCGGCGGTCTGCAGTTCTCTAGCTTTGGATATTATCCGCTGTATTCGTGATTCTCTTCTGGTCCATGTCTGCTTTTTTCTTCCTGGTCTTTGTGATTCCCTATTACTCCCCGTTTCTAACGGCTTGTACCTCCCTCTACTTTATGTCACCCTCATGTCTCATGTACTCTCTTGGTATTAAATGAATGAAAGCTTTTAATGATAAAAAAAAGGAGTCCACCTTTGCTGCACTACCATGCTTTGTTTACAAAGTAATGCTTGCTTTAGTGACCTTCAAATGGCTCAGTGCTATTGGTTCGCCTCAGTAGGGAGCATAGGATTTGGATAACTTTTTTCACAAATGGGTCTGACAAGCATTTAATGCGAGTATTTACTCCTGGTCGCAACGAATATATACATGTGTGACAAGTACTTCGTAGATATGATAAATATTATTTGTCATATCTATGAAGTATTCATCATGTCTGTAAAATATTTGTCAGATTTTTGGACGTGACAGATCTATACAAACGTGACAAATACTTCATGGGTGTAATAAATATTTTTCTCATACCCACGAAGTATTCATCATATCTATATATATATTTTTCATGCCTAGAAGTCAACACCCGCATCAAATGCTTGTCAAGCTTACTTGTGAAAAAAGCTGTCCAAAGCCGTGTGCTTCTTGTTAAGGTGGACCAATAGTGCAGCAAGCATTACCGTTGTTTCACATTGGGGTTCCACGGCAGAACATCTTACTTCAAACTAGTGGGGTGCACAATCCCGTGTCCCCTATCTTGGAAGATCATTTACTCTCTCTAGTCTTTACTATTGCCTATACTACTACCAGGTGACACCACAATGCCCATTTGATCTGCTTGACCCAGTATGACAAGAGTTTAGTGGGATCACAACATCAATTAAGTGGATAGAGGAGACATTAATTAATAGGGGATTCCATTCCCTCCGATCCTATCCCTCATTCCATCCCCTCCTTTGTCTTCTAATGGCACTGAAATTGAGTTCAAATGACTCATGAGAGTGGCTACGGATGGAAAGAGTAGCCCGCACAAAATTAACAAAGGAAGGTGGGAAGCACAAACGTGCTGCGTCCATCTGATGGTGCCTGGGCGGGGCACGTAAATGTGTGCGTCTGTCCAATTAATGTTCACTGTTTAGTTCAAATAATAATAAAATCAACTAGAATTGGCTCATTCAGTTTAGTTTGGTTTAATTTGAAGTCTAAAAAATTCTAGTTTAAGTTGAAATCAAACTAAACAAGAAAATTTGATTTTTGCTCTCTTCATAAATCAAATCAAACTAAACAAACCGAATTACATAAAAAGATATTAATTTAGTGTAAATATTTAGTGGTTGTTGTATATACTTAACAAAACTTATTGAACATTATTACGTATAATGGAGTACTATGATTTCTACTTAAGTTAAGAATATCTTCCTTTACTCATATACAAAGTGTAATACGAGTTTTTTTAATCAAAGTGTAGAGAATAATATGACCCCTTAGTTTAAAATAATTTAATTTTTTTCATTGTATACTTAAACCATCTATTAGAAAGTTAATTAAAATAACTAAGTAGAATATTTAATCTTTATTTATAAGTATTATTCACTCACTATATAAATTGTTAGATAATTGAAACTTATTTAAGAGATAAGGTCTCATTATGATGGCTAAATTAAACCAAATTGAATTATTTCGGTTTGATCTGGTTTCATAAGTATTCAGTTTGGTTTGGAAACTTTGATTTAGATTCTCTAAAATTTTTCTAAAACTAAATCAAACCAAACCGTAAACACTCCTATGTCTAATCTCTATTGGACAGACTAGGCACATTCATGCCTTTCCCTAATTTCATTTTCTTTTTGTCTATACTCCTACCACACAATGTTGCAATGCCCATCTGATTTGCATGACCCATTGTGACAAGAATTAGGTACCACATCGTTAGCTGCACATATAGAGACGTTGGTGAATAGGGGACTCCATCCCCTCCCACCTTTTCTCCCGTTCCTTCCCCTTGTTCTTCTTGAAATCTTAGTGAATTTGAGTTCAAATGACGCTCGAGAGAAGCTATGGATGGATAGGAAGAATAACACATGCACGCATGCATGTATACACACGCTATATGCACACACGTACTGTTGGGTTTTCTCGGTTTCTCCGGATCGCTCACGCAGCGGAAAATAAAATTTTTTACAGCGATCCGTTTCCCGTTTCGAAGAACTAAAATACTATAATCGGATTATCGAAGTTCTCACCATGTGCGGATTCGAATCCGCAGCCGTTCGGTTCCGTCGGTGCGACACCGCAAGCTGCGCAAACGCCCGGCCTCTAGCGAAGTCCACGCGATCCTCCCCGCGACGGATATCCTCGAGTTCCTCGTTCTTCGCAGCCCGCGAAGCCTCCGCTGGTCGCCGCAGCGCGCAGACGATTTCCCGTCAAACGGGATTCGGAGAAGCGGCGGAGCAGATCTGGATATGCCTGGACTCCAGAAAAAGATAGAAACTGAGGAGAGGCGGCTAAGGTTAGCAGCAGCTTGGCCTGCTCAGCCCGTTCGCTATGTTTTATACTAACCGCGCAATTTTTCACAAAAACTCCCGGTTTATATAAAACCCACTTATTTATCCATCGCCTTGAGAATCATGTGCGTGTGACCCTCTAGGCCCAAGTACCAGTCCAGTTAATGGCCCAACAAGCCCAGTGACTCCTCACTGGCTTTATTAATCAATTAATAACCCTTTATTAATCAATTAATCAATCGAATTGATGTCGCACATCGAATTCGACCGGGCCTCCGATCACGTTGGGTGCCAAGCAACACCGCATGAACCCGGAAGGTATTTGGGGTTAAGTAACCCACTCTTGGAACCTTTCCGTCGACAGTTACCGCGTGGATATAATCCTTCATTCGTACAATGCTCTCGAGTCAACTCAGGGTATGGCGAGCTGTCAAACCCTAACCGGTCGACTCACTTGAATTGGATGCCGCTGATGAATATCGGAAAACTCCTTTCCCGATATTATCGTTCGCCCTGGCCAGGGACTTCCGCGCATCCTTCCTAGAGCATTATCTCTCTAAGTACCGAGAACGAATGATTCCTTATTGACACACAATTCCCTTCGACGGTATTCCGCTGCACCCAATCCTTGGCGTATTAGAATCCCGTGGCTAGAGATTCGTAGACCAAGGTCAAAGTACAGAAGTCTACCGCCAAGGTGTCCTTGATGTCTCAGGTCCGAGGACCATCCACGCAACTGCGACAATAGAATCAAGCTGGTTGACAGTGAGGTACAATACCATCCAGCGATTCAGTCGGATCAATTCAGTGAACTCATTCTCCAATGAGCACCTATAGATTCGCCTTAGTGTCTCCACACAAGTGACTTATGAGACCAGTCACCCTTATCATATGAGCAGGAGTAATCTGTACTAGTCTAACCGGATATCCGATGTCCTTCTCGGATATCCTCCGACTATGAACGATTAAGAATATGTATGTTTAAGTGATCAGTCTCATTAGTATGATCTCAACATAATCTGATCACCATAGCACATATTCACGGACTTCATTATGAAACGATAATTAACGTAATTTACACATAATGATATTATGCCATTTTATTAATAATGAACGAGATTTACATTGTTAGATTGGCTTGTAGGCCACCTAAACTAACACGTACATACATACAAGTATATACATACTGTAACGACCCGCCATCCTATGACCGGAGACCCGGTCACTAAATGGATGTCGGCCCATTAACTGTAGGTTCATACCAGGATCTAATTTGCACATCTGGAGGAGTAAGCGTTAAACAGGATTAAATATAACATTCACACGGACTACAAGGGGTACAGTGCGCAGGAAGTAAAGTAACAATGTCCGTACACAGTCCAACAATAATTACATGTCCAACAAATTAATTAAGTACAGGCAGAAATAAAGTACAACAACATCGGGGCATACCCCGGGAATTGAGATAGCTGCTGGTCCGCACACCAAGGAGAACACCACGCGCCGCCACACGCCACAAGGTCTACACCTGAAAACGCAGGGAGTGAGCCACACCAAAACTGGGCTCAGTAGGGATCATCCGATCCCTCGCCTCCCACACACACACCCACAAGTGCAGTAGCAAAGATATAGGTAATAAAGCAAGTAAAGCTGTAACACGCTACTCCTAAAATCTCGATATGAATCATGTGCCTTCGGAATGTAACATGCATATTTCTAAAATCATTCTATCAAGGAGCCTACAACTCCCGTCTCGGCAAAACACGTCAACCACTCCTCCGAAAGTAGGAAACACCAACCACACAGCCGTAAGTGGGAAACACCGTCCACACAAGCACAGGTAGGAAACACCGACCCGCTGAGACCAAACAGTAACCCCTCGGATAGCACGCTAGCTACTCCGGCCCAACTGGCTCAGGTGGTTACTCCTTCCCTCAGCATGAGTGACTCTCCGAATGTACCACTCCGACACCGGTACTAGCTGACCCCGGGGTTCACCAGGTGACCCTCTCTCACTAGGCGTCACCCCGCCCACGCCCCCACCGGCGCTGTGCTCACGCCCCCACCAGCACAGGGTGATAAAGCGCTACAATGTCACTCCAGGTCCACAGTAACTCAAAACACCAAAACCCGGCACAGTACGATCCGGTCACGTGAAAAGCCCGCGATCGCACTACACACAACGCAGTGCCATCCGATCATAAAGAAACCAAGTATACTAGAGCATGCACTAACCAACTATCTAGCAGTATGTACATTTTACTGGCATGAATTAGTGTTGTTCTGCCTTGAATCGCGTCGCCCAAGGCCGACGCCATTCAAGTTCCCTAAACTGGTTCATAAAACAGAGGCCACGGGAATCTGGCCTAAAAGGCGTTGACACCAGCAGTCGCCTTTTGAAAGGCGTCGACATCCTCCGACGCCATTCAGCTGATAAATCCATAATTTCAGGAAAACATTACCCAGGGGATTTCTTCCTTAAAAGGCGTCATGGTTACCCGACGCTATTCAAATCGCGTCGTCCACCCATGACGTCTTTTAGTTCCAGAATCCCGAGTTGACGGACCCTCAGTCGGGATGATTTCCTGCCTAAATGGCGTCATGATGGCCCGACGTCCTTTTGAAAGGCGTCGTCCATCCATGACGTCATTTAGCGCCAGAACCCCTAACTCGTGAAACCTCGAACGGGGAGGTTTCTGCCCTAAAACGCGTCGTGCTGTCCTGACGTCCTTTTGAAAGGCGTCGACCAGGCACGACGCCGTTTAGCGCCAGAAACCTGGTTCCCTGGTTCGAACCGAGGGTTTCTCCCTTAACCCCAATTGCCCCGAAAAGCCTCCAAAACAGAAGGGGGAGAAAGAGAAGTTCACCCCCCACAAACCTACTACAAAACCACATACAGGAACACGGCCATACCTACAAGAACACCCCCCCTAAACATGCTCAATTTAGCCCAAAACACATCAAAACACGCCTAGGAAAGCACGAGCAACACATACAAGGTTCGTCCCCCTACCGGATACTTGAACTCCTCCTGGCTCCGTGTCGCCCAACCGCCGCGCCGCAGACCGCCGCCGGTACCCCCGAGAACGTCGCCACTCCGCCGGGACGTCGGCCGCCGTCCGGAGAATGGAACGCCGCGAAGGAAGTGGTGGTGGCAGAGGTGAGAGGTAGGGAGGCGTTGGAGTGGTGGAAGAGGAAGAAGAGGAAGGGAAAGGGAAAGAGAGGGGTCGGAGGAGGCGGAGAGGGAGAGGAGAGAGAGCGAGAGGTGAGAAATGAGGGAAAGAAAGGAGGGCTCGCGGGGGTCATCAGAAACTACCTAAAACGCGTCGAGTGAGAAGGACGCCTATCAGATGACAGGACGGGCCGTACTGATAGCTGTCTGAAACGCGTCGACCACCATGGACGCCGTTCAGCTGACATGTCAGGCACCGTACACTGACATCGCAGGGTGGCAGTCTGAATCGCGTCGTCCATCATGGACGCCGTTCAGACGACAAGACAGGGGCCGTACTCTCGTGGCCCGAAACCCGCCCACGTGGCGCCCACGTGGCACAACAGCAATTCGCCTAAATGGCGTCCACCTATCAAGACGCCGTTTGAAAGGCGTCGTGATGTGTAGACGTCATTCAGAAGAAATTCTCCAGACCCCGCAAGGTCCGACCCAAGGGATCCGGCCCGAAACCGACCCGAAAACCGAACCCGAAACCTCAGTCCTTACACATACACAAAGATAGATAGATATATAGATGTATGGATTGGATAAGAGTTGGATGGATAAGAGTTGGATGGGTATTCATGATAGAACTGATGTTAGATATAAGCAGGGAGTTTCTGAGTTCTTGGACTGAGCTTTTCATGATGATAGACGGACATTTAGGCATGGAGAAAATCATGAATTAATTCAGTGTCCATGTAAGAGATGTATTAATACTAAGAAGTTAACAAGAGAGGAAATATGAGTTCATCTTATTTGTGATGGAATATGGTTACGTTACAAAATTTGGTTGTCACACGGTGAGGAGAAAATTAAAGTGAATGCTTCTTCGATGCATATAACTGAGACACAAGATGAGGTGGTGGTTGATTCAATGATGGACATGTTAGATGATTTGCAAGGGGTTTTGCCTATTAATGTGGAAGAAGAACAAGAGCCTAATATAGCTGCACAAAATTTCTACAAGTTGTTGATTGATGCAGAAACACCTCTTTACAGTAATTGTAAGAATGTGTCCAGATTATTATTTTTATTGAAATTGCTACACATAAAAACTATGAACGGTGCAACAATTCAGTGTATGGACATGTTACTTGACCTTTTTAAAGAGGTATTACCAAACGATGCCTTTATACCTAAGAATTGGTATGAGGCGAAGAAGACTATTACTGCATTGGGGTTAAGCCATCAAAAGATCTACGCATGTAAGAATGATTGCATATTATTTTGGAAAGAGAATAAGGATAAGGATCATTGTCCAAAATGTAGTGCTCCAAGATACAAGAGTGATGCACAACAGATAAGAAAAAAAAAAAAAGGAAATAAAGTGCTACATTATTTTCCGTTGAAGGATAGGTTACAACGTCTTTTTATGTCTTCTAAGACCGCTCAGTGGATGAGGTGGCATGATGAACATAATACTTTCGAAATAAATAATGAATTGCGTCATCCTTCTGACTCTCCTGTATGGAAGGAGTTTGATAGGTTACATCCAAATTTTGCTGTAGAGATACGCAATGTTAGATTGCGTCTTGCTAGTGATGAATTTAATCCATTTTCAAATATGGCTAAGTCATACAGTATATGGCCAGTGGTATTAGTTGTATATAATCTACCTCCTTGGATGTGTATGAAGCCCATGTACACGATGTTATCACTATTAATCCCCGGTCCTAATGATCCAGGAAATGACATTGATGTCTATTTACAACCTTTAATAGAAGAGTTAAAGGACTTATGGACTAATGGATTAGAGACTTATGATGTTTCAAAGAAACAAAATTTTTCAATGCGTGCTGCATTGCTTTGGACTCTTAATGACTTTCCAGCTTATGTCAATTTGTCAGGATGGAGTACCAAAGGGAAACTTGCTTGTCCTACATGTAATGATATGACTAGATCTGAATTTTTACACCACAGTAGAAAGCACTGTTACTTGGGCCATCGTTGCTTTTTACCAATACAACATAGGTGGAGACGACATGAATACATACACAAGTTTAATGGTAAATCTGTATCTTTAGCAAAACCAAGACTTTTGACAGGTTATGAAATTTGGAGACAACAACAAAACATTCATGAGACAAAATTTGGCAAGCTTTTTAAAAAGGAATTGAGTGTTGGTAGATGGAAGAAGAGAAGCATCTTTTTTAAAGAATTGCCATATTGGGCTTCTCTTCTTATTCGTCATAATTTGGATGTAATGCATACCGAGAAGAATGTATGTGATAACGTCCTTGACATGCTAAATATTTCTGCAAATCCAAAAGACAATTGGAATTCTCGATGGGACTTAGAGGATATGCAGATACGTCCAGAGTTGTATGCACCGAAGGATAAGTCCAAGTTTCCATCAGCTCTTTATTCAATGACTAATGCTAAGAAAGAGGCTATATGTTCTTATATAAAGAGAATTAGAGTTCCAAATGGATATTGTTCTAATATTTCAGGATGTGTGGAGCAGCGAAAGATAACATGATTAAAAAGTCATGATTGTCATGTTCTTATCCAAGTGTTACTTCCTTTGGCAATTCGCGGACTTGTTCACAAAGATGTGGTCGGCCCGATTATTGAATTGAGTTAATATTTCAAAGTCGTATGTTCTAAAGTTCTGAATGTGGAAACTCTAATAAGGTTGGAAAAGGATATTGTAGTGACCTTATGTAAATTAGAGCGAATCTTTCCACCTTCTTTTTTTGATATTATGGTTCACTTAACCATTCATCTGGCATACGAGGCACGAATTGCTGGTCCAGTACAATATCGATGGATGTATACTATAGAAAGGTATATGAGGAAATTAAAAAACTATGTAAAGAATAAAGCACGTCCAGAAGGTTCAATTGTAGAAGGATACCTCATAGAGGAGTGTCTCACATTATGTTCGATGTATATGTAAGGAATAGATACAAACTTCAATCGACATGATATAAATTATGATGGTGGTCCGCATGATACTCAAGAAGGACAATTAACTATCTTCATTAAATCTGGTCGACCATTGCAAGGTGCTAGAAAACAACGCAGGTTGACAGAGGAAGAAAGAGATTTAGCACATTTATATGTACTGAATTAAGTTGAGGATGTTGATCAGTTTCGTTTAGAGCATGAACAAAGACTTGAGAATAGTCAAGATGTGGAGAGAAATTTTTTAAAGTGGTTTAGACAACATGTCAATGACCTAAAAAAATCAAATGATCCTCGTTGTACTCTAGAAATTGAAGCATTGTCAAGAGGTCCGTCAAGATTAGCATTATCATATCCAAGCTATATTGTAAATGGTTTCAGATTTCGTAAAAAGGAGATCGATGATACAAAGACAACTCAACTCTGTGGTGTCATTGTGGCTTCAGAACTTGACTCAGGCTGTGATGGTTATTATGGAAAATTGATTGATGTGGTGAAAATATGTTTTGGTATTCAACAACAGGTCATACTATTTCAATGTGATTGGTATGATGTATATAATGAGGGAAGATGATTCAAATTCGACGAATATGATTTTATCAGTCTTAACACACATAAAAGACTTCCTACAAATGAACCATTTGCACTCGCTTGTCAAGTAGAGCAAGTATTTTATGTTCCTGACAATACTGCAACAGGTTGGGAAATAGCTGTTAAGTCACCACCAAGAGATTTCTATGATATGTCAAAAGAAGTAGTTGATAATGATGTAGAGGTTTATCAAGAATCATTGGTGGATGTTCCTATCGCTTTAAATACAAATGATGTAGATGTTAGTATAAATGACCTTAGAGGACAAGAATATATCGAAGTTGATGAAATATAAATATGTGCAACATTGATAACAAAGGAGCTTGTAAGTTTTGAAGTTTTAGTGTGAATTTTAGTAAATTTTTTATTTTAAAAAAACATCTACTTATTCAATATTTTTTAATTGATTAGATGTCTAGTTAAGGTCGAGGACGTCATCGCAGAGTAATTTCTGGAGGTCAGAGGTCACAATTATCACCTACAGTTGACACTTCTTCTCAGGGATCCCGCCCATCCACTAAGCAAACACACACTTCTCAGACTCTGGGAACTTCGTCTTCGTGTGTTAGAGGTATCATAGTTTAATAATATTTAATTGTCAACATTATATCTTTATCTGATTTAACGATTTCTTTTGAATTTGTTACAGTTAAACGAGGCAGGGGTCCAGCTAAAGTAAAATATCTTGTGAATTTAGATGATGGAAAGACTATTGATGTAGAAATCATGAGTGGAGGGGGTGTAGGTCCTAATGGTCATTCTTTCACAACTTACTTAAGAATTTTGGGTAAATTGCATTGCAGAATATGACAAAAGAATTTTAGAAAGTTATCTTCAAACATCAAGGATGCAATCTTTAGAGATTTAATGGTAATATATTCTTAAAACTTGTTTTTTGTAATTGAGCATTATTTATGGTGTTTCTTAACATTGGTAATTGTCTTATAATATGCAGTAATATTTCACATTTTCGCGGAGTGAAGAGATAGATAATCAAATTCAAAGAAAAATTGGCGATCAGCATCGCAAGCGTCGTTGGAATCTTAAACATAAGGTGATTGTATTTATATTTTTATTTAAAGTATTATTTTTTTATTATTTGACTCCTTGTGTATATTTCATTTCTTTATAACAGTACTTTGAAAATTTGAGTTTCGAGGAGCAATTAAAAATGTTCCTCTAGAAATAGATGCTGCTGAGTGGCGAAGGATATGTGAGCTTTGGATTACAGAGGGAGATAAGGTAAATAATTATTGAGCTGAAATATTATTTATCATTTTATATTATATAATTATTATAAAATTGTTTGTAACTGACTTTGTTCAATGATTGTAGGACATTGGTAGGAATAATAAAAAGAATCGTTCTCATCTTACCTATACTTATAGGAAAGGACGAACAAGTATAAATCAACTATATTATACATTCGTAAGTAATATTATCTGATTGTTGTTATAAATTTATGGTTAGTGTCATCATCACAATTCAATTGATAATATTTATTTATTTTGAAATTTTTAAACAGAAGAAGAATGAAGGTCGTAGTCCTACACATCCAGAAATATTTCACATGACTCGTTGTAGGAAACAGAGTGATGGGACTGAATTGTGGGTTGATGATCAAAGTAAGGAGATATGGTAAGAAATCTGTAAATTTATTTCAAATTTATATTTATTTATTAAAGTTTTTATTTTTAACATAATATTTTACATGATATAGGAAAAGATGACCTAGTTGATAGATCCTCCTTCAGATAGTAGTGATGCTACTGGTCCTCCACTCACACCAGATGAGGCTTTCATCAGAGTTATGGGACGCGATCGACCGGGTCGTATTCGATGTGGAGGACGAGGTCAAACATTGACAACATGGTATAAGTCTTCGCACGGAGAGAGCAGCAGTGGGGCAACTTTGCAGCAACTTGAGACTTAAATTGATGAATTGAAAGCTGTTATTATGGAGTAACGAGAGCAGGCGGCTGCACGAGAACAAGCACAAGCAAACTTACAAGCACAATTAAAGATGCAACAACAACATATGGAGGCGATGGAGCGCCGACTCCAAGCGATACTTGTTGCTCAACTTCCACCCATCGAGGAGAATCTAGAGGAGGGGAATGAGGAGGAGGAAGATGAAGAGGCCTGGGATGATGTTCAAACTGATTTCTGATGACTTATAATTATTTTTTATTTGATCAGAAGATTGTATTAACTTATTTCATTGTGATTGTATTTGGAATGATGTTAAGGTAATTTGTGATGACTTTTATGTTGTTTGATAGACATTTGAATTTTTATGACGGTAATTGAATCGATGATGATAAGTGGTATGTTTATGTTATACGGTGTTATTCTTATGCTAACTAGGTTTGAATGTTTATATCGAAATAGATGATTATTATTGGTATGTGTATATTATGTACTGTTATTTTTATGACAAATAAATTTTCATACATGTTACAAAGTTGTGAAACATATTGTAAAATATTATAATAAAATATTAAATATATTTTTATTAAGACTTTTTGAGATGGCTAATAGTCGTCTCTAATAATCATATTTTTATTAAGACTTTTTGAGACGGCTGATAGTCGTCTCTAATAATCATATGAAATATTTTTGGGACGGATGTCACTCATCTTAAAAAGTCTGTCTCAAACGTTTTTGGGACGATCAACAATCGTCTTAAATGATAAACACGACTATTTGAGACGAGTCATAGTTATCTCAAAAATAATTTAAATTTTATTTTTGGAATGATTGACTAGTTGTTTCAAATGTGTAAATATTTTTTGAGACAATTATATCCGTCGCAAAAACAAAAAATATATTTATAATAAATTATCGAGACATGCCTTTTGGGATGGTTGTATTCGTCGCAATTAAGTTTTTGGGACAAGATTCATCGCCGTCCCAAATAGTATTTTTGGGATAAGTTAAATATCCGTCCCAAATAATCAGTATTTGAGACAATTCAAATAGCCGTCTCAAAAGAGACTTTTTGCGACGGTTGTAACTGTCGCAGACTTTTTGAGACGGGATTTTTTGAGACGGCTTATGCGACGGTTGATAGTCGTCGCAAATAGATTTTTGCGACCGATTGTGACTTTTTAAGACGACTTCTCAGCCGTTGCTAGTGGTCAATTCTCTTGTAGTGATGCACACACACATATACACACGCTATACGCATATACGTACATACATACAGGTATATACATACACAAAGATAGATAGATATATAGATGTATCTGTGTATCCATTTGGGTATACGGCATAGGTCAAAATGTGTCTTGGGTTTGCAATGATGACAATAAGAAAATGTTCTATGCATATTCAGCAAGAGGGACAAAATGCCTCATCAGCTTGGGAGGTCTCACCCCTTGCACAAATGTAATATCTGCTTTTGTTCTAAGGATATACTAGCAAAATAATATTTTATAGGAGTTATTCTTTTGAGAGAGCGATTAGTATCAAAGAGGATATAAGAGAAAAAGGATCTATATAAATTTGGTATAATTTTAAATAATAAGATAATAAATATTTTATTATTTAAAATATAAATTTATATTGAGAGGTTTTTGTGTAATTATAATTTAAGATAAGCCAAATTGACTTTTGTGTACTATTCAGGTGTAGTAAAAGAGTTGAAGAGATAAATTCTTTGTACAAATAGATAGAGATAAGGGTAAGTGGGTTAAAGAGAAACCCACGTTTGTCCTGCTGGATACTGTATCATACGGACTCTTCTTTCTCTCTTTCTGCTCTTTTTATCTTATGTGTATACGTATGTCTCATTTTCCTCTAGTTGTTTGTTTTTCCTCACTTTTCTACTTTCATCTACCCTTTCTTGTTTTCTTTCCTATGTAAATTTAAGATGTTGTACATGTTCTTTTACTAGTTATAAGTACGCGCTTCGCATGTATTATTTTAAAGATTAAAAGTAGCTCGTAATCAACTTGTTCTCGTATAGTTCCAACTAACTTCCTTTGAGTAAATCTTCAACAAGAATTAAAAAGCATAAAAATCAAGAGTAGATATTCAACGTTGGTCCCCAATTGTACAAGTATATATTGCTGATCACATTTCTATAATTACTTGACAAATGGAGAATATATATATATATATATCATTTAATGAGTACAGAAATTTCATTTAATGTCATTATCACTTGTAAATATTTTCCCAACTATATATGCTTACATTTGAAACATAAAAATAAATGTTCATTTTGTAATTCACACATGTAGAAATCATTAAGTAACCTGATGTATTGTGTATGGGAGTACTTGAGGACTATATCTAATGTTAAATTTGTTAATTTTCACTTAAAATATCTACATAGTGATCAATAAAATCCTAAAGGGAGTTTTCTTTTTTTAAATGTTTGCCTAAGATTCATTCCATCTTATTTGGATGGTGTAAACCCATAATTTAATAAAAATATTTATTTCATTATTTAAAAATGTTAGGATGGAAGAAATGTTTTATATGACAAATAGGCAAGTTGACTTATAGGTGCATACAAAAAATAAATAAAAAATAAAAAAATAAAATACTATATACATGCATAATATGATGATATATGATGGTTAGATCCATCTAACCTTAACGACACCTTCTACGATAAGATAAAATTAAATCTCAAAGGTAAATAAGAATGAATTATCCTAATTCTTTTATGTCATGCAAAAGGTTTGTATATTCAAATACATTGTTAACTCATCGATAAAGTAAATTTGGAAGCATGTATAAACCAAAATTTTCTTTTACCCTCTCAAAGATAAAATAAAATATTGAACAAAAGGAAAGAAAGCTAAAAAGGAAAAAGTGTTAAATTACTCTAATACCAAGGCTGACACATCTTTTTAATAACGGTAAGTATGCTATAAAGTTAAAGAAAATTATTTTGCACTTGAAAGACTAACATAAGAATATATACTTTTGAAGCAACAAAGTTGAACATTTAATTTTAGAATTTTGTATATTTTACTTATAAATATAGTGAGTTTCAAAGAAGTCCTTGTGTGTGATATATTTAGAGACTAATCCCTACAAAATTGTTTCTTTATAGAAAGTCCCTCCAATTTGCAATTGTCAAAGAAATGACAATATTTTGTGAGTATTGGTGCAAAAATAAACAAAAAATGCAAAATGACCTAATTACTCTCTACAATAATAAAATGTTTAAAGAAATGTGAAAAAAGTGAATAGTAGGGATTAAGATTAAAAAGTTTGAAATATATGTAGATTCAAACCTAAATATGCCAAATATGGAAATTTATCCCTAATTCATTTCAGGGATATGGGAAATTATTAGGATATACGTGAGATTATAATTTTCATAGTGATGAACTATTAACTTTTTAAAGTTTGTTTATTTTAAAGTTAGTTGACATAACTTTAAAGCAATTCTTGTCCTTTCTTCTAGAACTTGCCAAAGATGTATTACATCTCATGTAGAACATCTAAGTTAAAAACTTGATAAAATGAAGGACACAAATTTGTTTAACTTATTGTTTGTGCAGTGTAATAAGGGTTTCCTTCCAAACATATTTTTTATAATGATAAGTGTAACGAGGATTTGCTTCCAAAGATATTTTTTAAAATGAAAAGTTAAGTCTATTTGACTTTAAGAGTGTACAAAAAGAGATATTTGAACTTTAAAAAAGGAAAAAAATATTTTAAGTTATTTTTATATTGAATACAAATACAAATATACATACATTTAACATAGAGATATACAAATATTTAATCATTTTCTTTCAATAAAGAATGAATGTTCTTTCATACATAAATGAATCTTCTACTTTTATATGTTTATTTATACCTTTTTATTAGAGATATTCTCAAAATTCATTTGACTTTGTGCAGACATAGAATTGCCTAATTAGATTAAACATTGACTAATTTATTTTCATGCAATAAAAACATATATATGCTAATCTAGTTTCTATAGTGCTAAACTAGTAGTCTTTAATTTTATATATGCAATAAAAGAAGAGTTAGACACAGATCTATTTCTTTTTTGCTTATAATAAATTTTCTTGGAAAAGAGACATCTTTGAACTTGCTCTTAAGTTATTTTTATATTTAATATGAATAATATATACATATATGAACATATGCAAATATGTATTTTATAATGATAAGTATGGACCTAAATAAAAAATAATTTTTTCTCCTGAAAAAATGATAGGCATTGCATTTCTTGTATTAATAAAATAGACTACATTTTTATGTGTATTTGTGTTGTTTTTGTTAGAGATGTTGTTAGATTACATTGAATTTTCTGTGGATACATAATTACCAAGTCAGATTATAAATTAGAGTTAGCATCGAAGAAGCGCAAAACTAAACAATTTATCTTTGGATTTTCTGCATTCATACCCTTTTAAACTGCCATATTTATCTGTATATTCTTTACTGATACATAATTACCTAGTCAGATTATAAATTAGAGTTAACATGGAACAAGCACAAAACTAGACAAATTTATTTTTGGATCTTTTGCATGCATTCCCTTTTAAACTGTCATATTTATATGTATACTTTTGACTCATACACATTGTTATAAATATCCCTAAAAGCTTTGGAAATATTATAGTTATGTCCTTTGATCAAAATAGTTAACTCCAACTGAATATGTCAAAAGGATTCTATAAATTCTGGTGATCTCTGGGGTATATATGCAAATTTTTAGTGCATTTAAGGTTATATATGTAAAAATATCTGAATCTTTTTGGTATATTATGGGCATGTTATATTTGTTAGTTTTTTTTAAGATGTTAGGGGTATTTATGACAATAGTGGGAGTGAAGATATACATACAAATATGATCATTTATAGGGGTTTGCATACAAAAATCCCTTTATTTTTATTTTTTTCATCCAAAAGCATATATATGTAATGGCCAGCAATGCCTGCTACCAGAAATGCTTGTATCTGTGACTGGGTGGGTTCTTGTTACCAAAAGCCTTTATGATAGGGATGTTTATGGCCTGTTACCAAACTGAATTTGTTGCTATCTGAGCTTGGGAAATAGGTTGTCACAGGGATATATGGCTTGGTTACTTGCTTTAAGACAGTGGTCAGTCAATAGCATCAAATTCTATCAGTATGTATTATTGGTCCTTATCTTTGGCATGTTTTTAGATGCTTCCCTACGGGTTCTGTCAGGTGATCAGGTTTGTGTTCAAGTTTATGACAATGCTCAGGTTCTAATAGCTGACAGAATATGCATGTGTTTTTTGTATGTTAATCAATGACTATTAGGTGATCAGGTTCTAATGACTGATATGTTAAATAATTTCCACATGTTAACTAATGAATGTCAGATGATCAAGTTCTACCAGTCTAGCCGCTGATGTCTATTGTTTACTTGCTTTTTTGCAGTGGTTAGTCAATAACATCAGGTTCTATCAGCATGTATTAATTAATGACTGTCAAGTGATCAGGTTCTAATTAGGTGATCAAGTGATCATGTTCTAATGATTGTTAGGTCATTAGGTTCTAATTAAGTGATCAGGTGATCAATGCCACCACTCAATTGGTGCAGTCACTTAGGATCACTACCAACACTTAATGATCTGCTGCAGTGGTGATCAGTCAGGTGGTTTAAGTTTGGTGATCTTTCAGGTGGTTTGTGAGCAACTGGTTTTTCTTTGAAGTAAAATATCAACTGATCATTTGGGTGTCTAGCTGTAATCATGATGCAACAAAAAGAAGTTGATCAGTGTTACCTAAAAAATATATATGTTTGGCTTCAGCTTAGTTATTTAAGGGGATGGCATTTTCTTGCAGAGCTTAATCCAACTTGAGAGATTAATCCAGGTATAACCACACTGTCAGGTAGTCCATAGGTATAACACTATTTCTTTCAGTTGTTTATGACTGACTGTGCATATAAAGGATGGCAAGAATTCAACAGAGATCATGTTCAGGTTCTGAACTAAATGACCAATTCTAGGCTTTGGCTTCTACGACCATCTAATAGGTTCCACTACAAATAATGGAATTCATGAGTAACTTGAAGTAATCTTGAATCAGCTAGGTTCATGATACTGTACTTAAAGCTATGAACAATTTATTAGGTGCACAGAATGTGAATCTGAATCTGAATTTGATAATGACAATCGTGATCTGAATCAGCCTCAGTGTGCTTTTTAGTGAAGGTGTAGTTGGAAATAAAACTGAGAAAAGTTGTGAAGCACTCGGATCAAAGTGCAATCAGCTGCAGTTGGAAGTAAAACGTAAAAAAATTGTGATTATCAGTGAACGTGCAGGAGATGTCTTAGGTGAGATGAAAATTGATTAAAAGTGGGTTGAGGACTGCTTTTATCAAAAGAGGCAAAAACAAAAGCTCTTCAAATGAGAGCTCTTCTCACTTTTTCAGAACCTATATGTAGGTAAGTTCAGCATGGAGTATGGAGGAATAGTGGGAGTTGCACAATGCAACTGTCGAGAAGGAAAGCTATTTTCAGCTGTTAATTATGTCAGTCATATCTGCAAAGGCTAGGCACACATCAAACTGATCCAGTTGCCAGTGTGACATACATCAAACGCATAGACTTAGGCCCACAACATCAATTTAAACCCATGCATTGACTCATTTACGATCTCAAAAGAGTACAACATTGCATTCGAAAGAGTACATCAACTTAAACTCAAAATTGCCCACGCCATGGCAAGCATTCAAAAGAGTGCAACATTGACTCTATTTCATAAGATAATGGAGCACGCGTACAAGACAGTACACTCTAAGAAATACAAAACAAGAATTTTCACAATCTTCGTCCATTTAGCCGTGATGTCTTGCTTGATATGCACTGTCGGAATATCGATCTTTGAGTACAATTTGTCATTCTTCTTTTCTAGAGATTTCAAGTCATCCACTTTGTATTCCAATAGTCAAAATCCTTTTTCTCCCATATTTTCAATTGCCACAAGTTGATATTTCAAATCTATCGTTGTATGGTGCGCATCGTCGACCCATTCAAAATATCAGGTCCTTCTACAATAAAATCTAAAGTCAAATAAATCATGTAAGCTGTAACTACATTGAAAATCTCTTGTAGACATTTGGACAAACATCTAAGATACGCTGCTTACATTTCACCGTGCACACTTACAAAATCATCTGCCTTTCCATTTTTTCTTGGGTTGATGTATACATTTTATACCTTCTCTTATAGTAGCAATTGAGCCATTAGTAATATCATGAGAATTGTAAGATGTACGACTAGGGGAATGCGCACTTGTATGTTCACTCATGATTCTACTCCTCTGTCTACTCTATAGAAACAATGTCAGAAATCAATATTAAATATTAAAAAATATGACGATATACCCAACGCTCATGTTGAAAGCCTCCTTCATTGCATCCTTCTCACCCTCTACTAGCGCCTCCAAACAACCAGTTAAGGCCCTCAAGATCACAAGCCACCGGCAATCTTGCCGTTGCCTCCTACCGACCAGCTACTTGATTATGCCAAGGTCCCCACACCGCTGTTGCTGGTGCCACCGGGAGTGGAAGAGGCTATCCGCCGATGCCGCAAGGAGAGGAGAGGGATGGCTATTGGGGAACGAAAATAGCACCGCCACTGTTGGATATCAAAGAGGGTGGCCGCTGGGTTGAAGTAGTTTGCCACCAGCACCACCGGCGAGAGGAGAGGGGTGGCCGCTGGGGAGCGAAGATAAGGGGCGTCGCCGGTGCTGGGAATCAAAGAAGTGGTGGCCGGGCAAAGAAGATCAATAGTTAAGGATTTAGGGGGGGCCATGTGGGTTGTTTTCTTCAAGGTAGGGTTATAAGAGTTAGTTATAAAGATTTTAAGAGTATATAGGTGATTTTTCCTTGCATCAAGGACTTTTGGAATATGTTTTTTTCCCAAATATTCAGCTAAATGATAATCCAAGTCTTTTAGAATATAATCTTCTTTTGTATAACATTATTGAAGGAAAATGAAATCATAGAGCGCAGTTTACCTAAAAGTTTAGCAGAGGAAATTTGTGAATATCTACAACATGCAACTATCGTTTGATCAGAGAGGGTTCATCGCACCAGCGTTTAATCCGCTAAACAAATTGGCAAGCAGCCTTCTGCTGCTCTAGAAGACATGGCCTTTGGAAATAATATGCTAAACAAAATATTGACAATAGAAGCGGTTACTCTGTTTCACTAAATATTTTCACCACATGAACATATATTTTGAGTACAATGTTCCTTCATATGAACAGTTCTTTCTTTCCCCAATGCTCTCAACAAGGTAGGAAGCTCAATAAGAATGATGCCAGCGCTAATCCGCAGAAACCATTTTAGCAGACCCACAAATTTTACGATGCCAGCGCTAATAAGCGATTACGCAGAACAGAGCTTTTCAAGAGCCATGTTTTCATCTCCATTTACGGCTTCCAGGGTACTCCTCACTAAATCTTCAGGGAAGCCCATCTCCACAAGTCTTTGGACCTGTGATCAGCAAAGATTGATCCATTTGAGATCACAGATAGGTGGCCTACAACACGATTCTTCTGACTCTGATATGTGAGAAACAAATCACTGTCATATAAACAAGGTCATGTACCTTCTCCTCGGCTCCAATGTTCATGTTCTTCGCAAAAGTCTCTGTCCAATAGCGAGCTGTGCCAACAAATGTGGGGTAATCACGTAGATACTGCAGTACAGAAAATTCCAAGCGATGTAGCCAATGCAAAATTGGAAGGTGGAAGTGAATTAGTGGGGATGAAGGGAAGAAGGAACAAAAAAATTTCTGGTGATGTGATCAAGTAAAAGAATGTTCTTTCGTAGTCTAGCTACAATGTGATGGCAATGTTGTCTTAGAAATTGTGTTAACTTTCACCGATAATTGTCCAAGAGAAGAGCACATATTCCTATGTTGATCCTTTCTCTTTTCACCTGGATTCTTTCCAAGTCTAGGAGAACAGTTGAGCGTTGCTTCTTAGTTGCATGTAACTTAACCTGCTAACCAAGAGGTAGCTGTTTACCTGCCAACAATCCTCGTGGGACTTTTTGACAGGTCTATTCTAACGTTAAAGTATCAAGGTAATGGCAAGCTGCTGTATCTTATAGTGGGTTGACAGCACCTACATTGGATTTAGCCCCTAGATTGATGAGACAAGGCATTATAAATGTTGATGCCATCAAGTAACATAGTCAATAATGACAAAGTTAATCTACAGACCATCTTTAAATAATTGGCAAGTGAAGTACATTGAGGTCAAATGAATAGAATGAATTTAGACCTGCTGAGCAACCACAGCATCTTGGGGATCATCTGGTTCTGGTGCTGAGAGCAACGCTTGCAAAGACAGCAATGCTGTTTTCAGTGTAAGGGCTGGGCTCCATTGGTCTTTCAAAATGTCTAAACAAATGGCTCCATTTTGACTGCTGATATTTGGGTGCCTTGTGAAAGCAAATGTTGAATTTCAGAAAGACTGAGCAAATGTTCCAGTTAACAAAAGCATTATGTGACATAACTGACGACTAAGAGAAATAAATCATGAAAGTGCAAATTACAAGATGAACAAGATATTCTACATGTAGATTCAACTGTATATTGCACAACCCCAGTGGGAGTCTTGAGACGAGACAACTTCATCCCATAGCTTCACCTATACTTTAACAATAGACTCTGCCATTGTCAAAACCTTACCTCCTAGAGCATAAAGACTATAGCTTCCATGCTCGGTAAATCCTGGCCGACCATATAAGATGCAGGATGAAGAAACTGGCACTCCGACACAAGCGTGCCCACGTTCCAGTGCCTGCTACGTCCGACCAGATGGTGACTTCTTGCATTCCCTTGATTCCAATGGAGAATCAAGGTTCTGCTTAGGCCAATCCACTGCAGGTACCCAGTTCATTCTGACATCAGAAGCTTGCAGTATGTGCTCAACTCTAAGTTCTTCAACTTATGCCTAACTCCTTAGTGGTCACATTGGACCATGGTCGGCCGGGTCGGTCCGAGTCGGATCGGATCGCCCGGTCCGCTCGGAATCCGAGCGGTCCGACCCGACCCCGAGCCCCGACCCAGCGATCCCAGCCCGGGATCGGGTTGGGTCGGCCGGGTCGGCCGACCCCAACCCGGGTCGGACCGGGCCGGCCGACCCTGCCACCCAACAGCTAGTTCTGAACTAGCCGTTGGGAACCCATTCAAATGGGTTCCCAACGGTTAGGAGGGGCTTCTAAGCCCCTCCAAGTCTCCCCAAGTCCCTATAAAACCCCCTCCTACCCTTTTCTCCCTCATTCACACAAATTCTCATTTCTCTCTTTCTCTAAAACTTCTCTCTCTCTCTCTCTAAGCTCTCATACTCTCTCAAAGACTCAAAGCTCTCTTAAGTCTTAACTTCTTTCTCTCCAAACTTCCAAAGCTCTCTAGAGTTATAAACTCTAAAGGACGGACCGACGGACTACATCAAATTTTTTTCATCATATTATTTTTATTGCATTTTAATTTTTCTCTCTAACCTCTTTTTGTCTTTGTAGCTTTCTTTCTTATTGTCTCTCACTCTCCCTCGAGGTATGATATGAAATCTCACTCTCTTTCTCTATGTTTTTTCTTATTTCTCACCATTTCTCTTTATGTAATTACTAATTATCTCTTTCCCTATTAATATATTTTTTATTTTTAAAGATGTCGACTTCTGAGCATAATGAGGCCACATCTGTCACCTCTCGTGGTGACCCGGGATGGAACCACTGCACCGTCGTAGACATGGCTTCACGCAAAGTCAAATGCAACTACTGCAGTCGGATTATTTCGAGTGGAGTTTTTCGTCTAAAACAACATATTGGGGGTGTCAAAAGAGAAGTGAAGGCTTGTACTGCTGCACCACTAGAGGTAAAAAATCAATTCAAAAATTACCTACGACAAAGAGAGTTGGAAAAAGGAGTAGCATCAACGATGAGAGGCCAAATTAGGGAGGAAATGACACGGCCCTCAGGTCAAGATATTCATATTCACCCTCCGGGAGATAGATCTCGGGAGGGAGACATAGACCCTACCAGAAGGAGATCCACTGCATTTGAAGACTTTTCTCGAGGTATTCTTTGATTTAAAATTTTCAATTAATTATTTACTTCTTTATACTTCATCTCGATTAAATTAGTCTAATCATCTATTTTAATTTAAAGATGATATACGTCGAGCCATGGACGAAAGTAGACGATCTTTTGCTGATGAGGATGTGTATAGACGCACCGGTCGACACGTTGGGCAAGGGAGTGGATCCGGACATGGATCCAACGAGGAGGAAATTCATGACTTGACTAGGGACAATGATCCTAGAGTGGGTCCTATAGATCCTTTCCTAACAAGACGGAGAGGTAGACAACCATCAATCACAGCTGCTATGAAGAACCTGAAGGTATGCAAGGAGAAGATTGGCCGTGCTGTTTCGAGATGGTTTGTTTATAACAGTGTACCTGCCAATGCTGCAAAGGGTCCTTATTGGGAGGACATGATTGAGACTATTGGAGATGTGGGTAAGGGTATTCCTGGACCAACCCCCAAGGAGATATACAACACTTATCTTCCTCAAGAGGTAAGTGATCTCCAGGAGTATATCAAGTCGTTTGAGCGAATTTGGGATGAAAGAGGATGCACAATAATGACAGATGGCTGGACAGGTGAGTACATTGAATTAGTTTAACATATTTAGAAATTAGAATCTTAGATTAACAGATTATATTTTTAGTTAATTTAGACATTCGCTAACATCTATAACATTATTTGAATATGAATTACGAGAAGAAGTATGATTAACTTCCTTATATACTGTCAAGCTGGGACTGTATTTTGGAAGTCCGTAGATGCTAGTGGAAAGGTAAAGAATGCTGAATATCTTTTCAAGTTAATTGATGACATTGTGGAGCAGGTGGGAGAAGATCGGGTTGTCCAAGTTGTAACAGATAATGCAGCTTCATATAAAGCTGCTGGCCATATGTTAATGGAGAAGATGCCACATCTATATTGGCTTCCTTGCTCTGCTCATTCCCTAGATTTGATGCTAGAAGATATTGGGAAAGATGTAAAAATTACTGAAACAGTGAAGTCAGCCCAATTCATCACATCCTATATCTACAACCATAACTATGTGCTCACGTTGATGCGTGAACACACTGGACAGAGGGAGTTACTACGTCCTGGGGTAACTCGTTTCGCCTCCACATACATTTCCTTGGAGAGTATACAATCACAAAAACGCCCCTTGAAGCAGATGATTTCAAGTAAAGGATGGGAGGATTGGATAATAAGGCACGCGAAGCATGATGCTAGAGACAAGGGGAAGCAGGTTGAGGACTTGATTGAGAGCCGAGAGTATTGGAAGGATATAAAGATGATCTTGAGCGTAGTTGAACCTCTTGTGCGGGTTCTGAGGATGGTGGATGGAGATAAGAAGGCCACAATGGGATATTTATATGAAGCTATGGACCGTGCAAAGGAAGACATTGTTAGGGCCAACAAAAATACATACAGAAAGTGGTGGGATATTATAGGTGCAAGATGGGATAGGACACTCCACCATGACTTGCATGCGGCAGGTAACAAAATAAGTCAATCCATATTGGTCGCCATTTTATTTCCTATAAGTTTTATTTTATTTTTAATTTATTTTTCAATTCTTTAAGTCATTTCTTCAACCCAAGATACCAATATAGCTCTGCTACTCAACATGCGCCCAATGATGAAGAAGTACTCCGTGGGACTCAAAATGTAATTCGGCGTTTGTTACATGATGAGGATCGAGCTATCATAGCATGCAACAAAATGCATCACTATAGGCTTCGGACATTACATTTTAGTACTCATCGTGCTCAACGGGCAGTCATGTTGCTTTCACCAGGTATTTAGAATTTTACACATAACTAATACTTTCAAAAAATTGTTATCAACTTATCATGCATAGGCTTTACAAATTACAATACTAATTGTTAGTTGGATCATTATGGAATTACAGCTGATTGGTGGATGGATCATGGGAAGGCTCCAGGTTATGAAGATCTTGCTTATGTTGCTATCCGTGTATTGAGCCAAACCACCTCCTCTTCTGGCTGTGAGAGGAACTGGTCTACATTTAGCTTGATACACACCAAGCAAAGGAACCGATTAAGCTCAGCAAGATTAGAGCAATTGGTCTTTTGCCACTACAACATGCGCTTGAAATTAAAGAATCTTCAAAAAATTCAAGAGAACCAAAGAGAAGAAGAACGATGGAGAGATGAAGTTGCTGGAAGACCGGTGCAAGCAGAACAACAAGTTGAGAAACCAATCGATCTGGACGAGATATTTGAGGAGCAGAACCCACTGAATGCATGAGTGGATGCAAAGAATGTTTTGAGTCCATCAGAATTTGATCCAAACGATCGGTCATGGGCAGAAGGATAATTAGATGGTGTCCCCTTGTCCGTTGAGTTTCAACTTCCACCTCCTTCAAAACGGCAAAAGAAATCCACCCCACAAAGTTCAGGTAAGGGTAAAGGCAAACTAATGGATGTTGATATTGCAGATTTAGAAACTGTACAAGAAGATGAGTCAGACGAGACACCAGAGCCGAGCGACAAGGTCGTTTACCAAACTTCAGACAACTCTACTTCGGCAACGACTACCCCTGACGATGACGATGATGATCCACATGGAAGTCAAGGTGGATCCTTGCAACAATGGTCATCTCGAGGACGTGGATCAAGTCAACATGGTGAAGCTCCTCCAATGATTTTCACAGGAGAGCAAGAATTTACGCATGCTACGCAGGATGATGACCACTCCAGTAGGTTGGCTAAGGGCACATCAGCAACAAATAAAGGCAAAGGGAAACAACAACAAGAGTTCCTAAAGAGAACATCCTCTCAAGAGCATTCGTCTGATGCATCATCTCAAGTTCCATTAGAGGGTTATAGTCCTTATGGATATCCAGGTACATATTATCAACATCCACCACCCTATGATGCATCGAGTTACTTAAGAGGATATCCCACTTATCCTCCAACTTCAGATATTTCCTCTTATCAATCCTCAACCTCAGAAGGATCTTATCATGAGCCAAAGACACAAGGATGGATACCGGTGACAATAATCTACCCATTCACAGATGAGTATAACCGATTTGTACAGGAATATGAACAATGTTACCAAGCTTATATGTCTTGGGCCGATTATGTGCAACATTTGTATAGCACCTACAATGTAAGGCTAGAATAAATGTATGTCTACTTGTTCTGTCACTTTGTGTGAGTGTTTTTTTTTTATTATCATGTAATACTTAGGGGTAAGGTTTTATGTCCCCCCCATGTATTGTATTCAAGTTTTTTTCAAAGTTAATAAAAATTCAAGGGCTTACCCAAGGTCCTAGATAAGTTTTGGGTAAATATAATTTTTCCTGATTTTTTGAATTTTTTTCTTATTTTTTGGACTTGTTTTTCTATTTTTTCCCTATTTTCTTCTATTTTTTTTTCCTTTTTATAAATTGGATCGGCCAAACCGGTCCGGCTCGGTCCGGACCGGTTCGGAATCGGATCGGATCGGCCGATCCACTCGGTCAGGACCGGACCGATCCGAGTCCGACCCCCGAGTTGGCCTACCTTGTCATTGGACAAGTCTCCAGTATTAGTCCCTAGGCAGTCCATCTACATCTGGGCCCAATCAAACAGCACTTGTCGGTTACCACACCTAAACTTACATCTTACAGCCTACCATGTGGGAAAATCTAGCATGCTCCAGAGTGCGACTTTTGTTAATTGGACATGACAGGAGAGACCAGTGGAGGCTGTGGAATTTTGTCCTAACATGTAGGCCACAACAGGTGCATTCCATTTCCCCTGGTGTATGTAACTCATATTCACATCAGCATATCCTTGCAAATCATGCATCACATGATCATCTGACATGGTTAGCTGCCTGTGTGTTTATTAAGGGATGAATGCAGAAGGATAATGCTCCTCATGGTTAATACCTTCTCTTTCTGTTACATATGAAACATGATGCTGTAGATTCTGTTTGGGGAAACTGACAACTTTCCTAAGCGAACTAAAGATGTAAAGTGAAGCCATACACCAGATTTCTGTCAGATGAGCCAGGTTGAAGTCTTTTAGCTATGCATATCAAGGTCTAATTGGTGTGGGACAGAGGAGGATGAAGGGGGTACCGGAGACTACTGATGTCGCACCAGCAGTGGGAAGGCCTCCAGTGTCGCACCAGCGGCTTGGGCATCTCACCCAGCCCCATCACAAGGCAAATTCAACCTTGTTGCAAGGTAATCTTCTCCGTCACAGGGAGGAACACCAAGAATGAATCGAAATTTGTAGTAAAATTCATCCATATATTAGTGTTTAGGGACCTTTCCGACTCAAACTCGACTACCCAACCTAAAACAGACTCAAATTCCTCTAACTAGAAAATTATTACGAAAATTCGCACTAAAAATTTCTAAAAAATAGAAAAAATATATCTAAAATTCAGAAAAAATAAAAAACATGCTAAATGGGCTTCAAATGGACCAAATAAAATATATATCCTCTAAAATTAATTTACGCTTCATATGGGCTCTGAACTATCTCCACACCACAAAGACACTAGTATGCTAGTCTTGGATTCCCATCATTCTCTCCCGGTTCAAAACAACTCGGCCTTGAGTTTTGAAGTGTGGTAATATCCACGGAAAAATGATGAGAACAACAAAGCAAGAACACACAATTGATGTTGCTGAGATCACCACGCGGAGGAGAGCTTCGCCTCGATGTGGAAGGTATGCCTCAGTATCGTTCCATGTGCAGTCAAAATCTTGCTGACTAATAATGTCTTGACTAATTTTCAATTGATTGACCACTTCTGTGATTGCTTATTCATGCTTCAGCTCACTCTGCTCAACCATGAAAGCGGAACTAGCCTCAAAAGGGACTTCGAGAATCATGTCTAACTGAGGTTCAGTAAGGAGGATGTCCTCACGAAACATATTAGACTCGACCTCTTTAAAATACTCAACGGCGAGTGTTGGATCGACTTCATAATGTATCTCTTTCATTTGATTTTCATATTCCTCAATCAATGCTGGGTTAGCCTCATAAACTACATCTTTGATTTCCTCTGGTAAAGTTGGCTGGCCATTAATCGGATCAAGATTGGAGCTGATGAAGCGAAATTTGTCCTTCAAGTGCACTGGCTGAAGAATATAACTAGGTCAAAAGCGGCATGGCGCTCTTCCATCCACTCTCAGCCAACAATAATGGTAAGATTATCTGAAGAGAAGACATTAGCCTGTGTACCATCGAAGTGCAGGACCTCCCCAAATTGCTTGTGAAACTCCACAAAGACACTATCAGTTTTAGCAACAATTTCACCCGTCTGGGAGAGTAAATCAACAGCAACCTTGGACACAGAGCTTTCTTTGAACGGGCCATTAAAAATCAGGTTGGCACTTGTCCCATTAGGTAAACAAATCCTGGTTGTGAAAAAAGAACTCAGTGTTAAAAAACAAGGAAGTGAGACCTCAACATGTAGGGGCAACACGTAAAATGATGCACTATTGGTGGGTAGGGCACTGGATGAGATCCGCCTCACTACCAAGGTGCCACCGATACGATTGGCGTATAAAACAGAGCACAAAGGTGCCTTTACGCAATCAACGCGATTGTCGGAGGTGGGCATGCAAAACGAGGCACAGGCTGGGCAGCAACACGCTGGAACAAAGTTGACCTCGTTGAGACAACTCCAACAGCGCAAACACCACGCAAATCGGGGTCCAAATGACTCCCCGACGATAGCGATGTGCTAAGGGCTCTTGTTGCACTGCTTGGTATACTATAGCAGACCAAATAGACCCTTGGCTCGGACCTGATGGGACCCTGGTTCAGACCAGGGCTGCGCTAGCTGGCTCAGACCACCTAAGACTGTTGGGACCTGGTTAGACCATGTAACAACTTATGCCTGAGCCCTTCTTAGTGGATTGGGTTTGAGCCAACAAGGACTTAGGTTCGAACTGGACCAAGCTCTGTTATCAAAGGCGGTGGAGGCGAACGCCTAGGCGACGAGGCGAGGCGAGGCGAGGGTTTGGCGCCTCGCGTTCCCGATTTTCGCCTAGGCGATCGCGGAAAACGCCCAGTTCGCCTAGGCGTTCGCCTAGGCGCGCCTCGCACACCTTCAGCGCCTTAGAGCGCCTTACGAAAGAAGCCCACGGCCTGCTTCGAGAAAAGCCCATCGGCCCGGTTCGTTTGGAGCTTCAACCAGCCCAATACGAAACCGGCCCACCCTTATAAACCTCTCCCCCCATCACGTTTAACCCTAAATCCTTTCCCTGCGTCCTGATACGAGCAGCATCTCTGCGGTCTCCCCCGGCGAGGACATGAGCGGGCATCGACGGCAACCGACTCCGGCGACAGCGGAGAACTTCTCCGGCGGCGGCAAGGACGACGGCGACGGCAGCGGCAATGGCGGGTAAGTCCTCTCTTTCTCTCTCTCACGCAGTCACCCTCTCTCTCTCGCACTGTCTCCCTCTCTCTCTCTCTCTCGCTCTGTCTCCCCCTCACTCTGTCGTACTGTCGCCCTCTCTCTCTCTCTCTCACGCAGTCACCCTCTTTCTCTTTCTCTCGCTCTGTCTCCCCCTCTCTCTCTCTCTCTCATTGTCTCTCAAACTCTCACCCCCCGACCTTCTCAATCTCTCTGTCTGCCTCCCCCGACCCTCTCAATCTCTCTCAACCTCTCTGTCTCTTACACCCGCCCTCATTCTCTCTCTCTCTGTCTCTCTCCCCCGACCCCCTCATTCTCTCTGTCTGCTTCCCCCGACCCTCTCAGTCTCTCTCAACCCCCAACGCTCACTCTCTCTGTCTCTTTGAATGATTAAAATATTTTTCAATTAGTTTGATTTAAAATTATTTGGTTATATTTGATAATTTGAGTGAATGAATATGTCATTATCTATGATTATATTTGTGTTTTTGAGATTTTGTATAATAAGTAAATTATAAATATATATTTTTTTAAAAATGTCGCCTCAAACGCCTAGGCCATCGCCTAGGCGTTTGAGGCTGAGGCGACCCCCTGGTCGCCTCGGTCGCCTCTCGCCTCTGACTACATAGGGACCAAGTCAACATAGTTTGACCAGGTTGGGCTTCTAAAGGCATGATCTGCCCTTCCTCCCCTTCTCCCCCCTTTATCCAAACCCTAATTGAGAGAGAAAGAGAGACGAAGAGAAAGACGATGGCAACAGTAGTGGATTCAGGTGCTGGCGAGGGCGGCGGCAGTGGATGGTGCAGATGGCGGCAGCGGCGACAACACTAGCGACGGAGGCGGCAGGCCGTCGGCTCTTCTCCGACATCTTCCTTTTCCTCCTCTTTTTTTCCTACGTTCTTCGTTTTCTTTTTTTTTTGCTGCGTTTCAAACCGAAGGAGAGAGAGAGGGAAAGAGGAGAGAGAGAGTGGAAAAAAGGGGAGATGAAGGCGGTGGATACGGGCGGCGGAACCGGTGGGCGGCGGCGACGGCTCCGGCTCCGGTGGCACTAACGAAAGCTGAAGACAATGGCAAAGGGCGGTGGCGGCACCAACAGTGCCCTCCAACAGGTTCTCCTCATTCTCCTTTTTTTGTTCCTTTTTTTTTTTTTGGTGCTGCGGTGAGGGAATTTATTTATTTTTCCAGTGAAACGAAGAGAGAGAGAGAGAGCGGGGAAGGCTATAGGCGACAGAAGGTGTTGGTAGGGGAGCACATTACTGTTCACATGAACAGTACGTGAACAGTAACACTTTTTCCTTTTCTTTTTTTTGAGACTGTGGAGAGAGAAAGAGAACGAGGGAAGGAAGGGGACGATGGGGGGCTGTGTTATGGTAGCGAGCGGCAGCGGAATGGTGGCAGGCATCAGAATTAGGCTATGATATCAAATTTGGTGCGGGACAGAGGAGGATGAAGGGGGTAAGGGAGACCACCGGCAGTGGGAAGGCCTCCAATGTAGCACCGGCGACTTGGGCGTCTCGCCCGGCTCCGTCACAGGGCAAATTCAACCCCATCGCAAGGTCATCTTCTCTGTCACAGAGAGGAACCTAGGAATTAATCGAAATTCGCAGTAAAATTTATCAATGTATATAGTGTTTAAGGACTTTTCCGACTCAAACTCGACTACCCAACTTTAAGACAGACTCAAATTCCTCTAACTAGATAATTATTGCAAAAATTCACACTAAAAATATCTATAAAAAAAATGCACCTAAGATTCGGAAAAAAAAAACATGCTCAATGGACTATAAATGGGCTAAATAAAATATCTATGGAATCCTCTAAAATTAATCTACACTTCAAATGGACTCTAAACTATCTCCACACCACAAAGACACTAGTATGCTCGTCTTGGATTCCCATCACTAATCAGCGGATAAGGGACTGAAGTGAGTCAACCCATTGTTGTAAGTCATTTTTTTTAATTCATGACTTATTTCTTTGATTCGATTTCTTTTGGGTGGGAATCATAATTTCCAGCCATTTGTTGGATGTTGCATTTATTTATTTGATGGGAAGATTACGTCACAAGTTTTTATGTTGACTCGCCCATGGAAAATATTATTTGGTTCTTTTGAATTTGTGACTCTTTTCGTCGGTTCGCAGATTGACGTAAATTACATCATGTTGTGATAGGAAAATCCTTTGATTTCTTTTTAATGGTGTTCCACACCTATATGCTGTTATGCAACGCCATTTCCTCGCTCACATTCATAATTGTCAATCTTGTCCCATTTTTCTACTGGGATGGAATGTCCTAGTGTCCCAGACAATTCCGATGTCCTATCCCGGAATTTTTTTCATGCATATTCCAACAAATGTAAAACATATGTATACAATAAATAAGATGAAAATAAACATATAAACGTATAAATGACACAAAATTAATACAATAGAAGCATTGATTACAGATTTATGGGTTTATAAATGAATATATTCATCAAATGAACCCCCAAAATAAGTTTACAAGGAGCTTAAATAATTAGGTAAATCTCGTGTAAAAATATAAATTCTGGTCGGGACAAGCCAGGATGAGCCGGGACAGACTGAGATGGACTGGGATGGGCTGGGACAGGTTGAGACGGGTCAGGACAGGTCAAGATGGGCTGGGACAAACAGGAATAGGTATTAGAATTTAGAACAGAACAGTCTCGTTTTCTCACTACCAGCCGGAACAAGACGAGATTGACTACTATGCTCATAATATATTCACATTGAGATTTAGCTTTCGTCCTGTGTTTGGGCATATCTTAGTGTGATTTATTGAGAGAGAGAGAGAGAGAGAGTATGTGACACACTTATCAAGGTGCACGCTTTCCATGTCATTCAGCCTTTACAAGTCCAATTAAGGGATGCTCATTATTATTATATAGAAAGCATGCATCATTTATCCATTAGGTGATGATTGTATATGGCACGTATATCAAGGTGTCGCAAGTCTACTCACCCCTAGGTACAACTGTCTTGAATTGAATATTGTTAGCTGGTGGTGCCATAGTGCACATTAGACGAGTTTTGATTGATTCATTAATTGGTGTATATGTACATGGTACGTAGATTGAGGCATCATATTCACATGTTATTCGTCCTCATTTTTCGTGTATGGGATGTTGAAGTACTACAGCATACATGGTGCATATTATTCTGCAGTTGGTAGACACTTCGAGGCATTATTTAGGGGTGGGCGTCATTGAGAACGAACGCCCTCGATTGTTGTGTGAGTGACTAGCAAACATTGCCTTTACTTTCTTTGTATTTTTCTCTTTTGCATTGTGGCACACTTTTCGAGGCGGATGCCATTATCGATTGGCCGACTATCATAGTCTTAATATTTGTTCTCGTGTTTGCCTTCGTCATGCTATTGCGACATGAACTTTTTTATTAAAATTATATAAAAAAGAGGGTCCAATTTAAGGGTGGCAACAAGTCGAGCCGAGCCCGGACATGCTCGAGCTCAGCTCGACTAAAAGTTTTCGAGCTCGAGCCGAGCTCAAGCTTTCCTTCGAACCTTAAGCTCGAGCCTAGCTCGGCAGCCACCGTTTCGTCGGCCCAGTGGCCCAGAACGTGTATAATTTACGGTGATTCTTCTATCTATAGATGAAAAGGGGATGGGAAATCATCTAAATCTCCAATACCGGACTAAACCTCCCACGCAAACCGCCTAGGAATGTGTGCATGCGCGGTATGACGCCATGGAAGATGGCCATTTTGCTTGGCATGAGATGATCTACCTGCTTGGCGTAGAAGACACAGTTAACGACCTGGAGCTTGGAGGGATATTTGCTTCCTTTGGGATCGTATCCATCGGAGGGAGAGCGAGTTAGTCACAGTTGTGGACTGTTTGAGAAACCGCAGGTGGGAGCTATTGGGGCTGGCAGCCAGGACACTGTCGATGGGACGTTGGTGCGAGAGTGGCACCCAGAGGCAGATGCACGTGCGCAGTACAGGTGGTGAGAAGGTGTCGCTCTGCTGCACCGATGCTGAGGAAGACGACCCACTGAAGCCTGGATGGTACAACTGCAGCGGGATGGCGTGCCGGCGTGAGGGGAGGCCCTATAGCGGGGTGCCTGGCGTGGGGAACGGGATGAGGACACGAACGAAGGCCAGACAAGTGAATGAGCATGAGATCGTCATCATCGTCATACCTAGCACAGGCAGATGCACACGAACAGACCGCCACCGCCTGTTCGCGAGCTTTCTAGGGGACGCAATATTGGGCGTTGGCCAAGATATTTAGTCATGTATTGGGCGTCATAAGTTTTTTTATCTCCTTATAATTATTATTGGAAAGTAGCCGCTTGAGCTGCTGAGATAAGATATTCTTTATGGAGGGTGTTTACTGAGTTAACTCAACGGTGATTAGAGGCCAGATATTGTTAAAAATCTTAATAGTCATTTTAGTGTGAGCTGACTTACAGGCTCACCGAGCTGAGCTGCGTCAAGGTCGGACTCAGCTCGTTTAGTGAGTGGAGCTTAGACTTGGACTCGAGCTCAGCTCGTTGACTCATTTGAGTCGAGCCGAGTCGAGCCTAAACCAAGCTTAATGCGACAATGATGTCGCGCCACTCAGTGCAATATGATTGGCCATTACAATAGAAAATAACGTTGCGACACTTGGGGCAATCCAATTGGGTCTTCTAGTGGTCCAACGGCATACGCCACTTAGTGTGATATGGTTGGTTCCCTTTGTTATCAAAGGCGCCCGAGGCGAACGCCTAGGCGACGAGGCGAGGCGAGGTGCTGATATGGCGCCTTGCGTTCCCGCTTTTCGCCTGGCGATCGCGGAAAACGCCTCGTTCGCCTAGGCGCGCCTTAGACGCCTTTAGTGCCTCAGGCGCGTTAACGGGCCCAACTTAGACGCCTAAGCCCATACCGAGCCCAATATGACCGGTTTGATTCGGACTTAAATTGGCCCATACAACCGGCCCAGCCGATGTAACCTAACCCCCCCTCTTGGCCATCGAACCCTAATCTCCCTGCGTCCCGAGCCCCTCGACACGAGCGCAGCGGGAAGCATCTCCGGCAAGGGCAGCGGCGGGAAGTGTTTCCGGCGATAGCGGCGTACTTCTCCGGCGACTGCGACGGCGACGGCCGTGGAAGGTAAGCGTCTCTTCGTTCCTCTCTCTTTCTCTCTCTCTCTCTCTCACTCATCACCCCTTTCTCACTGTCTCACGCACGCTCCCCTCCTCCCACCCTCTCTCTCTACCTCCCCCGACCCTCTCACTCTCTCTTGCTCTCTGTTTGTCTCTCTCTCCCCTCCCCCGACCCCCACTCTCTGTCTGTCTCTCTCGGTCTGTGTCTCCCCTCCCCCCGACCCTCTCACTCTCTCTTGCTCTCTGTCTGTCTCTCTCTCCCCTCCCCCAACCCCCACTCTCTCTGTCTGTCTCTCCCGGTCTGTGTCTCCCCTCCCCCCCACCCTCTCACTCTCTCTTGCTCTATGTCTGTGTGTCCCCTCCCCCCGACCCCCACTCTCTCTACCTGTCTCTCCCCTCCCCCCGACCCGCACTCTCTCTCTCTGTCTTTCTCTCTCACTCTCTCTTGGTCTTTGTCTCTCTCACGCACTGTCTCTCTCAATCTCTCTCTGTCTGTCTCTGTCTCTCCCCTCCCCCGACCCCCACTCTCTGTCTCAATCTCTGTCTCTCTCAATCTCTCTCTGTCTGTCTCTCCCCTCCCTGACCCCCACTCTCTTTGTCCTTCTCTCTCACTCACTCTTGCTCTCTGTCTCTCTGTCTCTCCACTCCTTGACCCCCACTCTCTCTGTCTTTCTCTCTCACTCTCTCTTGGTCTTTGTCTCTCTCACGTACTGTCTCTCTCAATCTCTCTCTGTCTGTCTCTGTCTCTCCCCTCCCCCGACCCCCACTCTCTGTCTCTCTCAATCTCTCTCTATCTGTCTCTCCCCTCCCTGACCCCCACTCTCTCTGTCCTTCTCTCTCACTCACTCTTGCTCTCTGTCTCTTTGTCTCTCCACTCACTGACCCCCACTCTCTCTGTCTTTCTTTCTCACTCTCTCTCACGCACTGTCTCTCTCAATCTCTCTCTGTCTCTCCCCTCCCCCGACCCCCACTCTCTGTCTCTCTTGCTCTCTGTCTCTCTCAATATCTCTATATCTGTCTCTCCACTCCCCGACCCACACTCTCTCTGTCCTTCTCTCTCACTCTCTCTTGCCTGCCTCTCTGTCTCTCCCCTCCCCCGACCCCCACTCTATCTCTCTTGATCTCTGTCTCTCTGTCTGTCTCTCTCAATCTGTCTCTCCCCTCCCCGACCCCTACTATCTCTCTATGTCTCGCTTACTCTCTCTTGCTCTCTATCTTTACTGTTTACAGGTGGACTTTGGACATTGATTTAATTTTTAAGATGACCACACCAACCGGAGGTTCGTCTCATTCGTCTAATCAAGGGCCTACTGAAGGGAAGGGGAGAAATAAAGATCCAAGCTGGAAATATGGTACTTTGGTGAATCCAAATAATAGGGACTGGGTAAAATGCAACTTTTGTCAGAAAGATTGTAAAAGAGGGATCCACCGGTTGAAACAACATCTAGCAAGTACTTCTACAAATGTGACAGTTTACTTGAAGGTGACACCCGAGGCAAAAGAAGAAATTAAACAATATATGGAGCAATCAAAACAAGCAAGGATTGAAAAGAAATGTTTGATTAGGGAAGCGGTAAGTCGAGATGATATTTTTAGAGATTCAGTTTCCAAAGATTCATCCTTTGAGGTGAATCAAGTTGACGACATTCTTGCAAAGCCTCCTCGGATGAAAGGTCCTTTAGATAGATTTTGTACTCCTAATCCTGAAGATTCAAAGGGCAAATCTATCAAGGATAAGAAGCATGAGAAGGAAGCACGAGAAAGGGTCATCCAATACATAGCTAGGTGGATGTATCAAGCTGGAATTTCATTCAATACCGTGCGTCTAAATAGTTTCCAAACAATGTTAGAAACTATAGGACGATTCGGTCCGGGATTAAAAGACCCTACCTGCCATGAAGTTCGTGAGACCCTTCTCCAGAAGGAGATTCAAAAGACTTAAGAAATAGTAGATTTACAAAAAGCCAGTTGGGTGAAGTTTGGTTGTACTATCATGTCTGATGCATGGACAGATAGGAAAAGCCGTACTTTGATAATTTTTTTGGTCAATTCACCTACTGGAACTGTGTTTTTGAGGTCTATTGATGCATCTCAATATGTCAAAGATGCAAAGTTGTTGGTTGACTTATTGAACAAGATAGTTATAGAGGTTGGTGCGGAGAACATGATACAACTTGTCACAGATAGTGAAGCAAGCTATGTTGCTGTAGGAAAAATGTTGATGGCAGCCCATCGTCACTTATTTTGGACACCATATGCTGCCCACTGCCTAGACTTGATATTGGAGGACATTTCCAAGGTGTCTCCAATCAAGTAAACCATTCGGAGGGCAAGGATGGTTACTAAATTTATTTATGCACATACGAGGGTGCTTGCTATAATGAGGAAGCATACAAATGAAAAGAATCTTGTCCGTGCAGCTGTGACTCGCTTTGTCACAAATTATTTGAATCTGCAAAGTTTGTTGGATTGTAAAGATGGTTTGAGAAGAATGTTTACATCTAGTGAATGGACAAGCAATAATAAGTGGGCAAGAAAAATTGAAGGAAAGAAAGCACAAGATATAATTTTGAAGACTCAGTTTTGGAAGGGAGTTATTTATGCACTAAAGATATTCAAGCTTCTTGTCATGGTTCTGCACTTGGTTGATGGAGAGAAGCCGTCAATGGGTTACATTTATGAAGCCATGGAACGCGCCAAGGAAAGTATCAAGAATGCTCTGGATGCAAAAGTGGACAAGTATGGTCCACTTTGGGAGATCATTGATAGGAGATGGGATTTTCAGCTTCATCGTCCTTTACATGCAGCTGGATACTACCTTAACCCTCAATTCTATTATGCAAATCCAGATATTGATTCAGATGATGAAGTGAAGCAAGGACTATATGATGTCATTGAGAAGTTAGTTCTTGATCCTAATGTACAAGATGAGATTACCAAGGAATTGGCGTGTTATAGGAATGCTATGGGTTTCTTTGGTAGAGAAATGGCCATAAGACAACGTACCACATCTAATCCTGGTATATTTCTATATGGACTACTAGTACATTTATTCATTAAATTCTTTTTGATGTGAAAATTAAATACTATTTGGATCTCTTATGTAGTTAATTGGTGGGTGGATTTTGGGAGCAAAACTCCTAATCTGCAAAAGATGGCCATTCGCATCTTGAGCCTCACTTGTAGTGCATCTAGCTATGAACGCAATTGGAGTACATTTGAACAGGTTTTGATTTTTATAAACTTTCATTGAATAATACATGTTATGTTTTTTTATTCTATATTAATCTAATAATGATATTTTTCTAAGTGCACACTAAGAAAAGGAATAGGTTGGAGCAAAAGAAGCTGAATGATCTCGTGTTTGTGCAATACAACCAACACCTTCGAGATCGCTTTTTACGTTTCCAACAAAGTGAACTTGACCCTATAAGCTTGGAAGATATTGATGATTGTAATGAGTGGATAGCACATCCTCATGATAATGAAGATGTTGTACATGAGGATGAAAACCTCACATCGTTCAATGTTGAGATTGCTGCAGGAATTGGTGAAGAAGGTCAACATACAAGGACAACATCAAATAAACTTTGTTTAGGGAAGGGGAAAGCAGTTGCAACAAGTTCTACATTAGAGTCTATTGATGAGCTTGAAGTTGGGTCTGATGATACAACGGATGACTCTGAAGGTGAACTTCTACTTGAGCAAGATGAGGATTTTGAGAGTGATGAATGAGTGAGGCTTGAGAGTTGTGAAAGGAATGTATTCATAGGCTTGTTAGCCTTATTTGGAAATGTTGGCTACTTATTTTCTTAAGGAACATTTGAATGTTGTAATAGACTTATCTTACATTTGTACCTTTATATTGTATTTGCTTAGCATTTCAGTGATATATTTCATTACGGTGAATTTAATTAGTAGTAAAATGTCTATGAATTTGTTGATTACATATTTGAGTAATTAAAATTTATTTCAATTACTTTGATTTAAAATTATATGGTTATATTTGATAATTTGAGTGAATAAATATCATTATGTATGATTATTTGGCTATTTTGTATAATAAGTAAACTATTTATTTATTTTTAAATGTCGCCTCAAACGCCTAGGCCATCGCCTAGGCGTTTGAAGCTGAGGCGACCCCCCGGTCGCCTCTCGCCTCTGACTACATAGTTGGTTCCCAAGGAGGTAGCCACTAGGTGACATCTTCTTATTGGTCAGGATGTTGACGTGACTTGATTGGTACACATGTCGCTGCCGAGGCGATGACTGGGTGATGACATGGCAATGACATATCTTCCCTTGATTGTCCCATGTGTGCATATGTGAAGCCTGCCTTTTCCCCGTACTTTTCAGTTTTTTTACTGCAAGAAATGGCCAGCCTGGGCAGGCGGTGCTGCGGCGGCTCATGGCGGAGGCGAGGATAGGCGGCAGCCCTTTTGGGTGCTACCTCCTACTGTTGGAGGCAGCCCCCCACCTATGGGTGCTGCCTCCCACAGTGGGAGGCAGACCTTTTGGGTGCTGCCTCCACCTATGGGCGGCAGCCCCTTTGGGTGCTGCCTCCCATAGTAGTTGGCAGCACCAAAAGGTTCTGCCTCCTACTATGGGTGGCAGCAGCAAAGGTGCTGTCTCCCATAGTGGGCAGCAGTCCCATTGGGGCCGCTACTCATGCGCAGCAAGTGGGTCCCCGGCGTCCATTTCTCTTGTATTTTTCTTGGGTTTACTCTCAATGTTAGAAAGTTTTTCCCTTTTTCTACTCTTTTCTGATTGTTTCTCATAAATACATAGCAAAAGACCCCCATACCGTTCTTTTCCTCTTTGAACTCTAAGGGTAGATTGGTCATTTTGTTATTCCTACATATTTTTCTTCACCACCCATCCAAATCTAAAGGAACCAATTTTGAAGCACCACGATCTCATTTAGGCTAACATGTATTATTTCGGAATGGGCACAAGATGAGATCTTCTGCCCCAATTTGTTTGAATAGGTTATCTGGAATTACTTATCCGGAATAGCGTATAATAGAGTAAGGGGCATTTAACTTTGATAGTTCTGTGGGACCCACTGGCGGAATAGGAAGGATAAGCAATTCTTGGGTTTAGGGTCGAATTGCTTATTCTCCTTATTCTAGTATAAGCAATTCTAATGCGGTATAAGCCATTCCGCCCATCAAACTAGAATTAGCCTTATTCTAAGAATAAGGGGCTTTATGCTGATATCCTTACGTATATATACAGATCACCACATGCACATAAGAGGCTAAGGCATGAAACAAAAATTTTATGGCATATTTCTTCCTTGTTCCTTCGAGCTTTCCCAATCATAAACCTACCACGGGGATAATATTAGTAGTGATACCTCCATCATTTACTGTAAGACAAACTAGAAGGTGCAAGATTTAACATACAAGTAAATCAGTTTGCCTTTAATGCTCATATTCAAGACGAACAACATTGCGAATAATTTGAGACATGTTGCTAGAGAATGCTGAAAACTTCATAACCTCATTACATTACCATTCATGATAAACAAACAAACAAAATTAAAAATCAATACAATCATCATGGCTGAATAAAAGCATAACAAGATGCAAAACAAATCTCTGATTGACAACTGAATACTAATCATAAATAATTGACACAATTATTATTGGCTGACATATAGCACATTACCTTTACATGCAATTCAGATCACCATGACAGCACAAACTGAGATCATAAATATCTTCAACTAAAACGTTATGGATGTCATGAAAAGAAACTACTATTGTAGAAATGATATGTTAACGTTGATAAAAACAAATCCTCCGTCAAATTAAGCTATTTCCCTCTCCAGAGTCCAGACTCACAAAGTATAAAGAATTCTGTAGAGATACCCCATGTGCATGAGCATAAAATTCATAGCCAATAAGGTAGGTTTCTCCTCCTACCAACTAATCTAATAGGGCAATATAGTGAGGACACCCGAGCACGACTCCGTTTCGATCCGGCCCATTTTTACCGTCGCCGCTGGACGTCTGCAGCAAAGTGTGCAGCATTGTGACTAGGAGATGCTTATTGACATATTTGCTATTTTATTTTGGGACTTTGGGCTTGAGATTGATGTAATTGCTTTTATATTTTGGGTCTTCAGGTTTGTGATTGGCCCATTAGAGGCCCATGTGCTTTTTCTATTTTTTTCTATTTTATTTCTGCACTTTTCTGCTTTTAGGGGCTTAGGGGGTACTTTGATCTTTGGAGATCCTAGGGCTTCCTTTTTGGGACCCTATATATGCATATGTACGCCTAAAAGGCAACCTAATGATTGCAATGGAAAACATTATTGCTTGGCTGTCACTATGTTGTGCATGTGTGTGGAGCCCGTGAAGGGCCTGTGTGAGAAAAGGGGTGGGAAGCCCTTGTGCTTGTCTTCTTCTTCCCCCTCCCTCCTTCTTCCCTAGTCGTCCGGTCTTCTTCCTCTGTCTTCTTCCTCCATTGGTCTCTGTGCCTTCGTCTGGGTTCCCTTGCTCTCTCCCTTCTTTATTCCTCTTCTCTGTGAGCCGCCCTACCGCCTTTGTCGCCTAGTATCATCACCACCAGCATCAGATGCCGCCGTCCTCATTGCTGCGCCATGTGGCGGCCCGGAGGAGTTCGTATGGAGCAGCATCGTCGTCTGAGCCGTTCCTACCCATCTGCGCCATCATTGCCACATCCTTGACCACCACGCAGCAGCCGGAGCGGATTCACGACCAGCAGCATCGCCGTTCGAGCCGACACTCGAACCCAGCCCCGATAGGGTGGTGGCCACCCCCTCCACTCGGTGCCTACCCCAAATTTGCCTGCCTGCGCCTCGTCGCTTAGGCCACCCAGGTCGAGCGCGCCCCGACAGGGGGGGGGGGGGGGGGGGGGGGGGGGGAATGGGACTTTTTGCCCTGCCTCAGGCCTTGTCGATCGAGCCGGCTTCCATCCCTCGCCATCGTCATTCACGCCAACGCGAACCTGCACAGCATGCCACGACACCCCCCCCCTCAGGGTCCCATCCAGCTGCCATCTTACCACGTGGCTGCACGTCGCTACCTCGTCCGTCCCTGTGAAGTCTGCACTCTACTCGACGTCTGCCGCCGCTATCAAAGAGGACACAGGCCAGGGTCCTGTCTGCTGGGCCCAATAGTGCGTGGACCCTGCCCCATTCCAGCAGCCCAATTGGGGTTCCAATGTGCCAGTGAAGCCCATCTGAGAAGTGGCTGTTGTGCCAACACTGTTGGCTTGCTCGTGGAGTCTTCCCAACCTGTGCGTGGACCTGTGAATCTGGGGAGGCGAGCCCCACTCTAACAGTGGGCAGGTTAACGTTAGATAGTCCCATTCTCTCATAGTTGCTCGTTTATTATATGGTCGTAGTTTTGTTCCCGTGCTTGAAAGTATGCTTTAGGTTGCCTAGCCACTTGTTAACTAATTTCACTGCCGCACTGTTTGTGCATTTGTGAGTGGCCAATCCTGCGACCCTAATTCGAGGTTGTTGATGTTGTTATTGATGCCCTAGGCCATTGGTAGTCCTCACTACCATCAATCCACTTGCTGTTTGTTGCGAGGGACAACTTGTTTTATTAGCTTGCGATTCTTGTTATATTTACGTGCTTTCTCTCATGGCAAACTGTGCTAGTTTATGCTTATTGATGTACATCGTGGTGTTGGTTGCTGATCATGATTCATAGATAGTTGACAGGTCCATACCAGTTGTTGTCCTTCATCATCTTCTTGGTATCAGAGCCATAAGTTGAGTGTCTAGGACTTGCCATCTCATATTTTTGTCATCTCAGTTGCATTTCATCACATTTAGTTTCACTTATTCAGCTGTTATATCTCATTTGTCATGGCATATAATTTTTAGGATAGTTTCATACTAGGGTCACCGTAGCTTGCACTTTCAATTCACTTCACAATATATGCCCACACATAGTGGTGTTGATTTTCACAGTTCTGCATCCATGGCTGGATCACACACTGGCTTACCTGCGGTCCCTGAGATGATAGAGTTGTTCGGACAGCTCATGCGCCGAATAGATCAGTTGGACCATCGCCTTGATGAGCGACTCAATCACTTTAGGGAGTCGCTTGGGACCGTACATGATAGATTGTCTGATTCTGAGCACATGGTCCAAGGGTTAGCGAGCCGCGGCCCCACTCCTGCGGGCCACCCTTTGGGCCAGGGTCCTGTTCCGGCGGCTGCCCGCCAGGATGAGTTTTCAGCTCCGGCCCCGCACCCTGCGCCGCCCCCGGCGTATCTGCCACCTCCGGCAAACCCACCTCCATGGCTCCACCCATGCACCCATCTCATCGAGCCGATCAAGCAGTTAACTGGCGAGACGAGGATGATGGGTTTGATTATGATCTTATGGATGAGTTAGGTTATGCCGATCAATTTAATGCACGTAGATTATGGAGGCAGGATAGGCCATGTGATCAGGATTGGGGGGGAGATAGGAGGCGTCAATGGCATCAGGGTGATCGTCTCGACTGTCGTGGTCAATTTGATTGATATCACCGCTTTGATCGGCGTAATAGAGATGATCGATATGACCGCTTTGATCGACATGATCGAGGTAATCAGCTCAATCGTGATGATCGATTTGATCGAGTGGGTTATAGTTATGATCAGAGGTACCTCCGATATCCCAGAGATCGGGACGATCGAGGTGGATTTGGAGATGAGCGGAGGCCCTATTGTGATTTTGGTAACCAAGATGATCGTCGGATCACTCGTGCTGAGGCTCTCACTTTTGACAAATCTTTGGGCCCGAAGATCTATCTTGATTGGGAGGCCATCATGAACTGTTATTTTGATTGGATGGGTATATTCGATGCTCGGCGAGCGCGCTTTGCTCTGATGAAGCTTACAAGTCATGCTCAGACCTATCGGTCTAACATTAAGGCCCTTCATGAGCAGAGGCATCAGGAGCCCATTGAGTCATGGGAGGACATGAAGGCATTACTTCATGAGAAGTATCTTCCTTCGACTTATCGACATAGCCTCATCGATCGGTCGTAGAAACCTCACACAGGGGACTTGTTCCGTATTCGAGTACATTACAGAATTTGAGGAGTACCTAATGAGGTGTAGAGCTAGAAAGGAGAGTGCATTGACTCTTTTTCGCTTTCAGAGGGGTTTGCACTGTGTTTATTAGCAGAAGTTCTTCCGTTAGCACGTGATGACCATTGAGCATGACTATCAGGTTGTGGGCAAGATGGAGTAGTTTGAGGTAGAGATGGCTTCGCTTCCGCGCGCTAGGCCGCCTTACCAGTGTCCATTTTGATCAGCGCGCCACGTCGGGAGCTCAACCACGGGGTCTTACTTTTAGACCCATTGAGCCTGCTCGTCATGAGCCCTTCCCTAGACTCCGATTTCCTCCTCAGATAGACCATTTTCCTGTTTAGCCTATCCCACCTACCCGCCTTCCAGCTGGCACTCCACCTTTTAGACGGGAGGATAAAGAGAAGGCCCCGATTGTAGGTGATTCATCCTAGGATGGTGGGCCCTGCGACCGTTGTTTCAGGTGCCAGGGGCTTGGTCACTATACTTCTCATTGCCACACGAGATCTTTGGCCATTGAGAGTGTTGATCCCAAAGCCCCTACCTGCAGTACATGACGTGACTTATGAGGCTAAAGCCGATATGGCCGCTGAGTTTCAATCTAATGAGGAGGAGTTGGTCGACTGTATTCGACCCAAGTATTACCGGGTGGACGACATTGAGGATTTGCCAGATGGGGGCAGGCTAGGAGTAGTTCGTTGCATTTTGGCTCAACCGAAGGAGAGTGAACTAGCGTTGTACTTCAAACTTTCACACCTATTATTGAGTGGGGGATAAGATATGTAAAGTGATCATCGATAGCGGGAGTTGCATCAATGCAATCTCTACGAAAGTCGTCGAACGCCTTGGGCTGACTGCTATGGACCATCCTCACCCCTACCGCGTATCGTGGGTGGACTCTACTTCTATCCCGATTCAGACGAGATACCTCATTCCGATATTCTTTCCACCATACGAGGATAAGATCTTGTGTGACATTATGTCGATGGACGTCGAGAGCCTTAGTCTTGGCAGATCGTGGATCTATGATGTGGATGTTGTCCTTTATGGCCAGTCCAACACTTGTGTGTTTCTATTTGGTGACCTATGCATCACTTTACAGCCCTCTAAGTCGAAGTCTTCATCCCAACATGAGGCATCCCAGCCTAGTGCTCCTACTTCTTCTACTCCTTCCACCTCCGATGCCGTTGCATCTTCTAGTGCTACACCTTTTAGCACTCCAACCACTCGCGGCACGACACTGTTGAGCACCCCTTCCACTCCCCGCTCGACCCAATCGAGTAGTGTTCTAGCTTGCGCACCTTCCATCCATAGTACACCTCCTACTATGGCTTTATAGTTGATCAGCGGTAGGGAGCTTGAGTATGCCATTGACGAGAGCGAACCCATTTTCATGTTAGCAGTGAGAGAGGTTGCTGATGAAACCCTTAGCGAGCACCCCGCTGAGGTCGTCTCTCTTCTTCAGGAGTTCCAAGATATCTTTCTTGAGAATCTTCCGAAGGGTTTACCGCCTATGCGTAATATCCAGCACGCCATTGATCTGATTTCAGGATCCACGTTGCCCAACCTGCCGCATTACTACATGAACCCCACTGAGCATGTTGAGCTCTAGATGTAGATTGAGGAGCTCCTGAAGAGGGGTTTTATTCGTGAAAGCATGAGCCATTGCGTAGTTCCCACACTTTTAACTCCAAAGAAAGATGACACCTAGAGGATGTGTATAAACAATCGCGCATTAAACCGCATCATCATCAAGTATCGGTTTCCCATTCCCTACCTGGATGACATGCTTGATATGATGGCGGGAGCTACTGTGTTCTCCAAGATCAATGTGAAAAGTGGCTATCACCAAGTCCGGTTTCGACCTAGGGATAAATGGAAGATAGCTTTCAAAATGAAGGATGGGCTCTATGAGTGGTTGGTCATGCCCTTCGGATTGTTCAATGTCCCTAGTACTTTCATGCGGCTAATATGTGGCTGATGACTGAAGTACTGCAGCCCTTCATTGGTGTCTTCCTGGTCATGTACTTTGACGATATTCTCATTTACAACTGTTCTCGAAATGATCATCTGGAACACCTGCGTCAGGTGTGTTTCGTCTTTCGTCGTAAGAGTTTGTTTGGTTACCTCAAGAAGTGTGCTTTCTTAACCTACTGTGTGATTTTTTTGGGGTTCATCGTCTCAGTTGAGGGTGTTTCTGCTGACTCGAAGAAAGTCAGAGCGACTGTAGAATGGCCCGAGCCACAGTCCATCCATGATGTACGAAATTTTTACGGCTTGGCGACCTTTTACCGTCATTTCATCTGCAGAATTAACTCCATTACGGCTTCGATCACTGACTAGATTCGGAAGGGAGCCTTTCTTTAGACGAAGGCCGCAACTTCGGCCTTACGCGACATCAAGGAGCACATGACCTACGCAATTATTCTTTGTTTGCCGAATTTTTCGAAGGTGTTTGAGGTCTCTTGTGATGCTTCTGGTGTCGACGTAGGTGGGATTTTGAGTCAGGAAGGCCACCCCGTTGCATACTTCAACGAGAAATTGAATGATGCTAAGCTGAAGTACTCCACTTATGATAAGGAGTTTTATGCGATAGTTCAGACTTTGAGGTATTTGAGACATTATCTGCTACCACAAGAGTTCATCCTGTATTTGGACCACAAGGCCCTAAGGTTCCTTCATGCCTAAAAAAAGTTGAACCCGAGGCATAGTCGGTGGGTTAAGTTTCTTCAAGCTTACACCTTCGTCTTGAGACATAAGGCGGGCGTGGAGAACTACGTGGCCGACACACTGAGTCGCAGATATTCGCTCTTATCAGTTGTCAACATAGAGGTTATTGGATTTAAGAGACTCCAAGAGGAATACGTAGTTTGTCCAAATTTTGGTCCGATCCACGTCGCTCTTCTATTCGGGCCCTCTAAAGAGTTCAATGATTATATCTTGCATGAGGGTTACCCATTTCGTAGAGATCGGCTCTATATCCGCAGACTTCGGTCCGTGATTTTCTCATTTGGGAGGTGTATGATGGTGGTCTACCTGGTCATTTTGGCTGGAACAGTCAAACACTGCTTCTTCTGCCCTAACTTGAAGCACGATGTGGCCCAGAATATCGCTAAGTGCGGAACTTGCACAACAACAAAGCAAAGGAAGCAGAATGCTGGGTGTCCGACCGTCCGTGGCAGGATGTTAGTATGGACTTTGTCTTAGGCTTGCCACGAACTGTCTGTCGACACAATTTCATTCTGGTTGTTGTTGATTGGTTCTCCAAAATGACTCATTTTATCCCATGTTCTAAGACATCTGATGCGTCTCGAGTAGCCCTCCTTTTCTATGAGGGAGTTGTTCGCTTATATGGGCTACCAAAGACCATCGTCTCTGACAGGGACATATAATTTGTTAGCTATTTTGGAAGACCCTTTGGCATCTCTTGGGCACCAAGCTCAAATTCTCCACTGCTTACCCCCTCCAGACTGATGGACACACTGAGGTTGTTAATAAAAGTCTGGGTAATTTACTCCATTGTCTAGTTGGCGAGCACACACGTAGTTGGGATAAAGTCTTACAACATGTTGAGTTTGCATATAACAGTTCGGTAAATAGGTCACCGACATAAGCTCATTTGAGATAGTCACAGGCTATAAACATTGGGGACCCATAGACCTTATTCCCTTACCCATCCATTCACGTATTTCAAAATCTATACAGTCACTAGCTGATTATATTATGAATCTTCATGATAGCGTCCATCATCACGTTAAGATCAGCAATGAACACTACAAAAAGATGGCAGATGCGCATCAACGATAGCAGGAATTCCAAGAGGCAACTACGTGATGATCAGGGTCAGACCTGAACGATTTTCATCTGGAACCGTAAAAAAGTTGTAAGCTCGAGGAGTTGATCCATTCAAAATGCTGAAATGAGTTGGATTGAATGCGTATGTTGTAGACCTACCTCCAACTATGGCATCAGTGACACATTCAACGTCTCAGATTTGAAAGCCTACCAGAATCCGACAGTGATTCTTAGTAACCCGTTTGAGCCTTCTCCTCCTCTTGAGAGTGACCCCACCCATGACTGTCCACTTCCAGCCCCCGTTCCAATACGACGTGAGTATATTGACCATATACTGGACAACCAAGTTATTACTTCTAGGGATAGGGCCTACCTGGTTCGCTGGAGAGGAAGGTTGTCGACCGAGGACACATGGATCACCCACGATGAGCTGTAGCAGATTGACCCAGATCTTTTGGAGTACTATCAGAGTGGCCAGGACCCTTACTTGACAAGGTCGAATTCCTCCCAACCGGGGAGGATTGACAAGGACACCCGAGCGCAACTCTGATTCTATCCAACCCACTTTTACCATCGCCGCAAGACGTCTGCAGCAAAGCATGCAGTATTGTAGCTAAAAGATGCTAATTGACATATTTGTTTATTTTATTTTGGGACTTTGGGCTTGAGATTGATGTAATTGCTTTCATATTTTGGGTCTTCAGGTTTGTGATTGGCCCATTAGTGCTCCATGTGCTTTTTCTATTTTTTTGTATTTTCTTTCTGCACTTTTCTGCTTTTAAGGGCTTAGGGGGTACTTTGATCTTTGGAGATCCTAAGGCTTCCTTTCTGGGACCCTATATATACATATGTATGCCCTAAAAGGCAACCTAATGGTTGCAATGGAAAAGATTATTACTTGGCCGCCATTGGTTGTTCATGTGTATGGAGCCCATGAAGGGCTTGTGTGAGAAAAGAGGTGGGAAGCCCCTGTACTTGTCTTCTTCTTCTCCCTCCCTTTTTCTTCCTTGTTCGTCTGTTCTTCTTCCTCTGTCTTTTTCCTCCCTTGGCCTCCATGACTTCTTCTGGGTCCCCCTACTCTCTCCCTTCTTTATTCCTCTTCTCTGTGAGCCGCCCTATCGTCTTCATCGCCTAGTGTCATCACCACCAACATCAGACCTCGCCATCATCATCGCTGCGTCATGCGGTGACCCCGAGGAGTTTGTGCGGAGCGGCATCGTCGACTAATCCGTTCCCGCCCATCTGCGCCATCATCGCCACATCCTTGACCACCACGGGGCAGCGTAGCAGATTCGTGAGCAGCGGCATCGTGGTTTGAGCCGATGCTAGAGCCCAGCCCTGACAGGGTACTAGCCACCCCCTCCAGGCGGCACCTAACCAAATTCGCCCGCATGTGCCTCGTCACTTGGGCCACCAGGGTCGAGCGCACCCCGACAGGGGGGGCAACCCCCGACGCCGCCCTCGTCCTCTTGTTGCCAACCACCCTACATGGCGAAACGGGGCTTTTCGCCCTGCCTCATCCCTCATCAATTGAGCCGGCTTCCATCCCTTGCCATCGTCGTTTGCACCAATGCGAACTTGCGTGGCATGCCACGACACCCCCCCCCCCCCGGATCCATCCATCTGCCATCTTACCACGCAGCTGCACGTCGTTACCTCGTCCGTCCTTGTGAAGTCAACGCTATGCCCAATGTTTGTCGCCGCCATCAAAGAGGACACATGCCAGTGTCTTGTCTATCGGGCCCAACAATGTGTGGACCCTGGCCCATTCCAACAGCCCAATTGCGGTTCCAGTGTGCCAGTGAAGCCCATCTGAGGAGCGGTTGTTGTGCCAACACTATTGGCTTGCCTGTGGAGTCTTCCCAGACTGTGCGTGGACCTTTGAATCTTGGGAGGAGAGCCCCATTCTAACAGTAGGCAGGTTAACATTAGATAGTCCCACTCTCTCATAGTTGCTCGTTTATTATATGGTTGTAATTTTGTTCCCGTGCTTGAAAATATGCTTTAGGTTGTCTAGCCACTTGTTAACTAATTTCACTGCCACATTGTGTGTGTATTTCTGAGTGGCCAGTCCTGCAACCCTAATTCGAGGTTGTTGATGTTGTTATTGATGCCCTAGGCCATTGGTAGTCCCCACTACCATCGATCCACTCGCTGTTCGCTGCAAGGGACAGCTTGTTTTAGCTTGCGATTCTTGTTACATTCACATGCTTTCTCTCATGGAAAACTGTGCTCGTTTATGCCTATTGCTGTCCATCGTGATGTTGGTTGCTGATCTTGATTCATAGATAGTTGACGGGTCCATACCGGTTGCTGTCCCTCATCACAATCCCTGGTCCAGTGGCCAAGGGAGGAGGATCTCATGCACTGGCCAGCACAGTTACACCACCCACCTTGCTTTCTTGTTCTTCACATAAATCTTTTATTTCCCATCTCACCCCTGCCTCCACAAAGACTCGATCAATGTGACCTGCACCTCCATCCTTGGTGTACAGAAGGTACCCACCACCAGGCCACTACCTGGCATACATCAGCCATACTAATGGGCCTAAGATTTAGTGAAAACATAACCTTTAATTGTGTTGCTGGCCCTATACTAAATAACAGCAGTGATGAAACTATATTGACAAAGGACACCAAGGAACATGAAAGAATAAGATATCTGCAACAATAAGAAAAAACTAGCCACATAAAAAGCTGTAAAGGAAAAAAAGTAAAGAACTTAACTACATGAAAATATTCTAACACTCACATATGAGGTCAGCCTTCCAAATAAGATACATATAGTAACCTTGTTACGTCAAAACTACACTAGACATGAAAACAGTATGCATGAGAAAAGAGAACAAATGTTACAAACCACCTTATGATGAATTGTGTACATACCAGACTTTTGTTATGAACTGCATCTTAGGAGGCTCAAAAGGATATCCATCTGAAATTAACATCAACCATTTTAGAATGTCAATTCATTAAACTTAAAAGATCTACTCATTAAATTAATCAATTTTTGAAAGGATAAGAAAAGAAACGGAGAACCACATGCCATCTGCTGGAGCAACTAGAAAGTGAAATGAGACAGTTTTTCAGAATGCAAGAATATATGTTGAAATTATTTGTATGAGGGCACTCACTTTTGTTGTTCAATGGGCTATTATTCTAGCTAAGCTCCGTTCTACTAAGCTTTGAAATTATGTAAAGGAGTGTTTCGATTAGCCTTGTATGGTTTTGGATGTACGATATATACTTATCATTCAATAAAATTTGTGGTACATCCATCCTTCTTCAGAAAAAAGAAAGAAAGAAAAGAAAAGGAAGAAATAAAAATGAACCTGTAAGACTAGCAAGTAAAGAATAACTTTTAAATTATTTAAGCACACCATTTGAATGCTATTTTTAAATATTAGTTCAAAGAGAAAAGGCAAAGCAAATAAGAGAAAAATTAGATGGAAAAGAAGATAACAAGTGAAGTACGAATGGCCAGAAGAATATTTTAGCATGGCCAAGCTATATACTAAGATAAAATCAAAGTTTGTATCAAGGATTAAGTTAATCACAATCAGTGGAAAAGTCCAAAAACCAATTTCCATTGTCCAGATCATAAGAAACTCATAGCATATTAGTACAAGCAATGGTCATCACCCCCAACTCCTTCTTATGGATAACTAATAATGCCTGTACTAAAGAGTTAGTTAACAACCTTCGATCCTATGAGATTCCCTAAAGCTCATTCAAGTCCATGACACATCCTTATCTAAAGTTGGTTCATTTATCTAATGAGAACAGTCAAGGCATACTTTGTTTCTCCATAATTTCCCTCATATTGAAGCTTATCCCAAGAGAATAAAAATTACACGGCAAAAGAAAGATTAACAAACTCATCTTATCAAGAACCTTCTTCCTGGATGCTGAGGAATAAGCCCTACTCGTGTCAGGTAAACCCCACACAAAGCACGGCAGCCCCAGATAAACCAAAACCATCCCCCACACTTCCCACTAAACCAGAACCAAGTCCCCCCCCCCCCCACCCACCCACCGACACACACACACACGCACATCCCCAACCCACCATGACAAGAAATAGTCATTATTTATGCATACGTCCTCCTGTGACTTTATCTTGAATGCAAACATGCCGAGATAGGGTTCTAGTTTATACGAAGGGAGAAAAAAAGGGATACTTATCCAACAAGGGAATCAGCTAGTTATCAATCTAACTAGCAAATCCCATGCTTTCTTTCTACCCATAGCACTGTTCTACATTATTTAACACCCATATGGTCGATCATCTTGATCACCAATAGCAGTTGGATTTGCATCATACCCTCAACTGCAACATCTCATCTGCATGCAAGCAAATCAGATAAAAGAAATCGCCTGGGAAAACATGACTATATTGCTGCCCTAATCATAACCGTTCCCTTTCGGACGTATCCACTCCTACAACAAGCCAAAAGGGAAATTTTTAAACAGAGCCTAACAGGGACACAGCAGGAAAAGAAATGTAAATTTGTAAGCATGAATCCGTACGACCCATTCATCAACAACTGCGAAAAACGAAACCTTGCACAAAGAACACGTACGAACACCAAAACCCCTAAGAACCCTCTGCACCAACCGATCGAACGATCGGCATTGATGGATAAAAAAGGGAAAAAACACAACGGACCCCAACAGCGATGTGGTATTACAAAAGATTGTAAATTTGGAAACATGAACCCCACAGACGCACCACCCATTTATAAGTACTGCAAAAAACGAAGCCTTGCACAAAGAACACCGATGAACACCCAAAACCTTAAGAACCCTCCTGACCAACCGATCAACAATCGGCATTGATGGGTAAAAAAATGGGCAGGGAAGCCATGTCCTGGGAAACCATACACACCGGGCAGGCGAATGTCGATCTTGAAGGTGCCCCCCTCGTAGGGGGTGGTGATGGGTCCGGAGATGGTGCCGCAAAGGTGGGAGAGGCTGCCGCGGCCGTCGGCGCCGCCCCCATGGAGCTCGATGCTGACGCCGGAGATCTCCTTGTCCCTGTTGCAATCCGTCAGCTCCTTCTGCACGCGCGACACGTCCAACATCTTCCCCTCTTCTCTCTATCTCTCCCTCGCTCGCAAAGAGCAGAAGAGGGCTAGAAGAGATGGAGAAGAGGAGATGGAAGAGCTCCCAATTCTGTGAAAGGGGACGGGGGAGGCCAAGGCAGCACCTTTGCAGCGGCAAGGTGTTGCCCTCTGCGCCACTCTTCTTCTTTTCCGCCTCTTGGCCACCCGAGAGCCTTTCCAAAGGAAGAAATAAAAGAGGAATAAAACCAAAAGATGGGCTCTTTGCGAATATGTTATTAACATGATTCTTGTTTGACATTATATCTCTGAAATTTACCCTATCTGTGTTTTATGTTTTTAACTTTTTAAAATTGTTAAATTTTAGAAGAGAATGGGAGGACCATAATATTGTGTTAGTATCTCTTGATCTCTTAATTAATGGTCATAATTTGAAGGATTGTTAAATGTAGTCGTCATTTTGTGAAGTCGTGTGATTTGTGCAATTACTTCTCTGATGACTTGAAAATTTTTGCCTAAAAAGAAATGAAGAAAAGTTATAATAGTATGTAGTTATCTTTTGAATTCTTTCCATTTACGAAGAATTTATATTTGTTAGATGTTTGGTCAATTGAATAACTTGAGAAAGACATGATGTTAAAATTTCAATTTTATATTTATAATCTTAATTATGAATAAAAGCTTCATTTTCACGTGATCAATTCACGTTTGGTTGAGAGTTTAACTCAAAAGTTATGGAGTTAATAGAAGAATTAATAATGTCTTGGAAACATAGAAGTTAAATGGTGTGCCACTGACTATGTGCCCAAAGCCTAATCAAATATAATACTTGGGTTGTATTTGATAACACTGAAATCTACATTCAAATCTTAAACCTAAATAGGTAACACAAAAACTCTGATAATTGAATGTAATAGATTGTTTGGTAACGATAAAGTTATGTTTAAGGATCCGTTTGGTTGCACTTAAAATATAATTCGATGGAAAACGTTTTTTGAAGAAATCAATTTACTAGAAAAATGAAAACGTAATTGACCATTTGGTATTTCTTGAAAATCTTTTCATTCATTTGTTTGCTCGTAAAATCTTTTCATGACGATGATCCAGTACATTTGTTTGCTTATAAAAAAAAATTTAACATTACAAAACTTTTAACATAGATATGACATATTTAAAGGACTCTTTTTATATTTTTCTGAATTGAGAGAATACCCCAACTCGACATTAGATTAGACAATTCAAATAAAAAATGTCATATATTCACATGATCAAAATTTCAATATCAACATTAAAAGATATTATTTCTTTCTTTTTAATTTTCATCTTTGCAGTAAGTTTGGTCTGGTTCTACTTAAAATTATAATATCTTAAGTTTTAGGGATATAAATATAAGTAATTCCAAAAAGAGAATAATTTACTAGGCTTATTACACAATTTACACCTAATGGTACAATCAAACAAAAAAATAAAAATAAAAAGTTGAAGCCCCCAACGCGTTCTACATGTCTATGTAATTAGATTTTTGATTGGACGTCCTAAAAAATAATAAAAATTTAAAAATCATGACTTGATGAACGGTAATGTACTATTTATTGGGGATCGATTTTTTAATTTTCATAATTTTTTTTGAAAGGCTTCTAACTGACTTACATGCTCATATAATTCAATTTTTGATCGGACATCTCAAAAAAAGATGAAAATTAAAAAATTGAGCTCCAATGAACAATAGTATACTATTCATTGGAGCTTTATATATATATATATATATATATAAAAGCCCCTGACATGTCCTACGTGCCTATCTAATTTGATTTTAAATGGAGCATCCCAAAAAAAGATGAAAATTTAAAAACCTAATCCCAACGAATAGTAGTATACAATTCACGGAACTAAGGTTTTTGAATTTCATGTTTGTTTTTTGTTCTCCTATGAAAAATCTAGTTATATGATGATGTAGGCAATGTTTGGGGGTCTTCAAAAAAAATTTAAAAAATCTTTTCGCTGTGGTTCATAATTTAAAAAAAAAAAAAAAACTTGAGTGATCCATAAAAAATATTTTTACTATTTATTGAGACTTATCTTTTATTTTTATATTTTTTTAAACACTTGTACGTGAGACATAATAGAGCTGATCTAAAAAAAAAAAAAGACTGCACTACCGTGGTAACAAGTAAAACTCAACATAATAAGCTCACTTTAAACACCGGTCATAATAACCCATTGGCAAAAAGAAGGGCAGTCTCTTTTTGTTAAGATGAAATTATAAGGGTGATTTATACTGTGCCAACCATCCCTATCACACATATAGAGATTGTCAGGATGTCTTTGAAAACTGAATACGGGACATTCACTCGAATGTTAAAATTCTGATTTAGAGAGAGTCAATCTATGTATTTTTCGGTTGATTGATGTTTTCAGAGTTACCAAATAAACCTTTAGATTAGGTTTTTCCTGAAAATATTTTCCTACCTGTCATCTTACTGGCTACCAAATGGATCCTAAGTGATTGCCATGTTTATTATTTCATTCTCTCAACTAATAAAGATAATTGATAAAATGAATGTAATTATTATATTTAATAAATTAATAAATAAAATAAAATATATAAATTAATAATCATTCTAACATATTACAATATATTACATTATTAATACTAAGTAAGAATATAAAGAATGACGCAAAAAATGAGAATTATACTCTTATATTTGATAATAATATTTTTATAAATAGAACAACTTTAACTTTATCTAATTAATAGAAACTTATTGCATAATTATAAAAGTACTAGCTTAGCATGCGTTACCTTAATGCATCATTGTAAAAGTACTAGATTAGTATACGTTACCTTTCTTTTGGCCCATTAGCATACGTTACCTATAATGCAACGTCGTTATATCACAAAATTATCTCCTACCTCTTATTAAATAACTTCCCCAATCTGATGCGTGCAGTGGAGTGGACACGCTCCCTGTTGTTGGCGGGGAGACCTAAGTTTGAATCTCGTGACAGGGCCTCTCGTGGATGAAAATTTCCCTTCTACTCACCGAGTTTCGAACCCGGTACCTGTGGTTGAAATCCTCCTATCCGTTGTCACTAGACTATTTGTTCAAAAAATAATAATAATAACTTCAGCGATTAATTGATCTTCCCTCCTTAACCATTAAGATGTTATTTGCTTAAGTAACTATAATTAAGATATAAATTTTAATACTTTATTAAATAATCTTAATTAAATCAGCACTTCAGACATAATATGTTAAATAAGAGTTATCAAACACCACCTTAGTACATACCCATTTAAATAATTATCAATTAAGATACATTTATTTCAACAAAAGAGCTAACTTGTTATGAGGATAGAAGGAAGAGAGCGTTTAACTTGACATAAGATGACATTGGCTTCTGTCTACCATGTATATATCTTGGTATATTTCTTAAAACGATAAACATGTAATTTACATGTAACAATGAAAAGGAAATCATAAAGAAGATTACATAATAAGAAAAGAGAGGGGAATAACTTGGAGCTGACTAACTATACTTAGTGGGGGCGAGGAGAGGAATGTGAGAGGGCACTCCAAATGGTGGAAGTGAGCGCTGTCGACGTGTCCCTCACGGAACCCTTGATTCTGGATCCTCTTTGCCATTTTGTGTAGTGGGCTCGGAGTCTAAATGGACCCGCCAATCGGTCGGATCCCCAAAGATGTTAACTTAGCCATCCGCTAAATCCGGATACAAAGTTTAGGTCATGTTTGGCATAGTTTCACACAGTTTGGTCAAATTATTCTAAAGCAAGGAAAATAATTGGGAAACCATTTATATTATTGGTTTTCGATGAAAATAATCTCAATTAAAACTCTTGAATTGAGACAAGACATTAGATTAATTATTAGGAAAGATTTAATTCGAATAATTATCTAAAACTAGTTATAATAACTCTCACTCCATGTCTTTATGTTAGAAGTTGTCAGCTGTGCCCTCATGGTTGAGCTGGGCACTGACATGGGGTGGGTGGGAGGCTACCAGGGATCGGCTTGGGGGTAGGGGCATGAAAAAAAAAGGAAAGTAAAAGTTAAAAGTAATTTTCAATTAAAAATCTTGCCAAGCACACCTTTAATGATCAAAATAAACAAGCTGATCCCCAGCCAGAATATGTTAATCCGATGATGGATCTAGGAGGAGTTAATGAAAAAAATACGATCCTTTCAAATAAGTACAAGTTTTTTTGAAAGTGAAATAAGTACAAGTTGACTTATATAAAAAAGATCTCTAAAAATGTGTGTGCATCTCAACATCAGATGCAGTAGTGGCCACTCACCACTAAGCCCAGCCACGTTCATGTTTGAATGAGGAGAAAGACTTGTTGTGCCGAGGGGCATTATAAATTTTCCTAGATTGCAATACTGGCATTATAAAATTTCCTAGATTGCAATACTCCCTTCATTGGTATGGAATCACGAGTACGATTTACTGGACCGCTTGGGGTGCAGCGCTCATTGTACTGTGAGTGGGCAGTCATTTGATCCGATTAAATCGAAGGACTGCAGTATCTTATCATGTCCGACATATCTATACAATTCGATCTCCGATCAAACGATCAAAAAAATCAAAAAAGTAAAAAATCAAACTCAATGAACAATGTACGATCTTTGATCGGACGATCAAAAAAAAATTAAAAAATAAAAAATCGAATCCAATGAACAATGTCAAGTATGTTGTGACAGACCTTTTTTTTTTTTCAAAAAATAAACAAATAAAAAAATATGGACTGCAGCGCATACAGTGCAATAAATATTACTCATGGAATCACATTTTGATTGAAGGACAGTTAAGAGATATGTAATTTTTTTTAAAAAATTATATACCGAGGTTGTTGGAGTCCACTCTGAGTTCGTGCCGGTACTGTGACCCTCTGATCAAATAAGAACGGAGCCCATCCAATCACACGACCAGAGAGCAGTGCTGCAACCCCTATACAGCACGTATTTCCCTTGAAATGAATTAATCGCCGTCAGTTTAAGTTGTAGACCTGCATAATATACATTAATAATTTGAGAAATTAAGAGACTCGAATAGTAGCACAGTATCCACATACTAAACCATTCCAACGTCTCACGGCTCCTCTCATTTATCTCTCCATTCTTAAATTTTTTCCTTTCACTTGGGCTATCGCCTTTTACTTTCTTTTATATTAATTACAATATTAATATTTTAGAACCTAAAAATATAAACATCAAAATCAATATGATAAAGTTCCAATCAAATGCAGCATTAGATAGCCCTCTGCAACCCATGTAATTGGTAATTGCTAAAATTTTACTGGGTTTAAGATCCGAATTCTCTTAGCTACTTTCAATATATTCATCTCTTGCGAATTCAAAGAGCAAATGGCTGAAGGAATTATGAGGAAAGTATTGAAGGGAAACTATTATAGTTATTTCTATAAATCATATGCATTATTATTTATCCTGGTCTGTTTATCAATACTTTGCTAAGTATACTAACGTTACTTATTCTCTGTTTTCTAATATATTATTCCCTATTAGTAATGTCTATTAATCATTTATTCTCACTAGCTAGGATCTCTGGGAAAAGTTTAATTTTTCAGCACATCAACAAATAAGAATATATTAAGGAATAATAGTTGGTCTAGGGATGCAATTGAAAAGGATGACCCAAAGTATCTGTCCTTATTGAACACTTAACAAGACATATGAAGATACAAGTTTAAAGAAAAGAATATTATCATTTCATTTTTGTTTAAAATATGGATTATATATTTATATATAGGGGTTTGTTATAATGAGCCACAGGGCTCATCTAACTAAGATGCACCCTCCCAAAACTCTTTCTTCTTTATAAATAAAAATTATTAAAAAATTAAAAAATTCAATTACCTCCCTTAGGCTTATTATTGCCCATTGGGATTTAATTTTTACCATAGATCAAAAAACTCAACCACAACCATCCAATCAAGTATGTATTTAATTAGGGATCAAAACTGAAATCCCAAGGAATTGGATCAACCGCAATGGTTAATCTGGTGAATCTTCTATTTCTTTGACTATTTTTAATATTTTAAACTTTTTTTTTATATGAACTTGATTGAATAGTTGTGATTGATTTTTAAGATCGAACAATCAAAATTAAAGCCCCATAGATGGCAATTCTAAGAGACTTATTTGAATATTTAAAAGTTATCGATGAAAATTTGTATTTTTTAAAACATGAGGAGAAGAGAATTTTGAAGAGGCGCATCTAAATTAGATGAGCTTCAATGCTCATTGATCCATTCTCGTATATATGACTAGTGGCGGGTGCAGAAATTCTGTTCAGTGGGGTTACTAAGATAATAGTTCAGTGGGATCACTCTATTGATTCAGAATCAATGAGCCAACAGTGTCACTCTAATGGGTCGAAATCAATAGACCAATTATTCTTATAGGTCAAAGTTAAGAGTAATACTTGATGCAATGCCCTAGGCACCTGGATTGCAATGCCTGAGGTCGACTTTTGATTTTTTTTATTTTCTTGTCTGATTTTTAAATTTTTTGAAGCATCCGATCAAAAATCCGACGGTACAATCAAGAAGATTGGGCTCCGACTTGGCTGTATATTTAAAAAATAAAATAAAAAGAAATTTACAAGTAAATCGAGGTACATACCAAATGTTTTTTTTTCAAAACAAATTATATAACTAGGTCAGGGCTGACCCAAACTTATTGGATGTACTGTTAGATTTTTTATTGGACGCTCCAAAAAATTTAAACAAAATTGACAAAAATAAAAAATTTCAAAAATTTTTATAACATATAATGGCCTCTGGACCCCACTGAATGTGAATTGGATCTGCCACTATATATGACTTGATTATCTAATCAATGGCCTTGATTTCACCCCATTTGGATGTCAAGATAAAAAGTTAAGATTTTTATAATATTTACTTTCTAGTTAACTCCAAAAATAACCTAGTTCCTCAAATGGACTGTCTAAACCCCCTAGTTAATGGGTCCACTTAAGCATTAAACTATTTTCCTTTTAATTAGCAGGTTTTTCCTGATCAACTAACATAACTATTGGCTAAGAAAAATCTCGGTATAACACTACCTTCGCCTAATGCGTGCATCACCTACATCGGTGCAATAAACATCACATTGCATGCATGCATTGTGTTACATGCAATAGACAGTAGCGTGTGTTGTTTGCAACTTCTAATGGGCATTGCATTGTATGTGACTTATAAGTATCCATACATGTGAGTAGTGGGGGAAACATATTCCATTTTCATTTGTGTTTTTGCTTTCAAATAGGATATGAGTGGCAAAATACCATCATTTCCGATCCCGCTTCTATGTCTAATATTCCATATAAAAAGTGAAAGTAAAAAATATGTTTCCATAAAAAATATCTTTCCATTTCTATCTCTAATCCATTTACAACCCTACTGGTTTCTAAGCTAGTAGGAAAGAGTGGTTTTATTGTCCTCTATTGAACTTCTACTACTTGTCAATAAAACACTTTATATACTTGCAATCAAGGGTGTTTCTTCGTTGCATTAATGAGATCGATAGCATTATTTGCTATTATTTTGTTTTATTATCTTGAATAGGATCTTAACTTTTGGGAAAGTAAATAAATTTTAGGGCTATAAATATTACCTTTCATTATGACAACTATTAGTTCAATAGATAAGTTTTATTTTACCATTTGTGCATCATATTTTATTGAAATTGTATCTTTTATGCAAGTGACAGAAGGCTTCATTTTGCTATTCAAGATGTCTTTATTAGTGCATGTATCTTTTTCATTTGATATAAGTATTACAATAAGGTCTTGTTTTTATATTTGGGACATTTACAAGAATAATCTCAGTAAAACTTTGTTTGTGTAAAAGTTCTCCTTAAAATAATAATTTCATCAATATCTTCGTTAGAGGGAAAAGATGGCATGAATATTGTGCGTACATGCAAATTAGGTTACCAAAAGAGGGGATTTATGATATTAAAAAGAGCAATCATGTTATTTTCTATCTAAGCAGCGTATTCATGATATTATGATTTAAGAGGTACTTTTATATTTACAAGCTTTATTTATGAAAAAAAATATTTATATTTGTCTATAAATATATTGTTGAGTTGTAAAGGCAAGTTTTAGGTGAAATGGTTATTTAAAGAGGTCTTAAGGCATTTGGATGATAGCGGCTAACTTCTTTTATTCAATTAGCTTTGGCACATTTGATGATGAAGGATACCAATTCTGTGTTGGAGTTGGAAGTCAAAGTGAATTTGGAAAAACTAGTCTTGCTTTGAAAAATGACAAATATTACTGTTTGTGAAGTCTTTTCATAAACTTTTGTAAATCTGAACAAGTGAAATTAAATCTAGATTTAGGTGGGCGATTTTCCAAAACAAGTGATGCAGTATGCAATGAGTACCTAGACATTATATAAACATGTAGCTTAGATGCTACTTTGTTATAGCCACACATAGAGACATAGACATAGGACATGGCTCCAAGAGGGGCACCAGAGAGTTAGAAAGATTCTTTGACAATCCTTTCATCCGATTTGCTAAGCATTTGATTTGATTGGTCTTTTGTTCATCCACTTGAAAGAAGTTCTCACTTACTTAGCAAGAAACCATTTGATCTAGGTAGATTCTTTTTCATCTACTTCTATTCCCACAAGGTTTACCTAGTGCTTTGGACATTTAGAAGTGGATGATCCTACTTATAGCCATACATATACATGCAGACACGAAGAGAGAGAGAGAGAGAGAGAGAGAGAGAGATGATTTCAGTGCCCTTGGCTAATGATATAAGGTTGCCTTAGCTCCTAAAAGTTATCTATTTGTTTTGAAAACTAAAAGGATACATTGGCAATATTTGTACATCTTTTTCTTATTGTCCTACCTAATATCCTTACGCATTGTACTTCATATTTTTGTAGTTTGTAAATAGAATGGATTGCATATTTTAGAAAAAAGAGTGAAATTAGGACAATTATTTTAATGAAATAAAGATTCTTATCTTTTGCACATCTATATAGCTAGATGGGGGAGGGGAGGGGGGTATTCTAGCTTTATTTGCATGCATGCATATTGTTCTATGTCCTTTCTTTGTTTCATGTTTGATATCATGGCTTAGTTTCCTATGTATTCCTCGTGTGTTTAGTTCATCATACTTCAGTTGTCGATTTTTCTCTTGTTTTTGCTTGGATACTGCACCTAACCTCTATGGTTAAGTCTATTGGGATGACTATGATGCCCTCCAAGAGGTTTTCCAATCTGAAAATGTGATATGCAAAAATGCTTGTCGTGAAGGATCTAAGGCTACAAGGCAGGTGATTAGGGAAGGAGTTTAAGGAGCCACCAATCCTCATCAAAGGTGAGACAAGTTTTGTCAATACAACTCCCATTGATCTAATAGTGGTTGTCATTTTCTCATATTATCTTCTGTTTAGGTGTTTTTGTCATAGGGACATCCAACAATCTATTCTTGTTTTTGTCGTCTATATTGTAGAAAAAAAAGATTTAATTAATGCTTAGGTCATCAAGTTTGCTGTCGAGGAGTGAACTAGTGTTAAAACTTTGTGCTATTAAGATTAATGAGCTTCAAAATTGTGAAATGATGGTATTACATTTATATATGTGATCGTCCTTAATTAGGGATATTATTTTTTGTAGGCTTTTGTGTATAACTATATACCAACGGGCCTGTGGCCCAACGGTACTTGGACATCCCCATCTTGGGGAGTTCTTGGGTTCAATTCCTAGCTCTTGTAGTGTGCCAGAGTTTGAAAATTAGCCCATGATTTCGAGAAGTCTACGTCATGTGCATCATGCAGAGGGCAGGGCCCATGAATAGTCTATTGCTCCCTTTGGTGGGTGTCCTAAGACCGGAATAGTCTTCCAAATAGGTGTAGAACAGTTGAGTAGTGTAAAAATAATCTTTATTTATGAGGAAAATTCACTCATCACTACTAAGATTGGAACTCTTCTCACTTGAGAGTATACGTACATATTTGGCCATTGTGACAATGTCCCAAAAGCAAAGAAAAAAATTATATGCTTAAGCATGCTGTAACACCTGGCGTTTTTGTAAATCCATTAGAGGCCCATTAGTAGGGTAGGCGACCCATTAGAGAGGTTCAACTTAGGGTTTTTGAGTTCTGGCCAAGGGTTCTAAATTTCGTCACCTATCGTAGACGCATTTTAGACACTTAAATGGCTCATGTCGAGCTAACGCGATTTAAGCGAGTTTGAGTCTAACCTGCACTCGGGTTTTTCCTTCCATGGGGAGTTGTGCTTCGCATAGAACTCGACCTAGAGATCTATTTAAGTTCCCATACGCGTCCCATGCCTCTATTCTCTTGACCAAGCCTTCAGGAACCCTAGAGTGAGAGTTAGAGAGAGATTTAGAGAGAGGAGGCAGCGTTCTTCGTGCGTGCACGGCGAGCGGCGCGAGGGGAACGTGGTGGTGGCATGTTGGAACATAGAGGAGTGTTCACATGGATTGATGCAAGTGATGAAGAACTATGATTACATAGTATTTTTATGTATAAAAAGGCTATTTTCATATCTTCCTATCTAGGATGTGTTTGAACATGCAAGACCCTTGTGAATTATGGTTACATTATGCCATGTAGATGCATGCAGGAAACCCTAGACAATTCATGCAAACTCCATGCACGGATGCGATTCATGCAGGGCATCGGGATGTTAATTTTGTTAAACCTGTGATTATGTTGAAAGGCATTGAGCATTAGTGACACGATTTATAAATGACGTCACTGATACCTAATACGATTTAGCGCATCGTTTGAATTCTATTATATTTATTTCATGTTTAAATTCGTGACATAAAAATGATTATTCGAGGAGCATTTAGTTCTATAAAGAGTCATGTTACCATGCCCATGCTTGATAGTCTAATATCCATGCCTTAGGATTTATCCCTTATTAGAATTCATGTTTTAAGAAGGTTATGTTGGGTTTTCTCGGGTTTTTCCGAATCGCTTACACAGCGGAAAAATAAAACAACGATATGTTTTCCTGTTTCGAAAAACTAAAAACAACGATTATCGGATAATCGAAGTTCTCACCGTGTGCGGATTCGAATCCGTAGCCGTTCGGTTCCGTCGGTGCGACACCGCAAGCCGCGCAAACGCCCGGCCTCTAGCGAAGTCCACGCGATCCTCCCTGCGATGGATATCCTCGCGTTCCTCGTTCTTCGCAGCCCACGAAACCTCCGCAGATCGCCGCAATGATCGCCGCAACGCGCGGACGATTTCCCGTCGAACGGGATTTGGAGAAGCGGCGGAGTAGATCTGGATCTGTCTGGATGCCAGAGAGAGAGAGAAACTGAGGAGGGGCGGCTAGGGTTAGCAGCAGCTTGGCCTGCTCAGCCCGTTTACTATGTTTTATACTAACCGCGCGGTTTTTCATAAAAACCCCTGGTTTATATAAAACCCACTTATTTATCTATCGCCTTGAGAATCATTTGCGTGTGACCCTCTAGGCCCAAGTACCAATCTAGTTAATGGCCCAGCAGGCCCAGTGACTCCTCAGTGGCTTTATTAATCAATTAATAACCTTTTATTAATTAATTAATCAATCAAATTGATGTCGTACATCGAATTCGACCGAACCTCCAATCACGTTGGGTGCCAAGCAACACCGCGTGAACCCGGAAGGTATTGGGGTTAAGTAACCCACTCTTGGAACCTTTCCGCTGTGAGTGCTTAAAATGCTAGTGTGATTAACATGAAAAATCTATGTTATTTAGTGCAAAATAAACCTATCAAAAACAGAAACTACGTGCAGTGATCGCCAGAAACTTTTGATTTAAAAGTTCCAAAAGAAGGTATGATCGCCTACCTGTTTAAATGCGGAAGATATTGAGCTCTCGGTTCCCCTCCCTCAGCCGGCTGAAGAAAGAGAGCCCTTTCTTGCTTTTGTTCTTGCTGTTGAGGTTGGAGTTGAAGATCTTCCAGAAATCCTTGTGACTTGATTTTGCTATCTTGATTCTCCCTTACTTTCGTGCAGCAAAAAATAAAAATGGAAACGAAGAAATGATGATGAGAACTTAAGCAACAATAGTATCTATTCTAATCATGGTCTTAAACATGCAATTAAACAGCAAACTTACTTGTTTAATGGCTTTGAAACTCCTTAATCAAATAGGTTTTGAAAAGAATGCAGGTGCTGTGTGTTGCATGAGGTGATGATGAAGAATGTAATTAATGAAATAAAAATGAACATGCAGTAATGAAACACTTATGCCGATTTGGATGAAGCCTTGAATTGGATGAAGAACGGACGCCGACTTCTGGAAATAGCAGCGCTTTGACGTTCCGACGTCGTTGCTCCGATCTTCAATTACGCTCAACATTCAGCATTCACCTCTCTTTTTTAACTCAACATTGATGCAAGGTATTTATAGACTTCTTCTACGTCCGCGGATTTACATGGAAAAACTTCGGATTTATCCATCTTTAACCAACAGATAAATACAGATTAATTCATCTTTATCTGTAATTATTTAAAACGCGTCCATATTGGCTGACGCCTTTCAGATTAATTAAGATAAGGATAAACATCCAGTAAAACTTATCTTTATCTTTATTAGCTAAAACGCGTCTACATGTGTAGACGTCTTTCAGATTAATTAAGATAAAGATAAACATCCGGAAGAGAAGTAGAAATAGCCTAGGAAACTTAAAACGCGTCAATACCCACAGACGCCGTTTAGCTAATTAATCAACTGATTAAAATTCAAATTTAAACGTTAAAATAAGAATAAAGTCTAAATGGCGTCCACATAGGTAGACGTCTTTTAAACTTCTTCATATTTTAACTGAAATTCGAGTTAAAACCAATTCAATTTAATTAACTTAAACATGTCCGTTAAACCCGATACTCAAAAAGATCAATAAAAATTAATCAATGATTAAATATCAGACCATTCTGAGGCATTATTATATGATATGAAATTTACTCGAAATGATGTCAAACTTAACGTGTCTACATCCGCCGACAGTTACCGCGTGGATATAATCCTTCATTCGTACAATGCTCTCGAGTCAACTCATGGCATGACGAGCTGTCAAATCCTAACCGGTCGACTCACTTGGATTGGATGCCGCTGATGAATATCGGAAAACTCCTTTCCCGATATTATCGTCCGCCCTGGCCAGAGACTTTCGCGCATCCTTCCTAAAGCATTCTCTCTCTAAGTACCGAGAGCGAATGATTCCTTATTGACACACAATTCCCTTCGACGGTATTCCGCTGTACCCAATCCTTGGCGTATTAGAATCCCGTGGCTAGAGATTCGTAAACCAAGGTCAAAGTACAGAAGTCCACCGACAAGGTGTCCTTGGTGTCTCAGATCCGAGGACCATCCACGCAACTGCGACAATAGAATCAAGCTGGTTGACAGTGAGGTATAATACAATCTAGCGATTTAGTCGGATCAGTTCAGTGAACTCATTCTCCAATGAGCATCTACAGATTCGTCTTAGTGTCTCCACACAAGTGACTTATGAGATCTGTCACCCTCATCATATGAGCAGGAGTAATCTGTACTAGTCTAACCGGATATCCGATGTCCTTCTCGGATATCCTCCGACTATGAACGATTAAGAATATGTGTGTTTAAGTGATCAGTCTCATTAGTATGATCTCATCATAATCTGATTACTATAACACATATTCACGGACTTCATTATGAAACGATAATTAATGCGATTTACACATAATGAATATTATGCCATTATATTAATAAATGAATGAGATTTACATAGTCAGATTGGCTTGTAGGCCACCTAAACTAACAGGTTATACTTGAGGTGACTTAAGTCATATTTCATGTGCAATCCATGTTTAAAATTCTATAATTATCCATGTTCATATGCATAATGATGTACCGGTCATTTTATTGCATGATGGTAGTCTTAACAGTACGCCCATGTAAGTAGTTCTCAAAATAAATATGATTTTCTTTAAGCCAAATATTATATTTTTTAGGAAGCACTGAAAGGCGGCATGGGTGGATGATGCGATTTAAATCACGTCATCTGAGTAGGATGCGATTTAGACTTCCTAGTAGAAGCTTATTTTATGATTATTCCTTATGAGTATATGCATGTTTGAGTTATGTTTGTTTCTGTCATGCATATGCATGTTACACATGTTCATGCATTAATTAAGATGATTAAGATGCTAAATAGATGCACTAGTCAGTAGCATGGGCCCTAAGTGCCATATGGACTAAAGTGCCACATCAGGAGAGTCACCTCTTGATTCCCTCGAGACCAAAGTGCTACTTGATGGGGGCCATTTCTTAATTCCATGGAGGCCACCATTAGATTCCTATGTCTATTCGGTTAATGACGAAGGGGTTAAGAAAGATATCCGAGACAATAGGTTAAATCCTGAAAGTATATTCACATGCTATTCAGGTGGGATCTGATGTAGACACGCTAATTTTGACGTCATTTTGAGTAAATTTCATATCATATAATAATGCCTCATAATGGTCTGATAATTAATCATTGATTAATTTTTATTGATATTTTTGAGTGTCAGGTCAAACAGACATATTTAAGTTAATCAATTAAATTGATTTTAGCTCAAATTTCAGTTAAAATATACAGAAGTCTAAAAGACGTCGACCTATGTGGACGCAATTTAGAGTTTATTCCTGTTTTAACGTTTAATTTTGAATTTTAATTAATTGATTTATTAACTAAAAGGCGTCTTCAAAGATCGACGCGTTTTAGGTTTCCTAAGCTGTTTTAACTTCTCTTCCGGATGTTTATCCTTATCTTAATTAGTGTAAAAGACGTCTACACACGTGGACGCGTTTTAACTAATAAAGATAAAGATAAGTTTTCCCGGATATTTATCCTTATCTTAATTTAATCTGAAAGGCGTCAGCCAAGGTGGACGCGTTTTAGATAATTACAGATAAAGATGAATTAATCAGTATTTATCTGTCGGTTAAGATAGATAAATCCTAGATTTTTCTATGTTAATCGCGAACGCAGAAAATGCCTATAAATACCTTACATGTTGAAGGGAGTAAAAAAAAGAGAAAGAATTGAATTGAGTTGCGCCATAGCGTTATAGCGATTTGAAGATCGGAGCAACTACGTCGGAACGCCGGAGCGCTGCCATTTCCAGAAGTCGGCGTCCCTTTCAAGATCTTCATCCTTTCAAAGCTTCAATCCAACTGGGCATAAGTGTTTCAAATTTGCATTTATTTTACATCTTCATTAATTTCATTCTTCATATTCACTTCATGCAACACACACCACAGCATTAATTTTCCAAAACCTGTTTGTTTTAAAGGGGTTTCAAAGCCAATTAAACAAGTGAGTTTGCTGTTTAAGCATGTTTATAATCATGGTTAGTTTTGATATTACTTCTACTTGAATTCTCATCATCAGTGTTTCTTCATTTCGTTTTTCTTCCTCTGTCTCTGCTGCACTCAACAACCACAACAGGAGAACAAAAGGGGAAATCAAGCACAAAGCCCGAAGGACTTCTGGACGATCCTCAACCTCAAATTCAACAGCAAGAACAAAAGAACAAAGAAAGGGCTCTCTTTCTTCAGCCGGCTGGAGGAGGGGAACCAATGACTCATTCTTCCGCGTTCAAACAGGTAGGCGATCATATCTCTCTTTTGAAACTTTTTAGTTAAAAGTTTATGGCGATCACTGCACCTTAGTTGCTGTTTTTAATAGGTTAGTTTACACTAAACAACATAGATTTTTCATATTAATCACACGAGCATTTTCAGCACCTACAGCTCTTTTGGCGATCACGGTGGGACTTGGTCTCGCCATCTTTTAGTTTCTTTTTGTTCTTGCTATTATCATATCGGGCACCCACGGTGCACCATTTGTGTCTCTCGACACGTCCTCACCAATTGGTGAGTGTTTAGTTTAATTAATTTCCCTCGTGCACCACGTGCACACCCCAGTGGCAAGATCTTGCCCTCCCCTTGATTAGCTCAGAAAAAGCTGTTTTTGTGATAAAAATGATGTGTGATTGAGTGATTTCCTAGTTGTTTAGTTAGTAAATCATCCTGTTTAAAATCTGAAACTAAAAATCTTTGCATGAGTCGATTGTTTACTGCTTTTTACCCTGTTTGAGGAGGATTCGACCATGAAAATCCTCCTGCAAATCTGTTTCTGCGAACTAAAAAGCGTCCAGTAGAGCTGACGCATTTCTAAACCGCGTCAGCACACCCAGACGCCTTTTAGTCTTTAAACTTTCTCTGTTGTTTGCATATGTTTCTGCGAAATAATTAAGTCATGTGTTGAATAGCGTCGACTACCATCGACGTGATTCAGACAGTTTCTTAGTTATTTTTCAGATCTGTTTCTGCGAAAGAATTAAACTATGTTTTGAATAGCGTCGACTGTAATCGACGCGATTCAGACAGTTTCTTAATTATTTCTCAGTTTCTAGATTTCTGTGTTTTTGAGTGCTAGCTACCCATTATTTTATTAAGCATTAGAGGCCATCCAGGCCACAGGGCATACGCATTGAGGCGAAAACCCTCCTCTTCTTAGGAACACATTACTCGACGTCAGCAACTCTCTCTGATTGGGTTGGTCTCTTGATCAGACTAGATAAGTTGACGTTGAGACCTCCATAAGTCCCCAAAATCAAGGTATTCCTCCTTGATCATCGGGCTGGTTGTACCAATTGAAGTCCCGGCTAGATTCCGAAAGCGTTGTGAGAAAGAGCCATAGAGAATAACGGTGGAAACTGAACTGAAACTAGGATCCTTTCCCTGAGCGAAATTGTGGTTTAATCCAATTCAAATAACTCAACAAGGAACCCTAAAATCACGTTAAGCATCCACTTGTTTAATTAATCTCTGTACAACTTGTTTGATTAAATCTTTGAAAAGGGAATCTAATATCATGTTGCTGCGATCAGGCAGAGACTTAAGTATGGCTCAAGACGCCATCATCAACTACGAGGGAGATGCTAATGCCCCTCGCGATTCAAACTTCAACTATGAGAACGGGAGAGATGCTGATGCCTCCCGTAATTCTGTCCCCATTCCAGTTCGACATGATGGGAATGTCCGGACTCCTCTTTTTCATCCACACGATCAGTATCCTGATCTTCCCCCGCATGAATATGCGATCCCTAATCCTGATCTAGAGGGGGACATGAATCAGCATGATCCCTCATCCTCCGATCCTATGGATCTTGTCAATGCACTGGGAGTTCTTGCCTCCCGACTGGACCCTCAGCAGTTCGAGGCCATCCAGTCTATCTTGAAGGGGAAGGCACCCGTGCAGCCTGCTGAGCCGAACCCTATGGCTCCCCCTGTTGTTACTCAACAACCTCCTCTTCCTCCTCCTTATATCCATCAGGCCATGGAAGGCCTTCATATTGCTTCTCGGCCAACTGGGCCACAACTTTCATCATCCAGGCAACCGGCTAGACCGCAAACGCCTATTTATCAAAATGCCCTCGGGCATGGCGGAAGCTCTGCCGGACCTCATCCTTATTATCCTCTTTGTCCAACGTACTCTAGGCAGCAGGCCTATCAAGTACTTCCACCTCCTCCTCCTCCCCAGGCAGATCTGACCACGCAAGCGTTGCTGGCCAAGATGGAGCGCATGGATGAACAGTTCAACAACCTCCAGAAGATGATGGGGGTTAAAGCTGTGCCAGAAATCAATTTACCGAGCCTGCCAGTATTCCATCTGCCACCCTCTGAAATGCCAGTGTATCGAAAGTATAACGGTACTGGTAACCCCTTCACGCACCTGAAGGAGTTCATGTACGAATCCTCTTTCTGGCAGAATGATAAGAGGTCATTGGCCTTCTTGTTCAGGAGATCTCTAGAGGGACCAGCCCTCGAGTGGTTCTTTTCTCTGGAACCCTCCGAAGTAGAGGATTACGGTATCGTTTCACGCAAATTTATCCAACGATACCAGGACAGAGTTGCACCCTCCTTGTCTATCATGGACCTCATTGCAGAAAAGATGAAATCGGATGAGGAGTTTGTCAGTTTTGCTGACAGGTGGCGGGGCCTGGCCGAAAAGGTGAAAGATCACTTGTCTGAATCTGAACAAGTGAAAATGTTAATTTCTAACGCCACGCCCCAGTTCAAGCTAGTCCTCTCCTTGAACAATTTGACTAACATGGCAGAGCTCTATGAAAGAGCACGGTACTGCCAGAATGCCTTCAAGGACGCTACGTTCTCTAGCGTCTTTGATCCTCACAGACTTAGCATGCCCCCACCTCGGAAGCCTGCAGTGCCGAATTCTCCCAGCACAGGTCCGACTACTGAGGGCACGCTCTCTCACGAACAAGTCAGTACCATGAACAATAACTCGCCCCAGTTTGTGAGGAATCAGCAGCAGTACCAGAGGCTACCGCAGCCGAGCCAACAGGGGTACGGGCAGCAGCAGAACCCCCATTACCAACAGCAGTACCAGCGGCCCCAGCAGCCGAATCAGAACCAGCAACAGCTACAGCAACAGCCGCAACGGCAACAGCAGTACCAGCAGCTCCCTCAGCAGCAGTATCAGCAGCAGCAACAGCCACAGTACCAGCCGCGCGCACCGCCGGCGTACCACAATGTCCCTCCTCCTGGTGACTACAACCAGCAGAGGAGACCTCCAGGCCCGAAAAGGGCAGAATACCCGGCCCTCCCAGAATCCTTGGCGGATATCTTCAGCGCTTTAATGGCAGCCAATGCCTTAGTTTTGCCAAGGGAGAAGGCCGTCTGGCCTCAAAATGCCAATACGTCTAGGTATTGCTACTTCCATAGGCAACCTGGGCATACCATTGACACATGCTTTCAGTTCAGAGATTATATTCATGATCTCAATGAGCAGGGCGGCATAGACTGGGAGGAGATGAAAAAGTACATAACAGCCCTGAAGGCGAGGAGACCGCAGCAGCAGCAGCAAGCAAGACCACCGGCACAAGCAGCAGCACCACCCAACATGGGCATAGTGCAGAATCCACTCCCGGAGCACCAGAACCAAAACCAGGTTGCTCCCATTTTGACGAACAGCTAGTCTGAGGCTGGTCGTGGGCAGCAGTGGAAAGTAGAGGACTCTTCCTCTCTTTGTTCAACGGGTCACGTTCAAAGTACCGCAGAGCGACCACCACGCCGCACCATCCACATACCCAAACCACAACCCGTTACCATCACCCCTATACCCACACCCACATATCACTCACCCACGCCCAATAACCCATTACCACTACCCACCTTCCTTAGACCCATTACGCCCCGTACTCCTACGCCTCCATCATATAACCCCCCGCAAACCAATAACGCGCCCCTCTTACCATCTAGGCCATTACTACGCATACCATTTCCTACTTCACCCGCTACCACCACCGCCTATTCAGATATCCCTTTACCATCTAGACCACTATTACGCGTACCATTCCCCACTTCGCCAACCACTTACCCATCCACCATCCAACCCTCTAGGCCTTTAATCCGCACCGCGCCATCACCACATAACCCCACGCCATCACCTACATACCAACCTTCTACACCATCCGCACCATCCAACCCTGCGGTATTTAAGGTGTCACCCGGATCCTCCACGGTTGAGGAACACGCGCTCCGGAGTGGAAGGATTTTCAACAAAGTCTTTCCTCAGTCCACGGTTAGAGACGGCCCATCACAGCCGACTGAGGAAGCCCATAATGAAGAGAGTGCACCAGGCACTCAATACGACCTGTTGAAACACCTGGATCGGACACCGGCACGAATCACTATACTCGAACTGATCAAAAGATCCAAGAGTCACCAAGAAGCTTTGATGGAATATCTGCAGAAGGTGATGGTCAATGAAGACGTGCCGGTCGAGAAGATTGCAGCACTACTAGTTCCTCAGGGGGATCAGCCCTCCATAACATTTCATACATCGGAACTAGCACCGCCGGCAGCCAGAAGCATGGCTCTGAGTATCACGGTCAATATCTGTAAGAAGGCCGTGGATGCATGCCTGGTCGATACAGGGGCTTCGATCAATGTTTTACCTCCGAAGACCCTGGAGCTATGCGGTGTGCCCAAAGAAAAATGGCTGCCCAGCCCCATATCAGTGACAGCATATGACAATTCTACTCGTTCCCCTCTGGGAATGGTTTATTTAAAGGTGGAGCTGGGCCCCGTAAGTCATGCAGAGGTCGAATTTCACATCCTGGAAATCGACCCTTCCATAAATGCTATTTTGGGTCGTCCTTACATTAAAACTCTTGAGGCGATTCCCTCTACGAATCATCAATGCCTCAAATTCCCTTATAAAAGACGAATTATTAAAGTAATGAGCATGCCAATCCTTGCTGCTGCTCATACCTTGAACATTAAATCTGCTGTCTTACCTGGCCGACAACCTTTTCTGTCGGTATTACAGGTCTACCGTCCAGTGGCTGATCCTCTGAAAGCCGCTACTATTTCTCCATATCCGTTAGATGCTATCAAGAGGGGGAAGTGCATGAGTACCCCAAGATGGAGGATCATGATGAAGAACGGCTACGAGCCTGGGAAAGGTCTGGGCACACAGTTGCAAGGCAGGACCACTCCTGTTAGAAATCATCGAGCAGCACCTGGAAGTGGTCTGGGCTATAGGCCAATAAAACTGAAGCAAGATCCGGTTCAGAAAGCAGAAATCGAAGAAGGCCCGAAAATCTGGGAGGCAATGTCTACACCACCCAAAGAAGGCCGAGATCCCCTAACATGGACCCTGTGTACGCACTTTGTGAAAGGGCCCATACTTAGCCACGACAACACGGTGGTCATTACTTCCTGTTTTGACTTCCATGACATATATGGGAGGGACTTGGCCAGACATTGCTCTGAACTACTTACGTACCAATCCTTGGAGGCTCTGCGGCCTATGAAAAGGAGGAAATTCCATGATCCCGAATGTGAATGGTACAGGTGGTTCGATCTGAGGGACCTCTATATTGCACTGAACAGACTATTTCTGGATCCTGCAGAACCTAAGTGGCCGCCGCAGATTGATGAACTGATTGAAAGCCCTGGTGCCATATTTGACAAGCGGATACTGCTGTCCGAAGAGACTGACGAAGGGGAACCAGATGACCCCTATGAAGCTGGTTACACAACAGATCTGCTCTGGAGGGGGACATATCCTTCACATGTCTTCATGCTCCATACTTTATTTCGTACACTGCTCTTGACCCCGACTTGGTCGCGGGTCATAATTGAAGATATTCCACGGGCTCCGCCCGTCATGATTACTCTGTCCCCTCGGGACATTATACCACAACCTCCTCTCGATCTAGAGAGGTTGTATAATCTGATCTGGGACATATTACTATATGATCCCCCTAATCCTTTGGCCTTGGTGCCACTTCCTCCGTCTGATTTTCCTCCCATTTCTATTCATTCCTGCTTTATGTTTAATTCTTTCATTGTCAAAAAAAAAACGCCAATTTGGCAACAAATTCTTCCCAGATCCTCATCGAGGAAACATCTTACTTGTCCGATTGCACCCCGCCGTGCGGGTCCTTCGGTCAAGATTCTCTCTTAGATTTACTCTATCCCTCCCCTCGGGAGGATTCTCTTGTATTTCCACTTGTATCCTAGGATTTTCATCCTGCTTCATCTTCGTTAGGTTATGATAGTGAAGTTAGTCAGATTAGTCAGGTTAGGAAGTCTAGGAAGCCTAAGGGTAAGCGAATTCCAGATAGATACCTCCAGGACTTAGCTGATAAGTGCTCTTCTTGTTCTCTAATCCCTCAGCTTTTAGAAAATCCAATTCAAATGCCAGAAGATTGCATAGACGATGAGTTAGTCAACGATGGGTACGGGGTATATGAATTAGTACATGAAAAGGACCCCATTGTTGAAAATGAGGAAGATGACGAGGACGCGGCTGAGGCATATGCCAGTGGAGTGAAGAGATTCGATGAACCCTCAGCTGCCGTAGAAGAGCCCACCAAAGAAATTAATTTAGGGACTGAAGACGAACCTAAGGTTGTCCTCGTCAGTAAAAATCTTTCTTCAGAGGATGAAAAGGCAATGGTACAAGTACTTAAGGACTATAAGGACACTTTCGCCTGGAGTTATGAAGATATGCCGGGGTTAGACTCATCTTTAGTTGAACATAGATTAACATTAAAGGATGGAGCTAGCCCTGTCAAACAGAAGTTAAGGCGATTCCACCCACAAATGGCTCTAAAGATGAAGGAAGAGGTCGATAAATTGCATAAAGCTAAATTTATTAGAGTTGTCCTCTATCGACAATGGGTGGCTAATATAGTCCCGATTATGAAGAAGGACGGGAAGGTCAGAATTTGCATTGACTTCCGCGATTTGAACCGGGCGTGTCCTAAAGATGATTTTCCATTGCCTCATATTGATGTACTCATCGATAATACTGCTGGCTATGAGATGTTATCGTTTATGGATGGATTTTCAGGATATAATCAGATTAAGCTGGCAGAAGAGGATCAAGAGAAAACGTCGTTCACTACACCTTGGGGAACATATTGTTATGTCGTCATGCCATTTGGATTGAAGAATGCTGGAGCCACTTATCAGAGGGCTATGATGGCAATATTTCATGACATGATGCACATAGATTTGGAAGTGTATGTAGATGACTTATTAGTTAAATCTAAAACAAAGGCTGAGCACGCCAAAGTTTTGGCAAGGGTATTAGAGAGATCGAGAGAATATCAGTTAAAGATGAACCCCAAGAAATGTGTATTCGGGGTATCTTCAGGAAAATTGCTTGGATTCATTGTCAGTAAACGGGGAATTGAGATCGATCCTAATAAGGCGAAGGCTATCAGAGAAATGCCACCTCCCAAAAACTTGAAAGAGTTGAGAGGATTAATCGGGAGGTTACAATTTATTCGCCGTTTTGTCTCCCAGCACTCACAAAGGTGTAAGCCGTTTTACGAGCTTACCAATCCGGGAGTCAAATTCGATTGGGACGATAAGTGTCAGGAGGCATTCGATGGATTAAAGAACTATTTAGCAAGTCCTCCTGTTTTGAGACCACCATCTCCAGGCAAACCATTGATACTTTACATTTCAGTCCTGGATGATGCAGTGGGGGCTGTCCTAGCACAAGAAGATGAAGAAGGAAAAGAGAGGGCAGCCTACTATCTCTCTAAACTTCTCAACCCCGCTGAACAGAGATATACGGCGAAGGAGAAGACATGTGCAGCATTGGTCTGGGTCGTGCAGAAATTGAAGCATTATTTTCTGGCCCATGAAGTCCATCTCATCGCTAGGATGAATCCGATCAAATTCCTTCTGGAGAAATCTGTTCTTACTGATAGGTTAGCGCGATGGCAAAGCTTTCTATCTCAATTCGATATCATTTACATCCAGCAGAAAGCGATTAAGGGCTATGCCATAGCAGAACATCTAGCTCATCATCCCCTTCCTCGATTTGATCCAGTCCGATCAGAGTTTCCGGATGAGGAACTGATGTCCGTAAATCAAATCAGAGATGATATGTGGACTCTGCATTTTGACGGAGCTCTGAATTCTCATGGGAAAGGGATCGGTATCGTTCTGTTATCACCTGAAGGTATCACCATTCCATAAGCCTTTCAGCTTGATTTTCCAGTTACAAACAATATAGCTGAATACGAGGCACTCCTTGCTGGTCTCGAGGCTGCTCATTTCCATGGTGCCACCAAACTCAGGATTGTAGGTGATAGCCAACTGATTCTTCGCCAAGTGCTGACCAAGTATCGAACTCTTGATCCTAAACTCAAGCCTTATCAGGAGCTTACTTCTGCTTACTCAAAGCTTTTCACGAAATTGATCTTTGTCCATGTCCCTAGGAATCAGAACATCTTAGCTGACGCTCTAGCTTCACTTGCATCTTCTCTTGATTTTCCAATCAGCAAACAATCTGAATCAATCATAGGTCATAGGCGTCTTTCACCAGCTGTGAAAGATCTTTCATTCCTTAGAACTAAGGAGAAGTTGCTGAAGAAAGTAAGGGACGGAGATATCATTGAGAAAAGAGAAATCATGTTGATAGAGCTGTTAGAAGAGATGGATGATGAACAGAAGCCATGGTATTATGAAATTGCCAAATATTGTGAAGATCAATCATATCCTGAGGAAGCTACAACTGAGGAGAAGAGAGATATCAGGAGAATTGCTCAACGATACACCCTAGTTGGAGGAGCATTGTACAAGAGAGGTTTTGATGGAGTTCTTCTGAGATGTCTAGACGAAGATGAGCTTTGGAAGGTTATGGAAGGAGCTCATAATGGAGTTTGTGGTGGTCATGTCAATAGACAGATGCTAGCAAAGAAGATCCTTAGACAAGGATTTTATTGGCCAACCATGGAAGAAGACTGTGTAGGATATGTCCGTAGGTGTGCTAAGTGTCAACTTCACGCCGACAAAATTCATTCTCCTGCATCTTCACTCCATCCTGTTTCCTCCCCATGGCCTTTCTCCATGTGGGCTTTCGACATTATTGGACTTCTTGGTAATCCCGATTCCGGCACCAAGCAAAAATCTTTCATTCTCACGGCAACGGAATACTTCACCAAGTGGGCAGAAGCTGAAGCGTACGTGGAGATCAAAGCATCAACCGTCTGCAAGTTCATCATGAAGAACATCATCACTCGATTTGGAATTCCAAGCACCATCGTCACCGACAACGGACCGTAGTTCGTGTCACAAGAACTGAAGGACCTCTGTAACAGGTACAGAATTGCATTGCATTATTCGTCTCCTTATTATCCGCAAGGCAATGGCCAAGTAGAGGCAACAAATAAGACTTTGGTAAAAATCATCAAAAAGACGTGCAAATCTAATAAATTTGCAGATTGGCCAGAAAAATTGGTTGAGGCTCTATGGGCCTACCGAACTTCAATCCGCACACCTACTGGGCAAACTCCTTATTCCTTAACATTTGGAATGGAGGCGGTAGTTCCATATGAGATCCTTATACCGTCATTAAGAGTACAATTGAATAAGGAATTTTCCATTGATGAACATCGTTCAGCACTCCTCGCTCAATTGGAACTTTTAGACGAGAAAAGATGGTCAGCTGCTAATCATGCAAAAGTTTATCAAAATAGACTAGCACGTTTTTACCAAAAGAAAGTCATTGAACGTAAGTTCAAAGTCGGTGAAATGGTTGTCAAAAGGATTTTTGTAAAACCTGGTGGTCCGCGTTCTAAGCTCCAACCCAACTAGGAAGGACCTTATGTTGTATCGCACGCTTTTCCTGGTAATGCTTATCGTCTTGTTAATGTAGAAGGAGAAGAGCTAAAACATCCCTGAAATGGTTTACATCTTAAGAAATACTACTCTTAGGTTAAAGAGTCGATCAGTATGGTACAAAGACCAGTGGAATCAGAAAATTTATAAACTCAAATTTCTTTATCAGTCTGGATAACTTAATTTCAAGCCCATTACTGCACACACTGACACGTTTGATTCGTGAATAACAAGAGATGACAAGGCCTAAAGAATATCAAAAGCTTGACCGAAAGTGTAAAGTACAGATCATTCTTTTTAAGCAAAAATTCTGTTTTAAACTCGGCCCATGATGTAGGAACGAGGCTTAGAATAGACTACCAAGAATACCCGCCATCTTAGTAGGAGACCGTCATAAAAAAAAAAAGGGGGAGATCCGTCCCGAAGAAAAGAAAAGAAAAGCAAAAGCAAAAAGGCAAAAGACAAATGTCAAATAAAAAAGGCCATTACATTACAAACGTTACATCAAGGCCATGAAATGAAACAAAAGGGAACGCAAGGTCGATAAATACCCCGGAAAGAAAATGACCGAATCCCAACGGATATTAGGGTAGAAAAGGGACATCTTTTTAAGTCTCCGGAACCTTCTCATGGGCTTCCTAAACTTATTCATCTTTTCTTTCTAAAGAAATGTATTCCAAACTTAAGGAATGACTTCGATTGACTAAGGGTCAAATCATCAAATGGGATCACGAATGGAAACACAAATTCAACCACGATGGGTTTAAGTTAAGTTGTTAACGAACAATTTGGGAATTAAGTTAATAAATGAATATGATCTTTTGATCTAAGTACCATGCTGATCTTTATGTCAAAAAATTAAAAAAAAATACATATGTCAAAAATTCAGAAAAATACATATGTCAAAAAACCCAAAAAAAATACATATATCAAAAAGTCAAAAAAAATACATATGTTTCAAAAATTCAAAAAAATACATATGTCAAAATTAAAAAAAAAAGGCATATATTTCAAAACCCCAAACAAAAATGAATATTTCAAAACAACAAAAATATTTCAGTTAGCTTCTGCTTGTTGCATTTAGTGTGTTTCATTCCTTTTATTTTCAGTGAGCATCCGTCTGCTTGTATGTTGCACTTTGCTTAAGTTTGATTATTCTCATTACCTTTGTTAATAAAGGCTATGCCCCTTGACCATTTATTGAAGAAAAAGATTGATTGACCATTTATTTGGTCAGGCAAGGGGCTAAGCCTAAATAGATACTTAACCTGTTTGTTAAGTGTGTACAGGATGCAAGACAAGCACATGAACACAAGATTGGAGCCAAAAGTTTCATATATATTATCAAAAGGAGTTTTTGTACATGATACATGAAGAAAAAGAAGATACATGAGCCCTCAAGGCTGGCTCTCCCCTCCGCCCTCGTCCAACTGGCTCTGGGCCTCGTCAGGTGCATCCGGTGCTGGCCCTCGACTAGGAGGTGGAGGTGGTCCCATCGCGCTCGGCCCTGCATGGCCGGAAGATACAGCAGCACTGGCGGTGAAGGCGTTGGTCAGACCTCGCTCATGGGCACGTTGCCGAGCACGCTGATACCGTTCCTCCACCATCTTGCGCTCATGCTCCGCAACTGACAAGCGACCCTGCATAGCCTCCAGTCGAAGGCGGTCGCGGTCTCTCTCCTCAGTCACAACCTCCAGGCGAATCTGGAGGCGTGCAAGATCTCCAGTCGAGAGAAGGGCCACCTGCTCCTCCAGAGCCCGGATCCGCTCTGCATCAGCCTCGGCACGAGCCGCTGCAGCACGGGCATGCTCTATCTCCGCTTCAGCCCTCTGAAGGGCTTCCTGAAGCTCAGCAACCTGAAAGGAAGTTTTTGTTAGTCCAAGGCAATCAAAATAATCAAGTAATCAATTTCAGAATTCAAAAGTTGAAGAACTTACCCGAGCAGCACGGTCCTCCTCCGCTAGAGAAGCCCGATGGATGGCGGAGGTGAGCTGACTCTGGAGGTCAGCCAGGGCAGCATCATGAGCAGCGGATGAAGAGGATGATGAAGCTCCGAAGGTAGGAGGAGCCGCCTGGGTGTAGACGGCTCGCTGCACCAAAAGACAACTGTCAGTGGTTAATCGCCAAAACAATTAATTAAAACAAGCATATTCATTTATACATACCAAGTCATATAGTTCCTTCTGAACTTGTTCTAGCTGGGCCTCCGCATCATGTAGGCGGGCCCGGAGGTCGACGATGACTGCATCACGCGCATCCTGCATGTCATACATACATTCATTCATAAATATAAATCAAGATAATAATAAAATTAAAGATGCATGAATTCATACTTACATCGAGTGGTCGAAGGAGCCGAAGCTGATCGGCGTAGTGGGCCCGATACTGCTGGAGGTAGCCCTCGCTACTCACCGCACGGGACTCCACCCGTACGCCCCGACGGTGCCAATCCTCATACTGCTCAGGGAATTTGGCACGCCAGTCGGTGAGGGCTTGCTTCCCCCTCATGCTCCTGCCCACACCCTCCGGGACCTCCTCATCTATCCACTCTTGGTGGAGACCCAACGTCCTCATCACGAGCCGGAGGCGGAGGGGCTCGATCTCGTTGAGGCAATGTACCCACATCTGCCTCCCGAACCGCCTCCTGCCAGCCGTCACCCACGGCTGACCCTCCTCGTTCATGCCCAGGTATGGGCGCCAGATCACCTGCATATAGGTTAGATGCATTCATAAAAATAACTTGCATTTAATGAATAAAAGATTGCATTTAACGAAATTAAACAAGTTAAAGTTTACCAGGAGTTCTGGGTAGTCCAGGAATTGACGGCGGAGGGCCGTCAGCTGATGATGCTGTGGAGCCGTGTCCACAATCGGCTGCCAACGGCAGGCAAAAGGGACAGCATCTGGTCGGACAATCCGCGCTCTGTCGAGCGGGAAGTAGTAGTAGCTCCACACCTGCATTCATGAACATATAGGTTAGAAAAAGCATCATATCATATTGCACTGCATATAACAAATAATTAAAAATAAGTTAATACCTGAAGAAATGGCGAGAAGCCACTGATGGTAGTCTCACGGTCCGGCGTGACCGTGGATAAATCGGCAAAGAGGTGAGCCAGAAGGGCTGCACCCCAGGCATAATCTCCTAAACTATCTAGGTCATCTAGTAAATAAAGAAACCTACAGTGGATATGGTCGCCCTTCGTACCGAAGAGCAACCGACCAAAAAAGAAAACTAAGAAGAACCTAAGCTGTCTGTCTACCTCCTCTACCTGACTGGGGTCACTACAGTAGACTGAGGAAGATGACTCGGCTAGTCTAATCCTAAACTCCTCCCGGGTCTCGTCAGACCGACGCCGGGGCTCATCTAATCCTAGTGCAGCCTCTACCTCTACCCTGGGGACCATCCTAGACTCTCTGCCTAGGCTAGACACCTCTATCCCTAACAATGCCTCAGCCAATCCCTGATAGTTGGGGTAAGTCACCCCACTAACAGGTCGGCCCTCTACCCTGAGGCCAGTAATCCTGGCCACATCCTCTAGGGTGGGGATCATATGCCCCCACGGTATTAGGAAAGCACGGCTTTCCGCATGCCACCTCTCCCTCAAAACCTGCAAAAGGACTAGATCAAGCCAGAATGGCTCGATGTCCAGTACTTCACCGAATCCCATTTGACGCAGGCGCGCCTTTTGGAAATCCGGGAGCCCTCTATAAGCCCCTATAACAAGATCCCAACTAATTCTAGCCCTCATCACCCCCTGCAAATAAAAACATAAAAAAACATAAAAAAAAAAAGAGTCAGTAATTGATAAAAACAGGAAAAATCAGTTCTGTTTTGAAAGGCGTCAGCCCACATGGACGTCTTTTAAAACACGTCAGCATGCCTTGACGCGATGCAAAATGTTTGTTCCTAATTAAAAATCCGGAATTTATCTTAAAAGACGTCGACCAATGGTGACGCCTTTTGAATGGCGTCACCTGGTCTAGACGCCTTTCAAGTCCAGATTTTGGGTTCTTTCAAGAACCCCGTTCTCCCTCTTTTCTTCATCCAATCATGCCCACAAGAAGCTTACCGTGTGGAGGTCGCCCTCCTCTTCTTCTTCCACCGCCATAGGTGCCGGTGGAGGTAGTTCTTCCTCCAAGAAGACCGCCGCCTCGGCTAGTAACGCCGGGATCTCCTCGGGAGCTTCTTCCTCTTGCCTTCGCCGCCTCTTGGCTAGGGTCTTAGTCTTCTTTGAGCCTTCACCGCGCTCCATGGCTTGAGAAGGGAGAGTTTTGAGGGAGAGATCGCCGGAGATCGTCGCCGGAGAGAGGAGAGAAAGAGGAAATTTTGGAAAAGTGAGGAAGAAAGGGGCCTTCGCGGGTCTGTTAACGAAAGGCTGAAAGGCGTCGACTCAGGTTGACGCGTTTTAAGGGCGCAAAAGTTGAGGCGGCATGACAGAGGTTTGAATTTGAATGAAAGACGTCCACCTAAGTGGACGCTTTTCAAAATTTTGGTCAGAGCCGTACAGAGGAAAATGATGAAAGGCGTCTTAGTGTGTTGACGCGTTTCAGAGAATTAATCATGGAATTAATGACAGAATCATGGAAAAAGTAGGAGAGAGAGTTGAAAGGCGTCATCATGTACAGACGCGTTTTAACGTTTAAATCGGGTTTTTGAGGATTAAATTGAATTTTTGGAAAAGAATTACGGTTGAAAGGCGTCAATGTGTAAAGACGCTGTTTAAGGTTTTAATCGAGTTTTTGAGGATTAAATTGAATTTCTGGAAAAGAATTATGGTTGAAAGCTGTCTTTATGAATGGACGCGTTTTACGTTTTACAGAACCCGAACTGTTGAATTTTCAGGAAAAATCAAGTTTTTTCTAAAGGAAAAATCATGTGCACATCACAGGAAGTTGAGAAAGGTTTTGAGGCATAAAAAAACTTCTTTATTCAATAAAATTCTTTATTACATCATGAACAAAGAGAAAGAGGACATTTAAGGAAGAATTTCATGAAGACCTTTAAGGTAGGGAAATTTCAATCCTCTATCTCTATCTTTAGAGGATTTTACACGGTAACTGAAGCCAAGGTTCCATAGAGTGGTAATGATTTGTACGGCTTCATAATCTTCGTCGGATTCCAGGTCGCGCTTCTTGATCGGAAGTGTGGGAGAGAACTCGGGGAATTCACGACGGCCGAAGCTAAGTTGAGTAAGGCACCGGTGTGGATTGTACAGCACGAATTCGGTGGCTCCGATCAACTTAAGATCTGCTCCTGCTGCACGGCGCACCCACACAGGTTTTCCAACCAGAGCAAGTGGAGACGAGTCGAATATGTCGGACGTCATGAGCTTTAAATACTCTCTCCAGTCGGCTCGGGTCTTGAGTTTTGGAACCTTGTTAACCATGTGCTCATTGAACTTTACAATATTAGCTATGCAATGAATTGGGCTATTCAAGTAGATCTGAGATGGATTTAAAGGCCTTTTCTTACTATGCTTAAACTTGAAGTGAAGTTCAACCCATAAGGCGAAGAGTAGCATACATCCATAAGGAGGACGGCCCACAGACGCTGTAGAAAGCCCACTATAAAGATATGCTAAGAGTGCAGTGCTAATGGATTTACCTTCGAAGATTGCGCATATGGTACTAACTTGGTCATCTTCTAAGATGTTATCCTGCGCAGAGAAGAACAAGGCACCGGCTAGGCATGTAACTAAGGCTTTTGTTACATCCTCCGCTTCATCCTCCCTTAGATCATCAATTTCGTACAGCGTCCACTCGGCTAGCTTGGTGAGATTGATCCCCTTTTTAGTAAGACATCCTTTAGCTTCTGAAGGATCTTTCATGATCGATGTCAACAATTGTTGACCGGTGATTCTCTCTTTCATCAAAGCTATCTTCTCTTTGTTCTCTTTGGTCTTTGGGAGACCTAAAAGAAGCTCCGCCTCCTCCAAAAGGATCGTGCACTCGAAGTCTTGGAAGAAGAAAGTATGAGTTTGGGGATGCCACCACTCGATCAAGGCACCCATAGCCGCCCAATCTACGTTCGCGCTCTTGTAATGCTTGGCAAGTACTACAAAACCTTGAAGATTCCACTTGGATATGAATACTTGCATGGAAAGCTTGATGCTTTTTGCAAGTTTACGGATCCAAGGTAAGGAGGTAAATTTCCTTGGGCCAGGAAACATGGGATAGTTCTGAAAACCAAAAGAAAAGACGAAGAACATGATGAGGAACATGAAGAACATGATGAAGAACATGAAAAGAATTGAAAAGGGAAGTTGATTGAGCTTACTTGGAGATTGGGATTCCTTCCATTGAGGTGATTCTCCACATCAGAAAACTGCTCCAAAGACATCTTCATCTTCTTGCTTGAAGAATTCATCCTCCCTTTTTCGGAGTTCCTCCTCCTTGAAGCTTGGAGACCTTGGAAACCTTGGAACTTTGAAGAAACCTTGAAGAAAACTCAACTTTTGATCTTTGGATTGTAGTGGGATTGCTTGGGAACAACCTAAGAGTGTTTATATAGACAGCATTGCTATCCTAGGAAGACTTTTCCGGATTGGAAAAGGGATGTGCATTGATAGAGTTGGAATTCGAGTAGAGAACAAGCAGAAACCTGTTTCTGTGAGTGAAAGGCGTCGAGGATAAGCGACGCTTTTTAACGTTAAAAGGCGTCTGCTCGACACGACGCGTTTTAGCTCTTTATATGATTTATCCGAAATTCTGTGGTTTTTGATGTTTAAATTGAATATTTGTTCGGAATTGTTAACAATTTTGATTGCAGAAATTCAAGAAAATTCAAGGAAGCTGAAAATGTCAAGAAGATCCCACTGTGGGAATTTATGAAGTCCTGACCGTGGCTAAAAAAAACGGTTATTTCTACCCTTGTATTATTTCATGTAATTAATTTGCATTCGCATTACTATATGATAAATATTTATTAGAGTATATCAAGGACCTTGTGGTTTTGATAAAACTGGAATTTGAGTTCCCCTTCAACAAAAACAGTGATAATTCCAGAGGATTCTTAATCGCACGGATAGGCCGTTGGATTGTTAATTAGTGGGGACGATGGTTCCACTTTTGTGAAACGGTGCGTGGATAAACGAGCTTCGGCTTAGCACTGGATTACAAGAATTGGTGTCTTGACTCATTAATGACAATTTAACAATATTATCCTTGGTTAATTTATATTTTATTTGACTTTATATTTTTCTTTTAGCCCAGCATGCATCATGTAGGACTTTGAAATCATTGTGATAAGGATTAATTATTGATTAAGTTTCAGACCATTAATCAAATAATTCAAAACATGATATAAAATATTCCATTCTGAATTGAGTATCTTGATTATCTTTGAGGTTCGCTTGAAGATATCCTTGGAATTCTATCCTTTCTTGGATTCTTTATCCAATTTCTTATTTTCTTTTAAGATCCATCATGGCTGCAGCACGTCCACATTGGCTGGCAAACGCTCCCCATGATGAAACCTGCAGTGTCTATGACCTGGGGTACTTCCCACTCTGAGGAGGTTGATCGACCTTATTTTATTTCCTTGTTTACTTCATCCATACAGGATTGATTTCATTGAGCTATCTTCATTGATGATTTTGAGAAAAATTCCAATCATGTGATGTTAAGAGCGTGTCTCATCACACCTTGCCATCACCTTTTCAGTACATTCCATTCCATTTCACTCCCTTGCAAAGACGATGCCAAGGTGAGGCAGCTGTAGACACGCTAATTTTGACGTCATTTTGAGTAAATTTCATATCATATAATAATGTCTCATAATGGTCTGATAATTAATCATTGATTAATTTTTATTGATATTTTTGAGTGTCAGGTCAAACAGACATATTTAAGTTAATCAATTAAATTGATTTTAGCTCAAATTTTAGTTAAAATATGTAGAAGTCTAAAAGACGTCGACCTATGTGGACGCAATTTAGAGTTTATTCCTGTTTTAACGTTTAAATTTGAATTTCAATTAATTGTTTTATTAACTAAAAGGCGTCTTCAAAGATCGACGCGTTTTAGGTTTCCTAAGCTGTTTTAACTTCTCTTCCGGATGTTTATCCTTATCTTAATTAGTGTAAAAGACGTTTACACACGTGGACGCGTTTTAGCTAATAAAGATAAAGATAAGTTTTCCCGGATATTTATCCTTATCTTAATTTAATCTGAAAGGCGTCAGCCAAGGTGGACGCGTTTTAGATAATTACAGATAAAGATGAATTAATCAGCATTTATCTGTCGGTTAAGATAGATAAATCCTAGATTTTTCTATGTTAATCGCGAACGCAGAAAATGCCTATAAATACCTTACATGTTGAAGGGAGTAAAAAAGAGAGAAAGAATTAAATTGAGTTGCGCCATAGCGTTATAGCGATTTGAAGATCGGAGCAACTACGTCGGAACGCCGGAGCGCTGCCATTTCCAGAAGTTGGCATCCCTTTCAAGATCTTCATCCTTTCAAAGCTTCAATCCAACTGGGCATAAGTGTTTCAAATTTGCATTTATTTTACATCTTCATTAATTTCATTCTTCATATTCACTTCATGCAACACACACCACAGCATTAATTTTCCAAAACCTGTTTGTTTTAAAGGGGTTTCAAAGCCAATTAAACAAGTGAGTTTGCTGTTTAAGCATGTTTATAATCATGGTTAGTTTTGATATTACTTCTACTTGAATTCTCATCATCAGTGTTTCTTCATTTCGTTTTTCTTCCTATGTCTCTGCTGCACTCAACAACAACAACAAGAGAACAAAAGGGGAAATCAAGCACAAAGCCCGAAGGACTTCTGGACGATCCTCAACCTCAAATTCAACAGCAAGAACAAAAGAACAAAGAAAGGGCTCTCTTTCTTCAGCCGGCTGAAGGAGGGGAACCAATGACTCATTCTTCCGCGTTCAAACAGGTAGGCGATCATATCTCTCTTTTGAAACTTTTTAGTTAAAAGTTTCTGGCGATCACTGCACCTTAGTTGCTGTTTTTAATAGGTTAGTTTACACTAAACAACATAGATTTTTTATATTAATCACACGAGCATTTTCAGCACCTACATCTGAGAGCATCTCCTGACTGTGCAACCGAAGATCTAGTAGGTTTACCATAACCACTAGGTAAAGAAGAAGAAGAAGATACCTCTATGTCATTGTATGGTTGCTTGTTTTAAGTTAAAGAGAAAAGATATGATATGTATGATGGTAAGAGATGAAGATTAAGTTAAGTTTCAGATTTTAACACATATTTTTAGGTCAGGTTTATTACTGAAATTCATGTTTATTGTTTATGTTTAGAATTTCATGCTTGTGCGAGAATCATGTTAGTTAATTTACATGCTTATTCGTTAAATGCTTTAATTGATGTGAACATGTTAGGAAGTAAGAAGTAACTATATGATGTAAGTTCATGCTATGTTAGATGCTATATATCATGCCTTTTTTATTATTATATTATGTAGGAAAAACCTATGTTTTGTGGATTCCGAGCTTGCTGAGTCCTGTTTGAACTCACGCTTGCTAGCTAGCATTTTTCAGGCCATCCCGAGCCAGAGGTTGGGATTGGAACAGAGGAGCGGAAAGCTTGATTGAGAATTAGAAGACTATTATAGAGTAGGTTTTTGTTTTATGTTTTGATAGGTTAGCAAGAGGTGTATAGGTTAGCTTTATTTCAGTACATAGGAGATGTACTTTTATTCTCTTAAAAACTTATAGAAGATCCTTGATGGTTTAATGTTGGTTATTTCAGTTGGACTTATTATAGTGGATATTTTTTTTGTGGTTATGAAGGTTGTGCTATTTTAATTCATATATTGTTGTGATACTTGTACTCACTACTGCCAGTGTATAATGTTGGATTATTCCCACTATGACGTCCAATTAGTGGTCCACTGTAGGCTGGCATAACCGAACTGTCGGCTAGGAGCGTTACAGACTTGGTATTAGAGCAAGGCAGTTTTGGGTATTAAGTGTGATCAACCCGAGCCACTAAACTAGGATCATAGGTGTAGATCTTAGAATTAGAAGGGATCAGGTTAGGCTTGACATGTATTCTTTCGTGTAAGCAATGTCGGGTAGGCGTGGTTGTTCGACGAGCGAGCGTGTCCCTGAGGAGAGGGATGTAAGGGAGGATGGCGTGCGTATTCCGCCTCCACCTCCACCATTGGACATTGGAGCATTCATGCAGATATTCCAGGGTCTAGTGTAGGCGGTCTACCAGCAACAACAATAGAGGTAGGATGCACTGGCAGAGCCTGAGTACCGTCAAGGATTGACGCCGATGGAAAGGTTCAAGAGGATGGATCCACCCTCCTTTAAGGGGGAGAGTGATCCGACAGTAGTTGAGAACTAGATTCGGGAGATAGAGAAGATATTTTGGGTGATTATATGTCTAGAGAAGGATAAGGTCATCTTGGCGAACTATATGCTTCAGGAGAGGGTGGACATATGGTAGACATCTATGCTGAGGACCAAGTTTGCCGGTGCGGAGTTGGGGATCTCTTGGGAGGAGTTCCTAACTACCTTCAGGGGGAAGTTCTTTACTCCTCATGCTCAGGACTGAATTGTGCAGGAGTTCTTGGGTCTGACCTAGGACAGACGAGAGTGCTTAAGTATAAGGCTAAGTTTTCAGAGCTATCCAAGTTTGCGCCTCATTTGTGCATAGATGGGCATTGGAAGATGCAATTTTTTTTGATGGGGTTAAAGCCTATTCTGAGGATGAAGTTGGTGGGCTATAACTTCACCACCATGGAGGCGGTCATCGAGGCGGCATGTCAGTAGGAGGCCGAGCACGAGATCTTTATGGAGGAGCGCAAGATTGCACAGAGAGAGCAATATTCGTCATTGACTTTCCAGAGGAGGCGGAAGCAACTGGAGTTCTAAAGATAACCTCAGCGGGCCCCAGCTAAGGCCCTAGTGCCACCAATGACTAGACCAGCACCACTAGTATATGGACCAGCATTGCCAGCGGTAGCACCGACTCGCACTGGTTGTCAGCAGTGTGGGTGGCCCCATGGAGGTTCAGAGTGCCTATGGGCGGTAGACAAGTGTTTTGGTTATGGAGAGCCTGGACACAAAGTTTGAGATTGCCTGAAGATGAAGGATGCACTAGCTAGATAGTGAGCCCCTGCTCGTGTTTTTGCACTGACCAGAGAGGAGATGGAGGTAGTAGAGAACGCCATAGAAGGTACTATTCTGATCTACAATGTGCATGCTATAGTCTTTTTTTTACTGGTGCTACCCCTTCATTTTTTACTTCGAGATGTGCCCGGATTTTGGTAGAGAAAGTGGTTGTAGTTGATGCTCCTGTTTCTATAACTATTTTCACACTGGAAAGAGTAGTTCGGTCAGATAGATGCATTGTTTCTCTCTGTGTTGAGATTCATGGTAGGAGGTTGTCCACGCAGTTGTTTGTGCTTGATATGGAAGATTTTGATGTTATTCTAGACATGGACTGCCTAGAGTTGCATTATGACTTGCTAGATTGTTGTGGCAGGAAGATTATTTTTCTCATTTCGGGTGAGGAGAAGTTATCTTTTAAGCTCCCCAAGCCTAGGAAATTAACTGTTTCTGCCATGAAGGCTTAGAAGTGAATGAGAAGAGGTTGTAATGCTTATCTTTTTAGTGTGGTTTCTGTTGTCGAGGAGAGCCAGTCTCCTAGTGTTACATATGTGGAGATTGTCAACGACTTTGTTGATATTTTCTGTGATGATTTGCCCTGTTTGCTACATGCTCGAGAGATTAATTTTACCATTAATCTTCTCCTTGGTACGACATCGATGCCCAAGGCTCCTTATCGTATGGCACCTACAGAGCTTGCAAAATTGAAGAAGTAGTTGCAGGAATTATTGGACAAGAGATTCATTCGTCTGAGTGTGTCCTCGTGGAAAGCTCCTGTGTTGTTCCTAAGAAAGAAGGATGGTTCGATGAGGCTATGCATTAACTATAGGAAGTTGAATTAGGTGACCATCCAGAATCGGTATCCCTTGCCGAGGATTGATGATTTTTCGATCAGTTGTAAGAAGTGAATGTGTTTTCCAAGATAGATTTGAGATCTAGTTATCATCAAGTGCAGATTTAAGATGATGATGTACCAAAGACGACATTTTGGACCTGATATGGTTATTATGAGTTCCTAGTGATGCCGTTCGGTCTGATTAATGCCCCAACAACTTTCATGGATTTGATGAACATGATGTTCAGGCCGTATCTTGATCACTTTTTGGTTATGTTCATTAATGATGTGTTGGTGTACTCCACTGATGTTGAGACTCACCGTGAGCATATGAGGATTGTGTTAGAGACTTTGAGAGCCCACCTGTAACGACCCGCCACCCTATAATCGGGGATCCGATTACTAAATGAGTACCGAATCATTAATTTGGAGCCAAACCAGGATCGAGATAAGTCTGAAAAATAAATAATAAACTAAGCTAAACATTCACATCGTATTGAATTGAAAAGGAAGTGTAAGAATTTAAAAGTTATTACAATGCGACTCGACACAGCAAATAATTACATACTCCAACTGAAAAGAAATAATTAAGCGTACAGGCAAGAAAATAAAATAACAACTACGTCGGGGCATACTCCGGAACAACGGCTGCTGGCGCGCAGCCCAAAGCAGCATTCCCCTCGCTAAGCCTGCCTGGAACCTTCACCTGAAAACGGCAGGGGTGAGTCTCCACGAAAAGACTCAGTAAGGATCCTTCGATCTCCACCGCCTACTCACGCACCCACAAGTGTAGTAACACAGATACAGGTAGAATAAGCAAGTAAAGATGTAACACAATTCCGAAACCATTCTACCAGGGAGCCTACAACCAGCGTCTCGACAAAACACGCCAACCACACTGCCGAACGCGGGAAACACCGACCCGCTGAGACCAAACAGTAACCCCTCGGATAGCACGCTAGCTACTCCGGCCCAACTGGCTCTAGGTGGTTTCTGCTTCCCCCAGCACAAGTGACACTCCACAGGTACCACTCCTACACCGGTACTAGCTAACCCCGGGGTACACCAGGTGACCCTCTCTCTAGGCGTCACCCCACCACTCCCACACCGGCGTTGTATCCCTCTCACACCGACACAGGGTGGCAAGCGCTACAACTGCCACTCTAAGTCCACAGTCGCACGAAACACAACACAGTGCGATCCGATCACGTAAAAATCCTCATCCTCGAGTACGATTTCAAACATGCAATTAACCAAACTATCTAACAGTGTGAAGATATGTTAATAGCATGAATTAATGTGATTCTGCCTTGAATCGCGTCGCCCAAGGCCTACGCCATTTAAGCCTCCTAAACTGGTTCATGTGACATCTGGCCTCGGAAATGGCCTAAAACGCGTCGCCCATGCAAGTCGCCTTTTGAAAGGCGTTGCTGTCCCTGGACGCTATTCAGGTCCAGAGACAGAGTCTAGTATTTGGGCTAAATTGCGTCGCGGGTGGGAGCCGCCTTTCTAAAAGGCGTCGCTGTCCCCCGACGTCATTTAACCCTCACAGACAGGTTCTCCCTCCGCCATCTTCCGGTCCACGGGGTGGGATTCCCTTCCCAAAATCGTGTAAAAACAAGAAAAACATAGAGAATGGGGAGAAGAACCTAACTACCCATTTAAAACACCAAAGTTCTCATTTCATGCGTTTAGTATTTTCACCCTAAGAACATCCCTAAACATGCTCCAAAGCGGGAAAACATGGTTTTTAAATGAAATACTACGGGAATCGTCACCCTACCGGTTACTTGAACTCCTCCAAGTTCCAAGCCGCCTACCCGCCTCGCCCCATGCCGCCACCGGTACCGCCGTGGACGCTGTTACTCCACTGGGACGTCAGCCGCCGTCCGGAGAGAAAAACGCTGCGGAGGAGATGGTGGTGGTAGTGGTGGGAGTTAGGAGGTCGACGGAGTGGAGGGAGAGATGAAATGGTGGGAGGAAAAGGAAGGAGGGGGGGGGGGGGGGAAGGAGCCGCCTGCTCGCCGGAGGAAGAGAGGAGAGAGAAGAGGGAGGAGGAAATGAGGGAAAGGAAGGAGGGTTCGCGGGGTCAACCAGAAGCTGGGTAAAATGCGTCGTGCATGCCCGACGTCTTTCATATGACAAGATCGGGCTGTACACTGACAAGTCAGGGTCGTACTTTGAAAGGCGTCGTCCATCCAAGACGCCATTCAGACGATATGACCGGGGCCGTACTCTCGCGACCCAAGGCCAACCCACGTGGCACATCCTAAAACGCGTCTACATTGCTGGACGCCGTTTAAACCTGCTCGACGTGAAATAGGACTGAGTCTCAGCCCCTTCAGGGCCCGAACTAAGGGACCCGACCCCAAAAACTGACCCGATAACCGGATCCGAAAACCTCATTCCTTACATTCTCCCCCTTTAAAAGAATTTCGTCCCCGAAATTGCCTGCCACAATTAACGAGGGCGAAACATCAAAATACAAGCTCACAAGAGAACTTACAAGAAAAGGTAGGGAAACTGTTCCCGCATCTCATCCTCGCGCTCCCAAGTCGCCTCACCCCCGGAGCGATACTGACAAATCACCTTAACCAGAGGTACAACCTTGTTCCGAAGGACCTGTTCCTTGCGATCCTCAATACGTACTGGAAACTCTGGAAAGGACAAGTCCTCAGCAACTTCCAATTCTGAAAAATCTAAAACATGAGATGGATCCTGAACATATCTCCTCAGCAAAGAAACATGGAACACATCGTGCACCTCTGCAAGATTGGGCGGCAAGGCTAACTGATACGCCGCTTCCCCAATTCGAGCAAGAATGGGAAAAGGCCCAATATATCGCGGACTCAGTTTACCTCGCTTCCCGAATCTCATTACACCCTTGGAAGGTGAGACTCGGAGAAACACGTGGTCCCCAACCTCAAACTCAAGTGGTCTCCTACGGATGTCTGCATAACTCTTCTGTCTGCTCTGAGTTGCAATTAATCTCTGCTATACCACTCTGGCAACCTCAGCACACTGCTGTACCAACTCTGGTTCTGCTATCTGCCTCTAGCCAATCTCGGACCAATTCACAGGGGATCGACACGGTCGCCCGTACAATGCCTCATAAGGCGCCATGCCGATACTAGAATGATAATTGTTGTTGTAAACAAACTCCATTGTAGACAAGTGCTGCTCCCAAGAACCTCCCCAGTCTAGGCAACATGCCCTGAGCATATCCTCCAGAGTCTGAATGGTCCTCTCCGACTGCCCATCAATCTCGGGATGATAAGCCGAGCTGAAGGCCAACTGCGTGCCCAAGGCCTTCTGAAAACTCTTCCAGAACCTAGAAGTAAATCTCGAATCTCGATCTGATACGATGGATAAGGGCACCCCGTGCAGAGAGATGATCCGATCCACAAACAGCTTAGCCAACTTACCGACCGACCAGTCCTTCCTAATAGCCAGGAAGTGTGCCGACTTGGTCAATCGATCAACAATGATCCAGATCGTGTCTCTTCTGCCAGGGGATACAGGTAGTCCAATCACAAAGTCCATAGTCACATGCTCCCATTTTCACTCCGGGATCGGCAAAGGCTGCAACAACCCTCCTGGTCTCAGATGTTCTGCCTTAACCTGCTAACAAGTCATGCACCTAGCCACATAATCAGCCACATCCTTCTTCATACCGCGGCACCAAAAGTGCCTCCTCAAACAATGATACATCTTAGTCGTTTCGGGATGCACTGCATATCTAGAACGGTGTGCCTTGTCCAGAACACACCTGCGCACGTCCTCCTCAGCCGGAACATAAAGTCTACCTCTAAATCTGACTGTACCATCATCCCATAATTCCACCTCTGGTCTCTAGAGAATCTGCGGTAACTCTGCATCTGTCCTCTGAGCCTCAATTACGACATGGTACACTGCTGGCCTCACAGTTAAGCTAGCCAATACGGTCCTATCAACCTCTCGCGGAACTCCAAAGGAAGATTCTGCAACCTGCTCAACTAACCTCCATTCTCGAACCATGAGATATGACACGACCGTCTTCCGACTCAAGGCGTCTGCCACCACATTCGCCTTGCCCGGATGATAAGAAAGGTCGAGGTCATAATTCTTGATAAATTCCATCCATCTGCGTTGCCTCAAGTTCAAATCCTTTGCGTGAATACATACTTCAGGCTCTTGTGATCAGTAAAAACCTGAAATTTCTCTCCATACAAATAGTGCCGCCAGATCTTCAATGCAAATACCACAGCTGCCAACTCTAAGTCATGAGTGGGATAGTTCTCCTCATGCTTCTTCAGCTGCCTAGAAGCATAGGCCATAACCTTACCATGTTGCATCAGAACTGTACCCAAACCTCGACGTGATGCATCTGAATAAACCACAAATCCACCGGAACCTGATGGAAGCACCAACACTGGAGCCAAAGTGAGGCGAGTCTTCAACTCAATGAAACTCCGCTCGCACTCCTCGGTCCACACAAAACAAACTCCCTTACGAGTCAACCTTGACAAGGGGGCCGCTATCGAAGAAAAACCCTGGACAAACCGTCTGTAATAACCTGCTAGCCCCAAGAAGCTCCTGATATCAGTTACTGTTGTTGGTCTGCTCCAATCCATTACTGCCTCGATCTTGGTTGGATCCATTACAATGCCATCACCAGAAATGATATGCCCTAGGAAGTGCACATTGTCTAGCCAGAATTCACATTTGCTAAACTTGGCATAGAGTTGGTGCTCTCTCAGAACCTGCAATACCACCTGAAGATATGTGGCATGCTCTTCCTCAGAAGAAGAGTATATCAAAATATTATTTACAAATACCACCACAAACTGATCCAGATAGGCCCTGAAGACCCGATTCATCAAATCCATAAAAGCCGCCGGAGCATTGGTCAAACCAAAAGGCATAACTAAAAACTCATAATGTCCATACCGAGTCCTAAAGGCCGTCTTACTAACATTAACCTCACGGATCCTCATCTGATAATACCCTGATCTCAAGTCAATCTTTGAAAACACCTTCGCAGACTGCAATTGATCCATCAAATCATCGATCCTCGGAAGTGGGTACTTGTTTTTTATCGTCACCTGGTTCAGTTGTCTATAATCAATACACAACCTTAGAGAACCATCCTTCTTCCTAACAAATAGAACTGGAGCACCCCACGGAGAAGTACTTGGACGAATGAAACCCTTATCCAGTAGTTTCTGCAACTGCGCCTTCAACTCAGTGAGTTCGGCTGGCGCCATCCGGTACGGGGCCTTAGACAAGGGCGCTGTACCCGGTGCAAGCTCAATAGTAAACTCAACCTCTCGCTGAGGAGGAAGGCCAGGCAACTCCTCAGGAAACACATCTACAAAGTCACAAACTACGGGCACCTCCCAAGGACCGGGACTACCACTAACTTTAGCTAAAACAATAGAGGCAAGGAAGGCCTCATAACCACCAACAAGCAACCTTTGGGCCTTAAAGGCAGAAATAAGAATACATCGAGAAGAGAGCCTAATATCTTGGAAGTAGAAGGTTGGGATGTCCGGAATAGAGAAGCACATCCTCTTCCTGTGGCAGTCCACCTCGGCATAATAAGCCTCCAACCAGTCCATGCCCAGGATGATATCAAAGTCGCGAATGGCAAGCACAACTAACTGGGCAGGTAACTCATGGCCCTCAATGGTCAAGGAAACTTCACTCAACTAGTTATAAGACAACATGTAATCCCTGTAGACACGCTAATTTTGACGTCATTTCGAGTAAATTTCATATCATATAATAATGCCTCAGAATGGTCTGATATTTAATCATTGGTTAATTTTTATTGATCTTTTTAAGTGTCGGGTCGAAAAGACATGTTTAAGTTAATCAATTAAATTGATTTTAACTCGAATTTCAGTTAAAATATGAAGAAAATTTAAAAGACGTCGACCTATGTGGACGCTATTTAGAGTTTATTCCTATTTTAACGTTTAGATTTGAATTTTAATCAGTTGATTAATTAGCTAAAAGGCGTCTGTAACGGCTGACACGTTTTAGGTTTCCTAGGCTATTTTAACTTCTCTTCCGGATGTTTATCCTTATCTTAATTAGTTTAAAAGACGTCTACACATGTAGACGCGTTTTAGCTAATAAAGATAAAGATAAGTTTTCTCGGATATTTATCCTTATCTTAATTAATCTGAAAGGCGTCAGCCATGGTGGACGCATTTTAGATAATTACAGATAAAGATGAATTAATTAGTATTTATCTGTCGGTTAAGATGGATAAATCCTAGAATTTTTTTATGTTAATCGCGAACGCAAAAAAAAGCCTATAAATACCTTGCATCTTGAAGAGTAAAAAAATGTTGAGCCGTGTTAAGTTGAGCCTCATTAAAAAAAAAAGTGTGAAGCGTAATCTTGAGTTAATTGAGCGATAGCGAGTTGAAGATCGGAGCACAACGTCGGAACGCCGGAGCGCTGCCATTTCCAGAAGTCGGCGTCTTTCAAGATCTTCATCCTTTCAAGGCTTCAACCATTGGGCATAAGTGTTTCAATTCTGCATTTTCATTCTACATCTTCATTAATTTCATTCTTCACATTCACTTCATGCAACACACACCACAACATCAATCTTTCAAAACCTATTTGATTTAAGGGGTTTCAAAACCATTAAACAAGTAAGTTTGCTGTTCAATTACATGCTTAAAATCATGATCAGTTTAGATATTGCTTCAATTTAAATTCTCATCAGTATTTCTTCATTCTGTTTCTCTGTTTCTGCTGCACTCAACAACAACAACAAGAGATCAAAGGGGAAATCAAGCACAAAGGCAGAAGGACTTCTGGACGATCCTCAACCTCAAATTCAACAGCAAGAACAAAAGAACAAAGAAAGGGCTCTCTTTCTTCAGCCGGCTGAGGAAGGGGAATCAAGGACTCAACATCTTCCGCATTCAAACAGGTAGGCGATCATATCTCTTTTGAAACTTTTAAGTTAAAAGTTTCTGGCGATCACTGCACCTTAGTTGCTATTTTTAATAGGTTAGTTTACACTAAACAACATAGATTTTTCATGTTAATCACACGAGCATTTTCAGCACCTACAATCCCCAGAATGAACCTCTACCATCAATCCATCAGATATCTCATCAACGGGTGCAGAAAGAACATGTACGAACTGCTCAGAAATGAAAGAATGCGAAGCACCCGAATCAATTAACACATGGGCGGAGTTCCCAAGGACAGAAAGTGTACCTTCCACCAAGTTGGATGCGTAAGCCTCCTTCCTGGTGATAGGTAGAACTCTCCCCTGTGTCCTCGGCTTCTTCTGATCACCTGGTCCCTGCCCCTGACCATGCCCCTGCGGGCAATACCTCGCCAAATGGCCCTGCTGGCCACAAGTGTAACACCTCCCAGAAAAAGCAGGGCACTGAGTCCCATTGTGAGTGCCACCGCAATGCCGACAAGCTGCCGGAAGCCTCTGAGTTGTCTCCTGTTGAGCACTGGACACCAACTGACTCTGCTGGCTCTGCCTGGGTCTGTTGCTACCACTGCTGCCGCTACTGCTGCCACTGCCTCGAAAGAACCTCTTGAATCTGGAGCCAAGTGAAGACGATCCTGATCCGGACGAAGGAGCTACTGCTGCTGTCTTTCCCCTGTCACAAACCGACCCTTGAGTAGTCAGTCCCCTCTCCCGGGCTGACTGATCATGCTGTGCCTCTATTGCCGCGGCACACCTAACCGCCGATGCCAAATCTGTACAACAGTGGGATGCCACAAAACTCCTCAGATTGGACCTCAGTCCATCCACAAACCTCTCAGTCCGACGCTCCTCGTCTCCTGAGATAAATGGTACAAACCTCCCAAGCGAAACAAACTTTGCCTGGTATTCAAGTACTGTCATGCTTCCTTGGGTCAGCTCCATAAATTCCCTCTCCTTGGCCCTCTGAACATGCCTCGGGAAGTACTGTGCATTGAATTCTTTCACAAAAGTCTCCCATGGAATCTCCCTGAGACTCCTATCCGTATATGACAAACTCTTCAAAGTGGTCCACCAATCATAGGCATCATCCTTCAACATGAAGGTAGCCAACGGAGTCCTCTCAACCGCCGCACAATCCATAGTGTCAAAAGTCTTCTCCATCTCCCTCAACCAATGAACAACCTCATCAGGGTCGGGACGACCGGTGAAATGAGGCGGCCTCAGCTTCAGGATTTTCTCCAGTTGAGCTGAAGACCCTCCCCGAGCACTGGAACTCTCACTAGGGTCTCGGGTCTGGTATCTAGCCATCGTGTCCATCATAGCCTCCATGAAATGCTTCATACTCGGCCTACCGGCCTCAGATCCACTAGGGACATCTCCCCGCTCTCTAATAACTGGTATCCTCTTCCTAGGAGCCATCTAGTCGCCTACAATCACAAAAATCGAAAAATTCTAATTAGAATCCTAAAACCTATACTACCGTCGCGCTTGTATGGGATAATGAAATTATTTGCCGGAATTACAATGTTTAACCTAGTTATTCATTTATTTGCCAGACCGAATGCTCTGATACCAATTGTAACGACCCGCCACCCTATAATCGGGGATCCAATTACTAAATGGATACCGAATCATTAATTTGGAGTCAAACTAGGATCTAGATAAGTTTGGGAAATAAATAATAAACTAAGCTAAACATTCACATCGCATTGATTTGAAAATGAAGTGCAAGAATTTAAAAGTTATTACAATGCGACTCGACACAACAAATAATTACATACTCCAACTGAAAAGAAATAATTAAGTGTACATGCTAGAAAATAAAATAACAACTACGTCGGGGTATACCCCGGAACAACGGCTGCTGGCACGCAGCCCAAAGCAGCACTCCCCTCGCTAAGCCTGCCTGGAACCCTCACCTGAAAATCGCAGGGGTGAGTCTCCACGAAAAGACTCAGTAGGGATCCTTCGATCCCCACCGCCTACTCACGCACCCACAAGTACAGTAACACAGATACAGGTAGAATAAGCAAGTAAAGATGTAACACAATTATGAAACCATTCTACCAGGGAGCCTACAACCAGCGTCTTGGCAAAACACGCCAACCACACCGCCGAACGCTGGAAACACCGACCGGTTGAGACCAAACAGTAACCCCTCGGATAGCACGCTAGCTACTCCGGCCCAACTGGCTCTAGGTGGTTTCTGCTTCCCCTAGCACGAGTGACAGTCCATAGGTACCACTCCTACACCGGTACTAGTTAACCCCAGGGTACACTAGGTGACCCTTTCTCTAGGCGTCACCCCACCACTCCCACACTGGCGCTGTGTCTCTCCCACACCGACACATGGTGAAAAGCGCTACAACTGTCACTCTAGGTCCGCAGTCGCACGAAACACAACACAGTGCGATCCGATCACGTCAAAATCCTCATCCTCGAATGCGATTTCAAACATGCAATTAACCAAACTATTTAACAGTGTGAAGATATGTTAATAGCAATAATTAATGTGATTCTGCCTTGAATCGCGTCGCCCAAGGCCGACGCCATTCAAGCCTCCTAAACTGGTTCATGTGACATCTGGCCTCGGAAATGGCTTAAAACGCATCGCCCATCAAGTCGCCTTTTGAAAGGCGTTGCTGTCCCTGGACGCCATTCAGTTCCAGAGATAGAGTCTGGTATTTGGGCTAAATCACGTCACGGGTGGGAGCCGCCTTTCTAAAAGGCGTTCCTGTCCCCCGACGCCATTTAACCCTCACAGACAGGTTCTTAGGGTTGTCAACGGAGCGGATTCGAAGCGGATATGATACTATCCAAGTTCGCTCCGTTTAAAATTATCCGAACATCTGACTTCGAATAGTATCCGGTGGATAATAAGTTTATTCATCCGTTTTCGACTCCGCCGGATAATATCCGAATTCGGATAATATCCGAATATTTGCTGCCAACCTACATCATATTATTTAAATTTGTAAGATTGTTACAGTGTAAATATTTTAACCATGCAACTTTGTGAACTTATACGCATCGTAAACCATTGAATCATACTTTAAATAATTATCTGAAAATAAAAATACTTCGTTTGAACAAAATAAACATCAACAATTTTAAAATATTTCAACATTCTCTGAACAGTACTAATTACTAAATTAGAACACATTCATAATAATCTACAAAGAGTTGAATGACGAGTATCATTATAATAGTTTCTTACAACACAAATATTCTTTCACAAGCCAAAAGAAATAGTCAAAAGGAAAATAATAAGATTAAAAATATTCCACGCTGTTTGTCCCCATATCATCCATCATTGTATCTGATTTTATCGATCATTTGGTCTGAAAAATAATAATACTAAAATTAATACAAGTATATAAGCAAAAGGAAATAAAAATTGTAAATACTTACCTATACAAAAAAGTAAATCTACAACTAAGAAGAATCAGTTCAAATATAGTAGTTTAATTGCTTACTTCAAAGGAAGGAAAATAATCATGGAGGAAAATAAATTGAGAAGGTGATAAACAATGTGAAAAATACCTTAAAACTGAAAAAGAAGACAATTTGGTCACTAATGCTTGGATCCAGTGGTTGGACTGCCCATTTGGTCAATAGCTGCTGAAGTCATATCATTTAAATGGGGCCAATGCTAAAAGACACAAGCAAAGGTGATTTGTCATTTCTTATTGCCCCTACAGAGAACCTTTCAGCCATATCCTTCAACTGCAGAGAATGAATTATCATATATTTTTTTTAAAGTGGAGAATGAATTATCAAATTAGAACAAAAAGGAAAGTGCAAAAGCAAAAGCATAAGTTATACTTCACAGAAGTAATAATCAATTCAACTTTGCAAACATGCTTAAGTTCTGATAGTAAAAATCATTGTTCAGAATCACCGTGAAATAGACGAGCAAAAACATTTTCAAGTGTGCTTACTGCAAAAATCTTCCACATTGGGAGGACAAAGACTGAGAATCACCTACGAAGGGGCATGGGTATTAACATATGAAATGAGAAACAAAAATCTGCAACAATGAGTCATTACCACCTAACTTGAATAAGCACTAGGCTATCAACAACATAGCAATGCATTAACTCATAGAGACTCCCTATCAAAGTTTGCCATGCTCAAAAGCCATCACTGCCAAAAATCCAAAACATTTCAGAGGAAAAATCAAAAAATAAAATAAAATACATATATTTCAATAGTATGACTAGATCAAGTACTCTAGTTGCAATAACTTGAAGCCCAATATTATAGCAGAAACATATTGCCTAGCACTGTTAATGTTGTCTTCGCTCCAGAAGCAAACTAGCTTCATATCAATTTATTACACGAGCAGACGCTAACAGTGTAAAAAGACTGTAAGTTGATCATGATCTACCATCTTTAGAATAGTCTCTGATGGATGGAGAGGATTTAGAGTTAGCACAGTACCGCACAATGAATAAAGAAGGCAAGGGAACGCTAAATAAATAGTGCCCCATAACTGGTCATGAGTTGATATGATCCCAATATGCATCCGTCAAAATACACAACTCAGGAAAAACCTATTTCTAAACACTATATATTTCAATATCCCTCTAGTTTTATAATCACTGTTCTAGGACTATAAAATTGGAGAACATCAACGTGGACATTCAACATAAACATTGCACTCACTGCCAATATAAGTTGGGCTGAACAAATTCATCCATGTCATGAAGTCCTGTGACTGCATAAAGCAAAAAAAAACCCACATGTTTGAACAGGTTCATTCATAACAATTAAAGCAAGAAATAAAAATGTAGTATGCAAGTCATATTCTTTCCTCACCATCAAGGGCACCATCACAAACAACCAAATCAACTTTGCATCAATCAAAGTGTTGAATAACCTATCAATAGCCAATGAAAATGAGAGATTAAATTGTTGAATTTCTTATGCAAAAATTAACTTTGCTTCTCTAGAACAATATTCTATATCTCAAAATAAATTGTACGAACACAGAATTTGAGGCAGACATATGAAAATCAGCAAATTAGTATAAAAAGGAATGTTGTAGTTTCTACCACATTAGTTGTTCTTTTCAAATCTACAAAAGAGTCAAAATAGAAATCTTAAGACAATAATACTCTTCGGCCCAAATAAAACATTGTAGTTATTTTAGACATCTAGGAAAACAATATAAATAAATCATATTAAAAAACCTAAAAAGTTAATACTTACCACCAAAAAAGTTCAATGGCATAAGCACCGTCCAATGGTTTTTAAAAGATTATATAACCATTCTTTCAAGTCCACAAAAAGGAGATGCTCTTTGAGGTTAACAAAAAGAGTCGAGACAAAATGCGTCCTTTGTTGCATTTCATTCTATCACCCATTTCAACTGAAAAAAGAATAAAATTAATGAAGATTTATTTTGACTAAAATAAAGAATAAGCTAATGGAGTAGTATAATATATAATGATAGAAAATTGAAAATATTAACACTTACTCGCCAAAAATTTTTCAATGGCATAAACATCACCCGTTGATTTTTAACAAATCATAAACCCACAAAAAGGGACATGCTCTTGCAAGTGAACAAAACGAGTCAAAAGATAAAGAAAATTCATTGGTGAGATTTGTTGAACTTCATTCTATCACCCATTTCAACTGAAAAAAAGAATAAATTAATGAAGATCTATTTCAACTAAAAAAGGAATTAAACTAATAAAGTAGGATAACTACATAACTAAAGAAAATTGAAAGTTTTAACACTTACCCACACAAAAAACTTCAGTGGCATAATCATCACCCGTTGATTTTTAACAAATCATAAGCCCATAAAAAGGGAGATGTTCTTGAAAGTTAACATGAAGAGTCAAAAGGCAAAAATGATCCATTGGTGAGATTTGATGCACTTCATTCTATTAGTCATTTCAACATGAAAAGATAAATTAGTTGAATCATATAAGGAAAAAGAAGTTACAAATGTTTTGTATACATTGAAATCAAAATAAAGAGTGAAAATAACAAAATAGAAATGTAACTTTACTTACCTTTATTTAGGTAAGGTAGCAAAACTTCACATGATGACTTGATGCTAGATTAGCAAGATTCAAAAGGAGCATCATCTACATCATATAAAATATTTTAAAAAACAAATAAGAGTACGACTAAAATTAAATTTATAAAATAGAACAATGATTTTACCATTCTTTTTGGAGAAGGTAGCCAATCTTGTGTACAAATCAGTGCTTGAATCGTCTCTGGAAGTAAAGATGTGCGGTTATCATCAATAACTCTTGAACCGGTACTAAAAGCCGACTCTGAAGCAACACTTGTCATGGGAATTGCAAAAATGTCTCTTGCCATCTTTGAAAGTATGGGAAATTTTATGCCATAACCCTTCCACCATAATAACACATCAAATCCTATTTCATCTGGAGAATGAGTCTCTTCTAAGTACACATCCACTTCATTCTTTTGAGTTAATGCACCACATGATCGAACACTCAAAAATTTCTTAAACCCTCCTCTCAATTGGTTTTTTGCATCATCATTGTCTATCTTATCACCATCACATTTGCCTTCATCTTTAATTGGAATAGAGATGCATGTTGGGATAGTAACCTTGGATACATATTCAGAATAAAGTCCATAAAGGAAAGACTTGACTTTCTCAACGTGAGCTCGAGCACTATCACCATATATCTTTTCATACATGTACACAACATAATCTATTTTACATCTAGGATCAGGAATGCAAGCCACGGTAAATATCAAACTACAATCCTCCCAATATTTCATAAACTTGAGCAACATTTTTTGTGCCATTTCTCGAATGTAAGATTGCTCATCATGCAACCACTCACGCAACTTAATATGCACCGTACACACATCATCAAAGTATAGATTTGCAGTCACATATCTTGTCCTAGAAAGACTAAGAGTAGCATTATAAAAAACTTTCAAGCATTCATGTATGTGACTAGCAACATCCCACTCATCATCAAAAGGACAATCTACATATTCATAATCAATGTCCGGCAAACGTAAAAATGCTTTCTTCAATTCTAATGCACTCTCAAGCATTAAGAAAGTTGAATTCCATCGAGTTGGAACATCTAAACATACACCTCTTTTTGTTGGCAAATGTTCATGAATCAAAGCCCTGTTGAAGTTTTCCTTTCTCTTAGGTGTCTTTTCTCACAAACACAATGCTTTTTCGAATCTTCTCTATGAATTTAACTATGACACTCAAATCATCTTGCACAATCAAATTCAATATGTGTGCACTACATTGAACATGAAAGAAATCACCATGAGATATCAACAAGTTCTTGTCACAAAGCCAATTCTTAAAATCTCTAACCATTGCATTGTTAGAGGATGCATTGTCAAGAGTTATAACATACAACTTCTTGTCAATATTCCAATTTAACACTTGAGCTTTCACAAGTTTGTAAAGAACTTCAGCTGTGTGTGGAGTCTTTACATGTTCAAATGCAAGAATTTTTTTTTGCAAATTCCACTCGTCATCAACAAAATGAGCTGTCAAACAAGCCTAACCCATAGTTTGTCCCGAAGTCCATAAATCAGTGGTTAAACTAATATGTGTATCAAGCATATCTAACACATGATACAATTTCTTCTTTTCTTCATCATAAATTTTCATGATTTTAGCCTTGATGGTGTTTCTTTTGCAAGGTTTGAATTGTGGCTGCAAATTACCACAAAATGTGGTAAAATAATCATACTCCACAAAGGTAAAAGGTAACTCATGCTTGATCACTAATTTTGCAAGATCTCGATGACTACGATCTTAATCAAATTTGAAATTTGAAATCTTTGCATTAACCTCATTTATGCACTTCGATGTTGACAACATTTTCTGTTTGATATCCTCGTGAGCTTTCCGTGGACATACAGATGCATGATTTCTAAGATGAGTGGTGCCTTTAGTACTAGATCCATCAAATTTTCGTTTGCAATGCAAACATATAGCAATATTATTTCCATCATCATCCTTGGTCTTCTCAAACTCTTTCTAAACCACTGATGTCAACCTTCTCTTCCTAGGTGGAGGAGGTTTTATTTCAAGATTTGAAACCACTTTTGCTCCATTTATAGTCGGTGTAGGGTTGCTAGTTGGATTAAGTGTATTGACACTTTCTAGAACGATTGCATTCACGGGAGAAGAAACATTACTCTCCATATGAGTAGCTAACCCGTATTCATCCATGACACCCAATGATGCATAAGTGCAACCTATCAACATGACATTTGATGTTCAAAGTCAAAATAAGAAAGTCAATAAAAAAATATCATAAATAACATTTACAAGTTAGACTAGAAAATAACTAAAAAAGAACACTACTTAAGTAGCACATGCAATCTTAAGTAGCACATGCAGTCACTCACAAAAACACACACATAATTTAAGATCACAAACTCATAAATGCACACATAGTATTTAACTTGCCTTGTAAACATCAATAGGTGTGCATAATAACATTTAAAACATCAAAAGCATGCAAATAAATTGAAAATCTAAATCTAAATGTAAATTAATAAACTAAGAGGATGAGAAAAAATTGGATATTCTCAATAATGATCAAACATTATAAAGGGTCACGAACTCTCATATGTACATATGATGTAATAACAACATTGGAGCTCCTAAATAAAATGCATACATAGCATAGGAATTGACATCTAATTTCAGATAATCAAATAAAGAGATGAAAACGTCCAAGTTCAGACGCACAAGCATATGCATGTGCACACGTTTGCGCGTGCGCACACACACACAGAGATTAATGAACTCACCAAACTTAGCTTAACCAAATCAGATTGTCAACAGTGAGCACCACTAACAGTTTAACAAACTGTTAAAAAGGGGGGGGGGGCGAGTAAGTCTTGTATCTCTATTAATGTCTACCATGAAAGAAGGTGAAAGCTACAACCTTTACAAGGTGAAGTTCCACAAGATAGATTGTAAATGATGACCACCATCAACAATTTGATGACCTGCAAAAAGAGAAAAAAGGTGAGATTCTTATGTCTCCATTGGTAAATGCCATGAAATAACAAGAAAGTTTCAACCTTTATAAGGTGAGAGTCTAGGGGAAGGGCCTCCTAAGTCTCCCCTGACATCTACTAGGAAATCTTCAAAGAAAAATCTAGGCTTCAACTAGGACTTTAGTGCAGAGCCTTAGATCATATCTTAGATAGTTAGATTCAATAGATCAAAGAGGCTCAGATCTGAGACACAACTCCACATGAACAGAGATCCAGAGCAAGAGAAGAAGAAATTTGCAGCCTACTGTCTGTACACTACTGGAAAAAGTCGAAGTGCAGAGAGAGAGAGAGAGAGAGAGAGAGAGAGAGAGAGAGAGAGAGACCTTGGCTTAGGGATGTGCAACTAGCTACCGTCAACTCTTGGAGCTGTTAGGAGTCGAGCTTAGACGATGTCCTCAAGGAGGTTGCTGGCTTCGAGGTGGAGGAGGTTAGATGCTATCCTCAAGGGGCCGGCTGGCTGTTGGCCTCGGGGGGGGGGGGGGGGGGGGAGGGGGGAGGATCACAAGATTTACAGCCTTGGGAGCTCATCGACCACCAGCAACCTGGTGGCCACCATTGGTGCTGTTGGTAATGGAAGCAGCATGGAGGAGATGGAGATGGGTGGCGTGCAGCACAAGTGCCAAGTGGGGCGGCAGGTTGATCTGGGAAGTGGGAACAGGGAATGGATATTTGGGGTGGGGTAGAGGGGCCCGTGGGATTTGGTGGATTAGGGTATTCAAAGCTTCCAACCTCCTCGGCCGTTGGATATGTAGAGGGTAGGATTTAACGGTGGATATTAAAAATTTTAATCGGTTGGATAATATTCGAAGTGGATACATGGTTTATGTTTCCGCTTCGGTTATTAATCGGATCTTATACGGATATTCGATTACATCTGTCGAATATTATAATCGGATAAAAATCCGAGTAATCGAATACGGATTCGGATCGGATTCGGATAATATCCGGATCCGTTGACAGCCCTACAGGTTCTCCCTCCGCCATCATCCGGTCCACGGGGTGAGATTTCCTTCCCAAAATCGTGTAAAAATACGAAAAACATGAAGAATGGGGAAAATAACCTAACTACCTAAACATGCATTTAGTATTTTCACCCCAAGAACACCCCTAAACATGCTCCAAAGCGGGAAAACATGGTTTTTAAATGAAATACTACGGGAATCGTCACCCTACCGGTTACTTGAACTCTTTCAAGCTCCAAGCCGCTTACTCGCCTCGCCCCATGCCGCCGCCGGTACCGCCGTGGACGCCGTTACTCCACCGGGACGTCGGCCGCCGTCCGGAGAGAAAAACGCCGCGGAGGAGATGGTGGTGGTAGTGGTGGGAGTTAGGAGGTCGATGGAGTGGAGGGAGAGATGAAATTGTGGGAGGAAAAGGAAGGAGGGGGGGGAAAGGAGCCGCCTGCTCGCCGGAGGAAGAGAGGAGAGAGAAGAGGGAGGAGGAAATGAGGGAAATGAAGGAGGGTTCGCGGGGTCAACCAGAAGCTGGGTAAAACGCGTCGTGCATGCCCGACGTCTTTCAGATGACAAGACCGGGCCGTACACTGACAAGCCAGGGTCGTACTCTGAAAGACGTCGTCCATTCAAGATGCCATTTAGACGATATGACTGTAGGTGCTTAAAATGCTCGTGTGATTAACATGAAAATCTATGTTGTTTAGTGTAAACTAACCTATTAAAAACAGTAACTAAGTGCAGTGATCGCCAGAAACTTTTGACTTAAAAGTTTCAAAAGAGAGTTTTGATCGCCTACCTGTTTGAACGCGGAAGATGTCGAGTCCTTGATTCCCCTCCTTCAGCCGGCTGAAGAAAGAGAGCCCTTTCTTTGTTCTTTTGTTCTTGCTGTTGAATTTGAGGTTGAGGATCGTCCAGAAGTCCTTCTGGCTTTGTACTTGATTTCCCCTTTTGTTCTCTTGTTGTTGTTGAGTGCAGCAGAAACAGAGAGAAAGGAAACGAAGAAACAATGATGATGAGAATTTAAATGGAAGTAATATCCAAACTGATCATGATTTTAAGCATGCGATTAAACAGCAAACTTACTTGTTTAAATGGTTTTGAAACCCCTTAAATCAAATAGGTTTTGAAAGATGATGCTATGGTGTGTGTTGCATGAAGTGAATATGAAGAATGAAATTAATGAAGATGTAGAATGAAAATGCAGAATTGAAACACTTATGCCCAATGGGTTGAAGCCTTGAAAGGATGAAGATTCTTGAAAGGACGCCGACTTCTGGAAATGGCAGCGTTCCGGCGTTCCGACGTTGTTGCTCCGATCTTCAACTCGCTATCGCTCAATTAACTCAAGATTACGCTTCACACTCTTTTTTTTTACTCTTCGAGATGCAAGGTATTTATAGGCTTTTTCTGCGTTCGCGATTAACATAGAAAAATCTAGGATTTATCTATCTTAACCGACAGATAAATACTGATTAATTCATCTTTATCTGTAATTATCTAAAACGCGTCCACCATGTCTGACGCCTTTCAGATTAATTAAGATAAGGATAAATATCCGGGAAAACTTATCTTTATCTTTATTGGCTAAAACGCGTCTACATGCGCAGACGTCTTTTACACTAATTAAGATAATCATAAACATCCGGAAGAGAAGTTAAAATAACTTAGGAAACCTAAAATGCGTCAGGACTGACAGACGCCTTTTAGCTAATTAATCAATTGATTAAAATTCAAATTTAAATGTTAAAATATGAATAAACTCTAAATGGCGTCCACATAGGTCGACGTCTTTTAGACTTCTTCATATTTTAACTGAAATTTTGAGTTAAAATCAATTTAATTGATTAACTTAAACATGTCTGTTAAACCCGACACTCAAAATATCAATAAAAATTAATCAATGATTAAATATCAGACCATTCTGAAGCATTATTATATGATATGAAATTTACTCGAAATGATGTCAAAATTAGCGTGTCTACAGCTGCCTCACCTTGGCATCGTCTTTGCAAGGGAGTGAAATGGAATGGAATGTACTGAAAAGGTGATGCCAAGGTGTGATGAGACACGTTCTTAACATCACATGATTTGAATTTTTCTCAAAATCATCAATGAAGATAGCTCAATGAGATCAATGGAATTAATCATGTCTGGATGAGGTAGACAAGAAAATAAAATAAAGTCGATCAACCTCCTCGGAGTGGGAAGTACCCCATGTCATAGACACTGTAGGTTTCATCATGGGGAGCGTTTGCCAGCCAATGTGGACGTGCTGCAGCCATGATGGATCTTAAAAGAAAACAAGAAATATTGGATAAAGAATCCAAGAAAGGATAGAATTCCAAGGATATCTTCAAGCGAATCTCAAAGATAATCAAGATACTCAATTGAGAATGGAATATTTCATATCATGTTTTGAGTTATTTAATTTATGGTCTGAAACTTAATCAATAATTAATCTTTATCACAATGATTTCAAAGTCCTACATGATGCATGTTGGGCTAAAAGAAAAATATAAAGTTAAATAAAATATAAATTAATCAAGGATAATATTGTTAAACTGTCATTAATGAGCCAAGACACCAATTCTTGTAATTCAGTGCTAAGCCGAAGCTCGTTTATCCACGTACCGTTTCACAAAAGTGGAACCATCGTCCTCACTAATTAACAATCCAACGGCCTATCCGTGCGATTAAGAATCCTCTGGAATTATCACTGTTTTTGTTGTAGGGGAACTCAAATTCCAGTTTTATCAAAACCACAAGGTCCTTGATATAATCTAATAAATATTTAATATATAGTAATGCAAATGAATTACATGAAAGGAGTACAAGGCTAGAGATAACCGTCTTTTTAGCCACGGTCAGGACTTCTTAACTCCCAGAATAGGATCTTCTTGATATTTCCAACTTTACTCGAGTTTTCTTGCATTTTCTGCAATCAAAATTGTTAGTAATTCTAAACCAATATTTAATTAAACATAAAAAATCATGGAATTTCGGGTAAATCATATAAATAGATGAAACGCGTCATGTCGCGCCGACGCCATTTAACTTTGAAACGCGTCAGTGCTCCTCGACGCCTTTTACTCACAGAAACATGTTTCTAGCTGTTCTCTATTCGGATTCCAACTTTACCAATGCCTTGTGTCCTGTATACAACTTGAACAAACATGTTAAGTATCTATTCAGGCTTAGCCCCTTACCTGGTTAAGTAACCGACTACTTGATCCTATCCTTGACAGAAGGGTCAAGGGGCATAACCTTTATTAACAAAGGTAATGAAAATAATCAAACTTAAGCAAAATGCAACATGCAAGCAGACAGATGCTCACTGAAAATAAAAGGAATGAGACATACTAAGTGCAACAAGCAAATGCTAATTGAAATATTTTTGTTGTTGTTTTGAAATATTCATTTTTTTGTTTGGGGTTTTGAAATATATGCCTTTTTTTGAATTTTGACATATGTATTTTTTTTTTGGGTTTTTGACATATGTATTTTTTTTGAATTTTTTACATATGTATTTTTTTTTTTTTGGGTTTTTGACATATGTATTTTTTTTTTGAATATATGTATTTTTTTTTTTTTGAATTTTTGACATATGTATTTTTTTTGATTTTTTTTTTTTGACTAAAAGATCAGCATGGTACTCAGATCAAAAGATCATATTCATTTATTAACTTAATTTCCAAATCATTCTTCAACAATTTAACTTAAACCCATCGTGTTTGAACTTGTGTTTCCATTCGTGATCCCATTTGATGATTTGACCCTTAGTCAATCTAAGCCATTCCTTAAGTTTGAAGTACATCTCTTTAGAAAGAAAAGATGAATAAGTTTAGAAAGCCCATGAGAAGGTTCCGGAGACTTAAAAAGATGTCCCTTTCCTACCCTAATATCCGTTGGGGTTCGGTCATTTCTTTCCGGGATATTTATCGACCTTGCGTTCCCTTTTATTTCATTTCATGGCCTTGATGTAACGTTTGTAATGTAATGGCCTTTTGACATTTGGCTTTTTGCCTTTTTGCTTTTTCTTTTCTTTTCTTTTCTTCGGGACGGATCTCCCCCTTTTTTTATTATGACGGCCTACTACTAAGATGGCGGGTATTCTTGGTAGTCTATTCTAAGTCTCGTTCCTACATCATGGGCCGAGTATAAAACATAATTTTTTTCTTTAAAATAAATGATTTGTACTTTACACTTTCGGTCAAGCTTCTGATATTCTTTAGGCCTTGGCATCTCTTGTTACTCACGAATCAAACGTGTCAGTGTGTGCAGTAATGGGCTTGAAATTAAGTTATACAGACTGATAAGGAAATTTTAAGTTTATAAACTTTCTGATTCCACTGGTCTTTGTACCATACTGATCGACTCTTTAACCTAAGAGTAGTATTTCTTAAGATGTAAGCCATTCCATGGATGTTTTAGCTCTTCTCCTTCTGCATTAACAAGACGATAAGCATTACCAGGAAAAGCGTGCGATACAACATAAGGTCCTTCCCAGTTGGGTTGGAGCTTAGAACGCGGACCACCAGGTTTTACAAAAATTCTTTTGACAACCATTTCACTGACTTTGAACTTACGTTCAATGACTTTCTTTTGATAAAAACGTGCTAGTCTATTTTGATAAACTTTTGCATGATTAGCAGCTGACCATCTTTTCTCGTCTAAAAGTTCCAATTGAGCAAGGAGTGCTGAACGATGTTCATCAATGGAAAATTCCTTATTCAATTGTACTCTTAATGACGGTATGAGGATCTCATATGGAACTACCGCCTCCATTCCAAATGTTAAGGAATAAGGAGTTTGCCCAGTGGGTGTGCGGATTGAAGTTCGGTAGGCCCATAGAGCCTCAACCAATTTTTCTGGCCAATCTGCGAATTTATTAGATTTGCACGTCTTTTTGATGATTTTTATCAAAGTCTTATTTGTTGCCTCTGCTTGGCCATTGCCTTGCGGATAATAAGGAGACGAATGATGCAATGCAATTTTATACCTGTTACAGAGGTCCTTCAATTCCTGTGACACGAACTGTGGTCCATTGTCGGTGACGATGGTGCTTGGAATTCCAAATCGGGTGATGATGTTCTTCATGATGAACTTGCAGACGGTTGATGCTTTGATCTCCACGTACGCTTCAGCTTCTGCCCACTTGGTGAAGTATTCCGTTGCAGTGAGAATGAAAGATTTTTGCTTGATGCCGGAATCTGGATTACCAAGAAGTCCAATAATGTCGAAAGCCCACATGGAGAAAGGCCATGGGGAAGAAACATGATGGAGTGAAGATGCAGGAGAATGAATTTTGTCGGCGTGAAGTTGACACTTAGCACACCTACGTACATATCCTACACAGTCTTCTTCCATGGTTGGCCAATAAAATCCTTGTCTAAGGATCTTCTTTGCTAGCATCTGTCCATTGACATGACCACCACAAACTCCACTATGAGCTCCTTCCATAACTTTCCAAAGGTCATCTTCGTCTAGACATCTCAGAAGAACTCCATCAAAACCTCTCTTGTACAATGCTCCCCCAACTAGGGTGTATCGTTGAGCAATTCTCCTGATAGCTCTCTTCTCCTCAGTTGTAGCTTCCTCAGGATACGATTGATCTTCACAATATTTTGCGATTTCATAATACCATGGCTTCTGTTCATCATCCATTTCTTCCAACAGCTCTATTAACATGATTTCTCTTTTTTCAATGATATCTCCGTCTTTGACTTTCTTCAGCAACTTCTCCTTAGTTCTAAGAAATGAAGGGTCTTTCACGGCGGGTAAAAGACGCCTATGAATTATGATTGATTCGGTTTGTTTGCTGATTGGAAAATTAAGAGAAGATGCAAGTGAAGCTAGAGCGTCAGCTAAGATGTTTTGATTCTTAGGGACATGGACAAAGATCAATTTCGTGAAAAGTTTTGAGTAAGCAGAAGTAAGTTCCTGATAAGGCTTGAGCTTGGGATCGAGAGTTCGATACTTGGTCAGCACTTGACGAAGAATCAGTTGGCTATCACCCACAATCCTGAGTTTGGTGGCACCATGGAAATGAGCAGCCTCGAGGCCAGCAAGGAGTGCCTCGTATTCAACTATATTGTTTGTGACTGGAAAATCAAGCTGAAAGGCTTGTGGAATGGTGATACCTTCAAGTGATAACAGAACAATACCTATCCCTTTTCCATGAGAATTCAGAGCTCCGTCAAAATGCAGAGTCCACATATCATCTCTGATTTGATTTACGGACATCAGTTCCTCATCCGGAAACTCTGATCGCACTGGATCGAATCGAGGAAGGGGATGATGAGCGAGATGTTCTGCTATGGCATAGCCCTTGATCGCTTTCTGCTGAATGTAAGTGATATCGAATTGAGATAGAAAGCTTTGCCATCGCGCTAACCTATCAGTAAGAACAGATTTCTCCAGAAGGAATTTGATCGGATTCATCCTAGCTAGGGGTGTGCATAAAAACCGAAAAACCGAAAAACCGAACCGAACCGAACCGAACCGTTCGGTTCGGTTCGGTTTGGAGTCAGGTTCGGTTTGGTTCGGTTTCACAAAATTGTGAAACCGAACCGAACCGAAAAACCGAATAAATCGATTTTTTAAAGTAAATAAGTATTTATATTAACATTATGCATATAAATGTTTTAATATTTTAATATCATATACATATTTATATATAAATAAGTATTTTTTAAATATAATTTTAATGTTAAATATATATATACATTTAATATCAATAAAATATGAAAATTCGGTTTGAACCGAACCGAACCGAAAAATTTCGGTTCGGTTCGGTTCGGTTTCAAATGTCACTTCGGTTCGGTTCGGGTTGAAGAAATTTCCTCCAAAACCGAACCGAACCGAACCGTGCACACCCCTAATCCTAGCGATGAGATGGACTTCATGGGCCAGAAAATAATGCTTTAATTTCTGCACAACCCAGACCAATGCTGCACATGTTTTCTCCATCGCCGTATATCTCTGTTCAGCGGGGTTGAGAAGTTTAGAGAGATAATAGGCTGCCCTCTCTTTTCCTTCTTCATCCTCTTGTGCTAGGACAACCCCCACTGCATCATCCAGGACTGAAATGTAAAGTATCAATGGTTTGCCTGGAGATGGTGGTCTCAAAACAGGAGGACTTGCTAAATAGTTCTTTAATCCATCGAATGCCTCCTGACACTTATCGTCCCAATCGAATTTGACTCCCGGCTTGGTAAGCTCGTAAAACGGCTTACACCTTTGTGAGTGTTGGGAGACAAAACGGCGAATAAATTGCAATCTCCCGATTAATCCTCTCAACTCCTTCATGTTTTTGGGAGGTGGCATTTCTCTAATAGCCTTCGCCTTATTGGGATCGTTCTCAATTCCCCGTTTGCTGACGATAAATCCAAGCAATTTTCCTGAAGATACCCCGAATACACATTTCTTGGGGTTCATTTTTAACTGATATTCTCTCGATCTCTCTAACACCCTTGCCAAAACTTTGGCGTGCTCAGCCTTTGTTTTAGATTTAACCAATAAGTCATCCACATACACTTCCAGATCTATGTGCATCATGTCATGAAATATTGCCATCATAGCCCTCTGATAAGTGGCTCCAGCATTTTTTAATCCAAATGGCATGACAACATAACAGTATGTTCCTCAAGGTGTAGTGAATGACGTTTTCTCTTGATCATCTTCTGCCAGCTTAATCTGATTGTATCCTGAAAATCCGTCCATAAACGATAAAGTTTCATAGCCAGCAGTATTATCGATGAGTACATCAATATGAGGCAATGGAAAATCATCTTTAGGACACGCCCGGTTCAAATCGCGGAAGTCCATGCAAATTCTGACCTTCCCGTCCTTCTTCATAACCGGGACTATATTGGCCACCCATTGTGGATAGAGGACAACTCTAATAAATTTAGCTTTATGTAATTTGTCGACCTCTTCCTTCATCTTTAGAGCCATTTATGGGTAGAATCGCCTTAATTTCTGTTTGACAGGGCTAGCTCCATCCTTTAATGTCAATCTGTGTTCAACTAAAGATGAGTCTAACCCCGGCATATCTTCATAACTCCAAGCGAAAGTGTCCTTATAGTCCTTTAGTACTTGTACCATTGCCTTCTCATCCTCTGTAGAAAGATTTTTACTGACGAGGACAACCTTAGGTTCGTCTTCAGTCCCTAAATTGATTTCTTTGGTGGGCTCTTCTACGGCAGTTGAGGGTTCATCGAATCTCTTCACTCCACTGGTATATGCCTTAGCTGCGTCCTCGTCATCTTCCTCATTTTCAACAATGGGGTCCTTTTCATGCACTAATTCATATACCCCGTACCCATCATTGACTGACTCATCGTCCATACAATCTTCTGGCATCTGAATTGGATTTTCTAAAAACTGAGGGATCAGAAAGCAAGAAAAGCATCTATCAGCTAAGTCTTGGAGGTATCTATCTGGAATTCGCCTACCCTTAGGCTTCCTAGACTTCCTAACCTGACTAATCTGACTAAAATTAGACTGCCTAACTTCACTAAACTCCCTATTATAACCTAATGAAGATGAAGCAGGATGAAAATCCTGGGGTACAAGTGGAAATACAAGAGAATCCTCCCGAGGGGAGGGACATAGTAGATCTAGAAGAGAATCTCGACCGAAAGACCCGCGCGGCGGGGTGCAATCGGACAAGTAAGATGTTTCCTCGATAAAGATTTGAGAAGTTGTAAAATTGGCGTTTTTTTTTTTGGTATCAGAGGAATTATACAGGAAGCAGGAGTGAATATAAATGGGAGGAGAAACAGACGGAGGAAGTGGCACCAAGGCCAGGGGATTAGGGGGATCATATAGCAATATGTCCCAGATCAAATTATACATCCTCTCTAGATCGAGAGGAGGTTGTGGAATAAGGTCCCGAGGGGACAGAGTAATCATAACGTGCGGAGCCCGTGAGATATCTTCAATAATGACCCGCGACCAAGTCGGGGTCAAGAGCAGTGTACGAAAAAGAGTATGGAGCATGAAGACATGTGAAGGATATGTCCCCTTCCAGAGCAGATCTGTAGTGTAACCAGCTTCATAGGGGTCATCTGGCTCCCCTTCATCGGTCTCTTCAGACAGCAGTATCCGCTTGTCAAATATGGCACCAGGGCTTTCAATCAGCTCATCGATCTGCGGCGGCCACTTGGGTTCTGCAGGATCTAGGAATAATCTGTTCAGTGCAATATAAAGGTCTCTCAGATCGAACCACCTGTACCATTCGCATTCAGGATCATGGAACTTTCTCCTTTTCATAGGCCGCAGAGCCTCCAAGGATTGGTACGTAAGTAGTTCTGAGCAATGTCTGGCCAAATCCCTCCCATATATGTCATGGAAGTCAAAACAGGAAGTAATGACCACCGTGTTGTCGTGGCTAAGTATGGGCCCTTTCACAAAGTGCGTACACAGGGTCCATGTTAGGGGATCTCGGCCTTCTTTGGGTGGTGTAGACATTGCCTCCCAGATTTTCGTACCTTCTTCGATCTCTGCTTGCTGAACCAGATCTTGTTTCAGTCTTCTTGGCCTATAGCCCAGACCACTTCCAGGTGCTGCTCGATGATTTTTAACAGGAGTGGTCCTGCCTTGCAACTGTGTGCCCAGACCTCTTCCAGGCTCGTAGCTGTTCTTCATCATAATCCTCCATCCTGGGGTACTCATGCACTTCCCCCTTTTTATAGCATCTAACGGGTATGGAGAAATAGTGGCGGCTTTTAGAGGATCAGCCACTGGACGGTAGACCTGTAATACCGACAGAAAAGGTTGCCGGCCAGGTAAAATAACAGATTTAATATTCAAGGTATGAGCAACAGCAAGGATCGGCATGCTCGTCACTTTAATGATTCGTCCATGGTAAGGGAATTTGATGCATTGGTGATTCGTAGAAGGAATCGCCTCAAGAGTTTTGATATAAGGACGACCTAAAATGACATTTATAGAAGGGTCGATTTCTAGGATGTGAAATTCGACCTCTGCATGACTTACAGGGCCCAGCTCCACCTTCAAATAGACCATTCCCAGAGGGGAACGGGTAGAGTTGTCATATGCTGTCACTGAGATGGGGCTGGGCAACCATTTTTCTTTGGGCACACCGCACAGCTCCAGGGTCTTCGGAGGTAAAACATTGATCGAAGCCCCTGTATCTACCAGGCATGCATCCACGGCCTTCTTACAGATGTTGACCGTGATGCTCAAAGCCATGCTTCTGGCTGCCGGCGGTGCTAGTTCCGATGTATGAAATGTAATGGAGGGTTGATCCCCCTGAGGAACTAGTAGTGCTGCAATTTTTTCTACCGGCATGTCCTCATTGACCATCACCTTTTGTAGATATTCCATTAAGGCTTCTTGGTGAATCTTGGACCTTTTGATCAATTCAAGTACAGTGATCCGTGCCGGTGTCCGATCCAGATGTTTCAACAAGTCATATTGAGTGCCTGGTGCACTCTCTTCATTATGGGCTTCCTCAGTCGGCTGTGATGGGCCGTCTCTAACTGTGGACTGAGGAAAGACTTTGTTGAAAATCCTTCCACTCCGGAGCGCGTGTTCCCCAACCGTGGAGGATCCGGGTGACACCTTAAGTACCGCAGGGTTGGATGGTGCGTGTAAGGATCGTGACCTTCGGATCTGGTTTTCGGGTTCGGACCTTGTGGTTCTAGCCTTGTGAGGGCGGAGGTTCTGAGTTGATTCGCGTCAGGACTTAGGGACGCGTTTTAAACGGCGTCCACCGTCGCAGACGCATTTCAGGTTCTGCCACGTGGGTGCCAGGTGGGCTGGCTTCGGGCCGCGTCGGTACGGCCCTGTCTTGTCGCTTGAACGGCGTCTACGTGTGTCGACGCCTTTCAGACTGCGACTCTGAGTTTGTCAGAGTACGGCCCTGACATGTTGACTGAACGGCGTCTGCCTTGAACGACGCGTTTCAGAATCTTGTCAGAGTAGCCGTCACATCAACTGATTGGCGTCCGTGGATGTCGACGCATTTTAGCCAACCTCTGGCTAACCCCGCGAGCCCTCCTTCCTTCCCTCATTTTTCTCCTCTCTTCCTCTCCTTCCCCTTCCGGCGAACTCGGCGGCGATCCCTTCCTCCTTCCACCGTTTCATCTCTCCCTCCACTTCATCCTCTACCTAGCTCCTACCACTACCACCTCCACTTCCACTGCGACGTTCTACTCTCCGGACGGCGGCCGACGTCACGGAGGGGCGAGGACGACCACGGCGGTACCGGCGGCGGCGTGGGGCGAGTCGGGTGGACGGCTTGAAGCTCGGAGGCGTTCAAGTGTCCGGTAGGGTGACGGTTCCTCTTAGTATTGTGATTTAGGCCATGTTTACCCCTTTTAAGCTTGTTTGGATCTTTGGTTTCGGGGGGTAGAATGAGTATGCTTAGGAGTTCTTTTGATAACATAGGGGTTTTTCCATGAATGTGTTACTTATGGCTTGTATTACTCCTCTTTTCCCTCCGTTTTTGGGGTGTTTTGGGGTTGGAAACGGAGCCCTCGGGCTCAGGCGACTCTGGTTCCTGGGGCTAAAACACGTCGTGCATGGACGACGCCTTTTTGAAGGGCGTCGAGCCATCACGACGCCTTTTAGACAGGAATCGCCTGTCAGGGAGTCTGCCAGTTCGGGAATTCTGGGATTAAAAGACGTCATGGGTCAACGACGCGTTTTTGAATGGCGTCGGTTAACCATGACACCTTTTAAAGGCAGAAATCCCTTGTGTAAGGGCCTTGGAATTTTCGGATTTCTGTGTTGAATGGCGTCTGAGGATGTCGACGCCTTTTAAAAAGGCGACCACTGGGGTCGACGCCTTTTTAGGGCCTGATTCTGAAGACTGTTTTACATAAACCTGTACATGGAGTCTGAATGGCGTCGACCGTGGATGACGCGATTCAGGACAGAACAACATTAATTCATGCCAGTAAAACGTGTTCATACTGCTAGATATTCGGATAGTGCATATTTTAGTGTACATGGATTCTTCGGGACCGGATGGCACCGTGTTGTGTGCCGTGCGATCGCGGGCTTTTCACGTGACCGGGTCGTACTGTGCCGGGTTTTGGTGGTTTTTGTGTTACTGTGGACCTGGAGTGACATTGTAGCGCTTTATCACCCTGTGCTGGTGGGGGCGTGAGCACAGCGCCGGTGGGGGCGTGGGCGGGGTGACGCCTAGTGAGAGAGGGTCACCTGGTGAACCCCGGGGTCAGCTAGTACCGGTGTCGGAGTGGTACATTCGGAGAGTCACTCATGCTGAGGGAAATAGTAGCCACCTGAGCCGGTTGGGCCGGAGTAGCTAGTGTGCTATCCGAGGGGTTACTGTTTGGTCTCAGCGGGTCGAGTTTTCTCCACCGTTGTTGTGTGGTTGGCGGGTTCTATTGAGGCGATAGTTGTGGATTTCCTAGTCGGCTGGTTTAATATATGCATGTTTATATATTACGATTGCATGTGATTTCACGTTAAGAATTAGGAATCGTACCTCTTGTGCTTATCACCTTTCTGTTAGCTGTACCTTGTACTTGTGGGTGTGTGCGTGGGCAGTGGGGATCGAAGGATCCCTACTGAGTCTTGTCTTTGAGACTCACCCTCTACGGTTTTCAGGTGAGGACTCCCAGCAGACTTAGCGAGAGGAGTGCGGCCGTGAGTTGAGCATCGTCAGCAGTCGTTCCGGGGTATGCCCCGACGTAGTTGTTATTTTATTTCTGGCCTGTACATTTAATTATTTCTTTTCTATTGGAATATGTAATTATTTGCTGTATCGAGTCGCATTGTAATAATTTCATTCCTGTACTTTTACTCCTGTTCAATGCGATGTGATTGTTTAGCTTAGTTTATTATTTATCTCCCAGACTTGAATTGATCCTGGTTTGGTTCCAAATTAATGATTCGGTACCCATTTAGTAATCGGATCCCCGATTATAGGGTGGCGGGTCGTTACAGTTGGTATCAGAGCATACGGTCTGGCAAATAAATAAATAACTAGGTTAAATATCATAAACTCGGCAAATAAATACATTATCCCGTACAGGCACGGCGGTAGCATAGGTTTTAGGAATCTAATTAGAACTTTTTGATTTTGTAATTGTAGGCGAGTAGATGGCTCCCAGAAGGAGGATGCCAGTTATTCGAGAGCAGGGAGATGTCCCTAGTGGGTCCGAGGCCGGGAGGCCGAGTGTTGAGCAGTTCATGGAGGCGATGATGGACACTATGGCTCGTTATCAGACACGAGACCCTAGTGAGAGTTCCAGTGCGCGGGGAGGGTCCACCGCTACGCTTGAGCGGTTTCTGAAGCTGAGGCCACCTCACTTCACCGGTCGTCCCGACCCTGACAAGGCCATCCACTGGCTTAGAGAGATAGAGAAGACTTTTGACACTATGGATTGTGCTGCAGTAGAGCGGACCCCGTTAGCTACCTTCATGCTGAAGGATAGCGTCTATGACTGGTGGACCACCTTGAAGAGTTTGTCCTACGAGGACAGGAGTCTTAGGGAAATTCCATGGGAGACATTTGTTAAGGAGTTCAACGCTCAGTATTTCCCTAGACACGTTCAGAGGGCCAAGGAGAGGGAGTTCATGGATCTGACTCAGGGGAGCATGACAGTACTTGAGTACCAGGCGAAGTTTGTTTCGCTAGGTCGGTTCGTGCCTTTCATATCTGGGGACGAGGAGCATCGCACGGAGAGGTTTGTGGATGGGCTTAGGCTCAGTTTGAGGAACTTCGTGGCGTCCCACTGTTGTACGGACTTGGCTTCAGCAGTTAGATGTGCTGCAGCAGTAGAGGCTCAGCAGGTCCAGTCGGCCCGAGAGAGAGGACAAACTGCTCAGGGGCCAGTGCGTGGCAGGGGTAAGGCAGCGGCAGCGGCCCCTTCTGCTGGATCGGGATCGTCGTCACTCGGCTCCCGATTCAGGAGATTCTTCAGGGGTGGTGGCAGCAGTAGTGGCAGTAGCGGCAGCAGCAGGCCCGGGCAGGGTCAGCAGAGTCGGTCTGTATCCAGTGCACCGCAGGGGCCAGCTCAGAGGCTTCCGGCAGTCTGTCAGCACTGTGGGGGTACCCATGGTGGGACTCAGTGTCCCACTCTTCCCAGGAGATGTTTCGCTTGCGGCCAGCAGGGCAACTTGGCAAGACAGTGCCCGCAGGGGTATGGTCAGGGACATGGTTCAGGCGAGCAGAAGAAGCCAAGGACCCAGGGGAGAGTGCTAGCTATCACCAGAAGGGAGGCTCGCGCGTCCAACTTGGTGGAAGGTACACTTTCTGTCCTTGGGAACTCTGCACACGTATTGATTGATTCGGGTGCTTCGCATTCTTTTATTTCTGAGCAGTTCTTAGATATCCTTTCTGCGCCCGTTGTTGAGTTATCTGATGGTTTGATAGTGGAGGTTCCTTCCGGAGACTATATGATATCTTATAACTGCTTGAGGAATGTTCCCTTGACCATTGAGGGTCATGTGCTCCCTGCCCAGTTAGTTGTGCTTGCCATTCGAGACTTTGATGTCATCCTGGGTATGGATTGGTTGGAAGCCTTTTATGCAGAGGTGGACTGCCACAGGAAGAGGGTGCGATTCTCCATTCCGGACATCCCGACCTTCTTCTTCCAAGGTATTAGGCTTTCTTCCCGAGGTATTCTTATTTCTGCCTTTAAGGCACGGAGGTTGCTTGATGGTGGCTGTGAGGCTTTCCTTGCCTCTGTTATTGTCTCCGATGTCCAGGTTGGTCTCAGCCCTGGGGAGGTACCTGTGGTGTGTGAGTTCATTGATGTATTTCCTGAGGAGCTGCCTGGCCTTCCTCCTCAGCGAGAGGTCGAATTTACCATCGAGCTTGCACCAGGTACGGCGCCCTTGTCTAAGGCCCCGTATCGGATGGCGCCAGCTGAACTCGCTGAGTTAAAGGCACAGCTGCAGGAGCTGCTGAATAAGGGTTTCATTCGCCCCAGCACATCCCCATGGGGTGCTCCAGTCCTGTTTGTTAGAAAGAAAGATGGTTCTCTGAGGTTGTGCATTGACTATAGGCAGCTGAACCAGGTAACGATAAAGAATAGATACCCACTTCCAAGGATTGATGATTTGATGGATCAGCTGCAGTCCGCGAGGGTATTTTCCAAGATCGACTTGAGATCCGGGTATTATCAAATGAGGATCCGGGATGTTGATGTTAGCAAGACGGCCTTCAGAACTCGGTATGGACATTATGAGTTTTTGGTTATGCCCTTTGGCTTGACCAATGCTCCGGCGGCCTTTATGGAGCTGATGAACCGAGTCTTCAGGACTTATCTGGATCAGTTTGTGGTTGTGTTTATTGATGATATCCTGATCTATTCTTATTCTGAAGAAGAGCATGCCACCCATCTTCGGACGGTATTGCAGGTCCTGAGGGAGCATAGACTCTATGCCAAGTTCAGCAAATGTGAGTTTTGGCTAGACGAGGTGCATTTCCTCGGGCATGTTATTTCTGGCAATGGTATTGCAGTAGATCCAGCCAAGATCGAGGCAGTGATGGATTGGAACAGGCCGACTTCAGTAACTGAGATCAGGAGCTTTCTGGGGCTTGCCGGTTATTACAGGCGGTTTGTTCAGGGATTTTCTTCGATAGCAGCCCCCTTGTCGAGGTTGACTCGAAAGGGAGTTCGCTTTGTGTGGACTGAGGATTGCGAGCAGAGTTTTATTGAGTTAAAGAACCGTCTCACGTCAGCCCCTGTACTGGTGCTTCCTTCTGGATCAGGTGGATTTGTGGTTTACTCCGATGCGTCCCGTCGAGGTTTGGGCGCAGTTCTAATGCAGCATGGCAGGGTAGTGGCTTACGCTTCTCGACAGCTGAAGAAGCATGAAGAGAACTATCCTACTCATGATTTGGAGCTGGCAGCTGTGGTATTTGCACTCAAGATCTGGAGGCATTATTTATATGGGGAGAAATTCCAGGTTTTCACGGATCACAAGAGTTTGAGATATGTGTTCACTTAGAGGGACCTAAATTTGAGGCAGCGAAGATGAATGGAGTTCATTAAAGATTATGACTTTGACCTTTCTTATCATCCGGGCAAAGCGAATGTAGTGGCAGACGCTTTGAGTCGGAAGACGGTCATGTCATACCTTATGATTCAGGAGTGGAAATTATTCGAGCAAGTGGTGGAATCTTCCTTTAGGGTTCCACGTGAAGATGACAGAGCCGTGCTGGTCAGTTTGACTGTGAGACCAGCTGTGTATCATGCAGTTATTGAGGCTCAGAGGGCAGATGTTGAGCTACCACAGATCCTCCAGAGGTCAGAGGTGGAGTTATGGGACGACGGTACGGTCAGGTTCAGAGGTAGACTTTATGTTCCGACCGAAGAGGACGTGCGCAGATGTGTTCTTGATGAGGCGCACCGTTCGATATATGCAGTGCATCCGGGCTCGACTAAGATGTATCATTGTTTGAGGAGGCACTTCTGGTGGCCCGGTATAAAGAGAGATATAGCTGAATATGTGGCCAGATGCATGACATGTCAGCAGTTTAAGGCCGAGCATCAGAGACCTGGTGGGTTGCTTCAGCCCTTGCCGATTCCAGAGTGGAAATGGGAGCATGTGACTATGGACTTCGTGATGGGATTGCCTACATCCCCTAGCAGGAGAGATGCCATCTGGGTCATCGTGGATCGGCTGACTAAGTCGGCACACTTCCTAGCTATTAGGAAGGACTGGTCAGTCGGCAAGCTGGCAAAGTTGTTTGTAGACCGGATCATCTCTCTGCACGGGGTGCCTTTGTCTATTGTATCGGATCGAGATCCAAGGTTTACTTCCAGATTTTGGAAGAGCTTTCAGCAGGCACTAGGCACTCAGTTAGCTTTTAGTTCAGCCTACCATCCCGAGACTGACGGACAGTTGGAGAGGACTATTCAGACCTTGGAAGATATGCTCAGAGCTTGTTGTCTAGACTGGGGAGGATCTTGGGAACAGTATCTGTCCACAGTGGAATTTGCCTATAACAACAGTTACCATTCCAGTATCGGCATGGCGCCTTACGAGGCTTTGTATGGGCGGCCGTGTCGATCTCCTGTACGTTGGTCCGAGATCGGTGAAAGGCAGATAGCAGGACCCGAGTTAGTTCAGCAGTGTGCTGGGATTGCCAGGTTAGTTCGGCAGAGGTTGACCGCAGCGCAGAGTAGACAGAAGAGTTATGCTGACATCCGACGGAGACCGCTTGAGTTTGAAGTTGGGGACCACGTGTTTCTCCGAGTCTCACCCTCCAAGGGTGTAATGAGATTCGGGAAGCGAGGCAAGCTGAGTCCGCGCTATATTGGGCCTTTTCCCATCCTTGCTCGGATTGGGGAAACTGCGTACCAGCTGGCCTTGCCGCCCAGTCTTACAGGGGTGCATGATGTGTTCCATGTTTCTTTACTGAGAAAGTATGTTCAGGATCCGTCCCATGTCTTAGATTTTTCAGAATTGGAGGTCGCTGAGGACCTGTCCTTTCCAGAATATCCTGTTCGCATTGAGGATCGCAGAGAACAGGTCCTGCGGAACAAGATTGTACCGTTGGTCAAGGTGATTTGGCAGTACCGCTCCGGAGGTGAGGCAACCTGGGAGCGAGAGGATGAAATGCGGGAGCAGTTCCCTTACCTCTTTTCGTAAGTTTCCTTGTAAACTTGTATCCCCGTTTGACCTTGTTAATTCTAAGCAGTCAATTTCGGGGACGAAATTCTTTTAAGGGGGGGAGATTGTAAGGATCGTGACCTTCGGATCTGGTTTTCGGGTTCGGACCTTGTGGTTCTAGCCTTGTGAGGGCGGAGGTTCTGAGTTGATTCGCGTCAGGACTTAGGGACGCGTTTTAAACGGCGTCCACCGTCGCAGACACATTTCAGGTTCTGCCACGTGGGTGCCACGTGGGCTGGCTTCGGGCCGCGTGGGTACGGCCCTGTCTTGTCGCTTGAACGGCGTCCACGTGTGTCGACGCCTTTCAGACTGCGACTCTGAGTTTGTCAGAGTACGGCCCTGACATGTTGACTGAACGGCGTCTGCCTTGAACGACGCGTTTCAGAATCTTGTCAGAGTAGCCGTCACATCAACTGATTGGCGTCCGTGGATGTCGACGCGTTTTAGCCAACCTCTGGTTAACCCCGCGAGCCCTCCTTCCTTCCCTCATTTTTCTCCTCTCTTCCTCTCCTTCCCCTTCCGGCGAACTCGGCGGCGATCCCTTCCTCCTTCCACCGTTTCATCTCTCCCTCCACTTCATCCTCTACCTAACTCCTACCACTACCACCTCCACTTCCACTGCGGCGTTCTACTCTCCGGACGGCGGCCGACGTCACGGAGGGGCGAGGACGACTACGGCGGTACCGGTGGCGGCGTGGGGCGAGTCGGGTGGACGGCTTGAAGCTCGGAGGCGTTCAAGTGTCCGGTAGGGTGACGGTTCCTCTTAGTATTGTGATTTAGGCCATGTTTACCCCGTTTAAGCTTGTTTGGATCTTTGGTTTCGGGGGGTAGAATGAGTATGCTTAGGAGTTCTTTTGATAACATGGGGGTTTTTCCATGAATGTGTTACTTATGGCTTGTATTACTCCTCTTTTCCCTCCGTTTTTGGGGTGTTCTGGGGTTGGAAACGGAGCCCTCGGGCTCAGGCGACTCTGGTTCCTGGGGCTAAAACACGTCGTGCATGGACGACGCCTTTTTGAAGGGCGTCGAGCCATCACGACGCCTTTTAGACAGGAATCGCCTGTCAGGGAGTCTACCAGTTCGGGAATTCTGGGATTAAAAGACGTCATGGGTCAACGACGCGTTTTTGAATGGCGTCGGTTAACCATGACACCTTTTAAAGGCAGAAATCCCTTGTGTAAGGGCCTTGGAATTTTCGGATTTCTGTGTTGAATGGCGTCTGAGGATGTCGACGCCTTTTAAAAAGGCGACCACTGGGGTCGATGCCTTTTTAGGGCCTGATTCTGAAGACTGTTTTACATAAACCTGTACATGGAGTCTGAATGGCGTCGACCGTGGATGACGCGATTCAGGACAGAACAACATTAATTCATGCCAGTAAAACGTGTTCATACTGCTAGATATTCGGATAGTGCATATTTTAGTGTACATGGATTCTTCGGGACCGGATGGCACCGTGTTGTGTGCCGTGCGATCGCGGGCTTTTCACGTGACCGGGTCGTACTGTGCCGGGTTTTGGTGGTTTTTGTGTTACTGTGGACCTGGAGTGACATTGTAGCGCTTTATCACCCTGTGCTGGTGGGGGCGTGAGCACAGCGCCGGTGGGGGCGTGGGCGGGGTGACGCCTAGTGAGAGAGGGTCACCTGGTGAACCCCGGGGTCAGCTAGTACCGGTGTCGGAGTGGTACATTCGGAGAGTCACTCATGCTGAGGGAAATAGTAGCCACCTGAGCCGGTTGGGCCGGAGTAGCTAGTGTGCTATCCGAGGGGTTACTGTTTGGTCTCAGCGGGTCGAGTTTTCTCCACCGTTGTTGTGTGGTTGGCGGGTTCTATCGAGGCGATAGTTGTGGATTTCCTAGTCGGCTGGTTTAATATATGCATGTTTATATATTACGATTGCATGTGATTTCACGTTAAGAATTAGGAATCGTACCTCTTGTGCTTATCACCTTTCTGTTAGCTGTACCTTGTACTTGTGGGTGTGTGCGTGGGCAGTGGGGATCGAAGGATCCCTACTGAGTCTTGTCTTTGAGACTCACCCTCTACGGTTTTCAGGTGAGGACTCCCAGCAGACTTAGCGAGAGGAGTGCGGCCGTGAGTTGAGCATCGTCAGCAGTCGTTCCGGGGTATGCCCCGACGTAGTTGTTATTTTATTTCTGGCCTGTACATTTAATTATTTCTTTTCTATTGGAATATGTAATTATTTGCTGTATCGAGTCGCATTGTAATAATTTCATTCCTGCACTTTTACTCCTGTTCAATGCGATGTGATTGTTTAGCTTAGTTTATTATTTATCTCCCAGACTTGAATTGATCCTGGTTTGGTTCCAAATTAATGATTCGGTACCCATTTAGTAATCGGATCCCCGATTATAGGGTGGCGGGTCGTTACAGTGCGGATGGCGTAGGGCTAGGTGGTGATGGCGTAGGGCTAGGTGGTGATGGCGCGGTGCGGATTAGAGGCCTAGATGGTTGGATGGTGGATGGATAAGTGGTTGGTGAAGTGGGGAATGGCACGCGTAATAGCGGTCTGGATGGTAAGGGGATATCTGGGTAGATGGTAGTGGTAGCGGGTGAAGTAGGAAATGGTACGCGTAGTAATGGCCTAGATGGTAGGAGGGGCGCGTGATTGGTTTGCGGGGGGTTATATGATGGAGGTGTAGGAGTGCGGGGCGTGATGGGTTTCAGGAAGGTGGGTAGTGGTAATGGGTTATTGGGTGTGGGCGAGTGATATGTGGGTGTCGGTAGAGGGGTGATGGTAATGGGTTGCGGGCTAGGTATGTGGATGGTGCGGCGTGGTGGTCGCTCTGCGGTACTTGGAACGTGACCCGTTGAACAGAGAGAGGAAGAGTCCTCTATTCTCCACTGTTGCCCACGACCAGCCTCAGACTGGCTGTTCGTCAAAATGGGAGCAACTTGGTTTTGGTTCTGGTGCTCCGGGAGTGGATTCTGCACTATGCCCATGTTGGGTGGTGCTGCTGCTTGTGCTGGTGGTCTTGCTTGCTGCTGTTGCTGCTGTGGTCTTCTCGCCTTCAGGGCTGATATGTACTTTTTCATCTCTTCCCAGTCTATGCCGCCCTGCTCATTGAGATCATGAATATAATCTCTGAACTGGAAGCAGGTGTCAATGGTATGCCCAGGTTGCCTATGGAAGTAGCAATACCTGGACGTGTCGGCATTTTGAGGCTAGACGGCCTTTTCCCTTGGCAAAACTAAGGCATTTGCTGCCATTAGAGCGCTGAAGATATCTGCCAAGGATTCTGGGAGGGGCGGGTATTCTGCCCTCTTCGGGCCTGGAGGTCTTCTCTGCTGGTTGTAGTCACCAGGAGGAGGGACATTATGGTACGCCGGCGGTGCGCGCGGCTGATACTGTAGCTGTTGCTGCTGCTGATATTGCTGCTGTTGGGGCTGCTGGTACTGCTGTTGCCGTTGCAGCGGCTGCTGTAGCTGTTGCTGATTCGGCTGTTGGGGCCGCTGATAATGCTGTTGATAATGGGGGTTCTGCTGCTGCCTATACCCTTGTTGGTTCGGCTGTGGTGGCCTCTGGTACTGCTGCTGGTTCCTCACGAACTGGGGCGAGTTATTGTTCATGGTACTGACTTGCTCGTGAGAGAGCGTGCCCTCAGTAGTCGGACCTGTGCTGGGAGAATTTGGCACTGTAGGATTCCGAGGTGGAGGCCTGCTAGGTCTGTGAGGATCAAAGACGCTAGAGAACGTAGCGTCCTTGAAGGCATTTTGGCAGTACCGTGCTCTTTCATAGAGCTCTGCCATGTTAGTTAAATTGTTCAAGGAGAGGACTAGCTTGAACTGGGGCGTGGCGTTAGAAATAGACATTTTCACTTGCTCAGATTCAGACAAGTGATCCTTCACTTTTTCGGCCAGGCCCCGCCACCTGTCAGCAAAACTGACAAACTCCTCATCAGGTTTCATCTTTTCTGCAATGAGGTCCGTGATAGACAAGGAGGGTGCAACTCTGTCCTGGTATCGTTAGATAAATTTGCGTGAAACGATACCGTAATCCTCTACTTCGGAGGGTTGCAGAGAAAAAAACCACTCGAGGGCTGGTCCCTCTAGAGATCTCCTGAACAAAAAGGCCAATGACCTCTTGTCGTTCTGCCAGAAAGATGATTCGTACATAAACTCCTTCAGATGTGTGAAGGGGTTACCAGTACCGTTGTACTTCCGGTACACTGGCATCTCAGAGGGTGGCAGATAGAATACTGGCAGGCTCGGTAAACTGATCTCTGGCACAGCTTTAACCCCCATCATCTTCTGGAGGTTGTTGAACTGTTCATCCATGCGCTCCATCTTGGCCAGCAACGCTTGCGTGGTCAGATCTGCCTGGGGAGGAGGAGGAGGTGGAAGTACTTGATAGGCCTGCTGCCTAGAGTACGTTGGACATGGAGGACAATAAAGAGGAGGTCCGGTAGAGCTTCCGCCATGCCCGAGGGCATTTTGATAAATAGGCGTTTGCGGTCTAGCCGGTTGCCTAGATGATGAAAGTTGTGGCCCAGCTGGCCGAGAAGTAATATGAAGGCCTTCCATGGCCTGATGGATATAAGGAGGGGGAAGAGGAGGTTGTTGAGTAACAACAGGGGGAGCCATAGGGTTCGGCTCAGCAGGCTGCACGGGTGCCTTCCCCTTCAGAATAGACTGGATCGCCTCGAACTGCTGAGGGTCCAGTCGGGAGGCAAGAACTCCCAAGGCGTTGACGAGATCCGAAGGATCAGAGGGTGAGGGATCATTCTGATTCATGTCCCCCTCTAGATCGGGATTAGGAATCGCATATTCATGCGGGGGAAGATTAGGATATCGATCCTGTGGATGAAAGAGAGGTGTCCGAACATTCCCATCTTGTCGATAGGGAATGGGGGCAGAATTACGGGAGGCATCAACATCTCTCCCGTTCTCATAGTTGTAGTCCGAATCGCGAGGGGCATTAGCATCTCCCTCGTAGTTGGTGATGGCGTCTTGAGCCATACTCAAGTCCCTGCCTGATCGCAGCATCATGATGTTAGATTCCCTTTTCAAAGATTTGACAAACAAGTTGCACAGAGATTAATCAAACAAGTGGATGTTTAACGTGATTTTAAGGTTCCTTGTTGAGTTATTTGAATTGGATTAAACCACAAATTCGCTCAGGAAAAGGATCCTAGTTTCAGTTTGATTTCCACCGTTATTCTCTAGGACTTTCTCTCACAATGCTTTTGGAATCTAGCCGGGACTTCAATTGGTACAACCAGCCCGATGATCAAGGAGGAATACCTTGATTTTGGGGACTTACGGAGGTCTCAACGTCAACTTCTCTAGTCTGATCAAGGGACCAACCCAATCAGAGAGAGTTGCTGACATCGAGTAGTGTGTTCCTAAGAAAAGGAGGGTATTCGCCTCAATGCGTATGTCCTATGGCCTGGGTGGCCTCTAATGCTTAATAAATAATGGGTAGCTAGCACTCAAACCACAGAAATCTAGGAACTGAAAAATAATTAAGAAACTGTCTGAATCGCGTCGATTATAGTGAACGCTATTCAAAGCAGAACTTAATTTTTTCGCAGAAACAGATCTGAAAAATAATTAAGAAACTGTCTGAATCGCGTCGATGGTAGTCGACGCTATTCAACACAGAACTTAATTTTTTCGCAGAAACAGATGCAGACAGCAGAGAAACTGTGAAGACTGAAAGGCGTCTAGGGGTGTTGACGTGGTTTTGAAACGCGTCAGTGCTCCTGGACGCTTTTCAGTTCGCAGAAACAGTTTTGCAGGAGGATTTTCTGGGTTGAATCCTCCTCAAATAGGATAAAAAGCAGTAAACAATCGACTCATGCAAATTTTTTTAGTTCCAGATTTTAAACATGATGATTTACTAACTAAACAACTAGGAAATCAATCAATCACACATTATTTTTATCACAAAAACAACTTTTTGAACTAATCAAAGGGAGGGCAAGATCTTGCCACTGGGGTGTGCACGTGGTGCACGAGGGAAATTAATTAAACTAAAACACTCACCAATTGGTGAGGAGGTGTCGAGAGACACAAATGGTGCACCGTGGGTGCCCGATTGATGATAGCAAGAACAAAAAGAAACTAAAAGATGGCGAGACCAAGTCCCACCGTGATCGCCAAAAGAGCTGTAGGTGCTTAAAATGCTTGTGTGATTAACATGAAAATCTATGTTGTTTAGTGTAAACTAACCTATTAAAAACAGTAACTAAGTGTAGTGATCGCCAGAAACTTTTGACTTAAAAGTTTCAAAAGAGAGTTTTGATCGTCTACCTGTTTGAACGCGGAAGATGTCGAGTCCTTGATTCCCCTCCTTCAGCCGGCTGAAGAAAGAGAGCCCTTTCTTTGTTCTTTTGTTCTTGCTGTTGAATTTGAGGTTGAGGATCGTCCAGAAGTCCTTCTGGCTTTGTGCTTGATTTCCCCTTTTGTTCTCTTGTTGTTGTTGAGTGCAGCAGAAACAGAGAGAAAGGAAACGAAGAAACAATGATGATGAGAATTTAAATGGAAGTAATATCCAAACTGATCATGATTTTAAGCATGCGATTAAACAACAAACTTACTTATTTAAATGGTTTTGAAACCCTTTAAATCAAATAGGTTTTGAAAGATGATGCTATGGTGTGTGTTGCATGAAGTGAATATGAAGAATGAAATTAATGAAGATGTAGAATGAAAATGCAGAATTGAAACACTTATGCTCAATGGGTTGAAGCCTTGAAAGGATGAAGATTCTTGAAAGGACGCCGACTTCTGGAAATGGCAGCGCTCCGGCGTTCCGACGTTGTTGCTCCGATCTTCAACTCGCTATCGCTCAATTAACTCAAGATTACGCTTCACACTCTTTTTTTTTACTCTTCGAGATGCAAGGTATTTATAGGCTTTTTCTGCGTTCGCGATTAACATAGAAAAATCTAGGATTTATCTATCTTAACCGACAGATAAATACTGATTAATTCATCTTTATCTGTAATTATCTAAAACGCGTCCACCATGTCTGACGCCTTTCAGATTAATTAAGATAAGGATAAATATCCGGGAAAACTTATCTTTATCTTTATTGGTTAAAACGCGTCTACATGCGCAGACGTCTTTTACACTAATTAAGATAAGGATAAACATCCGGAAGAGAAGTTAAAATAACTTAGGAAACCTAAAACGCGTCAGGACTGATAGACGCCTTTTAGCTAATTAATCAATTGATTAAAATTCAAATTTAAATGTTAAAATAAGAATAAACTCTAAATGGCGTCCACATAGGTCGACGTCTTTTAGACTTCTTCATATTTTAACTGAAATTTTGAGTTAAAATCAATTTAATTGATTAACTTAAACATGTCTGTTAAACCCGACACTCAAAATATCAATAAAAATTAATCAATGATTAAATATCAGACCATTCTGAAGCATTATTATATGATATGAAATTTACTCGAAATGATGTCAAAATTAGCGTGTCTACAATGACCGGGGCTGTACTCTCGCGACCCAAGGCCAGCCCACGTGGCGCCCACGTGGCACAGCCTAAAACGCGTCTACATTGCTGGACGCCATTTAAACTGCGTCGAGCAGGCTCGACGCGAAACAAGACTGTGTCTCAGCCCCATCAGGGCCCAAACTAAGGGACCCGACCCCGAAAACTGACCCGATAACCGAATCTGAAAACTTCAATCCTTACACCACCAGTTGTATGCTAAATTCAGCAAGTATGAGTTCTGGTTAGATCATGTGCAATTTCTTGGTCACATCATTTCTAATGATGGGGTTGTAGTGGATCTGGCGAAGGTTTAGGTTGTGTTGGAATGGAAGGTCCCTAAGACTCTCACTGAGATCAGGAGTTTTCTGGATCTTGTTGGTTATTATAGGCATTTTATTGAGGGTCTTGCTACTCTGGTAGTCCCTTTGACCAGGTTGATCTGAAAGGAAGTGAAATTCATATGGTCGGATGAGTGCGAGAAGAGCTTCTAAGAGTTGAATGATGAATACAGGTGTCCTCTAAGTCAATCATAAGGCACCTATCACAATCTGGTTCATTAATAAATGGCAAATATTTCAGTTTGTAGATTGGTGTGTTTATAAGTACGCATAATGAAGTCCTTGAATGTGTACAATAGTCATTGGATTATGATGAGATCATAAAAATGAGACCGATGACTTATAAACACATATTCTTAGTTGTTCCTAGTCGTAGGATGTTTGAAGAGGATATCAAACATCCGGTAAGACTAGTACATGTTATTTCAGCTCATATGATGAGGGTGATTGATCTTGTTAGTCACTTGTGTGGAAATGCTATGGAGAACCTGTAAGTGCTCATTGGGAATGAGTTCACTGAACTGATCTGATATGAATCGCCGAATGGTAATTTACTTGACTGTCAACCGGCTTGATTCATCGTCACAGTGGCGTGGTTGATCTTTGAACTTGAGACACCAAAGACACCTTGTCGGTGGACTTCTGAGCTTTGACCTTGGCTTATGAACCCCTATCCACGGGATTTTTAATAGTCAAGGATCGGGTCTAATGGAAGACCTTCAAAGGTGATTGTGTGTTCAATAAAAGATCATTCGCTCTCAGATAATTAGAGAGAGAATGCTCTAGAATAGATCTGCATGAGTCTCTGGCCAGAGCAGACATAATATCAGAAAAGGTGTTTTCGGATATTATACAGCGGAGTCTGATTCAAGTAAGTTGACCATACCCTAAGTTAACTCGAGAGCATTGTGCGAACGAAGGATTATAGCCATGCAGTAACTGTGGACAGACATGTTCTATGAGTGGGTTGCTTAATCTCATCACCTTCCGAGAACATGCGGTATTGCTTGGCACCCAACTTGATCAGAATTCCGATCGAATTTACATGAGATGTTAATTCGATTAAGTAATTAATTAAATATTAGATATTAATTAATTACTATAAGTCAATAATTTGTTATTAGACTTAACGGGCTGAAAATCGGACTGGTTAATGGGTCTAGAGGGTCACACGCAAATAGATTCTCAGTCGGTGGTATTTAAGTGAGACTTATATTAAGTCGGGAACTTTTATGAAATGACGCGCCGACTTAATATATATACGCGCTGTTGAGAAACCCTAGGCCAAGTCCAGGAGCTCTCAAGACTGGCTGTCCCCCTCTCTCTCTCTCCTCCTCCTCTGGGTGCCCCTCTCGGTGCACCGAGTGTTGTCCCGTCTCCGTCGCGTGCAATTCCCGAAAGTCGGGAATTCATGTCCGTGGGTTTTCGAACGTCGTTGCGGCGATGGATCTTCAGCGAACACACTGGTTTGGACGAGGGAGCGAGGACGAACTACCGTGGAGGATCGCGTGGATACTGCTGGAGGCTGGACGCTTGTGCGGCTAGCGGCATCGCCTCGACGGAATCGACACATATGCAGATTCGAATCCGCACACGGTGATACGATCACTCCCCGATTTTTCATTTTTCATTCCAAAATGGATCTGCGGGCATCGCGCGGGGATTTTATTTTCTGTTTCCGCTGCGTTCATCGCGCCCCGCCCGGATCCCAACATTGAAGACTTATTTGACTACTGCTCCAGTTTTTGTTTTGCCTAGTGGATCAGACAGTTATGTTGTGTATACAAATGCTTCTAGGCAGGATCTGGGATGTGTGTTGATGTAGGTCGGATGATTGCTTATGCTTCCAGGTAAGGACCATGAATTGAGTTACCCAACTCATGGCTTGGAGCTTGTAATAGTTGTTCATGTTTTGAAGATTTGGAGGTACTATTTGTTATGTTCTCGTGTTTCTCCGGATCGCAAAACGCAGCGAAAAATAATGATTAAATCTTGTGATCCGTTCTCGTTTCAAATAACTAAAATCGATAATCGGATTATCGATTCTTACTGCACGCGGTTTCGAATCTGCGACCGATCGGTTCCAACGGTGTGACACCGCAAGCTGTGCAAGCGCTTGGCCTCTAGCGGAGTCCACACGATCCTCCTCGTGGTGGATATCCTCACGTTCCTCGCTCGTCACAACCCTCAAATCCTTTGCCGTTCGCCACAACAACCGCCGCGACGCGTGGTCGATTTCCCGTCGAACGGGAGTCGGAGAAGCGGCAGAGCAGACCCGAAGATCAGAACCGGCCTGGGGCGCCAGAGAGAGAGAGAGAGAGGAAGGGAGGAGGGGGCGGCTAGGGTTAGCAGCAGCCTGGCCTGTTCAACCTGTTCACTACATTTTATATTAACCGTGCAATTTTTCATAAAAACCTCCGATTTATATAAAACCCACTTATTTATCCATTGCTTTGAGAATCATTTACGTGTGACCCTCTAGGCCCAATAACCAGTCCGGGTAATGGCCCAATAAGTCTAGTGACTCCTCACTAGCCTGATTAATCGATTAATAACTCATATTAATTAATTAATCAATCGAATCAATGTCGCACATCAAATTCGATCGGGCCTCTGATCACGTTGAGTGACAAGCAACACCGTGTGAACCCGGAAGGTATTGGGGTTAAGTAACCCACTCTTGGAACCTTTCCGTTGACAGTTACCACGTGGATATAGTCCTTCATTCGTACAATACTCTCGAGTCAAGTCAGGGTATAGTGTACTGTCAAACCCTAACCGGTCGACTCACTTGGATCGGATGCTGCCGTATAATATCAGAAAACTCCTTTCCCAATATTATCGTCCGCCCTAGCCAGGGACTTCTGTGCATCCTTTCTAGAGCATTCTCTCTTTAAGTACCGAGAGCGAATAATTCTTTATTGACACTCAATTCTCTTCGACGGTATTCCGCTGTACCCGATCCTTAGATGTTTAGAATCCCGTAGTTAAAGATTCATAAACTGAGGTCAAAGCACAGAAGTCCACCGACAAGGTGTCCTTGGTGTCTCAGGTTCGAGGACCATCCACGCAACTGCGACAATATAATCAAGCTAGTTGACAGTGAGGTACAATACCATCTAGCGATTCAGTTGGATCAGTTCAGTGAACTCATTATCTAATGAGCACCTATAGATTCGCCTTAGTGTTTCCACACAAGTGACTATGAGATCAATCATCATTATCTTATGAGTAGGAGCAATCTGTACTAGTCTAACCGGATATCCGATATCTTTCTTGGATATCCTCTGACTAGGAACTATTAAGAATATGTATATTTAAGTGATAAATCTCATTAGTATGATCTCATCATAATCTGATCTCTATCGTACATATTCACGGACTTCACTATGAGACGATAACAATACGAATTACACATAACGAACATTATGTCATTTTATTAATAAATGAACGAGATTTACATAGTCAGATTGGCTTGTAGGCCACCTAAGACTAACACTATTTGTATGGTGTTCAGTTTCAAGTGTTTACAGATCACAAGAGTTTGAAATATATCTTTTCCTAGAAAGAGTTGAATTTGAGGCAGACGAGGTGGATAGAGTTTCTAAAGGACTATGATTCTGAGCTAAGTTATCATCCAGGCAAAGCCAATGTAGTGGCCGATGCCTTGAGCTAGGGTGCCTCTTTATGGGCCGATACACACTGTTAATGGGCCAGCGAAATTGGGCCCTCTTAGATGTTATTAGATACTTAGCCTATATAGGGGATGATACCTACTGAGTTTTGTACTCAATAAGTTTGTTGAATAATGTTTCATGAGAGATGGCTAGAGAGTTGGACTTTAGTTCTGATCACGAGGAATAGATGTACTTGGAGCCTATTGGATTCAAAGCTAGTTGTGATAATATGAGTCTTTTCATTTTAGTAGATTGATATAATAAGAGTACTTGAGTCTGTTATATAATTATGAGATCCTAGGGAGTTGTGAGAGATTGTTTATGTTATTCAGAGATAGTTGTTTATTATGAGAATTATGTGGATTGTGTTGGCTTATTATTATTTAAAATTTACAATGAATGGCTATTTATTTTGCCTTATGAACTCTTATTCTCTAATTTCCGTTATGTATATACTATGTTTTGTACACGTATAGTCTCCAAATTCTGTCGAAAGTTGGATATGACTAAACAGGGGTTCAGGGTGTTACACTAGTACCCCCCCCTCCCCTCCACTTCCATTAGGCGAGGCAAAGGCCCCCTAGGCTCTGAGACCAAGATCCCTGACTTCTCAAAAACACAGAGGCTCTCAAGCCTCCAAATTATGTGATCAACTTGATCCATGAACATACTTGCTTCTTAATGACAAAGAAAGATTGCTATAGTTTAAATGATAAATATAGTAACAACAGATCTTGAAATAATATGAGGGAATTGCAATTTGAAGCACTAAAAGTCAAGCTTTGCCTTGGAATTGTCTACCAAATTTTGCTGCTATTTATCTCTTCACTATTTCTTATATACCATGTTCCTCTTTCTTGTCATTCTTCCTTCAATCATCTTTCCCCCCATCATTCTTCCTCTTAAAAATGATTTTTGATCTACTTGTGGGACTTGGGATCTTGAATTACTGTTGTAATGGCAAATCCTGCAGAAGATTAAAGTCAAACACTGGTATCAAATATATCTAGTGGTGGGGAAAAGGGCTAGTTAAGAATGTGTGTTATTGATTGCTATTATTTGGACTGTAGATAAGGCGGGGCTAGAAACAAAAACTAGTGTTTCCTTTTTTTGTTTTTTGAGAAAATAAGAAATAATAGAAATATATACAAAAAGAAATATTTTCATTTCTAGTTTTACTTTTCAATTCAAATAATGGACTTAAAACAAAAATCCTTTACTAATGATAATAAGAATAATTTATTTTTTAAAATCATTACTTGAAAGAAGGGCATGAGCTAGGTCCATGTTGCTAGTTGTTGATCAAGGAGTTTTGTCACTTCTGTAGACTTCGACTCCTTCTCACCCGGTTTTTCCTTGATATTGGAATAAGACAAGGGTTGGGGAAACACTCCACTCGTGCATGTGCTATGCAGCATGTGCTATGAGGCATGCAAGGTGCCCCCACTCATGTGGTCACTTATATTTCATTTTTATAATTATAATTTATAGATACTTTTAGGGAATAGGGTATGAAAATATCACTTCCTATTTCCATTTCTAATTACTGTCGAAAATACTCATTTATAATTCAAACTCTAAATGAAAGAAAATATGATTTAAATTTCTGAATTAAAGAGTCAAAAGTGAGTCGGTGTTAGCAAATAGATTTTCATTTACTCCCTAACCCTAGATGCATATACTTATTCTTTAATCTTTTAAATATGTCAAGCAGCTTTATCATTGCAAGATCTAAAGCAATTTACCTGTTTGATGAGATCGCCTAATGGTTCCCTCCATATAGTTGGCAAAAAGATTCCTATAAAAGAATGATCCAATTTAGCACCAAAGACAAAGATAATTGAAATAAACAACCATCAATGTGCAAACTTAAAAGCTGTGAAATCTTCCTAGTTCAATCAATAGCTATCACTTCCGTAAGAATTTGAAGAACATCCAACTCTAACAAAGTCCGCTAAAGAAATAATGGATAGGAGAAATGAGGAAATCAAGGAGAAGTGTTTGCCAATTTTATTGCTTATTTTATAGTAGCAAAACCCATGCATGCTAAAGTATCATAGTTGTTTCATAAGTGATGGATTTAATGGATCTACAGACATGTGGTTAGGTGGAATCAAATTGAGAACAATTCATTAGATTAGATTGTATACTTTTCTTTCAAAATCCTAAAGCATAAGTATTTTCTTAATAAATGATTTACTTTTAAAAAAATCTAATAAAATTTAATAAACTCACATTTTGATTTCTTTTTTTGCTAGTACATGGACAAATATGTTCTTTTGACTACACATTTTGGATAAGTTTTAGACTACAAATAATATGTTGTAGACCATGTACAACTTCGGCTTGTTGCACACAATTCAAGCAATGTATGTCGTGGTATAGGTTTATGGATTAAGAGATATTAGTTATATATGATGTTCATTGTGTCATGCATATTAATTACAAATTTAAAAATCTTAAACTAATAATTAGATAAGAGATAAAACATAGAACCTTGAGGAGCTTACTACTTGAAGAGAAAAGATACTTCTAATCTATAAGAACTGTACCTTATACTAATTAAGATACATATTGTCTTTAGAAGGTAAAGGGACTTTAAGTCCCAATTCGCCATAGATGTAATGGATAATTTTGTGTAATTTATAAGAGATCAAGACTGAGCCACTTTGGCAAACTATTTTTGCTCTATTTACCCCATGAGAAAACCTCACTATGCCATTATCTTAACCTGATGTTGTCATGAGATTTATTTGAATTAAGTCATTATATAGTAGCCTTTTAGTAGAATGGTACAACATAGTATATTCATTTTATAAAGCAAGTTTCAAAAATCATTAAAGATTCATTTTAAACACCAAGCTTTAAAAGCCATCTTCAAGTTTTAAAAGTTATAGTCGTAATTAAAGTATATATGCAAGTAAGTATACTGATCACGGTAGCTACTAATCTAATGAGCCCTAATCTCCTATTGAATTATATGAATTGCATTCTAATATGCTTTCTTTCATGCATTTCATTGACACCAACCTTGAAGAACATTATTTGCAATTTAATGACTCATATTTTAATAAAGCTTGGTTTAATTCTTTTCCAATTATAATAGCTTGGAGTTTCTATTCAATTTTGTGCTTAATTGATTTATCATTTCATTTATATGACATTTAAATATTTCTGAAAACAATTTAAGTATATCATACTTACATAACACGTAAGTTGCCATGCCTAACAAGATTGACCACCTTTATTGGTAGCTTGCTTGAAAGCCTGTTATTGTTCAATCTCCTGCATAAGAACTAATTATCTTAAGTAGATTTACATTACAAATTTGCAATGAGAAGATATACAAAAAGAAATAATAACATATATAAGAATGATATAATATAAAAATGGATCTTTCTTGCATATTAATGATATAGTATGCAGTTCCAAAATGCAAGTACGAATAAAAAATTGAATAAACATGATCAAATTGAGGCTGATGAACAATCTTTAAATGTTATATATGCTGATCGTCATTTCATTTTCTTTCCTCTCCAGAGATGATATGAATTGAGGCTATCTAGGATTAAGGTACTTAATACGTGTGCAAGCGTTCTAATTTTGTTAATCATAAGTAATGATAAAAGTCACAAGATTTGCTTTAATGGTATGAAAGAAAAATGTCCAATCCTTTTGATTTCCTACCAATATTTCAATAGATGAGAATTTGTTAGACAATTTACACTTGATTCTTAAACTAAACAAAAATGCTCAAATCCAACAAAATTAAAGAGGAAGAATAATATTAATTTTGTGGCATGGCTAGCACAGTGTGAGATCATCTTAATTAAGGCATGAATGAATAGATGCATACGATTTAGCTTTTTTTGTTAAACTAAACAGTAAATGATTGAATTTAAGAAAATTCATTCTCATATACACTTATGCTCCTCAAGTCAAGCACCTTTGCCATTCTTAGAGTTAAGTTTAAAATTTTATTCTAACAAAAGTTTTAACTTTCCATTGACCAAAGGACCCTTTTAAAGTCTCAACCAGTGAAGTGGCCACATTCTCTCTTACATGGACATTTGGTTATTTTTCACCTATCGAAAGCCTAAAGGATAAACAAAGTGCAATTAGAGAGGCATTAGACTCACATCTATCCCACTCTATATAAGTGGAGACATAGTATGATCCAGAGGATCTTATCCAAGAAGTAGAGGGCTTGTAGGCCATCTGCCATGTATTCTGTTTTGCTGAAGATACAACACATGAGTGGTGGAAGGTGAAGAAACAAACGGGGTGCCAAGGAAAATTTTTCTGGGTTTTGCTTTGGTTTATATCCGATAATCTATCTATCTGATTATTCAATATCCTATCCAATTCAATCCAACAATTATCTGAAATATAAGTCCGGCTGGCACTGATCCGATCGTGCATACGGATATTTCGGATCCAGGATCGGACCGTATCCGAGGATTTGTCAATTTTGCATCTCTACTAGTTGGGCGTTACATTGCTTACGTGCTCCGTGTGCAGAAACCCAATAGAGGGGGGTTGGTGTCAACCGCCTGATTGTTAAGATCAAGTAACATGTGATGTCCACGCCCATATGGTGCGGAGCACGTGGATGCTTGTTTGGAGATCCAATGGATTGTGATCTAACGGTTCAATGTTTGGATTGTGATCTAACGGTTCAATGCACGGTTAATCATGATTGATTTCAGATTGGACCTTATAAAGAAAGAAAACACTGACATGTACAGGATGATTAATACTTGCTGCAATATCTCTTATACTGCAGCAAGGCTATTTTAGTGGGTTAGAAAAAATTATTTTTGAATTTATTTAGGTCGGTCCCGAGGTGCTCTCTATCCGTCCGTCCAGCGCAATGTCCGATCAAATGTCTCAAAACAGTCTGAAAAATAAAAAACTAACCCCAAGGAACAGTAAAATGTCTTTAATGGACGGAACCCAATAACAATTTTTTATTTTTTAAAATTTTTTGGCACATTCGATCGGACATTGTGCTGTTCATATGTCTAAGGCACCTCGAGACCGACATTTTTTTTAACCCACTCCAATGCTCCTGCGTACAACATGTAAGAGCATTGCAGCAAATACTACTCATGAATGATTGGGGCTGCAATTGAGCATGCCAGCCCATAGTCTAGCTCAACTCGATCAAACTAAAATTAAGTCAATTTAGATTAATTCAAATTGTCTGTAAAGTAGTTTGGAATGAATTTGAACTAGTGTAAATCAAACTTACCTGGAATTAGCTAAGCACTCACCTCTCCTCAGATTGTTATCCTAACTTTGATGACATGCACGTAGCAGTTCACAGTTTTATGAAAGCTAGGCATGTAAGATCATAGAGAAGTAGTAAAAAACATACAGAAACATCAGATTCTTTAGCCGGCCGAGTGTGGCGGGGATGGGTCCAGACAGCTCGTTGTCGTAGAGGTCCAGGCTTACGAGTCTCCTCAAATTGCCCAGCTGGGGTGGTATTCTCCCATTGATCTCGTTTCCGAACAACTCGCTGTACCCCAAGAAAAAAGGAACCATATAATATGCATAACAATACCTCAATGCGAATAAAAACCTTGTTGTGTATAGTAGTCTTTCAAGTGAATCCTTGCAGATATTGTAGATTTCGTAGCAAACCCAGTTGGGGAACCAGAGGCCCGATAAGCCCTGGGTTCCCTAAATCCCTGTTAAATTAGGCAGATAACCCTTCTTAGCAGAAATGAGTAAACGTTAGGAAGAAAAGATAGAGAGATAGACGAAGGTAGGGGTGTTCACGGTTGATTTGGTTTGGTTTGAGAGTAAATCTTTAGAAATCAAATCAAACCGAAATAGAGAGCTAAATCGAATTAAACCAAACTATAATAATTTGAAACCGAACCAAACCAAATCGAAATAAATCGGTTTGGTTCGGTTTAGTTTGCAGTTTGACCTTATAATGGGTCACTCTGTTAAATTATAAATTTCAACATTATTTTTTTAAAATAGTTATTAAAACATATTATTTAAAAAATATTTAGAGGTTTAAGTCTTGAAATGGATTATTATAATTAATCATCTTATTTTATTAAGGACTCAACAAATTTTTTTTTACAATATGACGATTTAAAAAGTATTATCTAAAAATAATGTAAATTTTTTTATCTTATAATTTACATAAACTAACACTTAATCTAAGAATTTAATACTTATGTTATGCTCTTTTAACGTAATTCGATTTATTCGAGTTGGTTTGATTTATGGACAAGAGAAATCAAACCAAACTAAATTTCTTAATTCAATTTGGTTTCAATCTAAATTGAAATTTTCAAAAGTTTAAATCAAACCAAACCAAATCAAATTGATCGGTTCGATTTGATTTTTCGATTTGAACCAAATAGTGAACACACCTAAATAAAAGGGACCAAAGAAACATTATTTGATGCAAACTAAAAGATTTTGAGTGTTACGCGCATACATCCTGATGACGTAGTTCTCATTGTCGCAGGTAACGTGGAACCAGGTGCAGGTATTAACCAATGTATGGTCCCAGCTCTGAAGCATGTTGTTTGGGTCGTTCCAGGCAACCTTCTGAGCGTTCAGTACATCCACTGCATGAGATTTACCACTACTTGATCAGATTCTTAGGCACTTGACATGCCAACCACAAGGAGGTAAAAAGTGTAGTTGGGTCTTGTAATACTAGATTAAAGTCGGGTGTTAAAAGTCTAATAAGGGGTTATTTGTTTCATTACAAGATAATTTAATTAAGAATTAGTTTATTTTACTGCAGTATTTTCAGATATTTGATATGATGTGAAACAGTGCAAAATAAAATCTTATTTGATCTTTGTAGATTCGCTTGGCAGCTTATTTCCTTGTTTTGATTTCTGTAGAAGGACTACTGAAGATCAAAACTAGATAATCTTTTATTTTATTTTCATGTGTTTTACAAGCATCCAAATGAACCCTCTCTAATTTTAAAAACCATAAAAGTTCAGGAATTCTAAAATCGGTGGTTTAAAAATTGAAAAGGTACAAAGTTTTAACAAACAACTACTTAGTAACAATAAGATTTCTTTGTGGGTTTTTCCCTGACTCAAAGATTATCCAAGTGGAAGGCTAATACCTTGTCGAAAGTCAGCAGAACAGTCTTAAGACGTGCAAAACTTATACTTCAAGGTTATTTTTGGCTTCCACTTCTTATATAGAATGAGTTGAAAGAGAGATTATAATTATCTTTGATTTGTTACAAAAGTCATCTCTTTCATAACAACTTTATTTTTTCTCTGATCTTGGAATCTCCTCTCTTGTAACTTTTGGTTGTAAGTCAAAAACACAAGAAACATACCACATAAATAACTTCTAAGATTCAATAGTTTCCATAAAAAATAACTAAATAAAAATACAAAAGTGATTTTAAATGAAAACTGTGCCAAACACGGCCTTAATCAAGTCCACTGTCAGTGCTCTTCTGACCACATCATGGCTACCCACCTGCTACCCAAAACCACTTTCCACAGACTTTTCAATATCCAGAGAGATTGCTATAGGGGTTTGAAAGACGAGAAAAAAATGTATCTCATTTCATAGAACAAGGTGTTGAACCATAAGCAATTTGGGGGTCTTGGGATTTGAGACCTTGGCACCTATAACCGTGCAGCTGTCATGAAATTAATCTGGAGGTTTTTGCATGATCGTTAGAGCCTTTGGTCTAACATTCTCAGAGCCAAGTATTTACGCACTTCCTCCTCCTAGGAAGCTAAGGCCAAGAGCAACAGTTCTTCTATATGGAGGGGTATGCCTTCTGTCAGGAAAGAGTTGGTAGATAGATGTTGTTGGTCGATCAATTCTGGTTTTGTTGTTGACATTTGGCGAGAGATGGATCCCTGACATCTCGGGTCCCCCTAAACTCAAGAATACCTTCAAAGGAAGAGTTCTTCAAAAGGTCTCTGAATGATTTCCAACAATCACTGGAATACTGTTCTGTTATCTATGCTCTTTGGTGAGAGAACCCAGCAAGCTATCCTTAATATCCACCTCCCTAGTCGTCTCATCGATCCAGTAGACAAGCTCATCTGGCCCATGAGTCATGACAAAAAAATGGTCTATTTAATACAAAATCTGCCTATAGGAGTTTACATGAAGCTGCCTTCCTTACCAATTCATCCAAAGATTCTTCCATTTGGAAATTGCTGTGGAATACTAATCTCACCTCCATTGTTCCTCTCATAGTTAGTTAAATACTTTATAATGCACGTATAATTCACATATCTTTGAATTCCCTAATTAAACTCCTGTACGTCGCACCATAGCAAAACATAACTAAAACTATTCGTTTTTTTTTTTTACACCAACCGTTTTATTCACATATAATACAAAAACGTTTAATAATTTCCGTTTAATACACCATATTATTGAATTAAAATAAGACTTTTATGACTTAAATATCATAGAACATGATATTATATGATAAAAAACTCACTTTTTCATCGACAAAAACTCATATTTGATTAATATCTAGTTATTATATGACTATAATTTTTATTTTTATTTTTTGATAATTTTAAATTTATATATGTCTTACTGATTTTTTTTTTAATCTTTTAATTATTTGACCGAATCTTTAACCGTCTCATTCCAAATTTAAATCGAATTATATTAGAACATATTTTTGCCGTATAATACCCATACCATATTTAACTAAATGGCTCCTCCCAAGATTATTTTATTTATTTGGAAATGTCTGAGGCAAGCTTCCCAACAAACCAGAAAATTGCTTCCAGAATCCCACAGATAGAGGAGTTATGCCCCATTTGTACACAACCAGAATCTACAGAGCATCTCCTTTTCAATTGCAATCTGGCTCGGACGGTTTGGTTAGCTTTCCCTCTCACTTACAGATCGGACATGGACACCAAGTCCCTAGAGGATAGGCAGTTGGATTGGGCACAACTGCAGCAGGGATCAGATAACCACTATTTTCTTTCCCTTAGACTTTCCTTCTCGTGGCAAATCTGGAAAGCCAGATGTAAGAACTCTCTTGAGGGTTCTCATATCCAGCCAATGCAGATTATTAATAGGGCACTTTAGGACCATATGTAAGGAGTGGTTCTCTAATGCCAACCTAAAGAAGTCAGATCAACACCCAAGTACTACACCATCTAGGTCTCCTCCCCCACCTCATTCTATCAAGATAATGTGGATGGAGCTTTAAACCTTGATAAGTTTGGGGCAGCGGCAGTTGCCAGGAATGATGTGGTGTGTTGGAGCGGCTGTATAATAGTCTTACATCGGTTAATTTCAGTTGTGGCCAGTGCTTATGATCTTGGACCCCTTCAAACTCAACACTCGGGTTTTGTGGTTTGTAAGATGATATCAGAGCAGGGCCATCTTACAGCCCATCTTGACCGTGAGGGAGAGTGCTGTAAGATGGCCCTGCTCTGATACCATCTTACAAACCACAAAACCGTGAGGGAGAGTGCTGTAAGATGGCCCTGCTCTGATACCATCTTACAAACCACAAAACCTATCTTCTAATTTGCACCACCTCCTGTTAAATACCATCTTACAAACCACAAAACCTATCTTCTAATTTGCACCACCTTCTGTTATCTAATTTCCACGGCCCATCTTGACCGTGAGGGGGAGTGTTGGAGTGGCTATATAATAGTCTTACATCAGTTAATTTTAGTGAGTGAATGATACCATCTTACAAACCACAAAACCTATCTTCTAATTTGCATCACCTCCTGTTATCTAATTTCCACGGCCCATCTTGGCCATAAGGGGGAGTGTTGGAGCGGCTATATAATAGTCTTACATCGGTTAATTTTAGTTGTGGCCTGTGCTTATGATTTTGGACCCCTTCAAACTCAACATCCGGATTTTGTGGTTTGTAAGATGGTGATGGTTCTATTATGCTCTATAAAATTGGGCTGCAGTGTATATCCAGAAGTGAGTGAAGCCCATGAGTTCCTTCTAGGAATTCAAATGGCCACCCAATTTAATCAACAGGTTACTGTGGAAGGAGATGCTGTACTCATTGTAAAAGCCATCTCTAAGGCAGGTACTTCACCGCGGAGATGCAGGGCCCTTGTTTTAGATTGTCAGCAACTTCTACTTCAGCGTAGGAATATCTCAACGTCTACATTCCTAGAGCTTGTAAGCAGCAGGCTCATGTCCTTGCTAAGTATGCAGTCAACTTCCTAGTTGAGGGATCATGGAGGTCACCCTCTGTCCATCCCCCCATCCCCTTGATCAAGGGGCTGCGTCATGTATGTTCGCTTCTTAATGAAATGAATCATGCTTTAAGTTCCAAAAAAGGAAAAGAAAAAGTTTCTATTGTGTGTGCAGAGATGAGGTGCTACATATACCCATCCCTTGATCAGGGGGCTGCGTCATGTATGTTCGCTTCTTAATGAAATGAATCATACTTTAAGTTCCAAAAAAGGAAAAGAAAAAGTTTCTATTGTATATGCAGAGTTGAGGTGCTATATATATATACAGAGGACTTACCTTCCATGTTGTAGCTTCCAAACGTTGCAACTGAGAGTGCAAATAGAACAAAACCCACGGCCCCCAGCGGCGCCATCATCTCCCGACAGACGAAGCTGCCTTATCTGTGCACAGAGGCTTGTCAGCTAGCTCACCGGCATGCGTTCCTGTGCAACATCACATATAGAGAGAGAGATCTGATCAGATTTATAGATGAAGGGGCAGAGATATGAGAGTCTGGGTTGTTTGTTTTAATGTAAAATAATATAATTTAATATAATTGTTTTATTTTATAGTATTTTAAGTTGTTTGGATTGATATTAAATAATGTAAAATAAAATTTTGTTTAAATTTTGTCTGCCCACTTGACAGTTCAATTCTCTTATTTTAGTTTACAGTAAAGATTCACCCTAAACTAAAATAAGAAGATTGAAGCATCCATCTTATTTTATTTTACCAACAATCAAACAAACATTCTATGATTCTAAAACAATTTTTTTTTTCACTTGTTTTGAAATGGGGATTTTGAAACTTGTCATTTACAAAGTTTTATATTAAAACAAACAACCCCTTAATGTTAGACGATTTCTCCCGAGAGCTAATTTTATTAGTCCTGCGTCATAGGGAGATGATGCCTGCCATCATCGATGATGGGATATGTGGACCTTGACCAGCCAATGTGAAAGGCGGGAAGCTCTGAAAATTCTTGTGTGGGAGTGGTTCTTATCTTTTCTTTTAACGAGGATATGGATGATTGAAAGTGGAGTGGGGTGGAGGGAGGGGGGACCGGACTTCAAAGGTTGGCACACACCATCCTTGAAACTAAGGACTGATAAACCATAATGGATACATTAATGGGGTTTTGATTGCTGGTTCTAACAGCATCAGTCTTATCCCACTCCAATGGAGCAGTGAACACTCTCTGCCTCCTCAGTTGGAGAGGGCAGGGGTTCGATCTCGCTTGTGGTGAGCAAACACTACGCCCCTAACGGTATTCTCGCTCTTTTAAGCGACTTCAGGATGCATTTTATTTTCTTCATTTGAGAGATAGAGGCTTGTGGGATTCGATCCCTTGTTTCTTATGTTGATGTATAGGTCTTATACCACTGTACTACTAATTCAAAAAAAAATATCAGTATCAATCTTGATGTGGCAACCAATAGCAGATGTTTGATTATGTTCTGCTAATTTTGATATCGATAACCAATTAGACATGAAGGAAATACGGCACAGGTAAATTGTCCATGTTTCATCTCATTACTAAACAAAAACACTACACGAATTAAGTTTACATTACACAAATTTCCAAGAGGATTGTAGATATCTGCACCATTGAATTGTATTGAAACTTGAAAGAGCCATGATAACGTGGGTGAAGAAGGTGTCAAAAATTAATATGCTTCTTAGATGAATGAGTGTTATAAACTAGTCCAGAAGACAATCTTATAAAGCTATCTTGTATGATGATCTAAGAATATGTTAATAACCTCTTGACATTTAATATGACAGCGCAGTTGAGAATTTTCTTCATCTTATCTTCGAGGTGACGATTGCAATTGACTGGAAATTTTCCGTCACACTGACTAGTTTGATCTACATATATTTTAGAAATTTTTACTTTTCAGTCTTTGTAATCTTTTAATATTATTTATAAGTTCATATAATTCTTATATTCTTTATTAATCCTTACAATTATTTAAATTATTCCTGAAAGATCCCTCAAGTCTTCTAAAAAAACCTTTTTAGAAAGGCTTTTTATAGATGATTCAAAGACTGGAGAGTTTTAATAATATATGAAGATTGCAGGAAATTATAAGAAATATATATCAGAAGATTATAAGACCTGAAAAATAAAAATCCTTATTTTCTAATGGGCAGTAAAGGGGGGCAACTGTTGCTTGACTTGAAGATCATTGACCGTCGGCTCGATCTGGCATCTTGCGGCGGCGGCCAAGAACGCTGCCAGCTCAGATACATGTGCGGAACGGGGCGGAGAGCAAGAGACCTTGGGCGTGTTTGGCTTGGCGCACCTTCCATTTGCTAGTATTTTTAGGACGTATTTGACATAATTTTTAATTGAAAATACTTCTTACTTTTATTTAGGCACAAATTTCAATTAGAAATATTTAAATTTTTTTAATTATTTTAAAAAAAAATTAAGTATTGACATCCACTTTTGTAACACTTTAAGTTTCTTTAACTTCCAACAAAAGATTCTAAATTAAAATTTCTTAAATTGGAGAAAAAGAGGAGTTGTTACGGAATGTTTGACTTTATAACTGCTTAAAATTAGATATAACTGTTTCCATCTTTCATTTTTTTATGTCGTAATAGGAAGTTAAAAGTGGCTGCTAACTAAAAGCTATCTTAAAGGCATCCCTATTTATTTTGTGAAAAAAAAGATAGGTGTCGAACACCACTTATATAGTTTGGCGTAGCTTCCAATTGAAAGTATCTTTGCACTGCCATTTAGTTATTTTGAGAGAAAGTAATTAGATCATAGAAACTATTTATATGATACTTTCGTTGTGTTTTGGCTTTCAACTAAAAATTATAAAGTAGAACTTCCAAGATTAGTACACACAGTTAGCAAAGTATTATTTGTTATTGCATCTCTCATGTGATACTATGGCTCGCATTCTAAGGACATATACTCATCTAATTAAAGATTAAAAAATACAAGCGTGAGGTTGAGTGGCCCTTCAATTTGAACTTTTTTTAAATAAAAGACTTGTACCACACGATGCCAAAAGCTGAGATTTGGGAAAAAAATTGCATCAGAAAAAATCAATCTAACAAAAAAATTTGAAAACTTTGTTAAAAATTATGAAACGACTGTCAGTTTTCTGTTATATAAAAATTAATTTATAATATAAAAATAAATTATTTCCTTAAAAATATGATTTGTTTAAAAAATGCATGATTAAATGCAAACCTTTGAAATTTACAAGATTTTGAGTATCCTTGTAATGAATTATTATTTATTTGTAGAATATATTAAGATTAAAAAGGGTGATTAACCTTTTATAAAAATAGTGTATTTACTTTCAACTGCTATTGCAAAATAGAAATGGGCTTTGATCAGGTGACACTAGGATCGTAAATTGCTTGGCGACAAATAGAAATACTAGTTTCCATTTTGATTTGTAAGATTTAAAAGGGAAGAACGTAGAAACGTAAATAACTATTTTAGTTTTTGCTTTCATTTTCACTTCTCAAAGGTGGAACTTTATGCTTCTTTCGCCACTACAGCAAGAGTTGTTTTAGATTTTTATTTAGAGGAATGGGTAACGATAAAATTTTGCCTTCCTACCCAGTTGAAGAGAGAAAAGGGGTTAAGGGCTTCCACCAGGAATAGTTAACGTAATAGTTTAGAAAGGAATCTGTCGTCCCAGCCTCCTCTTCCTACAATTTCCTTCCTCATTTCTTTCTTCGCCCCTTCTTGATCTTTTCTTTCTATTTAGGGTTTTTTAGGCATAAGTTCCTGTAATATTTCGATATTATAAATAAATTTCTTTAATCTGATTATTTATAAATAAACTTGTAAAATCGTAAATTTCTTACAAATAAGTTTTTTTAGAAATTTATTTATAACGCTCTCAAGAATTTATTTGCAAATTTTAAGAATCTTTCATTAATTCATAATAGATTGTAAAAAGTTATTTGTAAATAATCAGATTAAAAAAACTTATTTATGATATCAACAGACTTATATGTAAAAAATTTCAAACCTTCGATACCTTCCCTAACGAACCCTTCTCTCTAACGATTCATGTGATCTATAGTTCCCGTTTATGCACATCTAACTAGGAATGCAAAAAGGTTGGTTCCGGATTCGATCGGGATCCGAAAGATCCGCTCCCCTTCAGATCGAATCTAATTGGATCCGGAGATATTCCCGGATCCTCCGCGGACGGCAGGCGACAAGATATACAACGACGTCGGAGGCGAAGAGGCCGAAGCAGACGGGTGGCGTTGATGCTGCCTTGGCGGCCCTGCCTTCACGTCGGGCGGCACTGGCCATCAACCGGGTCGTGATGGAGGTGGGAGGCTGCGCGCTCTGGAGGCCAGCATCACCACCCTCAGCTCCTGGTGCTCCCCTTCTCGGAGCAGCTTCTCTTCTTCGACACCCTGATCATGTGGCACCCACTTCTTCGGCAGGGGCGATGCGGTGGCGAGGAAGACCAAGACCTACATCCCGACTAGAAGCTGGCGTTCGACCACTTCTGTGCGTACCCGGCGGGGAAGGCAGTGCTAGACGAGCTGCAGCGCAACCAGGGGCAGAGCGAGGCCAACATGGAAGCCTCGCGCATGGTTCTGCAGCACTTCGGCAACACCTCCACCAGTAGCATCTGGTACGAGCTTGCAAACCTGGACGTCAAAGGCCAGGTACGCTTGGGCAACAGCATCTGGCGGCTAGCCTCGGAGTCCGGATTCAAGTGCAACAGCGCCTTGTGGAAGGCCATGCACCGGGTGCGGCGGTCGGCGAGGAACCGATGGCTTGACTCCGTCGATTAGTACCTAGTTTGCTCTCCACACAGTTCATGACGTGGAAGCAGGGCCGTCCGACGTCCAACATCCCCGGGGCCTCCCGACGTTCAGGCCGGTCCACTGAGGTGTATAGTGGAAGACGGAGAAGGGTACGAAGAGGCCGCCGACGGCGAGTGGAGGTCCTTGCAAGCTGCACTTGGTCACTTCCAGAGCCAGCAAGGCCAGCTTAACCTCCACCTCTCCGTCCTCATCCCTACTCTTAGCCGGAGAGTTGGCGCCCGTCTTCTCGATCCCCACCACCTCCACCATGGCCGGCCAACCCGAAGTCCACCCCCTAACCCAGCATCCCGCAGCACCTCGCTGTCTTTCTTCGTAAGTGCCACGGACTCGACGATGGTCTCTGCGGCGCGTCCGACGCCGCCTTCCCAGACGAGGTCACTTCGTCGGGTCAGCTTCCAATGGTGCCGCCGCCTACGGTGAAGTGGAGGTCATCGAAGATTCACCTGGAAATCCTGTCGCCCATGGATCGATCCCTTGTTCTTGTCTCCGACGGAGAAGAGCGGAAAGAGAGAGAGAAGCGGGAGGATGGCTCCGATCGAATCTTCCCTTGGTTCCGTTCGGAGAATGTCTCCGATAGGGGAGGGAGCCGATCCGATGGGGGAACGTACATTTCGGATCAGAATTCGGAGAATCAGTCCCGACTTTCATCCCTACATCTAACCACGTGATCTTTTGTTCTGCCAGGAATCTTCCCTTCCCTTTCCATGAGCACCCACTCTGTTCTTCCTGTCAATTTCCCTCCTAGTATGGATCAAGGAGCAAAAGATGATGTGCCTCTCAACAGCCAGGAAGAAGAAGTCCTCAGAAGCTTTAAGGGGATGATGGCCAAACAGGAAAGCTGCTCTTCTAACATGCCAAAAGTAAAAAAGAAGTGGAGAACCAAGACAGACGGAAATTTGCAGTCATTGCCAACGTATAACTCTCAGACCTGCTGGCCTGAAGGAGTGGATGGAGAAACTATGGAACCCAAGCGGACAATGGACGATCTGGATTATCCCCAGAACAAGTTTCTCATCAGGTTCTTACAGTTAGCTAATGTTGAAAAGGCACGTAGGCAAACTCCATGGTTTTTAACACTGATCTAGTTCTTGTAGAATGAGCTAAGTGTTAGAATAGTCCTATATTAGAAAATTGACGAAATCAAAAAATATTTCATAGATGGTGCCTACTCTACTCATAATTTTAAGATTTTGATTTAGATGACCCAATAATTTTAACTTGATATCAGACCACGCATTCCGTATTTATGGTTCACGTGACATAACCTAAAATCGGCCCTAAGACGTAATTGGTGATGCATGGTGTGGATGTTGGTAGCGGTCGTTGTATTGTGCAAGGAAATGGGAGAGGGGTTAGAAAGCTTGTATTTTAGGTTAAATACTAGTGGGCCAAAGGTTTTTTCGCACAAGAAACGGTAGGCTCGGGTATCAAGGGGGTTGTTTCTGGCATTCGCAGGGCATTCTACGGTGACTTTTGGCTAGGAGGGAAAAGAGTGATCCAACGGGAAGAGAGAAACTTACTTGAAACTTCGAGACACTCTCCAAATTCAAATTTAATTGCCTGCTCCATTTTATTCTTGAGTTGGGGAGAGTATGTCGCCTACTTAATGTTAGCTAGCCCTATGTTTCATGGCCCATCATCCCACAGTAACTGCAAAATCTCATTAGCCTTTCATAAGCCACTGGGTATAATTAAGGGGGCGTGTTAGAATAGTCATGTATTGGAAAAAAGACAAAATTAAAAAATGTTTAATAGATGGTGCCTACTCCACTCATAATTTTCAGATTTTGAGTTGGATAGGTGGATCATATCACTCTAGAACTTTTATGGACTATGATGGGTCAAATGTGAGTGCTCAAATTAAGATGTGATTATGATGAAAATTTATGTTGTTTATGTGACAAATGGTTCTATTAAAAATTAAGTGAATGTGATCGCCAGAAACTTTTAATTAAAAAATTCTAAAAGAAAAGATTGATCGCCTACCTGTTTTAGAATTGGGAGATGTTGGAGTCCTTGATTCCCTTCCTTCAGCCGATTAAAGAAAGAGAGCCCTTTTGATTTTGTTCTTGCTTAGGATGCTTATCGGACTTTGAGGTTCATCCAGATTTCTTTTCCTTTTTGATTCTCTCTTCTTTATCTCCTTTTATACCTTACAACAAACAAAGATAAAAGAAAATAATAAGAACTCAAGCAGAGGTAGTATCTATTCTAATGAAGATTCTGATCATGCAACTTAAACAAAGAACTCACTTGTTTGATGGTCTTTTAAATCCCTTAAAACATAGATTGAAATTATATGCTAGTGAGTGTGTGTTGCATAGAGTGATGTGATGAAATTGTGATGCCAATGTGATGAAAATATGAGAAAGATGTAGAAATTAATTAAAAACTAAATTGAATGGCCTCTGAAAAATCTTGGTCTTGAATGGACGAAGAAACGATGAAGAAATGATGTACCTTGCTTTAAGACTACTGGAACTAGCAGTACCTCGATCCTTCAGCGTCTGGACGTCGTCGTTCCTAAGAATCGCTCAAAATTATCACTAATCTTTCAAGAATTATCACTTTAATCACTAACTTTTCAATGACCAAGGGGTTAGGCATTTATAGGCTTTAAGTTCACGCATCCGCGGTTACTTAAAGATTAACATGAAGGATTTTGAAGTTTATCCAACTAACAAACAGATAAACACAGATTAATTCATCATTATCTGTAATTATCTAAAACGCGTCGCCCATGGGAGATGTCTTTTAGACTAATTAAGATAAGGATAAACATTTGAAAAAAGAGACAGAAACAGCTTAGGAGACCAAAATGACGTCGTGCCTGATAGACGTCTTTTAATTAATTAATCAATTAATTAAAATTCAAACTTAATAATCAAAATTGGAATAAACTCTAAATGACGTTTACACATGTCGATGTCTTTTAGACTTTTTCATATTTGATTAAAATTTGAGTTAAAATCAATTTAATTAATTAACTTAAATTATGTCTGTCTGACCCGATACTATTTAGACAATTAATTCAGAAAGATTAATAAAAATTAACTAATGATTAAATATCAGACCATTTTGAGGCATTATTATATGATATGAAATTTACTCAAAATGATGTCAAAATTAGCGTGTCTACAGCTGCCTCACCTTGGCATCGTCTTTGCAAGGGAGTGAAATGAAATGGAATATACTGAAAAGGTGATGCCAAGATGTGATGAGACACGCTCTTAACATCACATGATTGGAATTTTTCTCAAAATCATCAATGAAGATAGCTCAAGGATATCGATGGAATCAATCATGTCTAGATGAGATAGACAAAGAAATAAAATAAGGTCGATCAACTTCCACGGATTGGGAAGTACCCCAGGTCATAGACACTGCATGTTTCATCATGGAGAGCGATTGCCAGCCAATGTGGACGTGCTGCAGCCATGATGGATCTTTTAAAGAAAATAAGAAATGTTGAGATAAAGAATCCAAGAAAGGATAGAATTCTAAGGATATCTTCAAGCGAACCTTAAAGATAATTAAGATACTTAATTCAGAATGAAATATTTCATATCATGTTGGAATTATTTGATCAATGGTCTGAAACTTAATCAGTAATTAATTCATATCAATTATATCAAAATTCTACATGATGCATGCTGGGCTAAAAGAAAAATATAAAATCAAATAAAATTGTCATTAATAAGTCAAGATACCAATTATTGTAATTCAGTGCTAAGCTAAAGCTCGTTTATCCACGCACTGTTTTACAAAAGTGGAACCATCGTTCTCACTAATTAACAATCCAATGGCCTATCCGTGCGATTAAGAATTCTCTAGAATAATCACCGTTTTTGTTAAAGGGGAACTCAAATTCCAGTTTCATCAAAGCCACAAGGTTCTTGATATATCTAATAAATATTTAACATATAGTAATGATGATTATATAAATTAATTACATGAAATAATATAAGGAATAAGATAACCGTCTTTTTAGCCACGGTCGGGACTCATAAATTCCCACAGTGGGACCTTGAGATTCTCTGCTTTATTTGGATTTTTCTGAATTTCCTGCACTCAAAATTCATCAGTAACTTCAAGCAAGTGTTTAATTAAGCATCAAAATATGGATAAACATTGAATTTCGGGTAAATAACAGAAAACTCTGAAACGCGACGTGTCGCGCCGACGCTATTATGATGAACTAAAACGCGTCGCTGTTCAACGACGCCTTTTCAGTCGCAGAAACAGGTTCTAGCTAACTTCTACCCGGATTCCAACTCTTCCCATGCTTATCCCTTCTCCAAACCGGAAAAGCCTTCGTAGAATCGCAATTCTCTCTATATAAACTCTATTAACTTGTATCAAGACATCCTTAACACAATCTAGAGTTCAAAGCTAGAGATTTTCTTCAAAGTTTAAGAATTTTCAAAGTTTTCAAGGCTTCAAGAAGGAAAAGCTCAAGAACAAGATAGATTCTTCAAGCAAGCGGGTGAAGAAGTCGCTAGAGAAGCTCTCCGACGTAGAAAATCATTTAAATGGAAGAGATCCTAACCTCTAAGTAAGTTAAATCTTCTTTTCCTCCAATCCTTTTTTCTTCAATTTTCCTTTTTTCTCCATGTTCTTCAAATTCTTCATAGCAATTCTCCCTTCTATTTCCTAGGTATATCCTTTGTTTCTCGGCCCAAGGAAATTCACATCTCTTCCTTGGATTCGCAAGCTTGCTAAAAGTACCACAATCTTTATGCAATCTTTTGTTTTCAAGTGGAACATCTAAGGTCTAGTAGTCCATGCAAAACATTACAAGAGTCCAAACGTGGACTGGACGGCTATGGGTGCTTTAATTGAATTATGACATCCTCAAACCCATACCTTCCTTTTTCTTGAATTTGAATGCACTATTCTTCTAGAGGAAGTTGAACTCCTATTGGGCCTTCCCAAAATCAAGTTGTACGGTGACAATTAAGTGATCCAGAATAAGATGGCTCTAATGAAGGAGAAGATCACAGGTCAACAATTGTTGATGAAGATCATGAAGGACCCAAAAGAAGTTAAAGGGTGCCTAACCAAAAAAGAAATCAATCTTGCAAAGCTTGCAGAGTGGACTCTGTACGAGATTGAAGATTTTAGAGAGGATGACACTGAGAACATGATGAAAGCTTTCACCACGTGCCTAGCTGGAGCTTTGTTCTTTCCTGCTCAAGACAACATATTAGAAGATGATCAAGTAAGTGCAATCTGCGAGATCTTTGAGAGAAGACAGATAGGCACAACGATTCTATCCTATCTCTATAGTGGGCTCTCTGCAGAGTCTACAAGTCAGCCTCCCTATGGTTGCATGCTACTCTTCGCTCTATGAGTTGAGTTGCACTTCAAATTCGAATATTACACTAGAAATTTTGCAAGACCATCTCAAATCTATCAGAATAGCCCGATCTTCCATATCTCCAACATCGTGAAATTTAATGAGAAGATGATCAATCAAGTGCCAAAACTCAAGACTCGAGCTGATTGTAGAGATTATATGAGAAGAATGCCAACATATGGGTTTGACTCTTCACCTCTTGCTCTAGTAGGAAAGCCAATTCGAGTACGCCGCACAGCGGGTGCAGAGCTTAAACTGATCGGGGCTACTGAGTTCGTGTTATACAATCATCATCGCTGCTATACTCAACTCAGCTTGCCTCGCTATGAATTCCTTGAGTTTTCCCATACATCTCCAATCAAGAAGCGTGCCTTGGAATCCGATGAAGATTATGAAGCCACTGAACTTATAGTTACACTGTGGAATATTAGCTTCAGTCATCGTGTAAAATCCTCTCAAGAAACAGATAGAAGATTATATGTTCCATATATACTGGAACTTCAGAAATTTCTTCCTTGAATGTTCTTTTTTTTTTCTTTTCTTTTATGATGTAATAAATAATTTATTTCAATAAAGAATTGTTCTTTTATATCTTGAAATCCATCCTCAATCTTCTGTGACTTGTCCAAGATTTTTCCTTGAGTAAAAACTGGATTTTTCCTTGAAATATTGCAATTCGGGTATACTTAATGCAAAACGCGTCTACTCAGAAAGACGCCTTTTCACCATAATTCATTTTAAAAAATCAGACATTAATCTTTAAAATCCTGAATTATCCTTGAAACGCGTCCACATGTGTAGACGTTATTTAGTCAAAAATTATTTTCTAAAATAAGAGTTTTATCTTGAAAATCCCAAATTAATCTTAAAATGCGTCCACATGTATAGACGCCTTTCAATCAAAAATCTTTTTCTAAAAATCAAAGATTAATCCTTAAAATCCTAAATTACGCTTGAAACGCGTCCAGATATGTAGACGCCGTTCAATTCTCTTTCTTACTTTTCTCCAAAATTTCGCCATTAATTCTGTGATTAATCTACTGAAATGCGTCGTGTGTTAGGGACGTGTTTAATCATCATGCCTTGTCCTGTTCTGACCAGAATTGGCAGTTTAAACTGAAACGCGTCGTGATATGTAGACGCCTTTTATCCAATTCAAACCTCTGTCCTTTGCCGCCTCAGTTTATGCGCCTTGAATGACGTCGCTGTACCCCGACGCGTTTCAATTTGCTCTAACAGAACCTGGAACCCGCACAAGCCCCCTTTCTTCCTCATTCTCTCAAAAATCTTCTCTTTCTTTCTCCTCTCCGACGATCTCCGGCGGTTTGATTTTCGGTTCTCCGGCGAGCCTTTAACTCCGACGATCACTCTTTTCCACCTCTCTCTCTTTTTCAAATTCTCTTTCTCCTTCAATCCGAGCTTCTTCTTCACATCCCGAGCTTCTCTTCCTCAAATTCTCTCATCCTCCAATCATGGAACAAGGTGAGGGATCAAGGGGAAAGCGCCGCCGCGCCGCTCGCGTGGTGAGGAGGGATGAATCCGAGACGGTTCCACCTGAAGAGGCTATGGGCTTGGAGGCAGCGGTGGCGATTCTAGAGGAAGAAGTCCTTCCCCCGGCGACGATCGAGGGAGGAGGAGAAGAAAAGGAAGCCGTGCACTTGGTAAGTTCCCTGTTGAATGCATTTTTTTTGTGAATGGGATGAAGAGAGGGTGAAGAAGGGGACTTTTCCAAAAAGTCCGAAAATCGGGTTTGAATGGCGTCCAGACCAAGTGACGCCTTTCAAAGGGCGTCGCCATGGTCCGACGCCATTCAGACAGAAATTCAATTTTTAAGTAGGACAGAAAATGGGTTTAAAAGGCGTCAGGGGTGGTGGACACCTTTTAATGGGCGTCCACATAGCTCGACGCCTTTTAAACAGAATATTTCATTGACTTATTAAGCCCATTAGCTGATGAAATCTTCTTGTTTTTATTTGCAGGGGACGATGAGAGTTCATATCTCATGGGATCTAGTAGTAGGAGCATATCGGAGACCCCCGGACTTTCAGAAGGCCCGCCTGCGCCAGATGGGGTTCGGCGAGATCTTAGACATCGAGCCCTTCTGGTTCGACTTAGTTCTTCTTCAGGTGCTCAGGGAGCGCTGGCATGCGGAAAGCAGGGCTTTCTTAATGTCCTGGGGACATATAGTCCCCAGTTTAGAGGACGTGGCCAAAATCACTGGCCTTAGGGTAGAGGGTCGGGCAGTGAGTGGAGTGACCTATCCCGACTACTTAGGATTAGCAGAGAGTCTCCTGGGGATAGAGGTTTCTGGCGGGCTAGGTATAGAGTCTAGGACCGTGCCTAGAGTAGAGGTAGAGGTAGCCCTGGGATTAGTTGAGCCCCGACGTCGATCAGACGAGACCCGGGAGTAGTTCAGGGATAGGTTAGCAGAGTCTTCCTCCGCTATCTATTGTAGTGATCTGAGTCAGGAGGAGGAGGTAGATAGGCAGTTGAGAGTTTTTCTAGTTTTCTTCTTTGGTTGGTTGCTCTTCGGTACGAAGGGCGACTATATCCATTGTAGATTTATTTATTTATTAGATGACCTCGACCACCTTCATGAGTATGCTTGGGGTGCGGCCCTTCTGGCCCATCTCTTCGCAGACCTTTCTGTGGTCACGCCGGACCGCGAGACCACCATCAGCGCCTTCTCGCCGTTTCTTCAGGTATAACTTGTTTTAATTATTTGTTTATGATATGAAATGATATGATGCTTTTCTAACTTATATGTTTATGTGCAGGTTTGGAGTTATCACTATTTCCCGCTCGGCCGAGCGCGGATCGTGAGGCCGGACGCTGTCCCCTTGGCCTGCCGCTGGCAGCCCATCGTAGACACAGCGCCACAGCACCACCAGCTAACGGCCCTTCGCCGTCAATTTCTTGATTACCTAGAGCTCCTGGTAAGTCTTTTAATTTATCCAGTTTTATTAAATGCAGTGTTTTATTTATTAAATGCAATTTTATTTATATGAATGCATCTAACCTGTATGCAGGTGATCTGGCGCCCTTATTTAGGCATGGGCGAGGAGGGCTAGCCATGGGTGACAGCTGGCCGGAGACGGTTCGGGAGGCAGATGTGGCTCCACTGCCTCAATGAGATCGAGCCGCTCTGTCTCCGCCTAGTCATGAGGACGCTGGGCCTCCACCAGGAGTGGATCGACGAGGAGGTCTCGGAGGGAGTAGGGAGGAGCATGAGGGGGAAACAAGCCCTCACGGACTGGTGTGCCAAGTTCCCCGAGTAGTACGAGGACTGGCACCGCCGCGGCGTCCGAGTGGAGTCCTATGCGGAGAGCAGCGAGGCTTATCTCCAGCAATATCGGGCCCACTACGCCGATCAACTACGGCTCCTCCGACCACTCGATGTAAGTATGATTTATGCTTCTTTCATTTTATTATTATCTTAATTTATATATGTGAATGAATGTGTGTATGTATGATATGCAGGATGCGCGAGATGCGGTTATCATCGACCTCTGGGCCCGCCTACATGATGCGGAGGCCCAGCTGGAGCAGGTCCAGAAGGAGCTCTTTGACTTGGTATGTATGCATGGTTATGAGTGTTTTAATTAATTAATTTGTTTTGACAATTAGCCACTGATGGTTGTTTTTTGGTGCAGCGAGCCGTCTACAACCAGGCGGCTCCCCCTACACATGGAGCCTCATCCTCTGCTCTGCCTGCTGCCTATGAGGCTGCCTTGGCTGACCTCCAGAGTCAACTTGCCTCTGCCATCCACCGAGCCTCTCTCGCGGAGGAGGATCGAGCTGCTCGAGTAAGTTCTAATATTTGACTTTCTTTCCTGAATTTGACTTCAATTGCCCAATTGCCTTGGACTGATGATGTCTTCTCTTGTAGGTCACCGAGCTTCAGGAAGTCCTTCGGAGGGTTGAGACAGATGCAGCTCGTGTCCGGGATTTTGAGGAGCAGGTGGCTCGACTCTCCCCCGGCGATCTTCCTCAGGAGCTCTCACACCTCTAGTCCTGACTGGAGTTCAATACTGAGGAGCGAGAGCAGGAGAGGCAAGAGCGGCAGAGGATGGATGCGGAGATGTCCTCCCTTCGAGTCCAGCTGGGCATCGCCGAGCACGAGCGCATGAGTATTTAGGAGCGTTATAGGCGTGCTCGGCAGCGTGCTCAGGAGCGCGAACAGGTGAGTGCCTTCACAGCCAGCGTGGCCATCTCTTCTGGTCAAGCTGGTCCGAGCGCCATGGGTCTACCGCCGCCGCCGTCCAGAGTTCCAGCGCCGGATGCCCAAGATGAAGAGCAAAGTCAATTTGATGAAGGGGCAGGAGAGAGTCAGCCTTAAGGGTTGCATCATGTATTTTTACCTTTTTTTCTTGTGTATCATGTAAAAACACTCTTTTGATATATATATGAAATTTTGCCTTCAGCTTTGTGTCTCAGCATTTATGTGACCTGCGTCCTGTACATTACTTGCAAACATGTTAAGTATCTATTTAGGCTTAGCCCCTTGCTCAGTCAAGTAACTGATCAATCAATCCTTTTCTTGATAGAAGGGTCAATGGGCATAGCCTTTATTAACAAAGGTAGTATGAATAATCAAACTGTAAAAAAAAATACAACATACAAGCAGACAAATGCTCACTGAAAGTAAAAGGAATGAAACACACTAGATGCGATAAGCAGATGCTAATTGAAATTTTTTTGTTGTTTTGAAATTTTTATTTTTGTTTGAGTTTTGGAACATATATATTTTTTTGGATTTTTGAAGTATGTGCTTTTTTTGGATTTTGGAATATGCATTTTTTTTTTGGATTTTGAAATATGTATGTTTTTTGGATTTTGAAATATGTATATGTATATATATATTTTGGGTTTTGAAATATGTACTTTTTTTGGATTTTGGAATATTGTGCAAACTAAAAGACCAGCATGGTACTCAGATTAGAAAGAAACATATTCATTTATTAACTTTATTCCCAAATTATTCTTTAATAATCTAACTTAGACCCATCGTGCTCGAACTTGTGTTTTTATTCGTGATCCCATTTGATGATTTGATCTTTAGTCAATCTAGGTCATTCCTTAAGTTTGGAGTACGCCTCTTCAGAAAGAAAGGAAGAATTGGTTTAAAAAGCCCACAAGAGGGTTCCGGAGATCTAAAAAGATGTTCCTCTCTTACCCTAATATATGTTGAGGTTCAGTCATTTTCTTTCCGGGGTATTTATCGACCTTGCGTTCCCTTTTCATTTCAATTCATGGTCTTGATCTAACGTTTGTAGTGTAAATGGCCTTTTGATTTGACATTTGGCTTTTGCCTTTTGTTTTTGCTTCTATTTTCTTTTTCTTTTCATGGGACGGATCTCCCCTTTTTTTTTTATGACGGCCTCCTACTAAGATGGCGGGTATTCTTGGTAGTCTATTCTAAGTCTCGTTCCGACATCATGGGCTGAGTGTAAAAACAGAATTTTGTTTGAAAAGAATGATTTGCACTTTACACTATTAGTCAAGCTTTTGGTATTCCTTAGGACTTGGCATCTCTTGTTACTCATGAATCAAACGTATCAGTGTGTGTAGTAATGTATTTGAATTAAATTATTCAGACTGATAAGGGAATTTGAGTTTCTAAATTTTCTGATTCCACTGGTCTTCGTACTATGCTGATCGACTCTTTAACCTAAGGGTAGTATTTCTTGAGATACAGACCATTCCAAGGGTGAGTTGATTCTTGCCCTTTTGCATTAACTAGACGGTAAGCGTTACGAGGAAAAGTATGCGATACAACATATGGTCCTTCCCAATTAGGTTGGAGTTTAAAACGCGGACCACCAGGTTTTACAAAGATTCTTTTGACGACCATTTCACCAACTTTTAACTTACATTCAATGACTTTCTTTTGATAAAAATGTGCTAATCTATTTTGATAAACTCTTGCAAGATTAGCAGCTCACCATCTTTTCTCGTCTAAGAGTTCCAATTGAGCAAGGAGTGTTGAACGGTGTTCATCAATGGAAAATTTCTTATTCAATTGTACTCTTAATGACTGTATGAGGATCTCGTATAGAACTACCGCTTCCATTCCAAATGTTAAGGAATAAGGAGTCTGCCCAGTGGGCGTACGGATTGAAGTTCGGTAGGCCCATAGAGCCTCAATCAATTTTTCTGGCCAGTCTGTAAATTTATTAGACTTGCACGTCTTTTTGATGATTTTTATCAAAGTCTTGTTAGTTGCCTCTGCTTGGCCATTGCCTTGCGGATAATAAGGAGACGAATGATGCAATGCAATTTTGTACCTGTTGCAGAGGTCTTTCAGCTCTTGTGACACGAACTGAGGTCCATTGTCGGTGACGATAGTGCTTGGAATTTCAAATCTCGTGATGATGTTCTTCATTATGAACTTGCAGATGGTTGATGCTTTGACTTCTGTGTATGCTTCAGCTTCCGCCCACTTGGTGAAATATTCCGTTGCCGTAAGGATGAAGGACTTCTGCTTAATGCCGGAATCAGGATTGTCAAGGGGTCCAATGACATCGAAAGCCCACATGGAGAAAGGCCATGGGGAGGAAACAGGGTGGAGTGAAGACAGGAGAATGAATCTTATCGGCGTGAAGTTGGCACTTAGCACACCTACGGACATATCTTCTTCCATGGTTGGCCAATAGAATCATTGTCTAAGGATTTTCTTTGCTAACATCTGTCTATTAACATGGTCACCACAAACTCCAGCATGAGCTCCTTCCATAACCTTCCAAAGCTCATCTTCGTCTAAACATCTTAGAAGAACTCTATCAAAACCTCTTTTGTATAACGCTCCCTTAACTAGGGTGTATCTTTGAACAACTCTCTTGATAGCTCTTTTCTTCTTAGCTGTGGCTTCTTCAGGATATGATTTATCTTCACAATATTTAGCGATTTCGTAGTACCATGGTTTCTGCTCATCATCCATCTCTTCTAATAGCTCCATTAACATAATATCTTTCTTTTCCACAATATCTCCATCTCTGACCTTCTTCAGCAGCTTCTCCTTAGTCCTAAAGAATGAGGGGTCTTTCACGGTGGGTGAAAGACGCCTATGAACGATGATTGATTCGGATTGTCTGCTGATTGGAAAATTAAGAGAAGATACAAGTGAGGCTAGAGCGTCAGCTAAGATATTATGATTCATAGGAACATGGACGAAGATCAACTTTGTGAAAAGTTTAGCATAAGTAGAAGTGAGTTCTTGATAAGGCTTGAGCTTGGGATCAAGAGTTCGATATTTGGTTAACATCTGGCGAAGAATCAATTGGCTATCACCTACAATTCTGAGTTTGGTGGCATCATGGAGATGAGCAACTTCGAGGCCAGCAAGGAGTGCCTCGTATTTAGCTATATTGTTAGTGACTGGAAAGTCAAGTTGAAAGGCTTGTGGAATGGTGACACCTTCAGGTGATAACATAAGGATTCTCTAATAGCTGAGGGATCATAGAGCATGAAAGGTATTTATCAGCTAAATCCTGGAGGTATCTATTTGGAATTTGTCTACCCTTAGATTTTCTAGATTTCCTAACATGACTAACCTGCCTAAACTCCCTAACTTCGCTAGGCTCCCTATCTTGACCTAATGAGAACGAAGCAGAATGAAAATTATAGGATATAGGTAGAAATACAGGGGAATTCTCCTGAGGGGAGGGGCAGATTAGATCTAGAAGAGAATCTTGACCGAATGACCCACACGATGGGGTACAATCGGACAAGTAGGAAGTTTCCTCAATGAGGATCTTAGAGAATTTGTTGCCAAATTGGCGTTTTTAAAAAAAAAAAAAGATGAATTAATCATAAAACAAGAATGAAGGTGAATAGGAGGAAAATGGGATGGGGGAAGTGGCACCAAGGCCAAAGGATTGGGGGGATCATACAGTAGTATGTCCCAGATCAAACCATAAATCCTCTCTGGATCGAAAGGAGGTTGAGGAATGAAGTTCCGTGGGGACAGGGTGATCATAATGGGCGGAGCCCGTGGAATATCTTCAGTAATGACCCGCGACCAAGTCGAGTCAGAAGCAGAGTGCGGAACAAGGTATGAGGTGTGAAAATGTGAGAAGGATAAGTCCCCCTCCAGAGAAGATCCGTGGTATAACCAGCTTCATAGGGGTCATCTGGCTCTCCTTCATCTGTTTCCTCAGACAGTAGTATTCTTTTATAAAAAATGGCACCAGGCCCTTTAATCAGTTCATCTATTTGTGGCGGCCACTTAAGTTATGAGGGATCAAGAAACAGTCTATTCAATGCAATATACCGATCCCTTAAGTTAAACCATCTGTACCATTCACACTCAGGGTCTTGAAACTTCCTCCTTTCATTGGCCACAGAGCCTCCAAGGACTGGTACATGAGCAACTTGGAACAATGTCTGGCTAGGTCCCTTCCATATATGTCATGGAGGTCAAAACATGAAGTGATGACCACCGTGTTGTCATGACTGATCACGGGCCCCTTGACAAAATGTGTGTATAGAGTCCATGTTAAGGGGTCCCGACCTTCTTTGCATGGCGTAGACATTGTCTCCCATATCTTCTGGCCGTCTTCATTTTCTTCCTGCTGAGTAATGTCCTGCTTCACTTTCTTGGCCTATAGCCTAGGCCATTTCCAGGTATCCTTTGGTTGTCCTTGATGGGCATGGTTCTACCTTGTAATTGTGTGCTTAGGCCCTTTCCAGGCTGATAACCACCCTTCATCATTATTTTCCATCCAGGGATACTCATGCACTTCCCCTACTTTATGGCATCCAGTGGATAAGGAGTAAGAGTGGCGGCCTTTAAAGGATCAGCCACCGGACGGTAGACCTGTAATACTGACAGAAAAGGTTGTCGGCCAGGTGAAAAAGTTGGCTTGATATTCAAGGAGTGAGCAGTAGCAAGGATCGGCATGCTCGTAACTTTAATGATTCGTCCTTTGTAGGGAAATTTGAGGCACTGATGATTCATAGAGGGAATCGCCTCAAGGGCTTTTATATAAGGACGACCGAAAATCGCATTTAAGGAAGGATCGATTTTCAAAATGTGAAATTCGACCTCGACATGACATACAGGGCCTAACTCTACTTTTAAATAAACCATTCCCAGAGGGGAACGGGTGGAATTATCATATGCTGTTATAGAGATAGGGCTAGGCAACCATTTTTCCTTGGGTACACTGCACAATTTAAGGGTCTTCGGAGGCAGGACATTAATTGAAGCCCCCGTGTCGACTAGACATGCATCTACGGCCTTCTTGCAGATATTGACCGTAATACTTAGAGCCATGCTCCTGGCTGCTGGTGGTGCTAGTTCCGATGCATGAAATAAGATGGAGGGCTGATCCCCCTGAGGAACTAGTAGTGCGGCGATCTTCTCTACCAGCACGTCTTCGTTGACCATCAGAGCTTCCTGATGGGTCTTCGATCTCTTTATCAATTCAAGCACAGAGATTCGTGCCGGTGTTCTGTCAAGATGTTTCAAAAGGTCATATTGAGTGCCTAGTGCACTCTCATCGTTATGTGCTTCCTCCGACGACTGTGATGGGCCGTTTCTGACTGTTGATTGAGGAAAGACCTTATTGAAGATCCTCCCGCTCCGGAGTGCATGTTCTTCAGTTGTGGAAGGGCCGGGTGATAACTTGAGCACCGCAAGGTTAGCGGATGGTGTGGAGGGTTGGTATACGGGTGATGGCGTGGGGTTAGTTGATGGTGGTATGGTATAGATGAGGGGCTTAGATGGTTGGATGGTGGAGGGGTAATTGGTTGGTGCGGATGAAGTGGGGAATGGCACGAGGAGTAGAGGTTTAGATGGCTGTGTGGTATCTGGGTAAGTGGTGGTGGTAGTGGGTGATGTGGGAAACGGTATGCGGAGTAATGGTCTGGATGGCATGAGGGGTGCGTGATTAGCTTGCGGGAGTTTGTTTGATGGAGGCGTAGTGGCGTGGGGGGTAATGGGTTTGAGGAAAGTGGGTGGTGGTGATTGGTTAGTGGGTTTAAGGAAAGTGGGCGGTGGTGATGGGTTAGTGGGTGCGGGTGAGTGATATGTGGGTGTTGGTATAGGCGCGATGGTAATGGGTTGTGGTCTAAGTATATGGAGGGTGTGGCGTGGTGGTTGTTCTGCGGTGCCGGAGTGTGGCCTGTTGAATAAATAGAGGAAGAATCCTCTATCTTCCACTGTTGCCCTCGGTTAGCCTCAAACCGGCTATTTGTTAAAATGGGGACAATTTGATTCTGGTTCTGGTGCTCCAGGAGTGAGTTTTGCACTATACCCATGTTTGGCGGCACTGCTGCCTGTGCTGACGCTCTTGGTTGTTGTTGTTGTTGCTATTGTTGTTGTTGTTGTGGTCTTCTCGCCTTCAAGGCAGATATATACTTCTTCATTTCTTCCCAATCAATGCCTCCCTGCTCGTTGAGATCATGAATATAATCTCGGAATTGGAAGTAGGTATCTATGGTGTGTCCAGGTTGTCGGTGGAAATAATAATACTTGGAAGTATCGGCATTTTGGGGCCAAACTGTTTTTTCTCTTGGCAGAACCAAAGTATTGGCTACCCTTAAAGCACTGAAGATATCTGATAAGGACTCTGGAAGAATTGGATATTCTGTCCTTTTCGAGTCGGGGGCTTTCTCTGCTGGTTATAATCAGCAGGAGGAGGTACATTGTGGTATGCCGGCGGTGCGCGCGACTGGTACTGCTGCTGTTGTGGGGGCTGATACTGTAATTGCCGTTGGCTACTGTTGTGGCTGCTGTTGTAGTTGCTGGTTCGGCTGCTGAGGCCGCTGGTACTGTGGCTACTGATATTGTGGGTTCGGTTGCTGCTGTCTGTAACCCTGCTGGTTTGGCTGCTGTGGCCGCTGGTACTGTGGTTGCTGATTCCTCACGAATTGGGGCGGATTGTTGTTCATGCTACTAACCTGCTCATGGGAGAGCGTGCTCTTAGCGGTTGGACCTGTGCTAGGAGAATTTGGCACGGCAGGCTTCCGAGGTGGAGGCTTGCTAGGTTGGTGAGGATCAAAGACACTAGAGAACGTAGCATCCTTGAAAGCATTCTAACAATAACGTGCTCTTTCATAGAGCTTTGCTATGCTGGTCAAGTTGTTCAGGGCGAGGACTAGCTTAAACTGAGGTGTAGTATTGGAGATTAACATTTTTACTTGCTCGGACTCAGACAGATGATCTTTCACTTTTTCTGCCATGCCCCTCCATCTATCAACAAAACTGACGAATTCCTCGTCGGGCTTCATTTTTTCTGCTATCAAATCAGTAATGGACAGGGAGGGGGCAACTCTATCTTGGTATCGTTGAATGAATTTTCGTGATACGATACCATAGTCCTCTACTTCAGCAGGTTCTAAAGAAAAGAACCACTCGATGGCTGGTTCCTCCAAGGATTTCCTAAACAAAAATACCAACGACCTCTTGTCGTTTTGCCAAAAAGATGACTCATACATAAACTCCTTCAAATGAGTGAAGGGGTTACCAGTACCGTTGTACTTTCAGTATACCAGCATCTCAGAGGGTGGCAAATGAAATACATGCAGACTTGGCAGGTTAATCTCAGGTGCAGCTTTAACTCCCATCATCTTCTGAAGGTTGTTGAACTGTTCGTCCATACGCTCCATTTTTGCAAGCAGAGCTTGTGTCATTGGATCAACCTGGGGAGGAGGGGGAGGTGGAGGTACATGATAGGCATGTTGCCTAGAGTATGTGTTAGTTTAGGTGGCCTACAAGCCAATCTGACTATGTAAATCTCGTTCAATTTATTAATAAAATGGCATAATATTCATTATGTGTAAATCGCGTTAATTATCATTTCATAATGAAGTCCGTGAATATGTGCTATAGTGATCAGATTATGATGAGATCATACTGATGAGACTGATCACTTAAACACACATATTCTTAATTGTTCATAGTCGGAGGATATCCGAGAAGGACATCGGATATCCGGTTAGCCTAGTACAGATTACTCCTGCTCATATGATGAGGGTGACTGATCTCATAAGTCACTTGTGTGGAGACACTAAGGCGAATCTGTAGGTGCTCATTGGAGAATGAGTTCACTGAACTGATCCGACTGAATCGCTGGATGGTATTGTACCTCACTGTCAACCAGCTTGATTCTATTGTCGCAGTTGCGTGGATGGTCCTCGGACCTGAGACACCAAGGACACCTTGTCGGTGGACTTCTGTGCTTTGACCTTGGTTTACGAATCTCTAGTCATGGGATTCTAATACGCCAAGGATTGGGTACAGCGGAATACCGTCGAAGGGAATTGTGTGTCAATAAGGAATCATTCGCTCTCGGTACTTAGAGAGAGAATGCTCTAGGAAGGATGCGCGAAAGTCTCTGGCCAGGGCGGACGATAATATCGGGAAAGGAGTTTTCCGATATTCATCAGCGGTATCCAATCCAAGTGAGTCGACCGGTTAGGGTTTGACAGCTTGCCATACCCTGAGTTGACTCGAGAGCATTGTACGAATGAAGGATTATATCCACGCGGTAACTGTCGGTGGAAAGGTTCCAAGAGTGGGTTACTTAACCCCAAATACCTTCCGGGTTCACGCGGTGTTGCTTGGCACCCAACGTGATCGGAGGCCCGGTCGAATTCGATGTGCGACATCAATTCAATTGATTAATTGATTAATTGATTAATAAAGGGTTATTATTAATTAATAAAGCCAGTGAGAAGTCACTGGGCTTATTGGGCCAGTAACTGGACTGGTACTTGGGCCTAGAGGGTCACACGCAAATGATTCTCAAGGCGATGGATAAATAAGTGGGCTTTATATAAACCGGGGGTTTTTATGAAAAACCGCGCGGTTAGTATAAAACATAGCGAACGGGCTGAGCAGGCCAAGCTGCTGCTAACCCTAGCCGCCCCTCCTCAGTTTCTGTCTTTCTCTGGCACCCAGGCAGATCCAGATCTGCTCCGCCGCTTTTCCGAATCCCGTTCGACGGGAAATCGTCTACGCGTTGCGGCGATCATTGCGGCGACCGGCGGAGGCTTCATGGGTTGCGAAGAACGAGGAACTCGAGGATATCCGTCGCGAGGAGGATCGCGTGGACTTCGCTAGAGGCCGGGCGCTTGCGCGGCTTGCGGTGTCGCACCGACGGAACCAAACGGCTGCGGATTCGAATCCGCACACGGTGAGAACAGATAATCCGATTATCTTGTATTTTAGATTTCGAAACAGGAACGGATCGCTGTAAATATTTTTGTTTTTCCGCTGCGTGAGCGATCCGGAGAAACTGAGAAAACCCAACAGTGGTATCAGAGCCATGTTCCACTGTTTCTCGTCCCGTTCGGATCTCTAAATTAATTTTTTCATGAGTTGTTCCATGCTGTAACTTCGAATAATTGTTGGATCCGTGTTCATGCGATGAACATAGTTAATCAGATTATTTTCTTTCAATTTTTCGAGATTATTTTGGGGGTTTTTCGTGTTCTTCGTGAGACGAAGAACGACGAGTTTACGGCGGCTTCAATCGGCTTCCCAAGCGTTGGGATGGCCGGCCGAGACTCTGGATCCATAGAGGATAGTCACCACTATCCACCGGTCACTAAGACCGCCACCGAAGTGCCCTTGGAGGGCCATTAATTTAAGCCCTAAAACGGTTTTAAAACCCTGCGAAAAACCAGTTTTTGGGGAACTTTTGGGGCTTGGCCGGCTCCTTTCGGGGCCTCTCCGGCGACCCTGCCGGCGCCGGGGGAACCGCCGGCGCCGGGGCATCGCCGGCCGGGGCCAGGCAGGGCCGGAGGCTCGGCCGTCGGCGCCGCCGGGGGGGGGGGGGAACCCCCTAGGGTTTCCTGCAACACTGCTGGCCGTCGGGTGTTGCAGGGAGGAAGGAGGGGCCGGCCCGACCGGTTCGACCGGCCGGGTCGTGCGTGGGCCGGTCCTGAGCCCTGGGCCCTGGTCCAGGCGAGCCAAGGCGCGCCTGGTTCGGGCCGAGGCCCTGGAGGGCCCGGGCTAGATTGCGCCTTAGGGCTGGGCCCATTTCCCACCCCATTAAACCCCATTTAAATGCTAAAAACCCCATAAAATTTATTAAACCTACCCATTTAATAATTAAATTAGATTTTAGTTTGATTTCAAAATTGTTTTGAAATTTAAATTATTATCAAAATTTAATTATTTGGGCTATTAATGATTTGGAATCATAATTAACAAGATGTTGTTAATTAATTAAGATTAGTTATTAATTTAAGAGTTAAATTAATAATTAATTTTAATTGACTAATTTAAATGTTAAATTAGTTATCATTAGTTAATTGAAATTGATTATTAATTTAAGTGTTAAATTGATAGTTAATTTTGATTAAGTAATCTAATGGTTTAATTAGATGTTATTAATTATTGATTTAAAAGTTAAATTAATAATTAATACTTATCCACTAATCTAAGAGTTAGAATTAGTGGTTAACTATACACTTGTGTTAATGATTAGTTTAATAGTTAAATTAGTGATTAACACTTATTAATTATCTAATCTAATTGTTAGATTGATAATTAATAACAAATTAGAGTTAATTATTAATTTAAGTGTTAAATTAATGATTAACTTTGTTGAACTAATCTAAGAGTTAGATTAGGGGTTAAATATTTAATCTGTGTTAATTACTAGTTTAAGAGTTAAATTAGTCATTAACATTAATTAATTATCTAATCTAAGAGTTAGATTAATTAATTATTAATTAGTTAGTGTTAATTATTGGTTTAAGAGTTAAATTAATAATTAACATTAATTGGCTAATCTAAGTGTTAGATTATTAGTTAATAATTAATTTGGTTGATTATTAATTTAAGTGTTAAATTATTAATTAACTTTGTTGGATTAATCTAAGAGTTAGATTAGTCTTTAAAATAGTCTAATTGTTAGATTATTAATGGGGTTTAATTTAAGTGCTAGATTTTTAGAAATGTTCAAATTTGCATGGAATAATATGGAATTATTAATTTGGAGTGTGTGCGCATGTGATGTGTGTTTATTGCTTTTAAATTAAATTTAATTGCATGTTAAGTTAATAAAATGAGTTTTCGAAATTCAAACACCAATTTTGATTGGATCCCAGCTTTCTGAAAGCCAAAACTTATTTATTTTGAAAACTCATTTGTTTTAGCCATGTGATGCGCTGAATCATGTGTGGGATGTTTAAAACACACCGTGGTCATGGATATGCACTTAATTTATTATTCATGTGATGAATGGACTATGTGGATCGTGGATGTATGTTTGATTATTAATTGTTAATAAATAGAGGTCTGCGCACCTCTCTCTCTCATACTCCGATGTATTTCTACTTCCCTCTCTCTTTTGTACTCGGCATAAGGCCTTCTTCAATTTACTTATAAATTCTAGAATTTAAATGTAATCTGATCGAGGCAACCGAGGAAGGAGCGAGGACGATCCACAGCTGCAACCAGGAAGGCGAAAAGATGGAGATCTCTTGCCTATGTGATTGCAGGATATCTAATGTAAATGTTATGATTAGATTGTGTGTGCGTTTGACTGTTGGCTCCAGTCAAACCCACTGTGCTATCCATGACCACACTAATGACATGTGTGAGATGCATTATTTTCTTTTGATTATGAATCAAAGCAGGTTATAGTATTTAGTAAATATATACGATATATTTATACTATCACCTAGGAGAGACCAAGATAAAAGTTATCCAAATACCCTCATATAAACTTTAAGCAGTAATGTGAGTAGTTAAGAACTTACCGCGTGGTCCACCATCGTTATAGTCATAGGATTCGAATCACTTTAGGCAGGTTTGTTGTGCTATCCACAAGGTCTGCTTAATTGGGAGGAGAAACTGTGGCTATGGCATTAGATGCCTATAGATCGGGGTAGAGGAACCATGTAGCTTTGTTATGCTATCCACAAGGGCTGCATGCAAATCTATGCTCATCGCGTAATGATGGTTAACTTAGACCAGAATTAGTGGTTTGTTGTGCTATCCACAAGGCCTTAAATCTCTGGGGACCGAAACCATGATCAGATATTGCAAGGAGTTGCAAGTCCCATGAGTTGGGTGCTCTCTGATTGTATTACAATTTGTTGTGCTATCCACAAGGCTGTAGTGCAAGTCATTGAGATTCTGATCCCCACTAGGAGACTGTCGGCGTCTCCCGTTCTGTATAACTGAGGGTTATACAGTCCGTCGAAAATTAGTGGGAGTTAAACTTGAACAAAAGACCATGTCTTGTTTTAAAATTTAATAATTGAACATCTGCTAAATAGATTTTACTTATCTCCTGTAGGGAATTATGTCGTCGAATAACTCACTCCGTGGCATACTTGATGCCGTTTTGACTTATTTGATCTACTCAGATTGGTTCAGAAGCCTGAAGACTGTCTTCAGATCTGAGCGCATTGACTTCGTCCCTGGAGCTGATCCTCTTGCTGAATCGGCATTGGATGCCCCTGAAGCAGAGATGATAGTTAACGATAAAAGATCGAAGGACAAAGGCAAAAGAGTAGTGAAGGGTGACTGCTTCTATTATAAGCAGTATGATCACGGGAAAAGGAACTGTAAGGAGTTCCTTAATGATAAAGCTCGTGATAAAATGAAGCTATATGAAGCTTCAGATATCTATATGATAGATATCAACTTGTCAGTTAGAGATTCCACATCTTGGGTATTGGATACCGGATGTGCTTCTCATATCTGCCATGATGTGCAGATGCTGACAAGTAAGCGCAAGCTGAGACAAGGTGAGGTGGAATTGAGGCTAGGAAACGGCGCAAAAAGTTGCGGCAATTGCTGTTGGGACAGCAAACCTCAAGCTTCCATCGGGAGACACCTTACTATTGGAAGATTGCTATTATGTTCCTAGCATAATAAAGAACATCATATCAATATCTTGTTTGGATAAGATAGGATATAAGTTGACTATTGAGAATAGAAGTTGTTCGATTTATTATGGTAATAAATCAATAGCTTCGGCATCTTTAGTCAACGGTCTATATCTATTAGATGTTTCTCATTACAATCTTCAGATTGACAAAGCTCTTAAGAAGAGCAAGAATTATGTGAACCAAGCCTACATGTGGCATTGTAGACTTGGGCACATTGGCGAAAGCAGGTTGCAAAAGTTGCACAAGCATGGTTACTTAACATCATTCGATTATGAATCGTTTGCAACATGCGAATCCTGCCTAATGGGAAAGATGGCAAAATCTCCATTTAGTGGACATAGAGAACGTGCCAAAGACATTTTGGAACTAATATATTCAGATGTATGTGGTCCAATGTCCACCCAAGCCAAATGTGGCTTTTCTTACTTCATCACATTCACCGATGACTTCTCAAGATTCGGCTATGTGTACTTAATAAAGTACAAGTCGGAAGCATTTGAGAAGTTCAAGGAGTTCAAGAATGAGGTGGAGAAACAATTAGGAAAGAGTATTAAAGCTCTTCGATCAGATCGAGGAGGAGAATACTTAAGCACTAATTTCACACAATTCTTAAAGGATAATGGTATCCTTTCTCAGCTGACCCCTCCATATACACCACAGATGAATGGTGTATCAGAAAGGAGGAATCGCACCTTGTTGGACATAGTGCTATCCATGATGAGCTTTTCGGGATTACCAGTGTCCCTCTGGGGGTATGCTCTAGAGTCAGCAGCATACCTACTGAACAGAGTACCCAGCAAGTCTGTGGCCTCTACTCCATATGAGATATGGAAAGGTAGGAAACCAGAATTTAAACATGTTAAAGTCTGGGGTTGTCCTGCTCATGTAAAGAGGCATGATCCAGACAAGCTGGAATCACGAACTGATAAATGCAGGTTTGTGGGATATCCAAAGGAAACCTTTGGATACTATTTTTACCATCCTGGTGAACAAAAGGTGTTTGTCGCCAGGAAAGCTGTCTTCCTGGAAGAGGAATACCTTATCCAGGAGAACAGTGGGAGTAAAATAGTACTGGAAGAGGTTCCAGATCCCCAAACAGCTGCATTATCATCAGATGAGATATCAGTTCCTGAATCTGTTCAGGTACACACAGATGAGCCTCGTAGATCTGGTAGAGTACCTAGACTACCCGAACGATATGTGGGACATATTGCTGAAGGTAAGTCTAAGGTACAATATAATGAGGATGATGATCCGAAAACCTACCAGGAGGCCATAGAAGACCCAGAAGCCGGGAAATGGCGAGATGCCATGAACTCCGAAATCCAGTCCATGTACACCAACCAAGTTTGGAACTTGGAGGACTTGCCCGAGGGTATTGTACCCATCGGTTGCAAGTGGATCTTTAAGAGAAAGATCGGTGCTGATGGACGGATCGACACTTATAAGGCAAGGTTGGTGGCAAAGGGATATCGTCAAAGGTAAGGAATTGACAATGACGAGACTTTCTCACAAGTTCCCATGATAAAGTCGATCAGAGTTCTACTCGCCATTGCTGCACATTTTGATTATGAAATCTGGCAGATGGATGTGAAGACTGCCTTCCTCAATGGTAACCTTGAGGAAGAGGTGTACATGATACAACCAGAAGGTTTCACATCCAAAGAATCTCCAGATAAAGTGTGCAAGCTTCAGAGGTCCATTTATGGACTGAAGCAAGCTTCCCGGAGCTGGAACATAAGATTTGACGAGGCAGTCAAGTCTTATGACTTCATTAAGAATGAAGATGAGCCTTGTGTGTACAAGAAGACCAGTGGGAGTGCAGTCACTTTTCTAGTTCCTTACGTAAATGACATACTACTCATTGGGAATGATGTAGCTATGATGTCATCAGTAAAGATCTGGCTGTCGAAAAACTTCTCCATGAAAGATTTGGGAGAAGCATCCTACGTATTGGGAATACGGATCTATAGAGATAGATCAAAGAGGATGCTTGGATTGACCCAATCCTTGTACATAGATACCATAGTCAAAAGGTTTGGCATGGAAAATTCCAAGAGAGGTTTCATACCGATGAGACATGGAATTAATCTCTCAAAGGAGCAGTCTCCTAAGACTCCTAATGAGAGGGCATTCATGGATAGAATACCCTATGCCTCTGCCATAGGATCTATCATGTATGCCATGCTATGTACACGGCCTGATGTTGCATTTGCTCTAAGTGTTACGAGCAGATTTCAGGCTGATCCAGGCGAAGAGCACTGGAAGGCAGTGAAATGCATCCTTAAGTACTTGAGAAGAACTAAGGATATGTTTCTTGTCTATGGAGGAGGTGACTTGAAACTGCGAGGCTATACTGACTCGAGTTTCCAGTCAGATCCAGATGATAGCAAGTCTACATCTGGATTCGTGTTTACTTTGAACGGAGGTGCAGTGTGCTGGAAGAGTTCCAAGCAAGTAACCACTGCAGATTCGACGACTGAACCTGAGTACATCGCTGTAGCTGAAGCCGCCAAGGAAGCAGTGTGGTTGAAGAAATTCATCACCGACCTCGGCGTTGTTCCCAGCATGTCTGAGCCTGTTCCACTGTTGTGCGACAACAATGGTGCAATTGCGCAAGCGAAAGAGCCGCGGTCTCATCATAAATCGAAGCATATTCTGAGGCACTTTCACCTTATCAGAGAGATCATATCCAGAGGAGATGTAGTAGTGGAAAGAGTTCCATCGGTCGACAATATAGCAGATCCACTAACAAAGCCGTTGGCTCAAATTGTGTTTGAGCGTCACCTAGAGTCTATGGGCTTATTGTATAAAGGTGATTGGCTTTAGTCCAAGTGGGAGATTGTTAGTTTAGGTGGCCTACAAGCCAATCTGACTATGTAAATCTCGTTCAATTTATTAATAAAATGGCATAATATTCATTATGTGTAAATCGCGTTAATTATCATTTCATAATGAAGTCCGTGAATATGTGCTATAGTGATCAGATTATGATGAGATCATATTGATGAGACTGATCACTTAAACACACATATTCTTAATGGTTCCTAGTCGGAGGATATCCGAGAAGGACATCGGATATCCGGTTAGACTAGTACAGATTACTCCTTCTCATATGATGAGGGTGACTGATCTCATAAGTCACTTGTGTGGAGACACTAAGGCGAATCTGTAGGTGCTCATTGGAGAATGAGTTCACTGAACTGATCCGACTGAATCGCTGGATGGTATTGTACCTCACTGTCAACCAGCTTGATTCTATTGTTGCAGTTGCGTGGATGGTCCTCGGACCTGAGACACCAAGGACATCTTGTCGGTGAACTTCTGTACTTTGACCTTGGTTTATGAATCTCTAGTCATGGGATTCTAATACGCCAAGGATTGGGTACAGCGGAATACCGTCGAAGGGAATTGTGTGTCAATAAGGAATCATTCGCTCTCGGTACTTAGAGAGAGAATGCTCTAGGAAGGATGCGCGAAAGTCCCTGGCCAGGGCGGACGATAATATCGGGAAAGGAGTTTTTCGATATTCATCAGCGGCATCCAATCCAAGTGAGTCAACCGGTTAGGGTTTGACAGCTCGCCATACCCTGAGTTGACTCGAGAGCATTGTACGAATGAAGGATTATATCCACGCGATAACTGTCGGCGGAAAGGTTCCAAGAGTGGGTTACTTAACCCCAAATACCTTCTGGGTTCACGCGGTGTTGCTTGACACCCAACGTGATTGGAGGCCCGGTCGAATTCGATGTGCGACATCAATTCAATTGATTAATTGATTAATAAAGGGTTATTATTAATTAATAAAGCCAGTGAGAAGTCACTGGGCTTATTGGGCCATTAACTGGACTGGTACTTGGGCCTAGAGGGTCACACGCAAATGATTCTCAAGGCGATGGATAAATAAGTAGGTTTTATATAAATCGGGGGTTTTTATGAAAAATCGCGCGGTTAGTATAAAACATAGCGAACGGGCTGAGTAGGCCAAACTGTTGCTAACCCTAGCCGCCCCTCCTCAGTTTCTGTCTTTCTCTGGCGCCCAGGTAGATCTAGATCTGCTCTGCCACTTCTCCGAATCCCGTTCGACGGGAAATCGTCTACGTGTTGCGGCGATCATTGCGGCGACCGGCGGAGGCTTCGTGGGCTGCGAAGAACGAGGAACTCGAGGATATCCGTCGCGAGGAGGATCGCGTAGACTTCGCTAGAGGCCGGGCGCTTGCGCGGCTTGCGGTGTCGCACCGACGGAACCAAACGGCTGCGGATTCGAATCCGCACACGGTGAGAACATATAATCCGATTATCTTGTATTTTAGATTTCGAAAAGAGAACGGATCGCTGTAAATATTTTTGTTTTTCCTCTGCGTGAGCGATCCGGAGAAACCGAGAAAACCCAACAGTATGTAGGGCATGGGGGACAATGGAGCTGAGGTCCGGCAAAGCTTCCGCCATTCCTGAGGGCATTTTGGTAAGTAGGTGTTAGCGGCCTGACCGATTGCCTCAAAGAAGAAAGTTGTGGCCCAGTTGGCTGAGAGGTTGAGACTTGATGGCCTTCCATGGCCTGGGGAATGAATGAAGCATGATAGGGAGCTGGTTGAGAAATAACAGGGGGAGCCGTAGGATTCGGCTCGACATACTGCATGGACGTCTTCCCCTTCAAGATAGACTGAATTGCCTCGAACTGTCGAGGATCCAGACGGGAGGCAAGAACTCCCAAAGTGTTCACTAGATCCGAGGGATCGGAGGATGAGGGATCATTTGGGTTCATGCCCCCCTCGAAAACAGGATTAGAAACCGCATGCACATGCGGAGGAAGATCATAATATTGATTATGAGCACAAGGAAGAGGGGTTTGGTGGTTTCCCTCATATCGAACTGGATAAGAGTGGGAATTACGGGGGGAATCAGCATCTCCCCCGCTTTCAAAGTGGTAATCAAACTCAAGAGGGGCATTAGCATCTCCCTCGTAGTTGACTAGGGCATCTGAAGCTATGCTCAAATCCGTACCTGATCGAAGTAGCATGATATTAGATTTTTTTTCAAAGATTTGCAGACGAGTTGTGTAGGTGCTTAAAATGCTCGTGTGATTAACATGAAAAATCTATGTTGTTTAGTGTAAACTAACCTATTAAAAACAGCAACTAAGTGCAGTGATCGCCAGAAACTTTTGACTTAAAAGTTTCAAAAGAGAGTTTTGATCGCCTACCTGTTTGAACGCGGAAGATGTTGAGTTCTTGATTCCCCTCCTTCAGCCGGCTGAAGAAAGAGAGCCCTTTCTTTGTTCTTTTGTTCTTGCTGTTGAATTTGAGGTTGATGATCGTTCAGAAGTCCTTCTGGCTTTGTGCTTGATTTCCCCTTTTGATTCTTTTGTTGTTGTTGAGTGCAGCAGAAATAGAGAAAGAAAATAAAGAAATGATGATGATGAGAATTTAAGTGGAAGCAGTATCCAAACTGATCATACTTTTAAGCATACGATTGAATAGCAAACTTACTTGTTTAAATGGTTTTTGAAAACCCTTTAAATCAAATAGGTTTTGAAAGATGATGCAGTGGTGTGTGTTGCATGAGGTGATTATGAAGAATGTAGAACTATATGAAGATGTAGAATAAAAATGCAGAAATGAAACACTTATGCCCAATTGGTTGAAGCCTTGAAAGGATGAAGATTCTTGAAAGGACGCCGACTTCTGGAAATGGCAGCGCTCCGGCGTTGCGACGTTGTTACTCCGATCTTCAACTCGCTATAATAATGCTCTCTCTTTTCTCAATAGGGCTCAACATTTTTTTACTCTTCAACATGCAAGGTATTTATAGGCTTTTTCTGCGTTCGCGATTAACATAGAAAAATCTAGGATTTATCTATCTTAACCGACATATAAATACTGATTAATTCATCTTTATCTGTAATTATCTAAAACGCGTCCACCATGGCTGACGCCTTTCAGATTAATTAAGATAAAGATAAATATTCGGGAAAACTTATCTTTATCTTTATTAGTTAAAACGCGTCTACATGTATAGACGTCTTTTACACTAATTAAGATAAGGATAAACATCCGGAAGAGAAGTAGAAATAGCTTAGGAAACCTAAAACGCGTCAGAACCCACAGACGCCTTTTAGCTAATTAATCAATTGATTAAAATTCAAATTTAAACGTTAAAATAAGAATAAACTCTAAATCGCGTCCATACATGTCGACGTCTTTTAGACTTCTTCATATTTTAACTGAAATTTGACCTAAAATCAATTCAATTGATTAACTTAAACATGTCTGTTTGACCCGACACTCAAAAATATCAATAAAAATTAATTAATGATTAAATATCAGACCATTCTGAGGCATTATTATATGATATGAAATTTACTCGAAATGACGTCAAAATTAGCGTGTCTACAAGTTGCACATAGATTAAGCAAACAAGTGGATGTTTAACGTTATTTCAGGATTTCTTGTTGGATTACTTGGATTCAATTAATCACAAATTCACTCAATGGGTAGGATCCTAGTTTCAGTTCAATTTCCACCGTTATACTCTATGGCTTTCTCTCGCAACGTTATGAAAATCTAATCAGGACTTCGATTGGTACAACTAGCTCGATGAACAAGGAGGAATATCTTGATTTTGGGGACTTACGGAGGTCTTTAATGCCAACCACTCTAGTTTGATCGAGGGACCGACTCAATAAGAGAGAGGTGAAGACGTCAAGAAAGGTGTTCCTAAAGGAAAAGGGGGGTGTTAGCCCCAGTGCGTATGACCTGTGGCTTGGATGGCCTCTAATGCTTATTACGTAATGTGTAGTAGCAAGCAGATTAGAAATCTGAGAACTGAAGAAAAACAAGAAACTGTCTGAATTGTGTCGCTGTTGGTCGACGCTATTCAAACAAAACCTTATTTTTTCACGGAATCTCAAGCAGCAGACAACAGAGAATTTTGCCTGAAAGGCGTCTGGGTTAGGCGACGCGGTATGAAACGCGTCGCTGTTCCTAGACGCTTTTCAAGTCGCAGAATCAATATTTTAGGAGGAATTTCGGGATCGATTCCTCCTCAAACAAACAGGATGAAAGCAGTAAATAATCGGCTCATGCGATTCTTTTTATTTCAATTTTCTAATAGGATAATTTCGGATGAACAACTAAAATATCAATCAATCACACAATCTTTTTATCACAACCACAACTTTCCAATCAATCAAACGGGGAGGGCAAGATCTTGCAGTAAGGGTGTGCACGTGGTGCACGTGGGAATATCAACTAAACTAAAAACTCACCAATAGGTGAGGGCATGTCGAGAGACACAGGTGGTGCACCGTGGGTGCCCGATTGATGAAAAGCAAGAACAAAGATTAAAAGATGGCGAGACCAAGTCCCACCGTGATCACCAAAAAGCTGTGAGTGCTCCAATTAGGATGTGATTATCATGAAAATTTATGTTGTTTATGTGACAAATGAACCTGTTAAAAACTAAGTGAATGTGATCGCCAGAAACTTTTAACTAAAAAGTTCCAAAAGAAAATATTGATCGCCTACCTGTTTTAGAATTATGAGATGTTGGAGTCCTTGATTCCCCTCCTTCAACCGGCTGAAGAAAGAGAGTCTTTTTGACTTTGTTCTTGCTTTAGATGCTTATCGGACTTTGAGGATCATCCATATTCTTTTTCCTTATTGATTCTCTCTTCTTTATCTCCTTTTATACCTTATAACAAACAAAGATAAAAGAAAATAATAAGAACTCAAGCAGAGGTAGTATCTATTCTAATGAAGATTCTGATCATGCAACTTAAACAAAGAACTCACTTGTTTGATGGTCTTTTAAACCCCTTAAAACATGGATTGAAATTATATTCTAGTGAGTGTGTGTTGCATGGAGTGATGTGATAAAATTGTGATGCCAATGTGATGAAAATAGGAGAAAGATGTAGAAATTAATTAAGAATTAAGTTGGATGGCTCCTAGAAAGCCTTGGTCTTGAGTGGATCTTGAATGGACGAAGAAACGATGAAGAAAGGATGTAGCTTATTTTAAGACTCCTGGAAGTAGCAGCACCTCGATCCTTCAGCGTCTGGACGTCGTCGTTCCCAAGAATCGCTCAAAATTATCACTAATCTTTCAAGAATTATCACTTTAATCACTAACTTTTCAATGACCAAGGGGTTGGGTATTTATAGGCTTTAAGTTCACGCATCCGCAGTTATTTAAAGATTAACATGAAGGATTTTGAAGTTTATCCAACTGACAAACAGATAAACACAGATTAATTCATGATTATCTGTAATTATTTAAAACGCGTCGTCCATGAGAGACGTCTTTTAGACTAATTAAGATAAGGATAAACATCCGGAAAAAGAGACAAAAACAGCTTAGGAGACCTAAATGGCGTCGTGCCTGACAGACGTCTTTTAGCTAATTAATCAATTAATTAAAATTCAAACTTAATAATCAAAATAGAAATAAACTCTAAATGGCGTCTACACATGTCGACGTCTTTTAGACTTTTTCATATTTGATTAAAATTTGAGTTAAAATCAATTTAATTAATTAACTTAAATTATGTCTATCTGACTCGATACTATTTAGACAATTAATTCAGAAAGATTAATAAAAATTAACTAATGATTAAATATCAGACTATTTTGAGGCATTATTATATAATATGAAATTTACTCAAAATGATGTCAAAATTAGCGTGTCTACACCAAAATGTCGTCCACCACGATCGGAGTCATTCGTCTCCAACTGGGGGAGGGGGTGTGGAGGGTCGCTCCGTGGTCCCTGCGAAAGAGAACACCGTTAGAAGGCTCCCAACAGCAGTCTAGGGAATTTCCCTTCCATGTCTAAGTCAGAAGGCTGGGAACACTGGAGGAACAACCAAGAGAGCTTGAACTCTAGAAAATGTACCTGTATTGGTTGAACTAGAGGTCCTTATATGATAGTCAAATCCATGGGAAAGGTCAATCCCGATTGGTAAACCAGATTTAAGATAATTTCGTCATCGTGTCCTGCCTGGGAAGGGAACTACAGACCGGGACAGTCCGAATACGGGACAATTCTCTATTCCTGTTATCCGTCCAGGTCGGATTCCAGGTGGAGTAGAACTCTTGATTAAGTCAAGGTGGACACCTATGATATTACGGGTCCGAGCCTATATGATAGTACCCGGGCCTCCCATGAAGCGTGATCGAGGGTCCATATAGGGTTGCGAAGCCGGCCCATTAGTTAGTTGGTCCGGATGAAATTCTTATCCTTCACCTATCCCCACTCCTTGGCGGGTTGGTGCGGCAAGGAGTAAAGACCTGATGGTTGAAAGATGATATGGCCGTCTCCGTATAGTTGATCAATCAATTTCTTCGTCATGTCAGATGGAGGTGTAAAAGTTGGCACTGACAGGGGAGCTGACCGATCGCCTATGTTCGGCTGAAGATATTCGAGATGATGGGTGCGCTTCTCGCCATGAGGGCGTGCCACTTTGTTTCTTAGCCCGTTCTTGTTGACGTGGGTTTGGAATTTCGGACGTCGCATCCATTCGTTCATGTGCCCTTTTGCCTTCTGAGGGTCATCCCCCTCCCAAAGGACCTTAGGTTGCCAGGCCTACAAAAGGAAGAGTGGCGGGCTGGGAAAGGGCCATCGCTCCCTTCTGTCTATTCGAGCGACAATTCCAAAGGGTTTCTAATCGTAAAATCTTGAGTTCCTCGTTATCTTCTCCTCCGCAATGGCTTGTCGTGTTCCGAGAGACGTGAGGTATGTCGAAAAGGTAGAGGAGGCACTTCACTGGCTTCGAAAACTGATCTTCCCGTGATCAAGCCTTAGGATGTCCGGGAGATCAGGCCTGTCCTTCAATCGGACATGGCAAGAGAAATCCAGGTTTGTTGTCAATGGGTGGGTCACTTGTGTCAAACAGTTGGCGACCGAGGCCTCACTCAGGAATCCTTGCTCGATCCTTAGTCTTGGTGAGGGGTCAGAGGCTACGAGCCATTATGTGGGTATTGGGGTAGGTCCTGTTATCCCTGAGGGGGATCGCTCAAGGTGATCCTTCAGGGGGTTGATGATGACACCTCGGCCGCCAGTGGCGACATAGCCCTCGAGGTCCTCTAGAAGCTTTGTTTTCTGTCTGATAATCGGGTGCTGCAGGACATGACTACCGTTGCACTCCTGGGAGATGTGTCCTCTATTGCACTGCGGGCGGGTCTTTGCACTACGGTTCGAGAGGACCGCTGGCGTGTCCGCCCAGGCGAACATGTCTAGATGATCGGCCAGAAATTTCTAGTACTCTCTTCTCTTTTCTATTAGATTAGAAGAGCTCCCACCTTAAGCTCTTGATCAGCAATAGGGCCGACCTTCGCAATGGTCAATTCTTTGGATGGTTCAGTTGTCTCCCTCGACCTGTTCGCTAGCTCATGAGGGGGCTCGATAGTCCTCTGTACTTGTTCCTCGATCGCAACCAAGTACATCTGTTTTGAGATATTTTGGCTCCCGCGAACTTCCCGGACCCCACTCCTAGACGGAAACTTGAGCTTCTGATCTAGACTAAATGGGACGGCCCCAAACTGTCCCAAGGATGCTCTTCCCACAAACGGCGCCAAAAGATGATGGATCAAAATCTCGTCCACCACGATTAAGGCCTCCTATCTCCAATCAGAAAGACATAGTTGGTAGTCCCTACAAAACAAAACACCGTTAGAGGGCCCCTGACTATAGTCTTGGAGAGCCCCCTCCGATGCCTAAGTCAAAAGGATGGGGATGCCGGAAGGAAGATCATAGAAGCTTGGGCGCTAGAGAGCGCTAGAGAGCATACTTGTGCCCATAAGGGTAGGGGGCCTTATATAGTAGTTGGATAGGGAGCTTCTCTGATGGGAGGTTCCTAGTCCGATAAGAGAAAGTAGATACAGAGAATTCATTAGTCGTGACCTATATGAAGGGATAGCTCCTAGCCCGGAAAGTCCTATCCAAGGCATATTCTGAGGTTTGACTATGTTCTCAAGTCCGTGCGGCCAGGGACCTTGAGTCTCTAGTCGGAACAGGGAGTCTCGCGTGACTGGGTGAGTCTTGATGAGAATCCAATTCCTATTATGAGCTTTGCTCAGAAGGTTCTGTCTTTTGACCGTCCTTTGTGGGCCGTGGTGTTCAGTAAGTCCACGGGTTTGTAAGGAGAAAGGTTTTATGAGCCCGCCCATCCGTGCTTTTTGGGCCGAGCGAAGTTTTCCTCCTTCAACACATTTGGGTGGTTCCCAACTAACATCTTTCTCATATATGATATAAAGTAACCAAGATTCTAGTTAGATGATTGAAATGTATGATTATTCAATTACCAAAGCTCAAATTGAAGTCTAGATTAGATAATTGAGATAAATGACAATCTTGATTACTATATCCTTCTGTTCACCCCCACTTAATGTTGCTCACATGGAACTAAACTAATGTCATCAATAACATCAAAGCTATTTTTCCCTAGTTTGAGTCGATGGGAGACATTGGCCACTTACTTTGAGTATTAAAACGAAGAGGGTCTAGATCAGGTGGTTAAAATGGATGACCATCTAGATCACAAAACTCTTTTATTGGGCTTGAGTAAGTGATGTCTTACCCTTCTCCAACTGGAACTGGGGACGTAAACGCATACCTGAGGACCTGAGGTCCTGAACATCCATTACGTATTCCGTTTTCAAAGCTGAAAGGGAGAACAAGAGTACAATGTTAAATTTTAGAATGAAGGGTATTATTTGTATCTGGATAATGTTAAACAAAGATAAGGATAATGATACACATTTTTTAGTCCGATTATCTAATCCATTTTTTTTCTACTCATCTCGGCCATTCATCACGCTGACTGTCATTTTTCACTTATTTCTAAATAAAATTTGCCTAGTCAAATATTATCCTTATGTGACATGTCTTGTTATCCGCAAAGGGCTCTCAACTTCCATTGGCTGTTTAGTTACTTACGAAGCTTATTTATATACATGTTGTAATGGGTTTGACAAGTACGTGAGCTAACCGGCTTGAAAGAACTTATACGTTAGTCATGATCTAGGGGTAGGGATTTCTTTTTGTTCCCTGTAAGGAGCAGCATCACATTATTGTTTGATAATTTTATCTCTTTACATATCTATTGTTGACACTTTTTAAAGAATATAGATACATCAAGAAAAGAATAAGATCGATAAGCATTTTCTTACCTTAATGGATAAGTTTTTTTTTTTTTCTTTTTTGAGAACAGAGAAGAATAAAGTTACTATTCACCCTGACAAGTATCCTCGTTCATTTCAAACTGATGAGGCCCACCGTAAACGGGCTCAATAAAGGCTCGCCGAGATTACGGGCTGGAACTGAGAACTGCTTTACACAATGGGCCGGCCGTGGTGGAAGAGGTTGACCGATTTGGGCCCATGGGACCCTTCCTGATACTCGGCCCGGACCACGTAGCCGCCCGTGGCCACTAGATATCAGCAGGGTATCCACAGGGAGTAGTCTTTCGAGGTCCCTGAAAGGTCGAACCCTATACGAGCCTTACCACACCTCCTCCTCCGAAGGGTAAGGTAAGCAATTTGGACCTAGGAACTCGAAACTAAATCACTGTACACTTCGGACTCAAGCTCGGACAATTCTTCGGAACTTCCGGGCCTAACCTTCTCGTTCCTCGTAGGACGAAACCTCGTTCGGGCCTCATCCAGATCAGGCCGCGGCTACCGCACTCTCGGGTCATCATCACCAACTAATGCAGGGCCCATGGTAAGTGTCACGAAAACTTGAAGGGTTTCTTGCATATATATTCTTCGAAAACATCGCATTTGCCTATATACTTTCAACTCTCTCTTATTATCTAGAATATCTTAAAAATTTTAAAATGTTACATTTATACCTTTCTAACAAACTAAGGTGAGTTCAACCAACTATGTCAAAAAGATTCCACAAAACATGATAACATTGGAGGTGTCAGAGGTATGTATACAAGTGAATTGAGGAGTATGTATACAAAATATTAGTAAATTTAGAAACATCTATACAAAATCTTTAGATGACGAGGTATAAGTACAATTTTTTGAAGATTTCAAGAGTATCAGTAATAATATGTGAGAGTTGAGGGTATAAATGCACATATAATGTTTTTAAGAAAATATATGTAAAAATCTAAAATTAAATACCTAGAAACAAGAGGATGGCATAAAGTGGGGCCAGATTACTGGGCCTTAGTTGGCAGATTGAAACTTTCGTGCATAATTGTACGTCAAAACCTCCAGATCACGGCCTCGTGGGTAAAAGAAGGTGCTCGGAATGGAATCTGAAGAGAGAGGCGGAGGAGAGTGGAAGCGCGCGCCAACCAAGACGTCCGTTTTGGGCAAAACACGGGAGGTGGCGCCGGGTTTACCCGTACCGGGAAATATTTTCCGAAGTTAGCCGAATCAGACCAGGCCCCCCCGTGCTCGAGGAAGATATTTGATGCCCCCACGCAACCCCCCTCTTCAAGCCATCATCACTAACCCTATCTCTCTTTCTCTACACACAAGTGTGCTGTGAGAGCGGTGGCGATGCCGAAATGGTCTAATCCCTGCCCCTCCCCGGCGTCACGCCCCATCCTCCGCCACCTCTCTTCGAGACCTCCCCAAGGGGATGATTGGGTGAGGGGGTTTGGTGGGTTCCAGGCCAATCGTAGCACGACGAGTCGTCGCCTCCGAGCACAAGGCCCGTGTCCTCCCCCACTCTCGTCGATCTCTCATACCTGAGAACACCTCTTCTGACACCAACCGACGTGCCGCCCGCGCTTGTCGTCGCTGCTCCTGCTGCTACTGTTGCTGGCGCAGAGCCGTGCAGGTACAACAGAGCGCCATAGCCCAGTGCCAACATCTCTGCCCCAACCCTCTTCCGTTGCACCCCCTTGTCCTTTCCCTCCTCAACCATGCATGAACCATCTCATCTCATCTCATCTCATCTCGTCTTATCCTTGGTTTCCACTGCTACCCCTTCCCGCATTGGGCGCCCATGATCCTTTCCCAACCAACATTTTCTTCTAAAACGTAGTACCATTGCCGAGTAACACCAGAGAAAGGGAGGGCAGTTCCGTCATCTGGTGCGCCCGATCGACCACCAATCATATAATTAGCATCTGCGTCCTCCCTCTCTCACCAGGGCAGAAACAACCCCAGGTCTGAAGTGGAAGGGCCTTCTCCTGCTTCAGAATACTTATCTACCTATCCACTCCCCTCCACTCCCTACTCTCCTTCCTCTCGGCTCTCTCTACCTGGCATTCCTTGTTTTCCAACTCCAGGCTCCCAACACCAACAGCAAAAATGGCTACGCAGCGACAGCGGGATCCACACTTCTTCACCCTGCTGAAGACGCCGTCGCTGGAGATGATCACCGATTCTGCAGGGGAACCCCCGGCTCTCGCCAGGAACTTCCGCTGCCTCTACTGCACCAGGAGGTTCTGCACGTCCCAGGCACTCGGGGGCCATCAGAACGCCCACAAGAAGGAGCGCGCCGCCGCCCGCCGTGCTCCGAGGCCCTCCGGCGCGGGTGCCACCCTCATCCCAGCGGCAGCCTCAAGCGGCAGCGCTTCCATCGCCTCGGTCCCCGTCTCAGCCGGTAAAGCACCCCCGACCGCGCCACCTGCGCTGTGGGTGGAGTCACCTCAGTCAGCCTACTACTGCTTCTACTACGGGAGCTGCATCCCGCGTCCCGCCCTGCATGCTGGCTTACCCCCGTCGACTGCCGCCTTCGCCACCAGTGAGAAGGTTTCGCCGTCGCCTTCGCCATCCCCGTCCGCCGGTCCTGTCCACGTGGACGTCGAACTGGACCTCTCCCTCCATTTGTAGTTTCCGTGCCATCACCAGAACTTCTTCCCGCGGTTTCGGTAGTGAAGTTGTCACGAAGTCTTGCAGGTTTGATGGCAGCATCAGGAATATAGCTAGATAGACAGGTAGAGTAGGAAGAACAGAAAGAGAAGCACAGTGAAAGAAACAGAGGTTGAGCGGCTGCAGTTGCTGTCATGTTTTGTTCTGCAAGTTCTCTCTTTTCGTTTTTTTCCCGTGTTAACCTTTGGTGGGTTGGGAAGGAGATGGATATTAGAGCTTTGCCAGGAAGGGAAAAAGGAAAAAAAAAATCTATGTTGGACAGATCCATGTGGTTGATGGGGTACATGCTTATGGATCCATGACACACAGAGCCCTTCTTATTTCCAGCATGCAACTTCCATGTTGTTACGGTTCCTGTTGTTCGATGCTGTGCACCCATCCTAGTGCTGCGGGTAAGGGGCAGTTCTTCTTACTTCTTAGTTCACATGCTACGTTCCTGCCACACATTACTTGACGATGTTGACGTTATTGCCTTTTCAATATGTGGAGTCTTCCTTCTCTTCTACGTACCGTCTTTGTCTTGTTCGTCTCTCTTGTTGTTCCTGCACATACGTATCTGTTAGGGTTTGTCCTCGTGCAGAGGTGCTGTGCTCTTGCTGGGGGTGAGATCAGTAGGCAACCGCCTGTCAGCTTTTCTAATATCCCCCCTCGTCTTCCTCTTTTTAACGTTGCCAGTACTAATTGGTTTCTGCCTTCTGTTTTCCCTCGAAGGTGTGGGTTTGCCCACACCATGATGCCCTCCGATTCGATGTGTGGATTTAGTGTGTGTTTTGCGAAACCCAGTTGGATTGATGGATTCCTAAAACCCCTCCACCTTCCATCTTTGCTCTGTGACAGATGAATGCATGCAGCAATTTGCAAGCATCCTCAGGACTCATATATGCTAATGGTGGTGGGATCCTCTAAGTATAGTTTTACTCATCGCAGTAGGGTCATTTTGTAGAAAAGCCTCTCATGCAGAATTTTTGTGATTCAGTGTGAAAAAATGATATCATAAAACCGGTAAGTGTAAGTAAATGCTGGAAGACCAAACCTTTGAAGTCGTCACACCAGTGGATGAACTGGTAACAGTGGGAGCAGATCATGAGGGAACAAACATAATAATGACAGAGTTTGTAAATTCCATCTCTTCTTATGGAACAAACCCGCTGAGACCAGATTAATGGATGGCACAATGCATAAAATGTTCAACCAAATTTATCAATTGCTAAAAAGAATGATATCATATCACCAAAAGCAGCGAAGCTTTCCACCAGTTCACTGTTAGCATCAGTGGAGCTTCAGTCCATGCTTAAGGCAAACAGAACATGCAAACCAGCTGGTCGCAGCTACAAAATAGCAAAATAGGCCGAGATTGTGGCTATGCCTTCACCATGATGAGTGTTGTGCACAAGTACAACTGTTGTTGGATTGATGGACCTCATAGGCATCACCTAACACTAACCACCTGACGACGGACCTCGAAAATCTATCTTTGGTTGATAAATGAATGCATATATGCAGGCAGCAAGCAAGCATCCTCAACACTCATACATGCTAGTTGCAGCCCTAGTTTGGTTATGATCAAACTACAACACTTTTTTTTATATTAATCTGTACCTATTTTCTCTCTCTTTTTTAGTGGCTTACTTTCTCCTTAGAGCATACACAAGTTTTAACTCTTGCGCAATGAACTCACATCTTAATTAAATGAAAATAAAACAAAAACGAGATTCATTTATTCCAAATGGAGCCATAATCAACATGATATATGCCACCGGGCCGAAAGTTTCCTAACAAGCCTCTTGCCCTACCTTATTCGTACGCCTGCAAAATGATGTTGGGGCCTGGCGGATCAAAGCTTTGTACTCGTTATCCAACTCGTAACCACCGTTTTCAGAACCAACAGATCCATGTAGGGCCCTGTAATGGATATGGGTCAGCCCAAAGCTAAATAATACCCAATTAATAGTGTGGCTCGTGTCGAAGCCCAGTAGACCCGTTGGTGGAGGCAGTAAAACATGGAACGTTAACTGAGTATTATCATCGCCCCAATTTGTTCGCAGAATAGGTTATCCATAATAACGTATACTAAAATAAGGGGCATTTAAGTTTAATAGTTCTGTGGGACTCACTGGCGAAATAGGAATATTAAGTAATTCTTAGGTCTAAAATGAAATTGTTTATTCTTCTTATTCTGGTATGAATAATTCTGATGTACTGTAAACTATTATATCTATCAAATTAGAATTAACTTTATTATAAGAATAAAACTCTTTATTCTGTTTTTATTCTCTTACCAAATCGAGAGGATTACTATTATACCACTTTTTTTTTATTGGTATCTTTATTACACTCATTAAGAATCACTTGATATCACTTGATGTGGTAACTCTTGTTAAGGTTACTTTTGACATATTTTTTATAAAAGAAAATAAAAAAAAAGTATAATATAATAGTATGACTCTTATTGCTATTGTCACATTATGGGGGTAAACAAGCGTGCCATCTTGGTCTCCTCTCTTTCCTACACGCACTTAACAATACTATCGTATAATCTATAACCTATATATCGGAAAGGGACTATACGGTTCTTCTTCATATGGTTTAAACCTCGAGTTTACGGTGGTCTTTTGCCTTCCAGCTTTTATCCGTTCGGTTTAAAACGCATCTCTCTCCCAAGTGTCTTTACACTGAGACTTCCCCTTCCCAACTTGTACTATTCTCAGTTGTATGTCTGAGTAGACCCAATGGGTTCTGACTTCTTGCCACCTCCTATCCCTTTGATCGCGAGGTATACATACTTGCAATAAAAATGTTACTAGATTCTCCTCACAAAATATAAACACTTGCAATGTATATATTCACTTGTAATTTTTTTATTTGTCTCATTTTTCATATGAAATGTAATTTTTGTATAACCTCTTTATACATTGCATATTAATGTGAAGAGTTATTTTATATTTTTTTTAAAATTTTTGACCCTATATCATTTATCTTATTTAGGAATAGATCCTTATAATCCTAACATTTATTTTCTTAACCCCTTGCAGCCATATGTTTGTTTAATAAATTTTTTTTTTAGGAAGGTTTTCAAAAAACCTTAGGGAGATATTCTTAATTTTTTAGGAAGTTCATTAAATAAAAATTGAGATCTTGAGAGTGAGAGTTTATAAATAAAACCGCAACTAACCTCTAACTATGTTAGATTGTAAGGATATCTAAAATCTTATGCGAAGCTTTGAATAAATTTTCTTTTAGCATATTTGTAAAATTGGGCAAAATTAAATATCATGGAAAATACGTTTATTTACAAGTTCTTCGTACATTACGTGAGAAAATAAATCAAATACCTATATTTATTTATTTTTTCAGGTCAAATTTAATATTATTTCTTATTATGATGTTTGCATGTAGCTAGATTAATTTAGTGAATATTTTAAATTAGTAACTACTTTTTTTGGTACACAAAATCCCTTTCATTTATGAGCCATATTAAACATGAAATGCAAATTTGTATACTTATAACAATCATGCTTTTTAATCAGTGTATAAAAAAAATGGATTTACTTAAAGCTATTCTTACATGAGATGAGAAAATAAATGACTCATTTTTGTTAATAATTTTCTATGTCACATTTTAATGTATAACCTTCTGATGTTTGAGTGTGGCTGAAAGAATTTTTGGTATGTTTTTGCAATAGTTTGATCAATCTGATTTTTCTTTATTGTCATTTTTGTTTATCTTGTCAAGTCACATTTTTCACATTTTTTTTCACAAAAGCTAATCTATATCAAATTCCAGTACTAATCATTTTCATGAGTGAAATTTCTTTCATTTACAAGCCATATAAATATAAATTTAGAATTTACTTATTTTAAAAAATAAAACAAACTTATTGATCATAAAATATGTATTCACTTACATGATCTTCTTAAGTGACATGAGAAAATGAATCAAGCATTTCTTGTTATTTATTTCTTTCGTTAAATTTGATTCAATTTTGAAAGTAATGCTTTTATTTTGAATTATAATTATATGCACAATATTATGCATATTTTTATAAATTAAAATCAAAGTTGTTGTTTTGATTAGCTAATCCACACACACACTCATTTCTCTAGAAGATGGTGTAAAGGGACATTTTGATATCTATGCATGAATGACATTATGAACACTTTTATTATTGAAATGTTAGTGGATACTTCTTTAAGAAAAAAGTCATAAGAGATATGTTACGAATATGTTACATTATCTGAGATCGAATAGACTTTCGTATATATCGAACAAATAAAAATATTTATTTTAAGAAGATACTCCCACCAAGTGCGCTTTTTTAGCTAGTGTGAACTGTTACAAAAGGATGTTTTTTTTCCTTTTTGAAGGGAAACAAAACGCTCAAATTGATGAACTAACTAGTACTGTGAACCAAGTCATGCAAAAGGTGTTAGGATTTTTGCAAATTCCATCCCAGGGGAACAAAACTAATAGGAGCAGATTAATGGATGTCCACCACTAGGAATGCACAAATGAATAGAATAAGAGTTATACTTGCTGCAGTGTCCCCTGCTGCTGCATGTAGGAGTGGATAAAAAAAAAAATCAATTTTTTTCAGGTTATCCCCGAGGTACCCCATACGTCTGTACAGGCCGATCATCAATCGGACGTCCCAAATAATTTAAAATTCAAAAATTGAGCTTCAATGAACAGTAAAAAAAGTTTTCGATGGGATGAGTCCAATAATGAATTTTAAATTTTCAGATTTTTTTAGAACTTCTAATCAATGATCAGCTTATACGGACATTAAGGCCAACTTGGAGGCGACCCAAAAAAGTTTGTTCACCGGCTGTAATGTCCCAACAATATGGAGCATTCAACAAGTATAACTCAGAGAACAAACCAATGATGAAAGTGAGAAGCTTCCATCAGTTATGATTTGGTGGATGTTTCTATTTTTATTAGAGAGTCACATCGAACACTCAGACACGACACGATATTTGGACACTCGTGTCTAACTCTTCATTTTAAGATTTCAAAGTAAATATTAAAGATTTCTTAGAATACTTAGTATATCTTCTTAAAATATTTGTCTATATGACAAAATTTAATATATTCGAGTTATATCTTTTATACTTTAGATAAATTTCAATATATATTAATTTATTTTATATATATATATATTCGCCGTGTTCTCGTATTCTATTTTTAAGATATTATTATGTCCGACGCGCGTATCCGTATCAACATTTAACACATGTCCGTATCCCACATTTATTGCTACGGAAAGAGGAAAAAAGATAAAATAACATTATAAGATGGGACGTGCCGGAAAGATCAACTCATCCTTTCTTTACTTGGAATGTTAATAATACTGACGTATATAGCAGAGAACCCCACGTAAAGGAGATCGTGTTTCCGTCTACTCGTTGCCTGATACTTGTTTATCTGAGGAAAGATCATAGCTTACTCATATTTCTTCGTTGTCCAAGTTCTTTCAAAGTTTAGGAAACCATTTTGGAGGATTACCATATAGTTTTACTACTTTGAATATATTCGTGACTGTAAAGGCACCCCTTTCTCATCCAAGGATTCCGACAGGATGCTTGCTATTAACCTATATTTAGCAGCTCAGTTTCCTTTCTTAAGATGGCCCGACAGATTTTAAAACTGGCGATTTTAAAATCAACAATCATATTTTTGTTGATCTTAAAACCACTGGTTTCAAAATTGAGATATTATGACATTTTATGACACACCGAACAAGTCTTAAAAGGACAAAAACATGATGTTATCTTTTTTTAATTAAAAAAAGGTTTTCACATAACCGACAATTTTGATAATTTTTAAATATAAAATTCTTAAAAAACATGAAAAGTCCAAACGCAAAACATAGAGTGGTGTCTAGGACTCCAGGCTCGCTGCCACCGGCTAGCTAGAGCTTGAGCGGTAATGGGAAAAATATGGGAGCGGCAAATCTCAGAAACGTAGGACTAAAAACTGGACTTATTAGCAGTTGACAACCCATTATGTTAATGTCCACGTGTGAGGCTTCAACACAAATGGGACATTTACAAGTGTGAGATCCATTCTTTGGATATGAAACAGTGAATACAACCATTATAGGTAGTGCTAAAAATATCATCGGTATTTTAGTGAGTGACATTATCTGCAGAACAATGGGAAAAAAGCCATAAGATGCAAGAGAACCAGATGGTGCAAATATTTTAAGCAATTGTGTACCAGCCTCATGTACCTCCCTCCGTCAATCTTCATCCATCAGATGCTCCTTGAGACTTTGAATTTGAGGTTGCCAGTTTTCACCATCCCATGATGAATCAATGTCGGGTAACTCAAAGTCATTGGGTTTCAGAGAGAGAGAAAACTCCGGCAAAGTCTGGAACTCCCTGCACAAAACCAGATGCACAGGCTTACAAGAGAAAAGATCAAGCATTGGCCCCATCTCTTTATAGAAATGTCCATATGACAGCAAATTTGCTAGGTGGAAAAAAATTGGAAAATAGTTTGAACATGAACTCGAAAATTTTTTAAATGTAATTTGTCAAGCAAGCAAGCAAGAAAAAAGTACTCAGCTTTAATTATCACTGAAGGCAAGTGGTGGAATTTGGCAGATGCAGCATATATAATTCATCTTATTAGATCCTTACAGAAGAAACAAATATGGTGATTGAAATTATAAAATTTGATCTGATATACATTGTTGTGGCCAAAATTGAAACAGCGGACAAGATGGTAGGTAACATATGGCATAGACATACGGCAGGAGTAGTAAAAAACACCCAGCTTATCGGGGAAATAAACTCATTAATTTTCTGTCCAAGTCGAAGAGGAAAAGTCCTCAAGGCTACCTCTTTGAGTTGATAAGGAACATCTACAAGAGATGAAGCCAGGATAAGAAATTAATTTATCGCCTGTAAGAAAGGCTTCAGGTATGTGCCTGGCACAAAACCCAACACTTATTATTCTCTCATAATTCTGCTTGACTCTTTTGTCCTTTGCTAACTTGAGCATCAGAGGTCTCTCTGTTGGGTTTTAATCCAATTAGTGGTCCACTTGTGTTTACTGGACTGCACACTTGCACACCATTAGGCATCCAATTAATGGAATATGATTGGGCTTAACTCATTAGGCGCCCAATAAGGATCCTATAATGGGTAGGATCCTGTTAGAAGTAAGAACGGGACTGGTCCCTCCTCTCTATAAAAAAAAGAAGTCTGTGACTCCCCATTAGGTCATGCGCATTAAGACGAATAGAGAGAGGAAACCAGTGGAGACAGTGCGTGGGTTTACACCGTCTTCCTGCCCAGAATTCGTGCGTTCTTGTTCGAGGTCCGCTGCGCGTGGGGATCGACTCCGGCATCGTCTTCCTCTGCGTTAAGGATGGCTTCCGCTCCAGGTATTCCGAAAATCCCTAACAAGTGGTATCCGAGCCCGTGTCGGAATTTTTGAGACTCCGATCTACGGGATTCTTCCCGGAATAAAAAAAAAAAAAAAAAATTATGTACGGCCGGATGGCCGCAGGTGTGCGTGCTGCCACAGCCGAGCGTGGCAGCGCCGGCCGCACGGGCGCGGCACGCCCCGCTGCGGCGGGCGGCCGCGGCCCGCGCGTGGCCGCGCTAGCCGCGCCGGCCGCGCGGGCGCGGCACGCCCCGCCGCGGCGGGTGGCTGCGGCCCGCGCGTGGGCGCGCGCGCAGGCTCGCGCAGGGCCGCGCGCGGGCGCGGCCTGCGCGCGGCGCCCGCGGCCGCGCGCAAGGCCCGCACGGCACTGCGCGGTGCCGCCCCGCGCGGCGGCGCTGGCCGCGCCGGGCCGCCGCGCAAGGGCGGGTTCCGGCGGTTTCCGGCGTGGGGTTTCGGGTTCCGACGGCGGTTTCCTAAATTTGGATTTCCTAAAATGGAGTTTCTAAGCCCTAACTTTCCTTTTGGGAGGTTGAAGATGATGGGTTTAAGAAATTATTGGGTTTAGGAAACTTTGAATTTAGGAAACCGTTGGGTCTAATTTGGGTTAGATTTTAAATCCGTAACGGATCTTGGTTAAAGATCATTTGGGTCCTATTTTGGGTATTAGATCCGTTAGGATCTTATTAAGATCCAAATTAGAATCCATTTGATAAATCCTTAACGGATATTAATTAACGGGTCTTAGATTCGAATTCTGGATACGATATTCGTTTGGATATCATTAAGACCCGAATTCGGATCCGATTAAGTTACCGACCCGAATCCGTTAATCTAACCTAAATCGAACCCGTTAACCCGTTAAGAACCGGATCCGCATCCGTTTTTTATCCGTTTGTGTAGATTTATCCTAAAAGAGTTTAAATTAAATGATTAAAGGATACATCTGCAATTCCTGATAATCTGTTTACAATTTAAGTTGTTTATGCAAATTAAAACGGATATGTTTGCAATTTATGATTGTTCTTGCAAACTGCAAAGTATGTTTACAATTCAGGACTTTTCTGTAAACTGTTCAGACTATGTTTGCAATTCAGTTTTCTTTCTGCAAACAGAAAATGACATATTTGTAACAGCATGCTATAAACTTATTAAGTAGCCATTTTAATGTAGTTTTAAGCATGTTTAATGTTGTTTAAGAATCAATAATTATTGCTGTAAGTTTAGGAGATAATTCTTGTGATTATTTGTCCTCGTTGCAGTTTTAATCATGTATGAATATCTCCATTTAGGATTGCATTAATTATTGTGTTTATGTCCTTTTTGCTCATGTTGTGTGTTTATTAATGCTATTATATAGTTTCGTGGTAAATTTTGATTTCCAAATGATTAGTTTGACCACCAAAATGGCACTAATCACGAGGATTGATAAAATCTTACCATATTAAGTTTTAAATAGCATTATTGATGAGCATTTAGATATTTGTTATCATTTTAATTGGGGGATGATGTTTTAGTATTCAAAGTATGTAAGTAGATCACCAAAGTGACCTTATGCATGGAGAATAATAAAATATGCTCGTTAAGAAATTAAAATGATTTCAAATACTTGTGTTCATGACTTGATTGTAAATTTAACTCCCAAAGGAGTGTTTATTTTCATGTCATGAGCATGATAAAATAAAATTTATCTACATGGCGATTCTTGAGAGTTATGTACCCAAAGGTACTCTCTCTTGATATCAAAATGTTTATAAGTTTTAGTTTTATCACTTAAGTTAATTCGGGGAGTTCGTCCATGAAACTATCGGACGACATGATAAAGTAGTTCTCTTTATGTTGTTGAATTACTTTGCATATCTGTTTGCCTCATTACTTGCAATATTTTAGATCCATTGCCTTATATGTGAGCATGTGTTTGTTTATTTCAGCTGCTTCTCCTTTGTTTGCACCATTTAATGCTAGTGTGCCGTACCTGAATGACACTAATTTCACTGAGTGGAAACAAAGGGTACAATTTGCTTTAGGCTGCATGGACTTAGATTTAGCATTACGTGAGGTTATGCCGGCTCCACTTACTCCTGAAAGCTCGTTGGAACAACAGACTCATTATGAAAAATGGGAAAAGTCCAATCGTCTCTGCCTTCTGTTCCTTCAGGGACACGTTGGACAGAACATTAAGGGATCTATCCCAGATCAGACTACAGCTAGTGGATTTCTTAAAGCTATTGAGGAATAGTTCATTAGTTCTGATAAGGCCAAAGCCAGTACTCTAATGGCTAAACTGTCCTCAATGAAATACACTAGTGGTAGTGTTCGAGAGCATATAATGATCATGAGAGATATTTCTACTCAACTGAATGCCATGGAGGTTACTATTTCAGACACTTTCCTAGTCCATTTTATTCTCAACTCTTTGCCTAGCGAATATGAGGCATTTAAGATCTCCTACTACACACATCAGGCTAAATGGTCAGTCAATGAATTGATGACCATGTGTGTCCAGGAGGAAGAGAGGTTGAGAGGAGAGAGGAACAATGTTGCTTTGTTTACCTCTCATAAAGTGAAAAGTAGGCCAGGAAAGAAGAAAAAGGGTGTCCAGAAGAAGGGCAAGAAGAAGGACAAGTCAAAAGGTAAAAATGACAAGTGCTTCTTCTGCAAGTTACCTGGACACGTTAAGAAAGATTGTCTGAAGAGGAAGGCATGGTTTGAAAAGAAAGGTAATCTCTCATCCTATGTTTGCTATGAGTCTAATTTAGTTAATGTTCCAAAGAGTACATGGTGGATTGACTCAGGTTCTACTGTGCATGTTGCCACTTCTATGCAGGGATTCCTCTTCCAAAGGCCTCCGAATGAGGGTGAGCGGAGCATCTTTTCAGGAAATAAGACGCGCTCACAAGTCAAGGCCGTAGGAATTTATAGGATAGTTATGGAATCAGGATTTGTTCTAGATTTAGAAGACACCTTTTATGTACCATCTTTTAGTAGAAATTTGGTTTCAGTATCAAGACTTGATTCAAAAGGTTTTCAAGTCAAACTTGGAAACTATTTAGTTGAATTAATAAATGATTCTATTGTTATTGGTACTGGTTCTATATCCGATGGTTTGTATAAATTGTGTCTTAGCAATGTGATTGAACAATCTCATAACACCCTGCATACTTCGGTCCTTACTGGCAACAAGCGTGGTAGAGTTAATGAAAATTCATCCATGTTGTGGCATAGGAGATTAGGACACATCTCTATTAAGAGGCTCAAAAGGTTAGTGAGAGAAGGAGTGTTACACACTCTGGATTTCACTGACTTCGAGACATGTGTTGATTGCATCAAAGGAAAGCAAACACACACGCCTAATAAAGATGCCACAAGGAGTTCTGGAATTTTAGAAATAATTCACACTGATATCTGTGGTCCCTTTTCACCCTGTCTGACTGGTGAGAGGTACTTTGTCACCTTTATAGATGACTATTCTAGATTCATGTATCTCTATTTACTTCTTGAAAAGGCAGATGTTTTTAATGTCTTTAAGGATTTCAAGAAGGAAGTAGAGAAACAATCAGGGAAAGTAATCAAGATAGTCAGGTCTGATAGAGGTGGCGAGTACTATAGTAGGTATACTGAGATGGGACAAAGGCCTGGTCCATTAGCTAAATTCCTTAAGGAAGAGGGTATTGTACCTCAGTACACTACTCCTGGCAGCCCATACCAGAATGGGGTTGCAGAAAGAAGGAATAGAACGCTTAAAGAAATGGTCAGGGCAATGTTGAGTCATTCTACCCTTCCTTTATCCTTGTGGGGCGAAGCCGTTAAGACAGCTGCTCACATTGTGAATAAGGTTCCTACGAAGGCTGCGCCTAAGACTCCCTATGAGTTATGGTGTGGTAGGAAACCTTCTGTGAGCTATATGCGCACATGGGGGTGTGCAGCTGAGGCCAGACCATACAGTCCACAGGAAAAGGCTTTTGATCTCAGAACAACTAGTGGATTCTTCATTGGTTATCCAGCGAGATCAAAAGGGTATAGATTCCATTGCCCATCCCATGTTCCCATCATTATAGAAACAGATAAGGCAAGGTTCCTTGAAGATGGCGGAGTTAGTGGGAGTGGACCTTCTCGAGAGATTTCTTTTGAGGAGTTATAGGATCAGGTTAAAATACCTGTAACAACTGACAACGTTGTTCCCATATTCATTCCTCGGAATGAAATCCTGGGGGAGCAAATAGTTGCAGTTGGTCCACCCCAGGTTGCTCCAGAGCCAGAAGATGTCGCTGTTGTTGACCAACCACCTTCTCAGGTAGATCAGGGGCCAACATTGCGTCGATTTGAAAGAGTCAGGAGACCTGCCATATCTGATGAGTTCATAGTATACCTACAGGAGGATAGTGTAGACAGGGGTGACATTGATGATCCAGTGACGTTTTCACAAGCCATGAAGAGTGAAAAATCTGCCTATTGGTTTGAAGCCATGAAAGAAGAGCTTGACTCTATGGCTAAAAAATCAAGTCTGGGATCTCGTTAACTTGCCTAAGGGGTCCAAACTTGTTGGATGTAAATGGATATTAAAAACTAAGGTGGACGCTAAAGGCAAAGTTGAACGATATAAGGCCAGATTGGTAGCTAAGGGTTTCACTCAAAGGGAAGGCATTGACTATGATGAGACGTTCTCTCCAGTTTCCAAGAAACTCTCATTCAGAATAGTCATGGCCTTGGTAGCTCATTTTGACCTGGAGTTACATCAGATGGATGTGAAAACGACTTTTCTCAATGGGGACCTAGATAAAGAAGTGTATATGGAACAACCTCAAGGGTTTCATGTTGAAGGTAAAGAACACTTGGTATGTAAATTAAGGAAATCCATTTACGGACTTAAGCAAGCCTCCCGCCAATGGTTCATAAAGTTCAATGAAATCATACTGTCCTTTGGGTTTAAGGAAAACATCATTGATGAATGTTTGTACCTAAAGATCAGTGGGAGTCGTCTTGCTTTTGTATGTGGATGACATTTTGCATTATAGCAGTGTTCTAGATTTATGGCACGAAACTATAGCTTCCCTTTCTAAGAACTTTGAGATGAAAGATATGGGCGATGCCCACTATGTTTTGGGCATTGAAATCACTAGAGATAGACCCTCAGGCACTCTTGGTCTCTCTCAGAAGGCTTACATCTCAAAGGTCTTGGAAAGGTTCAACATGCAGTCATGCGCACCCGATAAAGTACCCATTGTAAAAGGTGAAAAATTCAGTGAATTACAGTGTCCCAGGAAAGACTTAGAAAGGAAGTAGATGGAGCCTATTCCATATGCTTCAGCCGTTGGAAGCTTAATGTACCTTCAGACTTGTACACGTCCAGATATAGCTTTTGCCGTGGGTATGCTCAGCAGGTACCAGAGCAACCCAGGCATGGATCATTGGAAAGCTGCCAAGAAAGTCATGCGGTATCTTAAAGGCACATTAGATTTCATGCTCACTTACAGAAGGTCAGATCAGCTAGAGGTCGTTGCCCATTCTGATGCTGATTTTGGTGGCTGCCTTGATTCGAGGAAGTCCACTACAGGATACATCTTTCTCCTAGCAGGAGGAGCTATCACTTGGTGCAGTGAGAAGCAGAGTATTACAGTGGCTTCCACCATGGCAGCTGAGTTCATTGCTTGTTTTGAGGCTAGTGCACAGGCCATCCAGTTGCGGAATCTGTTCACAGGTCTATCATTTATTGACTTCGTCTCCAGACCTATCAGGATATATTGTGACAATTCCGCTGCGGTCTTCTTCTCTAAGAACAATAAGGCGTCCAAAGGTAGTAGAGCCTTAGACATTAAGTATTTTGCTCTTAGAGACAGAGTGAAGAATCAAGAAGTGTCTATAGAACATATCGGAACGGATCTTATGGTTGCTGACCCACTCACGAAAGGACTACCTGCTAGCACTTTTTGTAGTCATGTGATTCGGATGGGTCTTGTCAGTTCACTCGATATGTTGTGATTCTTCCATTACCTTCTGCCTTTTTCCATTTATTTTGTATACATGTTGGTTATGGATTATGGATGGCAGATTGTATGTTTAAGTGGTGACCAATAGATAAACATTATGTTTGAGTTTATCTACAGTTCCATATTTGATGTTCAATTATAGTAAGTTGGTGGCATTGTGGTACATGGAAGGTGGTGTGTAATTGAATGCATTTGCCGCCATGACTCATGTCATTTGATTTACTGTTCTTGAACCTTTAAGATTCCGTTAATTGGAATGGTGTGTAGTTTTGTTTTATCGTGCGCGCGCATACCGTGGTTTTCTCTTCAGGTGTATGCCCAGGATGTCAAATCTTCAAGAGTCCTTTTGAAACTATATATATATATTTATACTATAAGTATGTTTTCAAAGGAAGATTTGATGTGCTTAAGACAAGTTGGACCAAGTGGGAGAATGTTGGGTTTTAATCCAATTAGTGGTCCACTTGTGTTTACTGGGCTGCACACTTGCACACCATTAGGCATCCAATTAATGGAATATGATTGGGCTTAACCCATTAGGCGCCCAATAAGGATCCTGTAATGGGTAGGATCCTGTTAGAAGTAAGAACGGGACTGGTCCCTCCTCTCTATAAAAAAAAGAAGCCTGTGACTCCCCATTAGGTCATCCGCATTAAGACGAATAGAGAGAGGAAACCAGTGGAGACAGTGCGTGGGTTTACACCGTCTTCCTGCCCGGAGTTCGTGCGTTCTTGTTCGAGGTCCGCTGCGCGTGGGGATCGACTCCGGCATCGTCTTCCTCTGCGTTAAGGACGGCTTCCGCTCCAGGTATTCCGAAAATCCCTAACACTCTCTTCCTGGGTAGAGATAGGCCTCTCTCTCTCTCTCCCTCTCTCCCCCCACCCCCTATTGCACAGATAACTCCATGTCAGATTGGATTTTGATGAAAACCTATACCATAACTCATAACTACAAACCAGATCAATAAATTTCCACTAAAGAAGAGAGGCCACAATATTTTGCCATGATCTAGGGATGTATAGGGAGTGGATGCCTATTGGATATACATGTCCAAATTCCGTCACATTCTATGAGCATGAGTTCAAGTGCAAATATTCATTAGATAGGAAAACCTACATCTATGCTTGTAACATGGATATGGATAAAACTCACATACTATAGATACCTGAAAATAGAAAAACACAACCTGAAATTTCTGATGTGTATATCAGTTTTTAAAGCACAAAGGTCAATTTTTCATTATCTCACTTGGCTCCCTTGACATCCTCATGACCAGGAGAGGCTTTGATGACATGCATATCTAATTTGCCAAAAGACATGAAGACTGATTATCTTATTTGCCAAAAGATTATACGGTTAGAAAGCCATACCCTTCTTCCTGATTGAGAAGGTATGCATATGTCTGTGACTTCCTAGATGCGAGTTCAGGAATCTTCTTATGCAAATGCTTCATTACACCCCACACTGGAGGAACCCTGCTAGAAAGGACGCGGCCGCGCCCGCGCGCAGGGCCGCGCGCGGCCGCCGCACCGCGCGGGGGGCCCTGCGCGCAGGGCCGCGTCCGGCGGTGCGGCGGCGCTTGCCGCGCGGGGGCGGGTTCCGGCGAGGATTCCGGAGGGCCGGTTTTCGGCGGTTTCCGGCGACGGTTTCCTAAAATTTGGATTTTCTAAAATCTGAGTTTCCTTAAATTGGGGTTTCTAAACCCTAACTTTCCCTTTTGGGAGGTTGAAGATGATGGGTTTAAGAAACTTTGTATTTAGAAAACCATTGGGTCTAATTTGGGTTAGATTTAAAATCCGTAACGGATCTTGGTTAAAGATCATTTGGGTTCTATTTTGGGTATTAGATCCGTTAAGATCTTATTAAGACCCAAAATTCGGATCCATTTGATTATTCCTTAACGGATATTAGTTAACGGGTCTTAGATTCGAATTCTGGGTACGATATCCATTTGGATATCATTAAGACCCGAATTCAGATTCATTTAAGTATCCGACCCGAATCCGTTAATCTAACTCAAATCGAATCCGTTAATCCGTTAAGAACCGGACCCGCATCCGTTTATATCCGTTTGTGTAGATGTATCCTTTAAGTTAAAAAGATTTAAAATCATTTAATTTAAACTCATTTAGTTATTTTTTTATCTTTTAAAATTCACTAATGGTCATTTAATTGATCCATTAAGTTCTGGATCTTTGGCCCATATTTCTGGGCCCATTGTAGGCCCATTAGTAATCTTTAAAGGATAAAAGATCATATTTTAAATCTGTTTGGATACATCTGCAATTTCTGATAATCTGTTTGCAATTTAAGTTGTTTCTGCAAATTAAAACGGATATGTTTGCAATTTCTGATTGTTCTTGCAAACTGCAAAGTATGTTTACAATTCATGACTTTTCTGTAAACTGTTCAGGCTATGTTTGCAATTCAGTTTTCTTTCTGCAAACAGAAAAATGACATATATGTAACAGCATGTTATAAACTTGTTAAGTAGCCATTTTAATGTAGTTTTAAGCATGTTTAATGTTGTTTAAGAATCAATAATTATTGCTGTAAGTTTAGGAGATACTTCTTGTGATTATTTGTCCTCGTTGCAGTTTTAATCATGTATGAATATCTCCATTTAAGATTGCATTAATTATTGTGTTTATGTCCTTTTTGCTCATGTTGTGTGTTTATTAATGCTATTATATAGTTTCGTGGTAAATTTTGATTTCCAAATGATTAGTTTGACCACCAAAGTGGCACTAATCACGAGGATTGATAAAATCTTACCATATTAAGTTCTAAATAGCATTATTGATGAGCATTTAGATATTTGTTATCATTTTAATTGGGGGATGATGTTTTAGTTTTCAAAGTATGTAAGTAGATCACCAAAGTGACCTTATGCATGGAGAATAATAAAATATGCTCGTTAAGAAATTAAAATGATTTCAAATACTTGTGTTCATGACTTGATTGTAAATTTAACTCCCAAAGGAGTGTTTATTTTCATGTCATGAGCATGATAAAATAAAATTTATCTACATGGCGATTCTTGAGAGTTATGTACCCAAAGGTACTCTCTCTTGATATCAAAATGTTTATAAGTTTTAGTTTTATCACTTAAGTTAATTCGGGGAGTTCGTCCATGAAACTATCGGACGACATGATAAAGTAGTTCTCTTTATGTTGTTGAATTACTTTGCATATCTGTTTGCCTCATTACTTGCAATATTTTAGATCCATTGCCTTATATGTGAGCATGTGTTTGTTTATTTCAGCTGCTTCTCCTTTGTTTGCACCATTTAATGCTAGTGTGCCGTACCTGAATGGCACTAATTTCACTGAGTGGAAACAAAGGGTACAATTTGCTTTAGGCTGCATGGACTTAGATTTAGCATTACGTGAGGTTATGCCGGCTCCACTTACTCCTGAAAGCTCGTTGGAACAACAGACTCATTATGAAAAATGGGAAAAGTCCAATCGTCTCTGCCTTCTGTTCCTTCAGGGACACGTTGGACAGAACATTAAGGGATCTATCCCAGATCAGACTACAGCTAGTGGATTTCTTAAAGCTATTGAGGAACAGTTCATTAGTTCTGATAAGGCCAAAGCCAGTACTCTAATGGCTAAACTGTCCTCAATGAAATACACTAGTGGTAGTGTTCGAGAGCATATAATGATCATGAGAGATATTTCTACTCAACTGAATGCCATGGAGGTTACTATTTCAGACACTTTCCTAGTCCATTTTATTCTCAACTCTTTGCCTAGCCAATATGAGGCATTTAAGATCTCCTACTACACACATCAGGCTAAATGGTCAGTCAATGAATTGATGACCATGTGTGTCCAGGAGGAAGAGAGGTTGAGAGGAGAGAGGAACAATGTTGCTTTGTTTACCTCTCATAAAGTGAAAAGTAGGCCAGGAAAGAAGAAAAAGGGTGTCCAGAAGAAGGGCAAGAAGAAGGACAAGTCAAAAGGTAAAAATGATAAGTGCTTCTTCTGCAAGTTACCTGGACACGTTAAGAAAGATTGTCTGAAGAGGAAGGCATGGTTTGAAAAGAAAGGTAATCTCTCATCCTATGTTTGCTATGAGTCTAATTTAGTTAATGTTCCAAAGAGTACATGGTGGATTGACTCAGGTTCTACTGTGCATGTTGCCACTTCTATACAGGGATTCCTCTTCCAAAGGCCTTCGAATGAGGGTGAGCGGAGCATCTTTTCAGGAAATAAGACGCGCTCACAAGTCAAGGCCGTAGGAATTTATAGGATAGTTATGGAATCAGGATTTGTTCTAAATTTAGAAGACACTTTTTATGTACCATCTTTTAGTAGAAATTTGGTTTCAGTATCAAGACTTGATTCAAAAGGTTTTCAAGTCAAACTTGGAAACTCTTCAGTTGAATTAATAAAGAATTCTATTGTTATTGGTACTGGTTCTATATCTGATGGTTTGTATAAATTGTGTCTTAAGAATGTGATTGAACAATCTCATAACACCCTGCATACTTCGGTCCTTACTGGCAACAAGCGTGGTAGAGTTAATGAAAATTCATCCATGTTGTGGCATAGGAGATTAGGACACATCTCTATTAAGAGGCTCAAAAGGTTAGTGGGAGGAGTGTTACACACTCTGGATTTCACTGACTTCGAGACACGTGTTGATTACATTAAAGGAAAGCAAACACACACGCCTAATAAAGATGCCACAAGGAGTTCTGGAATTTTAGAAATAATTCACATTGATATCTGTGGTCCTTTTCCACCCTGTCTGACTGGTGAGAGGTACTTTGTCACCTTTATAGATGACTATTCTAGATTCATGTATCTCTATTTACTTATTGAAAAGGCAGATGTTTTTAATGTCTTTAAGGATTTCAAGAAGGAAGTAGAGAAACAATCATGGAAAGTAATCAAGATAGTCAGGTCTGATAGAGGTGACGAGTACTATGGTAGGTATAATGAGATGGGACAAAGGCCTGGTCCATTAGCTAAATTCCTTAAAGAAGAGGGTATTGTACCTCAGTACACTACTCCTGGCAGCCCATACTAGAATGGGGTTGCAGAAAGAAGGAATCGAACGCTTAAAGAAATGGTCAGGGCAATGTTGAGTCATTCTACCCTTCATTTATCCTTGTGGGGCGAAGCCGTTAAGACAGCTGCTCACATTGTGAATAAGATTCCTACGAAGGCTGCGCCTAAGACTCCCTATGAGTTATGGTGTGGTAGGAAACCTTCTGTGAGCTATATGCGCACGTGGGGGTGTGCAGCTGAGGCCAGACCATACAGTCCACAGGAAAAGGCTTTTGATCTCAGAACAACCAGTGGATTCTTCATTGGTTATCCAGCGAGATCAAAAGGGTATAGATTCTATTGCCCATCCCATGTTCCCATCATTATAGAAACAGATAAGGCAAGGTTTCTTGAAGATGGCGGAGTTAGTGGGAGTGGACCTTCTCGAGAGATTTCTTTTGAGGAGTTATAGGATCAGGTTAAAATACCTGTAACAACTGACAACGTTGTTCCCATATTCATTCCTCGGAATGAAATCCTAGGGGAGCAAATAGTTGCAGTTGGTCCACCCCAGGTTGCTCCAGAGCCAGAAGATGTCGCTGTTGTTGACCAACCACCTTCTCAGGTGGATCAGGGGCCAACATTGCGTCGATCTGAAAGAGTCAGGAGACCTGCCATATCTGATGAGTTCATAGTATACCTACAGGAGGATAGTGTAGACAGGGGTGACATTGATGATCCAGTGATGTTTTCACAAGCCATGAAGAGTGAAAAATCTGCCTATTGGTTTGAAGCCATGAAAGAAGAGCTTGACTCTATGGCTAAAAATCAAGTCTGGGATCTCGTTAACTTGCCTAAGGGGTTCAAACTTGTTGGATGTAAATGAATATTCAAAACTAAGGTGGACGCTAAAGGCAAAGTTGAACGATATAAGGCCAGATTGGTAGCTAAGGGTTTCACTCAAAGGGAAGGCATTGACTATGATGAGACGTTCTCTCCAGTTTCCAAGAAACTCTCATTCAGAATAGTCATGGCCTTGGTAGCTCATTTTGACCTGGAGTTACATCAGATGGATATGAAAACGGCTTTTCTCAATGGGGACCTAGATAAAGAAGTGTATATAGAGCAACCTCAAGGGTTTCGTGCTGAAGGTAAAGAACACTTGGTATGAGTACCCATTGTAAAAGGTGATAAATTCAGTGAATTACAGTGTCCCAGGAACGACTTGGAAAGGAAGCAGATGGAGCCTATCCCATATGCTTCAGCCGTTGGGAGCTTAATGTACCTTCAGACTTGTACACGTCCAGATATAGCTTTTGCCGTGGGTATGCTCAGCAGGTACCAGAGCAACCCAGGCATGGATCATTGGAAAGCTGCCAAGAAAGTCATACGGTATCTTAAGGGCACATTAGATTTCATGTGATACCACTTGTTAGGGATTTTCGGAATACCTGTAGCGGAAGTCATCCCTAACGCAGAGGAAGACGATGCTGGAGTCGATCCCCACGCGCAGCGGACCTCGAACAAGAACGCACGAACCTCGGACAGGAAGACGGTGTAAACCCACGCACTGTCTCCACTGGTTTCCTCTCTCTATTCGTCTTAATGCGTATGACCTAATGGGGAGTCACATGCTTCTTTTATAGAGAGGAGGGACCAGTCCCGTTCTTACTTCTAACAGGATCCTACCCATTACAGGATCCTTATTGGGCGCCTAATGGGTTAAGTCCAACCATATTCCATTAATTGGATGCCTAATGGTGTGCAAGTGTGCAGCCCAGTAAACACAAGTGGACCACTAATTGGATTAAAACCCAACATTCTCCCACTTGGTCCAACTTGTTTTAAGCACATCAAATCTTCTTTTGAAAACATACTTATAGTATAAATATATATAGTTTCAAAAGGACTCTTGAAGATTTGACATCATGGGCATACACCTGAAGAGAAAACCACGGTATGCGCGCGCACGATAAAACAAAACTACACACCATTCCAATTAACGGAATCTTAAAGGTTCAAGAACAGTAAATCAAATGACATGAGTCATGGCGGCAAATGCATTCAATTACACACCACCTTCCATGTACCACAATGCCACCAACTTACTATAATTGAACATCAAATATGGAACTGTAGATAAACTCAAACATAATGTTTATCTATTGGTCACCACTTAAATATACAATCTGCCATCCAAAATCCATAACCAACATGTATACAAAATAAATGGAAAAGGCAGAAAGTAATAGAAGAATCACAACATATCGAGAGAACTGACAAGACCCATCCGAATCACAGGACTACAAAAAGTGCTAGCAGGTAGTCCTTTCGTGAGTGGGTCAGCAACCATAAGATCCGTTCCGATATGTTCTATAGACACTTCTTGATTCTTCACTCTGTCTCTAAGAGCAAAATACTTAATGTCTAAGGCTCTACCACCTTTGGACGCCTTATTGTTCTTAGAGAAGAAGACCGCAGCGGAATTGACACAATATATCCTGATAAGTCTAGAGACGAAATCAATATACCTGTAAGCAGATTCCGCAACTAGATGGCCTGTGCACTAGCCTCAAAACAAGCAATAAACTCAGCTGTCAACGTAAAAGGACTGCATGTTGAACCTTTCCAAGACCTTTGAGATGTAACCTTTCTGAGAGAGACCAAGAGTGCATGAGGGCCTATCTCTAGTGATTTCAATGCCCAAAAGACATAGTAGGCATCACCCATATCTTTCATCTCAAAGTAATAGAAGAATCACAACATATCGAGAGAACTGACAAGACCCATCCGAATCACATGACTACAAAAAGTGCTAGCAGGTAGTCCTTTCGTGAGTGGGTCAGCAATCATAAGATCCGTTCCGATATGTTCTATAGACACTTCTTGATTCTTCACTCTGTCTCTAAGAGCAAAATACTTAATGTCTAAGGCTCTACCACCTTTAGACGCCTTATTGTTCTTAGAGAAGAAGACCGCAGCGGAATTGTCACAATATATCCTGATAGATCTGGAGACGAAGTCAATAAATGATAGACCTGTGAACAGATTCCGCAACTGGATGGCCTGTGCACTAGCCTCAAAACAAGCAATGAACTCAGCTGCCATCGTGGAAGCCACTGTAATACTCTGCTTCTCACTGCACCAAGTGATAGCTCCTCCTACTAGGAGAAAGATGTATCCTGTAGTGGACTTCCTCAAATCAAGGCAGCCGCCAAAATCAGCATCAGAATAGGCAACGACCACTAGCTAATCTGACCTTCTGTAAGTGAGCATGAAATCTAATGTGCCCTTAAGATACCGCATGACTTTCTTGGCAGCTTTCCAATGATCCATGCCTGGGTTGCTCTGGTACCTGCTGAGCATACCCACGGCAAAAGCTATATCTGGACGTGTACAAGTCTGAAGGTATATTAAGCTCCCAACGGCTGAAGCATATGGGATAGGCTCCATCTGCTTCCTTTCTAAGTCGTTCCTGGGACATTGTAATTCACTGAATTTATCACTTTTTACAATGGGTACTTTATCGGGTGCGCAGGACTGCATGTTGAATCTTTCCAAGACCTTTGAGATGTAAGCCTTCTGAGAGAGACCAAGAGTGCCTGATGGTCTATCTCTAGTGATTTCAATGCCCAAAACATAGTGGGCATCACCCATATCTTTCATCTCAAAGTTCTTAGAAAGGAAAGCTTTGGTTTCGTGCAATAAACCAACATCACTGCTGGCAAGCAAGATGTCATCCACATACAAAAGCAAGACAATGAAACTACTCCCACTGATCCTTAGGTACAAACATTCATCAAAGATGTTTTCCTTAAACCCAAAGGACAGTATGATTTTATTGAACTTTATGAACCATTGGCGGGAGGCTTGCTTAAGTCCGTAAATGGATTTCCTTAATTTGCATACCAAGTGTTCTTTACCTTCAGCACGAAACCCTTGAGGTTGCTCCATATACACTTCTTTATCTAGGTCCCCATTGAGAAAAGCCGTTTTCACATCCATCTGATGTAACTCCAGGTCAAAATGAGCTACCAAGGCCATGACTATTCTGAATGAGAGTTTCTTGGAAACTCGAGAGAACGTCTCATCATAGTCAATGCCTTCCCTTTGAGTGAAACCCTTAGCTACCAATCTGGCCTTATATCGTTTAACTTTGCCTTTAGCGTCCACCTTAGTTTTGAATATCCATTTACATCCAACAAGTTTGGACCCTTTAGGCAAGTTAACGAGATCCCAGACTTGATTTTTAGCCATAGAGTCAAGCTCTTCTTTCATGGCTTCAAACCAATAGGCAGATTTTTCACTCTTCATGGCTTGTGAAAACGTCACTGGATCATCAATGTCACCCATGTCTACACTATCCTCTTGTAGGTATACTATGAATTCATCAGATATGGCAGGTCTCCTGACTCTTTCAGATCGACGCAATGTTGGCCCCTGATCTACCTGAGAAGGTGGTTGGTCAACAACAGCGACATCTTCTGGCTCTGGAGCAACCTGGGGTGGACTAACTGCAACTATTTACTCCCCCAGGATTTCATTCCGAGGAATGAATATGGGAACAACGTTGTCAGTTGTTACAGGTATTTTAACATGATCCTGTAACTCCTCAAAAGAAATCTCTCGAGAAAGTCCACTCCCACTAACTCCGCCATCTTCAAGAAACCTTGCCTTATCTGTTTCTATAATGATGGGAACATGAGATGGACAATAGAATCTATACTCTTTTGATCTCGCTGGATAACCAATGAAGAATCCACTGGTTGTTCTGAGATCAAAAGCCTTTTCCTGTGGACTGTATGGTCTGGCCTCAGCTGCACACCCCCATGTGCGCATATAGCTCACAGAAGGTTTCCTACCACACCATAACTCATAGGGAGTCTTAGGCGTAGCCTTCGTAGGAACCTTATTCACAATGTGAGCAGCTGTCTTAACGGCTTCGCCCCACAAGGATAAAGGAAGGGTAGAATGACTCAACATTGCCCTGACCATTTCATTAAGCGTTCGATTCCTTCTTTCTGCAACCCCATTCTGGTATGGGTTGCCAGGAGTAGTGTACTGAGGTACAATACCCTCTTCTTTAAAGAATTTAGCTAATGGACCAGGCCTTTGTCCCATCTCAGTATACCTACCATAGTACTCGCCACCTCTATCAGACCTGACTATCTTGATTACTTTCCATGATTGTTTCTCTACTTCCTTCTTGAAATCCTTAAAGACATTAAAAACATCTGCCTTTTCAAGAAGTAAATAGAGATACATGAATCTAGAATAGTCATCTATAAAGGTGACAAAGTACCTCTCACCAGTCAGACATGGTGAAAAGGGACCACAGATATCAGTGTGAATTATTTCTAAAATTCCAGAACTCCTTATGGCATCTTTATTAGGCGTGTGTGTTTGCTTTCCTTTAATGCAATCAACACATGTCTCGAAGTCAGCGAAATCCAAAGTGTGTAACACTCCTTCTCCCACTAACCTTTTTGAGCCTCTTAATGGAGATGTGTCCTAATCTCCTATGCCACAACATGGATGAATTTTCATTAACTCTACCATGCTTGTTGCCAGTAAGGATCGAAGTATGCAGGGTGTTATGAGATTGTTCAATCACATTGCTAAGACACAATTTATACAAACCATCAGATATAGAACCAGTACCAATAACAATAGAATCCTTTATTAATTCAACTAAAGAGTTTCCAAGTTTGACTTGAAAACCTTTTGAATCAAGTCTTGATACTGAAACCAAATTTCTACTAAAAGATGTTACATAAAAAGTGTCTTCTAAATCTAGAACAAATCCTGATTCCATAACTATCCTATAAATTCCTACGGCCTTGACTTGTGAGCGCGTCTTATTTCCTGAAAAGATGCTCCGCTCACCCTCATTCGGAGGCCTTTGGAAAAGGAATCCCTGCATAGAAGTGGCAACATGCACAGTAGAACCTGAGTCAATCCACCATGTTCTTTTAGGAACATTGACTAAATTAGACTCATAGCAAACATAGGATGTATGCTCTCGAACACTACCACTAGTGTAATTCATTGAGGACAGTTTAGCCATTAAAGTTCTGGCTTTGGCCTTATCAGAACTAATGAACTATTCCTCAATAGCCTTAAGAAATCCACTAGCAGTAGTCTGATCTGGGATAGATCCCTTAATGTTCTCTCTAACGTATCCATGAAGGAACAGAAGACAGAGACGATTGGACTTTTCCCATTTTTCATAATGAGTCTGCTGTTCCATCGAGCTTTCTGGAGTAAGTGGAGCCGGCATAACCTCACGTAATGCTAAATCTAAGTCCATGCAGCCTAGAGCAAATTGTACCCTTTGTTTCCACTCAGTGAAATTAGTGCCATTCAGGTACGGCACACTAACATTAAATGGTGCAAACAAAGGAGAAGCAGCTGAAATAAACAAACACATGCTCACATATAAGGCAATGGAACTAAAATATTGCAAGTAATGAGGCAAACATATATGCAAAGTAATTCAACAACATAAAGAGAACTACTTTATCAAGTCGTCCGATAGCTTCATGGACGAACTCCCCGAATTAACTTAAGCGATAAAACTAAAACTTATAAACATTTTGATATCAAGAGAGAGTACCTTTGGGTGCATAACTCTCAAGAATCGCCATATAGATAAATTTTATTTTATCATGCTCATGACATGAAAATAAACACTCCTTTGGGAGTTAAATTTACAATCAAGTCATGAACACAAGTATTTGAAATCATTTTAATTTCTTAACGAGCATATTTTATTATTCTCCATGCATAAGGTCACTTTGGTGATCTACTTACACACTTTGAATACTAAAACATCCTCCCCCAATTAAAATGATAACAAATATCTAAATGCTCATCAATAATGCTATTTAAAACTTAATATGGTAAGATTTTATCAATTTTCGTGATTAGTGCCACTTTGGTGGTCAAACTAATCATTTAGAAATCAAAATTTACCACGAAACTACATAATAGCATTAATAAACACATAACATGAGCAAAAAGAACATAAACACAATAATTAATGCAATCTTAAGTGGAGATATTCATACATGATCAAAACTGTAAAGAGGACAAATAATCACAAGTATCTCCTAAACTTACAGCAATAATTATTAATTCTTAAACAACATTAAACATGCTTAAAACTACATTAAAATGGCTACTTAACAAGTTTATAGCATGTTGTTACATATATGTCTTTTTTCTGTTTGCAGAAAGAAAACTGAATTGCAAACATAGCCTGAACAGTTTACAGAAAGGTCCTGAATTGTAAACATACTTTGCAGTTTGCAAGAACAATCAGAAATCGCAAACATATCCGTTTTAATTTGCAGAAACAACTTAAATTGCAAATATATCCGTTTCTGTTTGCAAAAATAACCAAAATTACAAACAGATTATCAGAAATTGTGTATGTATCCAAGCAGATTTAAAATATGATCTTTTATCCTTTAAAGATCACTAATGGGCCTAAAATGGGCCCAGAAATTTGGGCCAAAGATCCAGAACTTAATAGATCAATTAAGTGACCATTAGTGAATTTTAAAAGATAAAAATAACTAAAAGAATTTAAATTAAATGATTTTAAATCTTTTTAACTTAAAGGATACATCTACACAAACGGATATAAACGGATGCGGGTCCGGTTCTTAACGGAATAACGGATTTGATTTGGGTTAGATTAACGGATTCGAGTTGGATACTTAATCGGATCCGAATTCATATCTTAATGATATCCAAACGGATATCGTACCCAGAATTCGAATCCAAGACCCGTTAACTAATATCCGTTAAGGAATTATCAAATGGATTCGAATTTGGGTCTTAATAAGATCCTAACGGATCTAATACCCAAAATAGGACCTAAATGATCTTTAACCAAGATCCATTACGGATTTAAAATCTAACCCAAATTAGATCCAATGATTTCTTAAATACAAAGTTTCCTAAACCCAATAGTTTCTTAAACCCATCATCTTCAACCTCCCAAAAAGGAAAGTTAGGACTTAGAAACTCTATTTTAGGAAATCTAAATTTAGAAAACTGCCGGAACCCGCGGCCGCCGCCGCCCCCGAGAACCGCCGCCCGGAACGTCGGCGGCACCTGGCCGCCCGGAAAACCAGCCGGAGACGGCCGCCCCCGCAAGCGGCCCACGGCACTGCCCTGGCGGGTGGCCGCGGCCCGCGCGTGGCCGCGCCGCGCGGCCGCGGCCTGCGCGGGGCCGCGCTGGCCGCGCGGGGCCGCGCAGGGCCGCGCTCGGCTGCGGCCTGCGCGCGCGCCTGCGGCGCTGCGCGGGGTCGCGCGCAGGGCCGCGCGCAGCCGCGGGGTCGCGCGCAGGGCCGCGCGCAGCCGCGCTGCGCGCGGCGCCCGCGGCCGCGCAGGCCCGCGCGGTGCCGCCCCGCGCGGCCGCCCAGGCCCGCGCGGGGGGGCCCTGCGCGCAGTGCCGCACGCGGCGGCGCAGCGGCACTGGCCGCGCAGAGCTGCCGCGCGGGGGCGGGTTCCGGCGAGGGTTCCAGCGGGCCGGTTTTGGGCGGTTTCCGGCGGACAGTTTCCGGCCGGGAGAGTTTCCTAAAATTTGGATTTTCTAAAAATTTGGGTTTCCTTAAATTGGGGTTTCTAAACCCTAATTTTCCTTTTTGGGAGGTTGAAGATGATGGGTTTAAGAAACTATTGGGTTTAGGAAACTTTGTATTTAGGAAACCATTGGGTCTAATTTGGGTTAGATTTTAAATCCGTAACGGATCTTGGTTAAAGATCATTTGGGTCCTATTTTGGGTATTAGATCTGTTAGGATCTTATCAAGACCCAAATTCGAATCCATTTGATAATTCCTTAACGGATATTAGTTAACGGGTCTTGGATTCGAATTCTGGATACGATATCCGTTTGGATATCATTTAGACCCGAATCCGGATCCGATTAACTATTCAACCCGAATCCGTTAATCTAACCCAAATCAAATCTGTTAACCCGTTAAGAACCGGACCCGCATCCGTAGATGTATCCTTTAAGTTAAAAAGATTTAAAATCATTTAATTTAAATTCTTTTAGTTACTTTTATCTTTTAAAATTCACTAATGGTCACTTAATTGATCCATTAAGTTCTGGATCTTTGGCCCAAATTTTTTGGACCCATTTTAGGTCCATTAGTGATCTTTAAAGGATAAAAGATTATATTTTAAATCTGCTTGGATACATACACAATTTCTGATAATCTGTTTGTAATTTTGGTTAAATTTTGCAAACAGAAACGGATATATTTACAATTTAAGTTGTTTCTACAAATTAAAACGGATATGTTTGCAATTTATGATTGTTCTTGCAAACTGCAAAGTATGTTTACAATTCAGGACTTTTCTGTAAACTGTTCAGACTATGTTTGCAATTCAGTTTTCTTTCTGCAAACAGAAAATGACATATTTGTAACAGCATGCTATAAACTTATTAAGTAGCCATTTTAATGTAGTTTTAAGCATGTTTAATGTTGTTTAAGAATCAATAATTATTGCTGTAAGTTTAGGAGATAATTCTTGTGATTATTTGTCCTCGTTGCAGTTTTAATCATGTATGAATATCTCCATTTAAGATTGCATTAATTATTGTGTTTATGTCCTTTTTGCTCATGTTGTGTGTTTATTAATGCTATTATATAGTTTCGTGGTAAATTTTGATTTCCAAATGATTAGTTTGACCACCAAAATGGCACTAATCACGAGGATTGATAAAATCTTACCATATTAAGTTTTAAATAGCATTATTGATGAGCATTTAGATATTTGTTATCATTTTAATTGGGGGATGATGTTTTAGTATTCAAAGTATGTAAGTAGATCACCAAAGTGACCTTATGCATGGAGAATAATAAAATATGCTCGTTAAGAAATTAAAATGATTTCAAATACTTGTGTTCATGACTTGATTGTAAATTTAACTCCCAAAGGAGTGTTTATTTTCATGTGATGAGCATGATAAAATAAAATTTATCTACATGGCGATTCTTGAGAGTTATGTACCCAAAGGTACTCTCTCTTGATATCAAAATGTTTATAAGTTTTAGTTTTATCACTTAAGTTAATTCGGGGAGTTCGTCCATGAAACTATCGGACGACATGATAAAGTAGTTCTCTTTATGTTGTTGAATTACTTTGCATATCTGTTTGCCTCATTACTTACAATATTTTAGATCCATTGCCTTATATGTGAGCATGTGTTTGTTTATTTCAGCTGCTTCTCCTTTGTTTGCACCATTTAATGCTAGTGTGCCGTACCTGAATGGCACTAATTTCACTGAGTGGAAACAAAGGGTACAATTTGCTTTAGGCTGCATGGACTTAGATTTAGCATTACGTGAGGTTATGCCGGCTCCACTTACTCCTGAAAGCTCGTTGGAACAACAGACTCATTATGAAAAATGGGAAAAGTCCAATCGTCTCTGCCTTCTGTTCCTTCAGGGACACGTTGGACAGAACATTAAGGGATCTATCCCAGATCAGACTACAGCTAGTGGATTTCTTAAAGCTATTGAGAAACAGTTCATTAGTTCTGATAAGGCCAAAGCCAGTACTCTAATGGCTAAACTGTCCTCAATGAAATACACAAATGGTAGTGTTCGAGAGCATACATCCTATGTTTGCTATGAGTCTAATTTAGTCAATGTTCCTAAAAGCACATGGTGGATTGACTCAGGTTCTACTGTGCATGTTGCCACTTCTATGCAGGGATTCCTTTTCCAAAGGCCTCCGAATGAGGGTGAGCGGAGCATGTTTTCAAGAAATAAGACGCGCTCACAAGTCAAGGCCGTAGGAATTTATAGGATAGTTATGAAATCAGGATTTATTCTAGATTTAGAGGACACTTTTTATGTACCATCTTTTAGTAGAAATTTGGTTTCAGTATCAAGACTTGATTCAAAAGGTTTTCAAGTCAAACTTGGAAACTGTTCAGTTGAATTAATAAAGAATTCTATTGTTATTGGTACTGGTTCTATATCTGATGGTTTGTATAAATTGTGTCTTAGCAATGTGATTGAACAATCTCATAACACCCTGCATACTTCGGTCCTTACTGGCAACAAGCGTGGTAGAGTTAATGAAAATTCATCCATGTTGTGGCATAGGAGATTAGGACACATCTCCATTAAGAGGCTCAAAAGGTTAGTGGGAGAAGGAGTGTTACACACTCTAGATTTCACTGACTTCGAGACATGTGTTGATTGCATTAAAGGAAAGCAAACACACACGCCTAATAAAAATGCCACAAGGAGTTCTGGAATTTTAGACATAATTCACACTGATATCTGTGGTCCCTTTTCTGACTTGGAATGGGCAGACACCAGCAGGAAGCACACCTCACCCACCCATCAAGCTAAGACCCAATGTCCAACCATCTTAATGCCCCCACGTGAGTTACAAGCTCGCGCAACCAAGCTGAGACATGCCATATCTGATGAGTTCATAGTATACCTACAGGAGGATAGTGTAGACAGGGGTGACATTGATGATCCAGTTACCTTTTCACAAGCCATGAAGAGTGAAAAATCTGCCTATTGGTTTGAAGCCATGAAAGAAGAGCTTGACTCTATGGCTAAAAACCAAGTCTGGGATCTCGTTAACTTGCCTAAAGGGTCCAAACTTGTTGGATGTAAATGGATATTCAAAACTAAGGTGGACGCTAAAGGCAAAGTTGAACGATATAAGGCCAGATTGGTAGCTAAGGGTTTCACTCAAAGGGAAGGCATTGACTATGATGAGACGTTCCCTCCAGTTTCCAAGAAACTCTCATTCATAATAGTCATGGCCTTGGTAGCTCATTTTGACCTGGAGTTACATCAGATGGATGTGAAAACGGCTTTTCTCAATGGGGACCTAGATAAAGAAGTGTATATGGAGCAACCTCAAGGGTTTCGTGCTGAAGGTAAAGAACACTTGGTATGCAAATTAAGGAAATCCATTTACGGACTTAAGCAAGCCTCCCGCCAATGGTTCATAAAGTTCAATGAAATCATACTGTCCTTTGGGTTTAAGGAAAACATCATTGATGAATGTTTGTACCTAAGGATCAGTGGGAGTAGTTTCATTGTCTTGCTTTTGTATGTGGATGACATTTTGCATGATAGCAGTGTTCTAGATTTATGGCACGAAACTATAGCTTCCCTTTCTAAGAACTTTGAGATGAAAGATATGGGCGATGCCCACTATGTTTTGGGCATTGAAATCACTAGAGATAGACCCTCAGGCACTCTTGGTCTCTCTCAGAAGGCTTACATCTCAAAGGTCTTGGAAAGGTTCAACATGCAGTCCTGCGCACCCGATAAAGTACCCATTGTAAAAGGTGAAAAATTCAGTGAATTACAGTGTCCCAGGAAAGACTTAGAAAGGAAGTAGATGGAGCCTATTCCATATGCTTCAGCCGTTGGGAGCTTAATGTACATTCAGACTTGTACACGTCCAGATATAGCTTTTGCCGTGGGTATGCTCAGCAGGTACCAGAACAACCCAGGCATAGATCATTGGAAAGCTGCCAAGAAAGTCATGCGGTATCTTAAGGACACATTAGATTTCATGCTCACTTACATAAGGTCAGATCAGCTAGAGGTCGTTGCCTATTCTGATGCTGATTTTGGCGGCTGCCTTGATTCGAGGAAGTCCACTACAGGATACATATACCTTCTGCCTTTTTCCATTTATTTTGTATACATGTTGGTTATGGATTATGGATGGCAGATTGTATGTTTAAGTGGTGACCAATAGATAAACATTATGTTTGAGTTTATCTACAGTTCCATATTTGATGTTCAATTATAGTAAGTTGGTGGCATTGTGGTACATAGAAGGTGGTGTGTAATTGAATGCATTTGCCGCCATGACTTATGTCATTTGATTTACTGTTCTTGAACCTTTAAGATTCCGTTAATTGGAATGGTGTGTAGTTTTGTTTTATCGTGCGCGCGCATACTGTGGTTTTCTCTTCAGGTGTATGCCCAGGATGTCAAATCTTCAAGAGTCCTTTTGAAACTATATATATATATTTATACTATAAGTATGTTTTCAAAGGAAGATTTGATGTGCTTAAGACAAGTTGGACCAAGTGGGAGAATGTTGGGTTTTAATCCAATTAGTGGTCCACTTGTGTTTACTGGGCTGCACACTTGCATACCATTAGGCATCCAATTAATGGAATATGATTGGGCTTAACCCATTAGGCGCCCAATAAGGATCCTGTAATCGGTAGGATCCTGTTAGAAGTAAGAACGGAACTGGTCCCTCCTCTCTATAAAAAAAAGAAGCATGTGACTCCCCATTAGGTCATGCGCATTAAGACGAATAGAGAGAGGAAACCAATGGAGACAGTGCGTGGGTTTACACCGTCTTCCTGCCCGGAGTTCGTGCGTTCTTGTTCGAGGTCCACTGCGCGTGGAGATCGACTCCGGCATCGTCTTCCTCTGCGTTAAGGATGGCTTCCGCTCCAGGTATTCCGAAAATCCCTAACACTCTCTTCCTGGGTAGAGATAGGCCTCTCTCTCTCTCTCCCTCTCTCCCCCCACCCCCTATTGCACAGATAACTCCATGTCAGATTGGATTTTGATGAAAACCTATACCATAACTCATAACTACAAACCAGATCAATAAATTTCCACTAAAGAAGAGAGGCCACAATATTTTGCCATGATCTAGGGATGTATAGGGAGTGGATGCCTATTGGATATACATGTCCAAATTCCGTCACATTCTATGAGCATGAGTTCAAGTGCAAATATTCATTAGATAGGAAAACCTACATCTATGCTTGTAACATGGATATGGATAAAACTCACATACTATAGATACCTGAAAATAAAAAAACACAACCTGAAATTTCTGATGTGTATATCAGTTTTTAAAGCACAAAGGTCAATTTTTCATTATCTCACTTGGCTCCCTTGACATCCTCATGACCAGGAGAGGCTTTGATGACATGCATATCTAATTTGCCAAAATACATGAAGACTGATTATCTTATTTGCCAAAAGATTATAAGGTTAGAAAGCCATACCCTTCTTCCTGATTGAGAAGGTATGCATATGTCTGTGACTTCCTAGATGCGAGTTCAGGAATCTTCTTATGCAAATGCTTCATTACACCCCACACTGGAGGAACCCTGCTAGAAAGGACAAAAGAATGAAGGATAAAAAGATACTAGAAGAGAGATGCACTATGATAGGGCTACCAGCAACACAATCTTATAAAGAATAAACCTGGTAACAGGAACTGCCAGACAGAAGCTCAAACATGCTCTCTTGCTATCCAGGAGAAGCTCATCGGCAACAAGGTGACAGTAAGCTGCACTAATATGATTGCTGGGCTCATGACCCTTGTCAAGAAGCAGACCATGGTAATAATATGCTGAAGCCTGGTGATATAAACAGAAATGGCATCTTTCACAATTTTCTACATTATAGATGCATTAGAACAGCAAATAGTATGAATGGAATTTCCATCACCTTTGCCTCTAGGTATTTCCATTTAATAAACAAAATATGCTTTTTCGCATAAACTCCATTACTGATACATCCTGACAAGCAATAGTGAGCCTGATGAACAATAAAGACAATTAATGGGAAGAAAGTAATGTTATCAATTGCACCATCTGTCATGCCTATACACATATTTTTAAGTTCATGTTTATACTTATAGATGGTAATATTCAAGCCTATATAAGCATTAGCTGCCTCAAAGTATGTTACATCTGCATAGGAAGAAAAAAAGTTGCAGAATAATGGTTTAGCAAAGTTAAACACTGTCATCAATAAGGGAAACTATTTATGAAATACAAAACCATTGCATATGCTTCACTCCCAGCAATAAGTTCAGGAAAGCTTCCTTCAACTGCAATCATAAAAAAAATTCCAAACTTTCATCTCACAAGGATGTAGAGATATGTTTCTGTAAACCTGGTGGTAACACCCTTTTCTTTGGATCTTGCATAAGCTTTCTGTCAACCAGTTGCAAGGCCCCAATGTGGATCTTGCATATCAATTTCAGATTTACTTTTCCAGATGTGGAAAATGAGATCGACTGTGATTGTAACAGCCATAATAAACCAACATATGTAAAGCAGAACAGGTCTTTTATCTCCAAAATGATTCAATTTGGATAAGATATGGTTTAATCAGCCTGCAAGCATGAAGTCTACTTTATCTGTTCTCTGCTGGAGTAGAGAAAAGAAAGATGCTAGGAAAGAGACACCTAAGGGAAATTTGGAAAAGCAGAAAAATTAGCTCAACCAGAAAAAAGAAGAAGAAAGAGGAAAGCAAACCAGATTTGTTTTCCACAAAAGACAAGATCTATCAGACACATAATATATTCCCAAAATAAATTTTCATTTAAACCAAAATGAAGCCCTTCATATTCAGTCAGATCCTTTTGTGATGAGAAAACACAGAAGGTTAACAAAAACCCTTTATTTTTTCCTCTGCTAACACACGTAGAGCTTTCTTACACACCCTGAATCATTCTTGCAAAGTTGCAGCTCATTCACTAACCTGAGCAAAATAACTGACTTGCTCACATGCCAATCTCCTTTTCACAGACAGGGTGGCATTATCACTCTCAACAGCCAATCCAAGCTGCATTTCTATGCCCTGCATTTTTAGATCAACACAAGAGTTTAAAAAGGTCTACACTTCATCATTTTTCTCAAGAGATGTCAAATATAAGTTTTTCAACAAAGCTGTCAATCTTCTGCAAATTTTACTTCATGCTATGGATATGTCTATTTTATGCTGCAGCGGAATAAAATGTACAAAGTGGAAGACAGTGATTGGTATATAGAAGAAACAAAGACCCGAGAGAATTATAATAGACAAAAACACAATCGAACCATGAGAACTGCAGTGATAACTAAAAATCCAACAGCTTCCTACTAAGACTATAATATGAGGTTCTCAGAAAAATATTTTTGTCCAGAATGGAATTTAAATTTCTGCCGCATCCAGTTTAATGATGGATACTAATATCAGATCCATTTCTTGATACTAATCTTCAAAGAGTAAAACTTGCTGCACTGCCAGGCAGTCTACACCACCTAGCAGTGTTTTCATTTTAAAAAGTAGATTTTTTTTTAGGTGGGTCCCATTATGGCTTGCATGCCCATGTAGATCAGATTATATGGGCATATAGGGCATATGGCCATAATGGGGTCCACCTAAAAAATTAAAAATAAATATATTTGGCTGCACTGCCAGGCCAGCACCGCCAGGCGGTGCAGGTGGGCCTGGCCGTGCAGCAAGTCTTTCTCATCTTGAAACCTATTTCACATGCTCTAAAAACCACACCATATCCACATTCAACCAAGTGAAAATGATCAGCACAGATCAGCCAGATTGACCGATCCAGTCGGTTTTGGGCCAGTCTTATCCGATCCCGTGCTTGAATTTCCAATTTGAGCCAAGGATCAGTCAGATTGGGCCAAATTGGGCGATCCGTGGCCCGAATCTATCTGGATCAGACCTATCCAGCAGCAATGGCTAGTTTGCCAACAACTAGTTTGAATGCCAGAACCCCTTCCCATTGGCTGGCTAATTTGGGGTTAGGAGAGCATTGGGGGTCTATATAAACTCGCAATGCCATTTTCCATCCCATCAAGGCTCCAAGCATCCAACTCACCCTCTCTCTCCCTAAGATCTTTCTCTCTCTAATTTCTCTCCCCCTCTTCACTTGGGAACTGTCGCTCTACAACGATCTGTTCAACTCTTAAACATGCTTTTTTAGTAAGTTGTCTTTCTATAACACTCTCTCTCTCTCTCTCTCTACCATCTTTATCTTTCTAGAATTTCCTCTCTTGCTCTCTAACTGTAATAATCCGTTGTAATTTTTTTCTTATTTTAAATAACTTAGTATTAGAGGTTCTTAATAGTAAATAAAATTAATAAGTTTTCTCTATTGTGCTTTTAAGAAAAATTAAAAAATGTGCATCACTCTTTTTTCTGGTAAAAATTATCAAGTTCTGGTACAAGCAACAACAAAGGTCTCCCAATCATCCACATTTTGTATCAAGTATACGTCAGATATTATCTACAAAGAACTTGACAATTTTTGTGAATGTAACCTCTCTTTGTCACAACGGAAAGAAATGCTTAGAATCCATACTCCTTTTGTTGCAAGTGTCACATTCATCTAGGAATTTATGATCTTCTACTATGAGAATATGATACTTGCACCAAAGGAAGTATGGATTCCAGGTATTTCTCTATTACTGTTATACAGGGGGGTTACATTAAAAAATAGTCAGGGTATTTGTGGATGATGTTTGAGATACAATTTAGTTTAATGTAGACAATTGGAATACCTTTGTTGTCACTTGTACCTAGAATCTAATGATTCTCACTAGAAAAAAAGAATGGTGCATATTTCTTAATTTTCTTTGAAAACACAATATGGTAAACTTAACGATTTATTTATTGTTGAGAACCACTGATGCTAATGTACATAAGAGAAGAAAAAAATACAATGAATTTCCAGAGTTAGAGAACGTGTATGTTATAGAGAGACCACTTACTAAAGAAACAAATAGAGTGAAAAAATAGACTCAGAGAACAAAGGAAAGTGGACAAATAAAGTTTCAGCAAAGAATTTTTTTTCTTAGATTTTTTCACATTTTTTTATAGGCACTAAAAAACTGGGAGAGGGGGGATCGGCTCTAGATGGATCAGCCAATCCGATCGGTTAGGATCGGGCCGATTCGTGTCCGATCCCTGATCTTGCTTACCTTGCATTTAACCAAAAGACAAACAGAAAGATGCAATTAAGCATGATCTACGTTAAACATAAAATATAATACAAAAAACCCTATGGCACACCAAGACAGTAAGAATATCTTTTAATGCTTAGATTGTCCTTTGACACATTTGCATGATGAATATAGGAAACACCTTAGAAAGGGAAACGGAGGCTACACACGAATAGAAATCGACATTGACCAAAAAGATGAACTGACTATGCTAAAAAACTTTAAAGAAATTTCAATTTCTAGTTTGTGATTAATCGTAAAGGAGTCGACTGCAAAATATTTTGATATGAAATCTAGTTTGAAGGCAAATACATGTGCTCATAGATTCAGCACAACTATGGCCGCATTGAACCTTCAAATGACAGTTAATCAGAGAATTATTTTCATAATAGTAGTAAAACTGCCATCGACAGTGAATTGTCCTCCTTAAAAGCATATAAAAAGAATGTCTTATGCAATCAGATGTCTCTAAGATGTACATCCATTTCTTACTTGAGAGCCAACACCATGCAGATGCTTTGATCCAAATACTTTTACTCTGATCTCAGGAATAATTGAAGTCTTTGCATACCATGCATGCATGCACCTTTCAAGTAAATATTCTCAAAACCAACGTAGGAGTGACTTTGACATTATCTTAGGTACAAAAGATTTCTCGCACCATTTTCTGCAGGCAGATTACATATGCTTTAAGACATTTACTCAATGGCATTGCTGCCTATTTTTATGAATCACTTTCTTCCATTCACTGAAAAACAAAGGATGAGAAGACATTCCAAAGGAAAATGAGTTTACTACTAGGTTACTCTATCTATTGTCTCACTAAATTAGACACAAATTACCTAAGGTTGTCAAATCATGTGCACTAAACAGCCATTGCTTCAGTACTGAATCAAATTTAACCTTTGTTTATCAATTCTCATCATGTCATGGGAGGCCCGCATCAGTGTTTGCCAACTTGGATCAATCTCTGCCTTCTTGTATGCTCAAGTTGACATGAACCTACTCATATGAATTGACTGCTTTTTCATGTGCCATGAGTCCTTGTCTGCATGAAGCCACGAACACATGTGATCACTCTCCAAGAAGGACTCTAGGCCTCAAGAAGTAAACATATCATACCTTTTTAAAACTAAGTGAGCTGGAACTGTCTGCATAAGCCAAACTAAGCTGGCAGCAGGATGGTTTAAGTTGGTTAACAATTGTATTACTTCTGGAGGGTCTAAGTCAACATGCAACATAGTTATGGTCAATCTTGCTCCTATAAATTGTAGTGAGTATTAGAACCTGTTTCCTTCATTGGTTCAGGAAGTAGACATACTTAAAAATATCCTTGGTACTATTAAAGTTATTGGCCTATCCAACTCAAAACGTTAAGGCATTTGAGTGAAGTAGGCACCATCTATTTAAATGCACTTTGATTTTATCCCTTTTCCAATGTGGGACTATTCTAACATGCCCCTTCATGTAAAGGCCAATTTTAGGCTCTATCACGTGGACCACAAAGATGAGGTGTGTAATCCAGTTCATGACCATGGGATACCGTATTGAAGTTATTGTGCTGTCAAACTCAAAATCTTAAGGCATTGAGTGGAGTGGGCACCATCTACTTAAACACACTTTGATTTTGTCGCTTTTCCAATGTGGGACTATTCTGACAGGTATCAATCTTATAAGGCCTCTTGTGCCACTTACCTTTCCTGGACAGATCTGCTTTCGTATCAGACTCTTCAGCAACCAGGAAGTATCTTCAAGGGAAAGTTGTCCACAAGGATTCTGATATGTCCAGGGGGACACTAGCAGTTATCAGTTTGGTGATAATTTAACTGCACATGCATCTCTTGAAATTATGGATGTCAATCAACATGGACCTTGTAGAAATAATTAACCATCAGTACTTGGTAGTTGGTATATCTCCATAGAGACTGCCATTTGTGGTTCTTATTTCTAAGAAATAACCTTGTTACTAACTTTCTCCGGCTTGGAATATGCTATGAATGCCCTCTTGGAACAAGAAGAATTCTCTGATTCCATGTGATATTTACGTTCCAGTATGTGATATCCACCGTAGCAATCATTCTACATTTTTTGAAGAAGGATAGGGTTCACCAAGTGCAGATTTTTCAAAAGGAGCTCATTGTGACTACTTGACATGCTAATTGCAGGTGTTTGCTTCTCATAATTCCTGATGAGAAGAATCATAATTGATACTTAAGTTCTCTTCATAGGAGGCTAAAATTCAAGCAACTCCTGATGAGAAAAATCTTGGTTGGAACATAAACTACTTCAAGGGCCTGTAGAGGCTAATGAACAATTATGGATATTATATCTTGCAGATGAGTTAGTGTTTTTGTTTCACTTGGGTTCTCCTTTGTGGAGATGAGTATTCTCTTTCTTGGACATCTGTCATTTGAGGGGCTTATTTTTATAGTTGACTGTACTCGAGTTTAAAATACACAGGAAGATTAGAGGACTTGTATGTAAATACAAAAGGTTACAAGGACTAATATCTATTAAACCCTCATTTAAATAATTTGAATACTTCAACTGTCACTTTTTGAGAACCAAGTACAAAATTCCATATGGTCAAAGTTCTAACAGACTAGTTGAGCAGTTAGAATGCTTTTCCAGAAGCGGTGTTAAAAGCCAAGCCAAACGTACACAAATCACCAAAATCATCAGGCTTGCCTAGTGATCTGAATGCAGAAATGGCATCGGCCCAATATTTTTGCATTCAAGTAGAATCACTGTTGAACTTCCACAGTTTAAGTACCTGACCCAGAACTTGAATGCATGTGGCTTCCAACACACCATCTTGCAAGTCATGAGGAAGCTGCTGCCTTCATACCCACACGAAAAGAGGCCCAACAATGAACACAAAATTAATAACAAAAGAAACAGCAATTGACAAACTTCCAGGTTTTTATTGCACACCTTATTTGAAGAGGGCATCTAACTAGTATATGGTTGATGCAGTAATTCAGGTAACCTGATGCCTTTAGTAACAAATCTACAGCAATTTTCTTTGAATCTGTGAGAGAAAAAAATGCTCATTAAGCATTTGATCTTCAGTTAAGATGTGCACCATGGTCATGAAACACCAGCTCGGACATAGGTAAGGGGAATAGTCTGTGATCATCCAGTGTGAACTCTAAGATAAATGCAACATCTCAACAACAATGCCGGATCACAAATGATAAGTACTGAGACCCAGGATTCCCCTAAATTCAATCTTTCTATTGACCAGAAAGGCTGACCTTCGGACACATGGCCTTCAGAATCATGCAAAGAGTCCTTAGGAATAAGCATCATGTTCGCTTCCAACAATGACAACATGGCCCTCATGTGCATTACAGATAACAGCTCATACCAAGCACTCGCCAGACGAACCTCCTGCACACGAAATCACATGACCCAATTAGGTATAAAAACGATGGAACGAAGTGAATGAGAATTAGAAGAAACCAATGATCACATACTTGTCCATCATCTTCCAAATTTTTCCATCTAAATTCGACCAATCCATCAAGCTGATTCTCTACAACTTGAACAGGCCTCTGAATAAGTTCCATCTCCAAATTATCAACGTTACAAGGAAGAATCTATTGAAAAATGCACCTTTGCTCGTCAAACCAAGCAGAACTGGAACGTACTCTTCCAGGGCACGCTGCAAGTCCGAAACAACAGACAAAGCTACCACAACAACAGAAGACATCAGAAACTCCCACCAGGCGAGGCTTAATTGTGACCCACGCATATGAATTCAAATTACAAGAAGTCTGAGATCAATCAGAAGAAGACCACATACTGTCCTGCTCCGCCAACAGCACAATCCGGCTCCGGAGCGCAGCCAGCCGGTCCACGACGTCCCGGGACACGAACGCCCGGAGAGGACGCACGAGATCCACGGCGGTGGGGACCCGCAGGGAGGGGACGAAGATGGCCACGAGGGGGACGGTGGAGGACCTCTTCCGCCTCCGCCCCACCGCGCACCGCCGCGAGATGGAAGAAGTGCAGCCCATCCTGGTCTAGCCAGAGAAGTCCAGAGCGGAACATCCTGAGCAAAGGGGGAACGGAAACAGACAAAATGAGCAAGTCAGTTGCGCAGCAGTAGAAAAAGCAAGGACCGGAGTAGAGAAGAAGGGGAAAAGCAAGAACTGGAGGTAGAAGAAGGCCGAATTGGAAGAAATTGGGCGTCGGAGAAGGCGGAGCCCATGGGGACCAGCTCAGAGACGAGATGAGCGAGAGATGTAGGAAGGGGAGGGAAGGAGAGAGGAGGAGGAGGGGACGAGGAAGAAGCTTCGAGGGAGGTTCTCCTCTTCTGATGGAGGGGGAGGTCTCCCTGCGGAGGTGCTGCCGCGCCATGGGGATGGGGGCTGCGATTCCCAACAGGAGCTCACATGGCGAGGCCGACGGAGCAGCGACTACGGATAACAATAAAAATTCATCAACAAATAATAATAACAACAACAGTAATAATAGCGATCAGAAGGAAGAACAGGTACCCCGGACTCATGAGTCTTTTAAAAGGGGGCGGATCCGAAGGTCGGAGGAGGAGGTGGTGAGAGTCGGCAACCGCGCGACAGGTACGACTCTGTGAGACAGCTTCTTTCCTCTAATCAGCTTCTTTCCGCTTTTGAGCGGGGTTTCCCAGATTTGAATCGGCTGGGTGGCAACGTACGGACCGGCGATTCCTTCAGGACCATCGAATCCCCGCCGTCCCCTGTTGGGCCCCGTTGCAAACCGAAACCACATCCATCCCCGCGAAACGGGATCATCCGGGCCTCCCTTCCCGGATCTTCTTCTGTGCGTCTCGTATGCGTGAATAAATTATTTGATTTTGAAATAATATACTATGTCCCATCATCTCTTCTCTTCATGTGTTTGAAGGGATATAAAAGTTTGAGAAAAGGAGGTCCCAAGAGTCCCATTTCCCCTTATAATCTCCTGTTTGACTCCACAGCATTGGGATAACCAATTGGTACAGGAGATTTGACCAAGCAAACCCTACAGGTTACTGCCGTGTTTGATCTATGTGGCGCAACCATGTAGCATCACAACTGTCTGATCTTAGATTGGACAGAACACTATAGTGCTACAATGCATCAGAGTTTTTTCTATTGGTAATAAGTTTGAAAAAATATTTTTTAAAAGAATATGCAGCACGATTCAAAATTAGATGATTGCTAGCACCCATCTAACTTTGATACTGATATTTTTGAGGTCTATAATATTAATAGAATTTATGTCGGAAGAACATGGAAGAGGATGACTATAAGAAAAAAAAGAAGAAGACTTTTTAGAGGCAAAAAACGAAAAAGTTCTTTTGACTCAAAAATCAAATCCTAGTGTTTTTAATACAAGTTTTAGACTATTATTTTATTCATTATAACAATGCACCTTAATAATATCCATAATAATATATAAACATTAAAATTGATTGAACATAACCAAATATCCATTATTATTAAGAATATCCAAATTTACACTAATAGAGCTATTTAATATAGCAATCGAACTCTAGGCGAAGTTGAGGTGGTCAAAACCTCCCTCCAACTCGGAGGAGGATAGGTTTGGCTGCCTTTAATTAAATGTTACATTAGGGTACCTTTGATCACTTGCATTGAAGGTAAGCCCATGAAAGTGAGTTCAAAGAAGTGAATTTTTACGCATCCATATACATTATTTTATCCGTTATACATATCGATACAAAAAGATTAGAGTTGAATAGTCAGGTTATAGGTTGCCATTTGCTTCTCTGCTTGCAAGTGAGTCCAAATTGGGACACTTAAGTTGTTTGTAACTTATTTCCGAGCAGTCAAATTTGGTTGCTGATGTAGACTGGATCTATCACGACCGGATCCCGCAAACGGGGATCCGGAAAAAAGAGGGTCCGGAGCCGGTCCGGATCGAACGGTGACAAGGGGACCCGACGGGGATCCGCGACGGGGCGAAGACGGGGCTTCTCGGGATGAACCGGATCCGCCCGCGGGGGGCGCGATCTGCCGCCGGAGCTGCTCTTGTATAGTGAGCCGCTGCTCCTTCGGCGGACGAAGGCGCGGCGCGAGCAGGAGCTTCTCTCGGCCGAGTGGTCGACGAGCGTCGGAGCAAAAGCCGGAAAGTCCGAGATCGGACGGGGGGACGGCTCGCTCTCCGACCAGGGGGTCCGCAGCCACCTTCAGCGCGAGGCCGAGCCTCCTGACGCAGGACAACTGACGGGACTGCCCTCGGACAGCGAGTCCGAAGGTTACTTCAGCGCGAGCTCGAGCCTCCTAGCTTGGGGCAGCCGGCGTTCGGCGTCGAGACCAGGGAGAGGAATCCGAGGTCGGCGGCCGAGACCGACTCGGGGAGGTCGGCGATGATTCGAACCGAGCCCCTGCAAGAGGGAAAGAAGAAGAAGAACCAGTCAGCAGGAGTCCCGGGCGTCAGCCCTGGGGAACCCCCTCCGACGGTCAAGTTAGCTCCTGAAGAAGATTCGATTCAGAAAGCAAGAAAGAGTAGCTATAGCGCTATTCGGACAGAAGTCCTTTAAGGGGTTTCGGAAGCTTGGGGAGGCATCCGTTTTTCCCACCCCCTCTTGGCCACAAATAGCGGGATATTTATAGCAGAGGATAGCGGATGGTTAACGGTGGCAGCCGATATAGGACTAAAGGAGGCTTACTGACAAACCGCCATAGCGTCTGATCCGCCACCGGAGTGGGCCGGACTCGGCTACCGGGCCGAAGGGGGTTGGGCCGCTGATGGGCCGAAACCTGCTGGTCCCTGGGCTGCCGCGCTGCTCCCGGGCTGCTCCCGGGCCGCAGGCTGGTGGGCCGCTGACGGGCTGAAGCCTGTTGGGCCGGGAGCGAGGGTGCCGCTTATGGGCCGAAGGCTACTGGGCCGCTGACGGGCCGAAGGCTCCTGGAGGGCCTGGTACTGCCGCTGTTGGGCTCAGTGGGGTTTGGGCCTGCTTCTATGGGCCGAATCGGATTCTGCCGCATCACATAGCCCCCCACTCTTGTCTTCCTCAGTTCTGAGACGGCAAGAGTATAGCCTAAAACTGTCAGAAAAGAAAGAAAATCACAGCAGGTGTCTCACTTGGAGTTCTGTTCCCTTTCTACTGGGAAAAGGAGACCCTTGGTCGGCCGAGGGTCGTGCGGTTGCTTCGTCCTTGCTCGGAGAGTCGACGAAGGCTTAGTGCTGAGAAGCCGAAGGGTCGGGCTCTCTGATCCGCGCCAGGCTTCCTTTAATGGACGGGACGGCGCGTCGCCTCGCGAGGAAGCACAGGACACGCGTCGCGCATCCAGCCGTTCTGCAGAAAACACAAACGGATCCCGACCGCCCGCGGGTCGCGGATCGCCCCGGCCCTCTGCCCGAGGCTCCACTCGGATCGCCGCCGTTCCCTTCGTCCCTTGCGGATCGGGACACGTGGCGGGCATCCGAGTGGTTAACCGAAGGGTCGGAGTGCTGTCAGCCGCCGATCGCTCTGCTTCAAGTCCCGGAGCCGGCCCGTCATCATTGCCGAAGGACGGCACACGTGGCGGGCATCCGGGAGGAGCGAGGGGACGAGCGGGACGATCTCGGCCGCAGGCTTCGGCGGGAGGCGCTTCGAATGGGCTCTATAAATACAGGCCCTCCGCGGGGCACTGTTCCTCTTCTTGCTGCCGCGCTTACGTTCCTCTTGCAACTGTCCAAGCTCTTCTTCCTTCTCCCACGAAAGGCCAGCTTCCTGAAGGCTTCGTCCGAGCTTCGTCGGCTACCGTGGGAGGCTCTTCGTCCCTCAGAGTGCATCGCTGGTGGAGCCTGGAGGCTTGAGGCAACGCTTGGTTCAGGAGAGATCCCCTCCCCCTTTCTACGAGTAAGCCTTAGCCTTCTTCCTTCCCTTCGCGGCTCTATGGTCCGGAGCTCTTCCAGTGAGATTACTCCTTCGGACGAGGAGTATACTCCCCCCCATTCTCTCAAGTCTTCCCTGTCGGATCCTCTTGCCTCGGGATCCCTTGCTTCCCCACCGAATGGGTGCCGCTGGCCGCAGGCCTCTCGGGACCTCCTGTTCTGACCCCCGTTCAGAGCACTATTGTGGGCCACGTCCAGGTGAAGGCACCATACGACGTCTCGGTGCTTCTCACCGACGCGGAGCGGTTGATAGGTGCCGGGGTTTGGCCGGACCCCAAGCGTGATCCGGAGCGGGTCTTTCCGTACCTTCCTCCCGGGGAGACTCCGCGGGGCCGCGGGGGAAGGACCGCCGCTCCTCCGGCCGAAGCTCTTCCGGCTTTGGAGGCTGACGAAGTTTCAGCCGAGGGTAAGTCGGCTCTGAGTCTATTACTTGATTGCATTTCTGCTTCTAACACTTCCTTCTCGCTCTGCAGCGATGGCCCAGCTCGATGACCTCCTCGATCAGTTATCGGATCAGCGTGCTTCACGCCGGGCGCTGGCCCCGCAAGCGGTGGGCAGGCCTGTTCGAGGTACCGGGGGTCCGAGGACAAGAGGCGGGGGCCTCGGGACTGCGGCCTCCGCCGAGGGTCGTGCAGTCGCCGCTGCTCTTGAGAGGGAGCAGAAGACTAAGTTCGCCTCTCGAGGAGGCGGTCGAGCGTCGAAGCGCGCCCGGGTAGAAGAGGCCGAAGAGGAGGTGGAGGAGGCTCAGCTAGTCAGGAAGAGCGCCGGGGCCCGAAGGGCTGTAAGGTTGGCGTCTCCTGAGATGCCGAGGGGTGACTCCCCTCCGGCCGTATCGGCAGGAGCCGATGAAGGAGATGCTGAACCGTGGGCGCAGCGCGAGCGGCGGCACCCTACGCCGGGGGAGTATAAAGACGGGAGCATGGAGGACCCGCAGACGTGCCTTCGTCTGCTCAGCAGCCTCACTCTCCCTTCAGTTTTCGAGGAGCTGAAGGCCCACTCCATCACCGATCTGGCGGAGATGAGCGCCCGTCTGACAGTTCAGGTGAGCAACCCGAAAGTGCCTCAGCTCTTCTTTAGCCACTTCCCCCGATTTTCTGACCCTCATCTGCCTTTGGTCCGCAGGCTTCGATGGCGAGCCGCGTCCTGATGCACCGTCAGGAGCTGCTCCGGATTAAGCTTCTAGAAGCTGTGGCGGATCCGGTCGGTTCGGGGGAAGGTACTTCGGCGGCTCCTCGCATCGAGCCCTTAGTTGACGAGCTCGTGACTGCGAGCACCCGGGCGCGGACGCAGCTGAAGGAGAGGGCAGCAGAGGCCCGTGCCGCTGCCGAGGCCAAGAAGAAGGCCGACAGCGATCTTGCGGCGGTCGAGTCCGAGTTCCGGACCTTTAAGGCCCAGACTCAGGACAAGGAGGCCCGGCGAGTTTCGGAGAAGCGCCGCCACGCCGAGGAGGTGTCGGCCCTGAGGCGGGAACTGGAGAAGGCAGCGGAGTCGGCAGTGGCTGACTACAAGGCCGGGAGCGACTACGCCCGGGAGATCCTCCAAGCCCAGCTGCGGGCGTCTTCCACAGTTTTCGACCTCGGACTGGCAGTCGCCCAGAGGGCCTGCCCGAGCGTCGATCTGACCGGGGAAGCCATGCCAAAGGGCGAGGAAGCCAGGGAGCTTTTATCCTGGTGGGAGGAGCTCGTGGCGGAGAGGGCCTCGCCCCCAGCTGGGGAAGATGAGGTCGAAACTGCTCAGGAGGCTCCCGCCGAAGAGGCCCCTGCTGAGGAGGCCGATGCCGAGGAGGCCGCTATCGAGGACGCCCTTGTAGAGGGCGCCGCACCTGAAGCGGTGCAGATCGTCGACTCTCCCTCTCCTTCTCCCGGCCGAAACGTCGTCGGAGTAGAGGAGGGGAGGGTCGCCGAGGACTGATACGAGGGTGCCCCCCGGCTTCCATTTTCTCTTACTTTTGTAAGCTCTTGGCCAGGCATACGGCCGAGTTTTGTACTTCCCTTTGCTTTATGAAAATAGAAGGAAGGTTTTTGGCTTTACCTTGCTGTCTCCTGTTTGACTTGACTGGATCTGGTCTTTCTGGAATCCGAGATCCGTTTGTCATTCGCCATATCCTGCGAAGCCGAGACCCGTTGTAGGTTCGGACAGGCCGTTGGAAGAATATCGCCTGGAGAATAATATGCCGCGCCTTGATCCGGATTACATGGCCGAAGCCACTCGTCGGATCGAAGGGCTTACGGGCTTTAAGAGGATCATGCCGCTCCCGGTACGGTTTGCATGGCCGAAGCCACTCCCGATACGGTTTACACGGACTTAGAGAAAACCATGCCGCGTCCTGACCCGGATTACATGGCCGAAGCCATTCGTCGGATCGAAGGACTCACGGACTTTAAGAGAACCATGCCGCTCCCGGTACGGTTTGCATGGCCGAAGCCACTCCCGATACGGTTTACGCGGACTTAGAGAAAACCATGCCGCGTCCTGATCCGGATTACATGGCCGAAGCCATTCGTCGGATCGAAGGACTCACGGACTTTAAGAGAACCATGCCGCTCCCGGTACGGTTTGCATGGCCGAAGCCACTCCCGATACGGTTTACGCGGACTTAGAGAAAACCATGCCGCGTCCTGATCCGGATTACATGGCCGAAGCCATTCGTCGGATCGAAGGACTCACGGACTTTAAGAGAACCATGCCGCTCCCGGTACGGTTTGCATGGCCGAAGCCACTCCCGATACGGTTTACGCGGACTTAGAGAAAACCATGCCGCGTCCTGATCCGGATTACATGGCCGAAGCCATTCGTCGGATCGAAGGACTCACGGACTTTAAGAGAACCATGCCGCTCCCGGTACGGTTTGCATGGCCGAAGCCACTCCCGATACGGTTTACACGGACTTACAGAAAACCATAACAAGTTTTTCTGAACAAAAACGAGTTCTCTTATTTATAGCCTCTGGCTAAAAGCCTGGGGAGAGTTGACTTACATATAATAACGCCGAAGGCGCTCTACATTCCACGTGCGAGGAAGGGGTTGGCCCGAAAGGGTCTCCAACCGGTAAGCTCCTCGTCTGATTACCTCCCTGATCCGGTAGGGCCCCTCCCAGTTGGGGGCAAGCTTTCCTGAGGCTTCGGTTGGCTTGGAAGCATGGGCATTCCTCAACACGAGACTCCCCACTTCGAAGCTCCAGGGCTTTACTCGAGTGTTGTGGTACTTGGCCATTCGTTGCTGATAAGCCGCCAGCCGGATACGAGCTTTATCTCGGACCTCCTCAATGAGGTCCAAGTGGTCTTTCAGACCTTCTTCGTTGACCTCCGTATTATAGGCCATGACTCTGGGAGAAGGGAGGCCGATCTCTATGGGAATAACGGCCTCTATCCCATAGGCCATGCGGAAGTGAGTTTCGCCGGTGGGGGTTCGGCTTGTCGTCCGATAGGCCCATAGGACACTCGGCAGCTCCTCCACCCATCGGCCCTTAGCTTCGCCGAGTCGGGTTTTCAATCCCTGTAAGAGGCTTCGGTTAGTGACTTCGGCTTGGCCGTTCGCTTGAGGATGCGCTACCGAAGTAAACTTGTGGAGTATGCCGAAGCTGGCGCAGTTGTCACCGAACCGTCGGCTATCGAACTGCTTTCCGTTGTCTGAGATGACGGCTCGAGGGATGCCGAATCGGCAAACGATGGACTTCCACACGAAGTTCCAAGCATTGCTGTCGGTTATTGCAGCGAGGGGTTCGGCTTCGACCCATTTGGTGAAGTAATCGACCGCCACGATGAGGAATTTCCTTTGGCCGGCGGCGACGGGAAAAGGTCCCAGGATGTCGATTCCCCATTGGGCGAAAGGCCAGGGATCAGATAATGGGGTTAGAAGGGTGGCCGCCTGATGAATGAGGGAACTAAACCTCTGGCACTGGTCGCAGCGCCGTACGAGGGCTAGAGCGTCCTCTCGGAGCGTCGGCCACCAGTAGCCTTGTCTCAGGAGCTTGTGAGCCAGGGCTCTTCCTCCCGCATGCGCTCCGCATACCCCTTCGTGGACCTCTCTTACGGCATAGTCGGCTTCTGCAGGGCCGAGGCACCGCAGCAGTGGTCGGCCGAATGATTTCTTGTACAACACCCCGTCCAGAAGGAGAAAGTGGGATGAGCGCTGCCGAATGCGCTTCGCCTCCCTTGGATATGGTGGGAGTTCTCCTTGGAGAAGGAAAGCGACGAGGGGGGTCATCCACGTCTCGGCCTCTGCTTCAGCAATTTGCATAGCTTCGGTTTCGCCGAGGCTGGGTTCGGCGAGCTCCTCGACGAGGATCATCCGGCCTCCGCCCCCGTTTTGGGTTGACGCCAGCCGGGAAAGGGCATCGGCCCGGGTATTCTCGGATCTCGGATCCTCATGATTTCACAAGAATCGAACTGATTGAGAATCTTGCGAGTTACCTGGAGATAAGACGCCATCACTGCGTCCCGAGCCTCATACTCCCCGGAGACATGGCCGACGATTAATTGAGAATCGCTGAAGGCTTTCAGGTTCCAGGCGCCGAGCTTCTTCGCGGCCCGGAGGCCGGAGATGAGGGCTTCATACTCGGCGGCGTTGTTAGTTGCTGGAAAGGAGAACCGCAGGGCGTACTCTGTGACGACCCCTTCGGGTGACGCCAGGATCCATCCGGCGCCACTGCCCGTGGAGCATGCGGAGCCGTCCACGAAGAGTCGCCATTCGTCTGGTGGTTCAGGTGCCGAAATAGCCTCGGCTTCGACCACTTCGGATTCTGGTTGTGGTGTCGCGGAAGCGCCGGGGGTAAGTTCGGCGATGAAGTCCGCCAACGCTTGGGCTTTGATTGCTACCCGAGGGGCGTAGGAGATGTCGAACTCCCCTAGCTCAATTGCCCACTTCGCCAACCTGCCGGACACCTCCGGCCGGGAAAGAATCTGTCTCAAGGGCTGGTTGGTGAGGACTTTTACAGAATGGGCCAGAAAGTACGGCCGAAGCCTCCTTGCAGACGTGACGAGGGCCAGAGCCAACTTTTCCAGGGCTTGGTACCGGAGTTCCGCTCCCTGAAGGGCTCGACTGGTGTAATAAACGGGCTTCTGAATGCCTTCTTGTTCTCGGACGAGGACGGTGCTGAGGGCCGTCTCGGAGACTGCGAGGTATAAGCTCAGGGGCTCCCCGGGAATTGGTTTTGACAGGATGGGGACTTTGGAGAGGTAGGCCTTCAGCTGATTAAAGGCTGTTTGACACTCTTCTGTCCAGTCAAAGTTGTTGGCCTTCTTCAGCAGCTTGAAGAAGGGAAAACAGTAGTCGGCCGCCCTTGACATGAAGCGGCTGAGGGCTGCGATCCTCCCGTTCAGCTTCTGTACCTCTCGGAGGTTAGCCGGGGGGCGCATCTTTATGATGGCCGAAACCTTCTCGGGGTTAGCTTCCACCCCTCGGTGAGTGACCATATAGCCGAGGAATTTGCCGGAGGCTACCCCGAAGGCGCATTTGGCCGGGTTCAGCTACATCTTGTACCGCCTGAGGGCGGAGAAAGTCTCGGCCAGATCGGCCAGATGCTCCGCAGCGACACGGCTCTTGACCAACATGTCGTCTATATAGACCTCCATGTTTCAGCCGAGCTGTGTGGCGAATACCTTGTTGACCAGTCGCTGATATGTCGCGCCGGCGTTCTTCAGACCGAAGGGCATTCGAGTGTAGCAGTACAGACCCAAATCGGTGGTGAAGCTGGTCTTGTTCTCGTCGTCCGGATGCATCCGGATCTGGTGGTAGCCTGAATAGGCGTCAAGGAAGCTTAAGAGCTCATGGCCGGAAGTGGCGTCCACCACCTGGTCTATCCGAGGCAGCGGAAAGCTGTCCATGGGACAGGCCTTGTTGAGGTTGGTGAAGTCCACGCACATACGCCATTTGCCATCTTTCTTTGGCACCATGACCACATTGGCGATCCAGTCTGGGTGATGCACCTCTCGGAGATGTCCGGCGTCCAGTCCCTTTTGTACTTCAGCTTGGATGGCGGCTCTCCTTTCCTGGTTGAAGGTGCGCCGCTTCTGCTTCACGGGGGGCTGGTCGGGATCGGTATGGAGTCGGTGCTCTGCCACCTCCGGGTCAACCCCGGGCATGTCTGCCGGAGACCAGGCGAAGACGTCGAGGTTCTTCTTCAAGAACTCGGTAAGCTTTTCTGCTTCACCTTTCTCCAGGCCGGAGCCTATCATTAGGACTCGCCCTTTGCCTCCTGGAACAGGGATGGCGAGAAGTGCTTCTCCCGGAGACGCTTCGGCCGACGATTCGATCGCTAGGGTTTCAGCCGCGTTCTTCCCTTTGACCGAAATCATGTAGCACTGCCGAGCTGCTTCTTGGCTTCCCCTGGCTTCGCCTATCCCACAATTGGTATAGAATTTCAGTTTCTGATGGAAGGATGAAGGTACGGCTCCGATCCCGCCGATGAGCCTTCGGCCGAATATGGCGTTGTAAGCTGATTCGATCTTTACAACGGCGAAGTCCGTCTCGACGGTCAACTGCCGGGGGGCGGAGCCTAAGGTTACAGGAAGCCGTACAATGCCCTCTACTCGGCAAGGCGAGCCGTTAAAATCGTAGAGGGGGCCCCGGTGAGGTTTCATATTAGCCTCACTCAATCCCAACTTTTCAAAACAGTCGTAAAACAAGATATTTGGGGCACTTCCATTATCCACAAAGATCCTATGTACATCATAGTTGTTGATTACAGCATTGAAGACGAGAGCGTCGTCATGAGGGACCTGAACATCAGTCAGGTCCTCGGCGCCGAAGGTAATGTCTTCCAGACGAGGCTTCTTCGGCTCGCCTTCGACTGCTGCCACTGTGCTGCGCTGCCGCGGCCTGGACCCTTCCCCCGGTCCTCCGGATATCATCATGATAGACCCAGAACTGGGTCTTTGATGGGATGATTCTACCGGGGCCGAGGTGGCTTTTGGCGGAGGAGCGGCTTCCATTGCTGGGGGTTGCTGTTATCTGGGCGCTGCAGGGACGTCCCGGTTCTGTTGCGGCGGCTGCTCCCGGCGGTACTGCGGCAGTCTTCCCTCCCGGATGATGCGGTCGATCTCTTCCCGGAGCTGCCGACACTCATCCGTCGTATGGCCGATCTCCCGGTGGTATTCACAATACCTGCCGGGATCCCTTCGGCGGGGATCGGTCTTGATGCGATCGGGCCGCCGGAGCATGCCTTTCACCTCCATGAGCATCCGGGAGGGGGGAGCAGGTAAAGGCAGGTATCGCGGCTGCGGGTCCCGTCGCCTCTCCCTGTCCCAGTCCTCCCTGCGATAGCGCTTTCGCGAAGACTCCTGGTCCTCCGGCCGAGGTCGGACCACCTGGGGAGCCGGTGCCGAGATGGCTTCGGCGGCGCCTTTCCCTCTGGACAGCATCAGGGCCTCCCGGTTGATGTACTTGTGGGCCCGGGCTACGAGGTCCTGGAAGGTCGGGGGATGGCGCTTCCCAATGGAACCGAGGAGCCCCTCGTCCCGGCACCCGCTGATCACGGCCAAAACCGCGATCGAGCTGTCGAGGTTCGGGATCTGGGCGGCCTCGGTCCGGAACCTGGTGAAGTAATCCTGGAGAGTCTCGGCAGGACCTTGCCGAATAGCCAGCAAACTGGCGGAGGTCTTGCTCTGTCGGGTGGCATCATAGAACTGGTCGATGAACAACTGGCCCAACTGTACTAGGGAGTGGATGGAGTTGGGGGCCAGCGTCTCGAACCAGGTGAGGGCGATCTTTTCGAGTGTGAGGGGGAAGAGGCGGCAGCGGACTGCCTCGGAGATCCCCCGGACCCGGAGGTAGGCGTTGAGCCTCTGGAAATGACAGACCGGATCTGTCATCCCGTCATAGAGAGGGCCCTTCGGCAGCTTGAAGTCGGGGGGGACCTCGGTGGCTAGGAGCTCCGCCGTGAACGGGGTCTGCTCCAGGATGCTGCTGGCGAGGGGCGCCCCGTGAGGCCGGGACACCATCTGCTGCATCTCCTTACGCATCGCCGTCAGCCGCCGGTCCAGGTCCGGGGCGGCCGAGGTGGCGACGGATAGCACTCCGGTCCGGGCCGGATGGTACTCCGACGAAGCATAATCCTGCTCCGTCGGGCGATCGGCGCGGGGAGCTCGGGCAGGCAATGCCGAGGGCTCGCTGCGCGCCGCCGCGGCTTCGTAGAGAGAGGCTGGCGCAGGCACCGGTCGGAACCGGGCGTCTTGTACTGAGTAGAGTGGGGGGGGCGGCGCCTGCTGGGGAGGCTGCCCCGTCAGTCCCATGCGCTGGGCGATGGCGGACACCATCTCCTGAAGAGGCGCTAGGGACGTGACGGCGGCGGCCAGCGTGGCCACTTACTGCTGGAGTACCCCCACTCGGTCTTCCGAGCCGAAGGACTCCGGGATGGTCGGCAGAGGCGGGTTCGGCGGGGCAGATGGCGCGCCTTCGGAAGGCGGCATCTGTGCCGAGGCCTCCCGCGCTTCTGCTTCGCTCTGCCCGGATCGTCGGGTCACAGGTCGCTGAGACATGACTTGTTTTGTTGGTTTCCCACAGACGGCGCCACGTGATGTAGACTGGATCTATCACGACCGGATCCCGCAAACGGGGATCCGGAAAAAAGAGGGTCCGGAGCCGGTCCGGATCGAACGGTGACAAGGGGACCCGACGGGGATCCGCGACGGGGCGAAGACGGGGCTTCTCGGGATGAACCGGATCCGCCCGCGGGGGGCGCGATCTGCCGCCGGAGCTGCTCTTGTATAGTGAGCCGCTGCTCCTTCGGCGGAAGAAGGCGCGGCGCGAGCAGGAGCTTCTCTCGGCCGAGTGGTCGACGAGCGTCGGAGCAGAAGCCGGAAAGTCCGAGATCGGACGGGGGGACGGCTCGCTCTCCGACCAGGGGGTCCGCAGCCACCTTCAGCGCGAGGCCGAGCCTCCTGACGCAGGACAACTGACGGGACTGCCCTCGGACAGCGAGTCCGAAGGCTACTTCAGCGCGAGCTCGAGCCTCCTAGCTTGGGGCAGCCAGCGTTCGGCGTCGAGACCAGGGAGAGGAATCCGAGGTCGGCGGCCGAGACCGACTCGGGGAGGTCGGCGATGATTCGAACCGAGCCCCTGCAGGAGGGAAAGAAGAAGAAGAACCAGTCAGCAGGAGTCCCGGGCGTCAGCCCTGGGGAACCCCCTCCGACGGTCAAGTTAGCTCCTGAAGAAGATTCGATTCAGAAAGCAAGAAAGAGTAGCTATAGCGCTATTCGGACAGAAGTCCTTTAAGGGGTTTCGGAAGCTTGGGGAGGCATCCGTTTTTCCCACCCCCTCTTGGCCACAAATAGCGGGATATTTATAGCAGAGGATAGCGGATGGTTAACGGTGGCAGCCGATATAGGACTAAAGGAGGCTTACTGACAAACCGCCATAGCGTCTGATCCGCCACCGGAGTGGGCCGGACTCGGCTACCGGGCCGAAGGGGGTTGGGCCGCTGATGGGCCGAAACCTGCTGGTCCCTGGGCTGCCGCGCTGCTCCCGGGCCGCAGGCTGGTGGGCCGCTGACGGGCTGAAGCCTGTTGGGCCGGGAGCGAGGGTGCCGCTTATGGGCCGAAGGCTACTGGGCCGCTGACGGGCCGAAGGCTCCTGGAGGGCCTGGTACTGCCGCTGTTGGGCTCAGTGGGGTTTGGGCCTGCTTCTATGGGCCGAATCGGATTCTGCCGCATCAGTTGCATATGACTAGCTTTTATGAAGTTAATTTTGCTGTTTACTTTCATATAGATATTAATGAGGAAGGTCAGTATCTTTCAAGCTTTCTTAACAAGTCATTTTAGTTCTTTCCGGATTTGCAGCTTTTTGCTCATCAATATTCGCTAACCACGGCGTTCTAGAATGGCAGATTTGCCGCACAGCAAACTAAGCATTAACGCGCCCACAATCTCTCCCAAGCCAAAGAAATTAATAATTAGATGATGCTATCAATGCTGCACTTGACCGTCCACTGAGCGTTCCTAGTACATCTGGAGATAGAGATCCCTGTAAATAATACACACAACCAAGGTTTGCCATACCGTTGATCTGTATCGGATCGTATCTTTCTAAATACGGTACAATACCGATATGACTCAGATCGACTCTGTTTGACTCGTATGAGTCCAACCAATGAGTTTGTTAAAATCAATAAGTAGTTTATTAAAATTAATGAGTTTCAATCACATTTTAGATAAATATATCTTATTAATTGATATAAAAATATAATTCTACTTATCAAATAAGAGAAACTTAACTTAAAACATTTCATTAACTATGTATGAGTCGGCACGATCTGATCCGACTCAATGGGTATCAGAAAATCATGTCGGCCCAAATACGAGTCGACTCGTACGAGCCGGTCTTATTCAGTACGATACAACAAACCATGGAGGCCTCATCCTAATCGGACGTGAGGCACATGATCATCCTTTTTATTAGGCTGCAACTGGACCATAAACGTGTCTGAGAAATAGACCAACGGCGGATGGAAATTTACCAGAAGGCAGTTTCAGAGACTAATTGCAAAATCATGACTACCAGGAAAAAGAAGCACATCCCATGTAATAGGATGTTATTCTTTAGTTAGCAAGCGCAGGAAGCTCGTATTGCAGAATCTTTTCTGTTGGCGAACAAACAACAAGATCCCCAGCAATGTCAAAAACAACAGCAACAACAAAAAAGAAGAGGAAGGAAGAAGTAGAAAAAGAGGCAACGGATATCTACAACCGCAGCGCCTTCAGTAGTTAATCCATATAACCGCCACTCAATACACCAACAGCTTCAGTGGACTTCACAAAACGGCCCTTTACTCGCTTCCTTGTGTCGGCCCTTGCTTTCCTGGACTCGTAGCGTATGCGCTTCTCATATCTGCACAATACAAGCAGTTTCAAACTTCAGCTCATCTGAAAGTACCCGAGAAGAAAAATCTACAAGTATATAGCATATACAAACATAGAATATACCTGCGGCTCTTCCTCTTTTCCTTGTAACGCATCATTGCATTGCCTCTGTTCTGAGCAAGTAGCTCACTGTCAACCCTGCTTGCTGTTTTCGCAGTTTCATTTCCAAGAACAAGGGGCTGCTCCCCAAAGGAAATGTCCTTGGTGCTGCAACTTGTCCTTGGTTCAGAGGAAGAGGCACCGGATGGTCCCAGTACGGTGGGGGTTTTATTGGATGACTCTGTCGGCCAATGGTTTGCTGAGCTTAAGCTATTTTGCCATGTGCTGTTAACCTGAATCGCTCCAAGCTGCAAAAGAATTGTATTGAAAATTATGCGTCTAGAAAGCAATGCCTTAGGAACAAACAAGAGAACAATTTTACGCATTCATGTATGCATGTGTATACAAGTTATATCCTAAAGCATGATCTGCATATATAAATTGATATATTATATCCTATATTAAATCTTAACTGGTTCACACAACAGCTGCTCCAGCTCTTTGCAGGTTGCTCTAATGTCAAATATCCTGACAAAGACTAGCCTGTTTAGGCTGATGATGAGCACCTCTCCTATCCAAAGTCCTCATGGACACATTCAGCAATGAAGGGTCGGCATCAGTTAACAGATGGAAGTCTTTGGATCACTCACCACATGACATCCTCGCAGAGACGCCATACTGATAGGATTAGGTTAGACCACAGATTAAAGTAATAAATTCAGTTGTATTATTTATTTGAAAGAACTTTTCTCCATGATTACAGCTTATATATAGCTAACTGAAAACTAATTGACATGTAATCTAAGATTTGAGATCCCAGATGTCTAATAATGCAGATTGGAGACATGCATTCTATCCTCCAAAGATAAAAAGATGTGTAAAGAAGAAAAAAGAAGGAACATAATTACATACATTTTGAGAGGATGCATGCTGAATGTTGGTAGAGAAGATATCCTTTTGAGCTGGTGTATGAGAAAAGTTGGTAGAAGAGACATCCCCATGCAATGAAGCACAGCTTGTGTTGTACGTATCTCCTACAACTTTAGTTGTTACAAAGGGATTTTCTTTCATAAGGTCATTGTAACTCTTGATCATAAAGCTGGCATCATTTTTGCCATAAGAAATATCCAGTGGCAAGGATTCATTATGATCCCTTGATCTTCCAAGCTGGAAATCCCAAATCTGCACGGAAAAACTAACGGTGTTAAGATGCAAATATGAAATGACTCAACATGATCCACATGATTTGCACCATTAAGGAATATTAAGGAGTGAAGAAGCACAGAACAGGTTAGCAGAAATAAGTCTATATGAGATCGAATATAAAACTTGCATGATCCTCCCAACCCCCAACACACACAAACGAACAGCAAAAGAACCAACTTTGAAATATTCACATGCTAAGAGTTCCCTAAACATTCAAATGCTAAGATTTCCCTTTTCTTTTAAATGCTGTGAGTGCAACACACTGCAAGTATTAAATTTTAGACAAGCTTTTAACCAGGGCATGCACATATGAAAAGCAAACTTACCATCTGGATAAAATCTTATATATAGATAGGCTCAATATGTAGTAAATCGGCCAGAGAAGAGGTTTTGATGGCATTTTAGGAACTGCACAGGTCCATTCATAGAACAAAAAGAAAGCAAAGACTGAGGATCAAGCGTTCATGTCAAGGCTGTTGAAACTTGAAACCAGAAAGTGATAGGTTGTTAAGTTGCGGATCCTCGGGCATTGGAAGAAAGAAAGCATCAGAGGTAGGCCACTTTTCTGCTGTCCAGCTTTGTCGAATTGAAAACAATCAAAATGAATTGAAAAATAAGTACCTTGGGACTAATACAAAGGTGCCGAAAGACTGTACTTCGCCTCAAAAATTACTTAACCACTTTTCAGGTTATTGCTTGTACAAACGGTAACGAGTCCAGCAATACATGGAAATTAGCTTGGGTGGCAGTGGTACATAGTAGTCCTTTTAATCCCATTAATCTTTCGGCAGATGCCATGGAAACTGATAGGAGAGGAGGTTTCTTGATTGCCATTTAGGATTGTTCTATTACATGATGCACCTCATCTGGAGCATCAGTGGGAAAACGTTTCGGCAAACTCAAGCCCGAGCATAAACGCATAACCCATTCCAGAGATGTCTCTATGCTCGACACTTGCATGCTGAGAGTTGGGCAACAAGACCTACGCAAGGACAATGAGATCAATCAACCAAGAACCACTTTAGGGTTGTGCCCATTGCCCTTAGGCCATAGCATGGTTGGTTCACAAAATGGGCACCAACCCAGCTTCCGAACCGAGAGGCTCCTGCCACCATTTTGTAATTTTAGATTTTTTCCCCTTTCCATTCTTAGATTTTAGTCATACTGTCAGAGAATCACATGCCATATACCAAAGTATATGCCGCTCTATTTGTCCGAAAAACTAGATTGCGGCTACCAATCAAATTCGTCTCAAACGGCACTCCTTATCAGTTATTTCAGATGAAAATGCAGTTTTTTTCTTTTTTTTGGAACTTCAAATCAGAACATCAGGCATTTGGGGAAATTGTTGCAAACCTGGGTAGCGTGACTGGTTGGCGCGCAATCCCATAGGGTATCTTCTACCACAAGCTGGTCGAGATCCCTTTGATCCATGCATCCAGCAGAGGGCAACATCAGCACCGAGTTATAGGGCATCGGCTGCAAATCCGAACCGTCCTCGGCGCCGTGATCCTTGTTGTTTCTGCCGGGGGTCTCCGGACCAAGATCGCAGGGCAGCGCCGTCGCCGACTCCCGTCTCACCAGCTCCACCAGCTGGTGGAACAGCGCCTCGTTCTGCCTCCCGCAGCCGGGCGGGACCTTCTGCCCTCTCGGGAGACAGGGCATTTCGGCGCAGGGCACGTAGAGTTCTTGGAAGACCGAGTCCATGCCGAGGACCGTGTCGAGGGAAGGCCATCCCGAGATCGTCGCGCCGCCGCAGCCGGCGGGCGGCGGTGCGGCGGCGGCGCCGAAGACCTTCCCGGCGAGATCAAACCCCCAGGTGGAGGCGAGCTCGAGCGCGGAGGGGCAGCCGGAGAAGGCCTCGACCGGTGCGCGGGCGTGGGAGGCGGCGGCAGAGGCGCACGCCCCGTGGGCGTCCCAGTCGCACTCCTGGCACAGCGCGAGCCCGTCGGTGGCGCAGTTGACGGCGACGGGCTCCGCGCCGCAGTTGTCGCAGATCTGGGACCTCAGGTGCTTGCGGGACAGCGCGTTGGCCGCGTGCACGTGCTGGTCGCAGAAGAGGCAGAGCTTGGCGCTGTCGGCGCGGCAGTAGAGCACCGCCGCCTCCTCCCCGCAGAAGTCGCAGGGCACCTCGTCCGTCCTCCTCCGCTTGGGCAGCGGCTGGCGGCTTTTCTCCTCCATTTCACTCTACACAATTCCGAGGCGGACACCGATCAATCCAGAGGCAACGGGCTCGCCGGAGGAGGCGCCAAAAGCCTATAATAACAGCGGGAGGGGCGGCGAAACCCCAACAGCAACGGCTATCGGCTCCAGACTCCTCAGATCAGCAAAGCAGCTCCGATGTGGGGGATGGGAAAGGCCCCCACAGAATTTTTATAGGGAAATCCCACAGAGAAAAGGGTACGGCAACCCCGCCTCCTCTCTCTTCTTTACTCTCGGGAATTTCGAGAAACGTGGGCACAGCACATGAGCAGGAAGAGGAGAGAGAGGAGGAGAGGGCCCGGGAAAGTGCGAGTAAGCAGCAGCGGAAGAGGGAGATATTTGAGCAGAGAGCAGACCGTGCGATGGGAGAGATGGACGGACGGGCTGGTAAAAATATCGCTCGCTTTTTGGCTGAGCTGGCGTGTTGTCCGAAAAGAGCCTTGTCGTCATCCCCCCTTCCCATTTTACCCTCTCTTTTTTTCCTTTCCGGAAGAAAACCAAAATTGGATCCTTTTTCCCGCGTTTATGCCGTGTGACAATCGCGGGAGCCATCGAGCCAGCCTTGATCTTCTCTTGGCCGTCCGATGGGTGTCGTCATCACTGAGTGGCCAATTGAGAAATCATCTAAGGTAGAAGCAACAAAACAAAAACAACAGACCGCCGAAAAGAAAGCATGTGCTGCGCTAGAGAAATTGGGAGGGTGGGAAGGGGGAGGGGGAAGCACATGGGTGCTCGCGCGTACCTGGCAGCGGAAAAGACACTTTCGTCATTTAATGGGAAGACGGAGGTGGTGGGGAACAGGGGCTTATGAGGTTAATGACAAATGTGTGCAAAAAGATTGGTGAGAGAAAGAGTGAGGGGTGCAAATCCACTTGGATTACGTAAACCAATCCTGCAAACGGGGAACTGTTCATCAGATTATTTTAAGTCCTTCTTACCCCTTTCTATTTGAATGATAGGATAAGCGAATGGGCGCATTCACGTGTGCTGATAAGAGTAATGTTTGCTGCAATAATGTTGTCATTTATACTGTCTCTCAGTTCAGTGTTTAAATGAGAAAAAATATTTTTTTTAAAAAAGTTTTAGGTAGTTTTGGAGGGACCTTATATATCGATCTTCGATTAGATAATTTAAAATTTTAAAAAATAAGAAATTGAACCCTAATAAATAGTAAAAAATATATTTAATAGATTGATCCCAATAATAATTTTTTATTTTTCAAATCTTTTTGAGTCGTCTTTGATCAGAAACTGATCTATCTGAATATGTAGGATACCTCTAGATCTACCTAAAAAAAATTTTAAAAATATTTTTTATTTATTTACCCACTACATTGAGGAGGCAATGCAAATGCCACCCTCAGTGCAACATGCATTACTCGTGCTTATATAGACGTGTGAGGTCAAGTTTTCAACCAAAGAAGAAGAGTGAGGAGGCAATGAGACGTACATTTAAGGGTGTCACTTGGACGGATCAGTCCGTGGCTCGGCCCATATTAAAAGAAATTAGACTGATCTGAATTATATAAATTGGGTTGAAATAAATTTGAGTTGACATTAGTTAAATTTGAGTTGGATTGAACTGAAAATGAGTTGACCCAATTTAATATATTGACTTTTATAATAATTCATCTAAAATGTAAAATAATTTTAACAAATCATTTATAAACAGGACCAGTCCAATCCAACCCGGTCCACTCACTATTAATTGAATTGGAGCTGAATTTGAACTGAACTTGCGTTAAATTTGAATTGAATTTGAGCTGGATTAAAATTGAATTGAGCTATGTTGAAGTTGAATTAGACCTAAATTATCACATAAACCCAGCCCAGCCCACCCAATTTACATCACTTGGTAAACATGAAATTTGGGGAAATGGGCAGTCAAGGGCAAAGAGCTCCATCGCCCCTGATGGGTGTCATTCCTGTTTCCTGTTTTCCGAGACTTTAATTTTCGGAGGCTCGTCTCCAAATTAAGAGCTCTGAAGTGGCTGTGGAAGGGCACCTTGGATTGTGGAGAAACTTGCACCAGAGTTGTATGGATGGGGAGACATGAAGAACTCAATGTCGGTGGCTAAGGGAGCACTCCCACAAGAGTTGCATGCCTCATGTTTCATTGTTCCATCAGACAAAAGGGTGTCACAATAGGGTGTGTCATCTGAACCTGTCTGTCCTGGGTTCACATCTTATTTCTCCCTCCACACTTATGATCACTCCTAGAGGCAGGAGGTTTTGCTAGAAAGAAAAGAATTAAATTACTTGTTTATTAAATCTTAAAAAGTCAAATGTGGATTCATTTAGGTTCCAATCAATAAAATGGCTGATGCCAAGTAATTATCAGTGCCTATTCTAGATCACATAATCAGATAAAGTCTATATATAGTACTATGAATGAGAAATACATAATCAGACATTAACCATGTTCAGATGACTTACCTAATCTCTTACAACATGAATAATAGAAAAAAAAGATTGGTTTGAATCCCTTTGCAGACTGTCAGTAGCTGCAAAGCTGATCCGGATTCTTTAAAACTGGGGCCATCACTCCCTTGGTGGTGAAATATTTATGAGTAATACTTGTTGTAATGATCTTGCGTGCTGCACTTAGGGTCATTGCGATGTTTATTTTTTTAGATCAATCCTGAGGTGTCCTAATCGTCTGGACAGTGCAATGTCTGATTGGAAGATCTAAAAAAATTTAAAAAATAAAAAATCGAGTCCAATGAACAGTAAAAGAATGTACTTTTTTACTATTCGTTGGGTTCAATTTTTTTTTTTCAAATTTTTTTAAGTCGTCCGATCAGATATTGCACTGTACAGATGGTTAAGACACCTCGAGGCATAGCTAAAAAAAAAAAACTTTTTTATTTACTCACTGCAATGACTCTACGTGCAGCAAGTACTACTCAACATTTATTAGGGCAGAAAGCATTGATTTGGCACAACCACCGTCTCCAATGGCAATTCGCACTGAGCAAGTCGGCCCAATTGCCCGTTAACTGTCTAACCCTCTCTCCAGCTGGATTTTCCACCAGCCCTAGCTAGGTTATAAGTCTCCAACTTAATTAACTGCCAGGCCCGCAGTTGTAAATTTGTAAAAGGAGAGGTTGAGCAACTGTCCCCAATAATTCGTTGCAGGTACACTCCCCCAGCAATTATTTTATCTATAGACCGGACAAAGGACCAAATTGTTGACGTGTCCAGAAGGTACACAAATTTCTGTGGGTTTCCGTGTACTTTCCTGCCCATTTGCATTATAATGTTTAGAAACCATTGAAATCACATATTTACCGTCCAATGCAGCAGTTTACTTTTGGGATTAATAAAAGAGTTATACTTGAGGTACAATTCAGAAAGGAAGAGGGACCACTAAGGCCCATCCATATGATCGGACAATTAGAAATTAAAACTAAGTTAAAAATGGATAGTTTGATCAAAGATTGGATAATAAGCATGGTATTCTTTGCCCCAATACTTGGATTTTTTTAATAGTGCCAAATTTGTCTGATCGAAACTCACCTGACAACTGCTAGTGCTGGACTATGAGCAGTGCAGCAAGTATAATTCTTAACGAAAAAAGGTATGTACGATCGAAACAATGGTGCTTGGCTTAGTTTGTTTGAACAGATTGTGTTAAAATAATTTTAAAAGTAATATATTCTTATGTTTTCATTTTTTTTCAAAAAAGGAATTGGATAAATGGAAACTGATAGATAACCACATGTGGGCAGCAAGTGTAACTCAGACATAAACAAGGTGAAAGCATAGATTCTACTTCCACAAAATCTATCCTTGCAAAAGGATACCATTGTATCACAACTTTATAGCATAATCTTCATCACATTCAATTGAAATTGTTTGATACTTCGATCAGATATCTGATTCAATGTTAACACTTCGTGACTTTTGTTAAAAGCTATATGATAGTTAGATTAGATGGTTTGTATTAAAGTTAATTAAACATTATTCCTTTTTATAATTAAAATGTTTGATAAGATCTCCAATCAAATGATTGGAAGGATAAAGGATGTGCTAAAAGGAGTAGTCTAGTAATAGTTCTCGTCATCCCATCGTCTTATAGCAAAGGCAAGAGAGTCAAATAGCATTGGCACATGGTTACATGTAGTTTTCAGTCCTACTTCTGTATTCAAGTTGAGAAAGACCATCTTCTCATCTTGTTGTTTTTTTTATTGTTCTCATCCCATCTTTGATGATGAGAGCAAGATTAAGATTTCTCTTACATCAATATCTTGACAGCTCCATATGGTATTACCACAGCCGACATGAAGGAATAGACCCCAACGGCTCTCTTTCCCTTTGGAAATTCTGAGGAGTCAGGTATCCTTTTCACCCACTTTCGTCGGATGGGGTCACATCACCTGTACAGCCGACATGATCTTGGCTCCTCTTGTTAGTGATAGAAAGGGGATTAATCTCATTAGGTTATTTTTTTACAAAATGATTTTCACTATAATAAAAATTTATTAAAATAAAATAAAATAGAACATCATCAGTATAAAAAAAATAGAATAGACAGCTCAACTCGCAGAGAAATTACTCTGTCAATGTTTACACGTTAATGGGCAAACACATGAAATACACATTTCTTCTTGAAGAATACTTGCTTCAACGTAAACCTTGTAGCAATCCACTGCGAGGCTCATACTTAGTCCTCAAATCAAGTGCTTGTGCAATTTGATGACTCAAATCATGTGAACGTATGATCTTTTTGTAAAAAAATAATTATTTAATTATAAATCAGACAATACAAATGCCAAATTAAGATGATCTCATAATCCTATGCTCCAAACATTATAATCCACATGAATTTACGAAATTTGGGACATTGCATAAGGGGATCTCCTGCCTTTAAAGTTCTCTTTCGTGCATCTTTGATGCCACAAAGACCACGAACGCAGGAGACCATGGACCAGAGAAGATCCAATAAACTTCTTTCGGCAGATCTTGCAAGAAGAAAATCTCAACGACAGTAACCCAGATTCCGGCTCCAGAATGCCCTGGACTGTCACAGATCTGCCCACCAGCGTGTGGGCAAATCGGAAGCAGATTCCAAGCTCCCTCGCTCCCCCATATATGTTCCTCTTTCGTAGGTTGTAGAACAACTTTAGGAAATTAAACTCGCGTAGTCAACAAGAGATCTCACCAAAACTTGGAGATCCGGCGTCAGAACATTTTTGGTGGTGGGCCCGATGAGCCCAAAATCGTCACCCATGACGCAAACCCGCCCACAATTTGAACAAAAATATTAGGGAAAAGTTGATACGTAGCCAGGTAAGCCGCTGTTGTATGTATATTGTATCATATGATATTCTTGGTGATGGTCTCCAGTGTCTGCCTTATTGAGCTCACAACGTCGAGACTTTATTCTCGTGGGCTTTTGTTTATTGTTAGCCGAAGAACCTAGTGGACGATCGTGATGGCCAATCTGCGGGCCAACCTACGACTTTATTCCCACGAGGTTGTTTGATTAAAATAGGGGGCTCCAATGGGCGAAAAGGGAGGCCCAAAAAGGCACACTGGTGGGCTTGGAAACGCCACCATTGGGTCTTTGTCGGTACCGTACGGGGCCCCGGATTTGTTTAAGGGAGGCCACCAAGCCTTGTCTATGAGTAAAAACCCATCCGTGAAAAAGAGCTTCTCCCAAACGCTTCGGAGTATTGGGGAACTCTGGTCGTGTCACCATCGTTGTCATCATGCATCTCTCTTTTCTCTCTCTCTCTCTCTCTCTCTCTCTCTCTCTCTCTCTCTCCTCCTTTATTCCCCATGTGAAGTTTAAAGTACTACAAACAAACAAGAAACCAAGGAAGGGCTCTCCTATTCCCACCCACCACCTTCCTCATCATCACCCTCTCAAGGTCCGGGGCTCCATCCCCAAACGATGGAGCACTTGATAGGAGGTCCGAGCACGTGCGTAGAAATATCAAGGGTATTTCTCATCTGTGTAACCGTGTGGTTTCACCACGTGCCGTCGTAGACGTCGTGCTCGCCGCAGTGGGCGAGACTGGGACGGCTCGATAGGGACGTGGGCCGGGAAGGAGCCGGACGTGGGCCCTCAGGTTCGCTTTTTTTCCCGCACCGATGGACGGCCCATCACGGGAAAAATTCACAGGACAAACGTCTGGTCGACTGAAAGCCCGGTATGGAGCCGGGACAAATGTGGGCTGCGTGGACTGCACCGTATATGGTATGGTTATGCATTCCATGTAATCAACGTGGCACCGTCCTACAATGTCCTAGCTGTCTTATTACTGTGCTTTCTATTGAATATTGATTTTGATCTAATATTAATTTCCATTTCTAATATTTTTGAGATGTATAATATCGTGCTAATTCTTTTTTACCAACTCAACATCGGAGAATCAGCTACTTGGCTTCCTCAACAGTCAACACCATACACTCTTCAGATGTGAAGAAGACAATTTCCATCTTCTTATTTTCGGGAAACCTACCAACCGCTAGGTATCCCCAATCACTTCACCTCTCTGGCACACACTACCAAGCTAACAGTTAGGGTGTAAAACAAGCCAAGTCTAATAAAGTTTTATCTTATTCAAACTTAATTTAATTAATTTTAATCGAGTTCAAATTATGAGTCAGGTGTCTATGGTAGTTGTTTAAGATACAAATAACTAGGCAAAGACAATCACTTCACTCCTACGACCCCCCCCCCCCCTCCCCCCCCAAACATATGGCACATTTTCAAGGTAACAGTCTCATGGACAACACCAATAAGACTTTTTTACGAAATTAATTTTTGACTTGGAGTAATAGCACCGCATGGGATGTAGTCTCAATTTTTTAATTTTTTAAAGTTGGACTATCATGCTGGACATGTTCGTATAATCCAATCTTAGATTGGATAACTAAAAATTAAAAAACTTAAAAATTAAGCCCTAGTAAATAGTGAAAAATGTCTTTAATGATGGGATGAGTCCAATAAAAGTGGTCTCAATTTTTATTTTCAGATTTTGTTGTCATTTGATTAGAAATCGGGTTGTAGAACTGTGTCGGACATGACGACCCTAACCATAAAAAGTAAAAATAAAAATAAAAAAATTATAGATGCACCCAGCGTACTGCAATAAGTATGACTTTTCAACTTGAAGGATTGACAAGAGTTTAGGTAGAGGAGTTCTTGAAACAAAAGTATGACTTACGCAGTCACGAGCAAAATGCATTCCACCCAATGTATGGAGATGAAGCCCTCATATTCCTTGAGGTAGGGAGTCCCTTCTTACATGTCCAATCCTTTGACCCACTATTAAGGCAACTTACTCCCAATTGTGGGAGTAACTCTCTTTTCGCTCTATTAAGGAGTAAAAATCATAGGATTATATGATCCAGTGAGAGAAGTCATTATCCATAAAAGAATTATAACCTGTAACATTCGGGGAAAGAACCTTCCACAATTGGTAGGATAATCCTCTCCTTTAAATAGGCAAGGAGGTGGCCGGCCAAAGATACACCCCCCCCTTCTTAATATTGGCTGACTTAAGCATCGGAAAATTCTCTTAGAGATCATTTGGAGATTCCTTGATTGCTTCTCGTCTTTTTTTTGTAGGCCTTTCTATCGTCCCAAATCAAAGGAGTAACTACGAGCTTTCAACCTCTATATTCTTGAAGCTTTTCTACCTCTTTCCCAATCTCCTCTTGTAGAGATCTCTTGTCCAGTGCTTCTCTCACAAATTACATTACTAATTATCACTTGCTAACTTTTACCTTCATGTTGTTGTCGTTGAGGTGAGTGTTTTGGAATCAATCTTTTTCTTGGTCTCCCTAGCCAATGGCTAGAGGCTATACTCACACTGTACAATTTCAGTCCATCAGGTTTCAAATCCTAGTAGTAACACCTATTTACAAATATCCAAGGCCAACCAGGACCCACACAAGTCCACAAAGGGCAAAGCAAGTGCGCAAGCGCGCAAAACCCAGCACGACAACTGCCCAGCTAGAACACCCGACCTCTCCACGCATGGGAGAGAGGGTGTCCCACCGCAACCCCCCGCACACATTAATAGACAAACTGACATGTATATGTGTAGAGAGAGAAAGAGAGAGATTATAGCCTCGTCCTCCAACCTTAGTGCCCAAAGCCATGCTAATCTATGGATGAGGCAGAGAGGGAGAAGAAGAGGAGAGAATTTTCCTTTTTGTTAAATATAGTTTTGTCATTTTCTTTGTAAAAGAAATACTATGAAGAACAATAACTTTTTTTTTGACATTTGCTAATTTGAAGGACCTATTTTAGACTAAAATTGGATTTTAACGATTTATTTAGAATAGGTAAAATGATGGAACATACTTAGAATTATGATAGACAAGAGGGACCGAAAAATAAAAAGCTTTTTAGTGAGTAAACATTACACAATGAAGGATAGGAAGACATAGTGGTCTCATAAAACGATCCCATTATACCAAAGGATAGGAAGCCCAATAGTCATATTTTTAGTTCTGCATTAGGTTGGTGTTGATGCCATCTTTATGGTGTCAACAGTGCCCTAAAATCTTGCAAATGGTCTTAAATAACTCATTTTTAGTTCTGCATTAGGGTGGTGTTGATGCCATCTTTATGATGTCTACAGTACCCTAAAATCTTGCAAATGGCTTTGGGTAAATGGTGGTGATGCCATGGCTGGTGACATCATCAGGTCCAATCTTCAATCGTTCCCCCTCGTGCCTTGGCTATGGTTCCTCGAACATTTCAATCACTTAAATACATTTGTAGAAAGCCAATTAAGGGTTCGGAATCATCAAAATTAATAAGTAAAATGAGCACCTTTTTGTATACTTGCCTGATTATGAGTATGATTGTGAAATTTTCCATTATCTATGCTCCTAATTAAATGTTGTCTTCAACCAAACTTAGTAATTTTGTTTTAATCATCATCCTTATATGTATTTATTTCTTTGATGATCTTGTCCAGATTTTCAATCTATGTTTTCTTTACTTCCATTTGTATTTTGTGACCAAGTGATGTCATCTCTAACTTACGCCTCTGAAGCTTCTTACACTATCTTCTGCCATATCTTTCCTTCTTTTTAAACTTTAATCACTTCGTTGCAGGAAGAAGATATTTTAATCCAAAATGCATATTGCACAACCATGCATAAGACGGTCAAACAATAGGGGCCATCATCATCATTGAGACCACTAACTACTTATTGTGAGATGTTGATTGAACAACCTACATGTCAACAAATCCTATCAATATTAGAAAGTAAAATGGAGCACTCCTTTCTTAGATAGACTACAAACAAACTAATCCAATCATTTTCTCTCTCGTCTCACCGGAAGATCTGAGACATTTCTAAGCAGCCATAAATGGCCAAAGTGGCACTTCAAACATACGTGGTAGCATTGACACTATTCTATATAGTACAATATGGTACTTTTCTCAATAGTTTTGGCTATTAACTCATTCCCCAAACGTACGTTTTTATATTTATCATGCCCTTTTTTTGGACATTGTTATTGTAGACACGCTAATTTTGATATTATTTTGAGCAAATTTCATATCATATAATAATGCCTCAAAATGATCTGATATTTAATCATTAGTTAATTTTTATTAATCTTTCCGGATTAATTATCTAAATAGTATCAGGTCAGACAGACATAATTTAAGTTAATTAATTTTAACTCAAATTTTAATCAAATATGAAAAAGTCTAAAAGACGTCGACATGTGTATACGCTATTTAGAGTTTATTCATATTTTGATATTTAAATTTAAATTTTAATTAATTGATTAATTAGCTAAAAGACGTCTGTCAGGTACGACGCCATTTAGGTTTCCTAAGCTGTTTCTGTCTCTTTTTTCCGGATATTTATCCTTATCTTAGTTAGTCTAAAAGACGTCTTCCATGGACGACGCGTTTTAGATAATTACAGATAATGATGAATTAATCTGTGTTTATCTGTTTGTTAGTTGGATAAACTTCAAATTCTTTCATGTTAATCCATTAATAACTGCGGATGTAAAACCTATAAATACATAACCCCTGGGTCATTAAAGAGTTAGTGATGATAGTGATTATTAGTGATAATTCTTGAAAGATTAGTAATAATTTTGAGTGATCTAAGAAGAAGACGACGTCCAGGTGTTGAAGGATCGAGGTGCTGCTACTTTTAGGAGTCTTGAAGCAAGCTACATCCTTTCTTCATCACTTCTTCGTCCTTTCAAGATCCATTCAAGACCAAGGCTTCCTAGGGGCCATCCCATTTAGTTCTTTTCATTAATCTCTGATTGTTTCATCATATTAAGTCAAAATCTCATTCATCACATCACTCCATGCAACTCACACTCACTAGTATTATTTTCCAATCCATGTTTTAAAGGGGTTTAAAAAATCATCAAACAAGTGAGTTCTTTGTTTAAGTTGCATGATCATAATCTTCATTAGAATAGATACTACTTCTACTTGAGTTCTTATTATTTTCTTTTATCTTTGTTTGTTCAAAGGTACAAAAGGAGATCAAGAGGAAAGAATCAACAAAGAAAAGGAATCTGGATGATTCTCAAAATCTGATAAGCAACCAAAGTAAGAACAAAGTCATAAGGGCTCTCTTTCTTCAGCCGGCTGAAGGAGGGGAATCAAGAACTCGAACATCTCCCAATTCCAAAACAGGTAGGCGATCAATCTTTTCTTTTGGAACTTTTTAGTTAAAAGTTTCTGGCGATCACATTCACTTAGTTTCTTTTTAATATGTTTATTTGTCACATAAACAACATAATTTTCATGATAATCACACACCCAATTTGAGCGCTCACAGCTTTTTGGCGATCACAATGGGACTTGGTCTCGCCATCTTTTAACCTTTGTTCTTACTTTCATCAATCGGGCACTCTCTGTGCACCACCTGTGTCTCTCGACACGCCCTCACCGATCGATAAGTTTTTAATTTAATTGTTATTCCTACGTGCACACCCTTGCGGCAAGATCTTGCCCTTCCCGTTTGATTGATTGAATAGTTGTTTTTGTGATAAGAAGCATGTGTGATTGATTGACTGTTTTGTTGTTTACATGATAAATCATCCTGTTAAAAAAAGAATTGAAATAAAAAAGATTCTCATGAACCAATTATTTATTGTTTTCATCCTGTTTGTTTGAGGAGGAAGCGATCCAGAAATTCCACCTAAAATATTGATTATGCGACTTGAAAAGCGTCCAGGAACAACGACGCGTTTCATACCGCGTCGTCAAACCCAGACGCCTTTAAAGCCAATTTCTCTGTTGTCTGCTGCCTGAGCTTCTGCAAAAAAAAAAAGTTTCTGTTTGAATAGCGTCGACCAACAGCGACGCGATTCAGGCAGTTTCTTGTCTTTTTTCAGTTCTCAGATTTTTGATCTGTTTGCTACTACACATTACGTAATAAGCATTAAAGACCATCCAGGCCACATGTCATACGCACTGGGGCTAACACCCCCCTCTCCTCTTAGGAACACCCTTCTTGACGTCTTCACCTCTCTTTGATTGGGTCGGTCCCTCGATCAGACTAGAGTGGTTGGTGTTAAAGACCTCCGTAAGTCCCCAAAATCAAGGTATTCCTCCTTGTTCATCGGGCTGGTTGTACCAATCGAAGTCCTTGTTAGATTTTCATAACGTTGTGAGAGAAAGTCATAGAGTATAACGGTGGAAATTGAACTGAAACTAGGATCCTACCCCGTGAGTGAATTTGTGATTAATTAAATCCAAATAACCCAACAAGGAATCCTGAAATAACGTTAAACATCCACTTGTTTGCTTAATTTCTGTGCAACTTGTCTGCAAATCTTTGAAAAAATCTAATATCATGCTACTTCGATCAGGTAGGGATTTGAGCATGGCTCCAGATGCCCTAGTTAACTACGAGGGAGATGTTAATGCCTCTCTTGAGTCTGATTACTACTTTGAAAGTGGGGGAGATGCTAATGCCCCCCGTAATCCCCATTCTTGTCCAGTTCGATACGAGGGAAACCAACAAACCCCTCTTCCTTTTACTCATGATCAATATTCTGATCTTCCTCCGCATGTGCATGAGATTCCTAATCCTATTTTCGAGGGGGGCATGAACCGTGTACGGATTCGAATCCGCAACCGTTCGGTTCCGTCGGTGCGACACTGCATGCCGCGTAAGTGTCCGGCCTCTAGCGAAGTCCATGCGATCCTCCTCGCGACGGATATCCTCACATTCCTCGTTCTTCGCAGCCCACAAAACCTCCGCCGGTCTTCGCAACAATCGCTGCAACGCGCGGACGATTTCCCGTCGAACGGGATTCAGAGAAGCGACGGAGCAGATCTGGATCTGTCTGGACACCAGAGAGAGAGAGAAAATAGAGGAGGGGCGGCTAGGGTTAGCAGCAGTTTGGCCTGCTCAGCCCGTTCGCTATGTTTTATACTAACCGCGCGATTTTTCATAAAAACCTCCGGTTTGTATAAAACCCACTTATTTATCCATCGCCTTGAGAATCATTTGTGTGTGACTCTCTAGGCCCAATTACCAGTCCGGTTAATAGCCCGATAAGCCCAGTGACTCCTCACTAGCTTTATTAATCAATTAATAACTCTTTATTAATTAATTAATCAATCGAATTGATGTCGCACATCGAATTCGATCGGGTCTCCGATCACGTTGGGTGCCAAGCAACACCGCGTGAACTCAGAAGGTATCGAGGTTAAGTAACCCACTCTTGGAACCTTTCCGCCAACAATTACCGCGTAGATATAATCCTTCATTCGTACAATGCTCTCGAGTCAACTCAATGTATGGCGTGCTGTCAAACCCTAACCGGTCGACTCACTTAGATTGGATGCCGCTGATGAATATCGGAAAACTCATTTCCCGATATTATCGTCCGCCCTGGCCTGGGACTTCCGCGCATCCTTCCTAGAGCATTCTCTCTCTAAGTACCGAGAGCGAATGATTCCTTATTGACACACAATTCCCCTCGACGGTATTCTGCTGTACCAAATCCTTGGCGTTTTAGAATCCCGTGGCTAGAGATTCGTAAACCAAGGTCAAAGCACATAAGTCCACCGACAAGGTGTCCTTGGTGTCTTAGGTCCGAGGACCATCCACGCAACTGCGACAATAGAATCAAGCTGGTTGACAGTGAGGTACAATACCATCCAGCGATTCAGTCGGATCATTTCAGTGAACTCATTCTCCAATGAGCACCTACAGATTCGCCTTAGTGTCTCCACACAAGTGACTTATGAGATCAGTCACTCTCATCATATGAGCAGGAGTAATCTGTACTAGTCTAACCGGATATCCGATGTCCTTCTCGGATATCCTCCGACCAGGAACGATTAAGAATATGTGTGTTTAAGTGATCAGTCTCATTAGTATGATCTTATCATAATCTGATCACTATAGCACATATTCACGGACTTCATTATGAAACGATAATTAATGCGATTTACACATAATGAATATTATGTCATTATATTAATAAATGAACGAGATTTACATAGTCAGATTAGCTTGTAGGCCACCTAAAACTAACAATCTCCCACTTAGACTAAAGCCAGTCACCTTTATACAATAAGCCTATAGACTCTAGGTGACGCTCAAACACAATTTGAGCCAACGGCTTTGTCAGTGGATCTGCTACATTGTCGACGGATGGAACTCTTTCCACTATTACATCTCCTATGGATATGATCTCTCTGATAAGATGAAAGCGCCTCAGAATATGCTTCGATTTCTGATGAGACCGCGGCTCTTTCACTTGCGCAATCGCTCCATTGTTGTCGCACAACAGCGGAACAGGCTCAGAGATGCTGGGAACTACGCCGAGGTCAGTGATGGATTTCTTCAACCACACTGCTTCCTTGGCGGCTTCAGCTGCAGCGATGTACTCAACTTCAGTCGTCGAATCTGCAGTGGTTACTTGCTTGGAACTCTTCCAGCACACTGCTCCTCTGTTCAAAGTAAACATGAATCAAGATGTAGACTTGCTATCATTTGGATATGACTGGAAACTCGAGTTAGTGTAGTCTCGCAGTTTCAAGTCACCTCCTCCATAGACAAGAAACATATCCTTAGTTCTTCTGTACTAAAGGATACATTTCACTGCCTTCTAGTGCTCTTCGCTTGGGTCAGCCTGAAATCTGCTCGTAACACTTAGAGCAAATACAACATCAGGCTGTGTACATAGCATGGCATGCATGATATATCCTATGGTAGAGGCATAGGGTATTCTATCCATGAATGCCCTCTCATTAGGAGTCTTAGGAGACTGCTTCTTTGAGAGACTAATTCCATATCTCATCGGTATGAAACCTCTCTTGGAATTTTCTATGCCAAACTTTTTGACTATGGTATCTATGTACAAGGATTGGGTCATTCCAAGCATCCTATTTGATCTATCTCTATAGATTCGTATTCCCAATACGTAGGATGCTTCTCCAAAATCCTTCAAGGATGCTTCCCAATACTGATGACATCATAGCTACATCATTTCCAATGAGTAGTATGTCATCTACGTAAAGAACTAGAAAAGTGACTGCACTCCCACTGGTCTTCTTGTACACACAAGGCTCATCTTTATTCTTAATGAAGTAATAAGACTTGACAACCTCGTCAAATCTTATGTTCCAGCTCCGGGAAGCCTGCTTCAGTCCATAAATGGACCTTTGAAGCTTGCACACTTTATCTGGAGATTCTTTGGATGTGAAACCTTCTGGTTGTATCATATACACCTCTTCCTCAAGGTTACTGTAGACACGCTAATTTTGACGTCATTTCGAGTAAATTTCATATCATATAATAATGCCTCATAATGGTTTGATATTTAATCATTGATTAATTTTTATTGATATTTTTGAGTGTCGGGTTTAACGGACATGTTTAAGTTAATCAATTAAATTGATTTTAGCTCAAATTTCAGTTAAAAGATGCAGAAATTCTAAAACGTGTCAACCTGTGTGGACACGATTCAGAATTCTAAAACGTGTCAACCTGTGTGGACGCGATTCAGAATTCTTTCTAAAACGTGTCAACCTGTGTGGACGCGATTCAAAATTCTAAAACGCGTCAACCTGTGTGGACGCGATTTAGAGTTTATTCCTGTTTTAACGTTTAAATTTGAATTTTAATCAATTAATTTATTAACTAAAAGGCGTATGTGAAGGTCGACGCGATTTAGGTTTCCTAAGCTATTTTAACTTCTCTTCCGGATGTTTATCCTTATCTTAATTAGTGTAAAAGACGTCTACACACGTGGACGCGTTTTAGCTAATAAAGATAAAGATAAGTTTTCCCGGATATTTATCCTTATCTTAATTTAATCTGAAAGGCGTCAGCCATGGTGGACGCGTTTTAGATAATTACAGATAAAGATGAATTAATCAGTATTTATCCGTCGATTAAAGTAGATAAATCCTAGATTTTTCTATGTTAATCGTGAACGCAGAAAATGCCTATAAATACCTTGCATCTCAAGGAGTTAAAAAAAAGAGAGAGAGATTTATTGAGCCACAACGTTATAGCGATTTGGAGATCGGAGCAACCACGTCGGAACGCCGGAGCGCTGCCATTTCTAGAAGTCGGCATCCCTCTTCAAGATCTTCATCTCTTCAAAGCTTCAACCAACTGGACTGGGCATAAGTTTTTCATATCTGAATTTCATTTTTACATCATTCATTAGTTTCATACCTCTTATTCACTTCATGCAACACACACCACATCATTAATTTTCCAAAACCCATCTGTTCTAAAGGGGTTTCAAAGCCATTTAAACAAGTGAGTTGCTGTTTAAACAAGTTTATAATCATAGTTAGCTTTGATATTATTTCTATTTAGATTCTCATCAGTATTTCTTCTTTATTTTTCTGTCTCTCTGTCTCTGCTGCACTCAACAACAACAACAAAGATCAAAAAGAGGGAAATCAAGCACGAAGCCAGGAGAACTTCTGGACGATCCTCAACATTCAACAGCAAGAACGAAAGAACAAGAAAGGGCTCTCTTTCTTTACCTGGCTGAAGGAGGAGAACCAAGGACTCATTCTTCCGCGTTTAAACAGGTAGGCGATCAAATTTCTTTTGAAGCTTTTTAGTTAAAAGTTTATGGCGATCACTGCACCTTAGTTGCATTTTTTTTTTTAATAGGTTAATTTACCCTAAACAACATAGTTTTTCACATTAATCACACGAGCAAATTTTCAGCACCTACAGCTCTTTTGGCGATCACGGTGGGACTTGGTCTCGCCGTCTTTTAATTTCTTTTGTTCTTGCTATTATTATACCGGGCACCCACGGTGCACCATTTGTGTCTTTCGACACGTCCTCACCAATTGGTGAGTGTTTAGTTTAATTAGTTTCCCTCGTGCACCACGTGCACACCCCAGTGGCAAGATCTTGTCTCCCCTTGATTAGTTCAAAAGCTATTTTTTGTGATAAAATGCTGTGTGATTGCGTGATTTCTTAGTTGTTTAGATAGTAAATCATCCTGTTTAAAATCTGAAACTAAAAATCTTTGCATGAGTCGATTGTTTACTGCATTTTACCCTGTTTAAGGAGGATTCGACCCAGAAAATCCTTCTGGAAATCTGTTTCTGCGAACTAAAAAGCGTCCAGGAACAGCGACGCGTTTCAAAACCGCGTCATCATTCCTAGACGCCTTTTAGCCTCCAGACTTTCTCTGCTGTTTGCATATGTTTCTGCGAAATAATTAAGTTCTGTGTTGAATAGCGTCGACCATCATCGACGCTATTCAGACAGTTTCTAGTTATTTTCCAGGCTTTCTCTGCTGTTTGCATCTGTTCTCTGCGAAAGAATTAAGTTCTGTTTTGAATAGCGTCGACTATCATCGACGCGATTCAGATAGTTTCTTAATTATTTTTCAGTTTCCAGATTTCTGTGTTGAGTGCTAGCTACCCATTACTCTATTAAGCATTAGAGGCCATCCAGGTCGCAGGGCATACGCATTGAGGCTAAAACCCTCCTTTTCTTAGGAACACATTACTCAACGTTAGCAACTCTCTCTGATTGGGTTGGTCCCTTGATCAGACTAGAGAAGTTGACGTTGAGACCTCCATAAGTCCCCAAAATCAAGGTATTCCTCCTTGATCATCGGGCTGGTTGTACCAATTGAAGTCCCGGCTAGATTCCGAAAGCGTTGTGAGAGAAAATCTTAGAGAATAACGGTGGAAACTGAACTGAAACTAGGATCCTTCCCTGAGCGAAATTGTGGTTTAATCCAATTCAAATAATTCAACAAGGAATCCTAAAATCACGTTAAGCATCCACTTGTTTGATTAATCTCTGCACAACTTGTTTGATTAAATTTTTGAAAAGAGAATCTAATATCATGTTGCTGCGATCAGGCAGAGATTTGAGTATGGCCCAAGACGCCATTATCAACTACGAGGGAGATGCTAATGCCCCTCGCAATTCAGATTTCAACTACGAGAACGGGAGAGATGCTGATGCCTCTCGTAATTCTGTCCCCATTCCAGTTCGACATGACGGAAATGTCCGAACTCCTCTTTTTCATCCGCACGATCAATATCATGATCTTCCTCCGCATGAATATGCGATTCCTAATCCTGACCTAGAGGGGGACATGAATCAGCATGATCCCTCACCCTCCGATCCTATGGATCTTGTCAATGCCCTGGGAGTTCTTGCCTCCCGACTGGACCCTCAGCAGTTCAAAGCGATCCAGTCTATCCTGAAGGGGAAGGCACCCATGCAGCCTGCCGAGCCGAACCCTATGGCTCCTCCCGTTGTAACTCAACAACCTCCTCCTCCTCCTTATATCCATCAGGCCATGGAAGGCCTTCATCTTACTTCTCGGCCAACTGGGCCACAACTTTCATCATCCAGGCAACCGGCTAGACCGCAGACGCCCATTTATCAAAATGCCCTCGGGCATGGCGGAAGCTCTGCCGGACCTCATCCTTATTATCCTCCTTGTCCGACGTACTCTAGGCAGCAGGCCTATCAGGTACTTCCACCTCCTCCTCCTCCCCAGGCAGATCTGACCACGCAGACGTTGCTGGCCAAGATGGAGCGCATGGATGAACAGTTCAACAATCTTCAGAAAATGATGGGGGTTAAAGCTGTGCCAGAAATCAATTTACCGAGCCTGCCAGTGTTCCATCTGCCACCCTCTGAAATGCCAGTATATCGAAAGTATAACGGTACTGGTAACCCCTTCACGCACCTGAAGGAGTTCATGTACGAATCCTCTTTCTGGCATAACGACAAGAGGTTGTTAGCTTTCTTGTTCAGGAGATCCCTAGAGGGACCAGCCCTCGAGTGGTTCTTTTCTCTGGAACCCTCAGAAGTAGAGGATTACGGTATCATTTCACGCAAATTTATCCAACGATACCAGGATAGAGTTGCACCCTCCTTGTCTATCACGGATCTTATTGCAGAAAAGATGAAACCGGACGAGGAGTTTGTCAGTTTTGCTGACAGGTGGCGGGGCCTGGCTGAAAAAGTAAAAGATCACTTGTCTGAATCTGAACAAATGAAGATGCTAATTTCTAACGCCACTCCCCAGTTCAAGCTAGTCCTCTCCTTGAACAATTTGACTAACATGACAGAGCTCTATGAAAGGGCACGGTACTGCCAGAATGCCTTCAAGGACGCTACGTTCTCTAGCGTCTTTGATCCTCACAGACCTAACAGGCCTCCACCTCGGAAGCCTGCCGTGCCGAATTCTCCTAGTACAGGTCAGACTACTGAGGGCACGCTCTCTCACGAGCAGGTCAGTACTATGAACAATAACTCGCCCCAGTTCGTGAGGAACCAGCAGCAGTACCAGAGGCCACCACAGCCGAGCCAATAGGGGTACAGGCAGCAGCAGAACCCCCATTACCAACAGCAGTACCAGCGGCCCCAGCAGCCGAATCAGAACCAGCAACAGCCGCAACGGCAGCAGCAGTACCAGCAGCCCCCTCAGCAGCAGTATCAGCAACAGCAACAGCCACAGTACCAGCCGCGCGCACCGCCGGCGTACCACAATGTCCCTCCTCCTGGTGACTACAACCAACAAAGGAGACCTCCAGGCCCGAAAAGGGCAGAGTACCCGGCCCTCCCAGAATCCTTGGCGGATATTTTCAGCGCTTTAATGGCAGCCAATGCCTTAGTTTTGCCAAGGGAGAAGGCCGTCTGGCCTCAAAATGCCGATACATCCAGGTATTGCTACTTTCACAGGCAACCTGGGCATACCATTGACACCTGCTTCCAATTCAGAGATTATATCCATGATCTCAACGAGCAGGGCGGCATAGACTGGGAGGAAATGAAGAAATACATAACAACCCTGAAGGCGAGGAGACCGCAGCAGCAGCAGCAGCAAGCAAGACCACCGGCACAGGCAGTAGCACCACCCAACATGGGAATAGTGCAGAATCCACTCCCGGAGCACCAGAACCAAAACCAGGTTGCTCCCATCTTGACGAACAGCCAGTCTGAGGCTGGTCGTGGGCAGCAGTGGAGAGTAGAGGACTCTTCCTCTCTTTGTTCAACGGGTCACGTTCAAAGTACCGCAGAGCGACCACCACGCCGCACCATCCACATACCAAGGCCACAACCCGTTACTATCACCCCTATACCCACACCCACATACCACTCACCCACGCCCAATAACCCATTACCACTACCCGCCTTCCTTAGACCTATTACGCCCCGCACCACTACGCCTCCATCATATGCCCCCCCGCAAACCAATAACGCGCCCCTCTTACCATCTAGGCCTTTATTACGCATACCATTTCCTACTTCGCCCGCTACCACCACCACCTATTCAGATATGCCTTTACCATCTAGACCGCTATTACGCGTACCATTCCCCACTTCACCAACCACTTACCCATCCACTATCCAACCCTCTAGGCCTTTAATCCGCACCGCGCCATCACCACCTAGCTCTACGCCGCCACCTACATACCAACCCTCTACGCCATCCGCACCATCCAACTCTGCGGTACTTAAGGTGTCAACCGGATCCTCCACGGTTGAGGAACACGCGCTCCGGAGTGGAAGGATTTTCAACAAGGTCTTTCCTCAGTCCACAGTTAGAGACGGCCCATCACAGCCGACTGAGGAAGCCCATAATGAAGAGAGTGCACCAGGCACTCAATATGACTTGTTGAAACATCTGGATCGAACACCGGCACGGATCACTATACTCGAACTGATCAAAAGATCCAAGAGTCACCAAGAAGCTTTAATGGAATATCTGCAGAAGGTGATGGTCAATGAAGACGTGCCGGTAGAGAAGATTGCAGCACTACTAGTTCCTCAGGGGGATCAACCCTCTATAACATTCCATACATCGGAACTAGCACCGCCGGCAGCCAGAAGCATGGCTCTGAGTATCACGGTCAACATCTGTAAGAAGGCCGTGGATGCATGCCTGGTCGACACAGGGGCTTCGATCAATGTTTTACCTCCGAAGACCCTGGAGCTGTGCGGTGTGCCCAAAGAGAAATGGCTGCCCAGCCCCATATCAGTAACAGCATATGACAATTCTACCCGTTCCCCTCTGGGAATGGTTTATTTAAAAGTGGAACTGGGCCCTGTAAGTCATGCGGAGGTTGAATTTCACATATTGGAAATCGACCTTTCCATAAATGCCATTTTAGGTCGTCCTTATATTAAAACTCTCGAGGCGATTCCTTCTACGAATCATCAATGCCTCAAATTTCCTTACAAAGGACGAATAATTAAAGTAACGAGCATGCCGATCCTTGCTGCTGCTCATTCCTTGAACCTTAAATCTGCTGTTTTACCTGGCCGACAACCTTTTCTGTCGGTATTACAGGTCTACCGTCCAGTGGCTGATCCTCTGAAAGCCGCTACTATTTCTCCATATCCGTTAGATGCTATCAAGAGGGGGAAGTGCATGAGTATCCCAGGATGGAGGATCATGATGAAGAACGGCTACGAGCCTGGGAAAGGTCTGGGCACGCAGTTGCAAGGCAGGACCACTCCTGTCAGAAATCATCGGGCAGCACCTGGAAGTGGTCTGGGCTATAGGCCAATAAAACTGAAGCAAGATCCGGTTCAGAAAACAGAGATCAAAGAAGGCCCGAAAATATGGGAGGCAATGTCTACGCCACTCAAAGAAGGCCGAGATCCCCTAACATGGACCCTGTGTACGCACTTTGTGAAAGGGCCCATACTTAGCTATGACAATACGGTAGTCATTACTTCCTGTTTTGACTTCCATGATATATATGGGAGGGATTTGGCCAGACATTGCTCTGAACTGCTTACGTACCAATCCTTGGAGGCTCTGCGGCCTATGAAAAGGAGGAAATTCCATGACCCTGAATGTGAATGGTACAGGTGGTTCGACCTCAGAGACCTGTATATTGCACTGAACAGACTATTCTTGGATCCTGCAGAACCTAAGTGGCCGCCGCAGATTGATGAACTGATTGAAAGCCCTGGTGCCATATTTGACAAGCGGATACTGTTATCCGAAGAAACTGATGAAGGGGAGCCGGATGACCCATATCAAGCTGGTTACACAACAGATCTGCTCTGGAGGGGGACATATCCTTCACATGTCTTCACGCTCCATACTCTTTTCCGTACACTGCTCTTGACCCCGACTTGGTCGCGGGTCATAATTGAAGATATTTCACGGGCTCCGCCCGTCATGATTACTCTGTCCCCTCGGGACATTATACCACAACCTCCTCTCGATCTAGAGAGGTTGTATAATCTGATCTGGGACATATTACTATATGATCCCCCCAATCCTCTGCCCTTGGTGCCACTTCCTCCGTCTGATTCTCCTCCCATTTTTATTCATTCTTGCTTTATGTTTAATTCTTCCATTTTCCAAAAAAAAACGCCATTTTGGCAACAAATTCTTCCCAAATCCTCATCGAGGAAACATCTTACTTGTCCGATTGCACCCCGCCGCGCGGGTCCTTCGGTCAAGATTCTCTCCTAGATCTACTCTGTCCCTCCTCTCGGGAGGATTCTCTTGTATTTCCACTTGTATCCCAGGATTTTCATCCTGCTTCGTCTTCGTTAGGTTATGATAGTGAAGTTAGGCAGTCTAGTCAGGTTAGGAAGTCTAGGAAGCCTAAGGGTAGGCAAATTCCAAATAGATACCTCCAGGACTTAGCTGATAAGTGCTCTTCTTGCTCTTTGATCCCTCAGCTTTTAGAAAATCCAATTCAGATGCCAGAAGATTGCATGGATGATGAGTCAGTCAATGATGGATACGGGGTATATGAATTAGTACATGAAAAGGACCCCATTGAGGAAGATGACGAGGACACAGCTGAGGCGTATGCCAGTGGAGTGAAGAGATTCGATGAACCCTCAGCTGCCGTGGAAGAGCCCACCAAAGAAATTAATTTAGGGACTGAAGACGAACCTAAGGTTGTCCTCGTTAGTAAAAATCTTTCTTCAGAGGATGAAAACGCAATGGTACAAGTGCTAAAGGACTATAATGACACTTTCGCCTGGAGTTATGAGGATATGCCGGGGTTAGACTCAACTTTGGTTGAACACAGGTTGACATTAAAAGACGGAGTTAGCCCGGTCAAGCAGAAGTTAAGGCGATTCCACCCACAGATGGCTTTAAAGATGAAGGAAGAAGTCGATAAGTTGCATAAAGTCAAATTTATTAGAGTTGTCCTTTATCCACAATGGGTGGCCAATATAATCCCGGTTATGAAGAAGGACGGAAAGGTCAGAATTTGCATCGACTTCCGCGATTTGAACCGGGCGTGTCCTAAAGATGATTTTCCATTGCCTCATATTGATGTACTCATCGATAACACTGTTGGTTATGAGACGTTATCATTCATGGATGGATTTTCAGGATATAATCAGATTAAGCTGGCAGAAGAGGATCAAGAGAAGACGTCATTCACTACACCTTGGGGAACATATTGCTATGTCGTTATGCCGTTTGGGTTGAAGAATGCTGGAGCCACTTATCAGAGGGCTATGATGGCAATATTTCATGACATGATGCACATAGATCTGGAAGTGTATGTGGATGACTTGTTGGTTAAATCGAAAACAAAGGCTGAGCATGCCAAAGTTTTGGCAAGGGTATTAGAGAGATCGAGAGAATATCAGTTAAAGATGAACCCCAAGAAATGTGTATTCGGGGTATCTTCAGGAAAATTGCTTGGATTTATTGTCAGTAAACGGGGAATTGAGATCGATCCTAACAAGGCGAAGGCTATTAGAGAAATGCCACCTCCTAAAAACTTGAAAGAGTTGAGAGGATTAATCGGGAGGTTGCAATTTATTCGCCGTTTTGTCTCCCAGCACTCACAAAGGTGTAAGCCATTTTACGAGCTTACCAAGCCGGGAGTCAAATTCGATTGGGACGATAAGTGTCAGGAGGCATTCGATGGATTGAAGGACTACTTAGCAAGTCCTCCTGTTTTGAGACCACCGTCTCCAGGCAAATCATTGATACTTTATATTTCAGTCCTGGATGATGCAGTGGGGGCTGTCCTAGCACAAGAAGATGAAGAAGGAAAAGAGAGGGCAGCCTATTATCTCTCTAAACTTCTCAACCCCGCTGAACAAAGATATACGGCGATGGAGAAAACGTGTGCAGCATTGGTTTGGGTTGTGCAGAAATTAAAGCATTATTTTCTGGCCCATGAAGTCCATCTCATCGCTAGGATGAATCCGATCAAATTCCTCCTAGAGAAATCTGTTCTTACTGATAGGTTAGCACGATGGCAAAGCTTTCTATCTCAATTCGATATCACTTATATTCAGCAGAAAGCGATCAAGGGCTATGCCATAGCAGAACATCTTGCTCATCATCCCCTTCCTCGATTTGATCCAGTGCGATCAGAGTTTCCGGATGAGGAACTGATGTCCGTAAATCAAATCAGAGATGATATGTGGACTCTGCATTTTGACGGAGCTCTGAATTCTCATGGAAAAGGGATCGGCATTGTTCTGTTATCACCTGAAGGTATCACCATTCCACAAGCCTTTCAGCTTGATTTTCCAGTCACAAACAATATAGCTGAATACGAGGCACTTCTTGCTGGTCTCGAGGCTGCTCATTTCCATGGTGCCACCAAACTCAGGATTGTGGGTGATAGCCAACTGATTCTTCGCCAAGTGCTGACCAAGTATCGAACTCTTGATCCCAAGCTCAAGCCTTATCAAGAACTTACTTCTGCTTACTCAAAGCTTTTCACGAAATTGATCTTTGTTCATGTCCCTAGGAATCAAAACATCTTAGCTGACGCTCTAGCTTCACTTGCATCATCTCTTGATTTTCCAATCAGCAAACAATCTGAATCAATCATAGTTCATAGGCGTCTTTCACCCGCCGTAAAAGATCCTTCATTCCTTAGAACTAAGGAGAAGTTGCTGAAGAAAGTCAGAGACGGAGATATCATTGAGAAAAGAGAAATCATGTTGATAGAGCTGTTAGAAGAGATGGATGATGAACAGAAGGCATGGTATTATGAAATTGCAAAATATTGTGAAGATCAATCGTATCCTGAGGAAGCTACAACTGAGGAGAAGAGAGGTATCAGGAGAGTTGCTCAACGATACACCCTAGTTGGGGGAGCACTGTACAAGAGAGGTTTTGATGGAGTTCTTCTGAGATGTCTAGACGAAGATGAGCTTTGGAAGGTTATGGAAGGAGCTCATTGTGGAGTTTGTGGTGGTCATGTCAATGGACAGATGCTAGCAAAGAAGATCCTTAGACAAGGATTTTATTGGCCAACCATGGAAGAAGACTGCGTAGGATATGTTCGTAGGTGTGCTAAGTGTCAACTTCATGCCGACAAAATTCATTCTCCTGCATCTTCACTCCATCCTGTTTCTTCCCCATGGCCTTTCTCCATGTGGGCTTTCGACATTATTGGACCTCTTGGTAATCCAGATTCCGGCATCAAGCAAAAATCTTTCATTCTCACGGCAACGGAATACTTCACCAAGTGGGCAGAAGCTGAAGCGGACGTGGAGATCAAAGCATCAACCGTCTGCAAGTTCATCATGAAGAACATCATCACTCGATTTGGAATTCCAAGCACCATCGTCACCGACAACGGACCGCAGTTCGTGTCACAGGAATTGAAGGACCTCTGTAACAGGTATAAAATTGCATTGCATCATTCATCTCCTTATTATCCGCAAGGCAATGGCCAAGCAGAGGCAACTAATAAGACTTTGATAAAAATCATCAAAAAGACGTGCAAATCTAATAAGTTCGTAGATTGGCCAGAAAAATTGGTTGAGGCTCTATGGGCCTACCGAACTTCAATCCGCACACCCATTGGGCAAACTCCTTATTCCTTAACATTTGGAATGGAGGCAGTAGTTCCATATGAGATCCTCATACCGTCATTAAGAGTACAATTGAATAAGGAATTTTCCATTGATGAACATCGTTCAGCACTCCTTGCTCAATTGGAACTTTTAGACGAGAAAAGATGGTCATCTGCTAATCATGCAAAAGTCTATCAAAATAGATTAGCACGTTTTTATCAAAAGAAAGTCATTGAACGTAAGTTCAAAGTCGGTGAAATGGTTGTCAAAAGAATTTTTATAAAACCTGGTGGTCCGTGTTCTAAGCTCCAACCCAACTGGGAAGGACCTTATGTTGTATCTCACGCTTTTCCTGGTAATGCTTATCGTCTTGTTAATGCAGAAGGAGAAGAGTTAAAACATCCCTGGAATGGTTTACATCTTAAGAAATACTACCCTTAGGTTAAAGAGTCGATCAGTATGGTACAAAGACCAATGGAATCAGAAAGTTTATAAACTCAAATTTCTTTATTAGTCTGGATAACTTAACTTTAAACCCATTACTGCACACACTGACACGTTTGATTCGTGAGTAACAAGAGATGACAAGTCCTAAAGGATATCGAAAGCTTGACCGAAAGTGTAAAGTACAAATCATTCTTTTTTTAAAGCAAAAATTCTGTTTTATACTCGGCCCATGATGTCGGAACGAGGCTTAGAATAGACTACCAAGAATACCCGCCATCTTAATAGGAGGCCGTCATAAAAAAAGGGGGGAGATCCGTCCCGAAGAATAGAAAAGAAAGGAAGAAAAGAAAAAGCAAGGCAAAAGCCAAATGTCAAATCAAAAAGGCCATTACATTACAAATGTTACATCAAGGCCATGAAATGAAATGAAAGGGAACGCAAGGTCGATAAATACCCCGGAAAGAAATGACCTAACCCCAACGGATATTAGGGTAGGAAAAGGACATCTTTTTAAGTCTCCGGAACCTTCTCATGGGTTTTCTAAACTTATTCCTCTTTTCTTTCTAAAGAGATGTACTCCAAACTTAAGGAATGGCTTAGATTGACTAAGGGTCAAATCATCAAATGGGATCACGAATGGAAACACAAATTCAAACACGATGGGTTTAAGTTAAGTTGTTGAAGAACAATTTGGGAATTAAGTTAATAAATGAATATGATCTTTTGATCTAAGTACCATGCTGGTCAAATGTCAAAAATCCAAAAAAATACATATGTCAAAAATCCAAAAAAATACATATATCAAAAATCCAAAAAAAAAAATACATATATCAAAAATCCAAAAAAAAAATACATATGTCAGAAATCCAAAAGAATACATACATGTCAAAAAAATCCAAAAAAATACATATGTCAAAAGTCAAAAAAATAAATAAATATATATATAAAAAAAAAAAAATTCAAAAAAAAATACATATGTCAAAATTCAAAAAAGCATATATTTCAAAACCCCAAACAAAAATGAATATTTCAAAACAACAAAAATATTTCAGTTACCATCTGCTTGTTGCATTTAGTGTGTTTCATCCCTTTTATTTTCAAGTGACCATCTGTCTGCTTGTATGTTGCATTTTACTTAAGTTTGATTATTCTCATTACCTTTGTTAATAAAGGCTATGCCCCTTGACCCTTCTATCAAGGATAGGATCAAGTAGTCGGTTACTTAACCAGGCAAGGGGCTAAGCCTAAACAGATACTTAACATGTTTGTTCAAGTTGTATACAGGACACAAGACATTGATAGAGTTGGAATCCGAGTAGAGAACAGCCAGAAATCTGTTTTTGTGAATAAAAGATGTCGATGAGCACTGCTGCGTTTCAACGTTGAATGACGTCTGCGCGACACGAAGCGTTTCAGCGTTTTTGAAATTCTATATGTTTTGATGTTTAAATTGAATATTTGTTTGGAGTTATTAACAATTTTGATTACAGGAAATTCAAAGAAAACCTAAATAAAGCTGGAAAATATCGAGAAGATCTCACTGTGGGAGTCAAGAAGTCCTGACCGTGGCTAAAAAGACAGTTATTTCTACCCTTGTATTACTCTATTCCATGTAATTATTTTGCATTTGCATTACTATATGTTAAATATTTATTAGAGCATATCAAGGACCTTGTGGTTTTGATGAAACTGGAATTTGAGTTCCCCTACAACAAAAACAGTGATAATTCCAGAGGATTCTTAATCGCACGGATAGGCCGTTGGATTATTAATTAGTGAGGACGATGGTTCCACTTTTGTGAAACAGTGCGTGGATAAACGAGCTTCGGCTTAGCACTGGATTACAAAAATTGGTATCTTGACTCATTAATGACAATTTAACAATATTATCCTTGATTATTTTATATTTTATTTGATTTTATATTTTTCTTTTAGCCCAGCATGCATCATGTAGGACTTTGAAATCATTGTGATAAGGATTAATTATTGATTAAGTTTCAGACCATTAAATCAAACAATTTCAAACATGATATGAAATATTCCATTCTGAATTGAGTATCTTGATTATCTTTGAGATTCGCTTGAAGATATCATTGGAATTCTATCCTTTCTTGGATTCTTTATCCAATATTCTTGTTTTCTTTTAAGATCCATCATGGCTGCAGCACGTCCACATTGGCTGGCAAACGCTCCCCATGATGAAACCTACAGTGTCTACGACCAGGGGTACTTCCCACTCCGAGGAGGTTGATCGACCTTATTTTATTTTCCTTGTCAACCTCATCCAGACATGATTGATTTCATTGATATCATTGAACTATCTTCACTGATGATTTCGAGAAAAATTCCAATCATGTGATGTTGAGAGCGTGTCTCATCACACCTTGGCATCACCTTTTCAGTACATTCCATTCCATTTCACTCCCTTGCAAAGACGATGCCAAGGTGAGGCAGCTGTAGACACGCTAATTTTGACGTCATTTCGAGTAAATTTCATATCATATAATAATGCCTCATAATGGTTTGATATTTAATCATTGATTAATTTTTATTGATATTTTTGAGTGTCGGGTTTAACGGACATGTTTAAGTTAATCAATTAAATTGATTTTAGCTCAAATTTCAGTTAAAAGATGCAGAAATTCTAAAACGTGTCAACCTGTGTGGACACGATTCAGAATTCTAAAACGTGTCAACCTGTGTGGACGCGATTCAGAATTCTTTCTAAAACGTGTCAACCTGTGTGGCCGCGATTCAGAATTCTAAAACGCGTCAACCTGTGTGGACGCGATTTAGAGTTTATTCCTGTTTTAATGTTTAAATTTGAATTTTAATCAATTAATTTATTAACTAAAAGGCGTCTGTGAAGGTCGACGCGATTTAGGTTTCCTAAGCTATTTTAACTTTTCTTCCGGATGTTTATCCTTATCTTAATTAGTGTAAAAGACGTCTACACACGTGGACACGTTTTAGCTAATAAAGATAAAGATAAGTTTTCCCGGATATTTATCCTTATCTTAATTTAATCTGAAAGGCGTCAGCCATGGTGGACGCGTTTTAGATAATTACAGATAAAGATGAATTAATCAGTATTTATCCGTCGATTAAAGTAGATAAATCATAGATTTTTCTATGTTAATCGCGAACGCAGAAAATGCCTATAAATACCTTGCATCTCAAGGAGTTAAAAAAAAGAGAGAGAGATTTATTGAGCCACAACGTTATAGCGATTTGGAGATCGGAGCAACCACGTCGGAACGCCGGAGCGCTGCCATTTCCAGAAGTCGGCATCCCTCTTCAAGATCTTCATCTCTTCAAAGCTTCAACCAACTGGACTGGGCATAAGTTTTTCATATCTGAATTTCATTTTTACATCATTCATTAGTTTCATACCTCTTATTCACTTCATGCAACACACACCACATCATTAATTTTCCAAAACCCATCTGTTCTAAAGGGGTTTCAAAGCCATTTAAACAAGTGAGTTGCTGTTTAAACATGTTTATAATCATAGTTAGCTTTAATATTATTTCTATTTAGATTCTCATCAGTATTTCTTCTTTATTTTTCTGTCTCTCTGTCTCTGCTGCACTCAACAACAACAACAAAGATCAAAAAGAGGGAAATCAAGCACGAAGCCAGGAGAACTTCTGGACGATCCTCAACATTCAACAGCAAGAACGAAAGAACAAGAAAGGGCTCTCTTTCTTCAGCCGGCTGAAGGAGGGGAACCAAGGACTCATTCTTCCGCGTTTAAACAGGTAGGCGATCAAATTTCTTTTGAAGCTTTTTAGTTAAAAGTTTCTGGCGATCACTGCACCTTAGTTGCATTTTTTTTTTTAATAGGTTAATTTACCCTAAACAACATAGTTTTTCACATTAATCACACGAGCAAATTTTCAGCACCTACAGTTACCATTGAGGAAGGCAGTCTTTACATCCATCTGCCAGATTTCATAATCAAAATGTGCAGCAATGGTGAGTGGAACTCTGATCGACTTTATCATGGCAACTGGTGAGAAAGTCTCGTCATAGTCAATTCCTTGTCTTTGACGATATCCCTTTGCCACCAACCCTGCCTTATAAGTGTCAATCCGTCCACCGGCACCGATCTTTTTCTTAAATATCTACTTGCAACCGATAGGTACAATACCCTCGGGCAAGTCCTCCAAGTTCCAAACTTGGTTGGTGTACATGGACTGGATTTCTGAGTTTATGGCTTCTCGCCATTTCCCGGCTTCTGGACCTTCTATGGCCTCCTGGTAGGTTTTAGGATCATCATCCTTATTATATTCTACCTTAGACTCACCTTCAGCGATATGACCCACATATCGTTCTGGCAGTCTAGGTACTCTACCAGATCTACGAAGCTCACGTGTGTGTACCTGAACAGATTTAGGAACTGATATCTCATCTGATGATAATGCAGCTGTTTGGGGATCTGGAACCTCTTCCAGTACTATTTTACTCCTACTGTCCTCCTGGAGAAGGTATTCCCCTTCCAAGAAGACAGTTTTTTTGGCAACAAACACTTTTTTTTCACCAGGATGGTAAAAATAGTATCCAAAAGTTTCCTTTGGATAACCCACAAACCTACATTTATCAGTTCGTGATTACAGCTTGTCTGGATCATACCTCTTTACATGAGCAGGACAACCCCAGACTTTAACATGTTTAAATTCTGGTTTCCTGCCTTTCCATATCTCATATTGAGTAAAGGTCGCAGACTTGCTGGGTACTCTGTTCAGTAGGTATGCTGCTGACTCTAGAGCATACCCCCAAAGGGACACTAGTAATCCTGAAAAGCTCATCATGGATCGCACCATGTCCAACAAGGTGCGATTCCTCCTTTCTGATACACCATTCATCTGTGGTGTATATGGAGGGGTTAGCTGAGAAAGGATACCATTATCCTTTAAGAATTGTGTGAAATTAGTACTTAAGTATTCTCCTTCTCGATCTGATCGAAGAGTTTTAATACTCTTTCCTAACTGCTTCTCTACCTCATTCTTGAACTCCTTGAACTTCTCAAATGCTTCTGACTTGTACTTCATTAAGTACACATAGCCGAATCTTGAGAAGTCATCGGTGAACGTTTTTATCAAAAGAAAGTCATTGAACGTAAGTTCAAAGTTGGTGAAATGGTTGTCAAAAGAATCTTTGTAAAACCTAGTGGTCCGCATTCTAAACTCCAACCCAATTGGGAAGGACCATATGTTGTATCACATGCTTTTCCTGGTAATGCTTACCGTCTAGTTAATGCAGAAGGGGAAGAGTTGACTCACCCCTGGAATGGTCTGTATCTCAAGAAATACTACTTGTAGGTTAAAGAGTCTATCAGCATGGTGCAAAGACCAATGGAATCAGAAAATTTAGAAACTCAAATTCCCTTATCAATCTGGATAATTTAATTTAAACACATTACTACACACACTGATACGTTTGATTCGTGAGTAACAAGAGATGCCAAGTCCTAAGGAATACCGAAAGTTTGATCGAAGGAGTATAGTGCAAATCATTCTTTTCAAACAAAATTCTATTTTTACACTCGGCCCATGATGTCGGAACGAGACTTAGAATAGACTACCAAGAATACCCGCTATCTTAGTAGGAGGCCGTCATAAAAAAAATAGGGGAGATCCGTCCCAAGAAAAAAAAAAAAGAAGCAAAAGTAAAAGGGAAAAGCCAAATGTCAAATCAAAAGGCCATTACACTATAAACGTCACATCAAGGCCATGAAATGAAATAAAAGGAAACGTAAGGTCGATAAATACCCCGGAAAGAAAATGATCGAATCCCAACAGATATTAGGATAAGAAAGGAACATCTTTTTAGGTCTCTGGAACCTTCTCGTGGACTTTCTATACTAATTCTTCCTTTCTTTTCTGAAGAGGCGTACTCCAAGCTTAAGGAACGACCTAGATTGACTAAGGATCAAATCATCAAATGGGATCACGAATGAAAACACAAGTTCAAACACAATGGGTCTAAATTAGATTATTGAAGAACAATCTGGGAATTAAGTTAATAAATGAATATGATCTTTTGATCTGAGTACCATGCTGGTCTTTTAGCTTGCATAATATTCCAAAACCCAAAAAAAATACATATTTCAAAATCTAAAAAAAAATATACATATTAAAAAAAAAGACAAAAAAATACATATTTCAAAATAAAAAAAGCACATATCTAAAAAAAAAAAGATATTTCAAAAATACAAAAAAAAAATGTTCCAAAACAAAAAAAAAAAAGAAATATTTCAAAACAACAAAAAATATTTCAATTAGCATCTGCTTATTGCATCTAGTGTGTTTCATTCCTTTTATTTTCAGTGAGCATCTGTTTGCTTGCATGTTGCATTTTTGCTTACAGTTTGATTATTCATGTTATCTTTGTTAATAAAGGCTATGTCTCTTGACCAAGGATATGATCAAATAGCCGGTTGCTTAACCGGACAAAGGGTTAAGCCTAAACAGATACTTAACATGTTTGCTAAGACATGTACAGACACAAGGTTAAAGACACAAGGCACAAAGCTGAAGTGCAGAAATCTATAAACTCAAAAGTTTTATATACATGTGTGAAGAGAGTTGGAATCTAGATTAAATACAGGCAGAACCTATTTCTGCAAATAAAAGACGTCGTTGAACAGCGACGCGTTTTAGTTGGATTAATGGCGTCGGCGCGACACCGCGCATTTCAGGATTTTCTGTTAATTACCCGAAATTCAATGTTTATCCATATTTTGATGCTTAATTAAACATTTGTTTGAAGTTACTAATGAATTTTTGAGTGCAAGAAATTTAGGAAAATCTAAATAAAGTTGAGAATCTCAAGAAGATCCCACTGTGAGAGTTTATGAGTCCCGACCGTGGTTAAAAAGACGGTTATCTCTATTCCTTGTATTCTTTCATATGATTAATTTGTATTATCATCCTTACTATATGTTAAATATTTATTAGACTATATCAAAGACCTTGTGGTTTTGATGAAACTGGAATTTGAGTTCCCCTTTAACAAAAACGATGATAATTTCAGAGAATTCTTAATCGCACGGATAAGCCGTTTAATTGTTAATTAGTGAGGACGATGGTTCCATTTTTGGTAAAACGGTGCGTGGATAAACGAACTTTGATTTAGTACTGAATTACAAGAATTGGTATCTTGACTCATTAATGACGATTTAACAATATTATCCTTAATTAATTTATATTTTATTTGATTTTATATTTTTCTTTTAGCCCAGCATACATCATATAGGACTTTGATATAATTGTGATAAGAATTAATTATTGATTAAGTTTCAGACTATTGATCAAATAATTTCCAACATGATATGAAATATTCTATTCTGAATTGAATATCTTAATTATCTTTGAGGTTCGCTTGAAGATACCCTTGGAATTCTTTCATTTCTTGGACTCTTTATCTAATATTTCTTGTTTTCTTTTGAAGATCTATCATGGCTGCAGCACATCCACATTGGCTGACAATCGCTCCCCATGATGAAACCTGCAGTGTCTATGACCTGGGGTGCTTCTCAATCCGTGGAGGTTGATCGACCTTATTTTATTTCCTTACTTATTTCATCCAGACATGATTAATTTCATTGATCTCCTTGAGCTATCTTCATTGATGATTTTGAGAAAAATTTCAATCATGTGATGTTAAGAGTACGTCTCATCACACCTTGGCATCACCTTTTAATAACATTCCATTTCATTTCACTCCCTTGCAAAGACGATGCCAAGGTGAGGTAGCTGTAGACACGCTAATTTTGACATCATTTTGAGTAAATTTCATATCATATAATAATGCCTCAAAATGGTCTGATATTTAATCATTAGTTAATTTTTATTAATATTTCCAGATTAATTATCTAAATAGTATCGGGTCAGGTAGACATAATTTAGGTTAATTAATTTTAACTCAAATTTTAATCAAATATGAAAAAGTCTAAAAGACGTCGACATGTGTAAACGTTATTTAGAATTTATTCATATTTTGATATTTAAATTTGAATTTCAATTAATTGATTAATTAGTTAAAAGACGTCTGTCAGGCACGACGCCATTTAGGTTTCCTAAGTTGTTTATGTCTCTTTTCCGGATATTTATCCTTATCTTAATTAGTCTAAAAGACGTCTTCCATAGGCGACGCGTTTTAGATAATTACAGATAATGATGAATTAATCTGGGTTTATCTGTTTGTTTGTTGGATAAACTTCAAATTCTTTCATGTTAATCCATTAATAACTGCGGATGTAAAGCCTATAAATACATAACCCCTGGGTTATTAAAGAGTTAGTGATGAGAGTGATGAGAGTGATTATTAGTGATAATTCTTGAAAGATGAGTGATAATTTTGAGTGATCTAAGAAGAAGACGACGTCTCGGTGTTGAAGGATCGAGGTGTTACTACTTCCAAGAGTCTTGAAGCAAGGTACATCTTTTCTTCATCACTTCTTCGTCATTTCAAGATCCATTCAAGACCAAGGCTTCCTAGGGGCCATCCGATTTAGTTCTTTTCATTAATCTTTGATTGTTTCATCATATTAGTTCAAAATCTCATTCATCACATCACTCCATGCAACACACACTCACTAGCATTATTTTTCAATCCATGTTTTAAAGGGGTATAAAAGACCATCAAACAAGTGAGTTCTTTGTTTAAGTTGTATGATCAGAATCTTCATTAGAATAGATACTACTTCTATTTGAGTTCTTATTATTTTCTTTTATCTTTGTTTGTTCAAAGGTACAAAAGGAGATCAAGAGGAAAGAATCAACAAGAAAAGGAATCCGGATGATCCTCAAAGTCTGATAAGCAGCCAAAGTAAGAACAAAGTTAGAATGACTCTCTTTCTTCAGCCCGCTGAAAGAAGGGAATCAAGAACTCAAACATTTCCCAATTCCAAAACAGGTAGGCGATCAATCTTTTCTTTTGGAACTTTTTAGTTAAAAGTTTCTAGCGATCACATTCACTTAGTTTCTTTTTAATAAGTTTATTTGTCACATAAACAACATAATTTTCATGATAATCACACACCTAATTTGAGCACTCACAGTTATATTTATCATGCGTTTTTTTTGGACGTTTTACTATTAGCTTGACACTAGTTAAGAAAATATTTCTTGAAGCCACATCAAATTTCTAAGAATGATCTCTGTCTACACATATTGATATATGTTTTCTTTGTGATCATCATTGCCATTTGCTATCATCGCATGCAATGCTCCTTGCTTTCTCAGTCCAAAAAAAAAAAAAGAATGCTGCTTACTCTTAAGTGGTATCATAAATATCCGATCTTTGATTTGTGAATTTTACTTGGTGCATAATGTGGTGTGCACTAGGGAGGCACATCCAAGAAAGTGTGTACCGTACCCCCTCTGCAACCCTTCTAAAAAGGTCCTTGCAACCCTTTTAAAAAGGTCATTTTTTAAGAATGATTCAAAGATTGTGAGGAGTTTTAAGGAAATATAAATATTACAAACACCTATAAGGAATATTAAAAGATTGTTAGACTGAAAAGTAAAAATGTCAAATTTAAAATAAAAACTATTTAAATATCAAATTGATAACAACTCATCAGAGCATTGGTAACAGTAGTACTTAACGCCAATTCAAATTGGGTTGGTAATGTTGGGGTCAGTCGTTACTCAATTTATGGAAGAGAACGGAAGGTGTCAACCTAATTCAACCTGACCCAAATTTTATTCTAGTCTTCGGACATAACCTACTCTGACTAGATACCTTTCCGAAGGAAACTAGAAGCACCTTAGCCTAGTTGACCTGATCGAATAGAAGTAGTAGTAGCGGCAGCAGCAGTAGTCTTTGTTCTTACAACCTCGCAATATTTTGTATGAATTTTTACAATCTTTATACTTATTTTAGACCTTTTGCAATCCTTGAACCCTCTTTAAAAGTCTTTCTGATTAATCGTTGTTCGAAAAAAGGATTTGTTAGGAATATCTGCATAATATTCTTAATATATTTCAGTATAAATGTGGTACATGGAAGGAATATTTTATGAATATTTCTTTTCTTGATGATTGCTAACCGAAAGGATTTTTTAAGAAAATTCAACGATTGTAAGGGTTTAAAATAAACAAAAAAGCTTATAGGGACTGATAATTCTAAAGATTCTTGGGACTAAAAAGTGTAAAACCCATAATAATAGTAGTAATGGAAAGTTCTAAATTTAGAAATTCTGAAGTATGTCTATTTATAACTGTAGCCTACATAATTCTAGCAATGAGTACAGGTTCTTGACATTAACCTGACTTCACAAGTTTCAACCGTGGGTAAGCCTAGGCAGTGAGTACAAGCATCGCAAATTTCTTCTTTAGCTGATCAAACTTGATTCCTTTTTTTCAATTTTACGTAAAATTAAAAACCAACACTTATCTAACTGTCTGAGCTCAAAATGCTCAGGGAAATGAGTTTAGTTTTCTCATCAAATTAATCCCATTAAATTTTCGGTGGAATCACTATATTTAAAAGGAAGTTTGGCCCTATAGTTCAAGAAACCTTGCCAAGGTTGGACCTTAATGCGATTTAGCTAACGGCAAATCTTCGATTTGGTAAAGTTTTTACTTATTTGATTTGTCCCTATAAATTCAACGCACATGTATTAGACCTCTTTTTAATATATTAAAAATAATGGTCGTATCGTAAGTGTTATATACCTTGTAATAATTTTCTTAACTTTAGCATGTATAAAAATTATGCATTATATATAATTTCAATGCTCTAAAATGAATATTTATCACTAATTTTTGAATTTTACAGGGCAACGTCCTTTTTGGCAATTCATCAAATCTGTGACCAGCAGATTATACCTGCTAAATCATATACTTAAACCCTCCTAAACCTTATGTTTTGTTGCATGAACCTACAAATGCTTGAATCATCCCGTGTGAGTGTTACTTTTTTTTGATAGGGTGGCACGGTGGTTACAGCCAAAGGAGCACTAACTCAAAGAGTTGGGTCCGAATTCTCTGATAAACAGAGATTTTTAGCACAAGTTCTACCCAAATAACAAATATTTCCATCCAAACAACTTGACAAAGGACGAACTCACGACCTCCCCTCGCGAGGGAGAAACGCGTCCGCTACACTACTCGCTCTAGACGTGTGTGTGTGTGTTACTATGCATCCTAAAGAGAGCATTTTCATGTAGGCGTATAGATCAATTGATCCAAGTACTTGTTGGTATACGTCTCACATTTTAGAGGGGATGTGAACTGATCATTTACGCATTTTCAAGGCAAAACTTCAGGTTTGAGGAGACATGCATGCTCTCCTGAGTCTCTTAGAGGGACCTATAGCTATAGAATTAGGTCAGCACATGGATATAAGTAAACTAGCGAATTTATTTGATGATCAGATGGATACGTAAGTTTTCAATTCAACCTATTCAACAAATATATATATATATAGAGAGACCGTTTATGTTCATGAACCTGCTAGATTAAGATTTGTCGGTATCTATTTTGCGAATTATTCATGTTGAATAGCCTGCTTAGAACTCGTTGAGATTCCATTTAGCAACAAAAAGTTATAATGTGTAAATATATATTGAAGTTATTGGGTCATCCAAATCAAAATTTTAAGATATTGAGTGGAGTAAGTATCATCTATTAAAATATTATTTCTTTTGTCCTTTTCTAATGTGGAATTATTCTAACATGCCTCTTCACGGTACAGGTCAATTTTAAGTTCTGTCACGTAGACCATAAAGATAGAAGTGTGATCTGATTTATAACTATGAACTCTAATACCATGGTGTCAAGCGAATGCCACAAGCTTTCTTTCTTTGAATGTTGTACATTAATATATACAACAGGGGTTGGCCATGATGAGGCCTAATAGCTAAATCAGAGCTAAAATGAAGAAGGGAATCGTCTAATCTCTAAATATGTCATGGACAAAGTGTCCTGCACAAATATGACATGTACAAGTGGTATAAGCAAGTAAGACATCAATGGTGCATCTTTTGATTCAATTGTGATCAGTCATCTGGATTGATATGAAATATCAAAATCCTGAAAATATTTATTCTAGGATTGATCTAAATACTGAAGTCCTTAGTTTTTCTTTAGATGAATATATGATAATACATTTAAAATAAAAATTGCCTATTTGAACAAGGGATTATTGCCTTTACTTTTCATTAAACAATGTCACAAACTAAAGTCCGAGAGTTTTTATTTGGTTTTGAAGCCAGCGATTTCGTATCTTAAGGATTTTATTGTTTCCTAGCAACACAATCAACTCCTTAACACTTCAAACAACACCATAAACATTAAATAAGCAGGACTCGTTTAGTACCTAACCAGGCTAGACTATCAAACTGAATTATCACATAAATTTGGCTCATTCAATTTAAAGAAGTTTTATCTCAGTAAAGTGATCCAAGTTAGATAGCAAAATAAATATCTTCAAAAGCAAAATTCAGCTCAACTCAACTTGTTTACATCCTAATTCATGCTTATCGTAACGATAATGAGAATGGAGATCATGACGTGACCTTGAACCTCTCTAAATGATCTTATCGATGCAGTCATAGTTACTTGCAAATCATCCCAAAGTTAGGTCACCTGTCACTTTTGTGCATTTAAATTGGAAACCGACATTGCACCGTGGCGCATTATGCCCAACCGATAAGAAGGCTTCGCAATTGTTCTACTATAATGAGGTCAAATGGGCCGTGTGCCCCTCGAGCGCATGGTGACGACCGAGGAGTTCTTCAGTTGGATGGCTGAGAAAACCCCGACCCGATCAAATGACCACGGTGGACGACCACGCTACGCAACGGCAGAGTTTTTGTTCTCGAATATGCATAACATATTAAGATGAGCACGAGTAAAGGTTGGCCCCATCTGCAATCTCCAATTTTTCCATGCATTTAAATGGGCAGCCGCAAATATATTTGTTCCTAAGTGGGAGCATTAAATTAGCAACGACCCCCTTGTCTAACCAAAGAGGGAGGAATCCTCTATTCATTTATTTTTCCAAGGCCGTGTGATCCTTCTTTGATGATTTTATTGCTTTCTTGCCACCACAACATCATTGTTGTGCTTCTTTTGTTGCTGATTTATATGTTCTAGAGGATCCTCCTCCATTGGTCATTTTATCGATCTCTTGAGTTATCTTTATGTGCTCTTTATGGGAGATTTAGTTATCCAGGAACTTGTGCATCTTTGAGGGCAAGAAGATGGCAGTTGGGACTATTATTTGGAAGGTGCTGCAGCAGCTCCATTTTTCTTTATATATGTTTCCTCTCCATGCTTTGGAAGATTAATTTTTCAACAGGTGACCCAACATCGTCAATGGGGGATCTTTTTCTCCTTCCCCTATACTACAGAAGACTCCTCTTCTTTTTCAGTGGATGCAACCTAAAGCTCTAGGATTTATACTTAACAACGACGATGCTTTCAACATTACTATAATCTTTATTCCAGTTTTTTTTTTTTTTTTAAAACGACTAGACTAGTAGTAACGAGAAGGGAATTTTTAATCAAGATCCCGGATTCGAAACTCGGCATTCTGCCAGATTAAACGTGGGAAAAGAAAAAGACACTCGCTAGAGACTCCCTCGCAAAGTTCGAACCCGAGTCTCCCCCTCCAACGACGGGAGTGAATCCGTTACGCCACAGGTGCCGGACGACTCTCATTGATGGTTTGAGATGCTGTCATTATATGCATATACAAAATTTGCAGGTGGAGTGTGATTCCTCCACCCAGGTTCAGATCGTCAGAGGTTCCTTCTCTTGTCTCTGGTTGTTCTGTTTCATCACAAGGCAAATCTCACAGTTGGTAGTGGATCTCCACTTTAACATTCATCATATATAGAGAGGTCAATCATTCAAGTAACAGATAGGCTACTTCTGCTTGTATTTATCATTCTTGTTTCCTTTGACATGATTGGGCTAATCCTCCACATGATGTGAAGGGGGGCATTCAAGCTAGACAAAATTGGATGTCCTGATAAAGCCTTAGATCTTTGTTCTCTTTCTTATGTGCCCCCATTCTCGTCCTGATGTACCTTCAAGGATGTGCCCCAATGATTTTGGATTGCCACTTTTTTTATTAATAAAATCATGGAGGGAACATATCTCTTGTTTGAAGAGGCGTGCATTCTCTAAAGACATCTTAAGTAGTTTTACAAGTAAAAAATGCATCGGACACCTATTAAGTGACAAATAGCTCAAATTGGACTCTTTGATTCGTAAACAAGCAACGTTTGCCCTATTAATTTATATTTTTATTTAGAATTATAAACATAATTTTAAATTATGAATTACTTAATAAATAACTTCTAAAAAATTTGAAGTCAATCGAATGGGCCTACGCTGCTTTCGGCATGAAGTTTAAGGTCTATTTGGTTTCATGTAAAATAGACTGCACGAACAACTTTTCTTGAAAGGTATAACAAAATAATTTAGTTGGCAATTGAGAAAACTCTACTTAATGAAAAACTTAATTCAGATTTTGACATTCATGGGATTGGGACCGAATTCCTCAAAGAAGCTGAAGATATTTCATAAGAACCAAATGACTAATTTTGTTTTTATTTTCCTTGTAAATTTGTTTTCTTATAAAATCTTTTCCATTAGATTAGAATATATTTGCATAGAACCAAATGCACCTATCTCATAGAAGTTGCAAAATGAGGGTGGCACGGCTCTTCTTAAGTCTGCACTCCTGTTATGTGGAATCGATGGGAGTTGGTGATTGTGTCAGCTTGCCCTGTTTGAGGAGGGGTAATACTTGCTGTAATGCCGATTGGATTTAGATCGGACAGTTGCTGTGCATTTTTTTATCTTTTTTTATTTTATCGTCGAAACTTTTTAAAAAATTTAAAGCGTCCGATCAAAAATTAGACGGACAGCCGGGTTGCTCGGGTTGACCCCGATACGAATGTATATTTTCTTTCAAAAACAACATTTTGCATGTAAATTGAAGTTTGTGTCCAATTATTATTTTTTTAAATATATAGTTGGGTCGGGGTCGACTCGAAAAATCCGCATACACCGTTAGATTTTTGATCGGACGTTTCAAAACAATTTAGAAAATCCAACAAAAAAACAAAAAAAATAAAAAACATCTCCCAAATGGTTTCCCTAAATTTAGACTGACTGCATAGCAACCGTCCGATCTGAATCCGATCGGACGGTTACTGTGCCATACATTGCAATCCAAGTTAGATTGCAATAAGTATTACTCTTTGAGGAGACTTTTTGCACTGATGTAACATTTCAAATCTACATGGATTGTAATCCTCCCTTTTAGCTGCTGTTCGATCTTTTTGATTGGACAATAGTGCAGGCAGCGGTATGCATTTTTTTTAAATATTGATCTTGGGAGATATTATGTCCAAGTAAATCAGAAAAAAGGAGTGATTGTTGTACGCCATTGTGGCTCGCTTATATGTGTCGAGCGCACGCTGGCCACGTATGGACGTATGCCTCACAATTCAGTAGATTGCAATAGTCCAAGCATTGCATAGATCTTTCTCATTTAAATTATATTTTTTAAAGTCCAAAGCATTGCAATTGCTACTGCCGACTGGTTGTAGGATCAAAAGGCACATGATTCTAGTCACATGATCCGACGGCACGTGGTTTTTGTACCATTCTGTAAGAGATACAGCAGAACTTAATATTTGCACATCATTTGCTTCTGTGATCGGACAGTGGTTGCAACCTAATGTCCCTAAGATATTATAGCAAGTATTAATCAAATAAAATTTCTGAAATTTGATGGGCTTTTGGTCTTTGACTTTGTTAAAGGAATTGGGCTCATATTTGAATCAGTCATCTTTGTTAAATGACCTGGGTTCAAAGACTCAAGTTGAGCTCAAGCTCATCAAGTATTTAAATGGTCGACTTTAGTGTGAATAAGGTGATACTTGACTCAGGCTTGGCTCATTTGCATCTCTACTCAATCAGATCAAAGGACCGAACATTTGAAAAAGAAGCCAAGCGGTGGATCAGCTGCCCAAACTAGCCAAAGGTCAAGGTTAGTCTTAAGATATAGATAGATAATTTCTCAAGGGAGCTGAAAAAAAAATCTAATGAAGGACCCAGCAATAAGTAAGGTGTAATGCTGGTGACAATGTCGGGTATTGTTGCTTTGTAGGTTTGTGCCTCCCACGGAACCCTTCCTTTGCATGCCAGTCAAGAAAAAAGAGAAAAAGAAAAAAAACAAAAAAACAAAAGGAAAATCTACTGTCTAGACTAGCCGATAAAGACAATGTATAAATGAGTAAGGATGCATTTGGTTCTACATAAAACATATTTGAATAGAAAAGATTTATTAAGGAAATAAATTTACAACAAAAAATGTAAATAGAATGTATCATCTAATACTCATGAAAATATTTTCAGCTACTATGGAAAAAGACATTCCATTTCATTTATGCATGCAAAAATCGAGAAAGGAGTGGAGGTCGATGAATTAAATTTTCTATGTTTGGAGTTTTACTGATTACCAAATAGGTTGCTACACTTTTAAAAAAAAAAGGTCTTTCATGTAATCTAATTTATATGAAATCAAATGATCCTAAATGGTCATGTTTTCAGGAATTATTTATCTCCCTAATAAGTTTGAACTTGATGGCTCCTTTTTAAGCTCCTATGTAGTTAGTAAAAGGCCTGATTTTCGGCTCAAATTTTAGAAGACAAATTATTAGGATTTGCTCTAGCTTCGGGATAACTGGTCTCTTATTAGGAAATTGGTAATATCTATATCCAAATATATGGATTTCAAAGGAGTTAGCTATCAGGTCCTAAACTCATTTAGACACCTATAATCTCTGTGTCAATTAAGTTACAAAATGAAATGTAAGCGAATTCTAAGTAAGTTAATGGACAAATGTTAACAAACTATTAAATCTAGAGAATCAAATAAATTCACAAATAAGTAAACTAAGGTCATCTTCCTTAACCTTTGCTTCATTTAAAAAATAAGCAAGTCACGGCCAAGTACACTCATTCACTTACACCCAAGGGCCCAGCTAGGCCCCATACTAAGGACCCATAATGCATTGGGGTCCAAGCCTAATTACCAAAACTACATCATTCTACTATGCAGATTTTAGCTATTGATGTCAGGGTGGTAATATTGTAGGTTCTCAGCAAATGGATCACCTGATAAAGCCATTATTTATGGGAACATAAAACTATTAGGTTAGTCTATAATAGGCATGTGAGTGTAGCAGGTTTGATAGAACCCAAACCCTTGTGAATGTGGATAAGACCTCCCTATCAAGCATAAAGGCTTCACATCCGATGTAATTATTTTGGAGTAATACTTGCAGCAATGACGGTGTGTGCTACACGTACCGTCATTGCAGTGGGTTATAAAAAAAATAAAATAAAAAAAATTAGGTCATCCCTGAAGTGCCCTAACTGTCTGTACAGTGTAATGTTTGTACAATTTTTTATTTTTCAGATTTTTTTGGATCGTCCGATCAGACAAAAAAAAGTACAAACGGTTAGAGCATCTCGGGGGCAACCTAGAAAAAAAATAATTCCTTTTTTTTTTTTTTTAACCCACTGCAAGGAACTCAGTGTCATTGCAGCAAGTATTGCTCATTATGATGGGGCCACATCCAAACACATGCAGAGCTGGAGCTATAAAAGTGGATTGGCGGGATCTAAAACATGCTCCGAATCTATAATAAAAAGCAGAATCAGATCACTCTTTTTTATATCCTCTTGCATTTAGGTCGAACATGAAGCAGACAGAGCAGGTTTCATACCACCGAAAGATGCATTTCATATCAGCTTTCTTTCTCCAGAAGCACCGCTTCCCACAGCCACAGTGTCCATCCAATCCTCCCCCTGCTCACTAGGGTGCTCCCTATAGCAGCTTTGGTTGACATGTATGAGCAGGCATTGCGAGGTGATGAAGCTCATTCCCATCGTCATAGCCGCAGTAGAGGCAGATGATGGCCGCAAGCAGACTGCATGAATGGAGTGACTTCACTTTGAGGTTAGTATTAGATGGTCTCAAAGCCAATCCGATACTATGTACTTATTCAGATTATTAATAAATGGCAATAATTCATTGTGTGTAATTAATTCGATCTGTGTTTATCGTATCACGATGAAGTCCATGAACATGTGCAACAGTCTTCGGATTATGATGAGATCATAATTACGGGACCGAAGACTTATAAACATATGTTCTTAATTGTTCATAGTCATAGGATGTTTGAGATAGGATATCGAACATCCGGATAGACTAGTATAGGTTACTTCAGCTCATATGATGAGGGTGACTGATCCCATAAGTCACTTATGTGGAGACACTATGCTGAACTTATAGGTGCTCATTGGTGAATGAGTTCACTGAACTGATCCGACTATGAATCGCTGGATGGTAATCACCTCACTGTTAACCAGCTCGATTCATTTGTCATGGTTGTGTGGATGATCCTTGGACCTGAGACTCCAAAGATATCTTGTTGGTAGGTTTCTGAGCTTTGACCTTGACGAACGAATCCCTAACCATGGGTTATCAATAAGTCAAGCGATCGGGTTCAGGGAAATGCCCTCGAAGGTAATTGTGTGTTCAATACGGGATCATCCGCTCTCGGTAGTTTGAGAGAGAATGTTCCGGGAATGATGCGCTTAAAGTCCCTGGCCAGGGCGGACTCTGTAATCGATAAGGAGTTATCGGATTTAGATTAGCGGCATCTGATTCAAGTGAATCGACCAAATAGGGTTTAAAAGTAAACCATGCCTTAGGTCGATTCAGGAACATTGCACGGATGAAGGATTATATCCGCGCGTTAACCGATGATAGAAATGTTCCAATAGAGGGTTGCGATAACCCCAGTGCCATCTAGGATCACGCGATGTTGCTTGGCATCCAACGTGATCGGCAGTTCGTCCGAATTTATTGTGGGACATTAAATTCGGCTGATTAATTGAATATAAGGATATTAATTAATTCAGTGGGTCAGTAAAGGGTTACTGGACTTAATGGGCTATTAACTGGATTGGTATTTGGGCCTAGAGGGTCACACGCAAATGGTTTTCAAGTCGATGGATAATCCGACAGGATTTCGGATAAGTCTGGGTTTTAATGAAAAACCGCAAACTGACTTATTATAAAAGAACAGATTCTACGTCCGGGGCCAGCAACCCTGACCAAGCCGTCATTCGTTCTTTCTCTCTCTTCTGGGCGTGCGGTTCTCGACTGCTCCGGCTTCCATCCGACGGGAGATTCAGAATCCGCATGTCGCGGCAGATTACGCGCAGCCAGACGGGATCTACGATCGCCGCAGCGAGCGAGAAACGAGGACGATCCATCGCGAGGAGAACCGCGTGGATACCGCTAAAGGTCGGACATCTGCGCGACTTGCGGCATCGCTCCGACGGAACCGGAAAACGAACGCGGATTCGAATCCGCGCAAGGTGAACTCGATTTTCTCCGGTTTTATTTTAACGTTTGAAACGGGATGGATCCGATCCCGAACATATTATTCCACTGCGTTTGTCGGTCGGATCCCGACACAGCGATCCCAACACTCATCTCACGACCTAAAAGAAAAGGAAGAAGGTAATTAAGCCACCTCTTCCATCCCCTCCACCCTCTTTGGACGTCAGAGCCAATGGAGGAGCTCCCCACCTGCAGCGTTAGTATGCCGTCGCTGTTGCACAGCATGGTCGTTGACAGCAATGGGGGCAGCGCATTGGTGGAGAGGCTCCGCCTCGTTGGTGCTAACGAGGATGCCATCCTCCCTCGTCCAATCCCCCAGTGTGCTCTCCTCCATCCAAATCCTTTCCGCCCTCGACAAGCACCACCCACTGTAGCGACTATAGTTGACCAGCACATCCAGGAGAGTAACCTTGACAAGGAGAAGAAGTGTCTGCCCCTAGCAAGACCCTCACTGTAGACACGCTAATTTTGACATCATTTTGAGTAAATTTCATATCACATAATAATGCCTCAGAATGGTTTAATATTTAATCATTAGTTAATTTTTATTAATCTTTCCGGATTAATTATCTAAATAGTATTGGGTCAAACAGACATAATTTAAGTTAATTAATTAAATTGATTTTAACTCAAATTTTAATTAAAATATAAAAAAAATCTAAAAGACGTCGACATGTAAAGACGCAATTTAGAGTTTATACATATTTTGATATTTAAATTTGAATTATAATTAACTGATTAATTAGCTAAAAGACGTTTGCCAGGCACGACGCCATTTAGGTTTCCTAAGCTGTTTCTATCTCTTTTTCCGGATGTTTATCCTTATCTTAATTAAGCTAAAAGACGTCTCCCATGGGCAACGCGTTTTATATAATTATAGATAATAATAAATTAATCTGTGTTTATCTGTTTGTTAGCTGGATAAACTTCAAATTCTTTCATGTTAATCCATTAATAACCGCGAATGTAAAGCCTATAAATACATAACCCCTTGGTCATTGAAAAGTTAGTGGTGATAATTATTGAGAGTGATGATAGTGATAATTGAGGAAAATTCGAGCAAAGAATCTCAGCAACGACGTCTAGACGCTGAAGGATCGAGGTGCTACTGCTGCTACTTTCAGGAGTTCTTCGTCTATTCTTCGTCCTTTCAAGATCCAATCAAGACCAAGGCTTTCCAGGGGCCATTCAACTTAGTTCTCATATTTTCATCATATTGATTTCATCATCATATTAGTTCAAAATCTCATTCATCACATCACTCCATGCAACATACACTCACAATCATAATTTCAAACCTATTTGTTTAAGGAGTTTAAAGGACCATCATACAAGTGAGTTCAATTGTTCAAGTTGCATGATTAAAATTTCTACTGGAATAGATACTACATCTATTTGAACTCTCATTGTTTTTTTTTTTCTCTCTTTCTTTCCATTTTCTTGTAAGGTACGAAAGGAGATCAAGGGGAGAGAATCAACAAGGAAAAGGAAAAGTTGGATGATTCTCAAAGCCCAATAAGTAGTCAAAGCAAGAACAAAGATAAAAATGGCTCTCTTTCTTCAGCCGGCTGGAGGAGGAGAATCAAGGACTTGAATATCTCCCACATCCAAAACAGGTAAGCGATCAAACTTTTTTCTTTTGGAACTTTTCAGTTAAAAGTTTCTGGCGATTACATTTACTTAGTTTTGATAGGTTCATTTGTCACATAAACAACATAATTTTCATGATAATCACACACCCAATTTGAGCACTCACAGCTTTTCGGCGATCACGGTGGGACTTGGTCTCGCCATCTTTTTAATCTTTGTTCTTGCTCTTATCAATCGGACACCCACGGTGCACCACATGTGTCTCTCGACACGTCCTCACCGATCGGTGAGTTTTTAGTTTAGTTGTTATTCCTACGTGCACCACGTGCACACCCTTGCGGCAAGATCTTGTCCTCCCCGTTTGATTAGTTGAAAAATTGTTTTTGTGATAAGAAACATGTGTGATTGAGTGATTGTTTTGTTGTTTACATGATAAGTAATCATGTTAAAAAAAATTGAAATAAAAAAGATTCGCATGAGCTAATTATTTACCGCTTTTATCCTGTTTGTTTGAGGGGGAATCGATCCAGAAATTTCTCCTGAAATATTGAATCTGTGACTTGAAAAGTGTCCAGGAGCAGCGACGCGTTTCATACCGCGTCGCCCAACCCTGACGCCTTTCAGGCAATTTCTCTGTTGTCTGCTGCATGAGTTTCTGCGAAAAAAATAAGTTTCTATTTGAATAGTATCGACCAACAGCGACGCTATTCAGGCAGTTTCTTGTTGTTTTCTTCAGTTCTCAGATTTCTGATCGGTTTACTACTACAAATTATGTATTAAGCATTAGAGGCCATCCAGGTCGCAGGTCATACGCACTGAGGCTAACACCCTCCTCTTCTTAGGAACACCTTTCTTGATGTCTTCAACTCTCTCTGATTGGGTCGGTCCCTCGATTAGACTAGAGTGGTTGGCGTTAAAGACCTCCGTAAGTCCCCAAAATCAAGATATTCCTCCTTGTTCATCGAGTTGGTTGTACCAATCGAAGTCCTGGTTAGATTTTCATAACGTTGCGAGAGAAAGCCATAGAGCATAACGGTGGAAATTGAACTGAAACTAGGATCCTACCCCTTGAGTGAATTTGTGATTAATTGAATCCAAATAATCCAACAAGGAATCCTGAAATAACGTTAAACATCCACTTGTTTGCTTAATCTCTGTGCAACTTGTCTACAAATCTTTGAAAAATCTAATATTAAGCTACTTCGATCAGGAAGGTATTTGAGCATGGCTCCAGATGCCATAATCAACTACGAGGGAGATGCTAATTCTCCTCGTGACTCTGATTACCATTTTGAAAGCGGAGGATATGCTGATGCCCCCGTAATTCTCACCCTCGTCCAGTTCGATATGAGGGGAATGTCCTAACCCCTCTTCATTGTGCTCATGATCAATATTCTGATCTCCCTCTGCACGTACATGCAATTCCTAATCCTATTTTCGAGGGAGATATGAACCCGAATGATCCCTCATCCTCCGATCCCTCGGATCTAGTGAATGCTTTGGGAGTTCTTGCCTCTCGTCTAGATCTTCAACAGTTCGAGGCGATCTAGTCTATTTTGAAGTGGAAGACACCCATGCAGTCTGCTGAGCCGAACCCTGTGGCTCCCCCTGTCATCCCTCAACAACCTCCTCATCATACTTCTTTCATTCACCAAACCATGGAAGGCCTCCATGTCTCAGCTTCTCGGCCAGCTGGGTCACAACTTTCCTCTTCTAGGCAACCGGTCAGGCCACTGACGCCTACTTACCAAAATGTCCTCGGGTATGGCGGAAGCTCTGCCGGACCTCCACACTATTGTCCTCCTTGTCTTACATATTCTAGGCAACAGGCCTATCATGCACCTCCACCTCCCCCTCCTCCCCAGGTTGATCCAATAACACAAGCGCTGCTGGCAAAGATGGAACGTATGGACGAACAGTTCAACAACCTTCAGAAGATGATGGGAGTTAAAGCTGCACCAGAGATTAACTTACCAAGTTTGCCTATGTTCCATCTGCCATCCTCTGAGATGCCAGTGTACTGAGAATACAACGGTACTGGTAACCCCTTCACTCATTTGAAGAAGTTTATGTACGAGTCATCTTTCTGGCAAAACGACAAGAAGTCGTTGGCATTTTTGTTCAGGAGATCCTTAGAGGGACCAACCCTCGAGTGGTTCTTTTCTTTAGAACCTGCTAAAGTAGAGGACTATAGTATCGTCTCTCGAAAATTTATTCAACGATACCAGTATAGAGTTGCCCCCTCCCTGTCCATTACTGACCTGATAGCAGAAAATATGAAGCCCGACGAGGAATTCGTCAATTTTGCTGATAGATGGAGGGGTATGGCGGAAAAAGTGAAAGATCATATGTCTGAGTCGGAGCAAGTAAAGATGCTAATCTCCAATGCTACGCCTCAATTCAAGTTAGTCCTCTCCCTGAACAACCTGACCAGCATGGCAGAGCTCTATGAAAGAGCGCGGTACTGTCATAATGCTTTCAAGGATGCTACATTCTCTAGCGTCTTCGATCCTCACCGACCTAGCAGGCCTCCACCTCGGAAGCCTGCCGTGCCAAATTCTTCTAGCACATGTCTAATCACTGAGGGCACGCTCTCCCATGAGCAGGTTAGTAGCATGAACAACAATCCGCCCCAATTTGTGAGGAACCAGCAACCACAGTATCAGCGGCCACAACAGCCGAACCAGCAGGATTACAGACAGCAGCAACCGAATCCACAATATCAGCAACCCCAGTACCAGCGACCTCAGTAGCCGAACCAGCAACCACAACAGCAGCCACAGCAGCAGCCGTAACGGCAATTACAGTATCAGCCCCTACAGCAGCAGTATCAGCAACAGTAGCAGTACCAGCCGCGCACACCGCTGGCATATCACAATGTACCTCCTCCTGCTGATTATAACCAGTAGAGGAAACCCCCAGGCCCGAAGAGGGCGGAATATCCAGTCCTTCCAGAGTCCTTAGCGGATATTTTCAGTACTCTGATGGCAGCCAATGCTTTGGTTCTGCCCAGAGAAAAAGCTATTTGGCCCCAAAATGCCGACACTTCTAGGTATTGTTATTTCTACAGACAACCTGGACACACCATAGACACCTGCTTCCAATTCCGAGATTATATTCATGATCTCAACGAGCAGGGAGGCATTGATTGGGAAGAGATGAAGAAGTACATATCCGCCTCGAAGGCGAGAAGACCACCACAACAACAGCAGCAGCAACAACCAAGAGCACCGGCGCAGGCAGCAGCGCCGCCAAATATGGGTATAGTGTAAAACCCACTTCCGGAGCACCAGAATCAAAACCAAGTTTCCCCTATTTTGACAAATAGCCGGTCTGAGGCTAACCAAGGGCAACAGTGGAAGATAGAGGATTCTTCCTCTATTTATTCAGCAGGCCACACTTCGAGCACCGTAGAACAACTGCCACGCCGCACCATCCACATACCTAGACCACAACCCATTACCATCACACCTATACCAACACCCGCATATCACTCACCCGCACCCACTAACCCATTACCACCGCCTACTTTCCTCAAACCCATTATCCCCCACGCCACTACGCCTCCGTCAAACAACCCCTCGCAAGCCAATTTCGTACCCCTCATGCCATCAAAACCACTATTTCGCGTACCATTCCCTACATCACCCACTACCACTACCACTTACCCAAATCCCATACAACCATCTAAACCCCTACTCCGCATGCCATTCCCCACTTCATCCGCACAAACCACTTACCCTTCCACTATCCAATCATCTAAGCCTCTCATCCGTACCATGCCACTACAAATTGACTCCATGCCATCACCCGTATACCAACCCTCCACACCATCCACTAGCCATGCGGTGCTCAAGCTATCACCCGGCCCTTCCACAACTGAAGAACATACACTCCGGAGTGGGAGAATCTACAATAAGGTCTTTCCTCAGTCAACAGTCAGAGACGGCCCATCACAGTCGTCGGAGGAAGCGCATAATGTTGAGAGTGCACCAGGCACTCAATACGACTTGCTGAAACACCTTGACAGAACATTGGCACGAATCTCTGTACTTGAACTGATAAAAAGATCGAAGACCCATCAAGAGGCTCTGATGGAGTATCTACAAAAAGTGATGGTCAACGAAGACGTGCCGGTAGAAAAGATCGCCGCACTACTTCTTCCTCAGGGGGATCAGCCCTCTATTTCATTCCATGCATCGGAACTAGCACCGCCAGCAGCCAGAAGCATGGCTTTAAGTATTACAGTCAATATCTGCAAGAAGGCCGTAGATGCATGCCTAGTTGACACAGGGGCTTCAATCAATGTCTTACCTCTAAAGACCCTTGAATTGTGCGGTGTGCCCAAAGAGAAATGGCTGCCTAGCCCTATCTCTGTAACAACATATGATAATTCCACCCGTTCCTCTCTAGGAATGGTCTATTTGAAAGTGGAGCTAGGCCCTGTATGTCATGCCGAGGTCGAATTTCACATTTTGAAAATCGATCATTCCTTGAATGCCATTTTGGGTTGTCCTTATATGAAAACCCTCGAGGCGATTCCCTCTACGAATCATCAGTGCCTCAAATTTCCCTACAAAGGACGAATCATTAAAGTTACGAGCATGCCAATCCTTGCTGCTGTTCATTCTTTGAATATCAAACCGACTTCTTCACCTGGTCGACACCCTTTTCTGTCGGTATTACAGGTCTACCATCCGGTGGCTGATCCTTTAAAGGCTGCCATTCTTACTCCTTATCCACTGAATGCCATAAAGAGGGGGAAGTGCATGAATACCCCTGGATAGAAAATAATGATGAAGATTGGTTATCAGCCTGGAAAGGGCCTGGGCACACAATTACAAGGTAGAACCACTATGAAGCTGGCTATATCACGGATCTTCTCTGGAGGGGTACTTATCCTTCTCATATTTTCACGCTTCACACCTTGTTCCGCACTCTGCTCCTGACCCCGACTTGGTCGCGGGTCATTATTGAAGATATTCCACGGGCTTTGCCCATCATAATCACTCTATCCCCACGGGACTTTATTCCCCAACCTCCTCTCGATCCAGAGAGGATTTATGATTTAATCTGGGACATACTACTGTATGATCCCCCCAATCCTTTGGCCTTGGTGCCACTCCCTCCATCATATTCTCCTCCTATTCACCTTCATTCTTGTTTTATATTTAATTCATCTTTTCCCAAAAAAAAAACCTTCATTCTTGTTTTATGTTTAATTCATCTTTTCCCAAAAAAAAACGCCAATTTGGCAAAAAATTTATCTCAGACCCTCACTGAGGAAACTTCTTACTTGTCCGATTGTACCCCATCGTGCGGGTCTTTCAGTCAAGATTCTCTTCTAAATTTACTCTGCCCCTCCCCTCGAGAAGATTCTCCTGTATTCCCGCCTGTATCCCATAATTTTAATTCTACTTTGTCCTCACTAGGTCAGGATAGGGAGTCTAGTGAAGTTAGACAGTCTAGCTATAGGCAGGATAGTCAAGTTAGGAAAACTAGAAAGTCTAAGGGTAGACAAATTCCAGATAGATATCTCCAGGATTTAGCTGATAAATGCCTCTCTTGCTCTATAATCCCTCAGCTATTAGAGAACCCTATTCAGATGTCAGTAGATTGTATAGATGATGAGATAGTTAATGATGGATATGGGGTGTATGAATTGATACATAAAAAAGACCCCATTGTTGAAGATGAGGAAGATGACGAGGACGTGACTGAGGCATATGCTAGTGGAGTGAAAAGATTCGATGAACCCTCAGCTGCCGTAGAAGAGCTCATCAAAGAAATCAATCTAGGGACTGAAGACGAACCTAAGGTTGTCCTCGTTAGCAAGAATATTTCTAAAGAGGATGAGAAGGCAATGGTGCAAGTTCTTAAGGATTATAAGGACACTTTCGCTTGGAGTTATGAGGATATGCCGGGGTTAGACTCATCACTAGTGGAACATAGGTTGACATTGAAGGATGGAGCTAGCCCAGTCAAACAGAAGTTAAGGCGATTCCACCCACAAATGGCTTTAAAGATGAAGGAAGAGGTCGATAAGTTACATAAAGCCAAATTCATTAGAGTTGTTCTTTATCCACAATGGGTGGCCAACATAGTCCTGGTTATAAAGAAAGATGAGAAGGTCATGATTTGCATTGACTTCCGAGATTTGAACCGGGCGTGTCCTAAGGATGATTTTCCATTGCCTCACATTGATGTACTCATCGATAACACTGCTGGCTATGAAACTTTATCATTTATGGATAGATTTTCAGGATATAATCAGATCAAATTGACAGAAGAAGATCAGAAAAAGACATCATTCACTACACCTTGGGGAACATATTGCTATGTCGTCATGTCATTTGGATTAAAGAATGCTGGAGCCACTTATCAAAGGGCTATGATGGTGATATTTCACGACATGATGCATATCGATCTAGAAGTGTATGTGGACGACTTGTTGGTGAAATCTAAGACTAAGACTGAGCATACCAAGGTTTTGGCAAGGGTATTAGAAAGATCAAGAGAATATCAGTTAAAGATGAACCCCAAGAAATGTGTATTCGGGGTATCCTCAGGGAAATTACTTGGATTCATTGTCAGTAAACGGGGAATTGAGATCGATCCTAACAAGGCGAAGGCTATTAGAGAGATGCCACCTCCCAAGAACTTGAAAGAGTTAAGAGGATTAATCGGGAGGTTGCAATTTATTCTCCGTTTTGTCTCCCAGCACTCACAAAGGTGTAAGCCGTTCTACGAGCTTACCAAGCCAGGAGTCAAATTCGATTGGGACGATAAGTGTCAGGAGGCATTCGATGAATTAAAGAATTATTTGGCAAGTCCTCCTGTTTTGAGACCACCATCTCCAGGCAAACCATTGATACTATACATTTCTGTCCTAGATGATGCAGTGGGGGCTGTCCTAGCACAAGAGGATGAAGAAGGAAAAGAGAGGGCAGCCTACTATCTCTCCAAACTTCTCAACCCCGCTGAGCAAAGATACACAGCGATGGAGAAAACATGTGCAACATTGGTCTGGGTTGTTCAGAAATTGAAGCATTACTTTCTAGCCCATGAAGTCCATCTCATCGCTAGGATGAATCCGATCAAATTTCTTCTTGAGAAATATGTCCTTACTGATAGGTTAGCACGATGGCAAAGCTTTCTATCTCAATTCGATAGCACTTACATTCAGCAGAAAGCGATCAAAGGCTATGCCATAGCAGAACATCTCGCTCATCACACCTTTCCTTGTTTTGATCCAGTTCGATCGGAGTTTCCGGATGAGGAACTGATGTCCATAGACCAAATCAGAGATGATATGTGGACTCTGCATTTTGACGGAATTCTAAATTCCTATGGAAAGGGGATCGGCATTGTTCTGTTATTACCTGAAGGTGTCACCATTCCACAAGTCTTTCAGCTTGACTTCCCAGTCACTAACAATATAGCTGAATACGAGGCACTCCTTGCTGGCCTCGAGGCTGCTCATTTTCATGGTGCTACTAAACTCAGAATTATGGGTGATAGCCAACTGATTCTTCGCCAGGTGTTAACCAAGTATCGAACACTTGATCCCAAGCTCAAGCCTTATCAAGAACTTACTTCTGCTTATGCAAAGCTTTTCACAAAATTGATCTTTGTCCATGCTCCTAGGAATCAGAACATCTTAGCTGACGCTCTAGCCTCACTTGCATCTTCTCTTAATTTCCCAATCAACAGGCAATCCGAATCAATCATTGTTCATAGGCGTCTTTCACCCGCCGTGAAATACCCTTCATTCCTTAGAACTAAGGAGAAGCTGTTGAAGAAAGTCAGAAATGGAGATATTGTGGAATAGAGAGAAATTATGTTAATGGAGCTGTTAGAAGAGATGGATGATGAAAAGAAACCATGGTACTACGAAATTGCTAAATATTGTGAAGATCAATCATATCCTGAAGAAGCTACAGCTGAGGAGAAAAGGGCTATCAGGAGAGTTGCTCAAAGATACACCTTAGTTGGGGGAGCATTATACAAAAGAGGTTTTGATGGAATTCTTCTAAGATGTTTAGACGAAGATGAGCCTTGGAAGGTTATGGAAGGAGCTCATGCTGGAGTTTGTGGTGGCCATGTTAATGGACATATGTTAGCAAAGAAAATCCTTAGGCAAGATTCTATTGGCCAACCATGGAAGAAGATTGCGTAGGATATGTCCGTAGGTGTACTAAGTGTCAACTTCACGCCGATAAGATTCATTCTCCTACATCTTCACTCCACCCTGTTTCCTCCCCATGACCTTTCTCTATGTGGGCTTTCGATATCATTGAACCCCTTGGCAATCATGATTCCGGCATTAAGCAGAAGTCCTTCATCCTCACGGCAACGGAATACTTCACCAAGTGGGCAGAAGCTAAAGCGTACACGGAAGTCAAAGCATCAACTGTCTGCAAGTTCATCATGAAGAACAACATCACCAGATTTGATATTCCAAGTACCAATGTCACCGATAATGGACCGTAGTTCGTGTCACAAGAGCTAAAAGACCTCTGTAATAGGTAAAAAATTGCATTGCATCATTCATCTCCTTATTATCCGCAAGGCAATGGCCAAGCAGAGGCAACTAATAAGACTTTAATAAAAATCATCAAAAAGACGTGCAAGTCTAATAAATTCACAGACTGGCCAGAAAAATTGATTGAAGCTCTATGGGCCTACCGAACTTCAATCTGCACGTCCACTGGGCAGACTCCTTATTCCTTAACGTTTGGAATGGAGGCGGTAGTTCCATACGAGATCCTTATACCGTCATTAAGAGTACAATTGAATAAGGAATTTTCCATTGATGAACACCGTTCAGCACTCCTTGCTCAATTGGAACTCTTAGACGAGAGAAGATGGTCAGCTGCTAATCATGTAAGAGTTTATTAAAATAGATTAGCACGTTTTTACCAAAAGAAAGTCATCGAACGTAAGTTCAAAGTTGGTGAAATGGTCATCAAAAGGATTTTTGTAAAACCTGGTGGTCCGCATTCTAAGCTCCAACCCAATTGGGAAGGACCTTATGTTGTATCACATGCTTTTCCTGGTAACGCTTACCGTCTAGTTAATGTAGAAGGGGAAGAGCTAACTCACCCCTGGAATGGTTTGTATTTTAAGAAGTACTACCTTTAGGTTAAAAGAGTTGATCAGTATGGTACAAAGACCAGTAGAATCAGAAAATTTAGAAACTCAAATTCCCTTATCAGTCTGGATAATTTACTTCCAAACACATTACTACACACACTAACACGTTTGATTCGTGAGTAACAAGAGATGCCAAGTCCTAAGGAATACCGAAAGCTTGACTGAAAGTGTAAAGTTCAAATCATTCTTTTCAAACAAAATTCCGTTTTTACACTCGACCCATGATGTCGGAACGAGACTTAAAATAGACTACCAAGAATACCCGCCATCTTAGTAGGAGGCCGTCATAAAAGATTGGGGGGAGATCCGTCCCAAGAAAAAGAAAAGAAAAGCAAAAGGCAAAAGCCAAATGTCAAATCAGAAGGCCATTACACTATAAACGTTACATTAAGGCCATGAAATGAAATGAAAGGAAACGGAAGGTCGATAAATACCGCAGAAAGAAAATGACCGAACCCCAACGGATATTAAGGTAAGAAAGGAACATCTTTTTAGGTCTCCGAAACCTTCTCGTGGGCTTTCTAAATCAATTCTTCCTTTCTTTCTGAGGAGACGTACTCCAAACTTAAGGAACAACCTAGATTGACTAAGGATCGAATCATCAATGAGATCACGAATGGAAATACAATTTCAAACACGATGGGTTTAAGTTAGATTATTGAAGAACAATTTGGGAATTAAGTTAATAAATGAATATGACCTTTTGATCTGAGTACCATACTGGTCTTTTAGTTTACACCATATTTCAAAAATCCAAAAAAAAAAGGTGCATATTTCAGAAATCCAAAATCCAAAAAAAAGTACATATTCCAAAATCCAAAAAAGTACATATTCCAAACTCCAAAAAAAGTACATATTCTAAAATCCAAAAAAAGTACATATTTCAAAAATCCAAAAAAAAGGTGCATATTTTAAAACCCAAACAAAAATGAAAATTTCAAAATAACAAAAATATTTCGATTAGCATCTACTTATTGCATCTAGTGTGCTTCATTCCTTTTATTTTCAGTGACCATCTGTCTACTTGCATGTTGCATTTTGCTTACTATTTGATTATTCATGCCACCTTTGTTAATAAAGGCTATGCCCCTTGACCCTTTTATTGAGGAAAAGATTGATTGATCAGTTATTTGACTGAGCAAGGGGCTAAGCCTAAATAGATACTTAACCTATTTGTTAAGTAATATACAGGGTACAGGAATGAAAGCTCACACCAAATGCCGAGACACAAAGCTAAAGGCAAAAATTTCATATATATATCAAAGAGGTGTTTGTACATGATATACAAAAGAAAAGAAAAGTATATATGCAGCTCTCATGGCTGACTCTCCCCGGCCCCCTCATCGAGCTGGCTCTGAGCCTCATCTGGAGCATCAGGTGACGGTCCTCGGCTAGGAAGTGGAGGTGGTCCCATCGCACTCGGCCCTGTCTGGCCGGACGATATGGCGATGCTGGCGGTAAAGGCACTCACCTGACCACGGTCAATAGCCCGCTGGCGGGCTCGCTGGTATCTCTCCTCCACCATCCTGCGCTCGTGTTCTGCCACGGATAGGCGACCCTGAAGACTCTCCAGTCGAAGGCGGTCGCGATCTCTCTCCTCAGTCAAGATCTCTAGGCGAACCTGGAGTCGTGCAATATCTCCAGTGGAGAGACGTGCCACCTGAGCCTCCAGCTCAGCAATGCGAGCGGCCGAAGTCCGAGCCTCTGCCAGCTCTGCATCCCTCTGCTGAAGAGCCTCCTGAAGCTCAGCGACCTACAAAAGGAGACACTGTCAGTTCAAGATAATCAAGCAAATTAAGTCCAACAATGAAAGAAGAAGGATGGAACTTACTCGAGTTGCGCGATCCTCCTCCGGAAGAGAAGCTCGGTGAATGGCGGAGGCGAGCTGGCTCTGAAGGTTGGCCAGAGCAGCCTGGTGAGCGGCCGAATATGAGGAAGATGAAGCTCCGTAAGTAGGGGGAGCCGCCTGGGCGTAGACGGCTCGCTGCACCAAAAGACAACCGTCAGTGGCTAATTGTCAAAACAGATTAATTAATTAAAACATTCATTCATAAGCATTCATACATACCAGGTCAAAAAGCTCTTTCTGGACCTGCTCCAGCTGGGCCTCCGCATCATGTAGGTGGGCCCGGAGGTCGATGATCACGGCATCTCGTGCATCCTGCATACCACACATACATACATTCATTCACAAATATAAGTTAAAGATAATGATAAAATGAAAGAAGCATAAATGCATACTTACATCGAGAGGACGGAGGAGTCGCAACTGATCAGCGTAGTGTGTCCGATATTGTTGGAGGTAGGCTGCGCTACTCTCCGCTTGCGACTCAACTCGGACACCCCAGCGATGCCAGTCTTTATACTGCTCCGGGAATTTTGCTCGCCAATCAGTAAGGGCTTGCTTCCCCCTCATGCTCCGTCCCACTCCCTCCGGGACCTCCTCGTCAATCCACTCCTGGTGGAGGCCTAGGGTCCTTATCACGAACCGGAGGCGGAGGGGCTTGATCTCGTTTAGGCAGTGTAGCCACATCTGCCTGCCAAACCTCCTCTGGCCAGCCGTCACCCACGGCTGACCCTCCTCGCTCATACCCAGGTAGGGGCGCCAGATCACCTACTTACAGGTTATATGCATTCATATAAATAACTTGCATTTAATAAATGAAAGATTGCATTTAATAAACGAAATTGAACAAATTAAAAACTCACCAGAAGCTCGGGGTAATCGAGGAACTGACGGCGGAGGGCCGTCAGTTGGTGGTGCTGAGGTGCCGTGTCTACAATCGGCTGCCAACGGCAGGCCAATGGGACGGCACCAGGTCTCACTATCTGCGCTCGGCCGAGCAGGAAGTAGTGATAGCTCCAAACCTGCATACATGAACATATAGGTTAGAAAAAAATCATTTTCATTACATTTCATATCATGAACAAATAATAAAACAATTTAATACCTGGAGGAACGGCGAGAAGCCGCTGATGGTGGTCTCACGGTCAGGCGTGACCGTGGACAAGTCTGCGAACAGGTGGGCCAGGAGGGCTGCACCCCATGCATACTCATGTAAACTATCTAGATCATCTAACAAATAAAGGAATCTACAATGAATGTGGTCGCCTTTCGTATCGAAGAGCAACCGGCCGAAGAAAAAGACGAGGAAGACTCTAAGTTGTCTATCTACCTCCTCCTCCTGACTCGGGTCACTACAGTATACGGCGGAGGAAGACACTGCTAGCCTACTCCTATACTCCTCCCGGGTCTCGTCTGACCGACGTCGGGGCTCATCTAATCCTAGGGCGGCCTCCACCTCTATCCTGGGGACCATCCTAGACTCCCTACCTAGGCTAGACACCTCTATGCCTAGTAGGGCCTCTGCCAATCCTTGATAGTTGGGGTAAGTCACCCCGCTTACCGGTCGGCCCTCTACCCTAAGACCAGTGATCCTGGACACATCCTCTAGAGTGGGGATCATATGTCCCCAAGGCATTAGGAAAGTCCTGCTTTCCGCATGACACCTCTCCCGCAGCGCATGCAGGACGACCAGATCGAGCCAAAACGGCTCGATATCTAAGATCTCGCCGAACCCCATCCGGCGCAGGCGCGCCTTCTGGAAATCCGGGAGTCCTCTATATGCACCTACAACTAAGTCCCAAGAGATTCTCGCCCTCATCGTCCCCTGCAAATAAGAACAATGAACTTCATCAGTTAATGAACATGAAAAACAAATAAAATATTCCTAAATTGAAAGGCGTCGACCAACATGGACGGCTATTGAAAGGCGTCAACTGGTCTTGACGCCATTTAGGTTTTTTTCTGTCTAATTAAAAATTTCGAATTTCGGCTGAATGGCGTCGGACCAGGGCGACGCCGTTTGAAAAGCGTCACTTGGTCTCGACGCCATTCAAGACCGATTTCAGATTCTTTCCAAGAACCCCTTCCCTTCCCTCTTTCCTCCATTTCATTCAAACCACAGGGAACTTACCAGGTGGAGGTCGCCCTCCCCTCCTTCTTACTCAGCCATGGGTGTCGGAGGAGCTTCTTCCTCCTCCAAAAATGCCGCCATCGCGGCAAGCTCGGCCGACACCTCTTCTTCCTCCCTCGCCGAGGTCCGTCGGGTCTTCATGATGGCCTTGGCCTTGCGGGATCCTTCACTGCGCTCCATGGACTTGAGAGAGAGAGTTTGCAAGAGGGAAAAGCGGGGAAGGTCGCCGGTGATCGCTGGAGAAGCTCGACGAGAGAGAAGATCTTGGGAAAAATGAGGAAGAAAGGGGGGCCTTCGCGGGTTTTATTAGAAAAGCTTAAAACGCGTCTAGGTACAGCGACGCGATTCAGGGCGCATAAACTGAGGCGGCAAGGCCAACTGTTTGAAATTGACTAAAAGGCGTCTCTACAGAGCGACGCGTTTCAGTTTAAACCGCCAATTCTGGTCAGAACAGTACAAGGCATGATGATGAAAGGCGTCCACATATAACGACGTGTTTCAGTGGATTAATCGCAGAATTAATGGTGGAATTCTTGAGAAAAGTAAGAGAGAGAATTGAAAGGCGCCTGGGTCTGTGGACGCTTTTTTAGGTTAATTCGGGATTTTGAGGATTAATAGATGATTTTTGGAAAATGAATTATGGTTAAAATGCGTCTCCCTTAATGGACACGTTTTGCATTAATCATACCTGAACTGCTATATTTTGAGGAAAAATCAAGTTTTTATTTAAGGAAAAATCTTGGACAAGTCACAGGAGATTGAAGGAAGGATTTCAAGATATAAAGGAAAAATTCTTTATTGAAATAACTTCTTTATTACATCAAAAGAAGAAAAGAAAAGAGAACATTCAAGGAAGAAATTCTCGAAGTCTTAGAATATATGGAACTGATAATCCTGTCTCTTTCTTTAGAGGACTTTACATGATGATTGAAGCTAATGTTCCACAAAGTGATTATAAGTTCAGTAGCTTCATAGTCTTCATCGGATTCCAAGGCATGCCTCTTGACTGAAAATGTGTGAGAGAATTCAGAGAATTCATAACGAGGCAGGCTGAGTTGAGTGAAACATCGGTGAGGGTTGTACAACACGAATTTAGTAACCCCGATCAATTTAAGCTCTGCACCGGATGCATGGCTGTAGGTGCTTAAAATGCTCGTGTGATTAACATGAAAAATCTATGTTGTTTAGTGTAAACTAACCTATTAAAAACAGCAACTAAGTGCAGTGATCGCCAGAAACTTTTGACTTAAAAAGTTTCAAAAGAGAGTTTTGATCGCCTACCTGTTTGAACACGAAAGATGTTGAGTCCTTGATTCCCCTTTCTTCAGCCGGCTGAAGAAAGAGAGCCCTTTCTTTGTTCTTTTGTTCTTGCTATTGAGTTTGAGGTTGAGGATCGTCCAGAAGTCCTTCTGGCTTTGTGCTTGATTTCCCCTTTTGATTCTGTTGTTGTTGTTGAGTGCAGCAGAGACAGAGAGAAAATGAAGATGAGAACTTTAAATAGAAGCAATCTCCAAACTAATCATGATTTTAAGCATATAATTGAATAGCAAACTTACTTGTTTAAATGGCTTTGAAACCCCTTAAATCAAATAGGTTTTGAAAGATTATGCTGTGGTGTGTGTTGCATGAAGTGAATATGAAGAATGAAATTAATGAAGATGAAGAAAAAATGTAGAAATGAAACACTTATGCCCAATGGTTGAAGCCTTGAAAGGATGAAGATTCTTGAAAGGACGCCGACTTCTGGAAATGGCAGCGCTCCGGCGTTCCGACATTGTTGCTCCGATCTTCAACTCGCTATCGCTCAATTAACTCAAGATTACGCTTCACACTTTTTTACTCTTTGAGATGCAAGGTATTTATAGGCTTTTTCTGTGTTCGCGATTAACATAGAAAAATCTAGGATTTATCTACCTTAACCGACAGATAAATACTGATTAATTCATCTTTATCTGTAATTATCTAAAACGCGTCTACCATGGCTGACGCCTTTCAGATTAATTAAGATAAAGATAAATATCTGGGAAAACTTATCTTTATCTTTATTAGCTAAAACGCGTCTACATGTGTAGACGTCTTTTACACTAATTAAGATAAGGATAAACATTCGGGAGAGAAGTTAAAATAGCCTAGGAAACCTAAAACGCGTCAACCTTTACAGACGCCTTTTAGCTAATTAATCAATTGATTAAAATTCAAATTTAAACGTTAAAACATGAATAAACTCTAAATCGCGTCCACATGGGTTGACGTCTTTTAGAATTCTGAATATTTTAACTGAAATTTGAGCTAAAATCAATTTAATTGATTAACTTAAACATGTTTGTTTGATCCGACACTTAAAAAGATCAATAAAAATTAATCAATGATTAATTATCAGACCATTATGAGGCATTATTATATGATATGAAATTTACTCGAAATGATGTCAAAATTAGCGTGTCTACAGCTGCCTCACCTTGGCATCGTCTTTGCAAGGTTGTGAAATGAAATGGAATGTACTGAAAAGGTGATGCCAAGGTGTGATGAGACACGCTCTTAACATCACATGATTGGAATTTTTCTCAAAATCATCGATGAAGATATCTCAAAGAAATCAAAGGAATTAATCATGTCTGGATGAAGTAGACAAGGAAATAAAAATAAAGTCGATCAACCTCCTCGGAGTGGGAAGTACCCCAGGTCATAGACACTGTAGGTTTCATCATGGGGAGCGTTTGCCAGTCAATGTGGACGTGCTGCAGCCATGATGGATCTTAAAAGAAAACAAGAAATATTGGATAAAGAGTCCAAGAAAGGATAGAATTCCAATGATATCTTCAAGCGAACCTCAAAGATAATCAATATACTCAATTCAGAATGGAATATTTCATATCATGTTTGAATTATTTGATTTAATGGTCTGAAACTTAATCAATAATTAATCCTTATTACAATGATTTCAAAATCCTACATGATGCATGCTAGGCTAAAAGAAAAATATAAAGTCAAATAAAATATAAATTAATCAAGGATAATATTGTTAAACTGTCATTAATGAGTCAAGATACCAATTCTTGTAATCCAGTGCTAAGCCGAAGCTCGTTTATCCACGCACCGTTTCACAAAAGTGGAATTATCACTGTTTTTGTTGTAGGGGAACTCAAATTCCAGTTTCATCAAAACACAAGGTCCTTAATATGCTATAATAAATATTTATCATATAGTAATGCAAATGAATTACATGAAATAATACAAAGGTAGAAATAACCGTCTTTTTAGCCACGGTCAGGACTTTTTAAATCCCACAGTGAGATCTTCTTGACATTTTCAGCTTTACTCAGGCTTTCTTTGAATTTTCTGCAATCAAAATTGTTAATAACTCTAAACAAATATTTTAAATCACAAAACCCACAGAATTTCAGATAAATCACAGAATTTTGGGTAAATCATAGAAAGGCGGAAACGCGTCGTGTCGCGCAGACGCCATTCAATCTTGAAACGCGACAATGCTCCTCGACGCATTTCACTCACAGAAACAGGTTTCTGGCTGTTCTCTATTCGAATTCCAACTTTACCAATACCTTGTGTCCTGTATATGACTTGAACAAACAGGTTAAGTATCTGTTTAGGCTTAGCCCCTTGCCTGGTTAAGTAACCGACTACTTGATCCTATCCTTGATAGAAGGGTCAAGGGGCATAGCCTTTATTAACAAAGGTAATGAGAATAATCAAACTTAAGCAAAATACAACATACAAGTAGACATGATGCTCGCTGAAAATAAAGGGAATGAAACATACCAAATGCAACAAGCAGATGCTAATTGAAATATTTTTGTTGTTTTGAAATATTCATTTTTATTTGGGGTTTTGAAATATATGCCTTTTTTTTCAATTTTGGACATATGTATTTTTTTTTTTGAATTTTGACTTATGTATTTTTTTGGATTTTTGACTTATGTAATTTTTTTGGATTTTTGACATATGTATTTTTTTTGAATTTTTGATTAAAAGATCAGCATGGTACTTGGATCAAAAGATCGTATTCATTTATTAACTTAATTCCCAAATTATTCTTTAACAACTTAACTTAAAACCCATCGTGTTTGAACTTGTGTTTCTATTCGTGATCCCATTTGATGATTTGACCCTTAGTCAATGTAAGCCATTCCTTAAGTTTGAAGTACATCTCTTTAGAAAGAAAAGATTAATAAGTTTAGAAAGTCCATGAGAAGGTTCCGGAGACTTAAAAAGATGTCCCTTTTCTACCCTAATATCCGTTGGGGTTCGGTCATTTCTTTCCGGGGTATTTATCGACCTTGCGTTCCCTTTCGTTTCATTTCATGGCCTTGATGTAACGTTTGTAGTGTAATGGCCTTTTTTATTTGACATTTGAATTTTGCCTTTTTGCTTTTTCTTATCTTTTCTTTTCTTTGCTTTGGGACGGATCTCCCCCATTTTTTTTATGACGGCCTCCTACTAAGATGGCGGGTATTCTTGGTAGTCTATTCTAAGTCTCGTTCCGACATCATAGGCCGAGTATAAAACAGAATTTTTGTTTTAAAACGAATGATTTGTACTTTACACTTTCGGTCAAGCTTTCAATATTCTTTAGGACTTGGCATCTCTTGTTACTCACGAATCAAACGTGTCAGTGTGTGTAGTAATGGGTTTAAAGTTAAATTATCCAGACTGATAAGGAAATTCGAGTTTATAAATTTTTTAATTCCACTGGTCTTTGTACCATACTGATCGACTCTTTAACCTAAGGGTAGTATTTCTTAAGATGTAAACCATTCCAGGGATGATTTAGCTCTTCTCCTTCTGCATTAACAAGACGATAAGCATTACCAGGAAAAGCGTGCGATACAACATAAGGTCCTTCCCAGTTGGGTTGGAGCTTAGAACGCGGACCACCAGGTTTTACAAAAATTCTTTTGACAACCATTTCACCGACTTTGAACTTACGTTCAATGACTTTCTTTTGATAAAAACGTGCTAATCTATTTTGATAAACTTTTGCATGATTAGCAGCTGACCATCTTTTCTCGTCTAAAAGTTCCAATTGAGCAAGGAGTGCTGAACGATGTTAATCAATGGAAAATTCCTTATTCAATTGTACTCTTAATGACGGTATGAGGATCTCGTATGGAACTACCGCCTCCATTCCAAACGTTAAGGAATAAGGAGTCTGCCCAGTGGGCGTGCGGATTGAAGTTCGGTAGGCCCATAGAGCCTCAACCAATTTTTCTGGCCAATCTGCGAATTTGTTAGATTTGCACGTCTTTTTGATGATTTTTATCAAAGTCTTATTTGTTGCCTCTGCTTGGCCATTGCCTTGCGGATAATAAGGAGATGAATGATGCAATGCAATTTTATACCTGTTGCAGAGGTCCTTCAATTCCTGTGACACGAACTGCGGTCCGTTGTCGGTGACGATGGTGCTTGAAATTCCAAATCGGGTGATGATGTTCTTCATGATGAACTTGCAGACGGTTGATGCTTTGATCTCCACGTACGCTTCAGCTTCTGCCCACTTGGTGAAGTATTCCGTTGCCGTGAGAATGAAAGATTTTTGCTTGATGCCGGAATCTGGGTTACCAAGAGGTCCAATGATGTCGAAAGCCCACATGGAGAAAGGCCATGGGGAAGAAACAGGATGGAGTGAAGATGCAGGAAGATGAATTTTGTCGGCGTGAAGTTGACACTTAGCACACCTACGAACATATCCTACACAGTCTTCTTCCATGGTTGGCCAATAAAATCATTGTCTAAGGATCTTCTTTACTAGCATCTGTCCATTGACATGGCCACCACAAACTCCACTATGAGCACCTTCCATAACTTTCCAAAGCTCATCTTCGTCTAGACATCTCAGAAGAACTCCATCAAAACCTCTCTTATACAGTGCTCCCCCAACTAGGGTGTATCGTTGAGCAACTCTCCTGATAGCTCTCTTCTCCTCAGTTGTAGCTTCCTCAGGATACGATTGATCTTCACAATATTTTGCAATTTCATAATACCATGCCTTCTGTTCATCATCTATCTCTTCTAACAGCTCTATCAACATGATTTCTCTCTTCTCAATGATATCTCCGTCCCTGACTTTCTTCAGCAAATTCTCCTTAGTTCTAAGGAATGAAGGGTCTTTCACGGCGGGTGAAAGACGCCTATGAACTATGATTGATTTAGATTGTTTGCTGATTGGAAAATCGAGAGAAGATGCAAGTGAAGCTAGAGCGTCAGCTAAGATGTTTTGATTCCTAGGGACATGGACAAAGATCAATTTCGTGAAAAGCTTTGAGTAAGCAGAAGTAAGTTCTTGATAAGGCTTGAGCTTGGGATCGAGAGTTCGATACTTGGTCAGCACTAGGCGAAGAATCAGTTGGCTATCACCCACAATCCTGAGTTTAGTGGCACCATGAAAATGAGCAGCCCCGAGGCCAGCAAGGAGTGCCTCGTATTCAGCTATATTGTTTGTGACTGGAAAATCAAGCTGAAAGGCTTGTAGAATGGTGATACCTTCAGGTGATAACAGAACAATACCTATCCCTTTTCCATGAGAATTCAGAGCTCCGTCAAAATGCAGAGTCCACATATCATCTCTGATTTGATTTACGGACATCAGTTCCTCATCCGGAAACTCTGATCGCACTAGGTCAAAACGAGGAAGGGGATGATGAGCTAGATGTTCTGCTATGGCATAGCCCTTGATCGCTTTCTGCTGAATATAAGTGATATCAAATTGAGATAGAAAGCTTTGCCATCGCGCTAACCTATCAGTAAGAACAGATTTCTCCAGAAGGAATTTGATTGGATTCATCCTAGCGATGAGATGGACTTCATGGGCCAGAAAATAATGCTTCAATTTCTGCACAACCCAGACCAATGCTGCACATGTTTTCTCCATCGCCGTAGATCTCTGTTCAGCGGGGTTGAGAAGTTTAGAGAGATAGTAGGCTGCCCTCTATTTTCCTTCTTCATCCTCTTGTGCTAGTACAGCCCCCACTGCATCATCCAGGACTGAAATGTAAAGTATCAATGGTTTGCCTGGAGATGGAGGTCTCAAAACAGGAGGACTTGCTAGATAGTTCTTTAATCCATCGAACGCCTCTTGACACTTATCGTCCCAATCGAATTTGACTCCCGGCTTGGTAAGCTCGTAAAACGGCTTACACCTTTGTGAGTGCTGGGAGACAAAACGGCGAATAAATTGTAACCTCCCGATTAATCCTCTCAACTCTTTCAAGTTTTTGGGAGGTGGAATTTCTCTGATAGCTTTCGCCTTATTAGGATCGATCTCAATTCCCCGTTTTCTGACAATAAATCCAAGCAATTTTCCTGAAGATACCCCGAATACACATTTCTTGGGGTTCATCTTTAACTGATATTCTCTCGATCTCTCTAATACCCTTGCCAAAACTTTGGCGTGCTCAGCCTTTGTCTTAGATTTAACTAATAAGTCATCCACATACACTTCCAGATCTATGTGCATCATGTCATGAAATATTGCCATCATGGCCCTTTGATAAGTGGCTCAAGCATTCTTTAATCCAAATGGCATGACGACATAACAGTATGTTCCCTAAGGTGTAGTGAATGACGTTTTCTCTTGATCTTCTTCTGCCAGCTTAATCTGATTATATCCTGAAAATCCGTCCATAAATGATAAGGTTTCATAGCCAACAGTATTATCGATGAGTACATCAATATGAGGCAATGGAAAATCATCTTTAGGACATGCCCGGTTCAAATCGCGGAAGTCAATGCAAATTCTGACCTTCCCGTCCTTCTTCATAACTGGGACTATATTGGCCACCCATTGTGGATAAAGGACAACTCTAATAAATTTAGCTTTATGCAATTTGTCGACTTCTTCCTTCATCTTTAGAGCCATTTGTGGGTGGAATCGCCTTAATTTCTGCTTGACAGGGCTAGCTCCTTCCTTTAAAGTCAATCTGTGTTCAACTAAAGATGAGTCTAACCCTGGCATATCTTCATAACTCCAGGCGAAAGTGTCCTTATAGTCCTTAAGTACTTGTACCATTGCCTTCTCATCCTCCGTAGAAAGATTTTTGCTGACGAGGACAACCTTAGGTTCGTCTTCAGTCCCTAAACTGATTTCTTTGGTGGGATCTTCTACGGCAGCTGAGGGTTCATCGAATCTCTTCACTCCACTGGCATATGCCTCAGCCGCATCCTCGTCATCTTCCTCATTTTCAACAATGGGGTACTTTTCATACACTAATTCATATACCCCGTACCCATCATTGACTGACTCATCATTCATGCAATCTTCTGGCATTTGAATTGGATTTTCTAAAAACTGACGGATCAAAGAACAAGAAAAGCATTTATCAGCTAAGTCCTGGAGGTATCTATCTGGAATTCGCCTACCCTTAGGCTTCCTAGACTTCCTAACCTGACTAACCTGCCTAAAACTAGACTGCCTAATTTCACTAAACTCACTATCATAACCTAATGAAGATGAAGCAGGATAGAAATCCTGGGATACAAGTGGAAATACAAGAGAATCCTCCCGAGGGGAGGGGCAGAGTAAATCTAAGAGAGAATCTTGACCGAAGGACCCGCGCGACGGGGTGCAATCGGACAAGTAAGATGTTTCCTCGATAAAGATTTGAGAAGAATTTGTTGTAAAATTGGCGTTTTTTTTTTTTTTGATATCAGAGGAATTATACATGAAACAGGAGTGAATACAAATGGAAGGAGAATCAGATGGAGGAAGTGGCACCAAGGCCAGGGGATTAGGGGGATCATATAGCAATATGTCCCAGATCAAATTATACATCCTCTCTAGATCGAGAGGAGGTTGTGGGATAAGGTCCCGAGGGGACAGAGTAATCATGACGGGCGGAGCCCGTGGAATATCTTCAATAATGACCCGCGACCAAGTCGGGGTCAAGAGCAGTGTACGAAATAGAGTATGGAGCATGAAGACATGTGAAGGATATGTCCCCCTCCAGAGCAGATCTGTAGTGTAACCAGCTTCATAGGGGTCATCTGGTTCCCCTTCGTCGGTCTCTTCAGACAGCAGTATCCGCTTATCAAATATGGCACCAGGGCTTTCAATCAGCTCATCAATCTATGGCGGCCACTTGGGTTCTGCAGGATCTAGGAATAGTCTGTTCAGTGCAATATAAAGGTCTCTCAGATCGAACCACCTGTACCATTCGCATTCGGGATCATGGAACTTACTCCTTTTCATTGGCCGCAGAGCCTCCAAGGATTGGTACGTAAGTAGTTCAGAGCAATGTTTGGCCAAATCCCTCCTATATATATCATGGAAGTCAAAACACGAAGTAATGACCACCGTGTTGTCGTAGCTAAGTATGGGCCCTTTCACAAAGTGTGTACACAGGGTCCATGTTAGGGGATCTCGGCCTTCTTTGTGTGGTGTAGACATTGCCTCCCAGATTTTCGGACCTTCTTCGATCTCTGCTTGCTGAACCAGATCTTGTTTCAGTTTTCTTGGCCTATAGCCCAGACCACTTCCAGGTGTTGCTCGATGATCTTTAACAGGAGTGGACCTGCCTTGCAACTGTGTGCCCAGACCTTTCCCAGGCTCGTAGCCGTTCTTCATCATAATTCTCCATCCTGGGGTACTCATGCACTTCCCCCTTTTTATGGCATCTAACGGGTATGGAGAAATAGTGGCGGCTTTCAAAGGATCAGCCACTGGATGGTAGACCTGTAATACCGACAGAAAAGGTTGTCGGCCAGGTAAAGCAGCAGATTTAACATTCAAGGTATGAGCAGCAACAAGGATCGGCATGCTCGTCACTTTAATAATTCGTCCTTTGAAAGGGAATTTGAGGCATTGGTGATTCGTAGAGGGAATCGCCTCAAGAGTTTTGATATAAGGACGACCCAAAATGGCATTTATAGAAGGGTCGATTTCTAGGATGTGAAATTCGACCTCTGCATGACTTACTGGGCCTAGCTCTACCTTCAAATAAACCATTCCCAGAGGGGAACGGGTAGAATTGTCATATGCCGTCACTGAGATGGGGCTGGGCAGCCATTTTTCTTTGGGCACACCGCATAGCTCCAGGGTCTTCGGAGGTAAAATATTGATCGAAGCCCCTGTATCTACCAGGCATGCATCCACGACCTTCTTACAGATGTTGACCGTGATGCTCAAAGCCATGCTTCTGGCTGCCGGCGGTGCTAGTTCTGATGTGTGAAATGTAATGGAGGGCTGATCCCCCTGAGGAACTAGTAGTGCTGCAATTTTCTCTACTGGCACGTCCTCATTGACCATCACCTTCTGTAGATATTCCATTAAGGCTTCTTGGTGAATCTCGGATCTTTTGATCAATTTGAGTATAGTGATCCGTGCCGGTGTCCTGTCTAGATGTTTCAACAAGTCATATTGAGTGCATGGTGCACTCTCTTCATTATGGGCTTCCTCAGTCGGCTGTGATGGACCGTCTCTAACTGTGGACTGAGGAAAGACTTTGTTGAAAATCCTTCCACTCCAGAGCGCGTGTTCCTCAACCGTGGAGGATCCGTGTGACACCTTAAGTACTGCAGGGTTGGATGGTGCGGATGGCGTAGAGGGTTGGTATGTAGGTGATGGCGTAGGGCTAGGTGGTGATGGCGCGGTGCGGATTAAAGGCCTAGAGGGTTGGATGGTGGATGGGTAAGTGGTTGGTGAAGCGGGGAATGGTACGTGTAATAGCGGTCTGGATGGTAAAGGGATATCTGGGTAGGTGGTGGTGGTAGCGGGTGAAGTAGGAAATGGTACGCGTAATAATGGCCTAGATGGTAGGAGGGGCGCGTTATTGGTTTGCGGGGGGTTATATGATGGAGGCGTAGGAGTGCGGGGCGTAATGGGCTTGAGGAAGGTGGGTAGTGGTAATGGGTTATTGGGTGTGGGTGAGTGAGATGTGGGTGTCGGTAGGGGGGTGATGGTAATGGGTTGTGGCCTAGGTATGTGGATAGTGCGGCGTGGTGGTCGCTCTGCGGTACTTGGAACATGACCCGTTGAACAAAGAGAGGAAGAGTCCTCTATTCTCCACTGTTGCCCACGACCAGCCTCAGACTGGCTGTTCGTCAAAATGGGAGCAACTTGGTTTTCGTTCTGGTGCTCCGGGAGTGGATTCTGCACTATGCCCATGTTGGGTGGTGCTGGTGGTCTTGCTTGCTGCTGCTGCTGCTGTGGTCTTCTCGCCCTTAGGGCTGATATGTACTTTTTCATCTCCTCCCAGTCTATGCCGCCCTGCTCATTGAGATCATGAATATAATCTCTGAACTGGAAGCAGGTGTCAATGGTATGCCCAGGTTGCCTATGGAAGTAGCAATACCTGGACGTATCGGCATTTTGAGGCCAGACGGCCTTTTCCCTTGGCAAAACTAAGGCATTAGCTGCCATTAGAGCGCTGAAGATATCTGCCAAGGATTCTGGGAGGGCCGGGTATTCTGCCTTCTTCGGGCCTGGAGGTCTTCTCTGCTGGTTGTAGTCACCAGGAGGAGGGACATTATGGTACGCCCGCGGTGCGCGCGGCTGATACTGTAGCTGTTGCTGCTGCTGATATTGCTGCTGTTGGGGCTGGTACTGTTGTTGCCGTTGCGGCTGTTGTAGCTGTTGCTGTTGCTGTTGCTGTTGCTGGTTCTGATTCGGCTGCTGGGGCCGTTGATACTGTTGCTGATAATGGGGGTTCTGCTGCTGCCTGTACCCCTGCTGGTTTGGCTGCGGTGGCCTCTGGTACTGCAGCTGGTTCCTCACGAACTGGGGCGAGTTATTATTCATGCTACTCACTTGCTCGTGAGAGAGCGTGCCCTCAGTAGTCGGACCTGTGCTGGGAGAGTTTGGCACTGCAGGCTTCCGAGGTGGAGGCCTGCTAGGTCTGTGAGGATCAAAGACGCTAGAGAACGTAGCGTCCTTGATGGCATTCTGGCAGTACCGTGCTCTTTCATAGAGCTCTGCCATGTTGGTCAGATTGTTCAAGGAGAGGACTAGCTTGAACTGCGGCGTGGCGTTGGAAATTAACATTTTCACTTGCTCAGATTCGGACAAGTGATCCTTCACCTTTTCGGCCAGGCCCCGCCACCTGTCAGCAAAATTGACAAACCCCTCATCAGGTTTCATCTTTTCTGCAATGAGGTCCGTGATAGACAAGGAGGGTGCAACTCTGTCCTGGTATCGTTGGATAAATTTGCGTGAAACGATACCGTAATCCTCTACTTCGGAGGGTTCTAGAGAAAAGAACCACTCGAGGGCTGGTCCCTCTAGAGATCTCCTGAACAAAAAGGCCAATGACCTCTTGTCGTTCTGCCAGAAAGATGATTCGTACATGAACTCCTTCAGATGTGTGAAGGGGTTACCAGTACCGTTGTACTTCCGGTACACTGGCATCTCAGAGGGTGGCAGATGGAATACTGGCAGGCTCGGTAAACTGATCTCTGGCACAGCTTTAACCCCCATCATCTTCTGGAGGTTGTTGAACTGTTCATCCATGCGCTCCTTCTTGGCCAGCAACGCTTGCGTGGTCAGATCTGCCTGGGGAGGAGGAGGAGGTGGAAGTACTTGATAGGCCTGCTGCCTAGAGTACGTTGGACAGGGAGGACAATAAAGAGGAGGTCCGGCAGAGCATCCGCCATGCCCGAGGGCATTTTGATAAACAGGCGTTTGCGGTCTGGCCGGTTGCCTAGATGATGAAAGTTGTGGCCCAGTTGGCCGAGAAGTGAGGTGAAGGCCTTCCATGGCCTGATGGATATAAGGGGGAGGAAGAGGAGGTTGTTGAGTAACAACAGGGGGAGCCACAGGGTTCGGCTCAGCAGGCTGTACGGGTGCCTTCCCCTTCAAAATAGACTGGATCGCTTCGAACTGCTGAGGGTCCAGTTGGGAGGCAAGAACTCCCAGGGCGTTGACGAGATCCGAAGGATCAGAGGGTGAGGGATCATTCTGATTCATGTCCCCCTCTAGATCGGGATTAGGAATTGCATATTCATGCGGGGGAAGATTAGGATATCGATCCTGTGGATGAAAGAGAGGTGTCCGAACATTCTCATCTTGTCGATATGGAATGGGGACAGAATTACGGGAGGCATCAGCATCTCTCCCGTTCTCATAGTTGTAGTCCGAATCGTGAGGGGCATTAGCATCTCCCTCGTAATTGATGATGGCGTCTTGACCCATACTCAAGTCCCTGCTTGATCGCAGCAGCATGATGTTAGATTCCCTTTTCAAAGATTTGACAAACAAGTTGCACAGAGATTAATCAAACAAGTGGATGTTTAACGTGATTTTAAGGTTCCTTGTTGAGTTATTTGAATTGGATTAAACCACAAATTCGCTCAGGGAAATGATCCTAGTTTCAGTTCAATTTCCACCGTTATTCTCTAGGGCTTTCTCTCACAACGCTTTCGGAATCTAGCCGGGACTTCAATTGGTACAACCAGCCCGATGATCAAGGAGGAATACCTTGATTTTGGGGACTTATGGAGGTCTCAACGTCAACTTCTCTAGTCTGATCAAGGGACCAACCCAATCAGAGAGAGTTGCTGACGTCGAGTAGTGTGTTCCTAAGAAAAGGAGGGTATTCGCCTCAATGCGTATGCCCTACGGCCTGGATGGCCTCTAATGCTTAATTAATAATGGGTAGCTAGCACTCAAACCACAAAAATCTGAGAACTGAAAAACAACTAAGAAACAGATGCAGACAGCAGAGAAACTGTGAAGACTGAAAGGCGTCTGGGGGTGTTGACGCGGTTTTGAAACGCGTCAGTGCTCCTGGACGCTGTTCAGTTCGCAAAAATAGTTTTGCAGGAGGATTTTCTGGGTAGAATCCTCCTCAAACAGGATAAAAGGCAGTAAACAATCGACTTATGCAAATTTTTTTAGTTCCAGGTTTTAACAGGATGATTTACTAACTAAACAACTAGGAAATCAATTAATTACACATCATTTTTATCACAAAAACAGCTTTTTGAACTAATCAAGGGGAGGGCAAGATCTTGCCACTGGGGTGTGCACGTGGTGCACGAGGGAAATTACTTAAACTAAAACACTCACCAATTGGTGAGGACGTGTCGAGAGATACAAGTGGTGCACAGTGGGTGCCCGATTGATGATAGCAAGAACAAAAAGAAACTAAAAGATGGCGAGACCAAGTCCCACCGTGATCGCCAAAAGAGCTGTAGGTGCTTAAAATGCTCGTGTGATTAACATGAAAAATCTATGTTGTTTAGTGTAAACTAACCTATTAAAAACAGCAACTAAGTGCAGTGATCGCCAGAAACTTTTGCTTAAAAAGTTTCAAAAGAGAGTTTTGATCGCCTACCTGTTTGAACGCGGAAGATATTGAGTCCTTGATTCCCCTTTCTTCAGCCGGCTGAAGAAAGAGAGCCATTTCTTTGTTCTTTTGTTCTTGCTGTTGAGTTTGAGGTTGAGGATCGTCCAGAAGTCCTTCTGGCTTTGTGCTTGATTTCCCCTTTTGATTCTGTTGTTGTTGTTGAGTGCAGCAGAGACAGAGAGAAAATGAAGATGAGAACTTTAAATAGAAGCAATCTCCAAACTAATCATGATTTTAAGCATATAATTGAACAGCAAACTTACTTGTTTAAATGGCTTTGAAACCCCTTAAATGAAATAGGTTTTGAAAGATTATGCTGTGGTGTGTGTTGCATGAAGTGAATATGAAGAATGAAATTAATGAAGATGAAGAAAAAATGTAGAAATGAAACACTTATGCCCAATGGTTGAAGCCTTGAAAGGATGAAGATTCTTGAAAGGACGCCGACCTCTGGAAATGGCAGCGCTCCGGCGTTCTGACGTTGTTGCTCCGATCTTCAACTCGCTATCGCTCAATTAACTCAAGATTACGCTTCACACTTTTTTACTCTTTGAGATGCAAGGTATTTATAGGCTTTTTCTGCGTTCGCGATTAACATAGAAAAATCTAGGATTTATCTATCTTAACCGACAGATAAATACTGATTAATTCATCTTTATCTGTAATTATCTAAAACGCGTCCACCATGGCTGACGCCTTTCAGATTAATTAAGATAAGGATAAATATCCGGGAAAACTTATCTTTATCTTTATTAGTTAAAACGCGTCTACATGTGTAGACGTCTTTTACACTAATTAAGATAAGGATAAACATCCGGGAGAGAAGTTAAAATAGCCTAGGAAACCTAAAACGCGTCAGCCTTTACAGACGCCTTTTAGCTAATTAGTCAATTGATTAAAATTCAAATTTAAACGTTAAAATAGGAATAAACTCTAAATCGCGTCCACATGGGTTGACGTCTTTTAGAATTCTAAATATTTTAACTGAAATTTGAGCTAAAATCAATTTAATTGATTAACTTAAACATGTCTGTTTGATCTGACACTTAAAAAGATCAATAAAAATTAATCAATGATTAATTATCAGACCATTATGAGGCATTATTATATGATATGAAATTTACTCGAAATGATGTCAAAATTAGCGTGTCTACAATGGCGTACTCTAATGGGCTTTCCTACAAGTGCAAGTGGAGAAGGGTCAAATCCATTGGATGACATCTTTCTCAGATAATCTCTCCAGTCAGCTCGAGTCTTGAGTTTTGGCACTCGATTGATCATCTTCTCATTGAATTTCACAATGTTGGAAATATGGAATATCGGGCTATTCTGATAGATTTGACATGGTCTTGCGGAATTCCTCGTGTGATATTCAAATTTGAAGTGCAACTCGATTTATAGAGAGAAGAGCAGCATGCAACTATAGGGAGGCTGACCTGTGGACGCCGCAGAGAGCCCACTGTAGAGATAAGCCAGGATCGTAGTGCCAATATATCTTCCCTCGAAGATCTCGCAGATCGCACTGACTTGATCATCTTTAAGGATGTTGTCTTGCGCAGGAAAGAACAGAGCCCCGGCAAGGCACGTGATGAAAGCTTTCGTCATGTCCTAAGCATCATCCTCCCTCAGGTCTTCAATTTCGTACAAGGTCCACTCTGCAAGCTTAGCAAGATTGATTCATTTCTTGGTGATGCATCCTTTAACCTCTGTAGGATCCTTCATGATCGTCATCAACAATTGTTGACCGGTGATCTTTTCCCTCATTAAAGCCATTTTATTCTTGATTTTTGGAAGGCCCAACAAAAGCTCAACCTCCTCTAGAAGAATAGTACATTCAAAATCCGGAAAAAGAAAGGTATGGGTTTGAGGATGCCATAGCTCAATCAAAGCACCCATAACTGCCCAGTCCACGTTTAGACTCTTGTAATGCTTTGCATGAACCACTAGGCCTTGGAGATTCCACTTGGAAATAAAAGATTGTATGAAAATTTTGGTACTCTTAGCAAGTTTGCGAATGCAAGGGAGGGATGTGAATTTCCTTGGACCGGGAAACATAGGATATGCCTAGAAAATAGAAGGAAGAATTATTTGAGAATTGCTTGAAGAACATGGAGAAAAAAAGAGAAAATTGAAGAAGAAGGATTGAAGGAAAGATGATTCAACTTACTTGGAGGTTAGGATCTCTTCCGCTTAGATGATTTTCCACTTCGGAGAGTTTCTCTAATGTCTTCTTCATCCTCTTGCTTGAAGAACCCATCTTGTTCTTGACTTTTTCTTCTTGAAACCTTGAAAACTTTGAAAATCCTTGAACTTTGAAGAAAATCCCTTCCTTTAATCTCTAGATTGTGTTAGGATTGCCTTGATACAAGTTAATGAAGTTTATATAGAGAGAATTGCGATCCTAGGAAGGCTTTTCCAAATTGGAAAAGGGATAAGCATGAGAAGAGTTGAAATCCGGATGGGAATAAGCCAGAACCTATTTCTGCGACTTAAAAGGCGTCGTTGAACAGCGACGCGTTTTAGTTGCCTTAATGGTGTCGTCACGACACGACGCGTTTCAGGCTTTTCTGCTATTTTACCCGAAATTCGATGTTTACCCATATTATGATGCTTAATTAAACACTTGTTTGAAGTTACTGATGAATTTTTGAACGCAGGAAATTCAGGAAGACACAAGTGAGGCTGAGAAATCCAAAAGATCCCACTTTGGGAGTTTATGTGTAAGGACTAAGGTTTTCGGATCCGGTTTTCGGGGTCGGACCCTGTAGTTCAGGTCTTGATGGCACTGAGGACTTGTCCTTTCCAGAGTTTCCAGTTCGTATTAAGGATCGCAGAGAACAGGTCCTACGGAACAAGGTTGTGCCTTTGGTTAAGGTGATTTGGCAGTACCGCTCCGAGGGCGAGGCAACCTGAGAGCGTGAGGACGAGATGCGGGAGCAGTTTCCTTACCTTTTCTCGTAAGTCCCCTTGTGAGCTTGTATCTCTATGTTTTGACCTCGTTAATTCTAGCAGGCAATTTCGGGGGCGAAATTCTTTTAAGGGGGGGAGAATGTAAGGACTAAGGTTTTCGGATCCGGTTTTCGGGGTCGGACCCAGTAGTTCAGGCCCTGATGGGGCTGAGACTCTGTTCTGTTTCGCGTCGAGCCCGCTCGACGCGGTTTAAACGGCGTCCAGCAGTGCAGACGCATTTTAGATTGTGCCACGTGGGTTGGCTTTGGGCCGCGAGAGTACGGCTCCGTCGTGTCATCTGAACGGCGTCGTCGATGGATGACGCCTTTCAGACTGCGACCCTGAGTTGTCAGTGTACGGCGCCAGTCTTGTCGTCTGATCAGCGTCTTGGATGGACGACGCGTTTCAGAGTTCTGTTAGAGCGGCCCGTCATGTCGACTGATAGGCGTCCGTACAGCTCGACGTGTTTTAGACAGTTTCTGGTTACCCCGCGAACCTGTAGACACGCTAATTTTGACGTCATTTCGAGTAAATTTCATATCATATAATAATGCCTCAGAATGGTCTGATATTTAATCATTGATTAATTTTTATTGATTCTTTTTAAGTGTCGGGTTTAATAGACATGTTTAAGTTAATCAATTAAATTGATTTTAACTCGAATTTCTATTAAAATATGAAGAATGCTAAAAGACGTCAACATGTGTGGACGCTATTTAGAGTTTATTCTTATTTTAACGTTTAAATTTGAATTTTAATCAGTTGATTAATTAGTTAAAAGGCGTCTGTACGTCCTGACGCGTTTTAGGTTTCCTAGGCTATTTCTACTTCTCTTCCGGATGTTTATCCTTATCTTAATTAGTGTAAAAGACGTCTGCATATGTAGACGCATTTTAGCTAATAAAGATAAAGATAAGTTTTCCCGGATATTTATCCTTATCTTAAATTAATCTGAAAGGCGTCAGCCATGATGGACGCGTTTTAGATAATTACAGATAAAGATGAATTAATCAGTATTTATCTGTCAGTTAAGATGGATAAATCCGAAGTTTTTCTATGTTAATCCGCGAACGCAGAAGAAGTCTATAAATACCTTACATCTTGAAGAGTTAAAAAAGTTGGAGCGCCATTAAAAGTTAAGTGTAATCTCGAGCAAGTTGAAGATCGAAGCAACAACGTCGGAACGCCGAAGCACTGCCATTTCCAGAAGTCGGCGTCCTTTCAAGATTCTTCATCCATTCAAGAATTCAACCATTGGGCATAAGTCTTTTATTTCTGCATTCATTTCATTTAGTTCTATATTCTTCATCATTCACTCCATGCAACACACACTACATTCATTCTTTTCAAAACCTATTTGATTAAGGGGTTTCAAAAGCCATTAAACAAGTAAGTTTGCTGTTTAATTGCATGTTTAACATCATGATTAGAATAGATACTACTTTTGTTTAAAGTTCTCATCATTGTTTTCTTCATTTCTTTTCTTTCTATTCTGCTGCACTAAACAAGAGAATCAAAGGGGAAAACAATCAAAGTCAAAAGGATTTCTGGACGATCCTCAACTTCAACCTCAAACTCAACAGCAAGAACAAAGAACGAGAAGGGCTCTTTTTCTTCAGCCGGCTGAAGGAGGGGAATCAAAGACTCAATATCTTCTGCGTTCAAACAGGTAGGCGATCATACCCTCTTTTGAAACCTTTTAAGTCAAAAGTTTCTGGCGATCACTGCACTTAGTTGCTGTTTTTAATAGGTTTATTTTGCACTAAACAACCTAGATTTTTCATGTTAATCACACGAGCATTTTAAAGCACCTACAGCTTTTTTGGCGATCACGGTGGGACTTGGTCTCGCCATCTTTTAGTTTTTTGTTCTTGCTATCATCAATCGGGCACCCACGGTGCACCATTTGTGTCTCTCGACACGTCCTCACCAATTGGTGAGTGTTTTAGTTTAATTAATTTCCCTCGTGCACCACGTGCACACCCCAGTGGCAAGATCTTGCCCTCCCCTTGGTTAGTTTAAAAAAGCTGTTTTTGTGATAAAAATGATGTGTGATTGATTGATTTTCTAGTTGTTTAGTTAGTAAATCATCATGTTAAAATCTGGAACTAAAAAAAATATGCATGAATTGATTATTTACTGCTTTTTATCCTGTTTGAGGAGGATTCAACCTAGAAAATCCTCCTGCAAAACTGTTTCTGCGAACTGAAAAGCGTCCAGGAGCACTGACGCGTTTCAAACTGCGTCAACACACCCAGACACCTTTCAGTCTTCATATTTTCTCTGCTGTCTGCATCTGTTTCTGCGAAAAATTAAGGTTCTATTTTGAATAGCGTCGCCTACCATCGACGCGATGCAGACAGTTTCGTAGTTATTTTTCAATTTTCAGATTTCTGTGGTTTGAGTGCTAGCTACCCATTATTATTAAGCATTAGAGGCCATCCAGGCCGTAGGACATACGCATTGAGGCGAATACCCTCCTTTTCTTAGGAACACACTACTTGACGTCAGCAACTCTCTATGATTGGGTTGGTCCCTTGATTAGACTAGAGAAGTTGACGTTAAGGCCTCCGTAAGTCCCCAAAATCAAGGTATTCCTCCTTGATCATCGGGCTGGTTGTACCAATTAAAGTCCCGGCTAGATTCTAAAAGCGTTGTGAGAGAAAGCCCTAGAGAATAATGGTGGAAATTGAACTGAAACTAGGATCCTTTCCCTGAGCGAATTTGTGGTTTAATCCAATTCAAATAACTCAACAAGGAACCTTAAAATCACGATTAACATCCACTTGTTTGATTAATCTCTGTGCAACTTGTTTGTCAAATCTTTGAAAAGGGAATCTAACATCATGCTGCTGCGATCAGGCAGGGACTTGAGTGTGGCTCCAGACGCCATGGTCAATTACGAGGGAGATGCTAATGCCCCTCGGGATTCTGATTACAACTATGAGAGCGGGAGAGATGCTGATGCCTCCCGTAATTCCGTCCCCGTTCCGCTTCGACATGATGGGAACGTTCGGACACCTCTCTTTCATCCCCATGATCGATATCCTGATCTTCCGCCGCATGAATATGCGATTCCTAATCCCGATCTTGAGGGGGACATGAATCATAATGATCCCTCATCCTCTGATCCTTCGGATCTCGTCAACGCTTTGGGAGTTCTTGCCTCCTGACTGGACCCTCAGCAGTTCGAGGCGATCCAGTCTATTCTGAAGGGGAAGGCACCCGCGCAGCCTGCTGAGTCGAACCCTGTGGCTCCCCCTGTTGTTACTCAACAATCTCCTCTTCCTCCTCCTTACATTCATCAGGCCATGGAAGGCCTTCATGTCACTTCTCGGTCAGCTGGGCCGCAACTTTCATCCTCTAGGCAACCGGCTAGACCGCAAACGCCTGTTTATCAAAATGCCCTCGGGCATGGCGGAAGCTCTGCCGGACCTCCCCTTTATTGTCCCCCCTGTCCAACGTACTCTAGGCAGCAGGCCTATCAAGTACCTCCACCTCCTCCTCCTCCCCAGGCAGATCTGACCACGCAAGCGTTGCTGGCCAAGATGGAGCGCATGGATGAGCAGTTTAACAACCTCCAGAAGATGATGGGGGTTAAAGCTGCGCCAGAGATCAATTTGCCGAGCCTGCCGGTATTCCACCTACCACCCTCTGAGATGCCGGTGTACCGGAAGTACAACGGTACTAGTAACCCCTTCACACATCTGAAGGAATTTATGTACGAATCATCTTTCTGGCAGAACGACAAGAGGTCGTTGGCCTTTTTGTTCAGGAGATCTCTAGAGGGACCAACCCTCGAGTGGTTCTTTTCCTTGGAACCCTCCGAGGTAGAGGACTACGGTATCGTTTCACGCAAATTCATTCAACGATACCAAGACAGAGTTGCACCCTCCTTGTCCATCACTGACCTCATTGCAGAAAAGATGAAACCTGATGAGGATTTGTCAATTTTGCTGACAGGTGGCGGGGCCTGGCTGAAAAGGTGAAAGATCACTTGTCCGAGTCCGAGCAAGTGAAGATGTTAATTTCCAACGCCACGCCCCAGTTCAATCTAGTCCTCTCCTTGAACAATCTGACCAACATGGCAGAGCTCTATGAAAGAGCACGGTATTGCCAGAATGCCTTCAAGGACGCTACGTTTTCTAGCGTCTTTGATCCTCACAGACCTAGCAGGCCTCCACCTCGGAAGCCTGCAGTGCCAAACTCTCCCAGCACAGATCCGACTACTGAGGGCACGCTCTCTCACGAGCAAGTGGGTAGCATGAATAATAACTCGCCCCAGTTCGTGAGGAACCAGCAGCAATACCAGAGGCCACCGCAACCAAACCAGCAGGGGTACAGGCAGCAGCAGAACCCCCATTATCAGCAACAGTATCAACGGCCCTAGCAGCCGAACCAGCAACAACAACAGGTACAGCAGCTGCCGCAACGGCAACAACAGTACCAGCAACCCCAACAACAGCAATATCAGCAGCAGCAATATCAGCCGCGCGCACCGCCGGCATACCATAATGTCCCTCCTCCTGCTGACTATAATCAGCAGAGAAGACCCCCAGGCCCTAAAAGGGCAGAATACCCGGCCCTCCCAGAATCCTTGGCAGATATCTTCAGTGCTCTAATGGCAGCTAATGCCTTAGTTTTGCCAAGGAAAAAGGCCGTTTGGCCTCAAAATGCCGACACGTCCAAGTATTGCTACTTCCATAGGCAACCTGGGCATACCATCGACACCTGCTTCCAGTTTAGAGATTATATTCATGATGTCAATGAGCAGGGCGGCATAGACTGGGAGGAGATGAAAAAGTATATATCAGCCCTGAAGGCGAGAAGACCACAGCAGCAGCAGCAATAGCAGCAAGCAAGACCACCAGCACAAGCAGCGGCACCACCCAACATGGGCATAGTGCAGAATCCACTCCCAGAGCACCAGAACCAAAACCAAGTTGCTCCCATTCTAACGAACAGCCAGTCTGAGGCTGGTCGTGGGCAACAGTGGAGAATAGAGGACTCTTCCTCTCTTTATTCAACGGGTCACGTTCAGAGTACCGCAGAACGACCACCACGCCGCACCATCCACATACCTAAGCCACAACCCGTTACCATCACCCCTCTACCGACACCCACATATCACTCACCCGCACCCAATAACCCATTACCACTACCCGCCCTCCTTAAGCCCATTACGCCCCGCACCACTACACCGCTACCATATAATCCCCCGCAAACCAATCACGCGCCCCTTCTACCATCCAGACCGCTATTACGCGTACCATTTCCTACTTCACCCACTACCACTACCACCTACCCAGATACGCCCTTACCATCCAGACCGCTATTACGCGTGCCATTCGCCACTTCACCAACCACTTACCCATCCACCATCCAACCATCTAGGCCTCTAATCCGCACCGCGCCATCACCACCTAGCCCTACGCCATCACCTACATACCAACCCTCTACATCATCCGTACCATCCAACCCTGCGGTACTTAAGGTGTCACCCGGATCCTCCACGGTCGAGGAACATGCGCTCCGAAGTGGAAGGATTTTCAACAAGGTCTTTCCTCAGTCCACAGTTAGAGACGGCCCATCACAGCCGACTGAGGAAGCCCATAATGAAGAGAGTGCACCAGGCACTCAATATGACTTGTTGAAACATCTGGACAGAACACCGGCACGGATCACCATACTTGAATTGATCAAAAGGTCCAAGATTCACCAAGAAGCCTTAATGGAATACCTACAGAAGGTGATGGTTAATGAGGACGTGCTGGTAGAAAAAATTGCAGCACTACTAGTTCCTCAGGGGGATCAGCCCTCCATCACATTTCACACATCGGAACTAGCACCGCCAACAGCCAGAAGCATGGCTCTGAGCATCACGGTCAACATCTGCAAGAAGGCCGTGGATGCATGCCTGGTAGATACAGGGGCTTCGATCAATGTTTTACATCCGAAGTCCCTGGAGCTGTGCGGTGTGCCCAAAGAAAAATGGCTGCCCAGCCCCATCTCAGTGACGGCATATGACAATTCTACCCGTTCCCCTCTGGGAATGGTTTATTTGAAGGTGGAGCTAGGCCCTGTAAATCATGCAGAGGTCGAATTTCACATCCTAGAAATCGACCCTTCTATAAATGCCATTTTGGGTCGTCCTTATATCAAAACTCTTGAGGCGATTCCCTCTACGAATCACCAATGCCTCAAATTCCCTTTCAAAGGACGAATTATTAAAGTGACGAGCATGCCGATCCTTGTTGCTGCTCATACCTTGAATGTTAAATCTGCTGCTTTACCTGGCCGACAACCTTTTCTGTCGGTATTACAGGTCTACCATCCAGTGGCTGATCCTTTGAAAGCCGCCACTATTTCTCCATACCCGTTAGATGCCATAAAAAGGGGGAAGTGCATGAGTACCCCAGGATGGAGAATTATGATGAAGAACGGCTACGAGCCTGGGAAAGGTCTGGGCACACAGTTGCAAGGCAGGACCACTCCTGTTAAAGATCATCGAGCAACACCTGGAAGTGGTCTGGACTACAGGCCAAGAAAACTTAAACAAGATCTGGTTCAACAAGCAGAGATTGAAGAAGGTCAGAAAATCTGGGAGACAATGTCTACACCACCTAAAGAAGGCCGAGATCCCCTAACATGGACCCTGTATACACACTTTGTGAAGGGGCCCATACTTAGCCACGACAACACAGTGGTCATTACTTCGTGTTTTGACTTCCATGACATATATGGGAGGGACTTGGCCAGGCATTGCTCAGAACTACTTACGTACCAATCCTTGGAGGCTCTGTGGCCTATGAAAAGGAGAAAATTCCATGATCCTGAATGCGAATGATACAGGTGGTTCGATCTGAGAGACCTTTACATTGCACTGAACAGATTGTTCCTAGATCCTACATAACCCAAATGGCCGCCGCAGATTGACGAGCTGATTGAAGGTCCAAGTGCCATCTTTGATAAGCGGATATTGCTGTCTGAGGAGACCGATGAAGGGGAGCCAGATGGCCCCTATGAAGCTGGTTACACTACAGATCTGCTCTGGAGGGGGACATATCCTTCACATGTCTTCATGCTCCATACTCTATTTCGTACACTGCTCTTGACCCCGACTTGGTCGCGGGTCATTATTGAAGATATTCCACGGGCTCCGCCCGTTATGATTACCCTGTCCCCTCGGGACCTTATTCCACAACCTCCTCTCGATCTAGAGAGGATGTATGATTTGATCTGGGACATATTGCTATATGATCCTCCTAATCCTCTGGCCTTGGTGCCACTTCCTCCATCTGATTCTCCTTTTATTTGTATTCCTTCCTTTTTCATGTTTAATTCCTCTGATATCCAAAAAAAAAAAAACGCCAATTTTACAACAAATTCTTCTCGGATCCTTATCGAGGAAACATCTTACTTGTCCGATCGCACCCCGTCGCGTGGGTCCTTCGGTCAAGATTCTCTCTTAGATCTACTTTGTCCCTCCCTTCGGGAGGATTCTCTTGTATTTCCACTTGTATCCCAGGATTTCTATCCTACTTCATCTTCATTAGGTTATAATAGGGAGTTTAGTGAAGTTAGGTAGTCTAGTTTTAGGCAGGTTAGTCAGGTTAGGAAGTCTAGGAAGCCTAAGGGTAGGCGAATTCCAGATAGATACCTCCAGGAATTAGCTGATAAATGCTTTTCTTGCTCTTTAATCCCTCAGTTTTTGGAAAATCCAATTCAGATGCCAGAAGACTGTATGAATGATGAGTCAGTCAATGATGAGTATGGGGTATATAAATTAGTGCATGAAAAGGACCCCATTGTTGAAAATGAGGAAGATGACGAGGACGCAGCTGAGGCATATGCTAGTGGAGTGAAGAGATTCGATGAACCCTTAGCTGCCGTAGAAGAGCCCACCAAAGAAATCAATTTAGGGACTGAAGACGAACCTAAGGTTATCCTCGTCAGCAAAAATCTTTCTACAAAGGATGAGAAGGCAATGATACAAGTACTTAAGGACTATAAGGACACTTTCGCCTGGAGTTATGAAGATATGCCGGGGTTAGACTCATCTTTAGTTGAACACAGGTTGACATTAAAGGATGGAGCTAGCCCGGTCAAGCAAAAATTAAGGCGATTTCACCCACAAATGGCTCTAAAGATGAAGGAAGAGGTCGACAAATTACATAAAGCCAAATTTATTAGAGTTGTCCTTTATCCACAATGGGTGGCCAACATAGTCCCGGTTATGAAGAAGGACGGGAATGTCAGAATTTGCATTGACTTCCGCGATTTGAACCGGGCGTGTCCTAAAGATGATTTTCCATTGCCTCATATTGATGTACTCATTGATAATACCGCTGGCTATGAAACTTTATCGTTTATGGACGGATTTTCAGGATACAATCAGATTAAGATGGCAGAAGAAGATCAAGAAAAAACGTCATTCACTACACCTTGGGGAACATACTGTTATGTCGTCATGCCATTTGGATTAAAGAATGCTGGAGCCACTTATCAGAGGGCTATGATGGCAATATTTCATGACATGATGCACATAGATTTGGAAGTGTATGTGGATGACTTATTGGTTAAATCGAAGACGAAGGCTGAGCACGCCAAAGTTTTGGCAAGGGTATTAGAGAGATCGAGAGAATATCAGTTAAAGATGAACCCCAAGAAATGTGTATTCGGGGTATCTTCAGGAAAATTACTTGGATTTATTGTCAGCAAGCGGGGAATTAAGATCGATCCCAATAAGGCGAAGGCTATCAGAGAAATGTCACCTCCCAAAAATTTGAAGGAGTTGAGAGGATTAATCGGGAGGTTACAATTTATTCGCCGCTTTGTCTCCCAGCACTCACAAAGGTGTAAGCCATTTTACGAGCTTACCAAGCCAGGAGTCAAATTCGATTGGGACGATAAGTGTCAGGAGGCATTCGATGAATTAAAGAACTATCTAGCAAGTCCTCCTGTTTTGAGACCACCATCTCCTGGCAAACCATTGATACTTTACATTTCAGTCCTGGATGATGCAGTGGGGGCTGTCCTAGCACAAGAAGATGAAGAAGGAAAAGAGAGGGCAGCCTACTATCTCTCTAAACTTCTCAACCCCGCTGAACAGAGATATACGGCGATGGAGAAAACATGTGCAACATTGGTTTGGGTTGTGCAGAAATTGAAGCATTATTTTCTGGCCCATGAAGTCCATCTCATCGCTAGGATGAATCCGATCAAATTCCTTCTGGAGAAATCTGTTCTTACTGATAGGTTAGCGCGATGGCAAAGCTTTCTATCTCAATTCGATATCACTTATATTCAGCAGAAAGCGATCAAGGGCTATGTCATAGCAGAACATCTTGCTCATCATCCCCTTCCTCGATTTGATCCAGTGCGATCATAGTTTCCGGATGAGGAACTGATGTCCGTAAATCAAATCAGAGATGATATGTGAACTCTGCATTTTGTCGGAGCTCTGAATTCTCATGGAAAAGGGATCGGTATCATTCTATTATCACCTGAAGGTATCACCATTCCACAAGCCTTTCAGCTCGATTTTCCAGTCACCAACAATATAGTTGAATACAAGACACTTCTTGCTGGCCTCGAGGCTGCTCATTTTCATGGTGCCACTAAACTCAGGATTGTGGGTGATAGCCAACTGATTCTTCGCCAAGTGCTGACCAAGTATCGAACTCTTGATCCCAAGCTCAAGCCTTATCAAGAACTTACTTCTGCTTACTTAAAGCTTTTCACGAAATTGATCTTTGTCCATGTCCCTAGGAATCAAAACATCTTAGCTGACGTTCTAGCTTCACTTGCATCTTCTCTTGATTTTCCAATCAGCAAACAATCCGAATCAATCATAGTTCATAGGCGTCTTTCACCGGCCGTGAAAGACCCTTCATTCCTTAGAACTAAGGAGAACTTGCTGAAGAAAGTCAGAGACGGAGGCATTGTTGAAAAGAGAGAAATCATGTTAATGGAGCTGTTAGAAGAGATGGATGATGAACAGTAGCCATGGTATTACGAAATTGCAAAATATTGTGAAGATCAATCGTACCCTGAGGAAGCTACAACTGAGGAGAAGAGAGCTATCAGGAGAGTTGCTCAACGATACACCCTAGTTGGGGGAGCACTGTATAAGAGAGGTTTTGATGGAGTTCTTCTGAGATGTCTAGACGAAGATGAGCTTTGGAAGGTTATGGAAGGAGCTCATAGTGGAGTTTGTGGTGGCCATGTCAATGGACAGATGCTAGCAAAAAAGATCCTTAGACAAGGATTTTATTGGCCAACCATGGAAGAAGACTGTGTAGGATATGTCCGTAGGTGTGCTAAGTGTCAACTTCACGCAGATAAAATTCATTCTCCTGCATCTTCACTCCATCCTGTTTCTTCCCCATGGCCTTTCTCCATGTGGGCTTTCGACATCATTGGACCCCTTGGTAATCCAGATTCCGGCATCAAGTAAAAATCTTTCATTCTCACGGCAACGGAATACTTCACCAAGTGGACAGAAGCTGAAGCATACGTGGAGATCAAAGCATCAACCGTCTGCAAGTTCATCATGAAGAACATCATCACCCGATTTGGAATTCCAAGCACCATCGTCACCGACAACGGACCACAGTTCGTGTCACAGGAATTGAAGGACCTCTGCAACAGGTATAGAATTGCATTGCATCATTCGTGTCCTTATTATCCGCAAGGCAATGGCCAAGCAGAGGCAACAAATAAGACTTTGATAAAAATCATTAAGAAGACGTGCAAATCTAATTAATTCGCAGACTGGCCAGAAAAATTGGTTGAGGCTCTATGGGCCTACCGAACTTCAATCCGCACGCCCACTGGGCAAATTCCTTATTCCTTAACATTTGGAATGGAGGCGGTAGTTCCATATGAGATCCTTATATCGTCATTAAGAGTACAATTGAATAAGGAATTTTCCATTGATGAACATCGTTCAGCACTCCTTGCTCAATTGGAACTTTTAGACGAGAAAAGATGGTCAGCTGCTAACCATGCAAAAGTTTATCAAAACAGACTAGCACGTTTTTATCAAAAGAAAGTCATTGAACGTAAGTTCAAAGTCGGTGAAATGGTCGTCAAAAGAATTTTTGTAAAACCTGGTGTAGACACGCTAATTTTGACGTCATTTTGAGTAAATTTCATATCATATAATAATGCCTCATAATGGTCTGATAATTAATCATTGATTAATTTTTATTGATATTTTTGAGTGTCGGGTCGAACAGACATGTTTAAGTTAATCAATCGAATTGATTTTAGCTCAAATTTCAGTTAAAATATGAAGAATGCTAAAAGGCGTCGACCCGTGTAGACATGATTTAGAGTTTATTCCTATTTTGGCGTTTAAATTTGAATTTTAATTAATTGATTTATTAGCTGAAAGGCGTCTGTGGAGGTCGACGCGTTTTAGGTTTCCTAAGCTATTTTAACTTCTCTTCCGGATGTTTATCCTTATCTTAATTAGTGTAAAAGACGTCTACCCAGGTGGACGCGTTTTAGCTAATAAAGATAAAGATAAGTTTTCCCGGATATTTATCCTTATCTTAATTTAATCTGAAAGGCGTCAGCCAAGGTGGACGCGTTTTAGGTAATTACAGATAAAGATGAATTAATCAGTATTTATCTGTCGATTAAGGTAGATAAATCCTAGATTTTTCTATGTTAATCGCGAATGCAGAAAATGCCTATAAATACCTTGCATCTCAAGGAGTTAAAAAAAAAAAAAAAAGGAGAGAGAATTAAGTTGAGTCAAGCCACAGCGTTATAGCGATTTGAAGATTGAAGCAACCACGTCAGAACGCCGGAGCGCTGCCATTTCCATAAGTCGGCGTCCCTTTCAAGATCTTCATCCCTTCAAGGCTCCAACTGGGCTCAACAACAACAACAAGAGATCAAAAGGGGGAAATCAAGCACTTAGCCAGAAGAACTTCTGGACGATCATCAACCTCAACAGCAAGAACAAAAGAACAAAGAAAGGGCTATCTTTCTTCAGCCGGCTGAAGGAGGGGAACCAATGACTCATTCTTCCGCGTTCAAACAGGTAGGCGATCAAATCTCTTTTGAAGCTTTTTAGTTAAAAGTTTCTGGCGATCACTGCACTTTAGTTGCTGTTTTTAATAGGTTAGTTTACACTAAACAACATAGTTTTTCACATTAATCATACGAGCATTTTCAGCACCTACACCTAGTGGTCCGCGTTCTAAGCTCCAACCCAACTGGGAAGGACCTTATGTTGTATCGCACGCTTTTCCTGGTAATGCTTATCGTCTTGTTAATGCAGAAGGAGAATAGCTAAATCATCCCTGAAATGGCTTACATCTTAAAAAATACTACCCTTAGGTTAAAGAGTCGATCAGTATGGTACAAAGACCAGTGGAATCAGAAAATTTATAAACTCAAATTTCCTTATCAGTCTGAATAACTTAACTTCAAATACATTACTGCACACACTGACACGTTTGATTCGTGAGTAACAAGAGATGCCAAGTCCTAAAGAATATCAAAAGCTTGACTAAAAGTGTAAAGTACAGATCATTCATTTTAAAGCAAAAAAAAATTCTATTTTACACTCGGCCCATGATGTCGGAACGAGACTTAGAATAGACTACCAAGAATACCCGCCATCTTAGTAGGAGGTCGTCATAAAAAAATGGGGGAGATCCGTCCCAAAGAAAAGAATAGGAAAACAAAAGCAAAAGGGCAAAAAGCCAAATGTAAAATCAAAAAGGGCATTACACTGCAAACATTACATGAAATGAAACGAAAGGGAACGCAAGGTCGATAAATACCCCGGAAAGAAATGACCGAACCCCAACGGATATTAGGGTAACAAATGAACATCTTTTTAGGTCTCCGGAACCTTCTCATGGGCTTTCTAAACTTATTCTTCCTTTCTTTCTAAAGAGCTGTAGTCCAAACTTAAGGGATGGCTTAGATTGACTAAGGGTCAAATCATCAAATGGGATCACGAATGGAAACACAAGTTTAAACACGATGGGTTTAAGTTAAATTGTTAAAGAACAATTTGGAAATTAAGTTAATAAATGAATATGATCTTTTGATCTGAGTACCATGCTGATCTTTTAGTCAAAAATCCAAAAAAAATACATATGTCAAAAATCTAAAAAAATACATATGTCAAAAATCCCAAAAAAAAATACATATGCCAAAATCCCAAAAAAAATACATATGTCAAAAAGCCAAAAAAAAATACATATGTCAAAAATTCAAAAAAAAATACATATGTGTCAAAATTCAAAAAAAACATATATTTCAAAACCCCAAACAAAAATGAATATTTCAGAACAACAAAAATATATTTCAATTAGCATTTGCTTGTTGCATTTAGTATGTTTCATTCCTTTTATTTTCAGTAAGCATCTGTTTGCTTGTCTGTTGCATTTTGTTTAAATTTGATTATTCTCATTACCTTTGTTAATAAAGGTTATGCCCTTTGACCATTTATTGAAGGAAAAGATTGATTGACCATTCATTTGGTCAGGCAAGGGGCTAAGCCTAAACAGATACTTAACATGTTTGTTCAAGTCATATACAGGACACAAAGCCTTGAAAGAGTTGGAATCCGAGTAGAAAACAGCCAGAAACCTGTTTCTGTGAGTAAAAGGCGTCTAGGAGAACTGACGCGTTTCAAGATTGAATGACGTCTGCACGATACGACGCGTTTCAGCCTTTCTGTTATTTATCCGAAATTCTGTGATTAAATATTTGTTTGGAATTATTAATAATTTTGATTGCAGGAAATTCAAAGAAAACCTAAATAAAGCTGGAAATATCGAGAAAATCCCATTGTGGGAGTCAAGAAGTCCTGACCGTGGTTAAAAAGACGGTTATTTCTATCCTTGTACTATTCCATATAATTATTTTGCATTCGCATTACTATATGATAAGTATTTATTAGATCATATCAAGGACCTTGTGTTTTGATGAAACTGGAATTTGAGTTTCCCTTCAAAAAAAAAAAACAGTGATAATTCCAGAGGATTCTTAATCGCACGGATAGGCCGTTGGATTGTTAATTAGTGAGGACGATGGTTCCATTTTTGTGAAACGGTGCGTGGATAAACGAGCTTCGGCTTAGCACTGAATTACAAGAATTTGTGTCTTGACTCATTAATGACAATTTAACAATATTATCCTTGATTAATTTATATTTTATTTAAAATTATATTTTTCTTTTAGCCCAGCATGCATCATGTAGGATTTTGAAATCATTGTAATAAGAATTAATTGTTGATTAAGTTTTAGACCATTAATGTAACGACCCGCCATCCTATGACCGGAGACCCGGTCACTAAATGGATGTCGGCCCATTAACTGAAAGTTCATACCAGGATCTTATTTGCACATCTGGAGGAGTAAACGTTAAACAAGATTAAATATAACATTCACACGGACTACAAGGGGTACAGTGCGCAGGAAGTAAAGTAACAATGTCCGTACACAGTCCAACAATAATTACATGTCCAATAAATTAATTAAGTACAGGCAGAAATAAAGTACAACAAATCGGGGCATACCCCGGGAACTGAGATAGCTGCTGGTCCGCACACCAAGGAGAACACCACGCGCCGCCACACGCCACAAGGTCTACACCTGAAAACGCAGGGAGTGAGCCACACCAAAATTGGGCTCAGTAGGGATCATCCGATCCCTCGCCTCCCACACACACACCCACAAGTGCAGTAGCAAAGATACAGGTAATAAAGCAAGTAAAGCTGTAACACACTACTCCTAAAATCTCGATATGAATCACGTGCCTTCGGAATGTAACATGCATATTTCTAAAATCATTCTATCAAGGAACCTACAACTCCCGTCTCGGCAAAACACGTCAACCACTCCTCCGAAAGTGGGAAACACCAACCACACAGCCATAAGTGGGAAACACCGTCCACACAAGCACAAGTAGGAAACACCGACCCGCTGAGACCAAACAGTAACCCCTCGGATAGCACGCTAGCTACTCCGGCCCAACTGGCTTAGGTGGTTACTCCTTCCCTCAGCATGAGTGACTCTCCGAATGTACCACTCCAACACCGGTACTAGCTGACCCCGGGGTTCACCAGGTTACCCTCTCTCACTAGGCGTCACCCCGCCCACGCCCCCACCGGCGCTGTGCTCACGCCCCCACCAGCACAGGGTGATAAAGCGCTACAATGTCACTCCAGGTCCATAGTAACTCAAAACACCAAAACCCGGCACAGTACGATCCGGTCACGTGAAAATCCCGCGATCGCACTACACACAACGCAGTGCCATCCGATTATAAAGAAACCAAGTATACTAGAGCATGTACTAACCAACTATCTAGCAGTATGTACATTTTACTGGCATGAATTAGTGTTGTTCTGCCTTGAATCGCGTCGCCCAAGACCGACGCCATTCAAGTTCCCTAAACTGGTTCATAAAACAGAGGCCACGGGAATCTGGCCTAAAAGGCGTCGACACCGGAAGTCGCCTTTTGAAAGGTGTCGACATCCTCCGACGCCATTCAGCTGATAAATCCAGAATTTCAGGAAAATATTACCCAGGGGATTTCTTCCTTAAAAGGCGTCATGGTTACCCGACGCCATTCAAATCGCGTCGTCCACTCATGACGTCTTTTAGTTCCAGAATCCCGAGTTGACGGACCCTCAGTTGGGGTGATTTCCTGCCTAAATGGCGTCATGATGGCCCGACGTCCTTTTGAAAGGCGTTGTCCATCCATGACGTCATTTATCGCCAGAACCCCTAACTCGTGAAACCTCGAACGGGGAGGTTTCTGCCCTAAAACGCGTCGTACTGCCTTGACGTCCTTTTGAAAGGCGTCGACCAGGCACGACGCCGTTTAGCGCCAGAAACCTGGTTCCCCGGTTCGAACCGAGGGTTTCTCCCTTAACCCCAATTGCCCCGAAAAGCCTCCAAAACCGAAGGGGGAGAAAGAGAAATTCACCCCCCACAAACCTACTACAAAACCATATATAGGAACACGGCCATACCCACAAGAACACTCCTCCTAAACATGCTCAATCTAGCCCAAAACACATCAAAACACGCCTAGGAAAGCACGAGCAACACATACAAGGTTCGTCCCCCTACTGGATACTTGAACTCCTCCTGGCTCCGTGTCGCCCAACCGCCGCGCCGCAGACCGCCGCCGGTACCTCCGAGAACGTCGCCACTCCGCCGGGACGTCGGCCGCCGTCCGGAGAATGGAACGCCGCGAAGGAAGTGGTGGTGGCAGAGGTGAGAGGTAGGGAGGCGTTGGAGTGGTGGAAGAGGAAGAAGAGGAAGGGAAAGGGAAAGAGAGGGGTCGGAGGAGGCGGAGAGGGAGAGGAGAGAGAGCGAGAGGTGAGAAATGAGGGAAAGAAAGGAGGGCTCGCGGGGGTCATCAGAAACTACCTAAAACGCGTCGAGCGAGAAGGACGCCTATCAGATGACAGGACGGGCCGTACTGACAGCTGTCTGAAACGCGTCGACCACCATGGACGCCGTTCAGCTGACAAGTCAGGCACCGTACACTGACATCGCAGGGTGGCAGTCTGAATCGCGTCGTCCATCATGGACGTCGTTCAGACGACAAGGCAGGGGCCGTACTCTCGCGGCCCGAAACCCGTCCACGTGGCGCCCACGTGGCACAACAGCAAATCGCTTAAATGGCGTCCACCTATCAAGACGCCGTTTGAAAGGCGTCGCGATGTGTAGACGTCATTCAGAAGAAATTCTCCAGACCCCGCAAGGTCCGACCCAGGGGATCCGGCCCGAAACCGACCCGAAAACCGAACCCGAAACTTCAGTCCTTACAATTAAATCAAATGACTCAAAACATGATATGAAATATTCCATTCCGAATTGAGTATCTTGATTATTTTTAAGGTTCGCTTGAAGATATCATTGGAATTCTATCCTTTCTTGGACTCTTTATCCAATATTTCTTGTTTTCTTTTAAGATACATCATGGTTGCAGCACGTCCACATTGGCTGGCAAACGCTCCCCATGATGAAACCTACAGTGTCTGCGACCGGGATACTTCCCACTCCGAGGAGGTTGATCGACCTTATTTTATTTCCTTGTCTACCTCATCCAGACAGGATTGATTCCTTTGATCTCTTTGAACTATCTTCATTGATAATTTCAAGAAAAATTCCAATCATGTGATGTTAAGAGCGTGTCTCATCACACCTTGGCATCACCTTTTCAGTACATTCCATTCCATTTCACTCCCTTGCAAAGACGATGCCAAGGTGAGGCAGCTGTAGACACGCTAATTTTGACGTCATTTCGAGTAAATTTCATATCATATAATAATGCCTCAGAATTGTCTGATATTTAATCATTGATTAATTTTTATTGATTCTTTTTAAGTGTCGGGTTTAACAGACATATTTAAGTTAATCAATTAAATTGATTTTAACTCGAATTTCTGTTAAAATATGAAGAATGCTAAAAGACGTCAACATGTGTAGACACTATTTTGAGTTTATTCTTATTTTAACGTTTAAATTTGAATTTTAATCAGTTGATTAATTAGTTAAAAGGCGTCTGTACGTCCTGACGCGTTTTAGGTTTCCTAGGCTATTTCTAATTCTCTTCCGGATGTTTATCCTTATCTTAATAAGTGTAAAAGACGTCTGCACATGTAGACGCATTTTAGCTAATAAAGATAAAGATAAGTTTTCCCGGATATTTATCCTTATCTTAAATTAATCTGAAAGGCGTCAGTCATGGTGGACGCGTTTTAGATAATTACAGATAAAGATGAATTAATCAGTATTTATCTGTCAGTTAAGATGGATAAATCCGAAGTTTTTCTATATTAATCCGCGAACGCAGAAGAAGTCTATAAATACCTTACATCTTGAAGAGTTAAAAAAGTTGGAGCGCTATTAAAAGTTAAGTGTAATCTCGAGCAAGTTGAAGATCGAAGCAACAACGTCGGAACGCCGAAGCGCTGCCATTTCCAGAAGTCGGCGTTCTTTCAAGATTCTTCATCCATTCAAGAATTCAACCATTAGGCATAAGTCTTTTATTTCTGCATTCATTTCATTTAGTTCTATATTCTTCATCATTCACTCCATGCAACACACACTACATTCATTCTTTTCAAAATCTATTTGATTAAGGGGTTTCAAAAGCTATTAAACAAGTAAGTTTGCTGTTTAATTGCATGTTTAACATCATGATTAGAATAGATACTGCTTTTGTTTAAAGTTCTCATCATTGTTTTCTTCATTTCTTTTCTTTCTATTCTGCTGCACTAAACAAGAGAATCAAAGGGGAAAACAATCAAAGTCAAAAGGATTTCTGGACGATCCTCAACTTCAACCTCAAACTCAACAGCAAGAACAAAGAACGAGAAGGGCTCTCTTTCTTCAGCCAGCTGAAGGAGGGGAATCAAGGACTCAATATCTTCCGCGTTCAAACAGGTAGGCGATCATACCCTCTTTTGAAACCTTTTAAGTCAAAAGTTTCTGGCGATCACTGCACTTAGTTGCTGTTTTTAATAGGTTTATTTTGCACTAAACAACCTAGATTTTTCATGTTAATCACACGAGCATTTTAAAGCACTCACAGAATCCTCCTTCCTTTCCCTCATTTCTTCCTTCCCTCTCTCTCTCCTCCCTTCCTCCGGCGATTCCGGCGACGCCTCCTTCCCCTCCCTCTTTTCCTCCCACCATTTCATCTCTCCCTCCACTCCATCGACCTCCTAGCTCTCACCACTACCACCACCACCTCCTCCGGTGTGGGTGTGGCGGGGTGACGCCTAGTGAGAGAGGGTCACCTGGTGGACCTCGGGGTTAGCTAGTACCGGTGTGGGTGTGGTACCTTTGAAGTGTCACTCGTGCTGAGGGAAGGAGTAACCACCTGAGCCAGTTGGGCCGGAGTAGCTAGAGTGCTATCCGAGGGGTTACTGTTTGGTCTCAGCGGGTCGGTGTTTCTCACCTTTGTTCGTGTGGTTGACGTGTTTTGCCGAGACGTTGGTTGTGGGCCTGGTAGACTGGTTTTAGAGATATGCATGTTATGTACTTCGAATGCATGTGATTCATATCGAGATTTAGGAGTAGTAATTACTACTGTACTTGTTACTTTACCTTCAGTTATACTTTGCACTTGTGGGTGTGTGAGTGGGCAGTGGGGATCGAAGGATCCCTACTGAGTCTTTTCGTTGAGACTCACCCCTGCGGTTTTCAGGTGAGGACTCCAGGCAGACTTAGCGATGGGTGTGCTGCTGTGTGTCGCGCGCCGTCAGTTGTTGTTCTGGGGTATGCCCCGACGTAGTTGTTATCTTTATTTCTGGCATGTATGCTTAATTATTTCTTTTCTGTTGGAGTATGTAATTATTTGATGTCTCGAGTCGCATTGTAATAACTTTTAATTCCTGCATTTTCCTTTCAATTCAATGCGATGTGAATGTTTAGCTTAGTTTATTACTTATTTCCCAGACTTACTTAGATCCTGGTTTGCTTCCAAATTAATGATTCGGCACCCATTTAGTAATCGGATCCCCGATTATAGGGTGGCGGGTTGTTACATTATGAGTCCTGACCGTGGCTAAAAAGACGGTTACCTCTATCCCTTGCACTATTTCATGTAATTAATTTGCATGATCTCATTACTATATGTTAAATATTTATTAGAGTATATCAAGGATCTTGTGATTTTGATGAAACTGGAATTTGAGTTCCCCCACAACAAAAACGATGATAATTCCAGAGAATTCTTAATCGCACGGATAGGCCGTTGGATTGTTAATTAGTGAGGACGATGGTTCCACTTTTGTGAAACAGTGCGTGGATAAACGAGCTTCGGCTTAGCACTGGATTACAAAAATTGGTATCTTGACTCATTAATGACAATTTAACAATATTATCCTTGATTATTTTATATTTTATTTGACTTTATATTTTTCTTTTAGCCCAGTATGCATCAAGTAGGACTTTGATATCATTGTGATAAGAATTAATTATTGATTAAGTTTCAGACCATTGATCAAATAAATTCAAACATGATATGAAATATTCCATTCTAAATTGAATATCTTGATTATCTTTGAGGTTCGCTTGAAGCTATCCTTGGAATTCTATCGCTTGAAGCTATTTCTTGTTTTCTTTTAAGATCCATCATGGCTGCAGCACGTCCACATTGGCTGGCAATCGCTCCCCATGATGAAACCTGCAGTGTCTATGACCTGGGGTACTTCCCATCTGTGGAGGTTGATTGACCTTATTTTATTTCCTTGTCTATCTCATCCAGACATGATTGATTCCATTAATCTCCTTGAGCTATCTTCATTGATGATTTTGAGAAAAATTCCAATCATGTGATGTTGAGGGCGTGTCTCATCACACATTGGCATCACCTTTTCAGTACATTCCATTTCATTCTACTCCCTTGCAAAGACGATGCCAAGGTGAGGCAACTGTAGACACGCTAATTTTGACATCATTTTGAGTAAATTTCATATTACATAATAATGCCTCAGAATAGTCTAATATTTAATCTTTAGTTAATTTTTATTAATCTTTTTGGATTAATTATCTAAATAGTATCAGGTCAGACATACATAATTTAAGTTAATTAATTAAATTGATTTTAACTCAAATTTTAATTAAAATATGAAAAAAATCTAAAAGACGTCGACATGTAAAGATGCCATTTAGAGTTTATACATATTTTGATATTTAAATTTGAATTATAATTAACTGATTAATTAGCTAAAAGATGTCTGCCAGGCACGACGCCATTTAAGTTTCCTAAGCTGTTTCTATCTCTTTTTCCGGATGTTTATCCTTATCTTAATTAAGCTAAAAGACGTCTCCCATAGACGACACATTTTATATAATTACAGATAATGATGAATTAATCTGTATTTATCTGTTTGTTAACTGGATAAACTTCAAATTCTTTCATGTTAATCCATTAATAACCGCGAATGTAAAGCCTATAAATACATAACCCCTTGGTCATTGAAAAGTTAGCGGTGATAATTATTGAGAGTGATGATAAGTGATGATTGTGATAATTGAGAAAAATTCGAACAAAGAATCTCGTCAACGACGTCTAGACGCTGAAGGATCGAGGTGCTGCTGCTGCTACTTCCAGGAGTTCTTCGTCCTTTCAAGATCCAATCAAGATCAAGGCTTTCTAGGGGCCATTCAACTTAGTTCTCCTATTTTCATCATATTGATTTCATCATCATATTAGTTCAAAATCTCATTCATCACATCACTCCATGCAACACACACTCACAATCATAATTTCAAACCTATTTGTTTAAGGGGTTTAAAAGACCATCATACAAGTGAGTTCAATTGTTCAAGTTGCATGATTAAAATTTCTACTGGAATAGATACTACATCTATTTGAGTTCTCATTGTTTTTTTTTTCTCTCTTTCTTTCCATTTTCTTACAAGGTACGAAAGGAGATCAAGGGGAGAGAATCAACAAGGAAAAGGGAAAGTTGGATGATCCTCAAAGCCTAATAAGCAGTCAAAGCAAGAACAAAGATAAAAAAGGCTCTCTTTCTTCAGCCGACTGAAGGAGGGGAATCAATGACTCGAATATCTCCCACATCTAAAATCGGTAAGCGATCAAACTTTTTTCTTTTGGAAATTTTCAATTAAAAGTTTCTGACGATCACATTTACTTAGTTTTGATAGGTTAATTTGTCATATAAACAACATAATTTTCATGATAATCACACACCCAATTTGAGCACTCACATTCACGACTGCGGCCATCTCCATCTCTACCTACAGTCCTTCCTCTCCTCCCCCCCCCCTCCTCTCTCTTTCCCTCCCCATGGCCTGTACCCCCTTCCTCACCTCCACCCTTCTTTTACTACCTATACGGCGACTACCCCTTCCTAGATCCCTCGATGACCTCCTCCTCCTCGCCTCTGCTACTGTCGCTGTCCACCGCTCCTGCCTCCTCGACATCTCTGGCAACTACCTGATCCTAGGTAGCGAGGAGTGGTTCATTGGAAACTCTAGGAAGGGCTACCTAGGATAAAGGAAGGGATTGGGTGTTAGAATCATAGGCATTTGACAATTTGGTTCAAACCCAATTAGGATTACCAAATAGGTTGCTACACTTTAAAAAAAAAAAGGTCTTTCACGTAACATATTTTATATGAAATCAAACGATCATAAATGGTCATGTTATCAGGACTATTGTTTATCTCCCTAATAAGTTTGAACTTGATGGCTCCTTTCTAAGCTCCTATGTAGTTAGTAAAAGGCCTGATTTTAGGCTCAAATTTTAGAAGACAAATTATTAGGATTTGCTCTAGCTTGGGGATAAGTGGTCTCTTATTAGGAAATTGGTAATATCTATATCCAAATATATGGAGTTCAAAGGAGTTAGCTATCAAGTCCTACACCCATTTTGAAACCTATTTCTCTACGAAGTTACAAAATGAAAAGTCAGTAAATTCTAAATTAGTTAATGAACAAATGTTAACAAACTATTAAATCTATAGAATCAAATAAATTCACAAATAAGTAAACTAAGGTCATCTTCGTTAACCTTCTTCATTTAACAAATAAGCAAGTCACAGCCAAGTCTTCATTGAGCAATCCTTTTACTAACCACAAGTACACTCATTCACTTATACCCAAGGGCCCAGCTAAGCCCCATAGCAAGGACTCATAATGCGTTGGGGTCCAAGCCTAATTACTAAAACTACATCATTCTACTATGCAGATTTTAGCTGTTGATGTCAGGGTGGCAATATTGTAGGTTCTTAGTGATGGATATAGGTGTCCTTTAAGCTAATCATAAGGCACCTATTTCAATCTGGTTCACTAATCAATGACATTAAATTCATTATGTAGATTGACATATTTATAATTGCGCATAATGAAGTCCATGAATATGTGCAATAGTCATCAGATTATGATGAGATCATAATAATGAGACTGATGACTTATAAACATATATTCTCAATTGTTCCTAGTTGTAGGATGTTTGAGAAGGACATCAAACATCCGGTTATACTAGTACAGGTTATTCCAGCTCATATGATGAGGGTGACTGATCTCCTTAGTTACTCGTGTGGAGACACAATAGTAAACCTGTAGGTGCTCATTGGAGAATGAGTTCACTGAACTGATCCGACATGAATCGCCGAATGGTAATTTACCTGACTGTCAATCGGCTTGATTCATCGTCACAGTGGCGTGATTGATCTTTGGACTTGAGACACCAAAGACATCTTGTCGGTGGACTTCTGGACTTTGACCTTGACCTACGAATCTCTATCCACGGGATCTCTAATAGTCAAGGATCGGGTCCAGCGGAAGACCTTCGAAGGTGATTGTGTGTTCAATAAAGGATCGTTCGCTCTCAGGTAACTGGAGAGAGAATGCTCTAGAATAGATTCGTAGGAGTCTCTGGCCAGAGAAGAAACAATATCTGAAAAGATGTTTTCTGATATTGTACAGCGGAGTCTGATTCAAGTGAGTTGACCATCTAGGGTTTGACAGTTGACCATACCCTAGGTTAACTCGAGAGCATTGTGCGAATGAAGGATTATAGCCATGTAGTAACTGTGGACAGATAGGTTCCATGAGTGGGTTGCTGAACCCCATTACCTTTCGGGATCATGCAGTGTTGCTTGGCACCCAACTTGATCGGAAGTCCGACCGAATTTACATGTGATGATAATTCGGTTAAGTAATTAGTTAATATCTAGATATTAATTAATTACAATAAGTCAATAACTAGTTATTGGACTTAACGGGCTGAAAATCGGACTGGTAAATGGGCCTAGAGGGTCACACGCAATAAGATTCTCAGTCGGTGGTACATAAGTGGGATTTATATTAACTCGGGGACTTTTGTGAAAAGTCGCGCTGACTTAATATATATACGCGCTGTTGAGTAACCTTGGGCCAAGCTCCAAGATTTCCCCTTGCTGGCCGTCATCCCTCCTTTCTCTCTCCTCCTCTGGGCGTCCCGTTCGAGGCGCCAGAACAGTTTCCTTCTCCGCCGCGTGTGATTCCCGAAAGTCGGGAATTCCCGCCGGCGGGATTTCAGCAATCGTTGCGACGACGGATCTTCAGCGAGTGAGCTGAAACGGACGAGGGATCGAGGACGAACCACCGCGGAGGATCGCGTGGATACCGCTGGAGGCCGGACGCTTGTGCGGCTCGCGGCATCGCCTCGACGGAACCGAGACGGAAGCGGATTCGAATCCGCACACGGTAATCGGATTACTTCTCGTTGTTTTCGGTTTTAGTTTTTCGTTCCGAATCGGATCAGCGGGCATCGGGCAGGATAAATTTATTTTGTTTATCGTTTTCGCTGCATTTTTCGCTTCCCGCCCGGATCCCAACACTTAGCAAATGGCGTCACCTGATAAAACCATTGTTGATGGGAACATTTAGGTTAGTCTAGAATAGGCATGTGAGTGTAGCAGGTTTGATAGAACCCAAACCCTTGTGAATCATAGCCGTAGTAGAGCTAGATGATGGCCGCAAGCAGACTGCAGGAATGGAGTGACTTCACTGCAAGGCTGCCATCGAAGACGTTCCTCTTTAGCAGATTTATTAGTAGAGCCACTCCAGCCATTGCATAGCTTGCCCAAGTATGGGCTACCATCTCACGACCTAAAAGAAAAGGAAGAAGGTAATTAAGCCACCTCTTCCATCCCCACCACCCTCTTTGGACGTCAAAGCCAATGGAGGAGCTCCCCACCTGCAGCGTTAGTATGCCATCGCTGTTGCACAGCATGGTCGTCGACAGCAATGGGGGCAACGCATTGGTGGAGAGGCTCCACCTCGTTGGTGCTGACGAGGATGCCATCCTCCCTCCTCCGATCCCCCATTGTGTTCTCCTCCATCCAAATCATTTCCCCACTCAACAAGCACCGCCCACTGTAGCGACAGTAGCTGAACAGCATTTCCAAGAGAGTAACCTCGACAACGAGAAGAAGTGTCTGCCCCTGGCAGGGCCGTCACGACAAGGCAGTCATTTCCATCTCTACCTACAGTCCGTCCTTCTCTCTCTCTCTCTCTCTCCTCCGTGGCCTCCACCACCTTCCTCCCCTCCACCCTTCTTTTTCTACCTACAGGGTGACGACCCCTTCCTCGATTCCTCAACGACCTCCTCCTCCTCGCCTCTGCCACCGTCGCTCTCCACCGCTCCCGCCTCCTCGGCTTCTCTATCTGATCCAGGGTAGCGAGGAGTGGTTCATTGGAAACTCTAGGAAGGACTACCTAGGATAAAGGAGGGGATTGGGTGTTAGAATCATAGGCATTTGACAATTTGGTTCAAACCCAATTAGGATTCTTCGATTTGAATTATATTTTTTGGATTTGGATGTAGGTCAAATCTGAAAAGAGCAAACCCAAATTCGGATATCAAAAAATCCGATTTGAATCTGAGCCCTATGTAGAGCTAGTGTGTGAGATACATACTTGTAGGTGGCTATGACCAGATTTTGTGTATGGGCAGCTAGCATATATCTAGGTCAGAAGGAAGCTAATGAGCGTATATCTATGGTAGATATTGACGCATAGACTCCCTTTTTTATATTTTCAGAGAGAGGAGCAAAGGCAGCTTTGAGAATACAAAACTCAGAAATACAGAGGCAAAACAAGTAATCGATTGGAATTATACTAGCCAACAGAACCTTGCAAAATCTCCAACTATATGGTTATTTTCAAATACCTACTTAATCATAAGGTTGTATACTAACTAACACACTCAACAAGGGGCTCAAACTCGACTCAGTTGCTACTCGATCGAACTCGGCTCATTTGTCAAGTAAAAGAGTCAAGTTTGAGCAGGATTTTGAGTTTGATCCCTAAACGAGCCATGTTTGAGTATCACTATGTTTAGCTTATGAACTATCTTGATTAATAATTTATACTTTTATTTAGAATTATAAAGATAATTTTAAATTAAGAAATTATTTAACTTAATAAAAGCTTCTCATATCAAAGTCGATCAATTCGGCCTATGCCACTTTCAGTGTGAAGTATAATCCCATAAAAGTCCCAAAACGAGGGCGGCATTGAAGCTTCTTACGTGGCATTTGAGAAGAGAGAATGGAAGTGGATTCTAATTATTGATGGGAGACAAGGGAGGATCGATACAGGGAGAGACAAATACATGTAATGCATTTTTTGGTAAAGGCACTTCTATTCACATTCTAGAGAGAGATAAGCACAAAGAAAGCAAAAGGATAGATAAAACCGTTAATAAGAATAAGTTTTGGATATCCTGAAAATATTTTCATTACTGATGTCGGACTCACAAATACCAAAATCCTAACACAAAAATTTCTCATACAGGCCAAAGAAGGTGGAGGGAGAGAGAGAGAAAAAAAAAAGGTTAATGAGAGTGATTTTTGGAGATTTTATGTGGGACTCAGAAATACCTACACCCTATAATACAAAATTCTCTCGTTTCTCACCTATCAATATCCCAAAAATACCTTTACTCTGCACACCTGTGGCATTGAACCGAGGGGAGTCGCATGGTTGTACCGTCTGGGCCCGTGCTTTGGGTTATCCATTTAAAGCTCAAATAAGCAAAATTTTTAAATGCATTTTTTATATTTCAGTTCCTAAAATCTTTTAGTATACTGTATTAGTCTATGCGATCTCCTTTTTTATTGTAAACTCCCCATAGTTTTTGAACCCTCCTTAAAAAGTCCCCTCGGTTAGCAAATATCAAAAAAACGAGTACACTAAGAATATTCAGAATATTTATAATGTTCTTAGTATATTCTAACAGAAATTTAGTACATGGAAGGAATGTTCTGTGAAAATTCATCTTTTTTATGGTCGCTAACCAGAGGGTTTTTTTAAAGAAGGTTCAATGATTGTATCGATTTAAAATGAATATAAAGATTGCAAGTACTAAAAAGTGATATTAAAAATTTATAAAAAGCTACAAGTAAACATTTTAAGTTTTGATGGGCTTTTGGCTTAAATGAGTTGGGCTCAGAGCTTCATAAATTAGGCTCGAGCTCATCAAGTATTGAAATGGATCAAGTTTGACCAAGTACTTGAACGAGTTCGAGCCAGGCCAAAGGATTGACAATTTTATTTGAAAAGAAGCTAACGTAGAAATGATTGTCCGCTAAACTACCCAAAAGACAAGGTTAGTTTAAGATCGCATGGATAATTTCCTAATAGACCTCAGAAAAAAAGAAAAAGCCTATTGTGAGGTCCTCTGTGATGAAATTAGTATTCATAAAATTATGAAATTTTATTAAACATAAAAATTATGAATTTAAGAGGTGACTTCTACTCAACGTAGCACTTTGTTCCACCACAACCATATCAAAGGACAGATAGGTGTAATGCTGGTGAGAATATTGGGTATTGTTGCTTTATAACTTTGGTGCCTCCCACGGAGGCCCCTTGTTTGCCAGTTACAAAAAATATGCATATCTAGAGTTTGGGCACAAATCAAAGCCTATAAAGGCAATGTGTAAATGGGTTTAACTTTGGGGATACTGTCAATTTCCAGCAAAAAGATTCAACTTGAAAGAAGCCTAAAAAATGGGTTCTTTTTAAACTCTTAAATAGTTAATAATGGGCATGATTTTTAGGCTCAAAGTCATAAAAAAACTTATTAGGACTTTCTCAAGCATGGATATAACTTTCTCTAGTAAACGGAGGATATCTATTATGGCTTAAGCTTACTGAACACAAACGCTTGTACCCTTAAAGTGAATGATTGATAGAGTTATCAAAACACAAATAAACCTTATTCCGATATTAACCAATCTAAATTGCCCGCCAAAAACCGGCCCGTATGGTCCTGGTAGCGCAGCTAGGGCCCAGGGAACGCCCAAGGGCTAACAGGCCCATAATGGATTGGGCCCCAAGTCTAATTACCATTATTCAATTGTTCCGCTATGCAAAGCAACGAATATTTTAGCTGTAATGTCAGGGTGGCCATACCAAATGTTCTTACCAAATGACATCACCTCATAACACAGTGGCGGATGTAGAAATTTTTTTCAGTGAGATCACTCATACATTAAGTCATAAGTATAGTTAGATCAGTGAGGTCTTGGGTTGAACTATATGAGGTCTTGAATTAAGCCAGTCAGGTTCTGGACTGGGTCAGTAAGATTTTAAGCTGGGTCAATAGAATCCCAGACTAATACTACATTGCACTGGGCCAATGAACTTGCCAAAATTCAGTGAAGTTCCAGGACCTTAATGGATCAATGTTAGATCCGCCACTGTCATAACAGTCAGTGGTTATGACAGTGACTGGGAAAGTAGACCAAAAAAAGACGATAAATTACTTTGCAATAAAGGCTACTTTGCACCTGTTTGCATGTTTAGACCCCTATCAAAGTAGTGGTAGCCACATTTGTGTCAAAAAGCCTTGTTAGATAGATATTGACCTGAATAATCTTTGCTATATGGAGCATATATTTGTATTATCTTCACATAAATGTTGGGATCCTCTATCTAACATGCACTTTATCTACATTAATATAATCTATGTATGGCCACAAGTCCCTCCTTTGTCCGATTTGCCGTGGGGAAAACTGGATGAGGGCTTCCCCGCAGGGTAAATAACGTGAGAAATGTTAGAGTAGTCATAGTTTGTGAAAATGGTAAAGTGAGAAAATAACCTACGCGTAGGTTTAGAGTCGTATGGGGGCGATGGTGCAGGGTGCCATCCATATTCGGAAAATGTTCCCGGTAACAAGAACAAAAAAAATAACAAATCCTGAGTCTGCTCCCTAAAACATTCTTGTGAATTTTCCTTAGTAAAAATTCACTCTATGTACATAAGGTGATTAATTTGGTGCTGATTTGCTGATACCTTTAGTGCTTCGTTATAGGGCGAAAAAATGAACTAACATGCTCAATGAGCAACCCGTGTGATCCGATTCAGTTCATTTATTAAGTTTAATGAATAAGTTTGGATAAAAATTTAAACTCAATTTATTAAAGGAGTCTAGCTTCAGCATAGATGAACGCATCTCGATTATGTTCGTGAACATGCTCGTATTTGTGCGTACTCGTTTCAGTATCCCTTAAGAGCTTGTTTACATACTCATTATGAGTTCGTTTAAGTATACATTAAGACTTCTTTTAAGTATTTATATTTAATTATTTTGTTATTGAGTGAACTTAATTAATAAGATGTATTATAGAATTTTTTTAATCAAATAACTAGAAGTGCAAGTAAATTAATACGCATCATGATTTCGCTTAAGTTTTTGAATTTAAATTAAAAATTTTTGGACTATATCTATTATGGAATCATTGAACTCGTAAACTACTCAATATTCGGCTCAAACCCATTTGATGTCTAAACAAACCAAGTTTAAACACCTGTTGTAAATACTTAGCTAGAACCCAAATTTGATTAAAATTAATTGAATCAAATTTAAACAAAATAAAAGTCAACTTGATTCCACTTGTTTGCACCCCCTCCTTTGTCCCCTGGACTTGTCAAGGGCTGTGCTCCGAGCGCTTGCAACCCTCTTTTAGGGGCTATTGTAAGTAAGAAAACGAAAATGTTACTCTCGAAAGAAGAGAAGCGCAACTGAAGGGTGCAAATCCCCAAACTTCAGTGATGGCAAGTGATGGAGAAAGGACCTTCTTAACTTCAGGAACAGGGCACTACAATAAACAACTAAGTGGTGCTTCTTATTTTCAGTAAATGTGCACTATAATAAATAATTAAGTGCATGGTTCTTGTTGTGTTTGATAAAATTAGAACTTAGGCATGTTTGATTTCGGTATTAGATCTAATATTACTGTCACTTTTAATATTGATAATGATAGAGTTTTTTTTAAGTATTTGACTAGGCTGTATTAATTTTAAAATTCGTTCACAATTAAGCCTCCTAATTCTATCCAATTTAATACAACCTTATGCATGTATTGAACTTGATATAGAAGATTAAACACTTGGTGCAGCCAATTTTTTATGTTTTTATTTTTTCTTCAGATTATTTTAATTTTTTTTGTAGCGTCCGATAAAAAATCGGATGGTACAGTTGTGTTGCTCGGGTTGGTCCTGATCCGACTGTAAGATTTTTTTTTTTTTTTTTTTTTAACACGTAAATCAAAATTTGTGTCAACTTTTTTTTTTTAGAAAGAAAATCTATAGTCCCGTGAGGGTCGACCCGATAACCAGGGTGTATCATTCGATTTTTTATTAGATGCTTTAAAAAATTTTAAAAATCCGAACATAAAATCAAAAAATTTGAAAAATTGCCCCCCTCCAACGTAGATGGGCTGCACAACATTAATGAATGAGAAATACTTACTGCAATGCCCATGCATTGCAATCTAGGTCAACAGTCGCCTGATCTAGTCGGATTGGACGGCTGTTGTGCACCCGTCTGGGTTTGAGAATCTGAGCAACCTGACTGTACCATCCGATCTTTGATCAGACGCTCCAAGATAATTTAAAAAATCTGAACATAAAATCAAAAAATGAAAAATCGGCCCCAAGACTCGGACGCTGCTGCCCATGTATTGCAATACACGAATCGGACGGCTATTGTCCATTCATTGCAAGATATTTTAAAGTATTAGATAAAAATATTAATTAAAAATATCTAATTTTAAATTACTAGTGCAAAAATCCTAAATTTGATTTCATACAGTTTTGGACCAAGAATAGGATAAAAAGACGTGACATTTTGAGCCTCTAATTTTAATTTATTATTTTGAAAAGATAGTATTATAATGACTAAAATCAGATAAAATGCGCGCCACGAGGTATTGAAAACATTGCAAGACATTTTATAGCACATCAAGTAGAAGGTAATATTATTTTAAGATAATTTGTAATATTTACACACCAAATGGCCACATAATGATTATAGTGAATTAAAATTGATAATAAAAATCTTCCAAACAACCTTTTGTATCATTTTTGATATTGTTACAACTTCAACCAAACGCCTAAATATTGTATCATATCAATTTTAATATTAATACTCTATATCATAAAAATAACAATATCAACATTCATATCATATCAAATTTGATACTCTAACCAAACAGGGTGTTAAGTATGAAAATTTCACATCTTAAGTCTGAATAGCTCGTGATGTAGCCGAAGCTATCACGACCGGATTCCGAAGCTAGAATCCGAAGTTTTGGATCCGGGGCTGGGTCAGATTGGTGTAAAAGGCCCGACGGGGATCCGGAAGGCGATGGATGCAGAGACGCGGTTGAGGATCCGAGGCCGAGGGTCGCTCGATCGGATGTCGGCTTGCCTCCGGAAGGTGTGACCGAGGTCTTTCCGGCTGAAGGGTAGTTGGTGCGGATCCGAGACACCTTCGGGTGAAGAAGATCAGCCGGCGAACGGCGTCGAGACCAAAGGGAGGAATCCGAAGTCGGCGGCCGAGACCGACTCGGGGAGGTCGGCGATGATTCGAACCGAGCTCCTGCAGGAGGGAAAGAAGAAGAAACCGGTCAGTAGGAGTCCCGGGCTTCGGCCCTTAGGAACCCCCTCCGACGGTTAAGTTAGCTTCTGAAGATGATTCGATTCAGAAGGCAAAGAGTAGCTTTAATGCTTTTGGGACTATGGTCCTTGAGGGTCACGGAGACATACCTTTGGCAATAAATAGCGGTGTATTTATAGCGGAGGATAGAAGATGGTTAACGGTGATAGCCGATATAGGACTATGTCCGGGCTTACTGGTAAACCACTATAGTGCCTAGTCCTCCACCGGAGTGGGCCGGACACGGCTGTTGGGCCGAAGGGGGTTGGGCCGTTGATGGGCCGAAGCCTGTTGGGCCGAAGGCTTCTATGCCGCTTACGGGCCGAGGGCTGTTGGGCCGCTGATGGGCCAAAGACCACTGGGCTGCCTGCTGGGCCGAGGGCTTCTGTGCCGCTTACGGGCCGAAGGCTCCCAGTGGGCCTTTTACTGCCGCTACTGGGCTGATCTGTGTTTGGGCTTGTTTTAATGGGACGAATCGGATTCTGCCTCATCAGCTCGCAAGGAAGTCCATTGTTTAGTAATTACAAAGATGACATCCGAGTAGACGACGTATTCAATACAACCTCATACTTGATGATAATTGTTAGTAAAATAAACATTTATCTTTATTCAACAACTTTACATATCGTTTATAAAAAATAATAATTATTAAGATTATATATAAATCATGTGTAATAAGAGTGTCAAGCTACTTAAATCAATATATGGAAGTTAAGGGGATATATACAAATGTGGTAGTCCACAGGGTCTATATACAAAAATCCCTAATATAACTATAAAAGCATTTTATTTTTTATACTTAAATAATATATATGAAATTATAATAAAATTATACATTATGATATAACAATGAAATTGATATTCTACTACACTGCAACTTATATATTTATTTAATTAACGCCTCAAATATGAGATTAGCCTTCAAACGAATATCATGGATTTATGTCTACAAAGTTTTGAAATTGAGAACACCAATTTCCTTGAAGATGATAATTTTGACGGAGATGAGGGTGTTTCCAGCGAAGCTATTGCATGGAGAAGATGATGTGAAAGCTTGAAATCCATAAGCACCGGCATCCTGTTCTGTTTCGGTAACCCACAGTTAAGCAATAAGCTAATTCTCTTAGCTTAATCATTAAGAACGTAATCCCCAATTTGTGGATAATTAAGAGCTGGAGTTGATAGGGTTTATCTAAACCCTCTACATGGACCGCTTAAGAGATAATTGTCTAATTAAGGGTTATCAAACACCACCCAAGTCCTTCTGCTGACACTTCCTTTGCAGTTCTCCATCTCAGGTCTAGTTCTTCATGTTAAAAGATTGGCATACGTTAAACTCTTGGACTTTGTTTGAGAAAGCTTTCAAGTGGTGAATATGGTCATGAACATCCATGTAAAAGAGAAACATGATAGATTTCAGTGCCATCTTTGCTTTCCTTAAAAAGATACCAAAGAAATCAATGAGAGAAAAAAGGGTAAAAGGAGGTATAGTTCCTCCATGCTACACATTCGCAGTATTTGGGGGAACAAAATCTGCTTTGTGGGTCCACTTTAATAATCTAAATGTGACACGTTTGTCTGTATTTGGCTGTCCTTTTATCCCACTTTCTGCAAAATGTAAGGCACATTTATTCAGGAATTTGGTACAGATCTAATTGTTAAACGTTGCTTTATCTGCTTGCTAAATGGGTTTAATTTTAAGTTTAGATTCTGTTTGAATGTTTACACATTAAAGACCTACGGTGGAGGACTTTGGAGACGTGTACTCATCCAACTTAATCATTTATGTAAACGTTGCCTTAATACTCCACTTGTGATCATTTACATATTCAAGACCTACAGTAAAGGACTTCGGCGAGGTGTACTCATCCATCTATATCACTCATAAGGTGATTATTTTATGAAATTTCCAGTACACTTTAGAATCGTCAACACCTGGGACTGGGAGTGTTCACCATGCGTATCGGCAAAGCCAGTGCTTCGCAGACTATTTAACCATGGACAGAGAACCTGCTGCGCTGATTCCGCGATATCGTGGAATAATACCCCCAAGAGTTGGCAAAACGTCATCGCTGCTTGTACCACGTAACATTTGTATATACATAGCAAGGCATTGCCTCACGATTTTTTAGCATTTCTCTCCTTCCTTGTAAGGTGCAAATTAATACATTATGTCAATCGCACCATCATCATCACCATATATGTTATCCAATCAACTAGGATTAATCACATAAAATGGACCAAGAATTTCTCAGTTCCACAATCGATTGCATGTCGATCGTGAATCTTTTATTGTGGTGCCAAATAGTTGAAATGCATGGGTGCAATTTAAAAGATTAACAAACTTTCCACTGGTTCCTTCGCCAGCAAAGAAGTTTATGGATATGAACTCATGCCCAGGAACTGGAATACCTACCGGTCCTGCAGTGGACCTAGATTCCTAATTCACAGTCATGCTAATTACCTGTAGATGGAGCAACATCTTCTATACATAGATTTGTAGAAGACAGAAAACAAAGAAACAGAATACTTTTCTATCAAAGGGCATCTTCAAGAAGTTTCAGTATACAGCAAACTTCTAACCAAACTCTCTCAAAAAAAGGAGAAAAAACACTAAGCAAACCTAACCAAACACAACAAAATTATGATGCTTACACTGTTACACCGTACTCGCACCTAAAACTTAATAAAGCCACCTTACCAAACTGATTGTGACCACAATGCCGAAAACAGAAACAAGAGCATAGCCAAAAAGCAAGCAAAGGCTATGCCTTTTAACAAGACACAAGGGATCACATGTGGTTTTTATTTGCATTATTAATCAACAACACCCGATTAACTATCTCTATCTTTAGTCCTCTACAACATGAATCAGACCAGCCTTCAAGACAAGAGCTTTAGGAAGAAACCATGTACACCAGCAATCTGAGCAGAAGCATTCAATGCATAGCAAAACAAAACCAGAAAAAAAAAAAAAAACATGAAATGGTACACAGTGGAGAAGAACAATACTGTACTTTGTACATGCCGATGGAGAAAAGGCTCCTCCTTCCTTCTCCCATTCTTCGTGCTTCACGTCCGGGTGAACACTCCCCAAATCTTCCCCTTCTCCAGGATCTCCAGCTGTCTCCTCGCTCCCTCCACCTCCATATCCACAAGCCTCTGCAGGAACACACAAGCCCCTGCCTCCACCATCCTCTTCCTGCACTTCCTCGACTGGGAAACGGAGCCCAGCACCGAGATTGGGTGCTTCTTGTTCACTGTGGGGAGAAGCGGATCGAGAAGCTGGACCACGTTCATGATCCCCCGCTCGTCCTTCCTGAACACCCTCCTGTTATCGGCGGCCGCCAGTAAAGAGGCCAGCGCCATTACGGCGGCTTCCTTCTCCTCCGAACCCTTCGCCTCCAGCATCCTCACCAGCCGGGGTATGCAGCCGGCCTCCCCGATCTCCTTCGCCGCCTTGTTGCTCCCGTGCGCCAACTTGTGAAGAGCCCTCGCGGCCTCCGTCCTCGTGGCTACGCTGCCGCTGCCAAGGGCCGCCACGGCGCGTGCCACAAACCCTGTGGCCACAAGGTGCTCGACTATGTGCCTGCAAGAGGCCAGGTTACGCAGCAGCCCCGCCGCGGGCTCCAGATTCCGTGCGTCGCCGTCCCAGTAGTTCTTGAGGCAGTAGACGCCACCTTCCCTAAAGATCAAAAGCTTCAGGTCGTCCCCATCCCCTGATGCGAGGTTGCGCAGGCACGCCACCGTGTTCTCCTGCGCCGCGACCGTGCCTGACGAGCACAACCTCACCAGGACGGGGACCGCACCCTCCTCGGAGAAGGCCGGGCGGATCTCCTCGATGGCGGCGAGGTTCTTGAGGACCCCGGCAGCGGCGGCCTGGGAGGACGGGGTCCCCGCCTGGCAGATCTCGAGGAGCGAGCAGACGCCGCCGCGGCAGCCGAAGGCCCTGGCGTTCTCCTTGGTGAGGGTCAGGGCTTGCAGGGCGAGGCAGGCCTTCTCCTTGGCCGCGCCGCCGCCGGAGTCTAGTGCCCGCGCGAGGTAGTTCAGCAGCGGGACGCCCTCCGCCACCAGGACATGGCGGCAGCTCTCGATGGAGGAAACCCTGGAGATCGCCGCCACGGCCTTCTCCTTGGTCTCCGGGCAGGACGAGTCCAGAAGGCGGACCAGCGCCGGGACCGCGCCCTGGGCGGCCGCGATCAGCACGTTCTTGTCGTCCTCCTGAAGCAGCCCGATGAGCTCGTCCAGGGCGGCGTTCTTGGAGGCGACGCCGCCGATCTGGAGGCGAGTAACCAGGTTCCGTGCCTCAACGCGGACGAGCTCGCGGCGGGAGCCCGGCGGCGGGGGCGGCGCGGGACGGTCCGCGGCCGCCCGCGGGGGGTCCAGCAGAGCGCCAGTCCGGAGTAAGAGGTCGGAATCGGCGAGGTGCTGATCGAGGGCGGCGGCGACGGAGGCAATGTCGCTCTGTGTGCGGAGCTTGCCGGCGGGGGGGTCGGGGGAGTGGCAGCGTAGGGAGAGGTCGAGGGCGGCGGCGAGGGTGTGCGCGAGGGAGCGGAGTAGGTCGGCGGAGAGGGGGTTGGAGTGGAGGTGGGGGAGGTCGGAGAGGTCGGCGAGGGCGGCGCGGAGGCGTTCGAGCTTGGCGGCGAGGGCGGACCAGCGGCCCCGGAAGCAGAGGACGGCGGGCACGGAATCGGAGAGGGACGAGAGCAGCTGCCGGCAGTGGCGGAGGTGGTCCTCGCTCTCCGGTGACTTCATCGCGACCGCAGGGGAAGAAGAAGACGTAAGAGCGAACGAAGCTGGTGGAAGAGAGAGAAGAGGAAGTGAGAAGAAGGGGAGGGGGGGAAGGGTGTTGTGTGGGGGGGACTTTGCTGGACTTCACATGGAAAAAGGCTTCCAGTCTCCAGTTTCCAGACTTCCACGACCACGACGCGAAGTGGAGTTTTTCTAGAGGAGAGGAGAAACCCTTTTTCCCCCTCACGCTTTCTACGTTTTAACTGCCCGGGTGCCGGTGGTGGTGTTTGGCTTTTCGTTGACTTAGTTAAACAAACGAAATGAGGGGTTCGGAGCGAGGGCGCGCCTTTACAGTTGAAGGCTGCTGGCCCCGCCGCGTGGGTTCCTTTCTGGTTGATGTGGCTGTGCTCGTCTCGTCGTCAAAATGATTTTCGAGATTTTTAGGCTTTAGACCCTCAGTTCGTGTTTTCTTAAGTATAGGTCTCCATCCTTTCTTTATTTTGTTTTTACTCTCTATTAGAAAGGAGTATGGATGAGCTCTTGTACAGGCCAACGAGAGTAATATTTGCCTCATTATATATCTTGAGGCATTAATGCAACTGGAATTAGTGTCTGATCCTGTGATTAGATGACACAGAATTATTACACTTCCCCTGCAAGGAGTGCAACAGAAGTTAAAAGTGATATATAGGGATGTAAATTGGACGGGCTGAGATAGGTTATGAGCTAATTTGAGTCTAATCCAAAAAAACAACCTAGTCCAATTTCAGTCCAATCTAAATTTAACTCAAATTCAACATGAATTCAGCTCCAATTTAATAATAAGTGGGTTGAGTTAGATTGGGTTGGGGTGTCCCTGCTTATAAATGATTTGTCAGAAGTGTTTTACTTTTATATGAATTATTGGAGAAGTCAATAGAATTGGGTCAATATGTTTTCAGTCTAACTCAGTCTAAATTTAACTAATGTCAACTCAAATTTAGTCCAACTTAATTTATATAACTTGGGCAAACTTGATTTCTTTTAATATGGATTCGATTGTACTGAGTCATGGCTGACCCGTCCGATTGACATTCCTAATTATATAATATTGAAACACGGGATCAAACAACAATTACAACTACTGTCTCTATAGCATTGTAGCAAATGTTACTTCACTGAAAAATGGCTCTCCTTGAGGAAAGGCTGATCCTCTTACAAGTGGAACTGCCTTCTTCTATAGTTGTAAATGGAACCAAAATTCCAGTCCGATTCCGATTGAAATTAACGATTTCATAATTAAAAAAGTCCCCGGTAAGTTATCGGAACCAGTGTCAGATATTTTGATACGATATCGAAATGGGAACCGGAACATGCCTATTTCGAATTCGATTTATCGATTTTTGAAAAACCTTTTTATTATGATATTTTTTTTAACCGTAGATCAACTTGATCCAATGGCCATCAGTTTCATGAAACCCTAATACTAACACTCGTTGCCTACTCGTAACGCAAGCCCCAGTGCGCTCTCCTCTCCACCGCGCAAAACACCTCTTCACATGAAATTAGTTGCTCCTGGCCTCTCCTCCTGCGATGCCTCCAGGCCTGTCCGCGGCAGCCAGATCCTCCTCGTACGATGGCATCAGATCAGACCATCACACCAGCAACTGGAGGCCGGTCCTCTCTCCTTCGACGCCTCCAAACGATGATGGCTCCCCACCAATGGTTAGATCCTCCTTGTGCGAGCAGTGTCGCCCATCACGCCAGCAACCGAACGCCTCGCCTCCAGACGGCCACCATTGGTCAAATCCCCCTCGTGCGAGCAGTGTCGCCCATCACGCCTGCAATCAAACGCCTCGCCTCCAAACGGCTCTCTCTCTCTCTCGTGTGTCCAAAGTGGGGAAGGGAGGGTATATGAGATGGCTCTCATTCTACGTGTGTATAAAGGGGGAAGGAGGGCAGGGTATGTGAGATGGGCGGTGCAGTGGGCAGCCATGGGCGGAGGGGGATGAGGCGGAGGCCTCTTCTTCTCAAGGGGGGAGGCCAACGGAGCAGTAGGGAAGTTTGACGGCGACAGGGAGCAGCAATGCAGTGATGAGATTCCAGTAGTGGCGAGTGACGGCGGCAAGTGGCGGTGTGTCATGGCATTAGAAGTTTAGACCTTAGAAAATTCTGAAAATTATCGAAAATGGTTCCTTTTCTGACAACAGAATTAGAATCGAAACGAAATAAAAATAAGACATTTCAATCTTATCGGAATCAAAATTGGATGCATTATTTGATATCGGAATCGGAATCGAAAATGGGGATTCCAATTTCGATTCCGACCCGCTGCAGTCCTACCTTCTTCTCAAAACCTTAAAACCTTTTAACACCCCAAAACGGCCCTCTAGCGAAGATTGGCCCATGAATTGGATGATAGGATATCCAAAAGCAATGCCAACGATGTTGGAAAAGATGACCGATAGGTTCAGATAGTCGCAAAATATTATTCGTTCTGGCCGACTACACTGGATACAGTAAGCAACAAAATTTTGTCCACGGACCTTTTTATAGCCCCAAGGCCACCTTCGCTAACTTTGAGGGTTTACTTGGTTTGACTAATCATGGCTTAATGAACTTATTTGTCGTAACAATTAGCTTGTCCTTTAGATCTATCCTGGCTTAGGGATAGACATAGGTTACAGTTTCGAATCAAAATTGTCAATCATAGGTCGCAGTTTTCAATCAAAATTGTCAATTCGGTTTAAAGCAAATAATTTATCCTTGTATTCTACTCTTGTTTGAACATAAACTTCATGCAAACCTGGTTCATTATGGTTGATAGTTTGCCTCAATCAAGAGTTTAATTTACTTCAGTTCTTATGAATAATGCGTTCTTACGTATCCTTTTCAAGTAAATCTTTTTTAATAAATGTTATCATTTTCACACAAATTTAGGAGTTATTTGTTTTAGTGTAAAATTTTGTAAATTATTAGTTTCAAAATCACTGATTTCAAAACAAACAAAATTTTCTTGTTTTAGAATAAGGAAATATTTGTTTGGTTGTTGATAAAATAAAACAAAAAAGATGCTTCAATCTTCTTGTTTTGGTTTACAGTGGGTCTTTGCTGTAAACCAAAACAAGGAAATTGGACTATCAAGTGGGCAGAAAAGATTTATACAAGATTTTACTTTACATTATTTACATCATTTCAAACAAATGAAAATACTGTAAAATGAAACAATTGTTTCAAATTGCACTGTTATACATTAAAACAAACAACCCTTTAATGTAATCTACTAAAGTAGGGTTGTAAACAAGTGCCATGTTCAAACTTAGTTCAACTCATTTTAATCCAGTTTAATTCAAGAGAATAACTTGTTGTGCCGGCAGCCGGTATTATGCCGGCTGCCGGTGTTTTTAATTATTATTATTATTATTTTTGGTCAGCCCCAACTCTCTTCTACATGGTCGTACAGTCTGATCTCGGATTGAATGACCCAAAAAAAGATAAAAAAATTGAAAATCGACTCCAAATGAACAGTAAAAAACTATTTTTTACTATTCATTTAAGATCAATTTTCGATTTTTCATCTTTTATTAGGTTGTCCGATCCGAAATCGGACTGTACAATCATACAAGACACTATAGGGCCAATAAACAAAAAAATTAAAAAATAATTTTCTTAATTAAAAACATCGATAGCCGGCGTAATACTGACTGCCTGTTCAACAAGTTGTTTGCTTAATTCAAACCACACATCTATAATAGATGATAAATATTTGCTCCTTTAAGTATCGAGGGAGGTCGAGCTAAGTATCCAACAGCTAACGAGCTGAATGCGTCCATGATTAATTTAATCTTTTTTAATTTAAATTTATAAAATTCAAGCCAAACTACGCTATGTACTAATTTGTTTGTACTTCAAACTATTTGATAGAAAATTCTATAAGATATCACATATTTTATTAACTAATTTTACTTAAGAATAGAATAATTAAATGAGTACTTAAATAAGTTCTTTATGAATTTATAAATGAGCTCTTAATGAATATTGAAACAAGCTTGGTTACAAACGGAATTGAGCTGAGAGTCTTATTTAACCTTAATTAATTTTTAATAAAAGTTTAAAAAGTTAAAAATTTCTTATTCTTCTCTCAACTCTTTTTCTCTCTTTTCTTCATCTATTCTCTTTCTCTTTCCTTTACTTACTGTGCCGGTCAAAAGAAATCCTTTTATGGGAGTATCTTCTTTCAAATGTTAATTTTGGCAATTGAAGAAGGAAAATTCACTACATGTTTAACAGGGCCAATTTTTGTATGTATCACAAAATAGTGATGTTATTAATCATAACACAAAAAATAAGACTGTCAATTGTGTAAATAAAATTTTAAAGAGAGTATTTACACACATAGCTAAAGTTTACATTTTACTCTTAAATGTTAAAGGAGTAAAACTTGTCTTTTTCTGGCTATCTTTTCGTGTTTCATTGCCATTTTATGATTGAGCTAAACTTAAATCAAAATTGTAATTTAGTAGGGAGATGAATACTAATGATGAACATATGATGATTATAATATGGTCTGTAGATGCATGAAAATTTACGTGCCTTCTCCGAAGTATTGTTCCCAGAGCGAAAGTGAAATTTTGTCATTTTTCTTAGAAAATGACTCTTATTGAGAAGAGAGGTTGCACTCTACTTATAAGCACACGCTTATTTTTACAACATCTGATGTGAGACTAAAATAATTTGTCATTTTTATGTCTCTACATGGTCCATTTCTAGGATACAACCGCAAGTATAAGACTTTTCAAGGCATAATATGGTCACCATAATTGGACGTTGAAGACCTCTCAATAACCCACTCTATATCCTTCCATATCTAAGCAAAATTAGTTAGTAATACACTATTTATCCCAAACTACACCTGAAGGCTAGTTAGGTCCTAGGAAAGCGCAGTGAAAAGATTTATAGCAAATTAGAATATAGGATAGTTCAGTTCATTGTTCTCTTTTGAGATCAATTTAGTCGACTTTTAAAAACAATTGGAGTGTATTAATAGTTTTAGCTGATGTCAAGGTGCCAATCTTTCCTTGCTTACAGGTCACAGGAAAGAAAAGAGGGGGAGGGGAGAGAACAAAAAGAAGAGGGAAGACTGGGGACACAGGCTGTCAGCTAATCCCCTCCACAAACTAGCTAAGGATGAATGCTATGTTAATGATGTTGGCTCCACTGAATTAATATCAGCTCAAATTTTTAAACTAATTTTGGGAGCCTTGATTGGAGGTCAACTAGAGGGACCTTTACCTCATTCCCTTTGTATGCTCCTGCATTGTTGCTGCCACGGGAGTGCTACCACTGGGGTCAGCTGAAAGCTTCATCCTAACTAATGGCTCCACTACAGGATTGTGCCGACTCCAACAAGGCTCAATCATGCCTTCAGTGGCTCATGTGCTGCTTGGTGCTGGGTGACCGTTGTCCCCGCCACTCTAGCAATCACATCACAGCATGATCCCCTCAATGGATTCAGATCCTCTCAATGCAAGAGAAGTAGAAATCTTCACAGTCATTAATGTATGGGTGAGTGCAATGCAAGTGCCCTCGCTCCGAATCCGAGTGATGAGTAGTAACGGATCCAGCATTCTTCCAGTGGGGTCTTGGGATCTTATTAAATTTTGTCAAAATCATTGGCCCAGTTCAAAATAGTCTAGTTCGAGACGCCACTAACCTAATATAAGATTCCACCGGTCAAACTCAGGACTCCATATGATATAGTCCATGATCTTATTGACACAACCATACTTATGACCTAATGTCCGAGTAATCTCATTGGACAAAATTTTTACGTCCGCCACTGATGATGAAAGATAAGCCAATTCTCTCTCAGACACGCACAGAAGAGAAATGGGTCATCCCCCGATACCTAGATCGACTGTGTGTTTGTCTTTGCATGGTGCCCACGTTATAATATTGATGACCTTAACCACTTCTATATTCTTTACACCGAAATAATTTGAATCTAAATCAACATGTTCAAATTTTCAAAAGGCTTATGAACACCTTGTCATTTAGTCCAGACCTTTTGACCTAGAGGAGGCGACCCATATAGACATTGGAATGAGAGAAGTGAAAGACGACCACTGAGCGGGGAGCGGTGAGCCTTTTATGCAAAGCCTTTTATAACAAACAAAAAGCTGGAGGAATGTACTTCCTAATGGTTTGTTTGTATGCTTTTAAATTCCTAGTCATTCGGGCATGCGATTAAGAAAGGGAAAAGATAGTGTTCCACAGCTAATACGAGGGAAGGATATGAAAGAGGAATATATGAAACAAGAGCTAAAAGTTTGGCTTCTTGTCATTTCAGTTCCTTGGAGGATGAAGTCCCCTGGGAAGGTAATCAAGGTGCCAAGAACCCACATCATGATATGGGAAAACAACAAAACGTGGAAAAGGGCGCTGACATTGGTGAATGAACAGGACTATGATTAATCGAATTTGCTCTTTAAGAGGTGGTTCCTCGGGAGAGGGCAAACAGGAGGTTTGGTTGCATCCTACTCAAATTCAAAATCTCATTTGTTTTTTTAGGCTTTTTTCTCTTGAATTTGATTTTAAGAGAAAAATGAGATATGAGATATGTTTGGTAAGACTTCTCCTAATCTTTAGGGAAGAATTTGATCACTTGTAAATCTTTATGAAGAGGGGCAGGGGGGGCCTTTAGTGCTTGGCATTTGTGGCTCTGAAAAGGTTGAAGATTGTGAAGAGGAAAGCCAACGTCTGATGGTGGAATCATGGAAAAGCAGCAGTGGAGGAAGAATAGTCCACTCTTCATAATAGGGTCCACCAAACATGTCTTCATAATTTTTAAAAAATTAATATAATTTTGCCAAGAGTAACACTTGTTGACCCCTAGTACTACTACACATGGTTAGTGCAGTAGGTAAACTTTTTTTCTTTATTTTTAATATTTTTTTTAGGTCGGCCCCAAGATACTCTATCTGTCATTACATGTCGATAATGACCTAAAAATCTGAAAAAACCAAGTTCCAATGAATAATCAAAATGCCATTAATGGGCCGAGTGCAATAATAGGGTTTGATCTTTCATACTTTTTGGATCGGCTTGTACAGGCGTGTAAGACACCTCAAGGCCGACCTAAAAAAATACTAAAAATAAAAAAAAATTATCCACTGCATTGACATTCAGAGCAGTACTAGAGTCAGTGCAACAAGTGTTACTCTTTTACCAAACATGTTAAGAAATGAGACACATCACTTTCGAAATATAAAATGAAAATCTAAATGCAACAATTTTTAAGGAAGAAATAGTCTCAAAACAAAATTTATTTCCAAACACCCTACCAGTCAATGGGATAAACAATGGCATATTTGACCTGTTAATTAGGTCGGAGAGGGTACCTAATGAGTGTCTAACAGAAATCAGTGGATGATAGTAGATTCAAAATTAGTAAGCTAATATAATGTTAGATATAAATATGACAGAGTAAAGGTCATTTTATATATAACTCAACTATTATGATCAGTCGTTATTTTCGCTAAAATTTTGTTAGTTCCACCATGTTTTCCTGTTTTCCACTTGGGGATCAAGACCCTTTAATGGAAAGGGGAAGTTAAAGTTTAAGTCAAAAGCTAACATCCGGTGAAAAGTTGAAGCAGTTATGATGGACAACCAGCTAAAAAGGATGAAACGAACAATGATGAATTGATGATAGTGGAAATAACAGCTATCTAGGTAAAATAGTAAACTTGAAGTCGTACTATTATTAATATTCTAAAGGGTTTTTTATATATATACCTCTCAAAAACAACTTATTTGCGTGTATACCCCAAATTCTCACATATTATCATCAATACCCTTGCAATCTTCAAAATGTTGCATTTTATATCCCTCAATTTAATGGTTCAACATAAATACCCTTAAATTCACTAATATTTTGCATATATATCCCTCAATATACTAAAATCTTGCATTTTGTACTTCCGATACCTCCAACGATGTCATGATTTATGTAATGTTTTTGATACATTTCGTTGAAATTAACCTAAGTTTGACAAGAAGAACATAAATGAAACATTTTAAAGATTGTAGGAGTATTGATGATAATATGTGAGAATTTGGGGTATAAATACAATTATGGTATTTTTTAGGAATATATATGCAAAAATCCCTATTCTAAAGAAGAGAAACACTCAGCCAGCTGTCCGATCAACAGGTTTTTACTTTTTTTGATTTTTTCTTTTAGGTCGGCCCCAACATGTTCGACATTCTTGTAAAGGCCGATCTTCGATCAGATCGATTTTTTATTTTTAAAATTTTTTTGAGTTGTCCGATCGGAGATCAGATTATATAGGCATGTAGAACATGATGGATCCACCATAAAAATTTTTGAAAAAATAAAAATAAAAAATTGAATAAAGTGCATGTAGAGCATCTGCACCGCTCACAGTGCAGCAAGTGTGTCTCTTTAAAGAATAAGAATGTTATTATTGGATAAAATCTGCGATATTCAACAGTCATCTCTCTTCTGTGGATAAGGTGGATACGAAAGCTTCTTTTAAACTTTTAAAACTATAAGTAAATAAACATTCAGGTAACCCTTTGGCATCTCTACTGTGATCTAAATAACCAAACACCAGGCCCATTTTTTCCCTTCTCCTTTCCCTCTTTTCCGCTCTGGATCTAAGGGCCTCTTTCTAAGCTTCCATTTGACAATAGGATAAGTAAATGGAATAGAAAGCTATCCAATCATCTATATTAAAATATCATCTTTCATCATTCTTAAATTTTATTTTATTTTTTACAATTTTTGAGATTGCAGTGGCCTTTGGTATTCTTTGCCAACAAATGGAATCACTCAATTGATATGTCATAAAATACTGTAAAATCTCGACTTTGATTTCTTTAGTGGCACCCGTTCAGACACAAGTGAGACATCCTAAAATAACTTGACATCTTTACCTTGGGCCATGGACCTCTTTTGTTTTGGATTTTGGATTGACTCATTTTTTACTTGAACTGAAGAAGAAAAAATGAAGATAGAGTCAAAAAATCAATAAAAGTCATTAAGATTTAATGGTGAAAGCAATCATTATAATGTAATAATTAACTAATAAAACTTTTTCTCAGTAGCAAGTATTTTTAGTTTAATGACAATTGTTCATTAATTATGCATTTGATATTTGTGGAGCATCATCGGTTTTAAAACATGTGAAAATAAACTGCTTGATCTTAAAATCTCTAATTTTGGTTTATAGTGATGTTAGACTGAAAAATAACATTAGTTAAAATAAGAATTTTAGGGGTCTATCCATTTTAGAATATGGCAATTTACAATGTGTTATATGGATGAAAAAATACGAAATAATTTACCACAACTAAAACATAAGAAAAAGACAATTTAACAACTATTTATAATATTTTACGACATTTATCACGTACCAAACAACCTCCTAGTTATAACGCTACTATAGTATAGTCATGATATTTGATCAGACAAGTAGGAACCCCCCAAAAAAACAAATATGTACCTATTTTTAATGGAGGGTCAAACGTTTCGCTCGGCACACCCAAAATTATGTCCTTCCATTTTCTTTCTTTTCGAATAATCTTGCTGTGAGATCCAGAATCGAACGACGTATGTATGTGTATGCATACGACTAATACCTGTTTGCACACATGGTGCAGTTACTGTGGTATCACGCCGTGTTCAGTGTCTGATCGTTCTACAGTGTATTACTCGTATGGATACACTGCGCAATTTTATTTTCTTTCTTTCTTTTTTTCTTTTCAAAAAAAAAAAAGTGTCGAAGCGTGCTCTCGTTAAATTGTGGGGAAGTATAATTCTAAGTGTCCTTAAATTTTTCTAGCCGTCAGATCTATAGGGTTGCCATCTACCAGTGGTGGATCCAGCATTCATTCAGTAGGAACTTTAGATCTCATTAAATTTTGTTAAATCTATTAGTCCAATTCAAAGCAGTCTAGTCTGAGTCCTTAATGATCTAACTCAAGATCTTACTGGTCCAACTCATGAGCCCATATGACCTAGCTCAAGTCCCACTAACCAAAACATACATTATGACCTAATATCCGAATGTTCTCACTACTAGACAAAATTTCTACATCCGCCGCTATCCTTTGCCTTTTTTCAGAAAAGAAAAATGTGCCCCTAACATTATCGTTTGATGAAGCTAAATAGAATAATACCCCAAAAACAGTGCAACAATTATTACTCTATACGTAAACGCCTATCACACCATGAGTACAGCTGATCCAGAATGTGTCTCGCTTGAGTTGCTGTCTGATCAAGATCAGACAACATAACAGAAAATTTTGAAAGCATCACAAACGTTGGAAAGGTGGGAGACCCAAATATAAGCAGCCCAACCTGATGTTGGGTTGAGTTGGATCCCACCAAGCTAGGACATCGTTCAACCTGATTTTACATAGGTTAGATTGGGTTGAGGGTCAGTTAAACTTGACTTAATGAGAGGGTGACAGATAATTTAACCGTTATGAAAAGCTCCACTGTGAAAATATCACTTCAACTTGATATTTTTGTAAAAAAGGATCCTTTTTACTATTAATTATTATGTACTAATAAGAATAAATAATATAAAATATTTAAATTTAGACCTTTTATATGGAGATGATTGTCAAAATATTGTTTCTATTGTTTTTAATATTAAAAGTTTTATAACACAAACGGGTCCATTAGTTGTCATTTTGGATGATATTTTTATTTTTTTCTTAAAAGTAAAGTACTATCGGTAATGCTAACCTTGTTAAAAGTTCTTAAAGAACTGAAACTTCTTATGTGGTACTTGTTGTACTGTATACTTGTTGTACTGCATCGGGTGCAGATCTTTTTTATTTTTAAAAATTTATTAAAGTCAAGTCCATCATGTTAAACAAGCCTATACAATCTGATCTCTCTAATTTGATGATTCAAAAGAATCTAAAAAATAAAAAATCGAACCCTTCTTTTGTTTGGCTTGGCTCATTATATTTTCCACTGTTCATTGAGGTTCGATTATTAATTTTTTAGACTTTTTTGGATTTTCTGATCGGGCATCTAGTTGGTCGCATGGACATGTGGGGCATATGATTAGTCCGACCTTAGAAATAATTTTGCAAAAAACAAAGAAAAAGGTTGCAATGCAACAAACGTAGTAGCAAGTATTACTATTTCATAATTGAGCTTTTTGCAAATAACCTCTTAAAGAATCTCGTTTCTCCCCTTGGGGACTTATTTCGACCCTTTGATCATGATTCAATCTTGAAATTCGATTTTAGTCATCCATCTGAGTAAATTTTACTTTTCAAAAATTATGAAAAATAGTCAAAAATAAAAAATTCGTTAGATAAGCCCCTAGGGATGTCCCCATTCCTTCATATTTTAGTATTCATCACTAATTTACGAATGTAAAATTCGACGGTTTAAGTTGAAAGCCTCCTGATCTAACGATGAAACTTAAGATAGTTTATTTTAGAGGGAGAGTTGAATATTTAAAAATTTATCATAATTTTTATTTCTTTTCACAGGGAAGGAGATGAAGCAATGCTTGTTGTTTATCCGCATGCATTGTAGGAAACACAACATAGCACTCCTCTCTCTCGTTCTCAATATATATATAATCCTTATAATCCTTGTATGTGTAAAGAACCTCAATAGAATTCATATGTGCAAATAAACCCTTATAATCCTTGTATGTGTAAAGAACCCTCTGTAATCAAATAAAGAATCTCTTAACCATAGGTATATGTAAAAAAACCTCCAATATAATCATTGTATATTTTAGAGAATCCATGTCGTCAAGTCTATCATCATTTATATCACTTACAAATGAGTAACACTTGTTGCACCAAGGCAGCGTTGTCATTTGATTGCTTGGATCAGATGACAACGAGTGGTGCAAATTTTGCTAAAAAAAACGAAAAAAAGGGCCATCCATCTGGCATATGTAAATCTCACTTTTCAAAAATTATGAAAAATAGTCAAAATAAAATAATGGTCGGATTAGCTCTAGGGTTGTTCCCATTCTTTGGGGTTAGTATTCATCACTAATTTATGAATGTAAAATTAGACAGTTTATGTTGAAAGCTTTACGATCTAACGGCGAAACTTAAGTCAAAAGAGATATAATTTATTTTGGAAGGAGAGTTGAATATTAAAAAAATTATCATGTATTTTATTTCTTTTTATGGAGAAGGAGTCGAAACAGTACTTGCAGTTTATCTGCCTGCATTGCAACAAGCACACCATAGCACTCATCTCTCTGTCATATACATATTCTCAAAAAAAACCCTCAATAGAATGCATATGTGAAAATGAACCCCTATAATCCTTGTATTATAAAGAACCCTCTGTGATCAAATAAAGAACCTCGTATAAAATAGGTATATGCAAAAAACCTCCAATATAATCATTGTATATTTTAGAGAATCAGTATTGTCAAGTCTATCATCATTTACATCACTTACAAATGAGTAACATTTGTTGCACCGCGTCGGCATTGTCATTTGATCGCTTGGATCAGATGACAACGAGTGGTGCAGATTTATTTTACTTTTTAAAAATTTATCGAGCTAGGAGAGGCTCCTAGCTCAGCATATGCATTTTCTAATATTTGATTGGATGGTTAAAAAAATTTAGAAAAGAGAGTGCATAATCTTTTGATGCACTGTGTATGATGCAGGAAGTCTTTCAAATTAAGATTGATTTCAAAATAAGAAGAAAGTTTAGAAGATGTTATGCATTTGTGAATGATATAAGATATATACCACATTTTTTTAAGAGTATGTTGCAAAAAGAAATCCTTCATGTTAACATAATGGCTGGGCCCATTATAAATGCCCACAAGGGAAGGAGCAGGGAAGGGAACGTGGGAGATGGACTGGGAGAAAATAACTCCAAGCAAGGAGTTACCTACGTGGTCGAAAGACCAGGCAGTTGGGAACTGCGTAATAACCTCTATATTGGATATATGTGTCTTGTAAGTCAATCAATCATTTGGTAGCTATGTACATTTTAGTTCATTAATAAATAACAAATAATTCATTATGAAGATTGGCGGGTAAATTAATTGAGCATAATAAAATTTGTGAAATTATATGTAAATATTAGATCACAATAAAATTGTGATAACAAGACTAATATTTTTAACCATAACTCTTAAATTGTTCTCATCATAGGATATTAGAGACATATGACATCTTATATTTGGATGGATTAGTGTGTGTTGTGTCTACTCATATGATAAACGTGACTAATCTTACAGTCACATGTGGGGGGAGGGGGATACTAGGGCAAGTACACATATGCTCATTAGAGAATAAGTTTATTAAACTGATCCGTCTTGAATTGCTGGATGATAATTTACCTCATTGTCAACTAGCTTAATTCAATCTCACAGTTACGTGATTTATTCTTGTTCCTGAGACACTAAAGAAATCTTGTTGGTAGACTTCTAGACTTTGATTTTGACTCACGAATTTCTAACCATGTGGTCCTAATTAGTCAAGCTATCGGGTTTAACAAAATATATTCAAAGGTCCTTGAGTGTTCAATATGGAATTATTTACTCTCAGTAATTAGAGAGAAAATGCTCCAAGAAGAAGCGCGTGCCTCTAACAAGAGCGGACACTATATCATAAAAGTAAGTTTCCTGATATAGTATAACAGCATCAATTCCAACTGAGTTAACTAGATAGGATTTGACAGTTGACCATGTCTTATGTTAACTTTAGAAAATTGTTCAAATGAAAGATTAAATCCATGTAGTAATTGTTGACGGAAAGATTCCATGAGAGAGTTGTTGAACTCATTACCTTCCGAGATCACGTGGTATTACTTGACACCCAACATGATTGGAAGCTCGATTGATTAATGTGTGTGACATTAATTCAATTAATTAATTAACTGATATAGAATATTAACTTTTAATTAAGTTGGTAAAATGTTACTGAGTTTAATGGGCCATTAAGTAAACTAGTACTTGGGCCCAGAGGATCACACGTATAAAGATTCTTAGTTCAAAGTCATTAAGTGGATTACATATTAAACCAGAACTTTTGTGAAAAGTCGCTCGTGTTTAACATAAATAACGCCATGAAAGAACCTTGTGCCAAGCTCTAGGGTTCCCCCCAGTTTGGCCGCCCCTCTCTCTCTCTCTCCTCTATTTGTTGTGCTCCCCTCAAGGGGGCGCCCTGTACTGCTCTGCTCCACGCTTCCACTTCTAGACTATCGGGAACTTCGCCCGCATGCTAAGGGTATTATCGCAGAGAAGCAAGTGTTATGATCAAGTTACGTCTGACGAGAAGAGATAAGGACGAACCCTCGACGAGGATCGCGTGGATACTACTGGAGGCTGAGCACTTGCACAACTAACGGTATCGGCTCGACGGAACCGAGATAGATGCAGATCCGAATCCACCCACGGTGACATTCAATCACTCAATTTTTCGTTTTATTATTTGAAACGGGTTGAGAACATACGGGATCGATTTTGTTCACTATTTCCTCTGCATTCTTCGTCATCCCGCTCCGATCCTTACACTCCGCACCCTACGTCTCTCTCCCCATTTGAAATTTAAAGCGAGAGAAATAAGAGGAAGTAGTAGAACATGCGGCTGTAACCGCATGGCAACTTCTCTCCTGCGTGTCAAAGTTTGAACTAGAGAGAAAGGGGAATAAATAGAGAGAAAGAGAAATAGGAAGATGTAAAGTTGACGGATTTTACTCTTCTTCTCCTCTGCACTGCATACTCCCCTTCTCCCTCTCTTGGAGTTCTCTCTGAAGGACTGTTCTCAAAAAGCCATAACCAGGCCGATTTAGGTCTTGGAGCGTGGAACAAAGGAAGGTGCTCCCTTGTGGCTTCTTCCCCGACCTCTTGAGGTTCATCTTGTCAACCTCACATCGACATTGAGCAAGGTATAGATTCTCCCTCGTTGTAATTCTTCTCCATACATGTTTTCACGTTAACATTAGTTTATATATGAAGATTTTGTCAACACCTCAAATAAAACAAATTTGATTAAAAAACATGTGACAACGGTAACCTTAGCTCTCTTGTATCATCATCATACTACTAGTCATGAACTTAAGGAGAGAGAATACATGAAAATATACCTTTATGCTATGATGCGTCAGTTTTCTTTGGAAATATCTTTCCAATGTCCTTCCAACCAGAACCGCGCATCTACGCTCACAAAAGACTCATCCTGTCCATTTTGCTTTGAAGAATTGTTCTGTGGTAATCCCACATGAGGAAAGATTTACTTGGATCATCGCGGAGTAGAAGAATCGTGCACTCGATGCAGTGGAAATTCTTACAAATCACAAAACTCGGGTGTTGAGTTTGAAGGGGCCCAAGATCATAAGCACTGGCCACAACTAAAATTAACTGATGTAAGACTATTATATAGCCACTCCAACGCTCCCCCTCACGGTTAAGATGGGCCGTGGAAATTAGATAACAGGAGGTGGTGCAAATTAGAAGATAAAGTTGGGTCAGGCTTCTGCTCTGATACCATCTTATAAACCAAAAAATCTGGGTGTTGAGTTTGAAGGGGCCCAAGATCATAAGCACTGGCCACAACTGAAATTAACCGTTGTAAGACTATTATATAGCCGCTCCAACAGAAATGACAGATCATCCTTGTTGACGTGGGGAGGCTATCGAAGACGTCTCCCACAAGTTCTATGCAGTAAATCTCAATGTTGCAAGTAATACTCCAAATAGAGAGAGATTGTTAACGTGTAGTGGGGGTTGCCCACTACAACTACCCACGTAGGGCACCATATTGGTGGTTTTGCCCACATGCATGCCCATGTTGTGTATGATGAAAGTGGCAGCCTTGTGGTCATTCTCATCCGTATGGATTGTGGAGTGTTCCTTAACTACACCCTCCTCTTTTTGAATGAGGAAATAGGAGGGTACATAAGGAGAAGAGGGAGAAACGAGGAAGGTGGTTAAGAAGATTATTCTTTTCTCTCTTCTCTCTCAAGAAGGACTCCTCTTCTCTCTACACTCTTTCCCTCTCCTCAAGTTGCTCTCCAAGGAAGCAATCACCATAGCTTTGGGATTTGCAGCGTGGATTTCAGGAAGAAACCCGTCACGTGGTTCTCCTCCTCGTCCTCACGGAGCCATCGCCGTCCATCCACGAACGTCGCCGTTAAAATATGTTTCCGTCATGATCCATCTCCGTGCATTCTTCCGCATGTCTTATTTCATGCATGGAGATATGTTTTATCATCATTGGTATCATAGCCAGGTTACGGAACCATGGCTACATGGTCCTCGATCAAAGGGAATCGTTCCGATGCTGCGGCCTCGTCTACCCAAATGGCTCCAATGGTTGTTATTAGTGACGAGGAATCGGAGTGGATACCCGATGAATTGACCGACTATGACGATGAGTCATCCGGCGACGACCGCGTCCCATTTTCTCCTCTAAGGAGACTTACGGCGCCGGAGTACTTAGCCTATGTAACGACCCGTCACCCTATAATCGGAGATCCGATTACTAAATGGGTACCGAATCATTAGTTTGGAGCCAAACCAAGATCTAGATAAGTTTGGGAAATAAATAATAAACTAAGCTAAACATTCACATCGCATTGAATTAAAAAGGAAGTGCAAGAATTAAAAGTTATTACAATGTGACTCGACACAGCAAATAATTACATTCTCCAACTGAAAATAAATAATTAAGCGTACAGACCAGAAAATAAAATAACAACTACGTCGGGGCATATCCCGGAACAACGGCTGCTAGCGCGCAACCTAAAGCAGCACTCTCCTCGCTAAGCCTGCATGGAACCCTCACCTGAAAACCGCAGGGGTGAGTCTCAACGAAAAGACTCAGTAGGGATCCTTCGATCCCCACCGCCCACTCACACACCCACAAGTGCAGTAACACAGATACATGTAGAATAAGCAAGTAAAACTGTAACACAATTCCTAAATTTCGATATAAAACACATGCATTCGAAATGTAACATGCACAATTCTGAAATCATTCTACTAGGGAGCCTACAACCAGCGTCTCGGCAAAACACGCCAACCACACAGCCGAACGCGGGAAACACCGACCCGTTGAGACCAAACAGTAACCCCTCGGATAGCACGCTAGCTACTCCGGCCCAACTGGCTCTAGGTGGTTTTTACTTCCCCCAGCACGAGTGACATTCCACAGGTACCACTCCTACACCGGTACTAGCTGACCCTAGGGTACACCAGGTGACCCTCTCTCTAGACGTCACCCCACCACTCCTACACCGGCGTTGTGTCCCTCCCACATCGACACAGGGTGACAAGCACTACAACTGTCACTCTGGGTCCACAGTCGCACGAAACACAACACAGTGCGATCCGATCACGTAAAAATCCTCATCCTCGAGTACGATTTCAAACATGTAATTAACCAAACTATCTAACAGTGTGAATATATGTTAATAGCATGAATTAATGTGATTCTACCTTGAATCGCGTCGCCCAAGGCCGACGCTATTCAAGTCTCCTAAATTGGTTCATGTAAAATCTGGCCTCGGAAATGGCTTAAAACGCTTCGCCCATTCAAGTCGCCTTTTGAAAAGCGTCGCTGTCCCTGAACGCCATTCAGTTTCAGAGACAAAGTCTGGTATTTGGGCTAAATCGCGTCGCGGGTGGAAGCCGCCTTTGTAAAAGGCGTCGCTGTCCCCCGACGCCATTTAACCCTCATAGACAGGTTCTCCCTTCGCCATCTCCCGGTCCACGGGGTGGGATTTCCTCCCCAAAATCATGTAAAAACACGAAAAACATGGAGAATGGGGAGAAGAACCTAACTACCCATTTAAAACACCCAATTTCTCATTTCATGCATTTAGTATTTTCACCCTAAGAACACCCCCAAACATGCTCCAAAGCTGGAAAACATGATTTTTAAATAAAATACTACGGGAATCGTCACCCTACCGGTTACTCGGACTCCTCCTAGCTCCAAGCCGCCAACCCGTCTCGCCCCACACCGCCGCCGGTACCGCCGTGGATGCCGTTACTCTACCGAGACGTCGGCCGCTGTCCGGAGAGAAAAACGCCGCGGAGGAGATGGTGGTGGTAGTGGTGGGAGTTGGGAGGTTATTGGAGTGGAGGGAGAGGTGAAATGAAGGGAGGAAAAGGAAGGAGGAGGAAAGGGGCCGCTGGTGCCGCCGGAGGAAGAGAGGAGAGGAAGGAGGGAATGAGGGAAAGGAAGGAGGGTTCGCGGGGTCAACAAGAAGCTGGGTAAAACGTGTCGTGCACGCCCGGCGTCTTTCAGATGACAAGACCGGGCCGTACACTGACAAGCCAGGGTCGTACTCTGAATGGTGTCGTCTATCCAAGACGCCATTCAGACGATATGACCGGGTCCGTACTCTCGCGACCCAAGGCCAGCCCACGTGGCACAACCTAAAACGCGTCTACATTTCTGGACGTCGTTTAAACCGCGTCGAGCCTGGCTCGACTCGAAACAGAACAGAGTCCCAACACCATCAGGGCCTGAACGACGAGATCCGACCCCGAAAACTAACCCGAAAAATGTAGTAATTTAAAATGGCCATGAAAAATGTAATGGCCATGAAAAATGTCATTGCTGATTTGACCAAGGGTGAAAGTTGACGGGGATGAATTATGACATTTGGCACTGTAAGATTCAATACCTGCTAAACGAGCATGAATTATTGGAACATCTTACCACCGTCATGTCACCGCCTGAGGAAGGCAATACAGCACAGCATCGTAGTGATCAAGAAGCGTACTGACAATGGTTCAATAAAGATCGTAGCACGCGCTTTAGTATGTTAAGCAACATGCAAGACGATCTTATTGGGGAATTTGAGAAATTCCAAACTGCCAAAGATATGTGGGATCAACTGAAGTTCCAATTTGGTGGAACTTCGACTACGCGGTTGCGCGTTCTTGTACTTAAGTTTGAGACCTACCACAAAGACCAACGACAGACCATGACCGAACACCTTAGGGTTATGTCGGGTATGATCAGGGACTTAAAGTCGGCAGGTCATGATCTCACAGACGAGCAACATGTCCTTGTAGTAATCCGATCTCTACCGGACTCTTGGGTCCATATGAAACAGATTCTTACCCACAATGAGAATATCAAGAATTTTTCTGATATTTCCCGTCATGTGGAGTAAGAAGCTAAGTGTGAAGAAGTTGTACGCGCCACTGCCTTAGTCGCCAAGGGAGGCAGACACCAAGGCAGGAAGGGCCCAAAGAAGTTTTTCAAACGTAAAGATCGTGAAACTGCATCCAGCTCTAAGTACAAGGCAGAGAGGACACCGAAGCGCCACCACAGAGGCAAGCGCGGTGGAAAAAGAGACAAATCAAAGGTGAAGTGCTACAATTGTGAGAAGATGGGACATTTCGCTTGCGAGTGCGCTGAGCCGAAAAAGGTATCCCTCAACGCAAATTTTCTCTCTGTGTATGTTTGTTCTCATGTCTTAGTCGCCCGAACTTATCCTGAGTGGATTGTGGATTCAAGAGCGACCAAGCACGTAACTAGAGATCGAGATGGGTACCAAGATTACCGCCGAATTCCAAGAGGGACGCAAAGAGTATACATGGGCAATGGGACCAGTGAAGAAGTTTTAGGAGTTTGTGTGTACCAACTTAAACTTAGAATTGGTGGTGTATTGACATTGCATGATGTTCTTTATGCGCCAGGGATTCAGCATAATCTTTTATCAACTTCATCTTTATTATCCCTAGGATTTGCTCTTGTTATGATAGGTACTGGCATTGACATTTATTTAAATGATGTGTTATATGGACATACTTTATTAAGTGGTGGTTTGTTTAAATTAGATGTTGATTTCAATGCTTCTGCTTCTTCTGTGTCGTATGTGGCTAATGATAAAGACCTTAGTTCAGAAATATGGCATGCTCGCTTAGGTCACATAGGACATGATAGAATGACTAGGTTAGCTCGAGAAGGCCTTTTAAGTTCACTCGCTAAGGTTACTCTACCTTTATGTGAATCATGTTTGGCCGGAAAGGCATGCCGAAAATCTTTCGGGAAGGCCAAAAGGGCCACTGATGTATTGCAACTTATCCATTCTGATATTTGTGAACCTTTGAGTGTGAAGGCTCGACATAGAGCATCATATTTCCTTACCTTGATAGATGATTATTCGCGATACAGTTATGTTTATCTGATCGCTCACCGCTATGAAGCACTGGATTGTTTCAAACGCTTCCTAGTTGAGGTTGAGAATCAGACCGGTAAGAGTGTAAAAGCTCTTCGTACAGACCGAGGACACGAATATTTATCTGATCAGTTCAAGATTCTATATGAGGAAAAGAGAATTAAAAGACAACTCACTATCCCATACACTCCGCAGCGAAATGGTGTTGCCGAGAGAAGGAATAGAACGTTGTTAGACATGGTTAGGTTTATGATGGCGCATACCAACCTCCCAATATCATTCTGGGGGGATGCTTTGTTGACTGCCACCTATTTACTTAACCGTGTGCCTTCACAGTCAGTTCCTTCTGCTCTTTATGAGTTGTGGCGTGGCGAAAAGCCGTATTTGGGAAACCTACGCCCGTGGGGGTCAGCTGGATATGTCTATGACTCTTCCCACAAGTATGGGAAACTGGGCCCTAAAGCTAAAAAGCTTATCTTCATAAGATATCCTGATAGCTCACAAGGGTATGTCATGTATGGACAATATCAAGATGGAGGAATGACAGAGAAAGAGGTTCGAGACGTTGTATTCTTAGAGAAAGAATACCCTAAACTTGGCGATGTCGGAAAAAGCTTTGATCTCCATGAAGTGGATGAGACAAGTGTTCTCTTACCATCTTCCAGCGAAGGGAGGGAATTAGTTCCTAACCATATCATTGTTGGAGATAGTATAGATGATCAAGCTAGTGGGAGTATACCTATTAATTTACCGAGTGGGAGTACTCCATCAGAATCGGAAGATGCCGACACCCAAGTACGTCGAAGTAAACGCGGTCACACTCCTCGTTGACGTTTTGAGATTGAAGAGGAGATTTTAATGTGTCAGCCTGCGGATGATGAAGAACCTAAAAATGTCAAAGAGGCATATTCATCATTATCAAAGAAAGAATGGGAAGCTGCCATGCTAGACTAAATGGATTCAATGGAAAAGAATAAGGTCTGGAAGTTAGTTGATCTTCCGCCTGGGCGTAAAGTTATTGGAAACAAATGGGTTTTCAAAATTAAACGTAAGGCAGATGAATCAATTGACAAATACAAAGCACGACTAGTGGCGAAAGGGTATACCCAGAAGGAGGATATTGATTTTGATGAGACGTTCTCCCCGGTGGTGATATTTACGTCTGTTCACCTGATCCTAGCTATTGTCGCACATTTAGATTTAGAACTCTTTCAAATGGATGTTAAGACGACATTTCTTAATGGAGAACTAGACGAGGAAATTTACATGTTCCAACCAGAGGGTTTTGAGGTAAAGGAACAAGAGCGCAAAGTTTGCCGTCTAAAACGTTCTATTTACGGCCTCAAACAATCGTCTAGACAGTGGTATTTAAGATTTCATAAGGAAATCACCTCATTCGGTTTTGAGACGATTGAGGAAGACCACTGTGTGTACGTCAAACGAAAGAAAGAGAAGATTCTAATTCTATCATTGTATGTTGACGACATTTTGTTGGCTGGGAATAATATGGAGTCTATCAATGCCACTAGGAAGTGGTTATCTTCCGTTTTCGAGACCAAAGATATGGGTGAAGCAAACTATGTAGTAGGAGTGAAAATAGTTAGAGATCGCTCTAGAAGGTTTTTGAGTATGTCTCAGGAAACCTACATTAATAAGATTCTAGAGCGATACCGAATGAATCACTCCAAGCCTATTGATACTTAAGTTGACAAAAGTTGTGTTTTAAGTGTAAGCCAATGCCCACAGAATGAAGAAGAGAAGAATCAAATGAATAAAGTGCCATATGCGGCAGCTATTGGGAGTCTGATGTATGCTATGTTGTGTACTCGACCCGACATCAGTTATGCCGTAGGATTAGCTAGCCGTTATCAAAGTAACCCTGGTCCTGCTCACTGAAAGGCAATCAAGAGAATATTCCGATATTTACGTGGAACAACAAACCTTACCTTATGTTAAGAAGGAGGTGATCCAAGGTTGAAAGGTTATAGTGATGCTGATTGGGCCAGCGACAAAGGCGGAAGAAAGTCTACGTCAGGGTATATGTTCATACTTGGTGGCGTGGCCATTTCTTGGTGTAGTAAGAAACAGACGTGAATTGCTCTATCCACTATGGAATCGGAATATGTGGCATGTTCAGCAGCTTGTCAAGAAGCAGTTTAGTTAAGAAATTTCCTGCGGCGATTGGCTGTCACTCCTCATTCGGAGGAGAGTGTACTTCTCTATGTTGATAGTACATCAGCTTTGGCTTACGCCAAGGATCCTAAGTACCATGATAAAACCAAACACATTGACATTAGATATCACTTCATTCGAGATCTGTTAGCAAAAGAAGCAGTGGTCCTTCGACATATTTCTATCGATCGTATAGTAGCAGACCCGCTAACTAAACAGATCACTAGAGAGACTTTCACGACCTATAGTAGAGCCATGGGTTTATGTAAACTGTAATGTAAAGAACAATTATTGTTGACTTCGATATAATTATGCATTCTCTTATTGAGTATTTTTGATGGAATGCTTGTTTATACATCAATGAGTGTCACCAGACTTGAATTGACCCTCTCACACGGGTAATTTGCCTTGGCGCTGAGATAGCGAGCAAGATGAGACATTGTGTATCTATGGCGCTAGAAGAGCGAATAAGATACACTTAAAATATTTATTTATGTCGCCCCGGATAAGAACCGAAATGAGATCTTTAAAGATCGAATACGGGAATAATTGAGCCCATCCTGTATAGTCTGCAGAAGCCGAATGTGAGTCTTGAGACAAGGCGTTGAGTGGAAGCGACTGGATCATGAGATTCAGGTTAATCGCAGTGGGAGTGATTAGACTAAGATCCGTATGGTGTTTTAATGATAAATCTATAAATCACACGCCCACATTTGTGGAAGAACACCATAACATGCGTTTCATACTGCATGTGCAATTCTCGACCGATAAATGAGAATGATGAATGGATCTCTGCTTCATCATTGTGTGAGCTCTTGGATCATATTGTTGATTCTACCTGTATCCTATGTGACCTAAAAACTATGTCATGAAGAGGAAACTCGGCGTCGCTACTTTAGTATGATCCTTAGGACTAAGGTTGATACAGTCTAGCGGGACATGACTGGAAAGCGGCCGAGATTAATCGAATTGACATGAGAACTTGGGGAAGACATCTATATATTGGACCATGTTATGCGGATCATACCCCGGGGAACTCAGTCAGTTGTGTACAGACAGAGTTATGATCACATGACATTTGGGATTTAAACACTGCCAGTTATTTATCTGAGAGATCCGGAGTGTTAAATCAGGTGAATATAAGATGGTCTGAAGTACCACGAGATTTTAAAGAGTATTGTGTTCCATTAGTTTTGGTGATAACTTAATGGATCATTACTCACCTAATCACGTTATGCTCGTGAGGTCGCACGCTTTATTTCCTATATGACAGTTGGATTGTAGCAACTAAGTGAGATTATTTTTGCCCATCGTGGGCAAGTGGGAGATGTTAACGTGTAGTGGGGGTTGCCCACTACAACTGCCCACGTAGGGCACCATATTGGTGGTTTTGCCCATGTACATGCCCATGTTGTGCATGATGAAAGTGACAGCCTTGTGGTCATTCTCATCCCTATGGATTGTGGTGTGTTCCTTAACTACTTCCTCCTCTTTTTGAATGAGGAAATAGGGGGGTACATAAGGGGAAGAGGGAGAAACGAGGAAGGTGGTTAAGAAGATTATTCTTTTCTCTCTTCTCTCTCAAGAAGGACTCCTCTTCTCTCTACACTCTTTCCCTCTCCTCAAGTTGCTCTCCAAGGAAGCAATCACCATAGCTTTGGGATTTGCAGCGTGGATTTCAGGAAGAAACCCGTCACGTGGTTCTCCTCCTTGTCCTCACGGAGCCGTCGCCGTCCATCTACGAACGTCGCCGTTAAAATATGTTTCCGTCATGATCCATCTCCGTGCATTCTTCCACATGTCTTATTTGATGCGTAGAGATATGTTTTATCATCAAAGTTAAAGGGTAGTAGGCTCTAGAAAGAGAGAAAGATAGGGACAGATCTCAAGCTTGTCTGCCCTTTCATATATCTCTATGTATATAGATGTGAATCTCCCGTACATTTAACAACATTCAATTCAGACTCTTGTTTCCATAAGAAAGATATTCCTTAGAATCTGAGTTCTACTCTAAGTACCCCAATTCACAGTCAATACAGGATCCAACATTTATTCTTCGACTACCCATTTTGTCAGACCAGCGTGAATGTGCTCCATTGGCTACAGAACTGACGTCGAGTAGAAAGGTCTCGTAGATGGATTCTAGCGGATTAATTGGTCCTCCTCTCCCTTGGCAGCTCACAGGAATTATGTACACGTAGTACACTGTTTCTTGCTTGGGTGGGGTGGGGTGATCTCTGTATTGTGGGAAACCATGGAAATGGTCGTTGCAAGGCAGCTATTGAAATAGATTTATTACCCCCAACTGTGGCGTGCAAATTAGCTGGCCAAGATTTCGACAACTAGTTTAATTTTCCAAGCCACTCTGGACCACAGCCGTCACTTGCTTCGGCCAGCCACGTTTGGCAAACTCCACTGGGAAACGCAATCAAAATAAATGTTGATGGGCCACCTCGCACGTTACGGGGAGCCACTGGTTTAGTGGCTTGTGACACTTCTGGAGAAATTCTCTGGTGTTGTCCAATCTCACCCATGCTACAAATACAGAGGAAAAGTAGAAGCTTTGGCTTTCTTGCGAGCTATTGCTATCGCCAGGCGCTTTGGAGTCCCGCGGGGTCGTCGAGAGGGAGATGCTCGATGGATCGTTGAGGCCATGCTGGCTACTACCAGATGTTTCAACGTTATCACCTACTGCAAAGCCCTACTTCGATCACGGAATATCCTTATCCAGTATGTGCGCAGATCCTGTAATGTTATAGCTCATGTCACATCTTCCCATAGTGTAATTATCAAATAATGAAAAAAAACTTGGACGTTTCATCTGAAAGGGAAATGCGACCTGTTACCGTCACCTACCACCTTTCCGTAAATTCTGGCGGACTCGGTGTTAACTTTTTTTTTTTTTTTTTTTGCCTCTACATTCGGTGTTAACGTATGATATGGCAGGTCCAACGCCAACATATACAGTAGAGTAATGCATGAGAATACATGAAAACAGGAACGACAGATGTCAGATGATCTAATAAAAATATATGACAGACTTCTGAAGCATCTGATAGACTGCCACCCTCCCTTTCAATGATCCGCACTGACAGCTTATGAACACTTGCATTAAACTTCCTCGTCGGATTCGCTCGCCCATGTCATATGGAGGATGACACCGAGGACTGCCCTCAGAACGTGTACCTTCTTCTGCCGATTGATTAGACTTGCGGCCGGGGGCTGAGGTTGCCCACATCTTATTGCGCGGTGCACACAATTTGGTGGGTGGGGCAGCGACGAGTCGTGCTCGCGCGTGGGCTGTCTCAGTAGCCGTACCTTCACTGCTCCCCCCAGAAATAAATTCCTAACCAAGCTCATCACCACACACTCCCGTCCCCCAACCCCCCAACCCACCACGTAGCCCAAGTCCCTACCAAGCCCTCCTCTCTCTTACGAGTTACGACTCACGCCTCACCTCACCGGGGTGTCGCCGGACCGGTAAAGCCCATTCGCAGGTGATGGAAATTGCGAGAACGGACGGAGTCTTGCCTCATGTGGGGTTGCAGCTGCAGCTGCCGAGGGTGGAAGGCTATGCGATATTAGCCGTGGAGAACAGTAGCGACGAGTAGCTGGCAGACCTCGTTGCAGAGCCCCTGCGTTGGACCATTTATATATTCGCACTACTATTTGGATCGTCCTCCCCGCTCTCGTGGCGCCGCCCACGGGCCGAAACCGGAGGCCTCGCTGCCCGCCGTGCGGACACCGCTGCCGCGCCATCGACGTCTCGCATCTGCCCAGATGAGATGAGCATGAGACGCTGCTGCTCTCGCACGTTAGCATTGATCCGGCAAAAAGCGGCCGAGCTTTATCGCTGGAGCTGGACCAACAGGTGGGTGGCGCTTGTACTCTGGAAATGAGATCGTGTGAGCCGTGGCGCACTATGCCGGATCACTAGGACCATACACAGAGTAAAAAAGAGCATTTAACCGTCCGTCTTTATTGGCTGGGCGTAGTGCCTCGGTGCTCATGGCAAGCCGTTCCGGGCCGTCCATGGCACTGGGGCATCATGTCCAGCCTCCGGATAAGGCGCAAGGTGCCATTTGAACAGAGTCCAAAAGCCGTGCCCCTTTTGTTTTTATCTCATTCATCAGAAATAATGCTGCTGCTGCTGTTGCTGCTCAGTTCACAGTTGGAATAAAACAGTGGCTTCACTGGTTCGTATTTTGTAAGCCAAGTGCCGTTAAATCTGGCGCTGCTTAAGAAGGATTTGACCCGTTTATGGCGGGATCCAAAGTCCGAAACTTTGGAACCGGGGGAGCGGGTCCGGCCAAGCTTTGTTGACCGGGACTCGGCTTACATGCTGGCCGCCACTTTGATATTTCGGTAGACGTACGCCTGTGGAAGTTGGCCTCTCACGATCGAGGTCTTCGGAGGATAGCTCTTCCTGCCAATAGGACACCCATAATTTAAAATAATCACTTGAAAAAGATTGAACGATCATGGTGATGCAAAAGAAAATTTATTACTTATGAGAAGTGGTTGTCGAATGCTTGGAATTATTCTTCCTACACAGATATACAGATTTAGCAAGTTAAGTTACTTGACCAACACAAGGATCTCTTTAAAAAAAAGTTACTTGTTTACAAATTTATAAGAAAAATATGATAAATCGTATGGTGCGCATTACTTACGGTTCATTAGTATCTAAATTGTCTCATAATCATATGTATTTCGATACAACAAATCTGTCCATCTGAGACTGTACATTTTTTAATTGAAAATACTGAGCATTCCATTTTTGTCATCTCAATATAAATTTTTAAAAATCAAATTTTGCCCAATAGACGACTAATAATGAGTTTTAAGATTAAACTACGATCTAACGGTCAAAATAAGTTCTAAAGAGATAGAAACAATTGTAAGGAGGTTATTAAATATTTAAAATTTATAAAAAAAATTTAAATATAAGGATGAGGCTCTAAATAATGACTGCACACATATAGCAATTCGCATTAATCTAACATTTCTCGTAGTTAGATTCAGTTTGATTTCAATTTTACATAGATGGTCAAAACTTCAGTTAAACAATCATAAGATTGAAAGAAGAGGTAATTTTAATTAATATTTTTTAAAATTAAAATAAAACTTATAATCATATAATAAATAGTGATGAGGCAGAATCCGATTCGGCCCATTAAAGCAAACCCAAACCCCTTTCAGCCCAACAACAGCAGTACCAGGCCCTCCGGGAGCCTCCGGCCCAACAGCGGCCCAGCAACCTTCGCCCCATAAGCGGCACCGTCGCTCCCGGCCCAACAGGCTTCAGCCCGTCAACGGCCCACCAGCCTACGGCCCGGGGGCAACGCGACAGCCCAAGACCCTACAGGCTTCGGCCCATCAGCGGCCCAACCCCCTTCGGCCCGGTAGCCGAATCCGGCCCACTCCGGTGGCGGATCAGGCACTATGGCGGTTTATCAGTAAGCCCTCGTTTAGTCCTATATCGGCTGCCACCGTTAACCATCCGCTATCCTTTGCTATAAATACACCGCTATTTATTGCCCAAAGGATGCTTCCTCAAGCCTCCGAGACCCTTAAAGGACTACAGTCCGAAAAGCATTAAAGCTACTCTCTTTGCCTTCTGAATCGAATCTTCTTCAGGAGCTAACTTGACCGTCGGAGGGGGTTCCCCAGGGCTGAAACCCGGGACTCCTGCTGAATGGTTTTCTTCTTCTTTCCCTCCTGCAGGAGCTCGGTTCGAATCATCGCCAACCTTCCCGAGTCGGTCTCGGCCGCCGACCTCGGACTTCTCTCTCTGGTCTCGACGCCGTGCGCCGGCTGCCCTTGCAACAGGGGATCCTTGGCCTCGTGCCGCCCCTCCGTCCGCCGGAGAAGCCTCGGCCCCGACTTCCCGGAGCGAGCCGGCCTTCGGACCTCTCGGCTTCGCCTCTGCGTCCTTCGTCTTCCGGATCCCCGTCGGGCTTCGGAATCCGGTCGTGATAGCTTCGGCTACATCACGTGGCGCCGTCTATGGGAAACCAACAAAACAAGTCATGTCTCAACGACCTGTGACCCGACGGTCCGGACCAAGCGAAGCAGAAGCGCGGGAGGCCTCGGCGCAGATGCTGCCTTCCAAAGGAGCTCCTTCTGCCCCGCCGAGCCTGCCTCTGCCAACCATACCGGAGTCTCTCGGCTCGGAAGACCGAGTGGGGGTGCTCCAGCAGCAAGTGGCAATGCTGGCCGCTGCCGTCACGTCCCTAGCGCCTCTTCAGGAGATGGTGTCCGCCATCGCCCAGCGCATGGGACTGATGGGACAGCTTCCTCAACAGGCGCCGCTCCCCTCACTCTACCCAGTACAAGATGCCCGGTTCCGGCCGGCGCCTGCACCGATTTCCCCCAACGAAACCGCGGCGACGCGCAGCGAGCCCTCGGCGCTACCGGCCCGAGCTCCCTGCGCCGATCGCCTGACGGAGCAAGATTATGCTTCGTCGGAGTACCGTCCGGCCCGGACCGGAGGACAATCCGTCGCCATCTCAACTGCCCCGGACCTGGACCGGCGGCTGACGGCGATGCGCAAAGAGATGCAGCAGATGGTGTCTCGGTCTCACGGGGCGCCCCTCGCCAGCAGCATCCTGGAGCAGACCCCATTCACGGCGGAGCTCCTGGCCACCGAGGTGTCCCCCAACTTCAAGCTACCGAAGGGCCCTCTCTACGACGGAATGACAGATCCAGTCTGTCATTTCCAGAGATTCAACGCCTACCTCCGGGTCCGAGGGATCTCCGAGGCAGTCCGCTGCCGTCTTTTCTCCCTCACCCTTGAAAAAATCGCCCTTACCTGGTTCGAGACACTGGCCCCCAACTCCATCCACTCCCTAGTCCAGTTGGGTCAGTTGTTCATCGACCAGTTCTATGATGCCACCCGGCAGTGCAAAACTTCCGCCAGCTTGCTGGCCATCCGGCAAGGCCCCACCGAGACTCTCCAGGAGTACTTCACCAAATTCCGGACCGAGGCCGCCCAGATCCCGAACCTCGACAGCTCGATCGCGTTCTCGGCCGTGATCAGCGGGTGCCGAGACGAGGGGCTCCTCGGCTCCATTGGGAAGCGTCATCCCCCTACCTTCCAGGACCTCGTGGCCCGGGCCCATAAATACATCAACTGGGAGGCCCTGATGCTGTCCAGGGGTAAAGGCTCAGCCGAAGCCACCTCGGCACCTGCTCCCCAGGTGGTCCGACCTCGGCCTGAAGACCAAGAGCCCTCCCGAAAGCGCTATCGCCGGGAGGACTAGGACAGGGAGAGGCGACGGGACCCGCAGCCGCGGTACCTACCCTTACCTGCTCCCCCTTCCCTGATGCTCATGGAGGTGAAGGGCATGCTCCGGCAGCCTGATCGCATCAAGACCGATCCTCGCCGAAGGGACCCCGGCAGATACTGTGAATATCACCGGGAGATCGGCTACACGACGGATGAGTGCCGGCAGCTCCGGGAGGAGATCGACTGCATCATCCGGGAGGGAAGATTGCTGCAGTACCGACGGGAGCAGCCGCCGCAACAGAACCGGGACGTCCCTGCAGCGCCCAGGCAACAACAACCCCCGGCGATAGAAGCCGCTCCTCCGCCAAAGGTCACCTCGGCCCCGGTAGAGTCATCCCACCAAAGACCCAGCTCTGGGTCTATCATGATGATATCCGAAGGGCCGGGGGAAGGATCAAGGCCGCGGCAGCGCAACACCGTAGCAGCGGTTGACGGCGAACCCAAGTGGCCTCGTCTGGAAGACATCACCTTCGGCGCCGAGGACCTGACTGATGTTCAGGTCCCTCATGATGATGCCCTCGTCGTCAATGCTGTAATAAATAGCTATGATGTACATAGAATCTTTGTAGATAATGGAAGTGCCCCAAACATCTTGTTTTATGACTGTTTTGAAAAAATGGGATTGAGTGAGGCTAATATGAAGCCTCACCGGGGCCCCCTCTTCGGTTTTAACGGTTCGCCCTGCCGAGTAGAGGGCATTGTCCGACTTCCTGTAACCTTAGGCTCCGCCCCCCGGCAATTAACCGTTGAGACGGACTTTGCCGTTGTAAAAATCGATTCAGCCTACAACGCCATATTCGGCCGAAGGCTCATCGGCGGAGTCGGAGCCGTGCCTTCGTCCTTCCATCAGAAGCTGAAGTTTCATACCAGCCATGGAATAGGCGAGGCCAAAGGGAACCAAGAAGCAGCCCGGCAGTGCTACATGATTTCGGTCAAAGGGAAGACAGCAGCCGAAACCCTAACGATCGAGTCATCGACCGAGGCATCTCCGGGAGAAGCACTCCTCGCCGTCCCTATTCCGGGAGGCGAAGGACGAGTCCTGATGATAGGCTCCGGCCTAGAAAAGACTGAGGCAGAGAAGCTTACCGAGTTCTTGAAAAAGAATCTCGACGTCTTCGCCTGGTCTCCGGCGGACATGCCCGGGGTTGACCCGGAGGTAGCAGAGCACCGACTCCATACCAATCCCGACCAGCCCCCGGTAAAGCAGAAGCGGCGCACCTTCAATCAGGAAAGGAGGGCCGCCATCCAAGCCGAAGTGCAGAAGGGGCTGGACGCCGGACACCTCCGAGAGGTGCACCATCCGGACTGGATCGCCAACGTGGTCATGGTGCCAAAGAAAGATGGCAAATGGCATATGTGCGTGGACTTCACCAACTTCAACAAGGCCTGTCCGATGGACAGCTTTCCGCTGCCTCGGATAGACCAGGTGGTGGACGCGACTTCTGGCCACGAGCTGCTAAGCTTCCTCGACGCCTATTCAGGCTACCACCAGATCCGGATGCATCCGGATGATGAAAGCAAGACCAGCTTCACGACCGATTTGGGCCTGTACTGCTATACCCGAATGCCCTTCGGTCTGAAGAACGCCGGCGCGACATATCAGCGCCTGGTCAACAAAGTGTTCGCCCCACAGCTCGGCCGAAACATGGAGGTCTATATAGACGACATGTTGGTCAAGAGCCGCGTTGCTGCAGAGTATCTGGCCGACTTGGCCGAGACTTTCTCCGCCCTTAGGCGGTACAAGATGAAGCTGAACCCGGCCAAGTGCGCCTTCGGGGTAGCCTCCGGCAAGTTCCTCAGCTACATGGTCACTCACCGAGGGGTGGAGGCTAATCCCGAGAAGGTTTCGGCCATCATGCAGATGCGACCCCCGGCAAACCTCCGAGAAGTACAGAAGCTAAACGGGAGGATCGCGGCCCTTAGCCGCTACATGTCAAGGGCGGCAGACTACTGTTTCCCCTTCTTCAAGCTGCTGAAGAAGGCTAACAACTTCGACTGGACGAAGGAGTGCCAGACAACCTTCAATCAGCTAAAGGCCTACCTCTCCAAAGTCCCCATCTTGTCCAAGCCGGTTCCCGAGGAACCTCTGAGCTTGTACCTTGCAGTCTCCGAGACGGCTCTCAGTGCCGTCCTCGTCTGAGAGCAAGATGGCGTTCAGAAGCCAGTTTATTACACCAGCCGAGCCCTTCAAGGAGCAGAACTCCGATATCTTGCCCTGGAGAAGCTGGCTCTGGCCCTCGTCTCGTCCGCGAAGAGGCTCCGGCCCTACTTTCTGGCTCATTCCGTGAAGGTCCTCACCGACCAGCCCCTAAGGCAAATTCTCTCCCTGCCGGAGGTGTCCGGCAGGCTGGCGAAATGGGCGATCGAGCTAGGAGAGTTCGACATCTCCTACGCCCCTCGGGTAGCGATAAAAGCCCAGGCGTTGGCAGACTTCATCGCCGAACTTACCCCCGGCGCCTCCACGGCACCTCAGCCGGCACCCGACGTGGTCGAAGCTGAGGCTACTTCGGCTCCTGCGCCGGCAGACGAATGACGACTCTTCGTGGACGGCTCCGCATGCTCCACGGGCAGCGGCGCCGGATGGATCCTGGCGTCACCCGAAGGGGTCGTCACGGAGTACGCCCTGCGCTTCTCCTTCCCAGCAACCAACAATGCCGCCGAGTACGAAGCTCTCATCTCCGGCCTCCGGGCCGTGAAGAAGCTCGGCGCCCGGAATCTAAAAGCCTTCAGCGATTCCCAGTTGATCGCCAGCCACATCTCCGGGGAGTACGAGGCTCGGGACGCGGTGATGGCGTCTTATCTCCAGGTGACTCGCAAGATCCTCACCCAATTCGATTCTTATGAAATCGTGAGGATCCCGAGAGCCGAGAATACCCGGGCCGATGCACTTTCCCGGCTGGCGTCAACTCAAGACGGGGGTGGAGGCCGAATGATCCTCGGTGAGGAGCTCGCCGAACCAAGCCTCGGCGAAACCGAAGCCATGCAAGTCACTGAGGTCGAGGCCGAGACGTGGATGACCCCCCTCGTCGCCTTTCTTCTCCGAGGAGAAGCCCCGCCAGATCCGAGGGAGGCGAAGCACATTCGGCAGCGCTCATCCAACTTCCTCCTTCTGGACGGGGTGCTGTACAAGAAATCCTTCAGCCGACCACTGTTGCGGTGCCTCGGCCCGGCTGAAGCCGACTACGCCACAAGAGAAGTCCATGAAGGGGTATGCTGGGCGCATGCGGGAGGAAGGCCCCTGGCTCACAAGCTCTTGAGGCAAGGCTACTGGTGGCCAACGCTCCGAGAGGACGCTTTAGCCCTCGTGCGGCGCTGCGACCAGTGCCAGAGGTTCAGCTCCCTCATTCACTAGGCAGCCACCCTTCTGACCCCCTTGTCCGATCCCTGGCCTTTCGCCCAATGGGGAATCGACTTCCTGGGACCTTTTCCCGTCGCCACCGGCCAAAGAAAATTCCTCATCGTGGCGGTAGACTATTTCACTAAGTGGGTCGAAGCCGAACCCCTTGCGTCAATAACCGATAGCAATGCATGGAACTTCGTGTGGAAGTCCATCATTTGCCGATTCGGCATCCCTCGGGCCATCATCTCTGACAATGGAAAGCAGTTCGACAGCCGACGATTCAGCGACAACTGCGCCAGCTTCGGTATACTTCACAAATTCACTTCGGTGGCGCATCCTCGAGCAAACGGCCAAGTCGAAGTCACTAACCGAAGCCTCCTGCAGGGATTGAAAACCCGCCTCGGTGAGGCTAAAGGCCGATGGGTAGAGGAGCTGCCAAGTGTTCTGTGGGCCTATCGGATGACAAGCCGAACCCCCACCGGCGAATCTCCCTTTCGCATGGCCTATGGGATAGAGGCCGTTATTCCGGTAGAAATCGGCCTTCCCTCTCCCAGGGTCGTTGCTTACAGTCCGGAGGCCAACGAGGAAGGCTTGAAAGACCACCTGGACCTCATTGAAGAGACCCGAGACAAGGCTCGTATCCGGCTGGCGGCTTATCAACAGCGCATGGCCAAGTACCACAACACTCGAGTAAAGCCCCGAAGCTTTGAAGTAGGGAGCCTAGTGTTAAGGAACGCTCATGCTTCCAAGCCAGCCGAAGCCTTAGGGAAGCTTGCCCCCAACTGGGAGGGGCCCTATCGGGTCAGGGAGGTGATCAGGTGTGGGGCTTATCGGTTGGAGACCCTTTCGGGCCAACCTCTCCCTCGCACCTGGAATGTAGAGCGCCTTCGGCGTTATTATATGTAAGTCACCTCTCCCCAGGCTTTCAGCCGGAGGGTATGAATAAAGATCCCTTTTTCAGAAAATCTGTTGGTTTTCTCTAAGTCCGTGTAAACCGTATCGGGAGTGGCTTCGGCCATGCAAACCGTATCGGGAGCGGCATGGTTCTCTTAAAGTCCGCGAGTCCTTCGATCCGACGAATGGCTTCGGCCATGTAATCCGGATCAGGACGCGACATGGTTTTCTCTGAGTCCGTGTAAACCGTATCGGGAGTGGCTTCGGCCATGCAAACCGTATCGGGAGCGGCATGGTTCTCTTAAAGTCCGCAAGTCCTTCGATCCGACGAATGGCTTCGGCCATGTAATCCGGATCAGGACGCGGCATGGTTTTTTCTAAGTCCGTGTAAACCGTATCGGGAGTGGCTTCGGCCATGCAAACCGTATCGGGAGCGGCATGGTTCTTTTAAAGTCCACGAGTCCTTCGATCCGACGAATGGCTTCGGCCATGTAATCCGGATCAGGACGCGGCATGGTTTTCTCTAAGTCCGTGTAAACCGTATCGGGAGTGGCTTCGGCCATGCAAACCGTATCGGGAGCGGCATGGTTCTCTTAAAGTCCGCGAGTCCTTAGATCCGACGAATGGCTTCGGCCATGTGATTCGGATCAGGACGCGGTATGGTTTTCTCTAAGTCCGTGTAAACCGTATCGGGAGTGGCTTCGGCCATGCAAACCGTATCGGGAGCGGCATGGTTCTCTTAAAGTCCACGAGTCCTTCGATCCGACGAATGGCTTCGGCCATGTAATCCGGATCAGGACGCGGCATGGTTTTCTCTAAGTCCGTGTAAACCGTATCGGGAGTGGCTTCGGCCATGCAAACCGTATCGGGAGCGGCATGGTTCTCTTAAAGTCTACGAGTCCTTCGATCCGACGAATGGCTTCGGCCATGTAATCCGGATCAGGACGCGACATGGTATTCTCTAAGTCTGCATAAGACGAAGCTGGAGTGGCTTCGGCCACACGAACCGCATCTAAAGCAGCCGTATCTGCTGGCGATATTCTATCAACGCCCTATCCGAACCTACATCGGGTCTCGGCTTCGCAAACTTTAGCGAACGACAGAAGGATCTCGGATTTCAGAAAGGCCAGATCCAGTTAAGTCATGCAGAAGACAACAAGGTAAATTTTAGAAATACTTCCTATATTCACAAGAAGGGGAAGTACAAAATCGGTCGTCTGCCTGGCCGAAGGCTTACAAAAGTGGAAAAACAAAAACCGAGGGGAGCCCTCGTATCAGTCCTCGACGACCCTTTCCTCCTCCGCTTCGACGACGTTTCGGCCAGGAGAGGGAGAGGGAGAGTCGACGATCTGCACAGCTTCAGGAGCGGCAGTCTCCCCGGGGGCCTCCTCGGCGACCACGGCTTCGTCATCCGGAGCTGGAGGCGAGGCCCTCTCGGCCATGAGATCCCTCCACCAGGATAGAAGCTCCCTGGCCTCCTCGCCCATCGGTAGGGCGACCCCGGTCAAATCGACGCTCGGGCAGGCCCTCTGGGCGACAGCCAGCCCGATGTCGAAGACCGAAGAAGACGCCAGCAGTTGAGCTTGGAGGATCTCTTCGGCGTAGTCCGGGCCGGCCTTGTAATCGGCTACGGCCGAGTCCGCCGCTTCCTCCAGCTCCTACTTCAGCGCCGATACCTCCTCGGCGTGGCGGCGCTTCTCCGAAGCCCGCCGGGAGTCCTTGTCCTGGATCTGGGCCTTGAGGGCCCGGATCTCGGTCTGGGCCGCAGCGAGCTCGCGCTCGGCCTTCTCCTTCTCCCGCTCGGCCTTTTCCTTGGCCAAGGTGGCAGCACGGGCCTCTGCTGCCCTCTCCTCCAGCTGCGCCCGCGTCCGGGCACTCGCGGTTACGAGCCCATCGACTAAGGGCTCGATACGGGGCACCGCCGAGGTACCCTCACCCGAACCGGCCGGCTCCTCCTCGGCCTCCAGGAACTTGAGTCGGAGCAGCTCCTGATGGTGCATCAGGACGCTACCCGTCACCGCAGCCTGCGGACCGAAAGCAGACAAGGGTCAGAAAGAATCAAACAACTAAGAAGAGCTAAGTCGAAGCACATTCAGGCTTCTTACCTTGACCGCCAACCGAGCGCTCATCGCCGCCAGGTCGGTGACCGAATGGTCCTTCAGCTCTTCGAAAGCTGAAGGGAGAGTGAGGCTGCTGAGCAGACGGAGGCACGTCTGCGAGTCCTCCATGCTCTCGTCCTTGTACACCCCTGGCTCGGAGTGCCACCACTCGCGTTGCGCCCGGGGCGCCTGCGACCCGGCGCCTCCGTCATCTGCCCCTGCGGATACAGCCGGAGGGGAGTCGCCCCTCGGCGCCTCGGGAGACGCCAGCCTTGCGGCCCTTCGGGCCACGGCGCTCCTCCTGATCAGCGGAGCCGGCTCTGCCTCTTCGGCCTCCTCTGCCCGGGGGCGCTTCGACGCTCGGCCGTCCCTTCGAGCGGCGAATTTGGTCTTCTGCTCCCTCTCGAGAGCGGCGGCGGTAGCACGGCCCTCGGCGGAGGCCGCGGTCCTTGGGACCCCGCCTCGGGTCCTCGGAGCTCCAGCACCTCGGCCAGACCCGCCTGCCGCCTGCGAAGCCGGTGCCCGGCCCGGAACGCACTGGTCGGATATCCGGGCGAGGAGGGCATCGAGCTCGGCCATTGCTGCAAGCAAGAAGAATATGTTAGAAACAAAACGGTGATCAAGTACAAATTCAAAACCGACTTACCCTCGGCCGAAACTTCATCAGCATCCTCAGCCGGAGGAGCTTCGGCCGAAGGAGCGGCTGCCCTTCCTCTGCGGCCCTGCGGAGTCTCCCCGGGAGGAAGGTAGGGGAAGGCCCGCACCGGATCGGACCGGGGATCCGGCCACACCCCGGCGTTCACCAGCCGCTCTGACGCGCTGAGGAGCCCCCAGATGTCGTACGGGGCCATGACCTGGACATGGCCCACGAGAGTGCTCTGTATGGGGGTCAGAGCAGGAGGGTCCGAGAGGCCTGCGGCCAGCGGCGCCCATTCGGTGGGAAAGCGCCACACGCCCTTCTCGTTCTCCGGCAGAGAGATGAAGATGAACTTCCTCTTCCAGCCGTGGATGGACGAGGGCTTTCCGGAGAATATGCTTCGGCCGACCCGAGGGACAAAGCAGTACCACTCGGATTTCCCCTGCCTTTGGATTTTAAAGAGATAGCGGAAGACGTTGATAGAAGGGTTGATCCGTATACGAGCGAAAACGCTCAAAAAACCGTATACGGTGCGCCAAGAATTAGGAAAGAGCTGAGACGGGGCCAGCCTGTAGAAGCTGACGAGGTTGATGACGAAGGTGGGAAGAGGAAGACGGAAGCCCGCCTCGAAGCTATCAACATAGATAGAGAAGGAGCCCGGGCGGAGAGTGTTGGCCCTGGTGGCGGAGTCAGGCCGATGGGGGGTCGTCCAGGAAGGAAGCTGGAAGTAAGAAACAAGATTCCTCACCTCTACGTCCGAAAGGGCGCAGGATGCTTCCGAAGCAATGTCGGGACGACGACGCCCCGAGGTAGAAGCCCGGCCTGGGTTCTGGACCTCTTGGGTAGCCTCGGCCCCGGAAGCCTCGGCCCCAGAAGCCTCGGCCCCGGAGACCTCGGCCCCGGAAGTCTCGGACCCCTCAGTCCCAGAGTTCTCAGGCTTTTCAGACATTGCGGAAGCGAGGGAATCCGAGGTGAGGGGATCTGACAGAGAAGATTTCGGAGAGTGGGAAGGAGTATACTCCTCGTCCGAAGGAGTAATCTCACTGGAAGGACTCCGGACCATAAGGCCGCGAAGGGGAGAAAGAAGGCCAAGGCTTACTCGCAGGAAGGGGGAGGAAGTCTCTCCTGAACCGAGCGCAGCTTCTCAAGCCACCCAGCTCCACCAGCGATGCGCTCTGAGGAATAGAGATCCTCCCACGGTGGCCGGCGAGCTCGGACGAAGCCTTCAGGAAGCTAGCTTTTCGCCGGAGAAGGAGGGAGAACTCGGGTGATCGCAGGGGAAACGCAAGCGTAGCAGCAGGAAGAAGAACAGTGCCCTGCTGAGGGCTTGTATTTATAAGCCCATCCGAAGCGCCTCCCGCCGAAGCCAACGGCCGAGATCATCCCTCTCGTCCCCTCGCTCCTCTCGGATGCCCGCCACGTGCACCGTCCTTCGGCAATGATGACCGGCCGGCTTCGGGACTTGCAGCAGAGCGATCAACGGCCGAGAGCGCTCCGACCCTTCGGCTAATCACCTGGATGACCGCCACGTGTCCCGATCCACGTGCTAGCGAAGGGAGCGGCGGCAATCCGAGTGGAGCCTCGGGCAGAGAGCCGAGGCGATCCGCGACCCGCGGGCGGTCAGGATCCTTTTGTGTTTTTGACGGAGCGGCCGGATGCGCGACGCGTGTCCCGTGCTTCCTCGCGAGGCGACGCCCGTCCCGTCCATTTAATGAAGCCTGACACGAGTCAGAGGGCTCGGCCCTTCGGCTTCTGAGCTCTGAGCCTTCGTCGCCACTCCAAGCGAAGACGAAGCAACCGCGTAACCCTCGGCCGACCGAGGGCACCCTCTTCTCGGGGAAAAAGAATAGAGCTTCGGGTAAGACACCTGTGACGCTATTCTTCTGCCAGCTTTAGACTATACTCTCGCCATCTCAGAACTGAGGAAGACAAGAGTGAGGGGCTATGTGATGAGGCAGAATCCGATTCGGCCCATTAAAGCAAGCCCAAACCCCTTTCAGCCCAACAGCAGCAGTACCAGGCCCTCCGGGAGCCTCCGGCCCAACAGGGGCCCAGCAGCCTTCGGCCCATAAGCGGCACCGTCGCTCCCGGCCCAATAGGCTTCAGCCCGTCAGCGGCCCACCAGCCTACGGCCCGGGAGCAACGCGACAGCCCAAGGCCCTACAGGCTTCGGCCCATCAGCGGCCTAACCCCCTTCGGCCCGGTAGCCGAATCCGGCCCACTCCGGTGGCAGATCAGGCACTATGGCAGTTTATCAGTAAGCCCTCGTTTAGTCCTATATCGGCTGCCACCGTTAACCATCCGCTATCCTTTGCTATAAATACACCGCTATTTATTGCCCAAAGGATGCTTCCTCAAGCCTCCGAGACCTTTAAAGGACTACAGTCCGAAAAGCATTAAAGCTACTCTCTTTGCCTTCTGAATCGAATCTTCTTCAGGAGCTAACTTAACCGTCGGAGGGAGTTCCCCAAGGCTGAAGCCCGGGACTCCTGCTGACTGGTTTTCTTCTTCTTTCCCTCCTGCAGGAGCTCGGTTCGAATCATCGCCGACCTTCCTGAGTCGGTCTCGACCGCCGACCTCGGACTTCTCTCCCTGGTCTCGACGCCGTGCGCCGGCTGCCCTTGCAACAGGGGATCCTCGGTCTCGTGCCGCCCCTTCGTCCGCCGGAGGAGCCTCGGCCCCGACTTCCCGGAGCGGGCTAGCCTTCGGACCTCTCGGCTCCGCCTCTGCGTCCTCCGTCTTCCGGATCCCCGTCGGACCCCCTCAACTCCGATCCGACCCAGCACCGGATCCCTCTTTTCGGATTCCGACTTCGGAATCCGGTCGTGATAACTTCGGCTACATCAAATAGTTATTAACAAAATTATGATTTTTATCAATAAAAGGTGAATGTTTTTACCACATAATCTCAGGTGCTGTTGGATTTGAGTAATAAAGTGTTACTCCTCGCCCACTCATCCCACTTCCAGGTGAATTGTCCTCCTCTTCCCTTTGTTCCCGCTCCCTCCCGTCTTTTCCATCGTCCGTCCCTCCCATCCAAGCTGGAGGATCTCCCCCCCTTGGGGGCTCCTATCAGGTGAGGCTCGCCCTTGCCTGGTCTTGGTTTGTCTCCGACAGATTTTTGTTTCTTCTCCTCCGACTCGCTGTGTATCCATCCGACGATCCTTTGTGTATTCGCTGGAATTCGGCTTTCGGCATATCTAGCTGTTCTTATCCTTTATTCCTTGTATCTACCTCTTCTAGTGTACCCTCCATGTTTTCCTTTATTCTTTTAGCGCCATTTTGATTGGAGAATAAGAATAAGGGTGAATAAGGGAAAAATAAATTTAGTTTTACTTTGACAAGCGGAATGATTTATACCGGTGCAGAATAACATATTCGAAGAATAAGGAGAATAAACCATCTCACCTTAGACCCAAAAATCACTTATTCTTCTTATTCCGTCAGGCCCTACAAAACTATCAAAACGAAACTCCTTATTCTAGTATAAGTCATTCCTTCAATAGACCCCACGTAATAAGTTATTCTGCAAATAAAATAAAGTAGGGCTTAGTCCTATCTTTTGTGGACGGTGAGATTCACCAAAGTAACTGAGTTTACGAGTCTCACAATAAGTAGAGCACCCAGCATAGACTTTCCTATCATTCATGAAAAGGAAAATAAGAGAAAAGTCTATCAACAGTGACGCCTTGGAGAGCTTCTCATACCGAATTAATTCAAATCAGGTTCAAAAGTGTAGGTGCTGTCGTTAAACAAATATCGATCTTGCATGGAAGTCGATGCTTTTACCTAGCTAACTCCCCTATAACTCTTTGATGGAAATCTATCCGGGACTAGGAGCAGTACGTTCATGGGCCAGCCCAGTGGCTGTGGGCATCGTCATATAGGAAGATGAATTTGAAAAGAATCGGAGCCATGCGTGCTTTATTTTTAAAGACTTGCAGCTGCAACAGCCAGGAAATTAAACGGTACATGATTATTGCATTATTTCATAGGAGATGCTTTAAAACTTATAAATCGGCAGATTGTCTGATCTCGTGATCAAACGACGGTTGTAACTCAAATTTCCTAATATTACATTAAGGGCCGATTTGTTTGCGGGATAAGAGTTGAACAGGACGCGTTATTTCACTTATTCGGTTTGGGAGCGCAGACGCGTTATGTTTTGTTATTCTGGACGCGGACGCGTTATTCTTTGAATGAGTGGAATAAATCATTCCATATAAAAGGCAAGAACTATTTATTCCGTGAATTATTTATTCCATCCAAAGTGAATTCTTCTTATTCTAATAATAAGAGATCCGAGAACAAGAAATTTGGAATATCACATCCTCAAAACAAACCAGCCCCAAATGTTTTATCTTTTTTTAATTATTCTTACTTCAATATCTCCCTCGATTCATATTTGAGATGTGCGTGCTGTTGTCATTGTCACTTGGCTATGGACTTTTGTTCGCAAATGGCGATATTTAACGATGGTTAGGACCGCGAACTTAGGGTCAGTGGACTTTTGCTAGGGTGAACTGTGCAGGGCGAGCTACGCGGCGGTGCGAGGGTCTCCGACAGCCCCAGGTTCGGCCATCTCCGAGGGGAGGGGATTTTTCCCTCTTTCGATAGGAAGATTGGATCCCTCCTCTCCCTTTCCCCTTTTTGGGATGGCAGATTCTCTCTTTTTGGAGGCCTTTTCTTTTCTCTCGTGAAGAGTTTTTCTTCATTCTTTTGTGGAAGATTTTGCTCAGGAGAGTTTTCACTCTTCTGGAATGGTCTCCCTTCGGGAGGATCTTCTCCTCCATCGGCTGCAGCTATCCCTCTCGCCACCCTATTATCCCTTAGCTTTCATCCTTAACGACCCATATTGTACCCTTTTGATTTACCTTCCTTAATCTCCCCTATCTTCTCAGCAAATACTTGTTTTCCTTGTGTGCTGGTTCACTCTATTGTCACCGGTTGCAATTTCCTCTCCCATCGATTTGAGTCTTGTTATTGTCATTTCCTTTGCGGACTTTGTTGTACTACTTACCACTTGTTTAACGAAATGCCGAACTCAAGATGGAGACTCAAGAATGTGTGCGCATCCCCTTACTCCGTTGCCGAGAGTAGGCTCTCCGAACTTTCCTGGTTCTTGGACAAGCTGCTTTCACCTTTGCAGCCCCCTTTTTACTCGTTGAACACTTCCTTATTAGATAATATGCTTACGAATCCTACCAGTAAGTTTGGTTGGTTCTTTCTACACCTAGTGGCTGCTAAATATCTCTTTAATATGTATTTGCTGTGCTCTATCTTTGTGTTTTGTGTTCTAGCGGGGTATGCTCCTACCTACTCTAGTAGCATAGGCTTCCTCTTTTGCAAGGAAGGTGTTTGGTGTTATGGTATCTTACAGGTTTTATGAATAAAAGCTTCCCTTCTTATGATCGAAAAAAAAACGATGGTTAAGCACAGATAGCAAGGCTCGATGCAAGAAATTTTGCGACAAACCTTCATGTGATAGCTAATGATTAAGGTAGACCCCTCCCACCGGGGCCACCCGTTCCCCTGCTTTGCGTACACCTAGAGATGTAAATGGTATTCAAAACTCCATTTATACATCCGTTTCCTAAGTTTGAAGGTCATAAAAAAATATAATTTAAAGGACAGGATGAGGATATTATTGCTATCCAAATAGTTTAAGATAAGGAATATTCATCTACATTTTTCACTCATCTTAGTTATTGATCATATTTTATTTAAAACATACAAAACTCCTTAATTGATGCTTAAAGCTAAAATTCTAAGGGATGGAAACAATCTCAAAGATTAATTGAAATATTTTTTTATTTTTTAATTATTTTTTAAGTTTTTTAATAATATTTTTTTTTTGCACATTTGGTTGGAAAGTTATGATTGAGTTTTATGATCGGATTGTGAAAATTAAAAAAATGAAAATAACCCTAAGGAGAGCTTTTGCATATTTAAAAATTATAAAAAAAATATTCTTTTAAATGTGAGACAGGGGGAGATTTTGTCCCCCTTGGTTGAGTCCACTGCGAGAGTTGCAGTGGATATATATATATATATATATATATATATATATCCCTTTGTTCCCTCTAAAAGCGACATAACACAGAACATTAAGCATATTTTCACACACAGTATTGTCTAAAAATTTAACCTTTATGTATCTATTTCTGATAGTTTAAGGTAAAGATACAATGAAATAAGAATAAGAATAAGGACACTCATATTACTTAAAAGATAAAAATAAGGAAAGAGCCACTATTTGACCCGATTTGTATCCTTTTATATCCCTATGTAACCCCACACCCCCCTCAGGAGCAGCCACCCCTGATAAGGTCAGACTCCACATGTCTCACCTATCTGTATAAGCTGATCCTAGATACGATTACTCAAAAAATTCTGAAGAATAAAAGATTGAGCCTTAATAAACAATGACAATGTCCTTAATGGGCCAGAATAACAACGGCTTTTAATTTTTTAGAATTTTCTGAGTCGTCTAATTAGAGACCAGCCTTTATGGACAGGTAGAGCATTTGGAGTCCGATCTTAACAAGATTTAAAAATAAAATAAATTATATTTGCTATAATGATCTGGCGTGCAGCACAAGAGGCATTGAGCAAGTATTACTCCTCATATTTTGGTTTTCTCTTGCGGCCCAATACTCAGACAGATGCTCCCTTGGGCCCAAGGCCGACTGTATTGTGGCCCAAAGGGATGCATAAACGTAGTTCGACATCAGACCTGGCATGTATTATGAACCCCTTTGATTTGCATCTAGCGTTGTCCACTGGGTGAAAACAATATATCTAAGGGGTTGTTTGTTTTGACATAAATTTTTGTAAATCATCGGTTTTAAAATAGTGAATTTTTCTTGTTTCAGAATAATGGAATATTTGTTTGATTGTTTATAAAGTAAAACAAGAGGAATGTTTCAATGTTTTTGTTTTAGTTTATAGTGGGTCTTTACTGTAAACCAAAATAAGAAAATTAGACTGTCAAGTGGGCAGACAAGGTCCAGATAAAATTTTACTTTACAATATTTTACATCATTGCAAATAATTGAAAATACCATTAAATATTTGTTGGATTTGCTTGCTCCTACAAGTTCTACAGAAAGAGTACTGCAATGAAACGCTTCCGTGGCGTCCACGGCTCGGTCAGCGACTCAGCTGCTTTGTGTTGTTGCTTCCCTTGTTGATGTGGGCTACTAGGGCGGTCAAGACAGGTCTGGTCCTATTAGCAGATCTGTTTGGATCCATTGAATTTGGATCTGGGTATAACTATTTGCCCAATAAGAACCCAGGTTTATCACTAGATTTCTATGATTTTGGGCCTGAAATTAAGTCAGTTTCAGTGTTGTAAATTAATTTTTCTTCCGCCACTTATCTGTTAACATCTAAAACCAGATAAATAGTAGACCTTTAACCTGACCCTTTTACCCATTTACCATTAATGTTATTAGGTCTAAAGTAATACTTGTTGCAATGACCCCTTACTGCAATGGGGGCATTATAATGGGTAAATAATAATAATAAAAATTTAGGTCGGCCCCGAGATACCTTAACTATCTGTATGGTATAATACTCCATCGGATGATCCAAAAAATTCTGAAAAATAAAAATTTAACTCTAATGAATAGTAAAAATATATTTGTTTTTACTCTTAGGTTTATAACAGGTACGGGTCTGCATGATTTGGATACAGGCCTGCAGACCCATACCATTGATAGCTCCATGGGCTAAGACTGGCTATTGCTTTGTTGGGCCACACTTTGTTCGTGTGAAGTGGTCGTGTCAAGGCTCGGGAGAACTCGGATTGTAATCGTATGACGACGTGCTGCTTCCTTGGGCTCGTCCGTGCCATAAAATATTTTACATTTTTTTTCATGTGTCTAGAGTATTGTAAATTATCCTCTATTTAGTTGACTTTAGATTTTTACTAAAAATTGGTGATTTTAAAATAAGAATTTTTTTCATTAATTCTAAAACTGGTGGTTTTAGAACTGAAATTTTATGACATTTTACGGCGCACCAAAAAAAGCCCCTGGACCTTCCCCATTTACAACTATCTTCGGGAACAAATTAAAAATCATAGGCGTCCAAGGAGGAATACATCTTAATCTCAGGGATATGCTGCATATGCGCGGTAGCCACTAACCCAATTATCTGACAATTTATTATCTTAATAATAGTTCTTGGATAGTGTTCTTACTCTTGATGGATGCAGATATGGATAAAGTCGTTTCTTAACTCGTTATTCGGTAGTGAACGTTAAGAATATTTATTTGGTAGTGATCGTGAAGAATATTTATATATAATTAACATCAATTCTTGAATTTTATCATGTGTCGATATCAATTCTACCTCATGGTGTTTTTTTTCTTTCTCCTCTTCCTCTACTAAGGCCTATTTCGTATCCCGTAAGACTTTTTCATTTTTATTTATTTTTGGTTACAAGCAAAAGCAAAAGAAGAAAGAAAATACTACTCACAAAATAGATTCATCCTGGCAATTAAATAAGGAATTCCAAGATCGTCAACACACAGAGATGCTGGAGTTCCATGGGAAAATCAATAGTCCATTGCTCAATTTGCACTCTGGATCTTGCCTGATTTGCTGGCCAATGCGAAGCTGCATTAGAGCTTCTGTCCTGGTGATCGATTTCAATACCTGATGCCCTATTTGGTTGAAGTATCAAATTTAGTTTAGTATCAATTTTGATATTGATATTCTTATGATAATGAGTATAGACATTAAAATTGATATGATACAATATTGTTGTGTTTGGTTGAAATAATAACAATATCAAAAGTGATACACGAGGTTGTTTAGAATGCTCTTACTATTTAATTCGCTATAGAGTAATACTCGCTGCAATGCTCATGTATTGTAATCTATATGGATTGCAATGCATAGGGCAGCAGTCGTCCGATCCAGTCGGATCGGACTGTTGTGCAGCCCGTCCGGATTTGGGGGGAGTGATTTTTTTTTTTGTTTGAACTCTTTAAATTTTTTGAAGCGTGCGATAAAAAATCGGACGGTACAGTCATGTTGTTCGGGTCGGTCCCGACCCGACTGTATAACTTATTTTTTTCAAAAAATTAATTTTTACACGTTAATGGGGTGGGGGCTGACCCGAACAACCCGATTATACCGTTCGATTTTTTATTGGACATTTTAAAAAAATTAAAAAATTCAAATATAAAATTCAAAAAAATAAAAAATTTCCCCCCCAAATCCAGACATGCTGCACTGTAGCCGTCCGATCCGACTGGATCAGACGACTGCTGGCCCATCGATTGCCATCCACGAGGATTGCAATGTATGGACATTTCAGCAAGTATTACTCATCCATTAATATGCCGTTTGGGTGGGGGGGGGGGGGGGGGGGGGGGAGGATTTTTCAATTTTTTTAATTTTCTGTTTAGATTTCTTATTTTTTTTTTGAGAGTCTGATAAAAAATCGGACGGTACAGTTGAGTTGTTTGGGTCGGCCTCCACCCGACTGTATTTTTTTTTCAAAAAAAAAAGTTGACACAAACCTCGATTTACGTGTAAAAATTAAAAAGTTTTTTTTTCAAAAATTATACAGTCAGATCGAGACCGACCCGAGCAACCCGGTTGTATCGTTTGATTTTTGATTGGACATTCCAAATTTTTTTAAAAATTCAAACAGAAAATAATAAAAAAAAGAAACCGACTGCAGCAAGTATTACTCTTCCCTATCAAGTTTAATACAGGCATAAGGTTATATTAAATTAGATAGAGTTAGGAAACTTGATTGTGAATGAATTTTAAAATTAATACACTTAAAAAGAACTCTATCACTATGAATATTAAAAGTGATAGTAATATTGGACTGATACCGAAACCAAACATGGCGTGAGCTTTGTTCCACTAATTTCCTGATTCCAAAGATCCAGTCAGAGAGTAGGTATGGCATGATCTGACGGCCTGAGATGGAGTGGACTGAGTTTAAAGAGTCAGTGACCATAAGTAAATTGGAAGACTATTAATTATTTGAGACCTGCTTTTGGTCCTTCCCAAGTAGCTATCATTTCTGCCTCATCTATGGTTTTGGGGCCTAGGAAGAAACTTCCAGCTCTGCAAATATGTCCCTTTGCATCTCTGACTATGTACCCTGCACCGTCATTACCTCCCATTGGGTCAACCGAACCATCCACATTTATCTTGAAGTTTCAATCAAGAGGTGGAGACCACCTAGATCCTAGTTTGCTTATCTGGATGCCTAACTTGTGCAATCCCCATTTCTTGAGCATTGAATTTTTCAAGTCCAAGCTTACATAAGTAGTTCAGGGAAGTTTGCTTGCATGAAGAAGTGCACTTTCCAGTGTGCTTGCTGCAGGATGCTCTCAATGCATACCATTTTACTTTCAAAGGTAATTGAGTTCCTCCTTTTCTACCATTCCCAGAGTAAATAACTAATGAGGGATGTTGTATTTGCAATCTTTTTATTACAGTGTGGGACTCAAAGAGTTCATAGCTGCTGCAGATCATTTGGAGGATTTCTCCACCCTAGCCTAGAAAACACCATATCCCAGAGTGTGGAGGTTCCTTGACACTGGAAGAACAAGTGGTGTAAGCTTTCTTCACCTTGATGATAGTGTTTATTCAAACTGCCATCCTCTACTTTCCCAAAGACTCAGTTTCTCCTGCTTTCTGATCTCTTCAACATTTAGAAAGTAGGCTGACTTCTCTAGGCTGCTAGTACCCATTTAACCAGTTGTCATGGAACCACCTAATGTCTTCTCCACACCAATTCTCCAAACAAAATGCTCTTCAGTTTGGGCTATTAGTTTCTTGAGCTTTGTCCAGATTAAGGATTTCATCTTGCTATTGGTATGGCCATGAAGGTATCCATTATGGTAATATTTTGCTTTTATGAGAGATACCCATAGAGAGGCTTAATTTCCCCATTTTTAAATCACCGGTTGCCTTCATTAGAGCAGCTTGATTCATCTCCTTTAAGGTCTTTATCCCCAGCCCTCCATCATGCTTATCTTTCGTAATATAAGCCCAACTTTTCAAGTGAAGTCCTTTTTTAGCATTACGCTTGTTCAAGAGGAAATTTCTACTTAGCTTCTCGAGATTTGTGATGGTCTTTTTACTGAACCAATTGGTGACTGCCCAATATAGTGGATTGGTTGAGACTTTGCTGAACCAAGGTAACTCTTCCTGCAAGTGACAAACAATTCTTATTCCACCCAGCCATTTTGTTGTTAATTCTTTGGATTAGTTTTTCTTTGACCTGTTCTACATGTTTCCCACCTGTGATAGGCATCCCTAGCTGTTGCCTTTGAGCACAACACCACATCATCTGCAAATAACAAGTGACTAATAGTAGGTGCTCTTCAGTTTTCTCTATAACCATGAACCCTTTTCTGCAAGACTTTCTGAATTAGATAGGGTCCCTAGGGCTGATCCCCCGACTGGTTTTAAAGAATGGACCAGGCATGCCATTGTTAGGATACTAAATTGGGGAGTAGTGATGCATTTTCGTATCCAATTTAACCATCTACAACCGAAGTTCATGTGCTTGTGAATGCTAAGAATGAAATCCCATTCTAACCTATCAAAAGCCTACTCCATTTCTGTTTTAATTGCCATTAGACTTCTAGTAGACTTTCTAGTCTTGAGGCTGTGCATAAGGTCGTGTGCTACCAGGATATTATGAAGAATGCTTCTTCCTTTCACAAAAGCAGATTGTTCTATAAAGATGAGCTTAGGTAACACTGTTTGCAGTCTATTTACAAGGAAATGTGCAATAATTTTATAAATTTCATTGCATACATTGATTGGTCTGAAATCTACAGCAGCTCTTGGGTTTGAATTCTTGGGAACTAGAGTAATAAAAGTACTATATATTTATCTTCTCATGAAGTGTTCCAAAATTAAAGAAAGCCAACACTACTTCAATGATGTCTTGTTTGATAATTTGCCAATAAGTCTTGAAGAAGGTGCTTGTCGTGTCTAGACCTGGTGCTTTGTCCAACGCATAGATTTAACAACTTTCTCAATCTCCTCAATAGAAATGTTCCTCTCCAACTGTGAAGCTTCTAGGTCTGTCAACCTGTTTAGGGGAATGTTTCCATTAACAAATTTTGAAGTGTTTGGGTTTGAGGCCCATCTTTGGGAGAATTCTTTCTACGACACTCTTACTATATTGGCATGCCCCTGAACAGTGAAATCCTGTGCATCTTTGATTTCTCTAAATTTATTCCTGCTTTGTCTAATGATAGTGAAGAGGTGAAAAAATTTTGTGTTCTTATTGCCCTTTTCGAGCCACATGATTTTTGCTTTTTGTCTCCATAAGATCTCTTCACATCTATTGATGTTGTGGAATCAGCTAGCTTGTTTCTAAGGTTTGCCCCTTGAAAGGGGGAAAGACCTATTAAAGATTCCATCCGTTGCAGTTGATCAATGTCATCTTTCAGTTCTTGCAGCCTCTCGATAAGGTTTCCCACTCTATTCTTGTTCCAATTACGCAGTTCAGACCTTGTTCTTGCAAATTTACAAGTAACTTTTTTCATTATTCCACCTTGGTAATGTCTGTTCTATTCATTCCCGATTATATCAGAAGTTACCGTAAAGTGGGTCCAAAATCTTTGAAATCTGAAAGGGGTAGGTCCCCTTCTACCCTCCTCCTTATTTAGATTTAGTAGCAATGGGAGTGATCTGAGGCTACTCGGGGCAGGTGCTTGATGAAGGCCTCGAGGTATCTTACCTTCCAGGTGTTTGTTACAAGTTCTCTATCCAATCAGGCTAAGGTACATGCATTATCTCCTCTATTATTGCACCATGTAAAAGAAGGGCCAATGCAGCCAAGAAAGGATGAATTCTTGGAAATCCTGACACCTTGATGAAATTGGAAAGGTCTCTCTCCTCTCTTCTCCTCTGCTCCAGTGATGTAGTTGAAGAAAAATTGTATTCTTATTGCCCTCTCTTAGCCATATGATTTTTGTTTTGTCTCCATCAGATCTCTTCACATCTATTGATGTTATGGAAATCAGCTAGCTTGTTTCTAAGGTTTGTCTCTTGAGAGGGAGAAAGACCTATTAAAGATTTCATCTTTTGAAGTTGATCAGTGTCATCTTTCAATTGTTGCTGCCTGTGGATAAGATTTTCCACTCTATTCTTGTTCCAGTTACGCAGTTCAGACCTTGTTCTTGCAAATTTACTAGTAACTCTCTCCATTATTCCAACTTGGTATTGTATGTTCCATGCATTCCTGATTATATCAGAAGTTTCTGCAAAGTGGGTCCAAAATCTTTCAAATATGAAAGAGGTAGATCCCCTTCTGCCCTCCTCCTTATTTAGATTTAGTAGCAGTGGAGAGTTATGAGGCTATTTGGGGCAGGTGCCTGATGAAGGCTCCGAGCTACCTTACCTTCCAGGTGTTTGTTACAAGTCCTCTATCTAATCAGGCTAAGATACGCCCACTACCTCCTCTATTATTGCACCATGTGAAAAAAGGACCAGTGCAATCAAGAGAGGATGAATTCATGGAAATCCCTAACACCTTGATGAAGTTGGAAAGGTCTCCCTCCACTCTTCTCCTCTGCTCCAGTGATGCACTTAAAAATCTCCACAAGATCACAATATATTCAAGCAAAGCTATTAACCTCTGTTAATTCTACCCAAAGGTCCTTATGGTGTAGGCAGTTTGTGCTTGCATAAATTGTAGAAAGGAACTAGGTTTAGTTTGAATCATGGGTGATGGCTATATTAATTGCCTAGTCTATAACAACATCTATAGAGACTAGGTATCTGTCATTTCTCCATTGTATAGCTATCCCTTTGGCAGCATTTGAAGGTTGGGATTTAAACCAACTCTAGCTTTTCCCCAGGAGAGCAGCCAGATGTGTGGGGCCATCAGAATCACAAGTCTCAAGAAGAATGACAATGTTAAGATTCTCTTGTCTAACTAATCTAGTGCTGGTGGAAAGAAAATGGTGCATGTTTGCACCTCTACAATTCTAGGAAACTATCTTCATAAGGAAATATTTTAAAATTTTGGGGCCAAACTTAAAGCACAATAAGCCAACTTAAGATCGGTGAGACTTGGAGAGAGAAGCTTCCCTCCTGTGTGCAACATCTTGAGGTCTCAGGGACTCCTCTTTCCTTTTGGATATAGAGGCTTTGTTGCTTTGGTACTCACTGGGTCTCCTTCAGCAAGCTTCTCCTTAGCCCTCCTAGGTTGTTGCTACTCTGTCCTGTCACGCAAAAGAGGAAAAACTATAGATTTTGTTCAGGTTCGCCTCCTTGAGTCTCCATAGGAGCTTTCACTTTTGCCACATTAGAGTTTAGAAGAGCGTTACCTTGTTTGTGTAGCTCGTTCTGTTTACCAACTTGTCCTGCTTTGGTCTCAGGTGGCATACTCTTTACTTGGCTAATTTGACTGGGCCCCTTCTTATCACCAGTTGGACTATTCCCTTTCTATGTAAAGTAGGACAACTCGCCTTCCTATGCATGCTATCATGAGGCGATGAATCCTCTATAGGTGCAGACATGTTCTAGTTGATAGCGACTGTACATTCTCTTCGTTTGAGGCCGAGTTGTTCAAGCAATGACTCGGCCAAATCATAACTCATAAATGGAGTTGCCTTCTTCAGTGTATATGCATCACATTACGGTGGTGACGTCGGTGAACCACCTTCCAATCTTTCTCCTTGCTATAGGCTAAACAAATTTTTAGGATGCCTTCGGCAAGTTGGTAATACAAAGGTCTGGCCTCTTCTCTACTTCATGGATGGGTAGGCATTTGGGTAGGATTTTGAAGAGTTTCCCACTCTGTAGCAAAATTTGCATTGAAAGGGGAGCTTCTTATAGATAAAAGGTTACCAAAAGGAACCAACTTTGGAGACAATTGTAGTACCTTCACACAGACATTTTGAGAGGTCCACCTCTACGGATACACGAGGAAATGCCCTAATGTTGCACGCTCGGTGACTGAGTCCAGCTTTAAAGGATAACTCGCCTTTGCAGCAACCTTGAATAGGGTATGTCTTCCCTAGTACGCAAGGGGAAGCTCAGGTAGATGCACCCAAATTGCCACCCTAGTAGGCTCCTCTTTGCTTGGAATGAAGTTTCTGCTCCAACATTGGATTGCTAAGACTACTCCATCGATGTACCATGGCCCTCCTGTGAGAATGTTTATGGTGGCCGTCAGATCTTCTAATTTTGCCAAGAGGAAATCATTTGGCAGAGAGAAGAAACTTGGTTTCCAGCTTTTCCAAAACCTTGTCAAATTGTCTTTCGAGAAAGTCATCTCAAGCCTCTGACTCAACACTTTGACGATAAGGCAGTTTTTCCATAACCTGCAACCCTATTTTACCTCATAACCCGAGAACCAGATAAAGCTGCCTAAAGGATCGAAAGGAGCATGCTTGAGCACACCTCGGAGGGACAAAGAATCCTTCCTCTGTTCGCCTTTTGCTACTTCTGCCCAGCTCGTAGTAGCAGCACCATATGGTTGTTGCCCAACAATAACCCCGCATGCATGCCTAGAGGCTGAGTTGAATAGGGAGTCGCTGTGTAGCCCCCTACCACAGTAGAGGGCACCTCCACAGGCACACAATGCTTACCAATAGAGGGATCCATGCCGGAGGAAGCTACAGTGGTGTCTCGAGGATCGGCTAAAATCTCGGAAACCAGTACCTCTTGACTTCCTTAAAACCTCACCAACACAACCCTTACCACAAACTCCCCCTACAACTACCCCTGCCCTTCCTGCCTCCAGCTCCTCCAAGCCCCCTCTGCCACCATCATCACCATACCCACCACAAATGCCATCCCCTCACCCCTCTCCGTCACCATGCTTCCACTTTGACGTCCTATTGTTATACCCTGGATCTCAAATCTATTAATTTATTAATAGACCAAAGTTAATTAAGTCTATATGTTCAGTTTGATATATGATATATTCTGATCATGACTAGTAGACTTATTCAGTTAGATAAAAATCTGATTATACCTTATATGTTGTATGATAGTTCGATTTGTTCTCAATATTAGAAAACACGTGTGATTTGGTAAATCTATATTTGACCATGTTTCGTATTATGATTTTATTTGAGCTACATGTAGAACTGTGAATCATATATATATATATATATATATATATATATATATATATATATATATAATAATATTACTTTTCAATTATTATATTGTTAACATTTGGTGTGTTTGATTTGTCTACTCAGTGGTTGCACTCATAAATCCTTTTAACATTTTCAAAGACTGAGGAGGAAAAGTTAGTCGGGGAGGAGGTCTTTGCTTAAGGAGTTTGTCTCAAATTCTTCTGGAGGTTATCTAGGATTAATTTTACTATTTTTCTTAAATTTGATGTAGTAAGGATTTGAGAGATGACTTTTATATTTCTTTAGTGAGTTGAGAGATTTTATTCTATTGCATGACGTAACACCCATCACCTTACTTCTAGCCTTTCCTTTCGTAGCTAGAGAAGGTGGCATGAGCTCATGTGAGCTTGTAGCCCGTAAGACAACTTGCAAGAAGATTTTTTCAGGGAAAATCATGTTGGATGGCTTATTTGGTAGCCTTAAAATTTCGAAGTCAATGAAAAATAGCTAATCATTGACCCATTCAAAATCCTAATTTTGGCATCATTCTATGGAGTCCAAACTATTTTCATGCCTCTCATTTGAGTAGGATTTTCCAAGGAGTAATACTTGCTATAATAACCTTATTGTTGCACTGCGGGGCTCGCAGTCAATATGTGTTTTTATTTTTTAAACTTTTTTTAGCTTAGATCCCACATGCTCACCCGTCCGTACAATCCGAACTCTGATCAAATGACTAAAAAAAATAAAAAAATATGCTTCAACAGTAAAAGGTGCCCTCAATAAGCTAAATAGTAAAAAGTATCCTCAATAGGCTAAGTCCAATAACGATTTTTGATTTTTTAGATCATCTGTTTGGAGATCTGGCTATATGAATGGGTGGGGCACAAGGAACCTGATCTAAGAAATACTTAAAAAAACTTTTTTTACTATATGTACTGTAACATCTCGTAGTAAAGCACCGAGCACATTATAGCACATATCATTGTTATCTTCTTCACATTGACTTTTGCATGCTTTATCCATCCCATGCGGGTTCAAGCAAATGTTGGTAGGTAAACAAGTGTTACACAAGCTATTGCATTCAATTTTCTAAGGATTAAAATCCAGAAGCAGACTTGTTGAGCCCCTCAAGATGATTTTGATGGAACAAATCACTTATAAATATAATAGATACTGCTAGTTAGGTTAAAGAGAATCAATTATTTATTTTTATTTTCAAAAGAATATATTGTAAAATTTATCTTTATATGGATATGAATGCAATAGGATTCTTGGGCTATAAATATCATTTTTTATATTAAAATAACCGTACAAAGAGTTTCCAAAAATCAAATTTAAATGAGAAAGTCAAAACCCAAATAGATGGGTATTGGTCGACCAATTGTTAACTTTTAGGTGTCCTACAGACTAATTATGGGCCGTGTAGGCCCAATATGTTGTACAATCTTGTTCAATATAATTAAGTGGTAATTAGAACGTAAACTTGTAATCCGTGGATTGCTTTGCGCTATCCCTAGGATATGTGGTTGTAAAGTTAATTTCGAGATAGGATCTCGAATGTGAGTTTGACTGTATATAGACACATACCTTAAACTGTTCCTGATTGGAGAGTAATTACTCTGGGATATTGATTACTTGTAAATCAGCACGCATGATGTGTAGATGACCAATCTCACGGTCATAGGTATGGGGCACCAACACATATGTGTGGGTGTTCATTTTGAGAGGATGTTCACTGAACTGATCTGCTGATAGATCTTCAGATGGTTAATTATACCTAATATTAATTGAAGATCCATCTGTCTCAGTAGTATCGTTGATTCTTTGACCTGAGACATTAATGAGATATTGCGTAAGGACTTGTGTGGTTAAGTGACTTTAACCATAAGTCATAAAACATTGAATTATTAGTCACATCGAGATACATGCGAAGACCGTTAATAGTCAAGAGAGGATCACTTACTGTCAGGTATATCACAGACAGTTAATGAGTCATGACATAGACGTTCTACTAAATCCCTATCTAGGGTGGTATCAGTTCGTTTGGATCGAACGTGAATTATTATGGAGGTCATGGTGAGATGACACGATCACTAGTGGTTTGACGAAATCATACCACACGATCGAATCAGACTCATAGAATGAGCGAAAGATTATAGCGATACGATAACTAAAGATTTATAGGTGCCAGACATGGAGAAGATGAACCTGGCATCCTCTAGGATCACGTGGATTTGCTTGATCCAACGTGATCAAAAATATCTGGAACAAATTAAATGGTTATTGGGAATAACCGGTTTAATTTACTTTTAATTAGATTAGAAGTTAATGGATCTTTAAACTAGAGTGATAATAGGCCTAAAGGATCACACACAAATAATTCTTGCAGAATGGAATATAATTGTATACTAAAGTATTAAATTCTTTTGAGAAAAGAATTTATAAACGACTTAAAAGTATATATGCAATAATATAAAGAGTATATATATAATATATGTATTATTAGACTTGTATGAGAAATAAACTAATAAGAATATATTGATATATAATATACCCTGGGGTTTACTTTAACTGCGGCAATTAAAGATAGGTTTGGTTAAACGAGGCGGTTCAAGGTGCCGTCTTAACATTCTTATAAATAATCCACCTATCCTCTAACTCGTAACCAGGTGAATGCTTTAATCCATTCCAAAGGTTGGCCGTCAAGAGGAATAAGAAGAGTTGGACTCTTCCCAGGTTCTTGAGGTAATAGGGTTTGTGCGGGTTTTGGAGAAGGAGAGCTCCGTCGCTGTAAGGGTTGGTGTGGATTAAGCTCTAGAGGCCGGACGTTTGTGCGGTTCAAAACTTCGAGGAGTTCGGCATCGATTTTTACAGGATAACATATTCTGTGCAAGGTGATAAATCTCGTATGATTATTTTAGACCGTTTTTGTTGCATCAATCGGAGTCCGTAACTGGTTTGGAAAATCATTTTATTTTATGTTCTTCCGCTTCTGTGATTTTCCGGAGATTACGACCGAACCTAACACCAATACTAAATCGGTCCACCAAAATTATAACTCAATGTTTGTTAAGTGGCCTGTTTGGTCGACCAACTAGCCATTGGTCGAACTGTACCAAAACTCAATTGGTCGACCAAAACCAGTGGAGGTTCTATGGGTCTGTTTTGCCTACACATGGTATTAGTCATCTAGTTTTGGATCTTGGTCGTCCAGAATCATCTTGTTGCCCATGTGACTGGACAGACTGACCTGTCCTTTTCTGTCCCAAAGTAAGGACAATCATATGGGATCCTTTATGATAAAATCTCTGACAACACAACTTTTCCCCCATAACAGTAAAGATCCTCCCTTTTTTTTTGAGATTCATGTGTACTTTTCAAAACGTACTTTTTCCCATTTCATGCTTCACATCACCATCATTTTTTTACCTGTCACCTTGTTAACTCTTTAAGGGGAACTTTTTGCTTGGAATCTTTTTATCCAAATGACATCATGATGTACCTTACTAGTCGATATAACTTTGAACCAATCAAATGCTAGGATTGATAATGACATGGATTATTTTACACTTAAAAATTGAAAAGTATGTAGAATCTTTCAACTTGTATTGAATGGTTAGGACTTCCTTTTGAGGCCTATAAAAGGGAGAGTGTGGTAGACTTGTTGGCTAAGGGTCTTAGAGGAAAAATGTGAGAGTTTTGAGAGAGTGGTCCTTAGGTTTCTTGGCTTCTTCTTATGCTTATGTTCTAACCTTTCAAAGGAGACTTTTCTTGTGAGCTATTCTCATGTGTGAAGGCCAACTTAGCGGATCTTCATCTTTTTCTTGATTAAGGCCAAGACTAAGACTATGGGAAGCATGCTCGGTGTGCAACGTGTCTTCTTCCTTTAAGGAGAAGATGCTAATGAAGCTTCTTAAGTAAGGCAGTTAGGAGGATTAGGAGGGACATCATCTGCATCAACTTACCTCCTATAGTAAGGACACCACAAGAAGATATTAAAAGCTTAAAGAGCTGTAGGTGCTGAAAATGCTCGTGTGATTAATATGAAAAACTATGTTGTTTAGTGTAAACTAACCTATTAAAAACAACAACTAAAGTGCAGTGATCGCCAGAAACTTTTAACTAAAAAGTTTCAAAAGAGATTTGATCGCCTACCTGTTTGAACGCGGAAGAATGAATCCTTGGTTCCCCTCCTTCAGCCGGCTGAAGAAAGAGAGCCCTTTCTTTGTTCTTTTTGTTCTTGCTGTTGAGGTTGAGGATCGTCCAGAAGTTCTCCTGGCTTTGTGCTTGATTTCCCTCTTTTTATCTCTTGTTGTTGTTGTTGGGTGCAGCAGAGACAAAGAAAGAAAACAGAAATGAAGAAACACTGATGAGAATTTAAATGGAAGTAATATCAAAACTAACCATGATTAGAAACATGCTTAAACAGCAACTCACTTGTTTAAATGACTTTGAAACCCCTTTAAAACAAATGGGTTTTGGAAGATTGATGTTGTGGTGTGTGTTGCATGAAGTGAATATGAGAATGAGATTAATGAAGAGTAATTGAAATTCAGAAATAAAAAAAAAACTTATGCCCAGTTGGAGCCTTGAAAGATGAAGATCTTGAAGAGGGACGCCGTCTTCTGGAAATAGCAGCGCTCCGGCGTTCCGACGTGGTTGCTTCGATCTTCAAATCGCTATAGCGCTATGGCTTGGCTCAATTCAATTCTCTCTCTCTCTTTTTTTTTTTTTACTCTTTGAGATGTGAGGTATTTATAGGCATTTTATGCGTTCGCGATTAACATAGAAAAATCTCGAATTTATCCACCTTAACCGACAGATAATCACTGATTAATTCATCTTTATCTGTAATTATCTAAAACGCGTCCACCTTTCCTGACGCCTTTCAGATTAATTAAGATAAGGATAAATATCCGGGAAAACTTATCTTTATCTTTATTAGATAAAACGCGTCTACGTGGGTAGACGTCTTTTACCCTAATTAAGATAAGGATAAACATCCGGAAGAGAAGTTAAAACAGCCTAGGAAACCTAAAACGCGTCGACTTTAACAGACGCCTTTTAGCTAATAAATCAATTAATTAAAATTCAAATTTAAACGGTAAAATAGGAATAAACTCTAAATAGCGTCTACATGAGTCGACGCCTTTTAGGATTCTTCATATTTTAACTGAAATTTGAGCTAAAATCAATTCAATTGATTAACTTAAACATGTCTGCTTGACCCGACACTCAAAAATATCAATAAAAATTAATCAATGATTAATTATCAGACCATTATGAGGCATTATTATATGATATGAAATTTACTCGAAATGACGTCAAAATTAGCGTGTCTACAGCTGCCTCACCTTGGCATCGTCTTTGCAAGGGAGTGAAATGGAATGGAATGTACTGAAAAGGTGATGCCAAGGTGTGATGAGACACGCTCTTAACATCACATGATTGGAATTTTTCTCAAAATCATCAATGAAGATAGCTCAAGGAGATTAAAGGAATTAATCCTGTCTGGATGAGGTAGACAAGGAAATAAAATAAAGTCGCTCAACCTCCACGGAGTGGGAAGTACCCCAGGTCATAGACACTGTAGGTTTCATCATGGGGAGCGTTTGCCAGCCAATGTGGACGTGCTGCAACCATGATGGATCTTTAAAAGAAAACAAGAAATATTGGATAAAGAATCCAATCAAGGATAGAATTCCAAAGATATCTTCAAGCGAACCTCAAAGATAATCAAGATACTCGATTCAGAATGGAATATTTCATATCATCTTTGAAATTATTTGATTAATGGTCTGAAACTTAATCAGTAATTAATCCTTATCACAATGATTTCAAAATCCTACATGATGCATGCTGGGCTAAAAGAAAAATATAAAGTCAAATAAAATATAAATTAATCAAGGATAATATTGTTAAATTGCCATTAATGAGTCAAGATACCAATTCTTGCAATCCAGTGCTAAGCCGAAGCTCGTTTATCCACGCACCGTTTCACAAAAGTGGAACCATCGTCCTCACTAATTAACAACCCAACGGCCTATCCATGCGATTAAGAATTCTCTGGAATTATCACTGTTTTTGTTGAAGGGGAACTCAAATTCCAGTTTCATCAAAACTACAAAGTCCTTGATATGCTCTAATAAATATTTATCATATAATAATGCGAATGCAAAAAATTACATGGAATAATACAAGGATAGAAATAACCGTCTTTTTAGCCACGGTCAGGACTTCTTGACTCCCACAGTAGGATCTTCTTGATATTTTCCAGCTTTCTTGAATTTTCTGCAACAAAAAATTGTCAACAATTTCAATAAATATTCAATTTAAACATCAAAACCCATAGAATTTCGGATAAATCATATAAAGATATGAAACGCGTCGTGTCGCGCAGACGCCTTTTAAAGTTGAAACGCGTCGCTTATCCTAGACGCCTTTTACTCACAGAAACATGTTTCTGCTTGTTCTCTACTCGAATTCCAACTCTATCAATGCACATCCCTTTTCCAATCCGGAAAAGTCTTCTTAGGATCGCAATGCTGTCTATATAAACACCCTTAGGTCGTTCCCAAGCAATCCCACTACAATCCAAAGATCAAAAGTTGAGTTTTCTTCAAGGTTTCTTCAAAGTTCCAAGGTTTCCAAGGTTTTCTAGCTTCAAGAAGGAGGAACTCCGAAAAAGGGAGGATGAATTCTTCAAGCAAGAAGATGAAGATGTCTTTGGAGCAGTTTTCAGATGTGGAGAATCATCTTAATGGAAGAAATCCCAATCTCCAAGTAAGTTCAATCAACTTCTTTTTCAATTTTCTTCATCATGTTCTTCATTATGTTCTTCGCGTTCTTCATCATGTTCTTCATCTTTTCTTTTGGTTTTCAGAACTATCCCATGTTTCCTGGCCCAAGGAAATTCACCTCCTTACCTTGGATCCGTAAACTTGCAAAAAGCATCAAACTTTCCATGCAAGTATTCATATCCAAGTGGAATCTTCAAGGTCTTGTAGTGCTTGCCAAGCATTACAAGAGCGCGAACGTAGATTGGGCGGCTATGGGTGCCTTGATCGAGTGGTGGCATCCCCAAACTCACACGTTCTTCTTTCAAGATTTCGAGTGCACGATTCTTTTGGAGGAGGCGGAGCTTCTTTTAGGTCTTCCACAGACCAAAGAGAACAAAGAGAAGATAGCTTTGATGAAAGAGAGAATCACCGGTCAACAATTGTTGACATCGATCATGAAAGATCCTTCAGAAGCTAAAGGATGTCTTACTAAGAAGGGAATCAATCTCACCAAGCTAGCCGAGTGGACGCTGTACGAAATTGATGATCTAAGAGAGGATGAAGCGGAGGATGTAACAAAAGCTTTAGTTACATGCCTAGCCGGTGCCTTGTTCTTTTCTGTGCAGGATAACATCTTAGAAGATGACCAAGTTAGTGCCATATGCGCAATCTTCGAAGGTAAATCCATTAGCACTGCACTCTTAGCATATCTTTATAGTGGGCTTTCTGCAGCGTCTGTGGGCCGTCCTCCTTACGGATGCATGCTACTCTTCGCCTTATGGGTTGAACTTCACTTCAAGTTTGAGCACAGCAAGAAAAGGCCTCTGAATCCATCTCAGATCTACTTGAATAGCCCAATTCATTGCATAGCTAATATTGTAAAGTTCAATGAGTATCTGGTTAATAAGGTTCCAAAACTCAAGACCCGAGCCGATTGGAGAGAGTATTTAAAGCTCATGACGTCCGACATATTCGACTCGTCTCCACTTGCTCTGGTTGGAAAACCTGTGTGGGTGCGCCGTGCAGCAGGAGCAGACCTTAAGTTGATTGGAGCCACCGAGTTCGTGTTGTACAATCCACATCGGTGCCTTACTCAACTTAGCTTGGGCCGTCGTGAATTCCCCGAGTTCTCTCCCACACTTCCGATCAAGAAGCGCGACTTGGAATCCGACGAAGACTATGAAGCCGTACAAATCATTACCACTCTATGGAACCTTGGCTTCAGTTACCGTGTAAGATCCTCTAAAGATAGAGATAAAGGATTGAAATTTCCTTACCTTAAAGGTCTTCATGAAATTCTTCCTTGAATGTCCTCTTTCTCTTTTATTCATGATGTCATAAAGAATTTTATTGAATAAAGAAGTTTTTCATGCCTCAAAACCTTTCCTCAACTTTCTGTGATGTGCACATGATTTTTCCTTTAGAGAAAACTTGATTTTTCCTGAAATTTCAACAGTTCGGGTTCTGTAAAAATGTAAAACGCGTCCAGTCAGAAAGACGCGTTTCAACTATAAATTCAATTTAATCCTGAAAAACTTAAAACGCGTCTGTATAAGCTGACGCCTTTAAACCGTAATTCTTTTCCAGAAATTCAATTTAATCCTCAAAAACCCGATTTAAACGTTGAACCGCGTCTGCACATAATGACGCCTTTCAACCGTAATTCTTTTCCAGAAATTCAATTTAATCCTCAAAAATCCGATTTAAACGTTGAACCGCGTCTGTACATGCTGACGCCTTTCAACCATAATTCTTTTCCTGAAATTCAATTTAATCCTCAAAAACCCGATTTAAAGCTTAAAAAGCGTCTTTACATGTGGACGCCTTTCAACTCTCTCTCCTACTTTTTTCCAGGATTCTGTCATTAATTCCATGATTAATTCTCTGAAACGCGTCAACACAATAAGACGCCTTTCATGATTTTCCTCTGTACGGCTCTGACGAAAAGATTGAAAAGCGTCTACCTATGTGGACGTCTTTTATTCAAATTCAAACCTCTGTCTGTGCCGCCTCAACTTTTGCGCCCTAAAACGCGTCGACTTGAGTCGACGCCTTTCATCCTTTCATTAACAGACCCGCGAAGGCCCCTTTCTTCCTTATTTTTCCCAAAACCTCCTCTTCCTCTCCTCTCTCCGGCGACGAATTCCGACGATCTCTCCCTCAAATCTCCCTCTTCTCAAGCCATGGAGCGCGGTGAAGGTTCTGGGAAGACGAAGGTCATAGCCAAGAGGAGGCGGAGGCAAGAAGAAGAAGCTCCCGAGGAGGTTCCGGCGGCCCTTGCGGAGGCGGCGGCTTTCTTGGAGGAGGAACTCCCTCCACCGGCACCCATGGCGGTAGAAGAAGAAGAGGAGGGCGACCTCCACACGGTAAGCTCCCTGTGGGATGAATGAATGAGAAAAGAGGGGAGAAAACGGGATTCTTGAAGGAATCCGGAATCTGGACTTGAAAGGCATTCAGACCAGGTGACGCCTTTCAAAAGGCGTCGCCTTGGGCTGACGTCTTTCAATATAAATTCCAGATTTTTAATTAGGAATAAAGAGTTTGAATTGCGTCAATGCATGTTGACGTGTTTTAAAACACGTCTACGTGTGCTGACGCTTTTCAAAACAGAACTGATTTCCCTTTTTTTTTATTGATTATTGACCTTTATTTTTATGTCTGCTTGCAGGGAGTGATGAGGGCCAGAATCTCATGGGACTTAGTAGTAGGGGCTTATAGGGGGCTCCCGGATTTCCAGAAGGCACGCTTGCGCCGGATGGGATTCGGCGATGTACTGGACATTGAGCCATTTTGGCTTGATCTGGTCCTGCTGCAGGCGCTCAGGGAGCGTTGACATGCAGAGAGTCGGGCATTCCTAATGCCATGGGGGCATATGGTCCCCTCCCTAGAGGATGTGGCCAGGATTACTGGCCTCCGGGTAGAGGGTCGACCTGTGAGCGGGGTGACCTACCCCAACTACCAGGGATTGGCAGAGGCTTTGTTAGGGATAGAGGTATCTAGCCTAGGCAGGGAGTCTAGGATGGTTCCTCGAGTAGAGGTAGAGGCAGCCCTAGGTCTAGATGAGCCCCGGCGTCGGTCTGACGAGACCCGGAAGGAGTTCAGGGATAGGCTAGCAGAGTCATCCTCTTCTGTCTACTGTAGCGATCCTGGGCAAGTAGAAGAGGTAGATAGACAGCTCAGGGTCTTCCTAGTTTTCTTTTTCGGTAGGTTGCTCTTCGGTACGAAGGGCGACCATATCCATTGTAGGTTTCTTTATTTATTAGATGATTTAGATAGCCTAGGAGAGTATGCCTGGGGTGCAGCCCTTCTGGCTCACCTTTTCGCCGACCTATCCGCGGTCACGCCGGACCGTGAGACTACTATCAGTGGCTTTTCACCATTTCTTCAGGTATTAAATTGTTTAATTACTTGTTATATGTAGTGCAATATGATATGATGCTTCTTCTAACCTATATGTTCATGAATGCAGGTGTGGAGCTACTACTACTTCCCGCTCGGCAGAGCGAGGATTGTTCGTCCAAACGCCGTCCCTTTCGCCTGCCGTTGGCAGCCGATTGTGGACACGGCTCCACAGCATCACCAGCTGACGGCCCTCCGCCGTCAGTTTCTGGATTATCCAGAACTCTTGGTAAACTTTAAACTTGTTTAATTTTATTAAATGCAATCTTTCTATTCATTAAATGCGAGTTATTTATGAATGCATCTAACCTATATGCAGGTGATTTGGCGCCCATATCTGGGCATGAATGAGGAGGGTCAGCCGTGGGTGACGGCTGGCAGGAGGTGGTTTGGGAGGCAGATGTGGGTACATTGCCTCAATGAGATCGAGCCCCTCCGCCTCCGGCTAGTGATGAGGACCCTGGGCCTCCACCAGGAGTGGATCGACGAGGAGGTCCCGGAGGGTGTAGGAAGGAGCATGAGGGGGAAGCAAGCCCTCACTGATTGGCGAGCGAAATTTCCTGAGCAATATGAAGACTGGCATCGCCGGGGTGTCAGAGTGGAGTCACGGGCGGAGAGTAGCGAGGCCTACCTCCAGCAGTACCGGGCCCACTATGCCGATCAGCTTCGGCTCCTTCGACCACTCGATGTAAGTATGAATTCATGCGTCTTTAATTTTATTATTATCTTGATTTATATTTGTGAATGAATGTATGTATGACATGCAGGATGCGCGTGATGCGGTCATCGTCGACCTCCGGGCCCGCCTACATGATGCGGAGGCCCAGCTAGAACAAGTCCAGAAGGAGTTATATGACCTGGTATGTGTGAATGAATATGAATGCATTAATTGTTTTGGCAATTAACCACTGATAGTTGTCTTTCGGTGCAGCGAGCCGTCTACACCCAGGCGGCTCCTCCTACCCATGGAGCTTCGTCTTCCTCGTCCACTGCTCATGATGCTGCCATGGCTGACCTCCAGAGTCAGCTCGCCTCTGCCATCCACCGGGCTTCTCTAGCGGAGGAGGACCGTGCTGCTCAGGTAAGTTCTTCAACTTTTGAATTCTGAAATTAATTATTTGATTACTTGATTGCCTTGAACTAAAAAGACTTCCTTTCAGGTTGCTGAGCTTCAGGAATCCCTTCAGAGGGCTGAAGCGGATGCCTGTGCTACAACGACTCGGGCTGAGGCTGATGCAGAGCGGATCCGGGCTCTAGAGGAGCAGGTGGCCCGACTTTCGGCTGGAGATCTTGCGCACCTCCAGACCCGCCTGGAAGTCATCAACGAGGAGCGAGAGCGGGAAAGGCAGGAGCGGCAGAAGATGGATGCTGAGATATCCACTCTTCGGGTCCAGCTTGGCATTGCGGAGCATGAGCGCCGGAGTGTGGAAGAGAGGTACAGGCGTGCTCGACAGCGTGCACAAGAGCGCGGTCTGACCAGTGCCTTCACCGCCAGTGCTGCCGTGTCCTCTGGTCAGGCGGGTCCGAGCGCGATGGGGCCACCTCCACCTCCTAGTCGAGAGCCAGCACCGGATGCACCTGACGAGGCCCAGAGCCAGTTGGACAAGGGCGGAGGGGAGAGCCAGCCTTGAGGGCTCATGTATCTTTTTCTTCATGTATCATATACAAAAACGCCTTTTGATAATATACGTGAAACTTTTGGCTCCAATCTTGTGTTCCTGTGTTTATCTTGCATCCTGTACACACTTAACAAACAGGTTAAGTATCTATTTAGGCTTAGCCCCTTGCCTGACCAACTAAATGGTCAATCAATCTTTTCTTCAATAAATGGTCAAGGGGTATAGCCTTTATTAACAAAGGTAATGAGAATAATCAAACTTAAGCAAAATGCAACATACAAGTAGACAGATGCTCACTAAAAATAAAAGGAATGAAACACATCAAATGCAACAAGCAGATGCTAACTGAAATATTTTTGTTGTTTTGAAATATTCATTTTTGTTTGGGGTTTTGAAATATATATCTTTTTTTTGAACTTTGACATATGTATTTTTCTTGAATTTTTGAACACATGTATTTTTTTTGGCTTTTTGACATATGTATTTTTTTTGATTTTTGACATATGTATTTTTTTTGGGTTTCGACATATGTATTTTTTTTGTTTTTGACATATGTATGTTTTTTTTACATTTTTGACTTATGTATTTTTTTTTGGATTTTTGACTTATGTATTTTTTTTGATTTTTGACTAAAAGATCAGCATGGTACTTGGATCAAAAGATCATATTCATTTATTAACTTAATTTCCAAATTATTCTTTAACAACTCAACTTAAACCCATCGTGTTTGGACTTGTGTTTCCATTCGTGATCCCATTTGATGATTTGACCCTTAGTCAATCTAAGCCATTCCTTAAGTTTGGAGTACATCTCTTTAGAAAGAAAAGATGAATAAGTTTAGAAAGCCCATGAGAAGGTTCCGGAGACTTAAAAAGATGTCCCTTTCCTACCCTAATATCCGTTGGGGTTCGGTCATTTTCTTTCCGGGGTATTTATCGACCTTGCGTTCCCTTTTATTTCATTTCATGGCCTTGATGTAACGTTTGTAATGTAATGGCCTTTTGATTTGACATTTGGCTTTTTGCCCTTTTGCTTTTTCTTTTTTTTTCTTTCGGGACGGATCTCCCCCTTTTTTTATGACGGCCTCCTACTAAGATGGCGGGTATTCTTGGTAGTCTATTCTAAGCCTCATTCCGACATCATAGGCCGAGTTTAAAACAGAATTTTTACTTTAAAAAGAATGATTTGTACTTTACACTTTCGGTCAAGCTTTTGATATCCTTTAGGACTTGTCATCTTTTGTTACTCACGAATCAAACGTGTCAGTGTGTGCAGTAATGGGCTTGAAATTAAGTTATCCAGACTAATAAGGAAATTCGAGTTTATAAACTTTCTGATTCTATTGGTCTTTGTACCATACTGATCGACTCTTTAACCTAAGGGTAGTATTTCTTAAGATGTAAACCATTCCAGGGATGTTTTAACTCTTCTCCTTCTGCATTAACAAGACGATAAGCATTACCAGGAAAAGCGTGCGATACAACATAAGGTCCTTCCCAGTTGGGTTGGAGCTTAGAACGCGGACCACCAGGTTTTACAAAAATTCTTTTAACAACCATTTCACCGACTTTGAACTTACGTTCAATGACTTTCTTTTGATAAAAACGTGCTAGTCTGTTTTGATAAACTTTTGCATGATTAGCAGCTGACCATCTTTTCTCGTCTAAAAGTTCCAATTGAGCAAGGAGTGCTGAACGATGTTCATCAATGGAAAATTCCTTATTCAATTGTACTCTTAATGACGGTATAAGGATCTCATATGGAACTACCGCCTCCATTCCAAATGTTAAGGAATAAGGAGTTTGCCCAGTAGGTGTGCGGATTGAAGTTCGGTAGGCCCATAGAGCCTCAACCAATTTTTCTGGCCAATCTGCGAATTTATTAGATTTACATGTCTTTTTGATGATTTTTATCAAAGTCTTATTTGTTGCCTCTGCTTGGCCATTGCCTTGCGGATAATAAGGAGATGAATGATGCAATGCAATTTTATACCTGTTACAGAGGTCCTTCAATTCCTGTGACACGAATTGCAGTCCGTTGTCGGTGACGATGGTGCTTGGAATTCCGAATCGGGTGATGATGTTCTTCATGATGAACTTGCAGATGCTTGATGCTTTGATCTCCACGTATGCTTCAGCTTCTGCCCACTTGGTGAAGTATTCCGTTGCCGTGAGAACGAAAGATTTTTGCTTGATGCCGGAATCTGGATTACCAAGAGGTCCAATAATATCGAAAGCCCACATGGAGAAAGGCCATGCGGAGAAAACAGGATGGAGTGAAGATGCAGGAGAATGAATTTTGTCGGCATGAAGTTGACACTTAGCACACCTACGAACATATCCTACACAGTCTTCTTCCATGGTTGGCCAATAAAATCCTTGTCTAAGGATCTTCTTTGCTAGCATCTGTCCATTGACATGACCACCACAAACTCCACTATGAGCTCCTTCCATAACCTTCTAAAGCTCATCTTCGTCTAGACATCTCAGAAGAACTCCATCAAAACCTCTCTTATACAATGCTCCCCCAACTAGGGTGTATCTTTGAGCAACTCTCCTGATAGCTCTCTTCTCCTCAGTTGTAGCTTCCTCAGGATATGATTGATCTTCACAATATTTTGCAATTTCATAATACCATGGCTTCTGTTCATCATCCATCTCTTCTAACAGCTCTATTAACATGATTTCTCTTTTCTCAATGATATCTCCGTCTCTGACTTTCTTCAGCAACTTCTCCTTAGTTCTAAGGAATGAAGGATCTTTCACGGCAGGTGAAAGACGCCTATGAACTATGATTGATTCAGATTGTTTGCTGATTGAAAAATCAAGAGAAGATGCAAGTGAAGCTAGAGCGTCAGCTAAGATGTTCTGATTCCTAGGGACATGGACAAAGATCAATTTTGTGAAAAGCTTTGAGTAAGCAGAAGTAAGCTCTTGATAAGGCTTGAGCTTGGGATCGAGAGTTCGATATTTGGTCAGCACTTGGCGAAGAATCAGTTGGCTATCACCTACAATCCTGAGTTTGGTGGCACCATGGAAATGAGCAGCCTCGAGACCAGCAAGAAGTGCCTCGTATTCAGCAATATTGTTGATGATGGCGTCTTGGGCCATACTTAAGTCTCTGCCTGATCGCAGCAACATGATATTAGATTCCCTTTTCAAAGATTTAATCAAACAAGTTGTACAGAGATTAATCAAACAAGTGGATGCTTAACGTGATTTCAGGGTTCCTTGTTGAGTTATTTGAATTGGATTAAACCACAATTTCGCTTAGGGAAGGATCCTAGTTTCAGTTTGATTTCCACCGTTATTCTCTAAGATTCTCTTTCACAACGCTTTCGGAATCTAGCCGGGACTTCAATTGGTACAACCAGCCCGATGATCAAGGAGGAATACCTTGATTTTGGGGACTTATGGAGGTCTCAACGTCAACTTCTCTAGTCTGATCAAGGGACCAACCCAATCAGAGAGAGTTGCTGACGTCGAGTAATGTGTTCCTAAGGAGAGGAGGGTTTTCGCCTCAATGCGTATGCCCTGCGACCTGGATGGCCTCTAATGCTTAATAAAGTAATGGGTAGCTAGCACTCAAAACACAGAAATCTGGAAACTGAAAAATAATTAAGAAACTGTCTGAATCGCGTCGATGGTGGTCGACGCTATTCAACACAGAACTTAATTATTTCGCAGAAACAGATGCAAACAGCAGAGAAAGCCTGGAAAATAACTAAAAACTGTATGAATCGTGTCGATGGTAGTCGACGCTATTCAACACAGAACTTAATTATTTCGCAAAACAGATGCAAACAGCAGAGAAAGCCTGGAGGCTAAAAGGCGTCTAGGCGTGCTGACGCGGTTTTGAAACGCGTCAACGTTACTGGACGCTTTTTAGTTCGCAGAAACAGATTTCCAGAAGGATTTTCTGGGTCGAATCCTCCTCAAACAGGGTAAAATGCAGTCAACAATCGACTCATGCAAAGATTTTTAGTTTCAGATTTTAAACAGGATGATTTACTAACTAAACAACTAGGAAATCACTCAATCACACATCATTTCTATCACAAAACAGCTTTTTTTGAACTAATCAAGGGGAGGCAAGATCTTGCCACTGGGGTGTGCACGTGGTGCACGAGGGAAATTAATTAAACTAAACACTCACCAATTGGTGAGGACGTGTCGAAAGACACAAATGGTGCACCGTGGGTACCCGGTATGATAATAGCAAGAACAAAAGAAATTAAAAGACGGCGAGACCAAGTCCCACCGTGATCGCCAAAAGAGCTGTAGGTGCTGAAAATGCTCGTGTGATTAATATGAAAAACTATGTTGTTTAGTGTAAACTAACCTATTAAAAACAGCAACTAAAGTGCAGTGATCGCCAGAAACTTTTAACTAAAAAGTTTCAAAAGAGATTTGATCGCCTACCTGTTTGAACGCGGAAGAATGAATCCTTAGTTCCCCTCCTTCAGCCGGCTGAAGAAAGAGAGCCCTTTCTTTGTTCTTTTTGTTCTTGCTGTTGAGGTTGAGGATCGTCCAGAAGTTCTCCTGGCTTTGTGCTTGATTTTCCTCTTTTTATCTCTTGTTGTTGTTGTTGGGTGCAGCAGAGACAAAGAAAGAAAACAGAAATGAAGAAACACTGATGAGAATTTAAATGGAAGTAATATCAAAACTAACCATGATTAGAAACATGCTTAAACAGCAACTCACTTGTTTAAATGGCTTTGAAACCCCTTTAAAACAAATGGGTTTTGGAAGATTGATGTTGTGGTGTGTGTTGCATGAAGTGAATATGAGAATGAGATTAATGAAGATGTAATTGAAATTCAGAAATAAAAAAAAAACTTATGCCCAGTTGGAGCCTTGAAGGGATGAAGATCTTGAAGAGGGACGCCGACTTCTGGAAATAGCAGCGCTCCGGCGTTCCGACATGGTTCTTCGATCTTCAAATCGCTATAGCGCTATGACTCAACTTAATTCTCTCTCTCTCTTTTTTTTTTTTTACTCTTTGAGATGTGAGGTATTTATAGGCATTTTATGCGTTCGCGATTAACATAGAAAAATCTCGGATTTATCTATCTTAACCGACAGATAATTACTGATTAATTCATCTTTATCTGTAATTATCTAAAACGCGTCCACCTTTCCTGACGCCTTTCAGATTAATTAAGATAATGATAAATATCCGGGAAAACTTATCTTTATCTTTATTAGATAAAACGCGTCCACGTGGGTAGACGTCTTTTACCCTAATTAAGATAAGGATAAACATCCGGAAGAGAAGTTAAAACAGCCTAGGAAACCTAAAACGCGTCGACTTTAACAGACGCCTTTTAGCTAATAAATCAATTAATTAAAATTTAAATTTAAATGGTAAAATAGGAATAAACTCTAAATAGCGTCTACATGAGTCGACGCCTTTTAGGATTCTTCATATTTTAACTGAAATTTGAGCTAAAATCAATTCAATTGATTAACTTAAACATGTCTGCTTGACCCGACACTCAAAAATATCAATAAAAATTAATCAATGATTAATTATCAGACCATTATGAGGCATTATTATATGATATGAAATTTACTCGAAATGACGTCAAAATTAGTGTGTCTACAGAGCTTTCTTTACTTATTTCATTCTTGTAATATTTAAAAAAACAAATGTTGTCTTGTGTGTGTGGAGTGGGTTAGAAGGTTAGGCTTCCTACCTTTCTGTCATTCCTTTTTATGTATCTTTCTCGATAGAAAAGGGCTAATCTTTGAGAAGATTGAAAGTTGTGTTCTCCTTTTAATAGAAGATGGTCAATCTTTGAAAGGGTTGAAGGTGAGCCTTACTAGAAGTACTATCTAAGAAGAGCTTTTCTAGAGGCAATGTATCTAGGGAGAGCCTAGTCAGAGGCTTGATATCTAGTGTGTTTGAATTACTAATATCAAATCTATTAGCAGTGTATTAGAATAAGATTTCTAATGAGAAAGTCTGATGTGGTTGAGGAGTGGATGTAGGTCACTATTTGGTGGATCGAACCACTATAAATCTTATGCCTTTTTTATGATTGTACTTAGCGTTCATATCGTTTCGATTATTATTGTATGTACAACGATAATGTTTCATTGCGCGAGTTTAAGATTTTCGAAAAATAATTATCACCCTATTCACCCCCCTCTAAGGTGATTGCCATAGATTTAAATCCAACAAGACTTATGATCATATTCTAAATTCATGTACGTGAATCCAAAACTACTTGGGATCTGATTATTGTGTGGGTTATTAGGACTTGATCAACGTGGTTATAACCCAAGTCGAATTTGAATAATATTTGCTGCAATGTCCATGGTGTTACACCACGGGATATTATAGTAAACATAATTTTTAGGTCGGCCCTCAAATGTCTTACATGTCTACACAAATTCATCTCAAATACATGACTTAAAAAAAATTTAAAATAAAAAATTGAACCCTCATGAACAGTAACAGAAAGAAAGCTCTTAACAGGTCAAGCTCAATAATGGGTTTTGATTCTTTAGAATTTTTATGCCATTCAATTAGAGATTGGCTTATATGGACAAATGAAGTATAGATGTGGTTTGCTTGGGCCCAAGGCCCCGGTGCAGCATTAGGGCCATGGAGCAAGTACTCATCGAAATGTCTCTTTTTAGCCCAATATGCAGGTAGATGTGGTTTCCTTGGGCCCAAGGCCAAATGTATTGGAATAATATTTACCTGCCATCTATTATTAACTCTTTTCATTGACATCTAGCTGCTTCCATTGGGAGAAAACAATTTATCTAATTGTAATGAACAAATAGACGATACAGTTATCTAAGTCTACCAAACACTTCTAATGGATACATATCGATATATCATTACAGGCTTACGGCCTAATTGTTAGACTTGGCTGCTCCTACAAGTCCTTCAGAAAGACTGCGATGAAAAGCTTCCGTGGTGTCGACTTGTAGTTCATAGTGCCGTGACTTTGTCAGCGACTCGGATGTTTTGTGTTATTGTTTCCCATGTTGACGGGCCAATAGGGCTGTCAAGACAGGCTTATTTGGATCCATTAAGTTTGGATCTGGGTAATACACATTTACCCAATAGGAACCCATGTTTATCACTAGATTTTTGTGATGTTAGGCTTGAAATCAAGTCAATATTCAGTGGGGTAAATTAATTTTTCTTGGGGCCACTTATCTGTTAACATTTAAAAATATGTAAATAGTATAGGGTCTTTGGTTGTAGTATAATATTTTATGTAGTTTTATTATAAAAAAATATTAAAATAAAAAGTACTATGACTTTTAAATTATAAAATGCATATAATTATCATGTTTGGCAAGAACATGATAATTTTTAAAAAGATTACATGGTTGATTGGAGAGTGTTGGTAAGGCGGAGTACCTGCAGCCCCGCCACTAGCATCAGCAACTACTTGGGCCTTCACCGGAATAGCACTGGTTGGCACGACTCTCCATCTTGGCCACCTCGATGTTGGCCACCATGTGCTGGTTCTTTGTTGCCAATCTATTGTTGGTGCCCAGTAGAGGACAACAACTTCTACTCCCGTGAGCTTCTATCTCTGTGTTTAAGGAGGCACAACCATAGATTTGTATATATGGTGTAAGAAGAATTTCATCGAGTAGCTGGTGGGAACACCTATGTATCCCCATGAGCATGGCGACGAGAGGAGACGAATGGAGGTTGTTGATGACCTGCCAACAGACAGCGCCATTAGTGGAGGCGACGTTCTCCTGGAAGATCGGGTAATGGGGTCCCTCCTTTGAGGCTCGCCACAAGAGGCTGGCCGGATCCCCTGCTCGTCCCCTTAGTGTGAGCAGCTAGCAACCCATGCGGCACATCCTTGTGGTGAAGTTGCATTGGCGGAAGAAGCATCTGACACGGTGTGCTCTCCCGTGACAGGTTGTGGCCCAACACTGCCTACAGCTCCTTGGAAACTAAGAATTGGACCTTGGTGCTACCCTTCGGCAGCGTCACAAACTCCTGGGTGCTAGAGTTGCAAACGTGCGTCTGGTGTCTGCATGGAGCCACGGCCAAGCGGTCCCAAGTTTTACGGTTGAGTTCCTCGCCGAGCCAAAGGCGGTGGCAGTGGCGGCGGCGACGGCAGCACAAGGGGAGGGAGATGGAGAGGGGGAGAAAGGGGAGAGAGGGGAGGCCGTGGTGGTGGTGGTGGGTGGAGGAGGGACAGGGCTGGGATGAATTCGTCGTGGGCAAAAAACGAAATAGGGTTCCCCCTCTTTTTTCTTTTATCATGTTTTGTGAGTTAAGAGTGCTATCAAAATATATTTTAATAGTGTAATCATACACCCCTTTTAATATATTTTCACTATAAAAATATATATTTGTAAAAAATGTTGCATTATGATGCAACCAAACACCTTATTAGACCCGACACATTTAGCCATTTGCCCGTTAGTGTTATTAGGTTTATAATAGGTATGGGTCTGTTTAATTTGGTACAGGTCTACCCAGCCCATGCATTGATGAGGAATACTTACTGCATTCTATGCGGGTGAGGCTCAAAAACGAGGAAATTGTTTTTTTTTTTTCTTTGGTTGGTCTCTCTAAACCTTATATGTTCGTACAACTCGATCTCTAATCAAATGACCCAAAAATTTCAAGAAATAAAAAGTCAAGCCCTACAGAATAGTAAAAAATGTCATTAGTAGACCGAGTCCAACAATTGGATCTCAATTTTTTATTTTTAGATTTTTTTTAAGTCATTTACTTGGAGATCAGTTTGTACAAACATATAGGGCATCGTAGAAATAACCATAAAAAAATTTCACAAAAAATTTGCTCGATGCAGCAAGTATTACTCACCATTGATAGTCCTATGGGCTACTGGTTATTATTGCCTGGTTGGGCCACACTTTTTTGGGTCAAATGGTTGTGTCATGAAGAACTCGGACTGAAGTCTTATGAGAGGTCCTGCTTCCTTGGGCTAGTCACGTGCTATAAAGTGTTTTACATTATTTTTCATATGTTTAGAGTATTGTAAATTACTGCATTTGAAAATTGCTTGACCTCAGAATTTTTTTTCAGCTGATTTCAGATTTCAATCTAAAAGTATCTAAATGAAAATCACATATTTTGAAACCGGTGAATTTTAAAATAAGAAATTTTATATGCACTAATTCTAAAAATATGATTTCAAAATTAAAACCATATGACATTTTACAATATGCTGTCAGTGGGCCGAGCCAACCCAACAGGTTCTTGGGCTTGGCCCGACATTGGGCCGGGCTGCAACAATATTTCCTGTCTATGGGTTTATCAGGCTTAAAAGCCAAGGTCTGGGGAAGACTCAGGTTAGGCTCGGGCTTATCTTATAGGCCCGCGTGAGCCTTCACCATTTAAACGAATGGTCTAGATTAAGGTGGCGTTTGATAACACTTGAGTCTATTATCTCTTATTTTCATTTCTGATCTCTAACCTTGTGAGAGAAAAAGTGCCGAAAACAATTAAGAGTTTAGACTGTTTCACGTTTGATAAATATACTTAACTCATGTCTGAATGCGGATTTTTTTATCAATCATGTTTTTTTGATAATGTGTGGATCTCTAACCAAAGCCCCACCGAATCTGGGAGTAGGTTGGGCCGGTCCAAGTCCAGTGGGCCCCACTTAGCAAAAATAGTTCAAAATCATAAAAATAACTTGTAACAATAGGAACCTGTAACATCTAATATGCTATTTTTTATATTTTACGGTCTACCAACCAAGAAAAGCCTGTCTTAACATTAGGTTGGAGTCCAAACATTTTGTTTTTTGGTCAACTCCAAACATTCACCATGGGTCCCTAGACAGTAGATAGTTTTCCTTTCACTTATGCAAGACACATAAAGTATGCTATTAAACTCATCATATAAACTCGTTTAAGTCCCCGTATAAAGTATGCAAAATATATAAACTTATTGAAACATCATCATCCAGTCGAATAAAAAAAATTAACAGCCCTTATCTGTAAATAGGAAAAAACATGCATTACAACATTAACAAATCATCAGTCAGCCACAGGCTATTTTCAATACATGCTGAATGTCAAAGCTAATTTTACAACTCCAGATAATTATGGATGATCCTTGACTGCTCTTGGGATGTTGATCACCAGGCCTCAATCAGCAACTCTCTCCAATTCCACAGGTTCCTACATCTCTGTTTGAACATGTATTCACAGTAAATTAATATGGAAAAAAAAAGAAGATTAGCTATCATACAAAAAATACAAAAATCTATGTATAAATTGACTTACCATGAGGTTACTTGTACAGATGCAATTTGATGATGAAGATGTGATTCATGGGTGAGGGAGAGATCCTTCAATTGGTGTATAAAATCTAATGGCATTCTTCAAAGGCAACAAAATCAAAATGGCTGCTGGTAGCATTTGAATGTCATCACAAACCTGCAAAACACTCATAGTGCATGCCTTAGGTCCTTCAATAGTGAAAGCAGATCCAAGATTTCTGATAAGAGATCAGATCTATAACGTGTCAACATATAATCTAAACCCACTTAAGAAAGAACACAAGCTAACCAAGGAGGCATCTTAGCCAAATGCTCAAGTTTAGTAGATTCCATTTACGTATACCTACCGATACATGTGATCTTACATAAGCCAACATGAAATTGAGCTGGAACAGAGATGGTTCTAAAATTCAGCCAACAGACTTAGAAAATAGCTAGCAAGTAGCTCTGTGAAGATGCTAAAATGGTCACATGACTACGCGAGCTGTCAAAAATTTTTTAAGGCCATGCTCATGCTGGTTTTGCTGGCCATGTTGCCTGAGCTGACATGATTATACCACCTATAACTCCATACAACACAAGTGCGCTACCGAAAATTTCAATCACCTAAATCTTCACAAAGAGAGATGAGTTCTAAGCATTGGACAAGGCACAACTGCTTCCAATTATCCCCACGCACACTCTGTTAAGCAGTTTTCCCAGTGAGCACCCATAAACCATGCATGTACTTAATTTCACCTGATTTGTAAAGATTACAACACAAAGATAGATGATGCAGGCTAGCACATACCCACAGAGGAGGTTTGCAAAACCAGCAATGATCCCTAAAGCAAAGATTGCATTACCGACTCTGAGAGACTCGGGCATAGATCTGAGACAACACTATACCAGACTTAACTACAGAGACAAAGCCTCAAGATTGAACTTGTATGATAAACCCCAAAAAATTTGAGTTAAGGTCTCAGCCGGTCTTCTCATATGTCTAACACCCTAGGTTCGGTAAATTGCTAACATCAAAATAAGGAAAGATCGAGGCCTTAAAGAACGTATCAAGTACACCAGACAGATTAGATCGTAACACAGGGTAACCCTTTGTCGTCTGCGCACGTTAATTAGCCAGTTCAAGCAGAATCCATGTAGAAAAGTAAAAAACTGCTACAAAATGGAGATGACAGGACTAAGTGCCATCGATGCGTTCTCAACCACCTAAAGCTGAAAATAGGATAGGCTGGACGCACCCCCTTTCAGAGATTGGAGGGAAACCCCAGAAAGATCATCACCAGTGTAGTCTGCTATTTCTTCTGTGAACTATGAGCACAACAGTTCATCCAAGCCCCCGCCACGTTTACGTCCAAATAGCATGCATCTGTTTGGAAAAGAGACAATCAGATGCTACAAGGGAAAGCCTATATTGTTACCTCATGTGATGCCAAATATGTCCCATCTGGTGCTCTTTCTTCCATGCACGGGAACATCAAACAGCTGCACATCTACTAATCCAATATTAATGTATAGTAAGAAAGATAGGGTGGTGTTTCTGCACTTCCCATGCACCCCAAGTTCTTATCTTTTCCGGCTTATTTAACCGTAAACCAGGTGTTTCACAGAAGAGCTTGTGACGAATATATATAAACATCGGATTATGGTGCTTTGAGTACTGTCTCCCCCTGCATTTACATGGCCGTGGCTCTTGTTGAAGGGGAACAATTATAAGGTTACTGCCTTACTGATAGGAGTGCAGCATCTCCAGTGGAGTGGAGCAGTCGGAATTATTGGCAACATGATTAGAGAGACGTGCAAAAGAGGAAGAGGAGGTCATATCATGAGGGGGGTGGCGGGGAGCTCGCTGCCTGCAGCCTCCTGCAGCTGCCTGGCGAAGATTCTCGTCATGTTCTCTTTCCCTTTCACCGAGGATAGAAAGGGATAGTTCCATCGGGTATCCCGGATGTCCAACAGGGTAGAACAAAGGGGGGTGTGGGGAGGTGTTCTGTGGGGGTTGGCCCATGCATGGTGGAGCCCCACCCATGCACGCGTGCATGGGTCGAGATTCCCACCTGCACTAGTCGAAAACGATCTAAAAATGGGACTCAGAAAGCCTCTTGCTTCAAGATTTGAAACCTGAAGGTAATGATCACAACTTTGTGTCGACACAGTTGTGTTAATTTGCAAACTTTTTACTGCGTAGTTCCTGGATTCGCCTTGCATGAAGGCATATTTGATGATTTCCGTCTTATGTTGTTACGATCGAGGACACGTCAAGCAAGTCCTCCGTACGAATGCATGGCTTCTCAAAGACAAACATGGGGTGGGGACCAGCTTAACAGAACCCTCTTCCATTGGTGGAGGTAAGGATGGTGCGCTCTTTGCACTGGCATCGTATCGGGCGATCTCCTCTCCTCTGGCTGAACGCTGATCAGATAGGTGGAGAAAGACAAGTCTTAGCTCACCTTGCTGCGTGCGGATAACTTTAGTTGGGGGAAGAAGGAGAGTCCTACTCCTATCTCCACTTGCCATGCATGTGTATGGGGCCTAGGATAAAGAGAAAACAGCTTTCCCCTACTCCCACCGGGTTGAAGACCAGCTCAGCTGTTTGATCATCAAAATCGGATGATCAAAGTCAATTGCAAATGTTTTTACTAAAAGAATTTAGATTGGGAACCACTTGAATTCGTTATCAATATTATCTAATCTTTGATGAGAGATTTACAAAGAAATAAAAAAAAGAAAGGTGGAAGGGGAAGAGCGGAATTCGTTGCCTCTTTCCCTTGGACAACACATGCATGGCGGGTGAGGGTAAGAGATTGTGAGAAGAGTTGAGATCCTCTACGTCCTTCAACGGACCGTAGATGGTCAATAAAGAGAGAGAGGGGGTCTAAAAATTTGAACTCACGGGGACGTGAGTATGAATTTTGACAGTTTTTAACCCTCCTCTCCTTCTCTTTATTGATCCTCTACGGTCCATCCCTGTGATTAGGAATCTCAGTTCTTGGGGAAATTCCTTCCTCCTGCTGACTAGGGAGATCCACACCCGTCCCTGTGAGGCCCCGGTCCATAATCTGAGAATGTATGCTACTATTATAGCCATGATATAAAAAATGTGACACAGTACCATGCATTCTAATTATATACAGTTTTATTTTAAAAAATTTTATTGACTTCTATTTCAATCTGGCCTTGAGATCACGATGAAACAATTTTATCATTGCACTGAACACTCTCTTAGTATTAAAAATGTCAAAAGTAATTGATAACTTGATTATCTGACTATTTGTTACTTCAATGAATAGTTAATTTTATGTAGTGCTTTTGAACCGTTAGATTAATGGATAAAAAAAGGATATGATTTTCAAACTGATATTACCAAGGAATAAAAAAATGGTAGCATCGGAGCTGCTATGCAGTACATACCATTCGTTGTATATTATTAGCATATGTTCGTGAAGTTTAATCAAGAGTTAACGTTGAGAACAGCATTTGGGCTTATCCGGTTGAGATTTGTGTTGAAAATCTGTTTCTTTCCCCTCCTCCTCTCCTTTTAAATTTAAACCTGAACTTCAATAGTTTATAAGCAAATTTATACTGCGAGTTTGAGATTCATAGGTTCTCATTTTGGTCAATAATTGAGCTATTATATCTTACCCGTTGACATCTGACCCGTGCTAAGAAAATGCAGCGATTGAGAGCAACCATTTTTTTTTTTTTTTTTTGTTGGGGCTTAAAACCCATAAGTCCAATCAAGTTCGATACCCCTATTCACTATCCGGTCATGTTCCACCCCATCCATTCACGTCTGCCACCTTGTTTGCTAATAATGATCCAAAAACCTTGATCGCTTACAGCTTATAACAAATTATCATGCACACGAAAAATGATTTTTTTTGTTGCATTGAAAACCCATTTTCATCATAAATTTTACTCCATCGATCACTTTATGATGGACTTGAATTTAATTCTAACTTATCTATTCCTGTATAAATATCTTCATCGTTGGGTTCATATAACATGTCATGTTTAACATAGACTCTGAGAGTCAGTCTCATCTGTACTGTTAAGAGTATCTTGAAAATATAAAACTTAAGTTTTATAGCATTTATCATTTAATTAAAGATTAAATAATAAAATATTGAGATGGACAAGCCAGTACCATATCATTCCTCACATAAATAGATATCCTGCTGTGGAGGAGAAGGCACAAAATGAGAGAGCATGATTCTGACGAATTAGAAGAATAAACAAAAAAACAAAGAACAAGCATGTGTGTACAATTTAATCCTACTGTATGCCAATTCTCTAACGAGTTCATCTGGTCAATCTTGAATCTAGCTAGCACTTATGAATATCTCGGTAGCAACAACCACCACAGATTAAAATATATATATATATCTACTTGAATGTTACATGATCCAGAATTTTTTCTTTTTTTTGAGTGGAGAGGATGATCAAGAAAGAATAATAGTGCAACTTATCAAACTAACCTTATTATTTGAGACCGGATCTCCTTAGTACGCTGGTTTATCAAACTCAGTCAGTGCATTAGAGGGGCGGGGGTCATATGTTTGAAAAAAAAAAGTTTTCGGTCGAATTGGAAAACTCAACGGACCCACCATCCCCCTTCCAATGCACTGGCTGAATTCGGTCAGCCAACATACTGAGGAGGCCTGTCTCTTATTTTTTGGTGTTATTCCCGCGCGCTAGCAGTTCAACCTTTTCTTATTCATTAAATCCGTTGGCCTCATATTTCTTCTTCGGGTTGTGGAAGCAGCTTTTATACGAAGAGGTCAAAGGGCATTACTTCTTCCACCAGCTGCTTTCGGGTGGTCTACCATCTTAGAAGCAAGCACTATTCGTTTATTTGCCAGAACAGCCTTCAAAAGTGGGTTAATTAAAGAGAAGAAAAAAAGAGAAGTAGAAAGCAACAAGGCCCATCCTCGTTCTTAAGGACTTGTGCGTATCATTGACTTGTTATGGGGAAAAAGAGGGTGAAAACCCCACTTTTGCAAGAGCAAGCTTCAGAAGAGGGCCCCTGATGCTTGCTGGCAGCTGGTTCGCTCCTCCCCAGGTGGTTCAACAACCATATTTTGAGCCTTTTCTAACCTGGGAAGGGGTGAATACCCCCTTTAAAGCAAAGACATTCTCCCTACAGGAAGTCATGGCATGGGGGTTCAGATCAGGGGGAACAGCATCTGCAATCCCCACAGACATTCCCCACCCACAGGAAGGAGGGAGGGTAAAGAAAGGTTTTCTTTCAATTATATATACAAGTAATGTTCAGCTGTAAAAAGAACTTATGCTAAAATGCAATTGTTTATTCATCTTTCCTGTATCCAAAAATATGTGTATCTGCGCTAATGGAGGCTTAATGCTTTCTTAACCCCATTATTCTTGAATTAAAACTTAATTCTCTAAATGGACGAGAATAACCTACCAGTTTAACTACAGTTTATCCACCATTTCAAACTCTCATAGGGATATTCTGATCATGCGAGCTAATGTTCAGAAGGAACACAGATGTAATGACTTAGGTGTAGCTTCTAATTGATTTAAGCTTAGGAAAAATAGGTTAGACGGTTCGGTCATGTATAATGTCATCTAATTAAGTTTGATACTGGTCAAGAGATGTGATCAAATTAGAGTAGAAGAAGTTAAGAGAGTTTAGAAAAGACTTAAAATGAGATAGTTAGATATTTAAATGTAATAAAAAAAGACTTAGTATTTTTAAATTTTACTACAAATATGTCATTGGATAGATCAAAATAATCAATAAAATTTATATAGTTGACCCTATTTTACCTACAAATTTGGAGCACTATAAATTGTGAAATTTCAAAATTGTACTAATTTTAGTGACACCGTGGCAAGTT